>JANUYF010000013.1:15515000-16995000 GCA_026167975.1 Phrynosoma blainvillii
ACAAAAGGACCCCCTTTCCCTCCCTAGAAATATGAATGAGCAAAATACACATCTCCCGGTTCCACCTGGTAAAAACGGCTCTGTTAAATAAACGACAACATAGCACCATGGAGACAGCTTCCTACTCCAGGCAAATCTTATTTGTAGCACCAGAAAAAACCCCCTAAAGGTTACTGAGAAGTCTTACGGTTGCCCTCCCCCACTTAAACCTTTAGATTAGAGATATGTACACCCCACCCATCTGGAGACACAGAGAGAAAGAAACAGCAAGAGAGAGAGAAATAGAGAAAGATATACACCCACACTGGCTGCCTCTCTGCAAGGGCTGCTTAAAACCCCATCCCCAGTGGTACTGGGTGGTAGCTTCTGTTTGCACCAAAACATGGGGTAGTGCCACCCTGCTGTCAGAAAATGGGCAACCATATCCCACCGCCTAAGCAGCTGCGAGGGACAAGACTAACTAACCCAGTAACTCACACGCCATTCAGACCTCTGCTGTACAAGGCATGCATGGATGGCCCGTGTTTGCACACGCAATGGTTACAATCTTCCTCCTCGTCGTCTTCTGTACAAAAGCATGTTCGCCCATGCTGGTTTCACTGCTGGACGACACGTGGCAGCTCCCCTCCATCTGCACGACTCTCCCACAGCCGCCTCATTTTCCTTTCCACCTCACTCTTTGCGTCTGCTGCTCAAGGGCTGCAATCTCGCAGGAACAGGGAAACTTCTCAAGCACCCAGCTCTTTCTTCATCCTAAAATGAAGTGGTGTGGGACAGGGGAAGAATAGGGTTAGAAGTGGAGGGGGGGAAAGGGGGTACTTTTAAAAAGGGCAATACAATTGGAATTACATTCAGGTGTAGTGGCAGTGCCCTACGAGCCAAGTGCATCAACAAGCAATCATTTGGTGGGTCAACATTATTAGAAAGTATACCAGTGGTTAGGATGAACCAGAAGTGAGTAAATTTTTTCTGCTGAGGGAGACATTCCTTTGGGGTTAATCTGCCAAACATTGCATGCCAATGGTGGATGGGGCAGAAGCCAAAAGTAGGTAAGCCCACTGCTTTTCTCTTTCCATCCTCTTTTTCTTTCTTTTCTCTATAGTTAAGAGGAACCACAGTTTAGTGTTTGTATATTGTGTTAAACTGGTTAAGTGAAATCAGAAGTCAAACTGCCAGTCTTACTGACATAGCCTTGTCAAGGGAGAGAAAAAAAGAGAGGCACATGAACCTGAAGGGAATGTAGGCATGTTCCCATCACAAAAGACCATGGTTTACAGTATCCATATGCAGCTAGTGTGGCATAATACTTAGACCAGAAGAGCCAAGTTCAAGTCTTCTCTCTGTTACAAAGAGGGACCTGACAAGTGTTCATGTGGGTTCTTCCCATGACATAAAACAAGGATCAGAATATTCAAGCTTATGGAATCTACTTTGCATTTTACTCATATTATTGGTCTACTTGGTTGATTGTCCAAAATTAGGAACACAGAACCAGTGGCCCGTCTAGCTCAGCACTGTCTACATTGGACAACAATGCTCTTCTTAGTTTTATATCTTGGTCTTTCTAACTGTACTTTGGGATGTAATGGCCTTCTGCATATAATGCAGGTCCTTTAGCGCTACGCTATAGCCTGCCTGCCCCCTTTACCTATACAGCCTATGAGCCATCTGTTGGGATGTCTTGCATATATAAAGTATAAATCTATATCCACATTATTACAGATCAGGGAATTCTGTAACCTAATGTTAGGAGATACGACAAACCTTTCTCACTCTATTGTTAAACAACTAGGAGTCAGAACCTTGCTAATCCAATGAAAATCCATAGTTTGGGAAAAGATACTTTTGAGACTAAACTCCTAGAATTCTCCAGCCAGCATGGCAGGTGGGTCATAATGGGAAGGGGATCATGAGAGCTGTAGTTCAAAATAGTAACATTACCAAGCTCTGGATTTTCAGTCGATCAGCAAGTGTCTTGTAGTAGATTGCAATGTATAGCACTAGCCTCACCTATGCACATTAATTTCAGCCTTGTGAGTCACCACAAAACATCCACCCTACAACCCACCCACCCCATCTCACCTCTCTGCTAATAAATGAATTTGGCCATCTTAGGACTGCTGAATGCCATTACTGGAGTGTACATTGCCCTATTTGACTTACTAATGGGACACACAGCCAGCGAAACTCTGATCTCATTTGCAGCTCTTGCAAATAGCTACAGCCTCATTGTCTCTGAGAATATTAGTGTTAGCAACAAGAGGTCTAAAGAATGAGCACAGCCAGAGATCTGAGAGCCTGTGAGCAAACATTGCATTGTGTAGCCTTGGGTTTTCAGCGCCAAGAGGGTCGGTCTGAACCATCAAGAGTGACCAGCAACAAAATGTTGCAGTGTATCCTATTCCCTTACATCCTAAGAGGAATGCTTTGGCCTTGTGGGATTGTGAGGTGGCCCCTTTGAGGCCTGTTTGCTAAAGAGTTCAGGTTTGGGGATTACTGTAGTCTTGAATCGGAGCCTTTTATTGGCATTAAACGCGGGGAAAGGTGTCCTTATGTCCACCCACCTCTGGAAATGTACTATAAGCTGTCAGATACTGAGCAAGCCAGTCTCATTTTGTCTCAGGGCTCCTCCAGAAGGGCCAAAAAGCCTCAGCATTTGGTGACAGTCATATCTGTACTTACTGGGATTTTTTAAAAAAACAACAACTTTATCCACAAAATGTACCTCCTGTCCTGGTCTATTTCTTGTTAATTTCTATGATTAATCTTGACTTTTAGAATCCAGGGAAGGAGTTAGGGTTTCCCCCCGTCTCAAGAGTTTCTGATACATGCAGGAATAAATTCCCATGTCTGTAACCGTTGCCTTGGTTCCTCCTGTACAGTTGGCTCTCTGTATCTACAGATTTTTTAGCCATGGGTTCAACCATCCACGGCCTGAAAATATTCAAAAATAATATAAATTCCAAAAGCAAACCCTGTTATTTTTGCTATTATATATAAGGGAGACCTTTTTACTGTGCCATTGTATTTAATGGGACTTGAGCATTCAAGGATTTTGGTATCCTTGGGGGTGGTCCTGGAACTAAACCCCAATGGATACCAAAGGCCCCCTGTACTTGTAGGTGACTTGTTGAATGGGAATGTGACCTTTGCCACAGAGATTTTTCTCTGACATGCCTTCCCTCATTGCATTTCCAGTTACTAGATCCAACATTTCTTGTTGTCTTTCCCCCTTCCTTTTACATTCTGTACATCCTTAGGAAGCCCACACGGCCTTGTCAGGCCATCTGGGGGGTTGAAACGAAATTATTTTAATCGACAAATGCCCATACCTAGCACGTCTTCCAAGCATGTAGAAATCAGTCCCTTATTTTTGGACAGCCCCATGTTGCTTTTCATTCAGCCATCTGGGTTTATTATGAAAAGAGTGATGATAATCCAAGTTATGTGCTTAGAGGAGCCAGCGTGAAAACTGGAGAGGGCTCCTGTCCCTTGAATGGTTGTGTGGAAGAGGGAATTTCAACGGGTGTGATCTGTCATGCAACCAAGTAACACCACCTGCTGAAATTCCCTCTTCCACACAACCACTAAAGGGACAGGAGTCCTCTCCAGTTTTGACACTAGCATCCCCAATTGTGCTTCTTCATTTATCCCAAAGGATGATGTGTTAGAACGGATTTTGTAACTATCACTGGTTAGGGGACTATATTGTTCCTCCAAGGAACTCAAGAGTGCAATAATCTTACAAAGACCTTTTTATTCTTTTGCCCCAAATATCCTCCAGTACTTCCTCTGGGGCATGGGAGACAAGCCTGCCAGATTTCTGGCCCTTTCTGGGCAATGTCAGGCATTTTTCCCAACAGGAAGGTGGAAGCTTCAGGTCACTTCCAAGTCCTGTCTTTTCCATTTGTTATACACATATCTTTTCCAAAAATTGTCCTTTTTTTCTCTGTATTTAGATCTTGTTTTTATTACTAAATGTTTGCTCCATTTCATAGGGAAGGGAGTATAATATTTCAAATTACAAGTGATCTCCTGTTTTTTTTCCTTTTGGAAAAAAAAGCCTCCCTTGGGCTTAAAATAGCCCAGAGAGTGCTAAAAATGTGTCAGAATTCTCCCCCTGCCATCCCCCTAGAGGGTGGTTATAGGCACCGGAGGGGCCGACGACATTTATTCATTTCTTTTAAAACACAAAATTGACCCTGGGCGCTGTATATGGCCCACAATCCACACTTCACCACTTCTGCATTTTGTGGGGCTGGATGCTGACAAAAGTTGGGAGATAGGACGTTATTCTCTCACTCAGCCTCATTTGTACAAACCTTTACTCCCGGCAAAAGGAACTGAACTAAGTACAATACAAGAGCTCCCGCTGTCTTCCTATGCGCTCTGCCGTTTCTCATAGAAAAACATTACCCGCTGCTGAGTCAGCTGGCCAAGTCCCACCGAGAGGGCAATGCCTCCAGTCCGCACCATTTTGAGGGACTTCTGTGCCGCTCAGCATGAGGTGCTTCCAGAAACCTTATCGGTCCAATTTTCAATGCAGATAATTAACTCCGCCGAAAATTTTGACAGAGCAGCCCCGTGTCAGCCCAGCAGCGGATGGCAAGGGAAACGACTGGCAGCGCCGATGGCATGGGCCCAGACTGGTGGTGGCGCTGGCAGGGAAAGACAGGGTTTTAATTTAACACGCTGTGCCATATCTAGGCTGATAGAGCAAAATACAACTCAAGCTGCATGCCAAGCTGGCTCGAGCCAGCCTGGCCAGGCCTTTCAAGGTGATGTCAGATTGTATATTTAACGCAGCAATCTGCGGAGTGTTTTCTCTCCCTTTTCAAAACCAGACGCACGCCACACAAGCCTAGCAACACAAGTCACTTTAGCTTCCGCCGTGTGGGTAAGCTCCCAAGACAGAGAGCTCCCCCTCTGCTAAGAGAAGAAAGCAAAATGATAAAGAACAAGAGGTTGTGCATCTGTGAGCGGCTTAAGCCTAAATCCATTATGAGGCCAGAAGAGCAAAAACTCTGCTCCTATTAAGAGTGAAAACTAGAGAGCGCTCCTTTAGCATTTGTGGTTGTGGAGAAGAGGAATTTCAACAGGTCGTCTCTTGTTACCTGATGGCATGAGAAGCAGCGCCTGCTGAAATTCCCTCTTCTATACAACCATTCATGGTACAGTCACTATCTCCAGGTTTCAGCCTGGCCACCTCAGCTCCTATACCTGCAGTGAATACAGCAAGGATCAGCAGAGAAGTATGCACTCTGCACCATGGAAATGGCCCAACAATGGAAAACTTTTTGTGTTAATTATTATCGTGTTAATAACTTGGCAAGATGGGTAAGCTCCGAATATTGAAGGCTCAGCTAGGAAGAGAAACTGCAACTGATTTTACTCGAGTGCAATGACGAGACCGGCTTCAGGCCTCAGATTTGAACCAGAAGCAACTTCTGATGTCAGAGGGCCACTTTCTTGCTCAGATTTCTTCAGAGGAAAGTTTGCCATTGCCTTCCTCTAAGACTGAGAGAGTGTGACTTGCCTAAGGTCTCCCAGGGGGTTTCTGTGGTTGAGCAGAGGGGATTCAGAGCCTGGTCTCCTGCAATCCAACACTTAAATCACAACAAAATGCTGGCTCCTTGATACATTAAAACAGGCTTACAGTTACTATGTGCTTGCTTCTTCACAACAACCTACTGCAGGGGTGGGCAACCGTGGTATAGTAAGGGGCAGCATTAGTCCCAGATGAGACCTTGGAAGGATGCACCCCCTTTTGCACCCATCTGCAAAAATAAAAAGTTTTTTGCCCCAAACTCCCTTTAAGGGGGCACTTTCACCATGTTTCGGGGGCTTACCGAGCCATTGTTTGGACCCAGGAGAGGCCTTTTAGCAATGGGAAGTGAGCTAAAGTCACTTCCATTCCACTTTCTATTTCAAAAAAAAAAAAAAAAAAAAAAAAAAAAAAAAAAAAAAGCTTCTCCATGGCCTAAGTTGGTTCAAGGCCCACCACGATGTAGCGGAAATACCCCCCCACAGACACCTAGTAGGCATTTTGGGCAGGGTGACCAGATGTCCCAACCACAAAGGAGGACAAGGCTCTGCAAAATGTAGGGCATTGCAAAATAAAAAGTAAAAACCCAAATATAAATATAAATTTGTGCTTCTTAGTCAAGCTCAAAATCGACGACATTTTGGAATTCCTCCTGGACAGAAGGTTGAAATGTCAGACATCTCCTGGAAAAGGAGAATGATTGGTCACCCTGATTTTGGAGGAAGACTTTTTTGAAACATTTCACAGATTTTAAAAATATCCCCGGGGGCCCATGCAGCCTCAGAATATGTTGTTAGCACCACAGAGGGCATTTGGGAGCAAAAAGATTTTTTGGAGGAAAATGTTTTGCACCCAGGGCCATACTTTTGTCTACCTCTATCCTACAAACACATCTCTAAGCACCCAGCCAGGGTTACTTTTGTACACTGGGAAAGAGCTGAATATAGATATATTTTTCTTTTTGTTTGTCAGTGCAAGAAATTAGAAAATGTTGGCCACTACTGTGAAGTTCTTTGCAAGGGTGAATTGATAATTAACACTACTGCAATAATAATAATAATAATAATTTTTATCCCGCCCCTCTGCAACGCAATCAAGGCGGCTTACATTAAAAACATACAAAAAACCTGTCAACAAGAACTCAAGTTTGTTTTGTCTCTTATAATATAAATCTTACTGGATTTTAGAACTATAATTATGTAAAGAAGAAAAAAGTAGAAAAAAACAACAACAAAAAACAGGAGCACCCAGGATATGAACATGGGTTAAAGATAACATTAATATAAGCTTTACAAAAATATGTTTCCTTAAAACTGATGTCTATCAAATGTTTGTGCACATCTAAGGCAATCAGATCTTCTGACCATTGAATGAAAGATGGTGAATATTTATCTTTCCACCCCTGGAGCATAGATCTTTTTGCAATCGTAAAAGCCTGCAGGATCCTGCCATGGATTAAATTCCACGTTGCTGGAGTTAACTGGAGGTTAGTATTGTTAAACATGACAGTCAAAACAAAAAACATGTTGTAATCCTAAGTGTAATTATTTCAAAGCATGCTCCACACTTGCAATTTATTTCTGAATAAGTTTGTTTAGGTGTGGATTGCGCACAACTTGCTCTATAACTGTAACCTGGAACTCCCATATTCCAAACCTGGGCACCAAAGATCTGAGTGCAAAGCATGGGCTGATCAGAACTTGATCCTGGTACACTGTTGTGGTTATTTATATCCTGCCCTTTTCCCAGTCCAAGACTCAAGGCGACTTTCAATGGTTAAAACAGATTCAGCTAAAAACTTTACATCATAAAAAGGTTACAAATAAGCTGGCAACCTGACAATTAGTCATAAATTAGACTTGCAACCTTGTAATTGTTTCCTATTCACATTTTTGATTGTGGTACCATTGTCATTATTGTAGATGTCCCCAAAACCCACAGAGAGAAGATCCTTCCCAGAAGATCTCAAACATGGGCAGGCTTGTATAGGTCCTTCAGATAAACTGGATCTGAGCCGTATAGAGCTTTGTAGATCACAGCCAACACTTTGAATTGTGCCTGGAAACAGACTGACATCCAGTGGAGCTGCGGCAACACGGGAGTTGTGTGCTCCCAGTAGCCAACTCCAGTTAACAATCTGGCTGCAGCCCTTTGGACCAGCTGAAGTTTCCAAACGCTCTTCAAAGGCAGCCCCATGTAGAGCATGTTACAGTAATCCACACAGGATGCAATTGAGGCATATATTACCATGGCAAAGTCCGATGTCTCCAAGAACAGTCGTAGCTGGTGCACAAAACTTAACTGTTCAAATACACAGTTAAACGTCTTTAACTGTGTATTTGCACTGCTTGCTACCACCGAGACCAGAGCTTCCAGGCTCAGGATGGAATCCTGGAGCACCCTGAACCCGGAGATCTGTATCTTCATCGGCAGGTGTAACCTATCCTACACAGGCTGAAGCCTTATTCACTCCACTGTCTTTCAACTGACCAGGCACACCTCTTGTTTGGATTGAATTTCAATTTTGCCTCTGAATCACATTTTTGCCTTTTGCAAAACATCCTCTCCACTTCACCCCAACCCGCTTTTTAAGCTGCTGCAGCACTTCTCCCTAAACATGGCCATTTTCAAACTGGCAGGAGGGGTAGCAGAGCCATGACCAGTTCTGTTCCTGTAGCTGGGTGCACAGCAAGAGGCATCCTCCAGGATCTCGGCTGGGGGAGCGTGGGCTCTGGAAGTTATTGCAATGAAGTCACTGCTGTGTATCCACCTGTGAAAGCACAGCTGGACACATCTCTGCAACCCTCTTGCTCTTGACTGGCCATACTGCAGGGAGTGCAGCAGCTTAAAAATGTGGCTGGAGGGAAGTTTGGTCATTGTGCGGTCAGCAGAGAATTCAGACCTCTGCAACAACAGACCAAAAGGTCTTTCAACAGAAAACTGAAAAGTCTTTAAAACACAGGCTGGAGTGTTGTATTGATTTAAAGTGTACTGTTTGAAACACTTATCTTTTTAAACTGTATTATATTCTTTTAACGAGTGATCTGTTGTTGTTTTTTAATATTGTAATAATTTAATTCTATTTTAATGCATCAATTTTGTACTGTTATTTTAAATTGTAAGCCCATCTGAGTCCCAGTTTTAGGAAAAGTGGGATACTACTACTACTACTACTACTACTACTAATAATAATAATAGCAACAGTGCAAAAAGGGAGTTAGGCATGTGTAAGGTGGACTTATACTTTTGTAAGTCAGAGGATTCCAGATCTTATTAAAGTGCATAGCCCCATGTGAATTATTTTAGTAGGAGGAGGTAATGTGGCCTGCTGTGGGGTAGAAAATTCATCCACAGACTCTCCACAGCTGCCTATTCCGATATGTATAATAATGAACAAGGTGGACCAATGTTCCAACAAAATACAAAGACAGGCAGCCTTCTACCTGTCTATACAATGTCGTGTTTCAGATGTGACCTACAAGGTCACCAGGAGCTGCACATCCACCAAAATCAGATGGGAAAGAGATGGATGGCATGGATGTCACATAGCCGAGAAGGAAGAACAGATTAAGACAGATGGTGAGGTGGAGTGGGTGGGATTCATGTTGTGTGGCTTGTCTAGTTAATTATCTTGTCACACAGTTTAATTGCATCTGTCTCCCAGTCTTAAAAATTCACCCAGAAAAACTTTGAAAGGTTTTGTTTCAAAACATGATTGGAAATAAGTCCCATCCATAAAACACCCCCAAAGTAGGGACGACAAGAAATCCCAGAAACAGAAGTTAACCAAGAGGTGTAGGTGGTAACCCCAGAAAAAAAAATCAACCCATCAATGTTACAGTTAACTCTTTTTGTGACAAAGAAGAAACACAGTGAACCATGAGATCAGTACATTATTACTCCCTGTCTCAGAGGAAGAACATGAATTGGTTCTGTTCCCATCTCCATACAGTAAACTTCACTGTGCTAGGTCAATCCAGGCATCTCATAAACAACTGTTAAGAAACTCCTCTTCAAATCACGGCTTGATTCTGGTGTGAGATCCAAGCACAAGCCATGATTTAACAATCTAGGTATTTTACAAAAAATGAGGTTAAAAACATAATGTCTCAATTAAGCCTTCTGTTCTTTCTACAGTCTACAGCAGTATGTCTTATCTACGTTGGACATAAAGCACATGTGCACATTCTGGCTGGAATTCTGTTGACATCTTATGCATATGTAAGTCTCCCTATGTAGAATATTTTTGTCCAATGCAGAACCTTCATATTCAGGAAGTGGAGTTGTGTGTACAGTGCCATTGCCCATCACTGTAAATTTATTTATTTCCTTGTTTAATTTTGCATCTAAAACATTTATATACCGACAACCATAGTGGTTGAGTGTTGGACTATGACTCTGAAGACCTGAGTTCAGTTCCCAGCTCAGTCCTGGAATACCCACTAAGTGACCTTCAGCAAGTCGCACTCTCTTGGCGTAAGAGGAAGGCAATGCCAAACCTCCTCTGAATAAATCTTGCCAAGAAAGCCCAATGGCAGGGTGGCCTTAGGATCACCATAAGTGGGAAAAGACTTGAAGGCAAACAACAACAAGTTCATCAAAATGAATGTTCACAGCAAGGACAACATCTGGACTCAATGGATCAGCAGTCTGATTTGGTATAAGGCAATTTCATGCAAGGGTGTATGAATGTCGGTTTGTGTGTAACTATTTCACATATTCCAAGAGTGACCCCCCCCCTCCCCAAGCATTCAGAATAGGTTCTGGGGCTCACATTAAGTGCAAAGGAATAATTACAGCTCTGATGGTGTACCAGCTGTGTTCATAAATCCTGCAGGGAGCGTACACCTAGGCAAATACCACAGTAGCGATTACTAGTAGTTATAATGGCTGCCAGGTACCAGGAGAGTACCGTCATGTCCAGAGCTCATCTCACAACTAGAAGCCAAGAAGTCTTAGAATAAGGTCCCTAAAATTAACATGCCCAAAACAGGGCCAGCCCTACCAGAAGACAGAATGAGGCAGTCACCTCAGGCAGCAGATGCAGTCCTGTAACCATTCATCTCATAGCAGAGCTGTGTGGTTTAGGAGGCCTGCCCCACATCCCTTAAGCTAGCAATACACACACACACACACACACACACACACACACAGTTGCAATGGAAGATTATATCCCATCACCAGTGCCAAAGGAAGATTCTACTGCTACTCTAGTTCTGTGGTTAGAATGAGGTGTCTGCAATTGCTCCCTTGCCCCAGACAGCAAAATGTCTAGGACAACCCCTCACCAAAAGCATGCATTGCTAGCTTGCTGGCCATGGCCTGGAGTAGGCAATGAAGCTCCCAGATAACACAAAGCGACAATAAGATTCCCCTTAGTCTTACAAAATAGTGGGCTTTGGCCAAGTTCCTCAGTCTAAGTAAGATGGCATTCAGGCACAGATTCCACCCAGGTCTGAATCAGCCTTCCAAACTGCTTCCTAGCCTTTCTTCAGACAAACAGGTATTTTGACAGTCTGCAAAGGGATCTTGTGGCACCTTTAAGACTAACAAAGAAGTTGGTACTATGAGCTTTCGTAGACGTGCATCTGAGGAAGTAGGCTGTAGTCTACAAAAGCTCACACTACCAACTTCTTTCTTTCAGCTAATCTCAAAGGTGTTACAAAATCCCTTTGCAGACTGATTTTCCAGAGTAACACGGCTGTACCTTTGAATTCTACCACCATGGAAGGTATCTTGACAGGTAGCTTGTGTCTGTCCTAATGAAAAACATCTCTCTTCCACTTTCAATCCCATTATTACCCCCAGTCTTGTTATAACTCCTTCCAATACTGGTCAACATCCTTGTGCCGACAGCCAGGTACAAGACAGAGAAGGATCAACATGCTGGGGTGAGCCTGCACAACTCTGCACAACACACACACACACAGTGGGCAACCCCCTTAAACAAAACACACACCCAAAAAATCATTGAGGACTGACTGTTTGCTGGCCTCCAGAAGATATAAAATGCAAGTATACCTCAGGAAACAAAGTGGAAGTGCTCCTAGGCACTACTTCTTTAATAGAAACTTTGGTATCAGAGACAGAAATAGCATGGAAACAGGGATAGGGTCCTTCACCGCACACACACACACACACAGAAGAGCAGGTCAACACGTTTCAGCACATTTAACTTTTTCTTGAAAACCTTTTGACTCTAGAGATCAGGGTTCGATTCCCACTCAGCCATGAAACCCACTGGGTGACCTTCGGCAAATCACACTCTCTCAGCCTTAGGGGAAAGCAATGGCAAACCTCCCTTGAACAAATCTTGCCAAGAAAAGCCCAGGATAGGTTCGCCTTAGGGTCACCATAAGTCAGAAATGACTTGAAGGCACACAACACAAACAGTAGATAAAGAGGAAAAGGTGGGCTGGGTATCAAAAGGCTTTGTAACAAAGAGCTTTTCTGGGAGAGGCTTTGTTAACTGAGGTACGACTGCACTGGAAGCTGGTTGGGAAAATGGTGCATGGAGGAAGAATCGGAACAATCTGTCTCTCTGTGTATGCAGGTATGTGTGCCCACCCTCCCAGTTGATATTTGAGGTGGCCCATGGGTCCAAAAGAGTTGTTCACCTTTGATTTAAAGGTGCTACAAATTAACAGAGATAGGAGCTCCAGCAGACAAGAACCTGTTACCTCCTCAGAAGTTGCCAATTCTATGCCAGCCCATCCTGGCTCCCTTGGGACAATAAATGCATGGGTATCCTGTGAGGAAAGCTCACCATCTTTCCCCAAGAAGCATTTCATGTTCTCAATTAGGCACAACCCACCCAGACCAATAGGAGAGTGAAAAGCTGTTTCGATCCAGAGAGCCAAGAGGGACCGAGCTGGAAAAGGTACAGAACAGCCATCCAAGCAAACCATTCTGGGGAGAAAGGGATCCAATAAGGGATGGGCATGCTGAGTTCCCACCAAAATCAATGTGAGCTTTAGCACTCGGCTGTGAGACTTACGAACTCATAGTGGATTCTGTTGTTGTCGTGTGCCTTCGAGTCGTTTCTGACTTATGGCAAGCCTATCCCAGGGTTTTCTTGGGAAGATTTGTTCAGAGAAGGTTCACCCATTATTGCCTTCCTCTGAGGCTGAGAGTGTGTGACTTGCTCACAGACACCCAGTGGGTTTCCATGGCCAAGTGGAGATTTGAACACTGGTCTCTCACTGTCCTAGTCCAGCACTCAAACCACTATGCCACGCTGGCTCTGTTAGTGAATTAGAAATCACGCAAAGGACACAAAGCTAGACTGAGGATCAGGTTAGCTTAGGCTTCTCTGTCCAAAGGAACGCTTGCTTCTCCAAGATCTCCGGCAGGGGCTTTTCCCCCCCAACTCTGTTGAGCCAAACAGATCATTTGGACATGATGCCAAAGCTAGGACTTCACGTATACAAAGTTGCTAAGCAAGGACAGCCGAAGGCATCCGGGGCTGTTATACATCCACTCTGGGGCTTATCCTAGACTTTAAAAAAGAACTATCCAAGGTGCTGAAACTCTTTCAGGGATCGGGATCGGACAAAAAGTCAAAGCCGCCTCCCCTGACCTGGCCGCACGGACCTCTCACATTACTTCTCTTTCAGCTCTCAGGTCAAGAGAGGTGAGCATTGCAAATGGCAGACCCTGCCAGCAAACCTTTTTGTTCTAGGTCAGCCGTTCCCCTAGCCCAGTCCTTCTAAATGTCTTGGACTACAACTCCCATCCTGCCATGCTGGTTGGGGATGATAAGGTGTAGTACAACCCATTTGAAGGGCACTGGTTTGGAGAAAAACGGGCATCTTCCAACACCATGGTTTTGTTGTTCTTTTTAAGAGAGGCACCCCAATAAATTCAGGAATTGGGCCCACCTTTCCTTCAGTGAGCAGAATGATCCGCCGGGGATCATCCGGTGAGTTTTCTGGCTCGGTGAACGTCTGATCCTGGATCACCCAAGTCCCATTACGACCAGGTCAGACTAAACTGGAGACACCAGGGATTGAGACTGAGAGTTCCTATGTGCAAAGCATGTGCTCTCCAGCTAGGCTCCCGGCTCTCCCCCACCAAACTTCTCACAGTGGGGCTCTGGTTCCTTTCCCACCATCCCTTCGGCATCCCTGCCTCTTGTTCACACTGCAACGAAGCTGGATGCCAAGAGACACACCTGCTGGGCAGAGCCTGGGTCCCACATCCGCCTCCCGCCCAGGCACCCTCCTCCTCTGCCGACCGAGCCAAAAGGGAATTTGCACTCTAAATGGGGCAGTTGCTGCCAGACAGGAGAGCTGGATCCCGTTTCTGGCTTGGGGCAAGAGGTTTGCCGCAATGCCAGCGACTGAAATGCTCCTTTTTCTCTTTTGGAAGTTCCCGGGTACTCCCTCCGCAGTTGCCACTGGCATCTTCTGGCTTAAAGATGCCACCTGGTATCTTTAGGACAGAAAGCTGGGAGAGCAGAAACCAGCCCTAGCCAGGGCGACCAGGCACCCTCCTCTTCCAGGACATGTCCTACACTTCAACCTTCGCTCCAGGAGGAATTTCAAAATGTCCTCCATTCTGAGCACAACTAAGCAGCATGAATTTATATTCCTGTTTCTAGCGGTTAGTTGGTAATGTCCTACATTTTGCGGTGCCTTGTCCTCCTTTGTGGTTAAGACATCTGGTCACCCTGGCCCTAGCGGATGCTGTCCTGTCTCCCATGTGCTCCAGGTGGGATTCCCATGTGCTTCATAAGCATTGCCCAGCCACTTTCCGTAACTGCCACTTGTGTGACCAGGAGCCAGAATGGTGGAGTTAAGTTAGTGTTGGACTAGGAACCAAGAAGACTGGAGCTTAAGTCCCCACTCCTACGTGAGTCTCTCCCACATCGACCTACCTCACAGGGCTGTCAGGAGGATAGAAAAAGAGAAAGAAGAACATTTGACAGGTTGCCTTGAGCTCCTTAGAGGAAAGGTGGGACACAAGCACATTTGTTGTTGTGTGCCTTCAAGCTGTTTCCGACTTATGGCAACCCTATCACAGGGTTTTCTTGGCAAGCTTCTGCAGAGGAGGTTTGCCACTGCCATCCTCTGAGGCTGAATGTTGACTTGCCCAAGGTCACCCATTGGGTTTCCATGGACCGAGCCGGCATTCAAACCCAGGTCTCCAGAGTCAAGAGTCCCAACGCTCAAACCACTACTCCACACTGGCTCCCGCAAGCACATTAAGAGCCTTTGCAGACTGCCAGAAATAGTGCAAATTGAGTCCACTTTAAGGGTTAGGGTATCATGGGAACTGTATTTTATTGTGGCACCAGAGCTCTCTGACAGGGAAGGCTCAATGTCTCAGAAAAAAACCTACAATTCCCATGATGCCCTAGCACTAACCCTAACCCTCAAAGTGGACTCAATTTGCACTATTTCTAGCCGTCTGCAAAGGCTATAAGTGACGTCAGTGTTCCCATGCTGCACAGAAGAACAGGTCTCGCTCAGTTTGACATCTTGTTTCCCAAATGCAAAATCCCTTTGGAAATTCTGACACGAGAGCAATCCCCCTTCTCCGCTGTTGCTCCCCAGCAAATCCATACTCCTACCCAGCAAACGCATTGCTCACGCTAAGCCCAGATCTTCCGTTTCGCTACCCTGGCTAGCAGCCACCGTTGGAGACCTTTCCTCTGACAATGTGTCTCATCACCTGTTTAAGCCCCTGAAACCAACGGCAGTCACCTTTTGCAGCAATGAAATAATCCATGAGCAACGTATGCCCTGGATGAAAAAGCCATGTATTTCGGGGATAGCAAGCACCAGCCAATCACATTCTTGATCATGGTAAGAGTAATAGCACGAACCCTGCTACTATTCAATATTGGGTTCCTTTTTGGTGGGGAAATGGGGCATAAATGTACGGAACAAACAGATCAATGAATAATACTTGCCATTTGTGCAACGTTCACAAATTCAACGTGTTTCATATCCCTTATCTGGTTCCCAGTACTTACTATGGTCTAGCGAGGCCGCCTTCTCAAATCTGGTACTTTCCATCATCCCCAACCGTTCTCCCTGCTGGCTGGGGAGCATGGAAGTTGTAGTTACGTCAGTACTGTTGTCCCCTTCCATATTACAACAGGGAGAGGAAAAAGACTGGGAGAGTATCTTGATTTAAAGCCACCTAAGTCAATGCACAGCCGAGGGAGGCGCTCCGCGATCGGAACTAATGAATTAATAGCAATTAAGTTATGAATTAAGCTGGGACTTTTCCAAGAAAAAAAGGCCACTCCATTGAAATTTACGTACCTTTGGAACCCAAGCGGTTCACTTAGGTCAAAAATTCCAGCGGTAACGTGACTCCAGAGTTCAGTTACGGTATTAACTAGGCTATTTGTTAATTGGAGGAACCAGAGAGGGAGGGAGGGAGGCGCTGCTCAGGTCTTGCAAAGTCAGGGCAGCCGTGACTTCCTTGCTTGAATCTGGAATGTGGTTCGTCTTTTTACTACTGCTTTCTACACGATTCTAGCGTTATTGCAAGGAGTAGTAAAGGCCGTCTGGAAGGACAGGGGAGGTCTCTTCCATTTTGCCTGGGATGCTCCTCTTGTTTTATACTACACACAGCACAGAGGCGCCTCATTTGTCCTAAGAAACTGAACCTTGGCTGCGTCCGCACTGGAGAAACAATCCAGGTTAAAACCACTTCAGCTGCCGCGGCACCATGCTATGGGATTCTCGGAAATAAAGTTTTGGGAGACATTGGCCCAAAACGTGCTGCAGAAATAATTCAGCGTGAGACCGCTTTAACTTCCCTGGCTCAGTGCTAGGGAATCCTGGGAACTGTAGTGTTTGTGAGACATTTAGCCTTCTCTGCCCGATACAGTAAATAAACTACAATTCCCAGGATTCCCTAGCACCGAGCCAAGGCAGTTCAAGCCCTCTCAAACTGGATTGTTTCTGCAGTATGTTTTGAACCACCGAGCCTACTGTCAAGAGCTCTGGTGCCCCAACAAACTACAAATCCCAGACCTCTGGGTGACTAAGATGTCCTCACCGCAGAGGAGCAGGCACCGCAACATGGAGGGCATTCAAGGCAAAATGGAGGACGTGACCACAGAAAAGCTTGATACACTCCTAGCAATGTAAATGCATGCTTGAAATGGAGGTCATGCTAGACTTCCTCCTGGACAGAAGGTGGAAATGGAGGGCAGGTCTGGGGAAAAAAGGAGGACATGCCTGGTCACATTGCTAGACTCCCATTGCATGGAGCCAGGGCAGTCCAAGTGGTGTCAACCTGGATTAGTTTCCCAGTGCAGATGCAGCCATTGAAGCTCTGACCCTGGGACTTCTGGGGGAATCTCCCTGGGCATCAGTAAGGGCAAAGAAATGGGGAGAATTAAAAGAGGACCATACAAGGAGGGAGAAAAGGAAAGCAAGACTTGGCTTGGGAGGACATGGGGCTTTCCAAAACAAACAAACAAACAAATAAATAAATAATAATAATAATAAAATTTTATTTATACCCCACCCCTCTGCAATCGGGGGTGGCTTCCAACATGAATGCAATACAATAAAACCAATCCCAAACTCAACCATCCCACCCCATAAAAAGTTATTAAACAATCATCGATTAAAAACAATATTTAAATGTGGCTAAGCCAACGATTTACAATAAAAATCCGCCATTTCTCAACATGCAGCCCCGCCCCCCCCTGCAGAAAGAACCCAGTTTGAGCCCCCTTGAACTGCCCTGGCTCAGTGCTAGGGAATCCTGGGAACTGTAGTTTTGGGAGGCATTGAGCCTTCTCTGTCAAGAGTTCGAGTTCTGGAGCCACAACAAACTCCAATTCCCAGGATCCCCTAGCGCTGAGCCAGGGCCACTCAAGCGCTCTCAAACCGGAGTTGGACCACTGAGCCTGCTCCCTCAGAGAGCTTTGGGTCCCCGACAAACTACAAATCCCCTCGCCGCCACAAACGACTCTTCCCAGAATCCCCTCGCCTTCAGCGCTGGCCGTTAAAGCGGGACCGAACGGGATGCTTTCCCCAGTGCGGACGCAACCGTAGAGCCATAGCCCTCCTTTTTTCCCCCTCTTTCTCTGGCTGCATCCATACTGGAGAAATAACCCGGTTTGGCACCGCTCCCACAGCCCTGGCCCAAGGCGATGGAATCCTGGGAATGGGAGTTTGTCCCACCACCGAGTCCAATTCCCAGCATTCCAGAGCCTTGAGTCAGGGGCAGGGAAAGCCCTGAGCCCTACAACAACCGCCTCCACTTCCCAGGATTCCAGAGGCTTGACCCAGAAAGAGTTCAAGCTCTGGGCCCCCTCCACACAACCCCCTCCAGTTCCCAGAATTCCAGAGCTTTGAGCCAGGGGCAGGGAAAGCTCCGGCATCCCCCCCTCCATGTCCCCTTCCCCGAGCCTTGAGCCGGGAAGATTTAAAGCGGGTTCGTTCGCTCGTCCGTCCTTTCTTTCTCCCTTCCTGCCTGCCTGCCTGCCTGGCGGGTGGCGGCGGCGGCGGCGGCTCACCTGGCCCCGGTGCCGCTGACTGGCTCGGTCGCCCCCGGAGGCGCCGTGGCTTGGGCCGCCTTACCGGCTCCCGCGGCGGCTGAGCCAGGCCAAGGCGGCCAAGGCGGCCAGGCTCAGCCAGGCCACAGCGGGGGCCCCGGGCACCGCCGAGAACCCCCGGCCGCCCTGGTCCTCGCCCCGGCCCCGGCCAGCCGCCTCCTCCGTCCGCCCCTGGAGCTCATCCCCGATGGCCTTCAGCCGCGCCGCCGTCACCGCCGCCCCGGAGGCCCCCGCGCGGGCCGGGCTCTCCTCCCTCAAGGCACAGGGAGGCGGCGGCGGCGGTGGGGCCCCCCGAGGAGGGCTCCAGGCGAAGGGCCCCATGGCAGCTCCGGCCCGCGAGGCGTCCCCAGCGCCGCCTTTTCTGCTCGCGGCTCCTCGGCCGTCTGGCGCGAAGCATGCCGCGCTCGGCGCTCACGTGACGGCTGAGCTCATCCTCCCCGGCGGGGGCGGGGCAAGGCGCGGGGGGGGCGGGGCAAGGGGAGGGGAGCCTTTTAACGCTTTCCCCGCCGCTTCCGCCTCCCCAGGCCCTCTGCCTCCCCTCGCCCTCCCAGCTCTCGGGCGCCCTGGTGGCGCAGCGGTCAAGGGCCGCCACTGCAGCCCCTCGCTGGCAAAGGCCAAGGCTGTGAGTTCGATCCCAGGCAGGGGCTCAGGGGCCACACCGCCTGGCATCCTCTGTGGAGGGCCCTAAAATGGAGAACCAGTTGGTGGGGGGGGAGCAACAAGGGGCTCACTCACTGCAAAGCCCTGCCCAACATATGGACTTGGGGGGTATGCAATATTAAATTAATGTAATATTTAATTCAAACCTATCTGCGGCCCCAAGAAGTTTAGCCTATTTCATATTTGGGCCCTTCCCACGGCTAGGTTGTGCAAGTCTGGCTTAGGGTGTGCTGATAAGCGGTATAGAAATGTACTAATAATAATAAATAAATAAACTTTATTTTTATAACTCGCCTTTTGCCGAGCAATCAAAGCGGCTGACATCTTAATAGGTTAAAAAACAAACACCCACATTAAACAATGGCACAATAAAAACAAGGTACCCTCCCCCCCCCCGCTTAAAAGAGAATTAAACTAGATGTCTTAGAAATGATTAAAAAATTCACTGATGTAGAAGCGCCAGTGAAAACAAATATAAAAAGAACGTATAACAGAGGGAGAGACATCAATTAAATAGGGTCCGTTTTTATTTATTCAGGGAAGGCCTGCCAGAAGAGATCTGTCTTAATGGCATTTTTTTAAAACTATCCAAGATGGTAATTTGGCGGATCTCTTCTGGCAAGAGCATTCCAAAGTCTGGGAGCGGTGATGAGCTGTATATCTGTACATTTTAGGATCTTATCTAGTTCTTTCCTGTCTTCTTATTTAACATATACAGCTTTCCTAATTATCTTTTCATTTATATAGAGTAGTGCAGGGACCGGCAACCTACGGCCCGGGGGCCGGTTAAGGCCCTGGGCCCTGGACTTACCGGCCCAGGCCGGAGGTTGCCGCCGTCGCCATGCGCCGTCGCCGGAGCGCGTTTTCGGGTGCGCTTGCACCATTTTGAAAGTCAAATTGGCAGTCGCGACGCATTTGCGCATGCGCAAGACTACTGCGCATACGTAAACGCGTCGCAATCGCCATTTTGACTTTCAAAATGGCAATCGCCGCGAACGCGCCCGAAAACGCACTCCGGCGGCGGTGTGCGACGGCGGCTACCTTCGGCCGCCGCTCGCCGCCATCAGAGACCGTTTTCGGCCGCGCTCGCGGTGATCGCCATTTTGGAAGTCAAAACGGCGGTCGCGACGCGTGTGTGCATGCGCAAACGCATCGCGGCTGCCCTTTTGACTTCCAAAATGGCAGCTGCGACATGCGCCGCGGCGGCTGGAGCTGCGCGCGCTACGGGGCGGCCGTGGTAGCAGCCGCGGTGGCGACGCACGCAGTGGAGGGGGGTGCGTGCGTGTGAGCGCGCGCGCCACCATTCCCCCCCCCCTCGGCCCAGCCGAGACCTGGGCGACGGCACACTGGCCCAGGTCTGAAAAAGGTTGCCTGTCGCTGGAGTAGTGTGTGATGGCTGACTTGAAGAGGCCTGCTCTCTCAAAGGCAACGGAGGTACACTTGAGGTACACTTGAACACCCAAAGAGCTAGGCACTCCTCTTCCAGAGCAGATGAAGCTGAATAGTCATTAATGATGGCTAATGACTCTTCATGCAACATTGGGTGCTATAGTTAGTATCACATAAATTTAACTGTGAGGGATTTGTATAGTTTCTTTGTTTAGGACAGGGGTAGGCAACCTTTCCCCTTTAAGGGCCAAGGGACTTCTGCTCCCAGAAGCCTCAGCCATGTTGGCCAATAGTCCCATGTTGGCCAATAGCTCCTGGGATTCTGGGAGCTGAAGTCCCTCGGCCCTTAAAGGGGAAAGGTTGCCTACCCCTGGTTTAGGATCTCTGTGTTTTGAATGTTAACTTCTTTGCATATAAAGAAGCTAAAAGCAATATCTCTCTATATTTATCTCTTGGATAGATTACGGTAAATTTCCTCAGGGACATGGCTGTGCGGACTGCTGTGATGCACTCCTGAACTTCAAACTTTGACCCTGCTCTGAAGCAAACGGGCAAGTATAGCTGAGATTCGATATCAAGGAGATGGAGTCTAAGCAGTGTGGTGTAGTGGTCTGAGCATTAGACTATGATTCTGGAGATCGGGAATCAAATCCCCATTCAATCATGGAAACCCACTGAGGGACCCTGGGCAAGTTATACTCTTTTAATCTCAGAGGAAGGCAAAGGCAACCCCCCCCCCCCGCCAAACAAATCTTGCCAAGAAAACCCCATGATAGGGTCGCTTTAGGGTTGCCATAAGAAATGAGTTGAAGGCACACAACAGCAACAAGAATGGCCGAGATCTGACATCAAGGAGATGGAGTGCAATTTTGTGCTCACAGAGTTTAAGCACAGTTATGCACCCCTGCCTCATTAGTGTATTGCAACATGAAACATGAACATTTTAAATTTCAAAATTTTAAATGTGTTTAAAAAAATTGAATGTAAAAAAAAAAATCTGAAAATCAAATACCCTTTTAAAAAATTATTTGAAAACATCACATTTGAACCCGCTCTTCGCTCGTCTATGGAAATACATTTAGGCAGCGCGTATGAGATTGCCATTTGAAGGCCTCATTTGAACATTGCTAGTTGTTTACATCACAACTGACGTTGAGTGGTCTATGGGAATTATTTAATTTTCTTTCTTTCTTTCCAGGATGTCTATCCCGCCTCTCTCATTACCACAGTGGGAATTAGGACTGACGAGGGAGGTTAGTGCAAAAAGCAATGCAGGGGTAGGCAACCTTTTTGAGCCGGGGGCCGGGTTGCTGTCCCTCAGACAATTGGGGGGCCGAAGCACCAAAAATAAATAAATAAATAAATAAATAGAAATATAAATAAAAATAACATTTTAAAAAATAATAATAATAAATTTTAAAAAATGCATGCACACTCTCTCAGCCCCAGAAAAGCCGTGGCAAAACCCCTGTGGAGATTTTGCCAAGAAAACCCCAAGAACAAGTAATAACAACAATAATCCATATCATCATGGCGGGCAGTGGCAGCGGTGGGCGAAGCAATGACTAAGGGCTGCATCCAGACTGGAGAAATAACCCAGTTTGACACTGCTTGAACTGCCATGGCTCCATGACATGGAATTCTGGGCACCGGAGTTGGTTGTAAAGCCCAGAATTCCATGGCATGGAGCCATGGCAGATTGAAGCGGCGTCAAACCGGGTTATTTCTCCAGTCTGGATGCAACCCTCGATTCTGTATGGTGTGAACTGGGAGGAGGTCACTGGGCGGAACTCCCGAGCGGCAGCCTCCGCTTCTACTCGGACCGCTGTTACCGACGGATCTCGGGACCGGAAGTCGGTGGTTTGAGTCGTTCCGTTCCTCACTCGTCCGTCGGCGCTGGCTTGGCTCGGCCATGGAGGACGGAGCGGCGGAGCTGGAGCTGTTCCGCCGTCGCTGGCGGGCCGAACTGGCCGAAGGAGGAGGCCCGAGGAGGCGGAGGGGACGGAAAAGGCCGCGGGAGGCGGCGGCGGCGGCGACGGGAAGCGAAGCGCGGGAGGCGGTGCGAGGCTGGGGCGGCTGCGGAGCCATGGCTCGGTGGGAGCCAGAAGACGAGGCAGGAGCGCTGCCTGAAGCGCGGAGCTGCCTCCGGAGCCTCGCCAGGCCGGGCCCCGAAAAGACGCCGGGCCCCACTGCCGAGGCCCCCGGAGCAGGAGGCAAGGAGGACCTCCTGGGGCAGCTCATCCAGGACTTGGTAAGGAAGAAAGCCGACTTCTGTCTCCCCCCCCCCCCGCAGGGTTTCTCTTTCCCCCCGAAACACACACACACACACACACACACATATATATATATAGCAACAGCCAGTAGTGTGTGTGTGTGTGTATGTTTCGGGGAAAAAGAAACCCCGCAAGGTTATATTATATATATATATATATATATATATATATAAAAGCAACAGCCAGTAGGACAAAGTCCAGCAGAAAACAGCCAATTGTGAAAGTATTCAGTTTCCTGTGCAAATTTGCCTCTGTTCACATCCCTCGCCAAAAATGCCCAGCTGTCTGAACGCATGCAAAACAGACAAAGGGCCACGTCTGTGTGGTAATGTGCATTTCTGTGAATGTCAGCAGATTTTTGTTTGTTTGTTTGTTGTTAACTGCCCTCAAGTTGATCTCGACTCATGGCGCCCCTCTGGATGAGACATCTCCAAGAAGCCCCTCTGTCCTCCCCTGCTCTGCTTCATTCCTGTAAACCTTTAATAAATCGCCATAGGGACCTCCTTAATAATAGAGTCCATCTGGCCTGTGGCCTTCCTCTCTTCCTATTTCTTTTAATTTTAATTACATTTTTAAATTTATTTTTAATTAAGACTGTGCAAAAGGGGCTAGTAATCTGTATTTTCCCTGAGCTGTTCAGATTAGATCAGCTTCTTTTTTCATTTGGTACAGCTGGAATGTGTACTTGTCCTTGCTGGACTTCAGAGGGAACACAAACTGCTACCTTTACAAGGCTTGTTGTTGAACAGGAAACTAGTGCCTGAGACGGAGAATCATGAATGGCTTGTGAAGAGATCTAGCCTGTTATTATTATTATTGTTGTTGTTGTTGTTGTTGTAACTGCCCTTGGATGATCTCGACTCATGGCGCCCCTCTGGATAAGACATCTCCAAGAAGCCCCTCCGTCCTCCCCTGCTCTGCTTCATTCCTGTAAACCTTTAATAAATCGCCATAGGGACCTCCTTAATAATAGAGTCCATCTGGCCTGTGGCCTTCCTCTCTTCCTATTTCTTTTAATTTTAATTACATTTTTAAATTTATTTTTAATTAAGACTGTGCAAAAGGGGCTAGTAATCTGTATTTTCCCTGAGCTGTTCAGATTAGATCAGCTTCTTTTTTCATTTGGTAGAGCTGGAATGTGTACTTGTCCTTGCTGGACTTCAGAGGGAACACAAACTGCTACCTTTACAAGGCTTGTTGTTGAACAGGAAACTAGTGCCTGAGACGGAGAATCATGAATGGCTTGTGAAGAGATCTAGCCTGTTGTTGTTGTTGTTGTAACTGCCCTTGGATGATCTCAACTCATGGCGCCCCTCTGGATAAGACATCTCCAAGAAGCCCCTCCATCCTCCCCTGCTCTGCTTAAATCCTGCAACCCCTTACTAAATCCCCATGGGGACCTCCTTAGTAATAGAGTCCCTCCATCTGGCCTGTGGCCTTCCTCTCTTCCTACTTCCCTCCACCTTCCCCAGCATTATTGACTTTTCCAAAGAGTCCTCTCTTCTCATGATGTGTCCGAAGTACGACAGCCTCAGTTTGGTCATCTTGGCTTCTTCCAGGGAGGTTTCCGGCTTGATCTGCTCTAGGACCCCCTTGTTTGTGCTTTTGGCTGTCCATGGGATCCTCAGCACTCTTCTCCAGCCCCACATTCTCTCAAAGGCATTGGTTTTCCTCCTATCTTTTTTCTTGACTGTCCAGCTCTCACATCCATCCATGGGAATAATAGGGAATACAATGGCTTGTATGATTCTCACTTTTGTGCTGAGTTGTATATCTTTGCATTTTAGGATCTTTTCTCATTCTTTCATAGCCTTCCCCCCATTCTTAGTCTTCTCCTGATTTCCTGGCTGCAGCCCCCATTTCTATCAATGTTTGATCCCAGGTATGGCAATTCTTTTACAGCGAAGCGTAAATTTCTATTTCATCATTGTCTAGTTTGAATGTGTGTAAGTTCTCTGTGGTCATTATTTTTATTTTCTTTATGTCCAACATTAAGCCTGCTTTGCACTTTCTTCTTGGATCTTCCTTAGTAGGTGTTCCAGATCTGTGAGGTTTTCTGCTAGTACTATGGTGTCATCTGCATTATCTCAGATTGTTGATATTCCTTCCTCCTATTTTCACTCCTCCCTCTTCTGTGTCCAAGCCTGCTTTTCTTATAATATATTCTTCATACAAGTTGAACAGATAGGGTGAAAGGATGCAGCCTTGTCTGACCCCTTTGCCAATTGGGGACCATTCTGTTTCTCCGTCTTCTGTTCTGACAGTAGCCTCTTGTCCTGAGTACAGATTCCTCATCAGGACTGTCAGACGTGTTGGCACTCCCATGTCTTTAAGGGCATTCTATAGTCTGTGCAGATGAAGGCTTTGCTATATTCTATAAAGCACATGCTGATTTTTTTTTTTTTTGGAATTCCCTGATGCGCTCCATTAGCCATCGTATATTTGCAATGTGATCCCTCATGCCTCTTCCTTTCCTGAACCCTGCTTGGACCTCTGGGATTTCTCTCTCCATGTATGGTTGGAATCTAAAAATGTCCATAAAATACATAAAATGAGAATTCAAATCCTATGTTTTCTGAGAAAACAATAATCAGTCTCTAATATTACAAAAAGCCTTGAAAGGCATAGCCTATGCTGAGAGACTTAGGGCCTCTGCAGACTGGCCCAAAGGGCCAGCCTGGAGGCAGAGATGGGGTGGGGCAGCTGCACGCTGGCTGCGCCAACCCTACGCCGTCAGGGTCCTGACGCCACACGCCGTTACGGACGGCGCACGGCGTCAAGATGCCTTTCCAGCGTGGCATTTTGATGCGCTGCACTGGAAAGGGTGCTAAAGAGCCATACACCAGCTCTCAGGGTGGCAAAAGGTAGGATTGGGGCCATGGCATGCAGTTGCCGCAGCCCCGATCCGCGGCTAGCAGAGGCGGCCCATAGCCGCCCGTCTGCATAGCCCTTTCTTGAGGAATGAATTCCTTGAATGTTCTGTGATTCCAATCCAGTATAGTTTTCAGCCAGATGTGTTTCAAGCCGTGGTCTTACTCAGTGGCTGCAGTATCTATATAAGTACACAGAACATTAGAGACTGGTTATTGTTTTCTTAGAGAAGATAGGACCTGAGTTCTCATTTTATGTATTTTGTGGACATTAAAGCTCCAATACTATTTGCTTTGGTTTGAGAATTTTAAGCAGTATATAGATACTTTGGATAATATTCATACAGATTGTGTTACTTTTTAGAGTAGAGCGACTTTCAGATTAGTTGAATAATTTCTTCTCTTGTTTTTGGGCTTTCTTTGCTTCAGATCTTAGGGCTAAAGTAGATGTGGTAAGTGAACTCATGTTGGCCTATGTATGTTTCTTCCCCCTTCACATGTGTAGCAGGTAGTATAGCAACCAGTAGTTGCTGACTTCTGTCAAGGCAACTTCAATTTATGGAGACTCTATGAATGAGAGACCAAGTCACCCAGTTACCAAGATTCCTGCTCAGGTCTTGCAAATTCAGGGCTGTGGCTTCCCTGCCTCTTTTCCTGCTGCATTTTACCTTCTGTGTTTGTGTGTGCTTTCATGTTGCCTGCCAACTTATGATGACCCCATGAATTTCATAGGGCTTTCTTAGGCAAGGAATATTCAGAGGTGGCTTTGCCAGTTCCTTTCTCTGAATTATAGCTCATAGCGCCTGGTATTCATTGGTGGTCTCCTGTCCAATTACTAACCAATGCTGACCCTGCTTAGCTTCCAAGATCAGGTGGGATCTTGTATCTTTAGGCCCCTTCTACATGATGGGGTGAGCTCTTGTCACTAGTCCCAGCTTCTACCAACCTAGCAGTTTGAAAGCATGCAAATGCAAGTAGATAAATAGGTACCACTTTGGTGGGAAGGTAAACAGCATTCTGTGCAATCCTGCTGGCCACATGATCACAGAGTAGTCTCTGACAACGCTGGCTCTTTGGCTTAGAAACGGAGATGAACACCGACCCCTACGGTCGGACATGACTTGACACCCTTGTCAATGAGGAATTCCTTTACCTATTACCTTGCCAAGCATTAGATTTTAGTGAGTCATATTAGCATTCAGTGATACATGTTTACACTTGAGAATCTTGTCTAGTTCCTTCATAGCTGCCTTTCCAAATTTTTGATGGATGGCTGAGTCAAGGTATAGGAAATCTTTGACTATTTTTGAAATGGTATTATATAGTTGTATTTATTTATTGAATGGACTTTAAAAATTAAACATATTCATTGCTAACTGCTCTGATACTTTTTTGACAAAGAGCCATTTATAAACATTCCAATAAATAAATACACTACTGTACATTGCACTTGAGAAAGTATGATAGTTTTACAGTCTTTATTTATTGGGATGTTTATAAATGGCTCTTCGTCAAAAGATATCAGAGTCATTAGCAACAAACACGTGTATGTTTTTAAGAAGTCCATACAAAAAAATTCAAAGAGGAAGCAATAACATGCCGTCTTGAAGTACTATAGCAATTGTACAAGTGCGTTAGTTTAAAATGCCTGGGAAAACAGATAAGTTTTTACTTGATCCCTAAATTGCAAGCTTATCAGTTGCACCTATATAAATAAGATGTTTTACAAACAAGATGCCTTAACAGAGGTAGAAAGTCCAGTAACATCAAAAATCCACCAAACAGTGATACCTTTATTGGACCAGCCAAAATACACAATATACACGTTGCAAGCTTTTGAAGCTCCACGGGCTTCTTCATCAGACAAAGGGAGAAAAAAAAATGGAAGAAGTTAGGCATAGGCTGCCTTTTGCTGTTTTTGCTCTCAGTTCAGATGATATGGAGGGGTATCTCTTCAGGCTGGCACCTCCTCCTCCTGGCTGTGTGGCTGCTGGGAGATTCTCAAAGTCCAGGAAATTTAACATCCATTCGCAACACAAAAAAGATATTTCCTATATGGTTTTTAACACCTTGCCTGATGAAGAAGCCAGTGGAGCTTCGAAGGCTTGCAGCATGTATATTGTGCACTTTGATTGACCAATAAAGGTATCACTGTTTGATGGATGTTTGATGGCATTGGATTTGCTGTATGGCCAACGCAGCTGCCCCAGGATGTTTTCTAGAGATGTAAAGGTGAGAGTAATCCAGGAAGAGCACTTCTTGGGATGATCATACTTCTGATTAGTAATGGAAAGTGTGAACACGATGCAAAGCGAGTAAACCCCAGCATCTTCACTTAATCCTAGCTGCCCTTTTTGCTTGAAATGGGAAACTGAAAGTAGGATCCTGTTAGTGTTCCTATAAGTCTGATTTTTGGATGGGAAACAGGGGGCTATTCTGTAGCCTTTTGTACACCACCCATTGTTGGAAAAATGTTGCATTCTCTTCCCCCCTCCTTAGATAGGTAGGGATTTCCTGCATGTAAACTCCCCTCCCTCCCTCCCATTCAGACTAACCATGTGACTTAGGCCACTCCCCCTTTGGGACTAATAGGAATTCTCTCTAAAGATTTTCCACTGAACTGTTGATTCTCCTCCTCTCTCAACTTTTTTTTTTGGGGGGGGAAAGATGGTGAGATAAATGTGTGTTTTACCTGAACTATTCACTAGCTAGATTAGGATATAGCCTCTATGTAAATATAGATTAAAGCCATTAGTAAACTTTTACTTGAACTACAAGCTACTTGTGTTGTTTTTTTGAGTCAGTCTCACTTCTTAAGGAAGCATAGTTAGACAAGAGCACATTTCTGCTCCTCTGTTGATTTAAATTTAACCCTAACAGGTTTGGCTTTGATATTTAAATATTTTTGTTTCCTTTAAAAAGGCTGAAGCATTAGGAAACTTAAATTATTCCACCCCCCTGGAGCTATCAAGCCTCAGGATGGACCATTCTTGCTGCTGCTGCTGCTGCAGTCTTTCCTCAATGGGGAGGAAAGGGGGAGGCAGTTGGGATTATGAAGATGCAGCTACTTTGGGTACGGAAGGGAAGTGAAAGGTGCAGCACTTCATCCATGAGCTCAACTTTGTGTCTCTCCCCTTCCAAGCCAAAACCAGCTGCTGTTCCATTATCTATCTGAATTGCTTTCGCCTTCCCCTTCATAGTCAGCAGCAGTAGTCCCTCCTAGGACCAGACAGCTTCTGGTGAGGGCATAGAACTCTATGGGCAGAATGTTATGCTCCATCTGCTTGATGTAGCCTCTCATTCTGGGATCACCAGGTTCAGAACAAGCTAGAGTCTTAAAACAGGGCTTGGAAGTTAGTTTAAAATCCCTGCTTGGTACCGACACCAGGATTTTGAGCAGGTCAGTGGGTAGTTATGGCTGAGACACTTTCCTCTCTGGTGCAGTGTTGTTCCATGCAATCCCTTTGTCTTTCATTCTTTCCTAGATAGTCTGTAGCAAGCCTTTAAATAGCTAGTCCTTTGTCTGCCATGGGGAAGTAAGGTAATGCAGGTCTTGCAAACAGAATGAGGAGTTTGTTGTCAGTGTTCTACAGGTGATTTATATCAGTAACTGGTTAATCAGACACACCAGATTTGCGTTTGTAGTCTAATATGATGTGTTGTGTGAATGTAGGGTAGGTAAAGAAGTAGGCACATCCAGAGCTTGAGAAAGATACTTTTTAAAATAATTTCCAGAATCTTCCAGCCATCATAGCCATGGAGTGGAGGATTCTAGCAACTGTAGTTTAAAAAATAACTTTTCAAAGCTCTGAGTCTGACACTGTGCTTTTTTACGTTGTTATGTTTTGATTCCTTAACACAATGAATACCAAGTGGTGATGATTTATATGTCATGAAAAAAACAGCTAATAGCTGACGTTCAATTTCCTCTGTCTTTGATGGGGTTGTCAGTTGGGGTGAAAATAAAATAAAATACCATGCTGTTAACACCTCTCTCTCCCTTTTCTGACTTCTTTTCAGAATGAAATAAATGAGGTCCCCTTCTTTGACATCCAGCTGCCTTACGAACTAGCATTAAAAATATTTCAGTTCCTAGGCCGGACAGAGCTGGGGAGGTGTGCTCAGGTATGTTTTCACCTGCTTTGCTGGCTACTTTCTGCTTTTTTGTCTGATTGAATGAGGTGAAAGTAACTTCCAGTGGCGTCAACAGATCTTACTTCTCACTTGCTGTCAACATGTGTGAAATGATGGTCTTTGCTATAGTGACAGAATTGCTAAGTTTTTGAGGCAAAGTGTGAGAGTGTTGTACCCTTTGAAACAGAGCAGCTGGAACATCAGCTAATGAGTATAGATGTGAGATTTCCAGAAATTGGAAACTGGAGAGAGAACATTTTTTTCAGGGAGAGAAACTATTATATTTGCAATGTTTAATTTCTTCTCGCACCTAAACATATTTTCTAATTTAGCAATATAAAATGTGTTACAGATTCAGTCTCCCTTACTTGAAGTGCTTGGCACCAGAAGTGTTTGGGATCTTGGATTTTTTGTTTCTTTGGATTTTGAAATATTTGCATATACATAATGAAATACCTTGGAAATGGGACCCAAGTCTGAACATGAAATGCATGTATGTTTCATATGCATCTTATATACATAGCCTGAAGTAATTTTATACATAATATTTTTGATAACGTTGTGCATGAAACCAAGTTTGTGTACACTGAACCTTCAGAAAGCAAAGGTGTCACATGTAGACAATTTTAGATTTTGAAGTATTTCAGATTTCAGAATTCCAGATAAGGGATATTCAACCTGTATTTATTACTTAGCACATGAGATTGTATGATTTGGTGTACTTGTGGAATCAACAGAGTAATTTGCTCATTTAAATACCTTTAGGCTGTTCTTTAGGGTAAAAATCCTCTCACGATGCTGAAGCAAACGGTGTATTTGTGAAATCAATGGAATAATTTACTCATTTAAATACCTTTAGGTTGATTTTTAGGGTGGTTTGAGTGTTGAACTGTGAGTTTGAAGATCAGGGTTCGATTCTCAGCTTGGCCATGAAACGCACTGCGTGGCCTTGGGCAAGTCACATGCTCTCAGCCTCGGGGGAAGGCAATGACAAATCTCCTCTGAACAAATCTTGCCAAGAAAAACCCATGTTAGGTTCACCATAAGTCAGAAGTGACTTGAAGGCACACAACAACGACAGTGATTTTTTAGGGTAACATCTCCCACCCCCCCAAAAATGTGGGAGCAAACTGTCTATCAAATACTTTGGGCTCAGGCCACTGAACATGAGGGGAGCCAGGATTTAAGCAGTGAGTTCACAAAAAGGTATTTCTTCATGTGCATTTCCCTAAGAATGCCATACAGTTGTAACAGTGTGATTCCACTTTAACTACAATGGCAACATCTTGTGGAGTCCTGGGATTTCCAGTTTAATGGGGAGTGTTTAGGATTCTTAGCCAGAGCGCTTTAGTGCCTCTGACCAAACTACAAATCCCAGGATGCAGTTGTGGAATCATAGTGTTATAATTGGGTAGTGTCAAAGGGCCCCGAGTCTATTCAGAGTTGCACTGCTTTTAATACAAAGTAGGTCTGTAAATCAGTATTGAGTAAATCAGGGTGGCAGTACTAAGAGCCAGTGAGAGTCCCTTAGCCCTGGCAGAAGATCTGGAAGAGTGGCAGATAGCCCGTCCACCCAGTTGCCACTGATTCCAGGCCATCACAAGAATGCACATGCACATGATTCCACTGCCCTGTCCTGCCACCAACCATTCAACCATTCAGAAGGGGCTGGATGGTAGGGGCAGTGTGTGGCTACCATTGGTGGCTGCTAAGATGTACTGCTGGGCTGCTGCTTGGCTGTGGTGACAGTCGTTCTGAATGTTTAAAACCTTATTGTTAAACTTAAATTAACCATTGCAGAAAAGTGACCAGTGGAGCTCTAGGGCTCTCTGGGACTATGTATTTTGCCCTGTTGTCCTGTTTGGATGAAGGCTGTGCATCACAAAGTAGGGTTTTTCCTCAGAGCAAGGCACTGTGGGGTGGCCGGTCAGTGCACCATAGGGTGAGGATCAGCAATGGTGAGGGTGGCATTTGCTGGTCCACTTAAGACAGCAGAATATCTTTGAATGGCCACGGTCTGCATTGGCTGAGATTGTACGTTTCAGGTTAGAATAATGTTTTTGGTGCACAGCATTTCCAGTTCCGTGTAGCATTGTTTGTGGCTGCCTTTGTGGTCTGCTATGACTCCTTTCTTTTTTTAAAAAAAATTGGAACTGTTTTATTATGCTCACTTCCAGATTTATGGCAAATGTGTACTTCTGAAATGGTTCTCTAAAGCGGTCCCTCGATATTTAAGGAGGCAGCTGAGAGACGTGCATAGTTCCAGGGCATTAGAAGGCTTTTTGGGAGAGAAGAATAGGTAAAGCTTTTAGTCCTCTTCTAAAGCGATCAAGTAAAAAGCAAAACTATAAAAAAGAAAAGAAAAGAAAATGGTTTTCATTTTGCGCTTGATGCTTTTGAATTTTTTTTTGAATGATGGAAGGCCTCTTCTGTTAAATGGAGTGTCCCATTGTCTTTTCACTGCTATTGTTGTAAGGGTTTTTTTTAAATTTTTATTTGAATGGTAGTAGAGCACTTTTGGGAGTTAATGAAATTGCACTGGTTAGTGGGACAAGCATCAGGAGCGATGTGAGTGCCATGAGAGAAAAATCTGTTTTCTTTTTGTGCCCTCCTACCAAATTGGTAACTGACTGACAGGAAAATAGCTTGACTGTGGAATTGGGTAGTATGGGATCGCAGCACAAAAATGAAGTATGACTTCACCATGACTGCTTATGAGCTCTTGCTCCCCTCTTTTCTCCTCATTGCCCTATTTTGTTTTCCCTTAGTTTTCATGGAAAGAACAATCTCTGCCACGTCTGAATGCTAGTAGGAGAACATCCCTTGATGTGCCTGTTCTGACTCTGGAACGCTTCATAGCTTGGGATCCAAAGTGCTTTTTAGCTTAGAAGCAGGTCCCCACGTATGGTTTCTTAACTGATGGTTTTTCGAAATGTGGTATAGAAGCATTAATATATAGCTTAAGTTAAAATGCCCAAGATTGGTGGTCACCGAAAGATAAAAGAAGGAGGAGGAGCGAAAAAGAAATATCATGCAGATATGAACTGAAATTCAGCAAAGAAAACAATACATCTTCTGGAAAACATAAGTACTGTGTGATTTATGGAGCTGGGAATAAGTGTTAGAGCTGAATAATCCACCCTCAATGTGTGCTTTTTTGATTTGCAGCCTGTACAGTTGGGCCTCTATATCCATGGACTCTAGATCCACGAATCAGCCGTCCATAGCTTGGAAATTTTTTTTTTTTAATCAAAAAAGTCCAAAAAATCGAAACTTTGGTTTTACCATTTTATATAAGGGACACCATTTTACTATGCCATTGCATATAATGGCACATGAGCATCCATGGATTTTGGTATCCACAGAGTGTCCTGGAACCAAACCTTAGTGGATACTAAGGACACACTGTATTATACCAGGTGTCTTCATTGCATTTGAACTAGGGAACACTAGTTTAATGGCAGTTAACAAGCTAGGATACGCCAGTATCAGATAGAGGAGGGGAGGAAAGGGATAGGGACGGAGTTCAATTGTAATAAACAATATGGGTATTTTATAGTATAGTGATGGAACCACTGTCTAAATAGTTCAAAGTGGGTACCATAGGGCATAAAGGACCACTAGTCCTTTCATTAGATATAGTTTTATGAGTCATCCAAGTGATCCATGATTCCAGGCCATGTTATATGAAATATGACCATCTGCTGACATTTCGGACTTCCTATGCGATGCTCCTAGTATGAACTGATGTCTGAAAGATGGTAAGCGTTGCTGAACCTTTATTTTGCTGAAGTCTTTGCTGATACCCATGGAATGGGAGGTTCTATCAACAAACCAGGCATCCGCTGCAAATAAATGGCTGATTGGATGATTATCCAGCAAATTATTAATTTGGTACATCCCAGGCTGGAACCTTATGCATATTTACTTAGAAGTACACTCTTGAACTCTGTGGGCCTTTACAGACTGTCAGAAATAATGCAGCCTGAGGCTACTTTAACTGTCCTGGTTCAGTGCTAGGGAATCATGGGAATTGTATTTTTTTCTGGGACATTGAGCCTTCTCTGTCAGAGAGCTCTGGTGCTACAATAAACTACAGTCCCCATGATTCCTTAGCACTGAACCGAGACAGTTAAAGTGGCCTCAAGCTGCATTGTTTCTGGCAGTCTGTAAAGGCCCTGTGTTTTGCTTCTGATAAACCTGTATAGAATCAGCCTGGAAACCTGTGAAAATTCTAAATGTTGCTGTGAGCACCATTGTGTGATCATCCTGAAGTCTTTTGGGCCTAAAGGGGTGTCTCCATGATATTGCATTGTGAGTTTAGAGAAGAGAGCACGTTTTTTTTTGTGAAGGGCGGGGGGAAAGAATGATTTTTTAAAAAGATGCAATCTAGGGTGGGCAACTGCGACCCGCCGCGTGTTTGTTTTTTTAGTTGACAGCTCCAATCACACCTAACTGGCATAATCCTTGGGAAGAGATCATGGAAATTGCAGTTCAAAAATATCTGGAGGGCCACAATTGTTTTCCCCTCTTGCATTAATCAAATACAGAATATGTCTGGAAAAAGATGCATGTGTGTGACTCTGCTGATGGGCATCTATCTGTTAATGAGGAGGTCAGACGATGTTAAAATCTGCAGGATCTGCTTTGTGACAAAGCAAAGCTGTAGAGATGCCTCAGATGAGGAGCAACAATGAGGGTTCAGAAATAACGGAAAAGGAACGAAGGAGAAAATAAATCCCTTTTCTTCCCCCCCCCCCCCAGCAGGCTTAACCTTGGATTTGCTGCTGTTAATTTTGTGCAGCAACCTGGAAAAATAACACGTGGTATCAGTCTCCCTCCTGAACATACAATTGAGTGGCTCGCTTAGGCTTTCAGCAACTGGGCAACAGTACCAATAAAGCCATGGGTGAGAACTCCCTTTTGTGCAAGAAGGGCCGAGCAGCCAGTGGAGAGTCTCTTTAATCTTTTGGCATCCAGTTGCTCACCTGTACCCTTAACGCAAGCACAGCTAGTAAATTTGAGCTTGAGCCAAATACTGTTTTGTGTGCGTGTATGTTAAATGGAGCCACTCACAGTGGTGTTGTAAAGTGGAATGCTTGAGATGCTTTTTTATTAGAGGTTTCTTGCAGCTGCGCCTCGCTCGGCAAGGCTTTTTACTCAGCTTGTCTGTGCCAGTTTCTGGTGCATTAATGGGGTGTCTCAGCTTACCAAGCCCCTCCTTGGAAAAGCCAGGTTTATAGGCTGGCAGGGCTAGATGTAACCTGATTAAATTCACAGTGGATTAAAAAAAAATCTCATTAATGTTGAAAGAACATCTTGGAAGCCTTTTATTTAGAGGCAATTGCTTTCTAAAGCAGCCTTCCCCCACCTCATACTATCCAGATGTGTTGTATTGCAAGTCCCATCATCCCAGCCAGTATGGGGTACCATATTGACTGAAGATGATAGGACACACGGGGGGGGGGGGGGTGAGGCTGAGGAAGACTATTCTAAAGCATCACTTTAATTTAAATTTAGCAATAGTTCTGTGAATGCTCATTACATTGGCAATTCTTGGCTTTCTTTCCTTTTCCTTCTGCTCCTCAGCCTCCCCCCCCGACACATCATCCTCCATTTGTAGCTTTGCAAAGTTAGCAGCCCTTTGTTGTGTTTAGTTCCCCACTTCTCTTGTAAGCGGTAGTATGTCCATATCCAATATTTATTTATCTCTTCTTAGGTGAGTAAGGCCTGGAAAGTGCTTGCAGAAGACAAAGTCCTTTGGTTCCAGCTATGTCAACAAGAGGGTTACCTGCCTGACAGCCAAATTTCTGATTTTCCCTGCTGGAAAGGAACTCTCCGAGAGTGTCGGGAGAAGGAGCAGGTTTTAAGAACTAATTGGAAGGTAATGATGTGGGATTCTCTTTCTAGTGCCTCTTGTGCAGCACTAAAGTGTTACACTGGGAAGGGCCATTCTGTTGAAATTCGAAAACTTTGAGTTGGCAGGATGGAGCACAGCTTCTCTAGCCTCTTCTTAGGAATACCAGTAGAACATTCCTGTTCAAAAGATACCCCAGCAATGATGATGTTTAGAGTTAACGTGCTTGCACTGTTGTGTGAAGATGAGCGCCCTCACATTGTTTTGTATAGATTTCTACCCCTATTCAAACTCTGGTAGTGCTCTGGGTGGTGCATTTTGATGAGCACTCTCCAGTCATGATGTATCTTAGATAGCTTCCTGCAACATTCTTGTGAGCATGGTTGAAGCACTGAACATTGTTCAGCAGGTTCTCTTGTCTGTTAAACTAGAGGTACCAGGGAAGGAGAGCAATCTATGCCCCAACTTCTGTTTCTTGGCTAAAATACTATAAAAAAACAACAAATGCTATTTCCTTCATTCAGGCATTCAGAAAGTCAGCTTTATTCATCACCTGCCGTCCAACATTTTTGAGTGTGACTGAAGCCAGTGTAGTATGCTGGATCAAAGCATGCGTAACAATGTCTTAAGAATTGAGTAAAATACTTGGAACTGGTAATTTAATTGTCAAGTCTACAGGGCCAACAGCTACTTCAGCAGTCTTCTCTGCCAGTATTTCCTTACAGGAAATATTCAGAGCTGTCCCTGGAAGCACTATGTTTACCTTTATTTGTCATTACAAAAACACAAACTAATATCAGCAAAATCTGCTTATGGAAAAAGGGTGCTTCAAAACATGGTCTCAATGTAAGGGTTGCTGTTTCCACCCATAATGTACCTGAACTTAGGTATGTCCCATTTTGTGTCGAATGCTCCTCTGTTCAGCACCAAGAAAGGAACATTGGTTACTTGCCACAAATTGTGGTGAGATGCAGAGCCGCAATTCGTGCCTTCCAGGATCCAATAATTTTGGCTTTCCTCCTTACATTGGGTTTGTTCTTCTTCTCTGTAGGGTCGTTTTTTTCCTCTAACAGTTTTTCAGTGGTCTCTTGCTACTCTGATCCTTCTGCTTTGCTATGTAAGAAACTGATAGAAGGAGGCAAAGCATCATCAGTAAAAGTCTTTACATAACTCATTTCTCTGTCTGGATGATGATGATGATGATGATACTTATTGTGTGCAGATAGCTCTTATGCACCTTGAAAAAATAGCTATTTATGTTAAGCAACCATCATTCTACAAGACTTAAGCAGAGCAGTGGAGGATAGTGGGGCTTGGAGATATCTCATCCACAGGGTCACCATGAGTCTGGGATGACTCAAAGGAAGTTAACAACAACAACAACAATCATCATTCTATTTTATCTCCTTACCAAGTGCACAGTAACTGAATAAAGACCAAAAGTGAAGATTGGGCCTTATCTACTACTCAGCTTAGTTTGGAGAAGTTGCGGTCTTCATCACAAGGAGGAGGTCAGACTGACGGAAACCAGATCTGTTGAGTACAGCTGGGGGACAGTACAGTTGGGGGGCATAAAGCCTGGGACCTCTCAAGTGAGCTGAAGTTTGAAGAGGTCTCTTGTGGTCTCTATACTGCTATGCCTCCCTGTCTGGGAGTTCTGCTTTCAGGTACTCTGGGCAATCTGAAATGGCAGCATCCAACGGATCTGCTTTCCGTCAGTCTGACTTCCCCCTTGTGGTGGAACAGGCAAGGGACAACAGAAGGCATTGTGTGCTGCCTCCTCAATTGTAGAAAATTGGGTTTTTTAATACTCACCCCTCAATAAAACTCAATTTTGTCGGGAAAACTGTTTTGTAACATCATTGGAGGGAGCAGGGGAGGAGAGAAGTAACAATTGTCAGACCCAGTGTTATCATTCTCTAACTGGGAACTGGTTGTAAATTGCAATAAAAGTATTTGTAAATTGCAATAAGTGTATTTGGCAGTGCATCCTATCATCTTTGGTGATTTCCAAGCTTTTGGACAGTTTTTCTTCTCATTCTTACAGCTTGAAATGCCTCTCTTGTGCTTAGCACTTCCTAGCTGAGAATGTTTTAGTTGGACATACTGGACATGGGATGTAGGGACATAGGAAGTCTCCTTAAGCGAAAGTAGACCTCTGGTCCATCTAGTTCAATACTGTATACTTTGATCAGCCCAGACTTGAGAGTTCTTGAGTGACTGGACAAGACCAACCATATTTCCCTGTCTTTCTCTACAGAATCGCATTGGCACTGTGAGTCAGTTGCAGTATGAGCTTGGGAAGGTTCTGTGCGATGTGCATTCTTGTGATGGAGTGGTCATTGCTGGGTAAGCATGTGGTGGTTTAGTTCTGAGAGTTTTATTTGCGACCTGTACTCCTCTCCTGTCTCCCACTGTGATTGCTTAATTGGTTGTTGTGATGGTTTGAGGCCAAGACACTAGAAGTGAACTGACAATCTTAATTGAGGCTGTTTGGGGAAGGGAACCTCTGAATTTCAATTCCATATCAACCCAGTGAGCATGCGGGGGGGGGGGATGTTTTTGCTGCTGTCGATGCTAGAAATTATTCTTAGATCTAGCAGGCATGTAAGAATGACAGTTTAAGCCTGTTGTATTGCTAAGTCTCTGGATAGCTTGACATGGAATAAAACAACAACAACAAACAAAACAAACCATAATAGACAATAGGTAATAGGTTCTAGACAAACAGATACAGTGGGTTCTAGACAAAGGATTGTGCAGCCCACAGGCCACATTGGGCCCTAAGACGCATTTAATAGTCCCAGTGTCCCCTAAGCCCCCCTCCTTTCCCCTCAAAATTGATGTTAGAAGAGCCCTAGTGGTGCCATGGTTAAATGCCTGTACTGCAGCTACTCTCGTTCACAAACCACAAGGTTATGAGTTCATTACCAGCCAGGGCTCAGGCTCAACTCAGGCTTGCATCCTTCCGAAGTCGCTCAAATGAGTACCCAGCTTGTTGGGGGCAATTAGCTTACAGTTGTAAACTGCTTAGAGACTACATAGCGTGGTATGAAACGGTCAATAAATGAAGTTTGTTGCATGTTTGGTAAGAAACCACAGCATCTGCAACAATGAAGCCCTGTTTTCTCCCCCCCCCCCAATCCCCCAAACAAATCCTCAGAAGAATGGTGCTATCTTCCTCCTTCCTTCACTACCTGGAAGACAGAAGAAAAATCACCACCATTGCCAGCAGCAGAAGAAGGCAGCGTGGCATTGCTTGCTCACTCTGTCGCTCATCCTCCTCTTCCTTTCCCCTAGCTCCCTGCCTGGCTTGAAAAACTTTGCTGCTGCTAGCATCCACTTGCCCTCTAAAGAAGTGGTGCTTTTCCTAGTGATGCTTTATGAGGCAGGCAGTCCTGCAGGGGAGAGGAGGAGGAGGATCAAGTGAGCTCTTCTGTGCTCCTTTTTCAGCCGCTGGCAGCAGTGGCATTTTTCCGCTCTGTATTCTGGGGAGAGGGATGGAGGCAGTGATTTGAGGCTGGAGAACAGCTTAGTTAAATGAGGATTGCTTGGGGTGCAAAACAGGGCTTAATAATTGGCATTCAAAATACGGCAGCACATTTTTGCTGCTAGTGCCGCCTGCCAAGGATTGGAGGGGAGGAAAATGGGCCCTCCAGCAGTGCCCATCCCCGATCTAGAAGAAAGACAATGTCCTAGATGTATTGGACAACAACCCCTACTACTACCTCCAGATAACAATTACCCCATTCGGATAGCAAATACGAGGTGGAGATAATAAGGGTTGTAGTCCCATATCTCGGAGGTTCCAGGGGTAGGGAAGGCTGGACAAACCGATACAGTGGAATTCTAGTGCGTGAAGGTTAATGCCATGATAAATCTCTCTGATTTTAAGACGCAGACATATTTGCTGTAACAGATACCCATTCAGAGGAGATCTAATAAAACTAAAGTTTTAAAATTCAAAGATCTTGTAGCACCTTTGAGACTCACTGAAAGAATGAAGTTGGCAGCAGGAGCTTTCCTAGACTTAAGTCTACTTCCTCAAATGCATTTGGAAAAGTAGACTTAAGTCTACAAAAGCTCCTGCTGCCAACTTCTTTCTTTCAGTTAGTCTCAAGATCTCTCTACATACTAAAGTTTTAAAAGTATTCCAAAAAATCCAGAATTGTTTTTCTTTCTTTTGGTGGGCATAAACTTGAATGCCTGCTTTGTTTCATATTTGGATGTGAAATGACTCACATCTGGATCCTTAGTTGTAACTAAGCTGTCATTGGAGCTATTACGGAGGTTGAAACACCAGTAAATTCAGGAGAGAAGCTGGCATGATAGCAAAGGTAACTAAGAAGAAAACAGGAGCCTAAATCTGCACTGTCAAAATGACACTAAATGATCTAAAGATGTTACAGCTGAAAGCATTCATTGATCGACGGGTTGTGAATTTAAAATGATAGTTTTTATTGGAGATAGCCTTTATTAAAGGATGTCTGTTGCTGATGTTACTGGTTTAAAAGATCTAGTTGGGGCCACCAAATTCCTGTTATTACATTGGCTGAAAGTGGACTGCTGGTGCTTAGGACTTTTAATATCTTTTCTTGCACTTCTTCTTAACTCACTGGAATTTAAGATACTTTTCCTGCTATGTGTCTTTATGTAGCTTTAGGCTGGCACAATGCAATTCTGAATGTTTTCTCCCTAAACTGTAACATGAATCTGTTATTTAATATACTTGCAGTGTTTCAGGAGAAATGCTTGGGCCCTAAATAGTAATTAAACTGAAATGATTCTTGGTAGACCTTCGTGACTGTAAAAGGTTTGTACAGCAGCCCTTGATTATCTTCCCTGTGTCGTGTTTTTCTGAACCTCTAAGAAAGGTTTTTACGCTTAACACAATGGCACATCCTTTCCATTTATCACCAAAATTGTTTTATCTGTACTGAAGAGTTTAAAAGGTTTATTCCTTCAGGTCTTCTAGTGTTGTGAACCTTATTAACCTTGTTTGTATGCTTAAAAAAGCCCCTGATGGTTGCACTGAGAACGAATGTCCCAGGATAATCACTGATCTTCTTACTCTGGCCCTTGCTCCGTTGCATACAGTGTGTTTGAACATGGGCTCGATGCACCCTCCCTCCTTAGTTTTGCAGCTTCTTGACCCCTTTTGAAGCCACTTCATTGGGCGATGGATAGAAGTGGTGATGTCATAGGAACTGTGAAATTGGCTCAGGTCTGTCATAAATCAATGTATGGCATTTTACAGCAGCACTTCATTTTAATGATAGGTTTTTGTAGAGTAAGATACGAGTCAATTGTCTATTAAAGAAAAAGTCCCTGCCCCATTAATGCCAGATTCTTTGATTGGTAGAGATGAAGACTCTCGAAAAAATATATCAGAGAGCAGTTCTTTCCTCTTTTTTTTTTCCTTTTCTTTTTTCGCAGGCTTGAAATGTGCAGAATTGATTGTCTCTGGCTAAAAGCTAAGGTATTGACTGTGCTGCTTTAAAGGGCCTAATAATTTTTTTTATTGAAATGTAACCTCCAGTTGCGTGCATCTGTGGGCCCCATTCAGGTATCTTGGACAGGGAGACTTTCAGTGTTTTCATGATCTCAGTGCAAATCCAGTCTTACTAGGTGACTTCTATATTATCTAGATAACTTCTTAATAACTTACATGTCGATAACAGGAAGGCAGTCCTCGACCTTAGCAGCAATGAGGGAAAGGGGGATCAGGTAGGAAAGAGAAAGCCAGAAAACTCAGGCACAATTTCTTTATGTTGTACTGTTCTTTAGCCTGGTGGCTACGTAAACTCAGAATTCAGTATGATCGCAGTCAGCTCTCTTCTACAAACTACAGGCCATCATAGACAGAACTGGTCCGTAACAATGAAGAGATTGCAGAGTGCAAGTAATTTGCCAACAAATAATTTGCAAGCAAAGAAGCAACGAACAAGTGAATGCTTAAGAGGAAGCATCCTCCTATCTTACAGTTTAGCCCTGCTACCTTCTCTAATCTCTAGCTGAAATTTTGTGAAACCCCAAGTAAAGTGGAGACATAGTACAAAATGTCATGGACTTGAGTAGAGAAGGGGATTTGATCAGATGTAGTTTCCCCCTTTTTTAGGGTTAAATATCTGCTTGGCAAGTTGTATCTGTTCATCAGCGCTGTTGTTGAAGGTGCAGCAGAGCTGTCTTGCTCCTGCATATGGCTTACCTAAACTGAGCCATGATCAAAACCGCTTCTTTGTCATCCAGAAAAGCATCCAGCCTGCCTGTAGATCAGGTCTTGATGCCTCCGACTGTCTCCTTCCACACTTTTCCCCATCAGCTCATTTTAGACCATTCTGTTTCCAGACAATGAAAGCAGCAGATAGGACTGACTCTACCATTATGTAGGGTGAAGTGTCTGTCTCAGGCAGCAATGTGTGGGTATCATGAAATGGTAGCACATTGTTGGTTACTGAATTTGTTACTATTGCATTTTTAGTAGCGTACTTGGTGAGAGGCACTTGAGGGATTGTTTTGCCTCATATGTCAGAATAATTGGATCTGGGCACTATTCACCTTGATTTGGGTGACTGAAGCCATTTCTTGCTCTCTCTCAAGCAGAAAAATGTTTTGGGCTGGCCCTGACTGCAACTCTCATCATCATTGGGCATTGGCTATACTTGCTGGGAATGATAAAAACTGTAGTCTCACGTCTGGGAAGACCCAGTGTTGGTCTTCTGGTTGGTCTTGTCCAGTGTCCATTTGGCAGCAGTGACCATCAGAAGCGCCTGGGAAGCTTATGAATAAGGTGTCAAATGCAACATGGTGTTACTTGGTCTGGTTAGGAAGCTACCTTCTAATGTTGGGGCAGGAACTTGTGACCTGGCAGATGTTGAACTGCAGCCCCCATATGGCCCTTGGCAGCATAGCCAGTGGTGGGGAAAGAAAGAAGTTGTAGTCCAACAGTATCTTGAGGATCACACATTTGAGTAGGACCTCCCATCCCTGTTCTAAGACCAACTACGCGTCCATCAAGCTCTGTATTTCACAGTTTGGAAATGTAACATTTTAGACTACAATTCCCAGATCCCCTAAGCTAGCATCACCATAAGCTGTGCCACCTGGAAATAGGGGAAGTTGTAGTCCATTTTTTTACAATGTTCTAAGCTTTGCCTTTACAAGCGTAGTTTTTCAGAAGCTTGAGTAGAGCGAGATCTTTGTTGCCTTACGTTACCTACTCAGATATCAAGGGTTGCACTTTGGACTTTCTTGCCACTGAGCTATGGCTGCTTGAATTATGCAGCTATGAGCTTCCCTTTAAATATCTTGGTTGAAAGCTAATGATAACTGTATCTTCCCAGGATTGTGTCTCTTCCTTTTTTTAGAGACATCTAAGCTGGCTTTGTTTGCCTAAGCCTGTCTTTTAATATTTCTCTTATGAAACATTGTTCATGCTGATGTTGAAGCTTTGTTCACTCCAAAAATGAGAAACGTGAAACCAATTTAAAATGACCTAATAAGAGATTTATTTTAACAGCAAGGGAAGAAGAAATGACTGCATAGATATGCGTGAGAATTCAGCCAGGCTAATTTTAGAAATTGGTAATGAGCATGTAGGTCCCTGAGTGTATTGCAAATACTATCTGCCTTGTTGTCTTGGTGCGCCAAGACCATCTGTAATGATGAATGTACAAGAAGAATTTTGATGGTAGAGATGCATAGAAAAACAGGCTTTGATTGGTACCAGGTCCTTCTCTTTAAAAAAGTGTCGCTGTTGGGATCTCTTCATACTATACTAATTGCATTCCCTATTGAATGTATGAAGGTGCTGTTTTGACTACTGGTCCAGCTAGCCTTATGTCACCTGCTCTGACTTGGCAATAGTTCTCTGGGGACTTGGGCAAAGAGAAGTCTCTGTGGTGGTTCTGCTTACAATGAGTCAAGTCAGGAGTAAGAAACATGTGGCTCTCCTGATGGAGTTGGACTTCATCTCCCCAGAACCTTCACCGTTGGGAATAATGACTACAACTGATGGGATCTGCAATTCAGCAACATTTGAAGGGCCACATGTTCTTCACCTGTGCTTTAAAAGGAGGCACTAGGAATGGGATTTGGGTCTTTCCATGCGCAAAGCATCTGTTCTGTTACTGAGCTATGGAGACCCCCTTGTTTGGTTTTTAATGTTATTTTTTGAAGAGGACAGCACTGTGCTGCTGTAACGCCTGGCAGTTCTTTTCTCTTGGTTTCCTTGAGCGGATCGATAAGTTGAAAAAACGACGGCAACCCCCCCACCCCAAAGAATTTGATGGGGAGGCAAACAGAAGAAGGGGAAGAGTATGCCTTTTCTCCAAGTGGCTCAAGATTGAGGGCAGCAAAGGAAGGTGAAGCAGTTACTCTTTGTACTCATCCAAAATGGAGTTGCTTAGGGCAGAAGACAATTTGGTCTGCAAAATGGGGATAAAAGGCAAACAACTCGAGCACCCCTCTGCCGATCCATTTTTCCTTTTAACCGGCTGCATGCTAATTGTCTACAACTGCTAAGTGTCCTTGAGAATTCTCTATTTTTGCGGAGGCGGCCATAGTGTTTTTCTCAGTCTGTGTAGGTGGGTGGCGTTGGGCTTTGTTTTGAAAGGGAGGCACACTTGACACAGACGCCTGTCACTTTTTAAGCTGGGAGATGCGCAACTGTAGAAAGGCTGGTTCCATACAACATTGATTGGGGAGTGAGGTAACCACAAACATTGCAGACTCAAATGAAAAGGAATCCAAGGTCTGACCCAGAATACAAGTATCGTAACCGCAGCGCAAAGTGTTATTGATAAACACGCGCCTGCCAGAATGAGTTCCCTGATGTCAGGCCATAAGCGTGAGCCTCTTTAGAGAGGAGAAATGAGAGCTGCTACTCTCCAGCTCAGGTTGCTATCAATCAGTTTCTTTCCTTGGTTGGACGGAAAAGGGGATAGAACTGAAAGTTGTTGGGTTTGTTGTTGTTTTTAATTCAATGAGAGGGATCCAATTCATGGAGCTGTTCCCCCCCCCCCATTTCCCCCTTAAAACAATGTGCTCCCAAGGAATATTGCTATCTCCTTTTTGTGTGTGGATTCAGTGGGAGTGTACACAAATCTGAACTCATCCATCGATTGGCATTGTTCGATCTGTTCTCTCCTCCGTATCCCCTTTTAAAGGGCCTATCCTTTAAAAATGTTTAGAGCATAGCAATTGAAATTGGTGTAACTCAGATGATGCCTCTTTAATACAGACCGTACGGCACTGGTGAGCTGGAAATAAATTAATGAACGGCATCGATTTTTGAATCGTTTGACTGAAGAGCAACTTAAAATCTTTAAAATTAATGAACAAACATACAATAAATTCTATCCCGTCTCCCTCCCTTTGTCCCTTATAATATGAAGATGAAGTTGCTGATTGTCATTGCCTTGTACGTCCAAATTTTATAGCTATTATTTTCATTTGTCTGCTGTGTTAGCAAAAACCCCAAAGCAAATCCCTAACTATGATTCTCACAACACTAATGGGATGAGAGAGTATTTCTTAATGGGTGCTATATCATATTTGAAAGAAATAACAAACAGATTTTCATAAAAAGAGTATAGAGCACGTATATTCAAATGTTCAAAGCAGAGATGTGGAACCCTGCTCGAAAACCCCCCACAAAAGAAAAGGTGGTGGTGTGGGAACAATCTCTTCCAGCTTATTTTCCCCAGAATGATTGGAAAAAATGGAAAGAGGGAAAAATGGATTATAGAATATTTTCTTACACTATGATGAATAAAATGGTAAAGACAAAGTGTTAATTTATTTATGAGAGCCAGCATGGTGCAGTGGTTTAAGTTTTGGACCACGGCTCTGGAGACCAGGGTTCAAATCCTCACTCAGCTATGGAAACCCATTGGCTGGCCTTGGGCAAGTCCCACTCTCTCAGCCTCAGAGGAAAGCAATGACAAACCCCCTCTGAACAAATCTTGCCAAGAAAACCCGGTGATAGGTTTGTCTTAGGGTTGCCATAAGTGAGAAATTACTTGAAGACGCACAACAACATTAATTTATTTATGCCCCCATTAATATTTCTAAAAGCTATGTAACAAGAAGCCTTTTCTTTAAGACTACGTACAGTATTTCTGCTCTTGGTTTTCTTTTTTCAGTTATTCGGCGGGGGGGAGAGTGCTTTATGTGTGCTTGACACCATGGAGAACTAGAGGAGACAAAGTTATTTTCTCTGTTTTACTAATGTTGATGGTTTATTCTGTTTTTATTGTTTTTTGCCATCTTTTAATGTATCGGCTAAGCAGAGGGCTTCTTTACAGTTCGGGGCCTTGGACTCCATTTGAAATGACAAATTGTTCTTTGAAAAAGATAATTCAATGTGTAAACACTATCTGACTAACATATATTTTTAATATACCAAACATGATAAGTTCATCTTCCCCCATATAATATTTCATACATTTTATCTCAAAGTGACCAAGTGACTTTCAGTTGGTAAAGGGTATTAATATGATATATTTTTCAATGTCCTCTCCCCAAAAATCCTCCCTTTTAAAGGAAAAAAATGGGAAAAATCAGTTTTCACCCCAAGGCTTTGAAATTTCTGGAAATTTGACATCTCTTTTTCTCTTTGACTGTTTTGTTGCTGTTTTAATTCTCTGTTGTTTAATACTATTTTAAGGGGTGGGTGGGTTTTGGAATTGTATATTTATGGTGTTTTATTGTTGTAAGCTGCCCCAATTGCATCTGCAGAGGGGCGGGATATTATTATTATTATTATTATTATTATTATTATTATTAATCCTGGCCTCGTTATGATATTGCTGTTAAGAATTGCCCAGGAATGTCTGTCAAGTGCTTTGAGCTAGAGAATAATAATAATAATAATAATAATAATAATAATAATAATAATAATTCTCTAGCTCAAAGCACTTGACAGACATTCCTGGGCAATTCTTAACAGCAATAAACCATATTATTATTATTATTAATATCATAAGGAAGGCCAGGATTATTATTTCTATGCTGCATATGTGGAGCTAAGATTGAGGAGGGACTTGCCTTGAATGAAAGGCAAGGTGAGATTTTATGCTATCCGTTAGCATTTATGGGCCTAAATTCGGTTGCTAGTTCCAGCTAGAGTAAACACATTGAGGCGAGGAGATTTCTAAAATGTTTACTTAATATTTAGCAGTTGATTCAGTGGATGTACTTTATCTGGGACTAAATTGGATTTTGATCAAGGTGTCCAGCCGCTGCTGCGCCTTACTCTCAGCTAACTGTGCATAGCATTGCAGTCTTACTACTACACAAGGAATGGGGAAAGTGCAGCTCCAAGGGCTGTTTTTGCTGTCACTAGGGCCCATTTGTTGCCCCACAAAGGATCCCAAATGCCCCCCGGGATGCTGGAAGCAATTTCAGCACATTTGGGGACTTCCTGGCTGTTTTTAGGCCCAAGATTGGCCCTTTCTGCAATAGGAAGTGACTCAGATACCAACTTTTCAGGTCATGCCTTGTTGACTTCCTGCAACTAAAATTGGAGTTGTTGCTGCTGTTTTGCCATCCAGTCAACATTGACCTATGGCAATGCTCTGAATGAGAGACTTCTAGGAGCCCTAGCTGTCGACTGCCCTGCTCAGGTCTTGCAAACTCAAAAAGTACCAAAAGTGGGACGAAGTTGCTTCCTCGCCCGCTGGTAAATGATGGGTGGCATTAAAGATCCTTACGTTTCAGGGGATCCTCAGGTCCCTTCAGAAGCTAATGCTGCTCCCTAACCCCTAAGCATTGCTCACCCTTACACTTAAATCCATAATCCTGTGCAGATTTTCTTGGAGTAAATTCTATGGCAGTCAATGGAATTCTAAATATGCATGCATATTCTCACAGTATGTAGGTAGGTAGGTAGGTAGGTAGGTAGAGATACATTTCCACAAAGCAGCTCAGTTCTTTTATTTATTTATTTATTTATTTAGTTTGGTTTTTACTGTACTTGTTTTTAATATTGCTTAGTTTAATACTGTTTTAAGGGTGGGGTTAGGGAATGATTGTTTTGGATGTTTTTAATGTTGTAAGCTGCCCTGATTGCGTTGCAGAGGGGCGGGATAAAAATAAATTTTATTATTATTATTATTATTATTATTATTATTATTTCCACCACCCTTGTCTACTGCAGGTGCCTCATTTATAGGTCAGCTTTCACGGCCGAGAAAAAGAGATGACCTCACCACCAGCTCAGAGAGGTTGGGTTACAAATTGTAGGAAAGGGTAGAATTTTCCAAAGTGGCAAGTGCATTCACTGCCTTTGTGAAAATGAGTCTTATAGGCACCCCAGCCAACAGTAAGATGGGGGGCCCTTTGCTCTAGCTTCCCCACTCACTTGGCCTACTGGTAGCTTTCATCCAGCTTGCTTTTAAGCCACAAACATTTCCCATTTGTCCAGACCTTGACAAAAGATCACGTAATATTTTGAGCCCAGGTTTTGTTGCATTGCGTTGAGTTCGACAAGCTGGCCAAATAGAAGGGGGATGACATTATGAGTGCTATCTTATTTCTTTGGCTCTTTCAGATTTTTACAGATATGTGGGATTACGGGAGTATAGAGTTGAAAGGGAGCCCACTGGTCATCTACTCCAATCTCTTGCCAGTGTAGGAATCTACACTAAAGTATCTCGGACCAGTGTCCATCCAGCATCTGTTTAAAAACTGCCAACAAAAGCAAATCCGTCACCTTCTGGGGTAGTCTATTCCACTGTCAATCAGCTCTTACATCTGAAAGTTCTTCTTAAAGTTTAGTTGGAATTTCTTTTGCCTTAATTTGCATCCATTGGTTTGGGTGCTTCAAGCTTGCTCTATCCTCCACCTGATAGCTTTTGAGATAAAGATATTTGAAGACTGCTATTGTACCATCTCAGTCATTTCTTCTCCAGGCTAAACGTACCCAACTCCCTCAATTGTTCCGCATAGTGCTTGGTCTCCAGTTCTTTCACTGTCTTAGTCTTCCCTTATCCTTGGGCACATTTCACCTTGCATGTCTCCTTCTTGAACTGTCGTGTCCAGAACTGGACATAATGCTTCTGGTGACGTCTGATTAAAGCAGAATAAAGCAGTACTATTATTTCCCTTGATATGGAGGAAAGTATAGTTTTGCTGATACACTCTGTGATTGCATTGCCCCCCCCTTTTTCTTTTTTTTTTCTTTTTTTTTTTTTGGTTCCTGGAACATTGACTTATATTTAGCCTATGGTCTCCTAAGATTCCTAGACCCTTTCCACACATATTTTTATCTAGCCAGGTTTCCTTCATCTTGTGTTTGTACAGCTGATTTTTCTTACATAAATATTCTTTATACCTGTTGAAGTTCATTTTGTTAGTTTTGGCCGGCTCCCCAGGCTGTTAAGGTCTTTGTGGATACTGATTCTGTATAGTTTTGTCATCTCTTCTGTTCTCCTTCCAGTGACATCTGAAATACCATTTTTCTAGATTATAGCTACAAAAAAAGTCTACCTCCAAATGTTGGTTGCAAATAGAGTGTACCCACAGAGTTAATGGAACTTATATAGGTGATGGCTTACTAAGTTCATATTGATTCTGTAGATCTACTCAATTTGAGACTAACAATTGGATTTAGGTTCCTTAGGTCCTGCCTGATAGGATTTGCCTTCAAGACGGCTCAGTTTTGCTGCTCCTCTAAATCCTTTGTCATCTTGTCAGAGTGCGCAAGTCTGCAAATTCAAGAGATGGGCACAAGACAGAAATGTTGTTAGATTTTGGATTTTCTAGCTGTAAAGTGTCCAATCTCCTTATGTGTCTTCTCAGTCAGCCAAGGAACAGCAAGTCCAGAATGTCCCCTGGCCTTCCAGCAATAAAATATGTTTGCAAAAAGTTTAGCAGTTTGCCAGCCCTGGTGCTGTGGCTTGAAGGAGCAAACGGATGGCTTATTTTTGTGTGTTTGTCAGCTTACGTGCATTAACTTGCAGTTGTACTTTGCACAAATGCTCATTAGACAGCCATCAACGCTGGGGTCCAAAGGCTTACTAACAATGCAACAGAGATAGCTGAGTCTTTAATTGGCGGAGTAATTGTCATTAGGCAATGATAAGGACATCTGGGGCTCTGGAGAGAGATTGATTTTGGCATAGGTACTCGAGTTTTCTGTCGCTTTCCAGTGTTTTTGTTTTTGGTTATCCAGGAAGTTGCCAGCCTCTTCAGCACCACTTTGCTAACACCCGGCTTCTTTCAGCTCCTCGTGGAGCCTGCTTGGCTGAAGCACCTCTTTTGTCTTGTTCGTTTCCTTCCGCAGTCTGTGAAATGGGTTCAAGGTCAATGAACATTAAGTACACATAATCAGGCAGATCATTGCACATCATTTATGTTAGACGGCAGAATCCTGTACACGGCTACTCAGAAGCCCCCTTGAGTGTAGTAGTCTTTATTCTCAGGTAAGTGTGTAGGGGATTGCAGCCCACGCGTGTTCAAATAAGCAGTTTTGGAAGGTTTAGAGACATTCACAGATGTCTGTTTATCCCATTTTTCCATAGCCCTTTTATTAATATACTGTATACTAATATTCTCATTGATGGGAAGACCCATTAATGACCATTTCAATCAATGATCTTTCATCAACTGATGAAAGAGCCAATGCATAACAACATGATATAGCATAATCTTACCGTGTTCCAGAAAAGCTGTTAAAAGCCCTGCAGGCTGGATTAAACCATGGCGGGGCCCTATACTGTGTCAAGCTGAGAAGCCCGATTGCTTTAGCAGGAAAGGTATGTTGTTCTCACAATTAAATAACATTTGAATTTGACATTGCAACAATAAGCTTGGAAATGGAAACGGTGCTTAAAATCTGAGGTCTGAAGCTGCAGCAGATTTAGTGTGTGCATGAATCTGGCACGGCCTGCATAGATCATCTATCTGTTCTAGCTTTGGACCATAGAAGCTACTCTTTGGTATGTTATTTTCTGTACCACTTTTCATTGATGGAACAGTTAGCGAGGGCAGTGACATGTATATGGATTTTTCCGTGGCACTACCCTGTCGGTGGAACTTAACTGCCCCAAGTGTTCAGACTAGTGCCCTCTTTATTTTTGTTTTGCTAGGGATTGGAAGTGTCTCTTTTCCAGCAAGTCTTTGAATTTGTGGTTGTGTTAAGAGGTGTTACGTTTTTACTCTGGCTCTTTGGATTCTTTTGGCTCTTCTTAGTGTGGTGTGTTGATTATCTTTGATCATATTTGCTGTTTTGTTTGGAAGATTAAATTTGTATAGCTTTTATGATGTTGTGAGCTGCTTTCTGAAGGCTTGTGCCTCGAAAAGCAGGATATAATTATCTAGGCAGATAAAGAAAATGAACTTGTTTGTTTATCTCAACCTCCCCAAACTTAGGAAGCTTAGTGCCTGTTGTGAATCCTGTACATTTTTTGCTTCCCCTTTGTATATTTGTTATGGCTGTTGGACACAAAGCCCCCCTCTTGGTTGTGAACCAGTCTCTCCTCATGACTGCAGATTTGATCTGGTCATTTTGTCTTGACAAAGCTGTTCAGCAGGAATTGGTCTGTAGAGCCCTAGATATTGCTGGACTATGACTCCCATCAGCCCTAACTAGCACAGACCCCAACTAGCAAGGGGTTATAGGAATTGTATTCTAGAGGCCATGGTCGCCCACCCCTGTTGGGCAGGTATGGATCTAGCCCATCCATCCATCCTTCCTTCAAGGGGCTAATCTTGCAATGATTTCAGTCTCATCCAGGAGTCCAAATCTTTTCTGGAAGTTTGTGTCGAAGTATGGTAAGATCTGGAAGTGTTGTGTCGAAGTATGGTAAGATCTGCCCTATCCTCTAAAGCAGCTATAGCGAATCCTTTTCAGCCCAAGAGTGCAGTTGTGTTCTGGACAGCCTGCTAGGGTCTCAGTGTCAGAGATAATGGAGACAAAGAAGAAGGTTGGGCTAAGGTAGAAGTGGCCAATTTATGGGCCTCCACAGTTAGACTGCACCTCCCATGGGCCCTGGCCAGCATAGCCAGTGGTGAGAGTTGATAGGAGTTGCAGTGCAGTATAAGAAAAGTGACAGTGGGGAGGGAATGGCCTGGGGAGGAGAAGCGGTGGCCTGGATTGCCCCACAGGGCAGAGGTCTTTTACTACCGCTGTAATCCACGTGGTGGATTATATTTTGCTATACTTTTGGTTTCTGGAAAATACCTATATTAGGGTTTATAACAGGGGTTGGCAACCTTTCCCCTTTAAGGGCCGAGGGACTTCAACTCCCAGAATCCCAGGAGCTATTGGCCAACATGGGACTATTGGCCAACATGGCTGAGGCTTCTGGGAGCTGAAGTCCCTCGGCCCTTAAAGGGGAAAGGTTGCCTATCCCTGGTTTATAATATATGAACTTCACATAGTTTGTTCAATGAAGAAGTATATCGAAGTGTTTCATTAATGTTTGTAAAAGGATGATGTATGGTTGTTTTGTATACCTTGTAATACAGTCAGCCCTCCACATTTGCCGGTTTGGCTTTTGTGGATTTGATTATGTATGGATTATTTACTGCCACCTCTTGCGGCTGCCCTATTCCATTTTTGATAAGGACTACAAGCCTTGCGAGACTAAGAGACTGTAACATGCAGTGAGGCTCGTAAATCCCTATGAAAAATAGCATGGGGAGGCAGCATCAAGCCCCACCAGCGCCTGCATTTGCTTTGCGAGGGAACCCCACCGCCTTGAAGGGATCCGTGGTGGATCAAATGGACGTTATATATTGTAAAAGCTCAAGTGTATGTTATACAATTAATACAGGGGCCATACAGAACAGCATTAATTGTTAGTAACTGTCTGTTTAGTTTTGCTGTATTAATGTAGCATGCACATTGGGAAATTCTGAACTTAAGAGCTGTTATATCCTAGTTTGTGCACAAGTAGGACCTGTGACATACTGTGTGGGGTTCTCTTCCTTAGGGTTCCAACCATTCAGACCTCTTCTTCCCTCCTGTGCTTCAGTTTCTTCCCCCCAGCAGAAACTGCATTCTGTGAGCACTGAACATGCTCAGTCCTCTTTTAGTCTCTTTTTGGGGTGTCTCACCCCCCTTTGTTCCTACTACTCCAAACTCCCACTGAGTCTCCTGATGCGGATGGTGCCATGTGGGCTACAGGAAGCTACATTTAGCTACAGAAATTCATGTAATGAGTTCAATGTGGGGTGTATAGACAAATAGCCACAATTTGAGATTTCAGTTCCTTGCTGTGTACTCCCCAGAATGGGAGAAAGAGAGGCCTGAACTACAGATCCTCGATCTGAAAAGATTTTGGGAACCTTACCAGCCTTCCTCATGGAAAGAATGGCCCAGGGAAGTGGGGGAAAGAGAGTGGTCTATGTATTTCTGGCTATTATAAATCATGTGTGAAGAGCCGAGAGAGAAAGCATGCCCTCCTGCTCTTCCTTGGCACCTAATGTTCTCTTTGTCCGTGCGAGCAGAGCTACAAGTACAAGTAAGGGAAGAGAGTCTCCAACCTCATTTGCAAAGGGTTTGTATTCATGGTGGAAAGGAGATGGTGGATTGGACCCAAATGCTTTGCCTTCACTTGCAAGCAACGAGTCAGTTCTCTTGTGGCTTCCCTTGACTCATGAAGCTTTTGGAACCAATGTTTGGCTTTCTTTTCCAGATACACATCAGGGGACGTGAAGCTGTGGGACACTCGCACCTGGGACTACACAGCCCCTGTCCTGGAACCGGAGCATGGCTCGGCTGAACCTGGCCCCCGGCCACATGCCTCCTTTGTGAGGATAAACAGCTCGCTGGCCGTGGCAGCTTATGAGGGTGGTAAGTTAATGGCAACTCTTTCCTAATATTGTGTGTGTGTGTGTGTGTGTGTGTGTGTGTTTTTAAAAGCTTTCTGAAAATGAAGCAGCTGTGCCCAGCTTTATGTGTATGAGAGAGCAACTCTAATTCTCTCTGTATACACACACGTGTGTGCGCTCACACTTGCTTTTATGTGGAAAAATTGGCCAAATAACCCTCAATGCATTAGGAGGCCTTGGATTGTGGTACCCATTGAAACTGCTGTTTATTCCTCCTGGAGCTGCTGCTTGGGGGAATGATGCCAGGTTGTGGTCCAGCCAAGCTTGTCTTGAGCAAACAACTTGTTTCAACCTGTTTCACCCCCTTTATTTCTCGAGATAGAAGGGGGCCAGGCTTGCAAGACAAAGACTAAACCAGATAGTGCTTGATGAATGGAAAGCTCTCTTCTTTACCCATCTCCTTTCAGTGTATATGGAGACTATATAGCAGAATGAAGTATGGGCATTCATTGATCCCCTTTGCTTTAATGGCTAGTAGAGGGGGAAAGCTGCTTTACTGAAGACATGTGCGTGTCTTTGACTGAGAACATGAACCAGATTTATTCAGGCGCACAGAGTTTATGGATTCTATAGCTATGGAAACGTGTGTTTCGTGGAAATGAAACAGATTTTTGTTGGGCATAAATGGCGGATATTCTGTGAGATCTTGAAGTTTGCTTGTAAGTTTTCAAAAAAAGCAAGTGTAATTGTTGTCAAAAGTATTGTGGCCAACTGTGATGCTACATTGTGAAAGGCCAGGCAGAACCTGTTGTGTTGATCAGTTGATCGTGTTTTTTAAAGTGCATTTTAGGATTTTTGCTCTCCCAGCATCCCCTGGGCCATCATAATTCCCATGTTATAGAAAGGAAACAGAAACCAAGAGAGACTTTCCATATATGCCAGTAATTCTGTGACAGATGCAGAGGCTGGACAAGTTAATGTTTTGGACTACAGCTCTGAAAATCCCCCAGCCAGCATGGCTGTAACTTCTCCAAATTCTTGGTAAAAGTGCATGTCGAAACTAAGGGGGGTTGCAGACTGCCAGAAATAGTGCAAATTGAGTCCACTTTAACTGCCCTGACTCAGTGCTAGGGAATCATGGGAACTGTAGTTTATTGTGGCACCAGAGCGCTCTGACAGAGAAGGCTCAATGTCTCAGAAAAGAAACAATTCCCATGATTACATAAATGAAATGAATGAATGAATAAATGAATGTCTGACCCACATTGTCATGAAGAACTCTTAGGAAATGTATCTGTGGTGCAGCAGTGGAGAGAAGATGAACAACAGCTCTTGCTGACTCTTTTCCAAGCTTTCGTAAGGCTTTGATTTAGTGCTTTTCCTCAGTTCTCTCTCCCCTTCTTGTGTTTTTCTTTTGTGAGCTTGTGACCGATGTGGAGAAGCCATCTGGTAGCATTAGGAGGTAGCACTGTTAGCCGCCTCTGTTGAATCTGCTCTTAGCAAATTCGTTGACACAACACTGTTTCTTCCCTGTTCAGCAGAGCTCCAGCAGCGATGCCCTTGGCAACCAATCTTTGCAGCGGAGCCGAGAGCCACCTCCTGCTCCTTCAGTTGCCTACCTTGCTGTCCTTACATTCTGCCAGCTGAGCAAAGAGTTGTATGGATCACCCAGTGGTCATATTTCCCAATTTGACACTGTGCAAGTTGCCCTAAGGAGAAACAGTCAGTATGTGCGATATACGATGGAGCCTTGGCATCTGTTGGGTTTGCTTTCAGGACCTCTGTGGATACCAAAATCCATGAATGTTCAGGTCCCATTAAATACAGTGACATAGCAAAAGGGTGTTCCTTATAAAAAATGGCAAAATCAAGGTTTGCTTTTTGGAATTTATATTTTATTTTTTTTAAAAAAAAATCAAGCCATGGATGCTTGAATCCACGGGTAAACAATCCGTGGATATGGAGGGTTGACTGTATTGATGGAGCTGAACATCTCAGGGATTCTGAATGCTAGGATGCAGGCCCAGCCTTCTCTTTCTCTCCCCCCACCCCCCGAGGAAAACATTGAAATTTTAGAATATTAGTAGGCCATTAGTGGCAAAATGTTCCATCTGAGAATATTTTACATATTATCTTAAGTAAAAGACAGGTCTCTTTACCTGACAGAAGTTGCACTTTAAATTTCAGTAATAAGACTGATTCCACCAAGGATTAAGCATTATCTATCTATCTATCTATCTATTCCATTGGTATTCCACTATCCTGGCTCGACCATGGGCAAGTCACACTCTCTCAGCCTGTGAATTTCAGCACATACAACAATCTATCTGCGGTTCCATGTTGTTCATAGTTTTATAAACTTTGTGTTATGGCCTTCCTTAAGTGCCACATTCTTTTCTAAACACTCCAAACGTAAACCATATTCAAATGAAAGATACTACAAAGTTTTAATGATTTTACTGTCCCTTTCAATAATTGTATGCACTTTCTGTGGGTAAAGGGAGTACCTGTATGTGCCTTGCATGAAGAACATCCCAAGTTCAGTCCCTTGTATCTTCAGGATTTTGTTGCAAGATCTAAGAGGCACATCATCCCATTTCCTTAGGGAACTACTGATGGTCAGAGTAGAGTACACCTTCCTTTCTCTAGGATAGCTGCATACATGACCAAGAAACTATGTGATCACATACGAGGGAAAGTTTGTCGTTGCTGTCACAAGTTAGATGGACTAATGGTGTGACTCGGGATGAGGCAGCCTAAGATGGTCTTGACATCTCTTACTCTAGGCCTTTTCCTCTATCCTACCTTCCTTTACCTTTGCAAAGAGGGAGTTGGTGAGAGGCTGAGCTTGTTGAATCCATGTCTGTTTCCTAACCTTTCTAGTATTCATCACAGCAAGAGTAGCAGCCTGTGAGGAGAGAGAAAGAGATCTGGAAGCTCCGCTGGGTTACACTCCCGAGTCACCCACCTTCTCCCTGTCCACCTTCCATCGAAAGTAGGAAGGCCAATAAGACTTGGCAACTGAATCCACAGTTGTGATGTTTTGAATTCCAACTGACTGGCCCTCCTATTTCTTCTGCCTTATTTTCCATTGTCAGCACTGGCAGCCTTCCAGTTGGATATATATATATTTTTAACCACTAATTGCCTTCCATGTTGCCTTACCCGAAATGAATCAAATCAAAATGCTTTTCCTGGAGCATTAGATAAAGCAGGGAAAGGATTTCTGGGTAATGAGCAGATGCTGCTAATGCAGGGGCTGGAGGGGCCTTGCCAGGGCTCCATCTGCTCCAGGCTTGCCTGGATCTGGCACGAAGCCATAGCCTTGTGGAGGGGGCAGGAGCACCGTTGGCTTTCACCCACTGCCGCCTCCCGTTCTGATTTACACCATAGAAACATTTCCTGTTGCAACAGGGAAGGCGCAAGGAAGTGCCACCTTCTTTGTGGCTGTGTTCATGCAAATGAAGACAGGGCTTTCCACGTCCTCTTGGAAATGAGGTTAAGCTGGAAGCAATAACCAGTGATGGAACAAGTTACCTTTTTCTGGACTACAGTTCCCAGAACCCCGAGCCAAAATGGCTGCTATCCATATTCGCTGTGGAAGTCTGGGACTTGTAGTGAAAAAGGACCCTGTGCAAGCTCTGGCAGTAGCTTGCTTGTGTCTCATCCACACATCCATAAATGTACAAAGGCTCACGCAAGCTCCAAGAGAATTTGTTTAAGTTTGGGGCATGCAACTTTAGGAATGGTTTTATTTCCAGAACATGACTGGAGGTAATCATGATCATCATCTATCCATCAATCCATCTCTTTATTTGTATTGCACTGGGAACCCCCTTCTGAAGAACCTCGCCAAAATAACCGTGTCATAGGTTTGCCTTAGGGTTGCCATAAGTCAGAAGTGACTTGAAGGCATACAACACACACACACACACAAAGAAAGGGGGTGGAGGGGGAAAGAGAAGAAATCTTTAAGACTGATTTATTTCAGCAAGAGCTTGCATGGATTTCAGTTCACTTTTTCAGATGCACTGATGGTTCAGATCAGAGGGTAATAAGATGCAGAAAGATGCAAATAAACCCTCCAAAAGGTGTGTGAGATGATACAGATCAATGAAGTAGCTGGCCTCTGATACGATGAGTGACATTGTTAGGACCTAGACATGTTGTTGCCATTGTATCTGTGGGAACTGAATTGGCATCTGGGCTTGTAGCAGGGTCCCTTCCATCCATGCAGTGTGTGCTATTAGACTTGGGTAGTTAAGGATGGGCGGCCATCTGTAAGTACGTCTAAGGCATGTTACTCAGAGCCTGTAAGAGGACAATAGTATTCTCCAGAACAGCTTGTAACTTGTTGATAATGCATTTGAGTAGAGGCTGTTGTACCAGAGGACTTGACTGCATAAAATGCATGATGTAGGCTTTTGAAGCTTGCATCATGTATTTTGTGCATTTTGGTTGGTCCAATAAAGATACCACTTTTTGTGGATTTGGGGTGTTAATGTACTTTGCTGTGTGTTCAACACGGCTACCCCTGAATATGTTTGGTAGTATGTTAGGAATGGAAGCTAGAGGCATGTAAGTATGTATAGTTTTCAATATGCTTAGATGTCCATTGGGTAGCTGCATTGTGGTGTCAAGAAACTGAATTTGTATGGATTGGTTCCAGGCTCAGGTTGGTCATTCCAGCCTGAGGAACTGTCACAGCTACTCTGTAAATGTCATAAAAATAATAGGCCCTCAGTACCAAATAGATGCTAAACTCAGGACATCTATGTGAATGTCAGAGAAATGTACACTGTGTGCCTACTGCGAGTGTATTTTGCGGTCAAAACCTGTCAGGTTCATCTTAAGGAATGTATGCATTTGAGGAGCAGTTACTAGTGGCCTAAAGTAAACTGCTAGTTGTGTTTTGCATGGGTCAGTGTCATTTCCCACATTACAGGAGTGTCATTACCCATTACTGGATGAATAGAGGCAGACTGTCATAGCTACACTCTGCAGCATGGTTTAAAAAGCTGGTGGGAGCTGCTGAAATTGTAGTGAAACTTCTAAAATGATTTCTTTCCATAAGTCCAAATGATAAAGTTGTATCTCAGTACAGGAGTACATGTTTTGGGACGCATGAGCTGTTGTTCCTGGTTACAGGTAATAGGAGATTTGGTCTGACATATCAGGAGGGCAATAGATTGATTTACCTTGTCATTGAATAGGGCTTTCTTTACAACTGATCCTCATGGGTCAGGTACTAGTGGTGGGGAAGATTTGTACCTGAGACCCTTGACAACTACTCTGAATCAGGGTTAATAAGATGAGATAAATAGTCTGACTTAATTATAAGGAGTCTTGCTGTATTACACATGTACACATACACATATATCTAGATGTACATGACCACAACTTTTTTTAAGTCTGTAGCTAGAAGCAGAGCAAAGGAAGATAGTCTTGGAGTTGTCTCATCCATAGCATCTCCATAAATCGGGATCGACTTGAGGGCGGTTAACAACAACAGCAGCAAAACCTAGAAGTGTAAAAATGTGAGTGAGACAAACTCATATATCGCAGAGGTACTTGTCCACCAAGCATACCCCTGGTTATTTATACTTCTTTATACTTCTTCAGGTGCGGAAAGAGAAAGAGTGCACCTGAAGAAGTGTAAAGAAGTATAAATAACTCTCACTCTTTCTAACGATAATCGCAGCAAGAATAACTTATGCTAAGTATTGGAAAAGAAAAGAAATCCCTTCTGTGGAAGAATGGAGATTAAAGGTTTATGATATATATGAAATGGAAAAGTTGTCACATCTACTAAAAAATACTAAGTTAATAGATTTTTACGAAATCTGGGAACCTTGGATTAGGTATGTGAAAAACAACGGAATTGGTAATCAGATTGGACATATTGCATTAACAGACTAAATTTGGATACAGACTGTTTAGATTTGAGTATAATCTGTAGATATAAAGATACAGTAATAGGTTGGGAATTAATATAATATGAATAGCATAGTAATAAATGATACGGATTATGTTGATCTCTCAATTTAGCAATCTCTTGGTAGGCTCTCGGCGTATCCCTGAAAGTTAGTGTTATTGTGTTAAGCCTTACTGGTAAGACTATAATCTTGATGTAAGAGAATCGTAGAAAAATTTAGTTATTGTGATTAATTAGATAGATAACACCTCCGCACAGTTTAGGAAGTATGTTTTGTCTATATTGTAAGTACATAAGTGGTCGTCATGTATTTGTATGTTTTTAATGTTGTATGTTGTATGTTTTATGATCAACGTTTGTATATGTATTATGTCATAATATGTTTTTTTTTCTTTTTAACTGTTTTCAATAAAATAATTTAAAAAAAACACTTCTTCAGGTGCACACCTTGTACTGCCACACAGTGGTTCCACTGGTCAACCTTTCATGACCCAAGTTGAGAAGTTGGTAATTTAGGTTGTAATCTGGTGCCTTGTTTTCTCAGAGCAAGGTCCGTTGAACTCAGTGTACATGTATAGGAGTGTGTACATGTGTTCTGAGTGTAGTCCAGTTGTATTGTCTGGGATGATTTGAAATAATAAAGATCTATTTCTGGATGTTTGTTCCCAGTTGTCAGGAGCTTTGAGGTCTGAAATTATTACTGTTTTATACTAGATTTTCACCCTATGTGTCCTCTCTGATTTTGTCTCCCTCTCCAGTTCACTTTTCACAAGGGCCTTGTGTAGCAGGTGGAACAGAGAAAGGGAAGCACTCAGGATGGCTCAATGGGTTTTAAAGGCTAAATGAGAATTTGAACAAATTTTAGAACAGACAGACATGTAAGAGACAAAGCTAAAGTGTTTGCTGTGGCGTTTTGGACGGAAGTAATTGGCTTCCTCCACACTTTTAGCTTGGTATCTGATACTCTTGTTGGTCTTTTTAAAGGTATTAACTAGTTTTATAATGCCTGGGTGGGCAGCTGCTGTTTTGTGTGTTTTGTTTTAGGTTGTTTTCCTCCGAAACCAGTCTACCCATTATTTACCTTTCAAACAATCAATGTAATTACCATTATGTCTCAAAGTAAATTTGGAAAAATCCTTCTCCAAGAGCCTTATGACTCCACTGGGACAGTTTCTAGTTGGGACTTTTACACTTTAATGGCAGCCTAATTGCAGATTTGGCTCTGTGCACACAAAGCAAAGTGGTTAATTGTTTAGGCAAACAGATTAATTTAAATATGCATCTCTAATTTGTTTTAAAAAAAGTGCAGCAACCCCAAAATGGCTTATGGATGGTTTTCACTCCCCTGATGAGGAACATAAATATTCAGAAGGAATGCTATTAGTAGATAGCTCCCAAAATGTGTGGTGTGGGAGTACTTCCCAGGTCCCAGAATATCTTTACAGACGTGTCCATGAATACCCATTTAAATTTGTTTGGATGCTATTTCATTGCCATGCTTTTGCCTTGTTTCCTTTAGAGTGTGGAAGAAGCCCTTTTAACCTAGCATAGATGCCCATCACCAACAGCATAAGGGAACATTCTTGCACATTTCTGGGACCTAGGAGCTAGCTCCCTGTTTGTTAGTTCTGGTGGGGAAAGAATATTTTCACTTCCAGTCTTTCACAGACATCTGACTGGAGCATGGCTCATGGACCTATTCTGCAATAAGCAGTAGAAGATCAGGACCATGGAGAGCTCTCTGTGTGGAAGATTTCAGAACTAGGGTGGCTAGCCTGGGCCTGAAATAAGTTCTACTCCTCCTTAATATCAAATATACTTTAGTCAGAAAATTGACCGAAAAAAACTCAGTCGACTTATCCACAGGTCAATGTAAGTCCTGTACAGTTGACTCTGCATATCCTTGGGTTCATTATCCACGGATTCAAACGTCCACGGCTTGAAAATCTTTTTTTAAAAAGTATAAATTCCAAATGGCAAACTTTGATTTTGCCATTTTATATAAGGGACGCCATTTCGCTGTGCCCATTGTATTTCATGGGACTTGAGCATCCAAGCATTTTGGTATCCACTCGGGGTCCTGGAACCAATCCCCAACGAATACCAAGGGCCCACTGTACTTTAACTCTTTAAAAAAAGGAAGGCAAAGAGTGTAATCAGTCCTGGAAACACTGACACCCCCCCACTCCTAATCTATCCAGCCTTTAGTGTGCGCACAAACAGTTATGCCTGCTGGAATTTTGTAAGTTCTTTGGCATTGGTTTCCTTTCCTTCATCCTTTAGATCCTTTGTTACATGCCCTTAAGTTTTACCCTTGACTTATCTATGGGTCATATCAAAATCCATCATTCTGGCCCCAAAACCTGCCCTTTTCTTATACATGAGGTCGCCTTATAGTCGAGTACATACAGTAGATTGCTACTGCTCAGGTTCTACATAGCTATTCTGAAAGGAGACTAGGACTGCTGCCCCACTGGGGCATTAATGCAGTTTGACACCACTTTATCTGTCATGGCTCCATCCTGTGGAATCCTGGAATTTGTCGTTTGTTGTCTCACCAGAGCACTCTGACAGAGAAGGCTAAATATCTCAGGAAGCTACAAATCCAGAATTTCATGGCATTGAGCCATGGCAGTTAAAGTGGTGTCAAACTGCATTAATTCAGCAGTGCAGATGCAGCCGACATCATTCCTCCACTCGACTCTGCCATGGGTTTCCATTTTCTTTTGCAATGCAAATTCAATATTTGGTGAATGCTCAGTATGTTCCGTCCTCATGGAGATATGTTTTGGGGAAGGTAAAGAAATTGCCCCTCAAGTCGATAGATTGCTTGGTTTTAAAAAACGTTTTGTATTTCCCCCCCCCCCAACCTTTTGGTGTCTGCTCTTGTTTCTCAGTGGCCTGGTTGTTACGCCACCCTTGTTGACGCTCATCCCTCTGTTTGCTATTCTCAGGCTAGAAGAGGTAGTGAACTTAGTCCTGACTACATGATCCTCTTTTCCTGCCATCATGTATTTTGAGTTTGCTTTGTTTTAGAAATAGCAGCTGTTAGGAGAGGAGTGGGATCTAGATGAAGAACCTCACCCTGCCTACACATTGTTGACTCATTGATCTCCAGGCTGCTGTTCGCCCTCAAGGGAGCTGTTTGTTGTAATGCCCTTCGGCTTCGTTTGGTAACTCAGATCCTATTGGAATTACTAAGACACAGGTTGTCCCTGCAAGAGTTAACTATTTGTTTGTGAAAGGCACCTTGAATGAAGATGAAAATAAAAATAACATTGTGGTCATCAGCATTAACTACAGTATTGTTTTCCTTGTTTTTCTCTTACTGGTGTGCAGGGTCAGTTAAAGTGTGGAGTCTCATGTTGGGTTCTGAGCCAATCCATCACTTCCAGCACAACCAGAAGATACAAGCTCTGGCACTCTCAACTGAAGGGGCAGTTGTAGCAACGGCATCAGCCTTCCAAGTCAGAGTGGAAGGTGCAAATGACAGGGGATACTGGGAGACCATCGCAGAATTTGAAATTCAGAAACTGGTGAGAACACACAGTTTACCATATTTGATAGGCACCATGGTGCCCTTCAGATGCTTTGAGCTACAACTCCCATAACCATCAGGCAGCACTACTGTGGTCAGGTGCAATGGGATTTGTGGTCAGAACCCAGGAGGATGCTAGCTTGCCTACCCCGTTTGGGAATGCCAATGTATTTTGAGGAGTAAAAATGCCCCATGTCAACAGGAGTATTTGCGAGTGCAGAATGAAGGTTATTCTATAACACCTAGAAAACACATGTTCACATGACGCAGAAGCTGTGTTGGACCTCCTTTTATTTTAAAAAAGGGTAATTGGCATAATTTTCTGCGCCTGAAAAATATTACCACTGTCATTTCTAAGGGAAAACGAAACAAACCTTGCTGTGAACCCCACAAAATTAGGAAGCATTCACAAATCCTGAAGGGAAAATACTTACTTATTTTCACAAAGACCTAGTGTTTAAGTATATTGTGGTGTGATTTTTGCAGTGGATGTTATAGGACAGCTTTTGTTCTAATACATTATTTTGTGTAAAAAAAAGAAAGAAAAAAGCACTGTCTGGCAAAATATAGTAGGTCCATTTGGATAGGTTTTGTCCCAGCATTTATCCTTTAAAAACCCTAAACAAAACTGCCTGGGATAGGTGGCTGAAACTTAACCACATTGTTCAAAACTCTTCAGGTGATAGTGTCATAAAATGATTACCTCGTAGGTCTAGTTACAATTAACTCACAATAAAAAGGTATAGAGGCATAAAAATGGCCTTATACCCAGTCACGTTATTCGTCTAACCAGTCCAAGGGTCAGAATTATGCAGTTGTTGGGCTGCAGGTCCCATCAGCTCTAGCCAGTATAGTCAGTGATGAGCAGTGTTGGAACAACAGCTTCTAGAGGGCCGCATGTGGTCCACCTCTGATCTAGCCTAAGGAATGAGACAACATCTTCGCCAGGCATGGGTGTATGTGTATGGAAAGAGAAAGCAAACAGAGAAGAAAAGGTCAGGCTGAAAGCTGGCATTTTGGTCAACTCTGGACTCATCTGAATTCTTGCAGGTCAAGTCCCTCTGTTTGGTGCCCTGTGTTGTGGACCATCCTGTGGTGGTAGCAATTGCAGAAGAGGTTGTCTACCTTCTGAAGGCAGGAGAGCCGGCCAAAGTTTTGCATTCTGTCTACGGCCAGCCTGTCACATGCCTTGATGTCTCGGCCAGTGAGGTGGCATTTGGAGTGAAAGGTTTTGGCTGGTTGATCAATGAGACCAACAAGGTGCGTAAGCATTTTGGTACTAGACGAAAATTCAACTGGAACAACGCTTGTCTCTTAAGACATTTTTATGACTCTCCATCCGGTCTGGAATTCTTGTTTTATCAATTCTTTGTTCCTTGTAGCAGTGTCAACAATGTTATCATTTTAGCCTCCATAATTCTAACAGTCCTGCTAAGTTAGGGATGGAGAAGGTGTTGGCCGTCGGTGGCATCCAACTGGTCAGTCCTGCTATTTTCTTTTCTTTTCGAAAGGAAATGAAATCTCCGCTAAAAGTCCCCAAACTGCTTGCTGCCTGGAGCACAGTTATGTCTTAAAAATACCCCCAAGCCTCCAAATTTTCTTTTTAAACAACCAGCTGGAAACAGGCTGGAAAACTTAGGAAGGGAAAACTTTGTACCTTCCTGTCTCAGTTCTTGGAATAGCGGGTCGGGGACAATCTTGCCATATCCTCTAGGGCTCTATGTTCAGTGACCATCTTGTCCTGGAACACTTAGCAAAATTCTTCAGCTATTCAGTTGCTGCTGAGATGGGAGCGAAAAGGAAATCCAGACAGTTCTGGTCATGTAAATAGGATTCCCCAGAAAGAGGAGCGAAGGGAAATTGGGGACGAACACTTTGCTCTCAGATAAAAAGGAGCAGATTTTTAAAAGCGGCAGCCTAATTGACAGGAGTGGAGAGACAGCAGAGACCAAATAACTTTACTGCTGCATTTATTATGATTAATATCAGTATCGAACAACCAAAAATTGGTGCTTCTGATTAAAACTGATTACATTCACTTTCTATTAAAGTGAAATTTGAACGAGAAGAAGAACAACAACAGTCAACAATAGGTAGATAGATGGGCAGAGTGGCCTTTGAGCACTTGAGCAACTTGGGAAGTGGCCCCTGAATTCAGTGCACTTGTATTAGGTGGATTGCTCCTTCATGCGCCGCCGATAATGTCGGTTTTCTTGATGTTCTCAAAAGCTTGAAAACCATTTGCTTGATAGGGACCCACGAGGTGCTCTTTGATAGCTTGGGGCTGGCAAGCAATGTCTGTCTGGTTGGATTTACTAAAAGATCCCTGTGCGCTTTGGCAAATGGTAAAATTATGAAGTCTTGGGGTGATTCAACCTTAATATAGCTCACAGATTCAGATGCTGCTGAGGAGCCTCACAGGGAAACAGACCTTTCTATGCCTCTAGGGGGAACTGTTTTCCTTCATTTAAGAAACGTACGTACTTTTCCTTTGAAAGCGCTCAACGAAGAACTTCTCGGAAGCACTTGAATATCAGTTACAGACTATGGAACTTTGTTCAAAGCTTCTTGGCAACTAAAAGAGTCCAGAGGCTTGTGGTACAAAAGGGTGAAATACATGTCCTTTTTTTGGACCATAGGTGGCTTTCACCTGCAACATTAATACATTTTGCAGCTGACAAAAGTGTACTTTTCAAACTTTTCAACAGGAAATTTTTTCACCACCTTTCTGGAAGGTGTCTGATATTAGTATGTGCTAAAGCAGGCGTGCTCCCTCCAGGCTCTTTCTATAGCCCTCAACCCCTCACTGGATTGCCTCTTTGCTGGCAAAAAATATTGCCTCACCTGGAAGCCCTCAGGAGTTCACCATTTAAATACAGACATAACTCCGTAAACAAAGCCTCTGGCAAAGGATCCATCTGCCCTGTAGAGATAATGCAGTTTTACAACACTTTAACTGCCATGGTGCAATGCTGTGGAGTTCTGGGATTTGTAGTTTGCTGTGGCACCAGAGTGCTCTGACAGAGAAGTCCAAATCTCTCACAAAACTATAAATCCCAGAATTCCATAGCATTGCGCCACGGCATTTAAAGTGGTGTCCAGCTGCTTTCTTTCTGCAGTGCAGATGCAGGCAAAGAAACTGCTTTTTACAAAGACTTTTTATGGGATCCTAGCCCAGCCTCCCCTTTTCTTGTCTTCTGTCTAGCTGGAAGGTTTTTAGTTTTTGCAGCATTGGCGTTGGGAGGATGGTGAAGGATGGCCGGAGAAAGACAGACTTTCAGTGTTGGGTTGCAGCAGTGAGTCTGCATTAAGTGATGGAATAAGGCTTGGAGGGCTAAAGAAACTTGAGAAATGATGTGTGCCTTGCGTCAGGTGAATATGTGGAATAATGTAAGCTTCATGGCTCAAGATCACATTCCATTACTGGCTGATCTGAGAACTTTTCAGCACTCCCTCTTTTATCCCTGAATACTAAAGTTAGGATTGTCCATGCCATTGTATTTCCCATCACTATGTATGGTTGTGAGAGCTGGACAGTGAAGAAAGCTGACAGAAAGGAAATCAACTCCTTGGCGATGTGGTGCTGGGGAAGAGTTCTGCAGATACTAGAAGCCAGATGTCTAATTTGAGGCTGTCATCTTTTGGCCATAGAATGAGAAGGCATCTCTTGCTAGAAAAGACAGTAATGCTTTGTAATGCAGAAGGCAGTAGGAAAAGAGGACGGCCGCATTCCAGATGGATAGACTCAAACAAGGAAGCCATGGCCCTGAGTCGGCAAGACCTGAGCAGAGCTCTTGAGGATAAGGTGTCCTGGGGATGTCTTGTTTATAGAGTTTCCATAAGTCGAGGTTGACTTGAGGGCAGTTAACACACAGTGTATAATTACTTGTAACACATCTATGTTAATAAAATGACGTTTTTGTTTGTTTGTCGCTGCATCACGTGAAAATGGCTGGACCCGTTTTCACCAAATTTGGACGGTATGTTTGAGATGGTCTGATTTAAAGAAAGGCTGCATGGGGCAACAAATGAAATGCGGGCTGGGGGGGGGGAATCCCATTTATTTTTTCATCATACAGAGTGCTATCTTTGACAGCCAACAAGGAGAGGCCTGCTCTCTCAAGTGCAAAGGAGGCTGTTAAGTGTCCGAAGAGATAGGCGCTTGTCCTCCAGATCACTTGACACTGAATGATGAGCAATGCTTCTTCTCCCAACCAAAGCTGTGAATAAAACGTGTCGTTTCTGCTAGCACTACAGCTAGTCAATGAATACATTTGTTGTTACCACTCGGTCATCTGAGTGAGTCTGCATTGCCCCCTTTAGCTACTATTTTCAGAAGCCGGGAATGGTTTGATGCTGTTCAGGTGAACTCAGTTTGAGACTTGCTGATGTCTTGCTTGGAGCTCCCTGCCTTTTCTGTTAACAGCGTCATGGTGTTCAGGAGGTCCTCCCCTGAGATATCACTCTGAATCTGGTTCACCCATCGATCTACCGTTTTGTTCTTGATGCTGATTGGTGGATCAAAATTTTTAGTTTTAAGAAGGTAGTAACCTCCCCCCACCCCCTTCCTTCTCCTTAGAAGACCAAAGTATTTGTGCCCCCGATCAACCTGGAACGAAGAGATCTGCTGGAGGCTTCCCGAACTCTGTTCGGTGTGTTTGGAGTGGTTTCCTCATTTCGGTCTGCAGTCTATTGGTGTGTGCTGGCAGATGGTTTGTGAGCAGTGTATCAGTGTGTATTCTAATCAGGGAGATGGGGCTGAAGTGGCCCAGACGGCTGGGATGTGTTTGACAAGGACGCTAGCTTGCTTGGCATTGCTGCACCGGCTGACATCACGCCGGAAACTAATTACTAATGTCTACTATGATAATTATTCCCTAGACGTGAAGGGACTTTGCATTGGTTGATTACTCTGGTCACAAGTCGATGATCTATCTCTCGATTGCTGTTGAAGATGTATTGGCGCATTTTGGCCCCGTTTCAGAGGGATGGGACCGTGCATCCGTTCGGCAGTCATGTTTCATTTTACGTTTTCTGGGCCAAGATTCTGTACGGTGTTGGCGAGAAAGCACTGGACGAGTTGAGCACATTTATCTAGACTCGTAGGTGTTTTGATTCTTCCATGTGATTTAGATTGTATAGCCCTCTTGGATCGTCGTTTCATAACCCATCAAAGAATTTTTAGTTGACTAATCTGCCTTTTAACCAATGGCCAATTTTAATTATGCATGAAATGGATTTGCATAGTCTCAAAGCATAGCTAAATGTTATTTTTTAGAACTTCAAAAGGTACTATTTATAATTATTTTAATATTTTATTCCCCATAATAGTAGCATATCAACCCACCAAAAAATAAGTATGTCTTATAATGTTTGCCCTGTTGGTTAGTAATAAAAATTGCTCTCCTTGAGTTAAAATTGGCAATTGAAGGCCAGCCTGGTTTGAGTGTTGGATTGGACTCCTGAGACCAGGGTTCAAATCCAAACTCAACCATGTAAATCCACTGGCTGATCTTGGGCAAGTCACATTTTCTCAGCCTTAGAGAAGGGCGTGACAAAAACCCTTCTGGATAAATCTTAAGAGCCAGCATGGTATAATGGCTTGAATGTTGGACCAGAACTCTCAGAAACCAGGGTTTGAATCCCCGGTAAGCCATAGAAAGATGCTGGGTGACACTGGGCCCTTTCTCAGCCTAAGAGGAAGGTAATGGCAAACTCTCTCTGAAGAAATCTTGCCAAGAAAACCCTCGGAGAGGGTTGTTGTAAATTGAAGGAACATAACAATTAACCTGTTAAAACTTTTATCTTCAGCCATTCAGATTTTTAGATATCCTTGTGAACAGTGAAGGTTCCCTTGCTTTTTGAAAGTGAAGTTTAAATTCTTGGGATTCGGCTGAACCTACTTGGAAGCTATGGTATACTTGCAGTGCTTTGGGCCTTCTTTGTATTTGCTTTCTTGCGTTGATATTCATGGAATCAATGTGTCTGAAATACAGTACTTAATATCAGCATCTCAGTGTGAGAATTGGATATACTCTACATCATGGCTAGACATTTTTCTGGGGTATTCTTTGTATGGCATGTTGCACTGGTCTTGCATAAGTTTTCCTGGCTTCTGGTTAGTTTCTGGGCTCAGTTCAAGATGCTGTTCTTGACCTTGCAACTGCTAAATAGTTTAGGGAATGGTGGGATGGAGGGATGGGTTTTTCTTAACAGTTACATAATTTGTATTTTATATTGTATAATTTTAAGTAATTGTTTTTAATCTGTTTGTAAACGAGATCTTAATGTTGTTATTTGTTTGATGTTCAGGGGGGAGGGAATGTTTTGTCTAATTTGCTGGAATGTATTACTGTATTATGTTGTTTAATTTGTTGTATTGTATTAATGTAATGTAATGTATTAATGTATTTTGTTGTTCACCGCCTCGATTGGTTTACCAGAGAGGTGGTATATAAATAAATCGTATTATTATTATTATTATTATTATTATTATTATTATTATTATTATTATTATCTAAATTATTACTTCTTTCCCATTGAACCCATCCTTAGTTTCTATAAACACCATAGCTGAAAGAGGCTAGAAAGATGGGACTTGTGACAGCCCCCGGTTGAACAATATATTTTATCAACTATTCCTGTTTTCGTAAATATTTTTATTGTCTTTTTACACACGGCAGGGCCTTTTGAGTAGCAATACTATGTCTATGGAACTGCCTCCCTGGGGAGGTGAAATTATTTTGCCCGTTCTGCTCCGTTGTGCTTTTCATGTTGGATCACGTTTTTTCATCCATTTTAAATTTCAGCGCCTTGTGGTTTTGGCTGTGGTAGTTCCTGATTCGATGAGATGTTCTAGTCATTTTATTCTGCGTTGCTCCAGGAGCATAGGGAGGCTACTTATAAATATAGTAAAAACAGCAGCAATAAATAAGTGAATTCACCAAAGCAAGGCACATTGCTTTATTTCTTGCTTTCTTCCTTCCTTACCTTTCCCAATACTGTCCTAGTGAGAGAGCAACTGTCATGTTTGGTGGCTGGGCAAAGACTCCTTTTCCTATTTTTCTTTGTCCACAGGTTAAATGATTTTGGTGACCTCCATTCTGCCTCCAGCAGACATCTGTCCCCATCTCAACCTCATTGGGCTTGGCCATCCTCTCGACTTGGCAAGGCGTCCTGGAGGAAAGGTCCATGGGCAGAAACAGCCGGGGTTGCAGGTGCTTTGGCAGAGTTTGCTGCTAATGCCTGGCCAGTGTCTGTCCATGCCACGTCTGGCTGTCCTTGGCGATGACGGCTTTGAGACGATCGCTTTAAATCTCTTCAAACACAAACTTGAAAGGAAACAAAAACCTTTTCTGCTTTTGTTTTGGTTTTGTTTAGGTGCAGCTCCAGTGATTTATATGGCGAGGCTAGGCAGTTTGGGATTTATTTATTTTTGCACTGCAAGGCATCCTCTTGGCTGTGAAGATGGAAAATGTGCTATTGCTTTAGTTGATTTTCTAAATGGTTTCCTTGAACACAGTGCAGGTAGGCTCCGCATACGTGTGTGTGTGTATGAATAGAAAGTCACCTTAGGAATGGTATAAAAATCTATTTTCCCATGTTTCTAGATGAGGTAGCATTCCCTGTGCTACAACACTGACTTCTCCCCTGGAAAGGGAGTCTGGCTGGCTGGTTGTCAAAAAATTACATCATATTGGAGTAAACTGCTTTTAAATCAAACATCCATTATTCATGCATATTAACTGCTTTATGTCTCCCCCCTTTTTCCCACACACTCCTTTCTCCACCCTAAATGCTACCTCTTCTGTGTAGGTATACATTTTTTTCTCGGTCTCCCTCCCTTCCAATTCCCACTCTTCTTCTCGAGGAGATCTTCTAAATCTTAGCTCATCTGTAATTTGTTATCTAGCTGATCTGAGTATTTGTTAATAGCCTGGTTCCCAAGAGTAAAGGAACAAGCAGTTGTCATATTTAAAGTAGCCAAATGGAACCATGCCTTCCAGACACCACCATAGCATGTACTCCTTTGATGCTATGAATTAAATATTTGAGAAGGAGCCATGGCTGCTTCTAGTGTAGCGTGAACACTGAGAACATCGAGAGCCAGAGTGGTGTAATGTCTAGTATGTCGGTACTTGGATCCCACCTTGTCATGAGACCTTCCAGTGAAGTGCTGTTCTGTGTCCCACCTTTCCTGGGATAACCCTTAGTATTACTTTTGTATCCCATTTCTTGCTTTAAAACATTTGGGTTATCCACACAACCCTAAGAGAGATGCTCAGCTGTAAGTGAAATTCCAGCTTAGTGAGGATTTCAGCATGGCTCTCCTTGGTCTGAATCCATCAGTGTCATCACTAGATCTTTCTTACTGGCTCGCCACAGGAGGGACTTATAGATAGGGTTTTGTAGATTTCCTTGCCAAGAGCCTATTCGCACTCCCTACTTGACCATGCCTTTTCAGCCATGTACAGAATTGTTCCTTTGCTGGTTTTTGATAACTGTCTTGTTTCACTTTTGTGGCTGTGGTGGTTTTTAGCTGCTTGGGCCCATTGGTTTTAGCTTGGTTGGGGATTTTAGTTTGCTTTTGCTTTTGGCATTGTTGTTTCTTGGTGTTTCTAAATGTTTTCAACGTATGTCACCTTGAGCATTTCTACAGGTGGGGAAGATGAGTCAACAGTGCCTTAAATAAGGGGTTGGCTTCATCAAACTTAATACTTCCAAGGGCCTACTTTCTTGGTTCGCGGTCCCATTTTCTCTTATTTTCATTACTTGATTTGCTCTGTGTCAGACATCAAATTGTGATCGCAGTCCCTTTCCTGTTCTACTTTTGTCCCTGTTTGTTTGCATTTCAGTAAGAACTCACAAATTTTCCACTTCCCACATTAATATTTGAACCACAACGCTGTTATCCCTTCAAATTTGAACTGCTTAGAATTTTGTGATGCAGTTGTCTGAACAAAATAAAGAAGTGCACTCTCTCTCCCCCCCCCCCCCCCATACATACACATAGAAATGCATATACTAGAGGAAGTATGCGCAAAGATGTCTGTACTAAACTACCCAAACTATTAAGGATAGACTGCTTGCAGAAATCCCATGTATTAGGCAAAGTCGCCCGGGAAAAAAAGTATATATTAGGCAAAATATATATACAAAGTTGCCTGTGAATTTTCATGTAGACTGCTTTAATAAAACCCTTAAAAACAGATGCAGAAATTGGATTGAACAAGCTTAAGGTGAGAGTAAAATATGAATGGAGAGAAACTGAAATTGGAAGGTTTGTCCTGACACAGACAATCCTAGGCTAGAAGGACCTATTATCAGTCTTGGTATCAGGCACTTCCTCGATTCATATGGAGATGGAAAATTACCAGCATTGCTTCATCTCATACAGTATTTTGGACAAAAAGTCTTGCTTTGTTAGGATACTGGATTTTGGTCCTAATCACCCTAACCACTTTTCAGGTCTTTGCATCCAGGTTAAAGAGTCTACAAAATGGTCTTTGAAAGTATCCCTGCGCCCAATTTGCATAACACCATGTTGACTAGTTTCGTGTTTAATCCCCTAAATTCAACCCATCCCTTCCCTTTTGCCTTTCAAGCCCCGCCATCTGCCAAAGGTTGCAGTGTACCCAACTTTCATTGTGAAGAGATAGCATTAGACTAATGTATTTCATGTAAAAAAACAGAGTGGGGACATGAATAATTGATTTTGCTTTCTCATAGCAACCAGAGAAAATGAAGTCCCATTTGCTCATCCTTATTAAAAGAGTGAATAAGGGGGTGAGATGGTAAAGGTTGTTATGGGACTTGTAACATGGAAAGAATTGCCTGTGAAATGGATGCTGCATTCTGCCCCTCCTAATCTCTGAGGTCTTTAACTCAGCATCACAGTGAAGGCCGTCTTAAGACATTTCAGGCATGCTGAATTATTCATTGCTCAGGGAGATCTCCCTCAACTTAGGTCCAGTTAACTTTTGATTTCTGGAGGATGAGAACTGTAAATTGGAAAACTTGGCTTTTTTTGGCATTTGTGTTTAGTAGAGACTGCTGTTGGCAAGGTCTTTTGTTCTAGAGCTGAAGGTTCTCGGGTAACCTTTCTTCCTGAGTTGCTTGTGCTGCCACCTTTGAGTAGCAGAGAAGTCCTTCTGGGCACACTTGAAAATAACTGAGTGATCATATAAGCTTATGGCCTGAAATCTACTGTCTGTCAAAAGGGCATTGCAGCAGTTAGGACCCAGATCTGTTTGAGAGAATTGTCTATTTGCTGTCCAGCACTTACGGTTCTTACTAGATTGGTCAAGCTCTGGTCACACCTATACAGTAGGCTTCATCACTTTACAGTAGATAGGGGAAACCTCTGACCATTGACCAGATATACCCTGAGGGATTCCCATTTGATCAGTTCATTGAAAATAACAGTATTTAAAAAGGAAAAATAGAGGGGGTGGGTGGGAAATAGGAGAAAAATGAATCTAGAACAGTGGGCCCTTGGTATCTGCTGGAGTATGGTTCCAGGATCCCCTGTGAATACCAAAATCTGTGGATACTCTAGTCCCATTAAATACAACGGCATAGTAGAATGGTGTCCCTTATAAAAATGGCAAAATCAGTGTTTTGCTATTTGGAATTTACACTTTTTAAAAAATATGTTCAAGCCGTGAATGCTTGAGTCCATGGATAAAGAGTCCATGGATACAGAGGGCCAACTGTAGCACCTGTAAGACTGACTGATTTATAATTTAGCATGAGCCTTTGCGAGTATCAGTTCACTTCCTTAGATGCAAAGACAGTGCGATATTAGTTTCTGATTATTATACATATTTATAAAGTTGTGGGAGTGGGATAGAATGTAATAGGATCCAGAAAGATGCAAATTGTGACCTTTGTTCTCTCTCACTCCCACAACTGTGTTACTTACTGGCTGAAGAAAACAAGAATAATGACCACAGATGAGTTACATAGAATCATAGAATCATAGAGTTGGAAGAGACCACAAGGGCCATCCAGTCCAACCCCCTGCCATGCAGGAACTCCCAATCAAAGCATCCCCGACAGATGGCCATCCAGCCTCTGCTTAAAGATTCAATTCAATAAATTCAATTCAATAAATTCAATCTAGACGACAAGGCAACTGAAATAAAGATTTCCCATTCTTTGGATCAATCATTTGTCAGAATTGAGATTGCAGTCAAGAAATCAGATGGAGATTAGATACAGGAAAGGCAGCAATGAAGGAACTAGACCGATCCTAGTGTAAAGATAAATAATTGAATACTAAAGTTAGGATTGTCCATGCCATCGTATTTCGCCTTTCTATGTATGATTGTGAAAGCTGGGCAGTGAAGAGAGCTGACAGGAAAAAAATAAACTAATTTGAAATGTGGTGTTGGAGAAGAGTTCTGTGGATACCATGGACTGTTAAAAAGATGAATAAATGGGTCCTAGAGTAAATCAAGCCTGAACTCTCCCTAGATGCCAAGATGATTCAACTGAGACTGTCGTACTTGGCCATGTCACGAGAAGAAAGGACAATACTGCGTGGTGGAAAAAAAACAATAATGCGTGGTGAGACAGAAGGCAGTCGGAACAGACGAAGATTTCATTTCAGATGGATAGACTCAGTCAAGGAAGCCAGGGCTGTCCTGAGTCTGCAAGACCTGAGTAGGGCTGTTGATGAGAGGGTGACTTGGAGGTCTCTCATTCACAGGGTCACCATGAGCCAAAGTCGACTTGAAGGCAGGGTTGTTCAAAGATGTTGTTGTTGTTAAGAAAATCTTTGAACAACCCTTTCGAGAAATAAGCTGTATGCTTTGTGGACAAATTTTTGCATGGAAATGAGTTGGGCTTTTGACAGATGGTGCACTTTTTATGCTTGGTGCAAAAATGTCCAGATGGGTAAAAATTACATCTGGTGACACCCACATTATTTAGGCCCTCCGCTGTACTGGAAAACAAGCCCTGAGACTCTTCTTGGATAGAAGTTCATCCCTCAGGTCAAGAAAAGTTTCCCAACCTCTGTTTTCTAGGTATGTCTTGTGTTGGTTCCTGGGCTGTGTGCCTTCCTTGCCAGATGCAGGATTACACACTTTGGTCCTCGTTTTGTCCTCTGTCAAGGGTTCCGACCTTTTTTGGTCTCTGTGCTATGCAGTTCTGATTCTTGGATTTTGCTCTGACCACTATTCCTGATCAGGGTTGACCCTGCCATTAGGCAAAAAGTGTTGGGTGGTGTGGAAGGAGCAGCAATAGCAGCCCCCAGCTATTTCTTTTTCTTGGAGGACAGAATTGTGTCTTCCACCTGGCATGGTATCTTCTGGTGCAGTGGAGGGTGTTGTCTCATCACCTGAACTGAACTAGAAACCATCTGCCAATCTGATCGGCTTCTGTAGGAGGAATGGCATAGTAATAAATAAATAAATAAATAATAATAATAATAATAATAATAATAATAATAATAATAATAATAATAATATTTATTTGTATACCGCCCAATGGTTTCCCAATCCGGGCGGTTAACATCATATAGGGGAGCACTATCTTGACCTCAGGGAGAAAAATGGCTTTGGCTGTTTCTGCTCTTGGTTGATCATGTGCATTTTGGTGACCTTTTTTCCAGATCCTTCTCTACAGCTTGGAGACCAGACAGTGTGTGACACAGCTAGGCAGCTCCTTGGGTGACTTCACATGTGTCAACCTCCGAGACAGCCCTCCCTACATGGTGGTAGCTGGAAATAAAGACAGAAGGTAAGTCTAAGCAGGAGAAACACCTGACCTGGCATTTGGGGGGCTGCGCATCCATAAACAGCCTCTTAGCTCTTGCACTGAACCACACTGGATACTCTAAGCAGGCTTTGTGCAGACTTTGAGAACCCAAGGATTGGACAGTCATTGGCCAGTACCCCCCCTTTTGTTTTAAAACTCAATGAAAAGATTTTCCCCTTTCTTCTTTTGAAGCCATTTGGTGGACACAGTTGGTGTGCAGCCCAGCATGGCCTCTTGGAATACCATCCTCTTTCTCACTGACATAAAATGAATCTGGCATAGGAAATCTCACTTCCTGAAATTTGGATGAGAAAAAGAACCTGAGGGAGAAAATAACGCAGGCCAAAAGAGTTCCTCCTTCCTCCCTCTGCCCCCGAAACAGTAACAAGAATGTGCATTGGGGCACTATGGTGTCCCTCAGGTGACCAAAAATGGGAGGATTTTCATGTGAACAGGCTCCAGATTCTATTTAGTTGATTAGCAGCTTTGTCTTTCTCATCCCAGCTTGGGCAGTCATATCTTGTTTTCCCTCCTCTGCTCAGTGTCTTTTGGCAGACATAGAAGCGCTTGGAGTCATCAGCATGAAAGGATTAAAGTGCTTTTAAAAAAGAACCCTTCGAGTCCAATTTTTACTTCTTCCTCCCCTTGGGAGGGGGAAGGGTGTTAATTATTGAAATGGCATTGCTCCAAAGGGATGTTGTACAGTGGCAAAAGTCCAATGCCTAATAGCTCCCTGCTTTCTCCATCCCCTTCTCTTCACCCCCATCCCAAATGCTGGGGCATCCGACTGCAGGTGGAGGTTTGGTTGGGAGGTTGGATGGCAGATTGTGAGGCATGGAGATTTCACTCTGGATCTCACGTCTTGAAGCTGCCAGAGCAGGCACTTTCAAATATATAATGCATTTTAAAATTGTTCACATTCTGTCTTTTTTTAAAAAAACAAAAGCAAAAAACAAAACCTAAGAATCTGAGTACAGTACAAAGAAAGTGCAAGGCAGCAGCCAAAAGTCTAATTTCTTCCATATGATTTCACCCTTTTCTTAAATCTGCAAAAGGCACAAGGGTCTTATTTGTTTCTCCATTCAGAAGGAGTAACATGTCAGTGGAACATTAAGCCTTCCAGGAAAAGTGCTTTTGCTACCATCAGAACTCATCACCACTATGATGTTTGAACCTACTCAAAGGGATTAAAAGTAACTTCTTATAATGTATCCTCAAAATAACTGAAGGAGCTATGCCAATGATGTCCCCATTCTGGTTCTAGTTGCACTTAGCTGTGTACAAGAGAAAAAGACTGGGTTGTGATGGGTTGGTTCCAACTGGAGTAGACCCACTGAATCAATTGCAGAATGGTGAATCAACATGTAGGTGAAAACACTGTTGATTCACTGGGTCTGCTGTCATTGGAACTGGTTCAGGCACAAGGTGATCCAAGGTAGGAGACTGCATTGTTCTAAAGTCTCCCCTCCCCAATATTAAAATCTCAATGTACGCTGGAAGGTGGCACTGCAGGAGAAAGGCTGGCCAAGCATCTTTGCTGTGTTGTGCTAGTTTTCTACTTGAAAAGGGCTGTACATGTGCACACGTACACATAGAGCGTTCAAGGATTGCATTCCCCCAGCTGCAATCTGAAACGGTACAATCAATTTTACCACATTATGATGTTGTTACGCTTGTTCACTAAGTAAGATCTGGAGGTGGCACACCTTTTTCACTAAGTAAGATCTGGAGGTGGCACACACAGAGAAATCCAAACAACACTTACTGTTCCACAATAATGTTCATGTATGTCTTTGGCAGCCTCCAATAGGAACAGAAGAAGCTTGTTGTTGTTGTTGTTGTTGTTGTTGTTAACCACCATCGAGTCGATCTCGATTTATGGCGACCTGGTAGATGAGACATCTCCAAGACTCCCTATCCTCCACTATTCTTCTAAGTTCTTGCAGATTTGTACTTGTGACCTCCTTAATGGAGTCCATCCACCTAGCACGTGGTCTTCCTCACTTTCTACTTCCCTCCACCTTTCCTAACATTATTGTCTTTTCTAATGAGTCATGCCTTCTCATGAGGTGGTCAAAGTACAACAGCCTCAGTTTAGTTATCTCTGCCTCCAGGGAAATTTCAGGCTTGAGCTGTTCTAGGACCCACTTATTTGTTCTTTTTGCTGTCCACAATATCCTCAGCACTTTTCTCCAGCACCCCATCTCAAATGAATTTATTCTTTTTTTGTCCATGTTCTTAACTATCCATTTCTTGCATCCATACATGGTAATGGGGGAATCCAATTGCTTGTACAATTCTAACTTTCATGCTTAGTTGTATATCTTTGCTCTTTAGGAGCTTTTCTAGTTCTTTTGTAGCTGCCCTCCCCATTCTTAGTCTTCTCCTAATTTCTTGACTGCAGTCCCCGTTCTGGTCAATGTTTGATCCACGGTATAGGAACTCTTTTACTGTTTCTGTGTCCTCGTTGTCTAGGTCGAACACAAGAAGCAGTTGCCTACCAAATCAGTTCTGTCCATCTCGGTCAGTGCTGTTTACTTCAGTTGTGTCTCGAACCAAGGAGGATCTTTCCCATCCTGAGCGATCGAATCATTTTAAGTGGAGATGCTATGAATTGAACCTGAGCCCTTCTGTGTGCTAAGCCTTAACTCTGCCGCTCAGTTACGACTATTCTGTTTAAATAGCTGTACATATGCAGGTTCCTTGTACTAGATCAGATTATTTGTCTTTCTGAACCAATGTTCTCAACTCTGAAGGATCTCGGGGAAAGAGAGGTCTTCTTGTCATCTGCTACCAGCCTGATCCTTTTGACTGGAGAAGGCAGGGATGGAACTCGGGAGCTTCTGCTTGCAAAGCAAGTTCTTTGCTGCTGAGGTATAGGCCCTTCTCTCTCGAAAGTAGGATGACAGATTGTTGAAACATTCATTCTGCTGCCTGCAATAGATGTCTTGAGATGGACTTTTTGTGCTCTGAGAAGAGTGCAGAATGTGACACAGAGAGTCATAAGAAATGTCATCTCTTGTGCAACAGAAGCCCTGTTTACTCTCTCTACTTTGTCCTAATGATGTCTTTTATTTAGCACTCCCCCTAAGCTCCCTCCCTCCTAAGGAGCTCAGGGCAAAGCTTGGAAATGTTACTTTTGACCACAAGTTCCATAAACGCCCAACCAAACATTTGCCGGGTTTTTTGAACTACGACTCTCAGAATCTTTCAGTCGGGATGACCATCGTCCCTGCTGGCTGGGGGATTCTGGGATATGTGGTCAAAAACTTTTCTAAATGCTTACTTGGAGGAGGTACATGGTTCTCCATCATCTCTCTACAGATGTTTGAAACTACAGCTACCATAATACCGTATACTGGCCTGGGAATTTTGGAGAGTTGAGGTCCAAAATATCATGAGAGCCAAAGGTTCCCCACCCTTGCAGGCAAACACTACACAACATTACCTTCTAATAAAGCACGAACACTAAATTCTACCCTTGCTCCTAAATTCCATGCTTGTGAGAAGTGATCGCAACAGTGTGGAGAACAACAGTTATCAGTAGGCTGGATCCTGGGAGATGGCGCTTGTAAGATTTTTTTTTCCCCAAAAACAATTCAAAAGTGTCTTTTGTTTTCCCTGGACATGAATGCCTGGAAGCCAGGTCCTTGCTAATGAAACCACAAAGGCTCAGCCAGGGCTCAGTAAATTGAAGGCAGCCTGATTATCCTTCGTGGCGCCGGCAGGCAGAGCGCCAGGCCCCACATGGCGAGGGATAGGGCTTCAAAACGTTCTGCTTTTGCCCAGTGCCGAGGTCTGCAGAGCTCCCTGCTTTGTCAGAGGAAGAGGGAGCCGGGGCTTTGTTTACTCCATCTGCGGATGCTCCTCCGTCAAGTGACGTTGAGGGGTTGGGAGCGTCCCAGCCCGACCACGCTCCCGTCCTTGTTCCAGCCTGTCAGATGCATTCTGCCTGGTTGGAGTCTTTGTCATCTTTTTGTTTTAATTGTCGGCATAGAGTTATTCAGGGCTCCTGTGGAGCGGTTTCATTAGAGAAGGGTAAGGGGGAGAAAGAGAGGGGAGGCTTTCCCCCCCTTTTTTTTTCTGAACAATCTCCAGATCAGGGCAGGAATCCTGAACAATGAAAGTTCTGGCACAGTGAATGTCCTCCTTGGTGGGCTATGCTCCATGCAGGCATCTGAGCTTCTGTAGTTCATCATTTCCCAAGGATTAGGTTCAATTTTTCTGTCCAGTAGCTCTGTGGGTAGGTTTTCCTTTTGTGATCTGCTGAGGTTGCCCCCCCCCAAAAAATCTCCTCTGTTTTGGATTATCTTTGAAGCTGTTCCTCTTGTGCTCGTATGCTTGTGTGCACATGTGCTTGGCTTGCTCCCTCACACAGAGGCTCTAGATCAGGGACGGGTAGCATGGGGGCCTTCAGATGTGGTTGGATTGCAACTCCAACTATGCTAGTTGTGATGGATGAATGTTCTAGTCCAACCATTTTTGGAGGGCCAGCCTTGTCTCCTAACCGTTGCTTTAGACCGGAGAGCTTAAAATGATGGTGACTCTTGAAGTCATGAGGCTCACTTCTGTGCTGATCCTTAAGTGCACCTTGTGTCTTGCAAAAGTAGTCACTCCCCTTTGACTTTCTGCACATTTCCTTGTGTTAAAGCCTAGGACTGAATGGATTTAATTGGCATTGTCACCACTTCATAGACACGTCATATTCAACTGTCAAGGTGTCAAATATTATTTTTATTGAGGCACACAAGTTAAGTAAACAAAACCAAATTTTGATTTTGTTTAATGGTCAACACAGCTACTTGTGCATTTTATTTTATTTTATTTTATTTTGGATTTAAATATACCTATCTCAGTTGTAAGCAAGCAAATATTAATCTGAAAAGAGTGGAATGTTTGTCATCTTATGCAGGGAATTGATTTTCAAGAAAACCTCTCTGTTTTACCATTACCGGTTCCCTTGCAGCATGTTTCTAAATTGTTTTACTTCTGATGCTACCTTTCCTTTTCTTTTGTTGATCATTTTCTTCAAAGTTGGTAGTTCACTAATGCAAATTCCTTCAGTCATTGCGTTTGTCGCGTTCCAACCTTTTCACCATCCTTTCTCAGTTTTGCTGGGTACAGTGAGAGGTGAGCTGTTTGGTTTTTGTTGTGTTCCACACACTCGCACATGGCAAATCAATGTCATCATTAAACAGAAAGTACTGTTTCAAATTCTTTTCTAAAAGGTTTTGCTCTCCATGTCAGTATTTGGAGTCTTACCAATTTTCGTTTTTCCCTCCATCATATATGCTATGTCTAAAAGTAGAGGCAGAGAAACAAGCATGGAGTCCATTCTTGAGTCGAGATTCAGTGTAGTGAAGAGTGTTAGACTGCAACTCTGGAGATCAGGGTTCGATTCCCTGCTTGGCCATGGAAACCCATGGTTGTCTCTTTAGTATTGTACCCATATTCCATACATTAATAGAGAAGCAAGGGAAGTTACTTGTAGTGGAAGTAGTTCTAAACTTACCAAGATACTCTTTGCCCTTGGCTTTCAATCCAGAGAGAACTCTGAAATGATGTTTCTGATGACATTTCACTCTAGCACATCATGATGAACTTTCTTCCAGGGGCAGCTCCTGTTCGAGAGACCCTACCTACTTTGGGTCTAAGAGCCTATTGCACCAGCAGAAAAATGGCAGGGGTGCAAAACCTCATAGTATTCAACTTTACAGAGATCATTTTGCAATTCATCTAAAAGTAGAGAAGAGTTAGCAAATTATATGCTGCACTTAAAAATGGTCAGGCTCTCTGGATTGAAAAAGTGATGTTTATTTTTATTTATTTATTTCTATCCCACCTTTCTCCCAAAATGGGACCCGAGGTGGCTAACAACATATAAAACACATTAAAACATCAGTTTTAACCCTAGGTTCTGCTAGAGACAAAGGCTTTGGCAGTAATACCTAGTGTGCCCTCTCATAATATTGTTGCTTACTTCTAAGTGTATTTTTTCCCTGTGGTCATCTGTGACTTCTCACACAATTTATCCTTCTTCCCCATGTGGGCACATGGGCAATTTCTTATTATTTCTGCTGTGCCAGCTGAATGAACTGAGGGAAGCGTCTCTAGGGCAGAGAGGGCAGGACTACTTTATAACAGTCTCTAGCTGGAGGTGGTTTTGGAATGCTGCTCTGAGGTGTGTAAATGCACAGATGGCCACTTACCACATTTACAGCTAAGCAGATATTTTCTACACACACTGGTCAACATTTGACTATGGGCACCCTGCCAGTCAGACACGAATGCACCTTCACTCTCTGTCTTGCATTCCCCAGAAACTAATACACTTAGGTTTACTGCACTTGACACTGTAGATGTTATATACCCATCCCAATTAGTAGTCATTGGTGGCTCCTAGCTTCATAAATTTTATTTAATCCCCTTAAAGCTGTACAAGTTTGCAACTCTGGCAGTGTCTTGGGACAGTGAATTCCAAGACAGTGTAATGAAGTACTTCCCTTTCTCTGTCTTTAATCTCTCATCAGACAGCTTCCATGGTGAAGTCTTCTCTTCTCCAGGCTAAACACATCCAGATCTTTTAACGGTCACTTATAGGACTTCATTTTCAGACCCCACACAGCTTCTTTTCTTTGGAAACCATGCTTCTGTTAATGTAACCTACGGTCACATTGGTTTTTGGCTGATCTGAAGACCGATCGCTGCCTAGATTTTGCGCTTTGTGCACATGATGTGTGCCCCAGAGTCTCCACCCGGGTCTCCAAAATACAGTTATAGCCTCTGGAGGCTTCTTGACCCACTGAGTGTTATTTACAAAGACACTGGCTATTAATCCCCATGGGGCACTTCACTCTTGAAGGAGTGTGCTGCATGAAATCATGTATTGATTTCTCATTTTGATAAAGTCAACACAGAGATCCCAGCAGAAGCTGGGATTGGCTTTTTTGTAATGCAGACATGATCAGTTGCCAAGCCCAAGAGGTTAAAGGCTTGTGAGTAAGACCCTGAAATGATTGGGTTGACCTTTGTAAGAGATTAACCATCTGGGTTCCAGTTTTAACTATGCTATCAGAGCTGGTGATGGCTGCTGGATTTAAAAGGATTCCGTTTAAAGAAAGGGAGGCAGGCAGTACAGTCCTATGCATGACTACTCCAAAGACCAATGACATCAGTAGGACATATTCCCAGGACAACGTGTGTAAAGAAGCCAGTGTGGTGCAGTGGTTGACTGCTAGTCATCACGCTCCCTGGGAGGTCTTGGGCCAGACAGTGTCTCAACCTGGCCTACCTCACAGGTTGTTGCAAAGATTAAATGAGGAGGAGGGGGCCCAAGAGCTTGATCTTGTTCTCATCAAAGGAAAAGTAGGAAAGTAATGTAACAGATAAAATAATTAAGATTGCAGCTTCAGGGCCTTTACAGACTGCTAGAAATAATGCAGCTTGAGACCATGTTAACTGTCCTGGCTCAATGCTAAAGACTCAAGGGAACTGTAGTTTTTTTTCTGAGACATTGAGCCTTCTCTGTCAGAGAACTCTGGGGCCACAATACAGTTCCCATGGTTCCCTAGCACTGAGCCAGGGCCATTAAATTGATCCCAAGCTGCATTATTTCTGGCAGTCTGTAAAGGCCCTAAGTTAACCAGTTAAAGTTAAATTACATTTTTATTTTAGAGGTGAGTGAAGCGTTGGCCCTGCAGATATTTTGACCTACTATCCCATTGCACCCACCAAGCAAATCCAATGATAAGGGACTATGGAAGTTGTAATTCAAAACATCTGGAGGGCCACAGTTTCACTTGCATGCTTTCAAAGCCACCTCCTATACACACAGTCATACTGACTAGAAGGGTTTTGTTCAGGGAAGAAAGTGTGCATGCATGTGGAGACATATGTTAATGTTGTTTCTGAAGAAATAACTGGTCTGTCATTCCACCTAGAAATACATCCGCCTGAGCTCTAGCACAGTTCTAGACTGATCTCGCTGCAGTAAACTCTTGGTGGGATGAAAGCAAGGTTTTGGAAGAACAAGTTGTGCGAATGAAAACCTGCCTACCACTGTGCATGCCATGAGGTTTTATTGCTCTCCTTTTCTTGTTTTAGGGTGAGGGTATATGATGTACGCAAAAGCAAACCTGCCTGTTCATTCTATGGCCACCAACTCGGGGTCTCTGCTGTGCAGATGGATGACTGGAAAATTGTCAGCGGAGGAGAAGAAGGACTGGTCTGTGTGTGGGACCAGCGGATGGGCACCAAACTCTGGGAAATGCATGCCAGGTAAAGCTAGCTGTTCTCAGCGCATTTTCTGCAATCTTGCTTGTAAATTGAGTTGTTGGCAATTCTTCAATCCCAGTGCAATGAAGCCTAGGTCTGTATAGTTGAAATGTACAAATAACTTAATTTGTGTACATCTGCACTTAGAATCATAGAGTTGGAAGAGAGCCCAAGGGCCATCAAATGCAATCCTATTATGCCATGCAGGAATACACAATCAAAGCATCCCCTATGACAGATGGCCATCCAGCCTCTGTTTAAAGACCTCCAAAGAAGGAGACTCCAACATGCTCCGAGGGAGTGTGTTCCATTATCGAACAGCTCTTACTGTCATGAAGTTCTTCCTAACTTTTAGGTGGAATCTCTTTTCCTGGTGCTTGCATCCATTGTTCCGCATCCTGTTCCCTGGAGCAGCAGCAAACAAGCTTGCTCCCTCCTCAATGTGACACCCCTTCAAATATTTAAACAGGGCGATCAGATCACCTCTTAACCTTCTCTTCTCCAGGCTAAACATTCCGAGCTCCCTAAGTCTTTCCTCACAGACATGGTTTCCAGAGTCTTGTTTACCTTTCTTCCTCTGTCGCCTCTGCTTCATCTAGTTTTAGATCAGGGCTGGGAAACCTATGGCCTTCCTCTTCCTCTCTAGGATGGGCGTTCCAGAGACTGAGAAGGCCCTCTCTTCCATTCCCACTAGATGTGCCTCTGAGGGTGAAGGGCAGGCTTGTGAAGCAACACTTGCTTCCTCAGATCGCCTAGACACAAGCCGTATAGGATTTTAGGAGTCAATTGTGTTAAAATAAATCCCCAATAATTGGGCTCTCTGGAGAGGTTGTGGGTGGTTTATCTGGTTCAGCTTTCCCAGCTTTGCATCTTCCAGATGTTAAGCTGCAGTCCCCATCATCCCTGGGCAGCAGGGCTAGTGGCCTGGGCTGATAGGACTCGAGGTTTAGCACCTCTGGAGAGTGCTGAGTTAGGGCAGGATGGTACTACACTGTGGGACCTATAGATTATTAAATGGATAACCTCATTCTGAGCAGACAGCAGATAGCCCCATTTGTACACATGTGTTCAGTGACCGCTTCCCATTTATTTTTGCCCTGCCAGTTTAAAGAGTCTATTATAGCAGGACTGACACAGAGCTCTGCGTAATACCCACAGCAACTATGGCTACTCAGAGCTGATATTTGCCTAGATCAGGGGTAGGCAACCTTTCCCCTTTAAGGGCCGAGGGACTTCAGCTCCCAGAAGCCTCAGCCATGTTGGCCTATAATAGTCCCATGTTGGCCAATAGCTCCTGGGATTTTGGGAGCTGAAGTCCCTCGGCCCTTAAAGGGGAAAGGTTGCCTACCCCTGGCCTAGATGAATCTTATGCTTAGTGTCACCCAGTATAAAAGAGCTCCTCCTTTTCCTGTAGTTTCCACTGTAGTTCAGTGGGTAGAACGCCTGCTTGGCATGGAGAACCCCAGATTTCATCGCCAACATTTCCATCTCAGTATACATCCGAGAGAGACCCCTCTTTGAACCCTTAAGGAGCCACTGCCAGTCAGTGCAGAAAGGACAGCGCTGGATGGATGGATGGATGGATGGTCTGATGGGCTTTAAAGCCGCTTAAGGGCTGAGGCTCAGTGGTAGCACATATGCTTGGAATAAGGAAGGTCCCAGGTTCAGTTCTTAGCATCGCCAAGTAGGGCTCTTGTCTGCTCTCAACATGGGACTGGATGGACCTATGGTTTGGGTTGGTATAAAATGACTTTATATATCCATTCTATACATCCAGTAGGCAGAGCTAATGTGAGGGAGGTGTGGCAGAAAAATGGTCTACAGTAGTAGTCTTATTAGACCCAGTAAGTACCCATCTTTAGCTTGAACAGCTGGTTGGGAACCAATTTCTTAATTTTCTGTGATATATTCCTATGGTGGTAATGCTGTTGCACACACAGCAGGGGGTCCTTACCTGCCGATTGACAAGAAGGCAGCCTTTCTCAAACTGGGTACTTTACAGATGGGTTAGACTACAACTTCCATCAATTCCAGCCACCATGGCCAGTGGTCAAGAGATGATGGGTGCTGAAGCCCAAAACATCAGAAGAGTACTAAGTTGGAGGATGGTGTGGTCACGTTAGCTTAAAATAGAGCTGAGGAAAGTTACGTTTTGGGACTACAGCCCCCAGAATCCCCCAGTCAGTGTGGATAAGGGCTGTGCTAGCTTTAGAGTTCTGAGGGTTGTGGCCCAAACCCCAGTGAGTCCAAACTCTGTCTTCAATACATGGCTTTTAGCCCTTCTACAACAGTCTCTCCAGACCAGCTATATTTCTTCAGCTGTCCGCTTGGTGGTGCTAAAAACAGCATTTTAAATTCCTATTTCTTTTGCTTAAAATAAACCCCTTCTCCCCTTTGACAGTGTGACAAGTGCTAGGATGAGTTAGATCCCCTTAGTTAATAGAAAGGCAGTGGCAAGAGTGGGAGAAGAGAATTGGAGTTTCTCAAAACTTGGAGATCACCAACAGGAAAATAAACTTCTGTGGAAGAGGTGGAATGGCTACAACTCCCATCATCCCAAGCCAGCATGGCCATTGTGCAGGGCTGAGGAAGTCTGAAACTTTAAATTTTTATCATTTTTGAGGGGATCACCACAGTGACGGTGGTGTTTATTCTAAAGTTTTCTTGCCACACATATCCGGGTACGATATCTCCATGAACATAAACGCAGTCCATTTATTTTTAACGGTAGATAATCTGACCTCTACCTTTGCATGAATTCTTTCCAATCCTATGTATATTTCTAAGATACTTAGTTCAGTTCTTTAACCAATGGTTCCCATTTCTTTGCCCAAGAAATAGTCTGTGAATTTCCTTTCCTTTTGGGAACTCCCTCTGTGTCTTCATGGGTGCACTGCCCAAATACTTCAGCAGCCCATTCCCTTCCAGTTGGACTTTGAGGCTCTTTACAGTGCCTTTACCACATTATTTTGGCAGATAGTATGTTTGAAATCAATAATTTTACTACATTTTCATAGAATCAGAGAATCATAGAGCTGGAAGAGACCCCAAGGGCCATCCAGTCCAACCCCATTCTGTCATGCAGGAACTCAAAATCAAAGCATCCAGACCACAAGGGCCATCCAGCCTCTGTTTAGAAACCTCCAAAGAAGGAGGTATATGAAAGTCATATTAAATAAAATAGAGAGTTAAGCAATAAGAACTCAATCTAGCATTCCTGATCTGTTTTGCTTCCAGTGACAGTGTCTGGTTCATGCCGTCTATGAGATGCTCAGTAAGACACTTATACAGGCATGTCCACATTGCATTTTTTACTTTGCCTTGAGTGCACTTTGCTAGTGACAGAAAAAGGTCTGATGAAGTGAAAGGACAGATACTAGGATGGCTTCTTTGGGGGTTTTTAAACAGAGGCTGGATGGCCATCTCTCGGGAGTGTTTTGATGGTGTGTTCCTGCATGGAAGAAAGAGGTTGGATTGGATCCTTGTGGTCTCTTCCAACTCTGTGATTCTATACTTCTATGCAAGGATAATAGTACAGGCCTACCTTTAGGGGGTGGTTTTTGGAGGAGTCTGATAATGTATGAAAACTGTTTTGAGCCCTCTAATGCTTACATAAGGTACTGGTGGTTTTGACACAGAGCAAACTGTAACATACATAGCTTGATGTTTATATTTTCAAAGATGGTAAGAGACAGTCATTTGAACAGACTGATCACTGTGCATTGAATCATGTGGACAAAGTCCACACACAAAGATACACTGGTGATCATTTTCAGTTATTAACAGTTACTAAATTTGCTCTGAATAGTTGAGTGTTGTTGTGAAACAATATACCTTTGACTTTTGTGGATTGATTCTTTGCAGTTTTGATTAATATGTTCTCTCTAGGAATTTCTAGTTCCTCGAGCGCAACTCTGCCAGACATTGACCGTAGAGTTGTGTCGCAGAACCGAGAAGTTCCTAGAGAAAACACTTCTCTAGGCATTTATAGGTCCTCCAGCATGATTCTATGGTCAACTTCTGGCAGATGTTGGCCACAGAGTTGTATTGGAGGACTTGGAGATTCCTAGAGAGGTGTTCTCTCAGGTAGAAAGAACAGTGTTTTTTTATTTGTGTTTTTTCCACATTCACAGGGGTCCCTTCACCCCAAGCCCCAGCGAATGTGGAGGGACCACTGTATATTGTACTTCTTCACCTCATAATTAATGTATTCAGATGCTGTTTTTACTTGCCTTTTTTCTGTAGCTTTGCTTACATTTACCATGCATTGGAACGACTAGATTTTTTATAATACTTTAATCAAATGGTGATGAGCTTGCTTATTGCACGTAGACATATAAAAATATAATTCCCATGTAGAATAAAGAATGCAACAAGAAAAAAGAACAAATAGAGCTTCTGTTTCCTTTTTCCAGGCACCCAGTCCGCCACGTCTGGTTTAACACTCACAGTCTCATCACTGCCAATATTCCAGATGAGAAGGTCCCCCGAGGCGCCTGCATCACAGATGATGACTTGACAGCGCATCGAAGGTAAGGAACAACCAACTCAGTGCATTCAAAGGAGGCAAGGAATCCAGGAAGCAGGGAGAGTTTACTGTGTTGTGCCACCAGGTTTGCAAAGTTCTGTGGGCAGATAGATATCTGTAGGTGTAGGAGACGACCCAGAGGCCTGCTGCCATTCATAGATATAAGATAGATACCTGGTAGGCAACCTGCCTGTGTCCCTCAGCCATTATTGGCGCCTTGGCAATGGCCCTGTTTTAATGACATGACAGAAGAAAACCTGTGACGCTTTCTACTTCCTTGGAACCTGATTTCCATCAGCAGTATTTGCTACTAAGTGGGGAAGGTGTCCTCCTTGCACTCCAGAAAGCAAATGTCTTGTGGTAAGTGAAGCAGTGTTCCGTTTTGCTACACTTTTACGATTTGTTAGTGCAGCCAATTGCTAGCATCTCACAAAGGATCCAAAAACCAAACTGAAGGGTCTGCCCAAAAATAACCAGGATAAAATAATCCCACTTCCAATTACAAAAAGGCAACAATATGAAGATATAAAAGGATAACTGAACCCTGGAGCAGAAAATCCAATAAAATTAAATTTCTGAAAGGGTAAAAATACCCCACTGAAAAGTATGCAAATGCTAAAAGTAAGTATTATAATGATAATAGAAATTTCAAAAATCAAGGCCAAAAAAAACCTGAACCCTGAAGTAAATAAGTCAGTAAAATTTCTAAAAGGGTGGGGTATTTTTACCCTTTCAGAAATTTAATTTTATTGGATTTTCTGCTCCAGGGTTTAGTTATCCTTTTATTTCTTCATATTGTTGCCTTTTTGTAATTGGAAGTGGGATTATTTCATCCTGGTTATTTTTTGGCAGACCCTTCAGTTTGGTTTTTTGATCATATATATGTCTTGGGTTTTCTGGCTGTAGGGACTTCTGTTGGTTTATTTCATCTCACAAAGGATGACAACAATTTATTGGTGTAGTACCAAAGTTTTGCTGATTTGGTTTTTGCAAAATTCTTTCTCTCCCCCCCCCCCTTCCAGTGGTTTCTATGCGTTGTCCAACAATTTTTGCAATTTAAAAAAAAATCTTTTGGAAATTTTTCTCTGCCTTACTCCTGGGGATCCTCAAGGGGTGGCCATCTACCTCAGGCATTCAACTCTTAAGATTTTTAGCGTCCAGAGAAAAAGGGATGGCAGAGGTCTTGGTGTGAACAGTTTTCACATATCATTCTCTGCAATGGTAGAAATTTGGTGACTAAAGGAAAATTTCAAGGGGGACAGAATTCTTATTGGTGTAGCAATGGCGGCCCTCCAAACCACACTATCAAGTCAGTCTGTCCCTGTTGTGTAGTCCTGTCTGGGCTCTTACTAACTGTCGTCCTGTCTGGGGTGGTGGGTTGTGGCATTTAAGAGTTGAGTTCACTTCTGATCAAATGACATGCAAATATCTTCTTTTCCCTTCTCTTCCTTTTCCCCCTCTTTGGTCAGACATCGAGGAATCATCTACGCCTACAAATTCTCTGTGGACCAGATGGCTGCTGAGAGCGTCCTTCCTATTTGCCGCTCCTCTTACAACGAAACGACTGGTTACAACTATAACATTGGCCTGGCCGTCCCCTATGACAACATCTAAGAAGCTCAGTGACAAGAGGATGCTGGACAACGGCAACCAATGTGGAAAGGCCATGTCTCCGTACCTAGAAGCACTGAGCAGTTGTGTCCCTTATGCTAGAACGCTGAAAAGGGAATACTGCAACAAGCACCCAAAGTTTCCCTCCAGCATTTCAGTGCCATGGGTAAGAAAAGGAGAATGAAGTCTCGCTGCAGTGGGTAGGCACTGGTATAAGGTATTGTATCAGTCCGGCACTGGTATAAGGTATTGTATCAGTCCGGCACTGGTATAAGGTATTGTATCAGTCCGGCACTGGTATAAGGTATTGTATCAGTCCGGCACTGGTATAAGGTATTGTATCAGTCCGGCACTGGTATAAGGTATTGTATCAGTCCGGCACTGGTATAAGGTATTGTATCAGTCCGGCACTGGTATAAGGTATTGTATCAGTCCGGCACTGGTATAAGGTATAGCATAGTGGGACTGGCAAAGAGGTGGTGCTGGCCCCAGTAACCATAGTGAGAAGGAGGAGTGTTGGATGGGAATTGCTCCATCAGTATTGCGAGTGGTCAGGGAAGCTGGACCTTGTAGCTTTTTCTCATGGTCCACAGAAGGGTCATAAGATTAGTGAGGAGGGGGAACAGAAGCTAGAGTGAGAATAGGAAAAATGAACAACAAACGGAACATTACTTGAAAATCTTTACTATGGCCCTTCAGCTTTCTGTGACACATAGTTATGAAGAGTATTACCTACTGGACATGTTTACATGAAAAATGTCTTTTTTTAAAGGAATGCATCTTTTGTTACCTTGTCAGTGGCACGCTGCAGACTTTGAGGAGGAAGGTTGGCTGCTTGACTGCTCCCTGTACTTTTTATGTTCTTGTTTTAAGAAAATCCAAACTGCTCGCAGCTTGGGCCCGCTAAGTCCACCAGAGGCAGAGCCAAGTGGTCAAAGCTAAGTAGATCTGCTTTTCTGTTTCTACTCATCTCCTCTTCTTGGAATCTCTTTTTCTAGAAGTTAAACAATTGCTAGAAGAGTATTTCTTATTTTCTGTGGGAACCCTGCTAATACATTCTGTCAATCAGCAAGTTGTGTCCAAGAAGCAAAAGTGTCCTTGTCTTTCTATTTGCTAGGGGTTCCCCCCCCCCCCCGCCCCTTTGAAATACCCACTTCTTTTCTTTTCAGTGAAATCAGACAGGGAATATAAGCCATCTCCAGAAGTATCCAGTTTGATGGGTGAAAGAAGTACACTAGCACACTTGACAACCTATAGTTATGTTTCAAAGTATAGAGAACTGGCGAGGACAGAATGTATACTTGTAAATATAGCTTGAAAAGAGCCAGTATAAAAAAAAATAGCGCTGTTGTCTTGCAAGTCAGCTTAGCACAATTCAACCCAGACTTTCGACTCCAATTTTAAATGCTTTGATTGCTATTCATAAGAATCTTGCTTAAAGAATTAGCAGAAAGTGTGTTTTTTGACACTTGATCGAATTTAAAGGGGAAACCTGCAGTCCTAATGTAACACAAAAACTTTCCCTTGAGGGTGCAGATTTTAAAAATATTCAAAGCAGTTCATGAAGCTGGGGATTGTTCATCTATCAAAAGCGAGCCTGATAGCTGAAGTTTTGTCTCCACTCTGAAATGGTGTGGGTTTCAGCCACTCACCTTTGGAGAAAGGAACATTAATTAGGATTAATTAGGCAGACTTGCATACTAATAGCGCTTTTTTGGCAAAACCACCATTTAGAGACTGCCATCTTATCCAAAGCAATGCATACAGCATAATCCTCTGTAAGTGTATTCAGAAGTAAAACTGCCTCTCTTTTAGAGCTTACACAAACTGCTGACAGCAATACACACAAAAAATCAGTACAGATTTAACCAGCAATAAGATGTCCGTCTCTTGCTCTAAGTCACTGGCCAGGGACAGAGGCATTGGCTGCCCTTTGGAGTCCCTAACTGATCAATGGTTCCATATGAATCCATTGACCTGGCCTATCAAATATTTTCTCCCACCCCCATTGTTTCTTACCTCTACCCATAAAGCCCCTGTGTACTATAAGGGGAAAGTTGTTTACCTGTGAATCTCTTGAGATGGATCTGCTAGCAGCTCTTTGACTAGATTCAGAGTTGCAGAGCAAGGGCATTTTTTTGCCGAGTTTCACTGGAGTCCTGTGGCAGTCTTAGCAAATGATGTGCTCAGTCTGTGTGTGCCTATGGCCCCATAACCAGATATTGCTCCAGTCTCCAAATGTGGAGACCAGTGGAATGACCAGTGGGGATTTATAGTAGCAAAAGAGTTGGGGGCATGCTTTGGACATTGCAGAGGGAGAGATGGACTTAAGGTGGACCTCAACTTGCATATGTCACCAACAGAATACTGGTCTCTTTCTCTCTGTAGGTATACCCATACAAGGGCAGAATTCCTGTTGGTGTCTTAACGCATGTGTAAATTCTCCTAAAATGGGTGGGCAAATGCAGAAGAACACAGGCCAATTTTTGCTCCCAGTAAGCCATGCAGCATATTTAGCGCAACTGAAAGTGGTATCAACTCACTTTTGTTTTTGAATTTGGTCAATTTTCAGCTTCATTTGACACATGGGGGCAAAACTAATGCACTTTGCAGCAGCATTTGAGGGGCAATTGTTGGCTTTTAAAAATCACCCAAAGATATATATATATATATATATTTTAAGAATCTGAGGGGTCTAGGAGCTTGGGGGCCAAATTTTGCAACCCCATGAGCCACACTTTGTCCATCTCGCCCTACAATTTTGTCCCATGTGGAATGGACTTCCCAAGATTGTGGAAGCGGAGCTGCAGATGCCCTGGCATTACACAAAGTTGTGCATAGATGTACACTGTGTATTGTGCATAGAGATCTACATGTGCAGTTTGGTTGTGCACCATCACAATTTACTCACACAATTGCCTGTACCTCTGTGAGGTTAAAGTTATCCACCGTCTCCTCAATGTCAGATCCCAGCCATCTTATCAGCCTGCTGAGAAAGAACAGAATGAGAACGTTCACAATAACAAAGGAACATGCCAGTGCCAAGGGTTTAAAAATAAAACTTTTTATTATTGATTTCAGGCTTCAGAATGTAGGCAAATTATGTGAATCTGTATAGCTAGTTCAGATGTATTTGTTCTGAAAAGCACCACCCATTTGGTAGATACAGTGGCCCTCTGGCTTGATAGCTCTGGGAGATGCAATCCTCCTTGTACCCGTATTAACCACCTGACATTTTGTTCCAGGTCACTGTGAAGGCACCAGCATTTTCGATCCACCTTCTCCATCAGTAGCAAATTGCAATCGGCTCCATAGTTAGGAAGCGGACATGCATCTTGGTCTCTATGTCTATTCCTTGCCATATCTGCAATGGGAAGGGACAAAAACAGTGCTGGTTGCAGTCAGGCCAAATGGTATAGGCCAAATACAGTTAGGATGTAAGTTTAGGTGCCACAGGCTATACCTCTGTCTCTGGGCCCAATGGAAGTGGCACACTGGCACTTCAAGCCACCATTTTTCCCCATTTTGTGAGTGTTGGAGGGGACTTTGGGAATATGAGCAAATGAAACTTTTATTTGCATGTGTTTAGCAGCTGTTTTCAAGCAAAAAAAGGGGGAAATTGTCCTGGATTTTTTTTTATATGGGGCAGGAGGCTGGGGTCGATGTGGGGAGTCTCAAGGGAAGTCTCCTTGCCATAGTCCAACCTCCTTCTCACTTTGTGTAATTGAGAGCTACAGCAGTCCCAAAAAACTGAGCAGTGAAGAACCAACCAACCTCATTTGCTCCAACCAACTGAAAACAGTTCTAACCTTAAGGAAGTCTTCAAATGTGATTCCCTCGTATACTTGATCTGGTTCCTGCAATCAGAAAAGAAAAAGCATTACTTTCAAGAGGTGAAATGTACAAAAGAGGAGAGCGGTGTCCTCAGAAACTTGCGGCAGTGGAGGAAGTACAAGGTCTCTTTCTTGCAGCACAATTGTAGCACTTTCATACCACTTTCATTGCCATGGCTCCATTCTATGGACTGCTGGGATTTGCAGTTTCTTGACCTATTTTGAATTTTCTACTGCCATACTCCACCAAATGGCAAACCCCAGGATTCCACAGTCTGTAGCCATGGCAGTTAAAGTGGCTGTAAATTTTGCCATGTGAAAGAACCCCAGATCTAAAACTCTAGTGCTATATAAACAACAACAACTTCATGCTAGTGAGGAATGTCACACTGCTGTTGCCTTTAATGTTTATGCAGCAGTATCAGCAGTTTGCTAGGTGCTGTACAAGGATGCAACACAAAAAAGCAAACTCACAATCCCCATCCTCAGGTTTATAATCACAAAGGCATACCAAAGGAAGAGGGGTGGGGGCAGAGATAAAAAAGAAGCAAGCTAAATGTTCTTAAGAGGACTGGCTGGAGCATGGCTGATGGTCTGAATCTACTGTCCTGTCTTAGGCACTGTGGTGGCATTCTGTTAGTGACTTACATATGCGTAAGTTGAGCTGCGCATGCAAGACAAATCATAGTGTAACACATTCTACCAACAGTGGTGGAAGTAGAAATACGCACAAACAACAATGCTGTACATCGTGTTTATGCACTCTACATTTACACACTGCACATCAGCACCCAGTCACTGACATTGCACAACGCTGCTGTTCTGCATGGGGTTTGCATAGGGGCCTTCAGTGTGCAAAGCATGTACTCTCCTGCTGGGCTATAGGCCCTGCCCTTCTCAGAGTGTGCAAAGAACATGGAAGGGACCAGGTTGGCCTACCATTTGTCCCACACAGATGGTGGCAGCTTCCATCATGGCCCCGTCTGCTATGGACCTCACCGACTCCTTGTCCAGATGGGGGTTGCCGGAGAGCATCTCTTGCACTACCTGTCAGGGAGAAGCAAGTCAAGTACTGGCTTTAAGTTGTGGCAGATGGTCAATGGAGAGAGCAATTTGGAGAGCAGAAGGCCAAAATGATACATTACATTCCTGTATTCCTGCAGAGTGATCTTCCCATCGCTGTCTGCGTCATACATGTGAAAGAGAACTAGGAGAGACAAGGGAAAAATACATATATTAAAAAAATAAAGGGGGGATATCAGAAGTACCATTTAGCAAGGTCTCCTTTGCATCAGTGCTCAGCCACTAACTGAAATCCTGCTCATGTTTATTTGCTGCACTGGGTCTAACTCCTCTGATGTGTGTTTACGATTGCATTGCTGGATCCTATTGTGACTGCCAAGTGGAGTAGATGCATTGAGTCAATGGGGTTGTCCATTTATCATGCAACCATTGAGTCAAGTTGGGGAAGGCTGGGAAGAGGGGGGAGCCTATGCAAATTATTGAGGGCTGGGGCCTGACTTTGTCACACACACACATATATTTTTTCTCTCAGCAGTACCATATTTGTCTATTGTTTTTGACATCCACGGTAAAAATCAGTGCATTTCAATAGATGAGGATGATTTGCAACATTCTCTCACTTGTTGGCCAATACATCCCAAGATCCCTCCTGCCTCAGACACTATGATCCATCACCCAATCTGATCCCTGAAATCCACTTTAAAATCCAGCCAGATTCACTGAAGGAAAAGGTTCTGCGGTGCTGGCGAGTGGCTTTTCAGCTCACTGATGGGACGAGGCTGGATGCATCATCCTGCAGTGCTCTGCTTCTCGACAGCACTGAGAAACTCTGTCCCTTGGAGTGATTCGCTGGGTTTTAAGGTAGGTTTGGGGGGAATTTATGATTGTGGCAATGGTACCACAAATATAAACGTGACTAGGAAACAGGCTTTCAAACGTATGATGTGAACCAAGCATTGCAGAGTAAATATTTTTAGCTGGTTGACTCTGGCTGGGCGCCCTGACAATTATTTTTCACTGGTCTCCAAACCCATTGTAAGCAACTCTGATCATGTATGGATGGAGGGAACCTTTAGCCCTTCATATGTTTTAGACCAGTGCTTCTTGAGCTATCTGATGTGGCTGGGCTTTTTCCCCCCTAATGTGCCAAGGACTGGCACCATATTTGTGCCCAATTGACTATAGCCATTTCTTTCCTTCCTGGAAACTCGCCACGGACCATCAGCCAATGGCTCACAGATGGGCACTGGACCCTGGAACACCACTTTGAGTTGCATTGTTTTGGATTACAAGCCTCACGGTCTTTTACCATCCAGAGAATCAACAGCTGCTCACTTCTGATCATATGAAGTAAAGAAATACTGTGTTTGTTTTATATGCTGTCATGCTGTGGATTTATTACAATCTTGTGTAATTATGTTAGCTGCCTTGAGAATCTTTGGGATTAATGGGCAGGATATAAATACTGCCGCCCTTCACAATCCTCTGCAATAGTCCTCATATGAAGAGGTTGCAAAACATGGCTTTAAAAGCCAAAGTTTAAACATCATTCTAAAAATTGTGAGACAGGAACACTCAGAGGAGCAGATGTGGATGAAGACAACAGGATAACCTCCGTCATTTCTCTCTTTACACTCCTGTCTTTTAACACAGAGTGGTTGGCATTCCCTTAGTAACACATGCATGCGTGAGTCATGCTATGCATGTGGGGCAAATTATTCATCACAGTGAAACAGACATATTCTGCTGGCAGTAGCAGAAGTGGAATTGTGCATACTGCAAGCAATAGTGTGCTACAGTTGCACATTGCATACTGCACTTGTGCACTGTGCACTGCACAACGGTACCCAGTCATTGACATGTGTTGCATGATGGTGCTGTTATGCACAAGGGTTGCATAGTGCTGGCATAGCATATCTCAGCATGTGGGTATTTAGACTTTGCTAAGGGATGTTGGGTTGCAACCACTGTGAATGGGAGCCCAACCATCACTGCCACGCACACAGAAGACTAATGGCTTAAACAGTGTCACCTGGTGTTTTCCATGGGAGTGGGACAGTGGATTTACTCCAGGTTTCAGTTTTAACATTAAAGGAGCTATCCAGGGTGTGGACCCTATTTTGCAGAGAGGGTTCAGCACATCGGATCACTCTGGCCATGAGCTGCCAGAGAGCTTAACCAAGAATCCACATACATTTCAGCTTCTGTTTCCTGAAGCGATCCAACTGCTCTTCATCCATATTCATCTCAATGGGCCTGAAGTTAGACATGATAGTCAGGAAGTCTTCAAAGTTGATCTCATCGGCCAGCCCCACAGATGCTTCTTGCAGGTTCCTGTAAACAACATGAGATGAATACAAAATTTTCTACACACTTTGCCCATCTCCCCACACCCTCTAGAAAAATGGGTAGGCAAACACAACTTTAAAAGTGGGGTTGGAGGTGGGGAAGGCAGTCATATTGCATGCAAATTTGGTCCCCCATCAGTTGGAATAGAAGGAGACCATCCATTGCATCATTCTGACAAGAGTTACAAGCTTGGTAGATCAGGGGAATGCTAAGGATTTAGTGCATGTTGATTTCACTAAGGCTTGCGACATATTATTCTTGCAGAAAAACTAGAAAATCTGGGCTAAATGATGTTACTATTAGTTGGATTTGCACCTTGTTGACAAACTGAACCCAGGAGTGCTCAGAAATGGTTCCTTTTCACTACGGAGGGAAGTGACAAGTAGGGTGCTGCAGGGTTCTGCCCTGGGCCCAGCTTGTTTCACCATCTTTATAATTTGGATGAAGAAATAGAGGAGACACTGATCAAATTTGCAGATAACACCAAACTGGGAGGTGTAGCTAATATTTCAGAAGATAGAATCAGGACTCAAAATGACCTTAACAGAATGGAGAACTAGGCCAAAACAAACGAGATGAATTTCAACAGGGATAAATGTGAGGTTCTTTATTGCAGCAAGAAAAAACCAAAACTGGGATAGCTGACATCTGGCTTGACAGCAGTATGCGTAGAGAGGACCTACGGGTCATAAGAGACCACAAGCTAAAGATGAAATCAATGTTCTCCATCAGCAAAAAAGCCAATGCATCAAAGGATCAGGTCCAGATCGAGGGAAGCAACAGTGCCACTCTGTTCTGCTTTGGCCTGATCTCATGTGAAGTATCACAATTTAAGACGCTGGGTCCAGAGAACAGTGAGCAATATGGTTAAAGGTCTGGAAGCCAAACCCTATGAGGAATAGTTGATGGAGCTGGGTATGTTCAGGAAAGATGGAGCGGTAATGAAATAGACATTTCCCCATATCTGAAGGACTGTTAGGTAGAAGATGGAGCAAGCTTGTTTTCTGGTGCTCCAGAGGATAAGACCAAAACCAGATTACAAAAAATGACATTCTGACTAAACTTCCTAACAGTAGAAGCTGTTCAACTATGGAATAGTCTATCTTGGAGAGTGGCACATTCTCCTGTGTTGGGGGCTTCTGGATGGACGCTGGATGGCCACCTCTCAGGGGTCCCTTCACTGCCAGGAGTTGGACTGGATGACCTTTTAGGCTGCTTCAAACTCTAGAGCTGCATGAATTAATTATTTATGGAATGTAAAGCCCTGTCCTTTTGACAAACAGCAGTCTGTAAAGCAAATCCATATAAATATGCAGTATTATCCCTTATATAGGTAATGTTACCTATTATCTCTATGACATGCTAGATGTTTGTTCTCTCTATGCCACCTTTGTGTTTAAAACAAACACAGTGAAATGTAAAAGTATTTGGTAAACCTAGCAAAAGATGCCACAAAATATACAGGTAGGAATCATTTTGCTACGGAACAGCTACCTCAAGTTCCATTCCACAGATAATGTTCTGTTGGGAACCAGTGAAAGACATTTCCGCTTCCTGATTCTAATTTTTAACAATTTTGTGGCAATGTCTGAGACAGTGAATTATCTGTTCTAGGAAAGGATCTCTTGCTTTCAAAAGTGTGTATTGGGTGGGGAGGAGGAGGAGGAGGAGGAGGACTGAGGGTACCATATCATAACTAAAAACAGTAAAAACTAACAATATACCAATGCCTTGGCTTCACACGTTACTTTAGACCAGGGGTAGGCAACCTTTCCCCTTTAGCGGCTGAGGGACTTCAGCTCCCAGAATCCCAAGAGCTATTGGCCAACATGGGACTATTATAGGCCAACAGGGCTGAGGCTTCTGGGAGCTGAAGTCCCTCGGCCCTTAAAGGGGAAAGGTTGCCTATCCCTGCTTTAGACAAGGCGCTACAATGTTGTCAGTGTAAAGTTACCCAAAGGAAACAAAGCTCCCACAACTTTACCTCCTGTCAAAAAAGGCGCTGACAATTTTGGACCTGATTGGGTTGAACTCCAAGTCGGGGATGCGATCAAAGTTCTCCTTGCTGTAGAGACAGAAAGGACAAAATAGTGAGAATAGTGAGTAGGATGGACTCTATCTGAGAGACATTTTGCATTACGAGGACTGCAAGTTCACGACAACTAGATGCAAACCAGGCTTGCACATCTAGCCATACTAGATGTGTTGCGCTCAAGGCCCATGTTAACATCCAAGGTCCAGGTCGCATTATTAGATGCATGATAAATCCCTTCACTTGCTCTCTGCCCACCTCCAAAGCCCTTCTGGGCCTGGTCCCCCTTTATCTCTCTGTGCTTAGATCCTGAAACATCCCTTCTGTGACCTTAGCTCAGCCAGCTTCACCACCTTCAGCCATTCAAAGGTTTGGGCTCTCTGGAATTATTCTAGCCCCGGCCCATTCTAGACCAATGGACCTTTCCAAAGGCCCTTCAAAAGGTAGCGCCACATAGCCCACATTGCAATAAATCCATCAAGGTGTAATGAAGGCATGTGTCACAGCAGTCGGGTGCGGTGTCATTTCCCAGCTCCTAGACAAATGTCTCAAAGAGCGAGGCTCTCCAAATTGCACACCTTTTATGTCCCTAGCATACAGGATGCCCAGCCAAGGAATAAACTCTTTGCCCACTACTTCTAGAGTGCGAAAGGTATCCAGCAGAGTCGGGACTAAGGTGTGAATATTGCTGTTCAGATTAGGATGGTGCCAAGCCGGGATGTACCTGGGGGAAGGGGGCGAAATGAGACAATTTTATCCCAATAAGAATTCTGTCCTCCAGTCCCAAAAATTCTAGGATTGCAAAGGGCGAGACACTGAAAAAAATTCACATCTAGAAATCCTCTATTTGTTGTGTTCACATTCCCCTAGTAATCCTGTCTGCTCAAGCCATGGAAATTCGCTGGGTGATGTTAGGCAAGTCACTCTCTCTCAGCCTCAGAGGAAAGCAATGGTAACCCCCGTCTGAACAAGCCTTGCCAAGGAAACCCCACAACAGGTTCACTTTAGGGTTGCTATAATTTGGAAACCGCTTGAAGGCACAGAAGAAAGGCCACATTTTGAGGATTTATGAAAAAGTGTTGGTAGGCTCCAGATGCAGTTTTGAATACTGGAGATTTAAGTTACCGTAATGCTGCAAATGTGCAAGTGAAGGCAAATTTCATATAGGAGCAGAATATTTCTCGGGGGGGGGGGGGCAATGACATTTCCCCTCTCGGTCAAAATGTGGCATATTCTGTCAGGTTATAGGTGTGGTGGTGGTTATAATATGTAGCATGTTTAATATTTGAGGCATATAAAGGAGTTGCATCGATGTTACAGGTTTATTGGGAAATGATGGGAGTGATGGGAGGTATAGTACTAGTTGAAATAATTGGTGGTGGATCCAAAGAATGCTTGTGGCCTGATGCAGAAAAGTGCAGAGGTGTGGAAGAGGAAACTTCTCAAAGCCTGTGGGTGGGAAACAGAAAGGAGAGAGGAGAACCAGCTGGGACTGGGGGCTGCAGGGTGAAAAGGGGGGCATGGAAGAAAGGCTTGGTATGTTTCAATTAGTAATGTTTCAGTTACGATGAAGCCTGCAAAAAAGGTGAGGAGGGACATTGTTAATTTTATGCCCGTGTTGGGGAATGATGCCACTTCTGTCTGCAGACGTCTTTCTGTTAACATCCAGAGTTTTTTTTCTGGAATAATTTTTTTTTTTTGCAACACGGAAAACTTGAACTCCTGGGGAAAAGAGCAGTTCTCGACACCCTCCCCATAGCTGCACCCCAAATTTTAAGAGACCCTCACTTTTGCATGCCTCTACAAACCCCGGCCTCTGTGTTTTATTCTGCACGGGTGACAATCCGTGCGTCGCCGTTGGCCTTCCGGCATCCCAGCAAAGTCGTGGGAAAGAGTTGCTCGGGCTTCAAAGTAAACAAGAAAACAGCCAAGTTGCCTTGCTCCATCTTGAGCCAGAGCGCTATACCTTGGGTCTCAAAAAGAAGCAGCAGCAGCAGCAGCACAATTTGAAAGGATAAATAGCCATCTGGGCATGTATTAGATCCACCTTCCCTCAAAGAGAACAACATCTCATTAAGGGAAAGAACAGAGAACAACCAATTTATTAGCAAGCCATTATCTGGCTGGACAACCAGCTGCTCCAGCTCAGGAAAGAACCCAGGGACAAACCTTGATCCGGACCAGCAGTCGCCACATATGCCCATCATTTAGAGCTGGGTTTGAAACTTCCCGTGGTAGTCATTATGCCTCCTTTGTTCAAAGAGACGACTGTGTCAGCCTGGTCCAGCATAAAAAAGTGGGCAGGAGGGGGGGAAGAAGGAAACCAACAGGACTTTTACAAGCTAAGTAAATCAGCCTTACAGATACTGCGGGATCCCTTAGATCACCTCCTGTTTTATTCTGCCTTTTTATTCTGCCTCCTTAGAGCAGGCCATAATGAAAAGAGGAAAAATAAAATAAAATAAAATAAAGGTGGTGCTGTTGGGAAGAGTTCTACAGATTGTTTTTGTCTTTTGTTGTATTTTATTGTTGTATTTTAACTTCTTTTCTAGTTTAATTCTGTTTTAAGGGGATAGGAGGGTGGGATTATGGGACGAGGGAATGTTTTAACCTGGCAGTTTTAATATGTTGTAACCCGACCCGATTGCTCTGCAGAGGGGCGGGCTATAAATAAAAATTTATTATTATTATTATTATTATTATTATTATTATTATTCCATGCGCTGCCAAACACACACACACAAACGGATGGATGTGAGAACAAATCAAGCCTGAAACTCTGCCCTAGAAGCCAAGATGCCTAAATGGAGGCGGCTGTATTTTGGACATTATCCTAAGAAGACGTGGTTCGTTGGAAAAGACCGCAACACCTTCTAAAGTGGAAAGCAGTACGAAAAGAGTGTTACTCAAAATGCTGGGGTTCTGGGAGGGCACCCACAATTGACTTCAACGGGGGAATGAATTTAGTTCAATAGGAAGCAGTAAGAGGGCTTCAGGCAACTCTAAAGCCTATGTTTCCCACAGCTTGCCCTAAGCTTGCAAGACCAGAGCAGAGCTGTCGATGACAGCGTGTCTTGAGGTGTTTTGTTGGTTTGAGCACTGCACTACTACTCTGGAGACCAGGATCTGAATCCCTGCTCAGCCATGGAAACTCACTGGGTGACCTTGTCTAAGTCACCCTCTTTCAGCCTCAGAACAAGGCAAAGGCAAAGTCCTTCCAAACAAATCTTTCCAAAATAAACCTGTGGTAGATTGCCATAAGTCGGCCTGGCGATCTTAGGGTCGCCATAAGTAGGAAACGACTTGAAGGTGCACTACAACAAACAACAGCAACACCAGGACAGACCATTTGTCCTTCTAGCCAAGTTTTTATGACATGGATTGGCAGCAGCTCTCCAGAGCTTCAGACAGGAATTTATCTGAAATCTTTCTGAATTCTACTGGAAAATGACACAAATTCATTAAGGGGAAAAATGTGTGGCATTAATGTACTTGCTTCCCATTAAGACTTGAATTCTGCTGTTTAACCCAAACTAGAGTAGATCCATTGAATCAGAAGCTGACTAAAATCCCATTGATTCAATGCACCTATTCTAGATGGGACTAACAATAGGATTCAAGCACCCAGTCTCCAAAAGAGAAAGCAAAGACCCACAGCTTGTCACACAGTGACAAATAGTGGAATAGTAGCACCGTAAGATGATCGTGAACACGCACACACTCACACCCACACCAAGAAATGAATTCAAAACAGAAATCCTATGTTTATTTCCTAACTACAGAAAGGAAAGATGGATTCTCTGATTAAATTCCACGCAATGAATTCACACACAATTGCAGCGGTGACAAGATCAAAACAGCAACAAAGGGGTGCATTGTGAAAAAAAGATTTTTCACTCCAGGAAAATGTCTGCGACAGAAAAGATTTGATAAGGAAAAAGGAATAAATTTTTAAAATCAAAACCAAACAGAACCTGAAGCTCCTCTTTACCCCACCACACAGCATCAAAGTGCTTGCTTGCTACAGAACAATTTAATAGCAACTGAACAAATAAAAATGGATTTATTTGAGTCCCAATTCTTCTTCCAAAGCACCGTAATAGGCGATCCCCCAATAAAATGTGCCTTGGGATTAGAAGGTGGACTTGCCAGGCACTAAGGCCCACTTTGCCCTCCTCCCACTTCCCCATCCCTAGTGTTTTTACAGAAATGAAACCTAAAATGATGCCACCTGGAGACAGTGTTTGCCTGTATGAAGCAGTGCTAACAAGGCTTCATGTGTGATCCATCTTTGGTTCATGTCACTTTCAAGAGAAGCCTGCATTGTCTTGCAAAATGCTAGAAACTGGTCTGAATTTGGCTTGAGTTTTGTCTAAATCTGATGAACCTCCTTAGTATATGATAAGGATTAAGACGAAAAGGAATGGGAAATATCTCACCGGATGGTTGGTTGGTCCCCACTCAGTTGCTTGAATCTCCGGTGCAGGTTCTCAATCTGATCTGTAGTGACTAGCAAGAGAAGACAGACAAATCTTTCGTTAATAACCTCAAAACATCACCTAGGATTAACTGGGGGTGGAATGGAATCTACTGAACTTTCTAGTTGCGATCCATCAATAGGACTGGTCGAAGACATTTTGCTATCTGAAGCAGACTAATGATCTCTCCAATGTTATGATTTTTAACATCTTAGTCTGATGAAGAAGCCAGTGAAGCTCTGAAAGCTTGTAAGGCACATTTTGTGCATTTTAGCTGGCCCTATAGAGGTATCATTGTTCTGTGGATTTGGTATTTTGTTGTATTCTAATGTTCATACTATACAAAGCTAGCTCCCCACTGATCCAATGGATCTACTCTGGTTGAGAATAACAACTGGCTTTAGTCCCAAATTATTTTTGTGGAACTAAAAATACATAAGAAACAAACAAAAAGACAAGTCATAGTGGCCTTTCATGACGCCCATTCTTCCTAATGGTAGGGCTGGCCCTGTTTACCAATCGGCGCCAACTGGGAGAAGAACAAGTTTGACCAAGGTCTCACGGAAAAAATCCCAGCCCCTTTGAAAAGGAAAAACAAACCCTAAATGGTAGAAATTCAGAGACATAGCCATGGGACATATTTTCGCAATTCACTAATAGGGTTTCTTAGCAGCTCTGCTACATAGCTAAGTATATATAAGTATATGTACACAGCAATAGAGGATTCTGGTCAAGGTCTCCGTTTCAAAAATAGCTAGTTATAATCCATCTGTTTCACATATAATCATTCATAGGCTTGTTCTGTTCTATTTCCACCTTGGTGTCTATAGATTATTTTAAAAAGATATGTCATTGTATGGCTCGAATTCTGTTGGTCAGTCAACAAGAGTAGACCCCATTGAATCAACTGTTCAATGGTGAGTTCACACATAGGTAAGTCCTACTGGAGCCAGTGTGGTGTAGTGGTTTGAGCACTGGACTGGGACTCTGGAGATCAGGATCTGATTCCTCGCTTGGCCATGGAAACCCACTGGGTGACCTTGGGTGAGTCACATACTCTCAGCCCCAGAAAACGACTTGGAGGCACACGACGACAAGCAGGTCCTACTGACTCTAACTGGGGACTAAAAATAGGAACCCACATATGGTGAGGCATACACCCTTGAATACTAGTTACTTGGAGAAAAGTGGTCCACAGGGAAGGCTATCGACTTGATGCATTGTGGGAAACAGGATGTGAGACTGGCCTTTGCTTGGATCCAGCACAGCTCTGCTTGCTTGCTTGCTTATTTATTTATAAAAATTTATTTAACCTAAACATGACATACGGTTACAGAATAAAACATTTATAACTATTCCAAAAATATAAAATACTAAAATACAATCAATACACAAACACAGTGCAAAATAAAACAAAATAATCAGTACATATATTCACATTGTCTTGAAAAAATACAGGATAGAAAAGAAAGAATCAAAAAAGGTTTTTTTTCTAAAGCTTAAAGTCTGGGTCTGCATCTTTTCCTTTTTAAAAAAAAAATCAATTTATTTAAAATAAATCTGACCATAAAGCACAATGGCTAGATGGAGGAGAAACAGATTGTGAAATTTATATTGATATAGTTTATTAGCTCTGCTTATTTATCAGTAATTTGGGCATTATAAGCGCTTTGGGTTAAAAGGTCCTCAGAATAGTATATATGAATAAGACCATTTTTTAAAAAAAATGCAGTTCAGTCTAGAGGAATTTATTAAAAGATATCACAAATGAAAAATATGATGAGGAGAGAAGAGGAAAAGAGCAAACTCAAGCACTAGTTATACTTATACCTTTGTTCCTAAAATGACCTGCTGAAGTGGAAACGTTCAGGAAGGAGAGGAGACTAACGGAGCTGGTCTACCATTGCTTTACAATTAAAATAATAATAATAATAATAATAATAATAATAATAATAATAATACTGCAACAAAATGTTGCATCAGGGAGTGTTCCCAGTCAGGGTTCAACACATAGACCCTTCTGGGACATAGGCTTTCATGGCCGGCATCCCTAGTTTTTTGTGGGTTTTTCGGGCTGTGTGGCCATGTTCTAGAAGAGTTTCTTTCTGACGTTTCGCCAGCATCTGTGGCTGGCATCTCCAGAGATCATTCTCAGAGGATGCCATTCTCTGAAGATGCCAGCTGGTGAAACGTCAGAAAGAAACTCTTCTAGAACATGGCCACACAGCCCGAAAAACCCACAAAAAACCTTCTGGGACACTCCATGCTACTGCCATTCAGTCAAGGAGCATTGGGCACACCGAAATCTTCTGACATCTGCCTTCTCCCTCCTTTGGGATTTCTCCTCTCTAGTTCTGTACTTTGGCAAACCCTGGGGGTTCCCCCAAGCCAAAATAATTCCTCTCCTTTGGAAGGAGGGGGGGTCAGGTGTCATTTTGGATACGTCAAGTTGGGTATCAAGATATCGGACAACAATCGCAGGGCAACGGAGCTGAAAAGAGGTGCCGTTTCATGTGTTCATGCGTAAAGTACACCCCTCTCCATGCCTTAATAGCTGGCACCTTGCTTCCAGCCACAGACCGCCAATCTAATAAGTCAGACCATGCCAACAGCTTATTCAATGAATGCGAAGGCAGTGTTTGCGTTTTCCTCTCTCTATCAGGGTGTGCACAAACTAAGCGCCAAAGCTCCACATCTGCCCTTTTCTCCCTTCAGCTGATAGACCTACTTGGGTCAATATTGGACAACAGTTGCGAGGTCTAAGCTTCTGCCAGCCCAGATGGGAGTGCCTGGTGATAGCAGGGTCCCAGATCCACACCTAGAAAAACCCAAGAAGCCACCAAACCCTCTATTGTTGCTGCCGATTTAGGCTAAAGGCCTCCCTCCAAGCGGTCGCAAGTGCCAGGGTGGCAGGGAGGAATTGAAAGCCTCCAGTCCATTCATGATCCAGTATGTTCTTCCCATCAACCGTGCATCGGGAAGGAATGGTGCCACTCCATTCTGCTTTGGTCAGGCCTCACCTGGAAGACTGCGTCCATTTCTGAGCACAATTCAAAAAGGATGCTGAAAAACCGGAGCATGTCCAGAGGAGGACCATCAAAATGGTGAAGGGTCTGGAAACCATCAAGCCCTATGAGGAGAGACATAGGGTCTTTGCAGACTGCCAGAAATAGTGCAAATTGAGTCCACTTTTAGGGTTAGGGTTAGTGCTAGGGAATCATGGGAATTGTTTTTTTTCTGAGACATTGAGCCTTCTCTGTCAGAGAGCTCTCTCTGGTGCCACAATAAAATACAGTTCCCATGATTCCCTAGCACTAACCCTAACCCTAAAAGGAGACTCGATTTGCACTATTTCTGGCAGTCTGCAAAGGCCCTTAGGGATCTAGGTATGTTTAGCTTGGAGAAGACTCAGTTAAGAAGTGATATGATAGCCCTGTTTAAATATTTGAAGGGGTGTCATATTGAGGATGGAGCAAGCCTGTTTTCTGCTGCTCTGGAAAATATGATCCGGAACAATGGATCCAAGCTACGGGAAAAGAGATTCCACCTTAACATTAGGAAGAACGTCCTAACAGTGAGAGCTGTTCGACAGTGGAACACTTTCCCTTGGAGATTTTGGTGGAGTCTCGTTCTTTGGAGGTCTTTAAACAGAGTCTGGATGGCCATTGGTCGGGGATGCTTTGATTGTGTATTCCTGCATGGCAGAAGGGAGTTGGACTGGATGGCCCTTGGGGTCTCTTCCAACTCTAGGATTCTATGAGTCTCTCTCTTGAAGGCTGGTTAATGTTTGTTCAGAGGAGCACTAGGGTAGTCAACACTTGCAGTAATGCTTAACAATTGCACAAAATGGTGGTTTCCTCCCACTCTATAGATCAGGGGTAGGCAACCTTTCCCCTTTAAGGGCCGAGGGACTTCAGCTCCCAGAAGCCTCCGCCATGTTGGCCAATAGTCCCATGTTGGCCAATAGCTCCTGGGATTCTGGGAGCTGAAGTCCCTCGGCCCTTAAAGGGGACAGGTTGCCTACCCTTGCTATAGAGAGAAATTCCCTGGCAGGGGAATACAGCCCTTTGCTCCCAGTCCGAATTGTGGCCCCTGCCCCGCTGCTATTCACTTGGGAGAAAAAGAGGTGACAATGAACAATTTCCAAACAAATTGGTCCACCAGAGAAAGTGAAGATGAGTATTTCCTCTAATCTCTTACCTCCCCCCGCTCTTGCCCCACAACCCAGGAGATGATAGGAGGATTTTGCTTTGGTTCAGGATCTCCCAAGACACCCCCCCCCCCACCAGGAGAAATGTCACCATCTGATTCTTGCTGGATTGCTGGAGTTGGGCCCCATTACAGACGCTCCAAATTCCAACCCACGACCTTTATGCAGTCAAGCTATTTTAAACACAATGTGAATTTGGCTATCGTTCTTGCTGCCTTTATTTATTTATTTATTAAAAAAAAAAAAGAAGAAGGGGGGGAGTAATTCCCTACATAAATTGCTTTCTAAATATTTTCTGTCAGCAACTGACATTTGACATTCTCACTGGCTGATATAGTTCTTGTCATGGAAAATTTGCCACCAATAAGCCCTAAACATCTGGAATTGTAGCTCAGCTCAGCTTAGGTTTCTTTTCTAAAAAGCAACTGATATAAACGTTGGGGAATTAGTAGTACAAACAGGAACTCGGCACTACCTTCTGAGGCTGAGAGAGTTTTCCCAAGGAGCGGTGAGACAGGAGAAAGAGAAGACAGAGAAAAAGAAATCTTTACCTAACCTCACTCGGCTTCTTGTCCTCAGGCAAGGATGACCCATCTGGCTGAGCCATTCTTGGGTCTTTCTTGCCTGTGGACAACATGCTGAGGGAGTTGAGATAAAGATTTCATAGAACCTCAACACTTCCACCTGTGATCTGGACATAATGTTCACTTCTATCAAGAGAGGACATTTCGCCCTTCTGCAAACCTCCTTTGAGCAAATCTTGCCCTGAAAACCCCATGATAGGTTCACCTTACGGTTGCCATAAGTTGAAAATGACTCGAAGTTACATAACACACAGGGTATTTCTGATTTTTAGCCAAAGGATACCAAACTAAAATTATCTGCAGCCTATGGGAAAGCTCCAAAATTGTTCTTAGAGGCTTATTCAGTCAGGAAGGTTCTCACATCAAGAAAGAGAAATCCAGAGAGGAATACTGTACTGCAAAATCATCATACCGTTCCACCTTAGACAAACAAACAGGCAATAGGAAAACTGTCCTAATATGTCCAAATTGAAGCTGCACTAGACAGCTCTGATATAATAAACAAAGGCTAGTCTGCTCTAACATCTAAGGTGCCAGGTTTGGCAATAAGGGCTTCCCATGATGGCAAGAGGGCTGAGAAGGAAGGCAAACATAATTATAGTTGCAGCATTAAAAGACAAAAAGGGGAACCTCAAGACCTCTCCAGGTTTATTAGTGAAATATTTTAAATATCTCTATAAAGCCACAACCACCCCAATTTCCAAGACGGCCAGACACCTTCACAGCTTGAACCTACAAATCGTAAGTGAGTAACATACGGTGTCCCTGTACAGTCTGATTATCACCAAAGACTTAAAATTATCAATCAAACATTTAAAATATGGGAAACCGCTGATGGATTCTTAGGTGATTTTGGACAAAATGTTGAGGATGCCATTCTCCTTCACCTTAAATCTCTCTGTGACAAGGTTCAGATGGGTAAGGAACTCTCCCAGGGTTGGGAAGTGGTGAGGATAGTGACCATTTCTAAAGCAGTTTCAGAGGCTAGCCACCTAGCAATGGACAATCCAGTAGCTATGCTCAACCGAGACTAGAAACTATTCACATTTCTTCCTGCCAAATATATCAATTCATTCATTACTGACTCCATTTTGCAAGATGAAACAGGCTTCGTATTTGGATACCAGATTTGGGCATCAGACGGTTCCTTCATATCAGAAGGAATTAAACATTATAATTCACAGCAAATGCAGAAAACATCCTTGTGCAACTCTATTGGTGGATGTCCGTAAAGCATTTGATCACTTGGAGTGGGACCATTGTTCCAGTTCTTAGCCAAGGAAGAGTTTGGGATCATTTCATGTACCCAGTCTCCAGAATGTACAAGATCTGAAACTATGTCAATAGAATTAATTCTCCCCACTTTACTAGGGCACCAAGCAAGCTTGTCCCTCTGCCTACTCCTTTTCACTATTTTTGAGACACTAGTAGTTTGCTCAAATCCCACTGGGCTACAGAAGGTATTAGAATGAACAAAAACCTCAACCACATCAAGATGTTTGTATATGAAATCACATTTTCCCCTTCCAACAACCTGATTCACTCTTGATTTACATGTTAGCTTCTCTGATAAGGCCACAGACCAAGCCCTGTCCAGAAAATTCTCGAATCACAGTTGAAAGAATTAACATTAAGTTAAAAGAAAATAGCTCAAACGGTAAGTGGTAAAAAGTTTTTAAAGCATTTGAGCTACCAATTCAATTAAAACACTAAAACAATTAAAAACACACAAAACACATATTAGATATTAAAAATGTACACCTATTGATTATCCTTGTACTCCAAGGTTGGAGGTCTGTTTAAACAGGAAAGTCTTTGCCTGCTGGATAAATGAATTTCATTTTATTTATATCCTGCATTTCCCCCAATATGGGACCCAAAGTGACTTACAATATAAGTTAAAGCAAATAAGCGAAAACAATGTATGGTAGAAAAGTTTTAAAAGCATTAAGTTCTGCAGAGCTGCCAACTCCATTTTTCCTTCATCTGGAAATGCTGTGCATTTATACAACGTTTGCTCCCCTCCGACAACAGGTCAAAGAATACTTAACAACTCCAAGACTTCCTATCTAGGTAATCAATACGACTGATTGGTTTTCTCTCCTTTTCTTGCCCTTGCTTCTTCTTGTGGATATTTCATAACATTCTGTAAAATAAGAATTATTGATCCTAGACCAAGGAGCATCACAATTACTAACTCTCCTATGCCCATTATTCTGTGTGGGTTTCTTGAATTTTTCTTTCCAGCTCTGGCGCGCATTGGGTCAGAAGACAAGGAACAAGCCACAAAGGCTCCAGTCTCCCTCTTTCCAACATTCTAATCTAATAGAAAGCCCAGCTAGCAGAGTTTCCAAGTATGTTAAGTGCAATCGTGTCTAACTGCCGCCAAACAGCATCCTTACTAAGCCCCAAATGCAAAGCTGATCTTCATAGTGGAATGTTGTGTCCTTTGGAAGATGACATTTGGAACACCAAGACACTTTTCAGTCTGAACACTTCAGAGATTCTGACATCTCTCGACCCATCCCAGATGATGCCTGGCAATGATCTTATTAACAATTAAGTAATGGAGGCACTGTTATTTAGGGAGGGTAATTCATCATAGTCTCACTGCAGGTTAAAACAACAACGCTGATCAATCAAAACCTGTCACTTGGGATCATCCCATTCCCAGTGGGCCGGCTTCATCCTTTCCTCCTCCAGGGAGGAAAAGCCTTCTCTGCAGCCTCCACTGTCCCACATTTGCAGATATAGCAATGATGCCTTGCAGGCTTGCTTCAGTATTCTTATAAATCCTGTTTAACTAGTAGAATGGTAAGCAAACTGATTATAAAGACCTCAGATAGCTCCATCGCTCTCTTCTACAAAGGAAGTTTCCTCTTGCAAAAGCTGCCATGATCAGGGAAGGTGGAACACAGGGACTGGGATTCCTAGACTTCAACTCCTTGCTATTGCTGTCTCTGTGGGCAAGCAGTCAGAAAAGCAAAGAGAAAGAACAATAACCTCTGCACAACTTCTTTCTTTCAGTTAGTCTCAAAGGTGCTACAAGAGCTATGTATTCGGCACACTTTGTCTTTCCACCCCTCTACCAAGTCTCTCTGGGATATGGTCCCCAGAAGGAGAAGGGAGTAGGTAGAGCATGGCAAGTTTAGCAAAGAAGATGTGGGTCAATTCAGGCAGAGGTTCATAGAATCCTAGAGTTGGAAGAGACCCCAAGGGCCATCCAGTCCAACCCACCCCCACCATGCAGGAACTCATAGTCAAAGCATCCCCAACAGATGGCCATCCAGCCTCTGTTTCAAAAACCTCCAAAGATGGAGACTCTATCACACCCCAAGGAAGCATCTTCCACTGTCAAACAGCTCTTACTGTCAGGATGTTCTTCCTAATGTTGAGGTGGAATCTCTTTTCCTGGAGCTTGCCTCCGTTGTTCCGAGTCCTATTCTCTGCAGCAGCAAAAAACAAGCTTGCTCCATCCTCAAGATGACATCTCTTCAAATATTTCGAGTCAAAGCATCTTGCCCAAGGCCCTCCTGATATCTTGACAAGAGACTGCAAACAACAGGAATGCTTAGGCAAATGTACAGATAACTGGCACAGCCCAGGGCAATGAAGCCATTCCTCCTCATCTTCTGGGGCAGTCTGTTCCAACCATTCCTCCACCAGATATTTCCTACTCAGTTTAGGCTTTTCATCACACTCATGAGGGCTAGAAACCTACCAACCTCCCCCACCTAGACCACCCTGGCCACCAGATCAACCAGTTCTATGGCAAGTACTGTTTCTATTCATGGTGGCAAGTGTTGTCCCTGAACCTGGGATGCTTACAATCCTCAGCTTAATTTCAAAAGCCCTCTGAAAGCACCCGGTCAGGCCTCTGGCAAGAAGAGCAATCTGCTCTTTTTCTGAGAGCTCACTGAAAAGAATGAAGTGGGATTCAAGAAGAGGGCATCAGAAAAAGGGAGAGTGGCCCTATCCAGTTTGAGTCTGCCCCCCTCCACTGGCTTTGACCAAGAGCTCGGAAAGAATCTGTTCAGCAGTTAATCTGTTAAAATTTTAAGCAATAATGTTAACACATTTTTATTTAAATACTTAAACTATCACAGTGCTAATGGGCTGAAAAACAATTAATGTTACACATTATTTCAATTTGTTACTAGGGGGGCATAATTTGGCAAGCTGGCCATCTTTGGCCATGTTTAGTCACAGTAACTGATTTTTATTTTATTTTATTTTTTTAAAATTAAAACCGACACATTATCAACCATTTTCACACACAATGATGTTAACAGATTAATTTCCAAATTAATGAGTGCTTATGCTAACATGACCATGCTCTGTTTTGGCCCCATTCGCTGCCTGCATGTGAAATATGATGCCTGAGAGCATTTACTCTCTGTGGCTGCATCTGCACTGGAAAAATGATGCCATTTTATACTGCTTTAACTGCCATAGCTCAATGCTATGGAATCCTGGAACGTATAGTTTTGTGAGATATTTAACCTTCTCTGTTAGAGAGCTCTGGTGTCAAAACTACAAATCCCAGGATTCCATAGCATTGAGCCGTGACAGTTAAAGCGGTGTCAAACTGCTTTATTTCTGCAGTGCGGATACAGCCTGTGTCGCAAGGATTCCAATATTCCCCTTCCATTGGAGGAGTCTAAGGATTCTGGCACTGCAGGACACTTCCCAGCTCATGTCTATGAGCCAGGCGATGGCAACCTGTGTGACCCTCATGAAAAAAGAGGAAAAGAGAAAAGAGAGATAGAAAGAGGGGAGGGCAAGAGTGATAGAAACAGATAGACAAAGGGGGTCAGCCTGCCTGTTTGTGGCTTTGGTCTTTTCTGCCACTGGTTTCGGTCTCATGCATTGCTGACATACCCAATAATTTCCTCCTGATGGAATGGATCCCTTGGCAGAAGGCAGGTTGTCCACCCTCTACGGCACAAAGCCAGGTTCACAGACTGCATCCTCACAGAGAGATTTATATACACCCTTTCTCCAATCGACACTCCTTTTGCCTTTCCTCATTTCATTACAGCTACTTAAGTCAACCAATATAATTATCATGAAGACAAAAAAATAAAAATAAAAAATAAAATAAAAATGAAGTATTAAAGCCATTCCACTTGCCAAGCCAGTCATCTGATTTACATCTTCCCTGCAGGCTTAAACAACAAAATCTGGAGTCATCAGAAAGCCATCCCCCGTTCTTTCTCGGCCCTGGCTTATTTCATTTCCACTGGAGGATGAAGGGACAGGTGGGAAAGAGCATCTGACCAAAGCCTTTACTAGCTCATCACACCCACCACCATCAGCACAGCTAGCTGATGGCACACTTGCTCCATGCGCAGTAGGTTCTGCACTTGCAAAAACAGAATGATAATGTTGGAAGGTACTGCAAGGGCCACCTAGTCCACCCCGCTGCCCTGCCTTGGGCAATGGGCTTGAAGTGAGGGTGGAGGTCTACTCGGCAGCCTGTCACCACTGCGCATCAGAGGATCCTTCTAAAGCAGGGTTTCCCAAACTTGGGTCCTCCAGATGTTTTGGACTTCAGCTCCCAGAATTCCTGATCACTGGCCCAACTGGCTAGGGCTTTGGGGAGTTGAAGTCCAACACACCTGGAGAACCAATGTTTGGGAAACACTGTCTAAAGCTTTAGAAGGATCTTTCCACCTCAAGCCCATGGCCTAATGCATTTGCTGTTCCCTTCCAAGAAATATGCCTGGCACTCGGGGGGCCAGGCCAGTCACTAAAAATATACAAGTCTCAAGCTGAGTCAGTGTGTCATTTTTGCCAAGGCAAGTCCAGATCTAAGTCCACCTTGACTCAATTGCATGGAAGTGCATGGAAGTGATAGTCTGTAAGGGAGGATCACTGACTGCAGCTGCAACGCAGACTGCCCTCTTCCTCCTGGCTACCTGCAACCTCCAGTGGTGTAATTCAAAGATATAGCCGTGTCAGTCTGTAGAATCAGTTATGTAGAGAGATCTTTTAATACTTTTGAGACTAACTGAAAGGAAGACGGCAGCAGGAGCTTTCTTAGACTACAATCTACTTCCTCCAAATGCATCTGGGGAAGTAGACTGTAGTCTAGGACGGCTCCTGCTGCCAACGTCTTTCTTTCAGTTAAGTCTCAGAGGTGCAACAAGATCTCTCTACTCCAGTGGTGTAGTGACTGATTCTGAAATGCAGGCACTCACTGCGACAGTCCCCACAGCCACATGTCCCAAAGAGAGACCAAATGTGCAGGCAACTGGGCTGATCCACATCAAGAAATCAGTTTTCAACCTCACTAGGAACAGGTCTTTAGCCATCTCCAGAATTTCTCTGTATTCCATCTTCAGAAGTGTCGCTAATCATTAAGTTACACAAAAGACAGATGCCTCTTTGTTTAGCACCATACAGAAGCATTTCCCTGTCATATAAACAAAATCTTCTGATCCTCAGAGGGACATGCTGTCCAAAAAGTGTAATACTTCCAGACAACATCGTACATGTTTGGATTTCTAATGTTGCATGCAACCTAAAATTGCTGCTGGAGTGAATGTGTTATTGAAGGATCAGGGGCACATTCTTTATTCATGTATTAATTCCGGGGGAGTCTGTCCCTGTCCCTAAGGTGCCAATAATTTTAACCTGGGACATGAAATGCATTATCCCCTCTTAGCTCACAGAAGAAGTAATCTGACTTTGACTAAGATCTGTTTTGTTGCTTTGCATCCTCCTGAGCGGTTGCCACCTTGCATCAGCCAAAATGCGCCGTCCCCAGAGGAGAAAAGGATTAAAATAAACATTTTTAAAAAGCTGAGTAAGCCTTCCTTACACACACACACAAAAGGGGTCAGCAGTGCTTCAGGTGCTTTAAACCATGGACTTGAGGCTTTCTCAGTTAAAGATGTTGTCCATTTTGGTTGGCCCAATAAAGGTATCACTGTTTTGTGGGTTTTGGATGTTATTGCACTTACCAAGGTGATAGGCAGGGAGAACATGGAAACACCTGTATTGATTAAATTTGGTCCACCAGAAGCAGGAAGACTCGAGGTTTATGGAATTTTCCCACACCTTGGAGTTTTAATGAAAAACCACCCATTACCCATCCATGCTGTCTTTGCATGCTTTCTTTCACTCATAAATTCTTTTCATCCACATTCCAAATTTTGTTTTAAAAATTGCACAAAAATTTACATTTATTGTGAAAGACAAGAGTTTTCAACAAGTCTCATGTCTGCAGTTTCCCCTGATACGCTCATTTTTGTAAGCAGCCATCCCTAATACAACCATCTCTCTGTGTGCTATTCTCCCTAATGGACACAGGTTTCGAGACAAAAACCTCACTGCAAAATCTAGAACATGGAAATGCAACAAATATCTTTGTTCTGATCCACACACGCAGATCTGCAGGAAGTACAAATCCAATCCATTTGCTTAAATGTGTGGACCAACTTTCTTGCCCATTTCCCTACTGCCAGTTGGAGCCAAGTACAAAACGGTAACTCAAGAATGGGGCCACCAAGTTGCAGAAGGTGGTGCTTGAGGATGTGTTTCAAATTCACATGCAAAAACTTTCACGCACAACTCCACTCTTTCCCTCTCCAAACCTTGTTTTTAGCAGCCTCAATTGGAAGGAAAAGAGGTGTGATGATGCTAACAGTTTTGTTGTGTGAGTAGTAGCTGCCAGTCCTTGCTGGTCTACTGCAAACTTGGAGACCTACCAGTAGACTCCGATCTATCTTCTGCTGGCCAGCTCTGCACAACGCCACACTGACTCGCAAATTGGATTCTATTTGAACAAGAGGCGGTGGGTGGTCTTTCCAATTGTGATCTGCCCCCACGTCTTCAGGACAGATCAGGCTAGAATTTAAAAGAAACCCTGATGACATCTTAGCAGAACAGTCAAGCTACAAGCAGCAGCTCTCTCACACACAAAAGGCTGTTTGAGTAAGTGAACGTTACCAAAGCTATTAAATGAAAAGTGCCAAATCTACTTTTAAATCCTGATAAGCTCCTAGTTGCTTTAACAAGGGGGAGGCCAAGTCCTTTTTACAGCTATCTAAGATATATAAGGCCTTCTCCTTCAGGCATACAGACACACACACACACACCTTTTTACAGAATGACCAGTTAAGTTGCTTTTTCTGACTTTTCTATGTGCTGTTGTTTTTCAAACAGGGAAGGCTACAAGCATAACTTATGGTATATACTCATGTATAAGTCTAGAAATTTTAGTCAAAAGACTGGCCCGAGGCTCGACTTATCCATGGGTCAACGTAAGCACCATACCTTAACTCTGATCAAAAAAGGAACCTTTCCTTTTTCTGAATATAGTGGCAAAAGGCAAGAGCTTAGTCCATCCCGAGAGCACCTAAAAGAAGCACTGAGCCCCTCTACTCTCTGCTGCAGTGCCATTTTGGACTTTTGCAGGAAAATGGCAGCGGCGACTCTTTGGTGCTTCACCTCAAAGGAGTGCCAAGAGGAATCGGGCCTTGAAGGATGTGAATTTGAATAAGACATTTGTATACGTTTGTCAGCTTTCCTGGCAAAGTTATCACATTAAAGTTAAAGGCCAGTGTGGCATAGTGGTTTGAGTGATGGACTACAACTCTGGAGACCAGGGATCAATTCTTGGCTCAGCCATGAAACCTACTGGGTTGATTAAAAGGTTTAGGACAGGTATTTGTCATTTGAGCTTCAAAACTTAACATTCTGAAACAACCCATTCTACATGTAAAAATCGCAACCACCACAACAAGACCTTAGGGAAGTCACACACTCTCAGCCTCAGGGGAAGGCAAGTGGCAAACCTCCTCTGAACAAATCTTGTCAAGGAAACCCCAGGAGAGGTTTGCCTTAGGGTTGCCATAAGGCGGAAGTGACGTAAAGGGACACAGCAACAAACAGCAACACAACCACTTTTCAGCCTGGCAAACCGAGTTACAGAGGTTCAGTTCAACCTGAACAGCCAAACAACAATTCATAAATAGTGCAGAATAGAAAAGACAGGCAAGGATGGCTCCAGAACAAGGCAAGGGTGGCCATTTGCCAGGCCCCCAAAACCACCCAGGGCCTGGTGTTCTCGCACTGCTACCATTTCCACTTGACTGAGTGCAGACCAAGCAAATTGTCAATTTCCATGACCCAATTCTGCCAGGTTAGGCTGCCAAGAGGGCTCCTGTACTTGTAATGGACGTGTAGAAGACACACACTCCAACTTTTCCCCTTTTGGCAGGGATAGTCCCAATTAATCATCTGTCATCTTAATTTACCACCTGCTTTTAAAATGTTCCAGTTTCTCCTTATCCCGCTTTCCCCCTTTGTCCTCAGCTTACTTCCAGTACTGCAAACTGAGTGCAAAGTAGTTTGCACTCAGTTAACTCAGCAAGGGGGAGAGGAGGGTCAGAAACTCACTCTTCCCAGGAGGCTCAGGCAAAAGCAAACGGCTGCATCTCTTCTTCCCAATGAATCGCTTTTGCCATCTCGATGACACTCTGAGGTTGCATAGTAGCCACACACGTTCTGGTCTTCATCTGTGCAATGCTGAAGAGCATGAGAAGAGGGAATTTCGGCAGGCATTGCTTGTCACCCAACCAGCTAACAAGCAATCCTTGTTGAAATTGTAATCCATGTTTTGGTTCTATCCTTTAAAATTATTGCAAGCTGCCTTGAATCCCACTGTGGAGGAAAGGCAGGATATAAATCCTTGAAATAGTTAAAATAAATAATAAAGAAATCCCTTCTTCTGCACAACCACTAAAGCAACAGAACCCCTCTCCAGCTTTTATTCTGGAAATCCTAAGGTTTCTCCCCACCATGTGATACTGGACCCATTACCTAGGCAAAAGGAGCATCATACACATGCACACACACACACACACACACATATATATATATATATACATATACACACGCACACAGACAGACACATAGGTAATAAGATCAGAAGGCCACATGTCAAATACAATTAAATCAATTTTCTAAAAAGAGCAAATCTAACAAGGGGTAGTGAAAATAAGCCAACTTTGATTAAAGGGTTTAGGACAGGTATTTGTCATTAGAGCTTCAAAACTTAAAATTCTGAAACCACCCATTCTACATGTAAAAATCGCAGCAACCACAACAAGAAGGAACAAGAGTGCGGCTAAAAAACAAAACAAAAAACAAAACAGGCCAGAGCAAAACGGTAATGAGATTTCCAGAAGCCTCCTGAAGCTCAAAGGTTTTCCTGAGACGGTTGATAATCAGCCAGGAAGAGAATGATCAAACTTCCCTTGGAAGATTTTAAAAACCAACCACAACCTCCCAGAGGGGTAGTCATGTTGGCTTCGTGTAACAAAACTGCACAAAATCTTTTTAAACAACAAAACAAAAACCTGCCGTATTTTGAAAAAAAAGCAAGGATGCTAGCGTCAGGCTGCATCTGCACTGCAGAAATAATCTGGTTTTGCATCGCTTTAATTGTTGTGGCGCCATGCTATGGGGTTCTGGGATTTAAGAACTCGGCTGGGTCACAAGGGTAAAATGTTTGAGAACCACTGATCTAGGGGACATGGGGCCGATTTTCAGCACGTTTTGGGGCCTCCATAAGGCTCTTTAGGCCCAGGAGGTCTTTTAACAACAGCAAGTGAGGAGGGACGTCACTTTCCGTTTCCAAAAAAGTTCCTTCCTGGGAGGATGTACTAAAACAAATTACAGTACTTGTCCATAGGGAAACCATACTTGCCCATAGGGAATCATTGGAGAATACTTGCCATAGGGAAACATTGGGGAATGCATGCCCATAGGGAAACATAGGGAATACTTGCCCATAGACAAATCATTGGGGAAGTATTCCCCAATGATTCTCTATGGGCAAGCATTCTCCAATTATTTCCTATGAGCAAGTCTTCTCCATCTATTCCCTATGGGCAAGTATGGTTTCCTCTATGGGCAAGTACTGTCATTTGTTTCAGTATGCCCCTCTCCTGGGCCTAAATTGGTTCAAATGCCATCCACACACTTCTAAAAGGCGTTACTCCTTGAGGGTACAAGGGGCTTCCAAATGTGGTGGAAATGCCCTACAAACCCCTAGATGGCATTTTGGAGGGGAAAAAATTGACAATAATTGGTGCTTGGGAGGCCCAAGGGCTACAATAAAAGGGACAGAAATCTTCTCCTGCTTCCATTTTGGCCTCTTTAATAAGAGCAACCGTGATGTAGTGGTTGAGTGTTGGACTATGACCCCAGAGACCAGGGTTCAAATCCCAACTCAGCCATGGAAATCCAGTGGGTGACCTTGGGCAAGTCACACTTTCTTGGCCTCCGAGGATGGCAAAGGCAAACCCTCTCTGGAGAAACTTGCTAAGAAAACCCCATGATAGGTTCATCTTATGGCCGTTCTAAGTTGGAAACGACTCGAAGGCACACAACAGCAACACCAATGAAAGGCTGACTTTATTGGGACTATTTCATTTGTGGTCCTCGTGCGTCGTGTTCAAGAGGCACACAAGCAAACAGGAAACAAGACATTTGTTCCCAAAGCCCACTGCCATCTATCCAGTTAACTCATTGTCCAAAGGCCAATCCTTCGGTCGCGTCACAGAAAAGTACTGCCCATAGACAGAGGGAGGAATTGGGAAGTTTGGGAAATTTGTCCCCAACTTTAGGAGTTACTACTTTAGCAACGTGCGTCAGCATGGTGTAGAGCCCAGAGCGTCTGGGCACCAAGGTTCAAATCCCCAATCAGCTGTGGAAACCCTTCGGGTGCTCTTGGTCAAATCACACTCTCTCAGCCTCAGAAGAAGGCTGTTCTACCACTGAGCTACAGTCCCTTCCCCTGAAGATTCCCTATAGGGCCACAGGGCCTATAAAGAGCCTTTTTTCTAAAGATCTTTTGTATTTCTGCAAACCCTGGGGGTCCCCCAAACCCACCAAGACTTGTGTTGTTCTGGCTCCATAAGGACTGGCTCCTGAAGAATGTATTTGCTGTCAGCATACAGGGCTGAGAGCCAACGTGGTGCAGTGGTTTGAGCATTGGACTAGGACTCTGGCAACCAGGGTTCGAATCCCCACTCCGCCACGGAACTCCATTGGGCAACCTTGGACAAGTCATACTTTCTCAGCCTCAGAGGGAAGCAAAGGCAAGCCCCCTTCTAAACAAATCTTGCCACAAAAACCCCGTAATAGGTTCACTTTTGGGTCGCCACAAAGATGGAAACAACTTGAAGGCGCTCCACAACATCATCCTTCAGGGCAGAAAAGGTTTCCGGTTTCAGTGCCAGAAAGAAAAAGCGGTTCGAAGACACTCTTTTCTCAATGAGTATTTAGGAAGTGGGAACCGCAGGCCGGTGGCCCACAGGGGCTCAGGTTTACAAACTTCCTTTGGCCCAACTGAGGCAGCCACCGGGCAGAACGGCATCGCCGGTGCCGGCAAAGACATTTCCTATGTGTTTTGGAACAGTGCAGAAAGGCACGGCGGAGGGAAATATTACAACCTGGAGGTGCTCTACCATCGAAGCCACAGCCTTCCACAGCTGCCCTTGGGGAGGAAGGTCAGGGGAGCAGATTCGACTTGTGCTCCCCTTACCATAAAACACACGCGCGCAAAACCAACGCACACCCAAAAAGAGAGAGAAAGAAAGACCCGCGTAGAAAAAGGTGTCGCAAAAGTAAAAACAGCCCTGGAGGACAGGAGTGAAGCGGGCTGCGCTGTCAATACTTACAGCCTGTCTTGTCGGCAAGCGCTTGGATATCTTCTGACATGGAGTGGGAAGAACCCATCGCTCTGCAACTGGGGGGCTGCTTCTGCAAAATCCCTTTGAAGGCCCAGACAGCAAGGGAGACAGATGATGGACAGAAGGAAGGGAGGACAAGGTGACGGTCCCAGGGAGCTGGACCAGGGATAGACAGATCCCGGCACGGACTGGCAGCAGGTGCCGGCTCAGCAGAATCAACCAGACTTCTGTGCAGTGGCTGAGTTTAAATCTTGAGGAAGCATGAGACACTCATTCTAATGTACACAGAAAGAGCGAAAGAGGAGCATGGCTTCCTCAGGGTCCCAGAGCCCTCCCTCTGTGCAGGCATCCCTAACTGGGGAAGACAGACCCATTATTATTAGCAAGCCTCACCAACAACATCGCAAGCAACCAGCTTGGGAATACAATGTGTTCTGTTTATTCCACCAGCAGAGAGACAGGCTTAGCAATGAGAAAAGCTGCATCCGCGCTATGATCAACCCTGGGGCGGCAGGGAATGGAGTTGCCCAATGCGTTTAGAGAAGTTTCTCCAAACACTGACAAGTATCTGAAGTGGACTGTCACGCCGCAACGCTGGCACCCATCCCAAAGAGGAAAGATCTCGCCATCAACCATCAGCTAAATGGGGCTCTCTGTTCTCGTTCCCAGACTGAGAAGCAGTACAGTGAGCCCTTGGTATCCCCAGTTAAAGGATTCCCCCCCACCCCCGGGGATGTCAAAATCTGTAGATGCTCAAGTCCCATTCAATACGATGGCATAGTCAAATGATGTCTCTTATATAATAAAATGGTGAAATCACGGTTCCCTTTTTGGAATGTGCATTTTTTGGAAAGTTTTCAAACCCTGGATGGTTGAATCCGTGGATAAGAATCCGTGGATACGGAGGGCCAACTGTATTCATTTATAAGCACATCTGGATGCTACCCAGGGCTGGCCTTGCCATGCATGGGGTGGAGGGTCTAACTTCAGGCAGCATCGTGGGTGGGGGCGGTGAAGTGAAAAAGGCATTGATATTGCTGAGCGCATCCAAGTGGTGCAGTGAGACATTTTCAACTGCCGGCCTTAAAGGAGATGTTGGGAACCTTCAGCCTTCCTGAGGTTTTCAGGTTACTGTTGTTGTTGTTGTGTGCCTTCAAGTCGTTTTCAACTTATGGCGACCCTAAGGCAAATCTATCATGGAGTTTTCTTGGCAAGTTTTTTTCAAAGGGGTTTTTGCCACTGCCATCCTCTGAGGCTGAGAGCATGTGACTTGTCCAAGGTCACCCAGGTGGTTTCCATGGCTGAACCGGGCTTCGAGTAAGAATCATAAAGAATGTGTATTTCTATGAAAATGTGGCTAACAGTTCATTTAAAGACAGTCATCGATTTGTGAATTTAGAATGCCAAGTTTGCCTCTGTGAAATGGGAGAAGCGGAACATGTTGTTTTAAGGTGTTTTTGAAGGGGGGCAGTGGGATGTGCTGAATGCAATGGGCTGGTTTTGATATACAAAGCCCTTCTCCCATACAAGGGTCTGAAATCATCCCCGTGACTTTAAGCCATTTCCAACTTATGATGACCCTAAGGCCATACAGGTTTTCTTGGCAAGATCTGCTCACAGGATGGTGGCCTGAAAGAGAGCAACCTGCCGAAAGTCATTTCCATGGACAAATGGGGATTGGAACCCTGATCTTTCAAAAACCTAGGTTGTATCCACACTACAGAAATAATGCAGTTTGACACTGCTTTCACTGCATTGGCTCCGTGCTAAGGAATCCTGGGATTTATAGCTTGTTGTGGCACCAAAGCTCTGACAGAGAAGGCAAAATGTCTTGCAAAACTACAAATCCCAAAACCTGGGAGTAGCGACCAGGAAGGCCCTCTCCCACCAATGCACCTGGAAGGTGTTGGGACTGAGAGAAATGCCAAGAATTGTATTGATCTATAACATCAACAAAGCAGCAGCAGCAGCAATCATCTCCACCAAAAGAGGCGAGTCTTTTGCCAAGCAAATAGATCTGAATTGCCTGTTCAAGACCAAACCCATTACTCAGCATTACAACAAGGCCAGCTCATAACAATATAGCCAAAACATGATACAGAAGGAACAGAGAAATCTGTGTGGAGTGGTGAAAGATGTCATCACGGTTAATCCCAAAGTCACAGTGCTTCAACCCACGGAGCCCTGGTTCTACTACAGTACTACAATGTCTGGGAGTAGACGGAAAGCAGGGAAAAGGAAGTCTTTTGCACAATATTGTGCCACAGCAGACAATAAAAAAGTCAAATTTGTGGAAGAGATGGAGGTGGTGCTCTGCCCATGGCTCTTAGCCAGGACATCTACATGAAGCCTCCATGTTCAAAGGCAGTATACCCCTTTCTTTGGGTGCTGGGGAGCAAGGATGGGAGACAGCTACTCAAGCCCTATCTGTAATCTTCCCAGAGGCATTGGGTTGGCTAAGAGCACCAAAGACTTCAGAACCATTGCAACCAGAGTTGCCCAATCTCTAGCAAAAGCTGCAGTTCATGAGGCTGCAAGTCACAGGTTTGCATAATATTAGCAGCCTGTATCTGAGTTCTCCTCCCCACCATTTTCCCTTTTGCGTCACGTCTTTCTAGAGCTCTCCCCATCCGGGTGACCAGACGTCCTAACCACAAAGGAGGACAAGGTACCACAACATCTAGGGCCATTCGATAAAAATGGAGGCCATTGCAAAACAAAAACTAAAAGCACTCCTAGAAATTGCAAATGCATGCTTCTTAGTCGTGTTCAAAATGGAGGGCATTTTGGACTCCCTCTTGGGCAAAAGGTTGCAATGGAAAAGGAGGACGTTTGCTCACCCTGCTCCCAATATCTTTGAATGGGAACTCCAAGCATTCCACACCACTGTCTATGCTGGTAAGGGCTGATGGGACTTGCAGTTCAGGCATACCTGGAGGGCTACACAATTTTCACTCTCGCTTTGAGATCATAAGCCTGTGGGTAGGGATTTGCTTGGAGAGAGATATATATAGGACACACATTCTCTCTGTAACTAATATATGTGATAAATATCCAAACCTCCCTTGAATCAATGCTGGCTGCTCATGCTAGCAAACTCTAAAGGACCAGGCAAAAGGAGGACGGTGATTTAAAAGGGAGAGATAATGGAAACCAGGGAGCATTGCAGCCTATGGAAGGAGAATGTATGGAGTCCCTGGCAGGGACCGAGTGCAAGTCATCTGAGAGAGAAGATGGCTCCTTGGCCGAGGGGGGTGCCTTCACGGCAGGACTCCTCTTGAACCATTCCCTCTGTCTCTGTCGCACCCTCCCCATCTCTTTTCTGATTCTTCCTCTTGAGAATGAAAAAACATGTTTGAGGAGAACCCCAAGAAGGAAGGAGATGAGCCAGCCCTCACCAGAGTGCCAAGAATTTGTCCTTTGCAATGTGCTCATTGGCCCCCTGCCCAGCTGTCTAGAGAGAACTCTAGTACATATTGTCGCTGGTGCAGGAATCTGAACAACACAGCTTCACAGATGGGTGGCCAGATGTCCTACTTTGCAGAGGACACCCTCCTCTCCTTTGAAGGCCTCCTGTATCCGCAGGGCGGGCTGGTTGAAAAGTCAAGGATTCTAGGAAGGGAGAGCCGTGCCCTTGAGGCTGGCCTTACCTTTAGGAAGAAGGTCTTGTCGCTCTGTAAGGAAGCTTCCTCAGTGAAAACTGGAGAATGCTCCTGTCCCTGTAATGGTTGTGTAGAAGAGAAATTCTCTGCAGGTGTTGCTTGTTACCTAGTTGCATGGCAAGCAACACCTGCTTCTTTTATATTGGAGTCCTCCCCAGTTATCACTCTGGCAGCCCTAGTTATTCCTGCTTTGGATGCAAAAGGCCCAATCTCTTGCATTTGGACATGCCATCCAACTGTCCCAATTTGCCAGGGGCAATCCTGATTCATCCTCTATCATCCCAGTTTTGTGGCTGCTTTTAAAATGTCCCATTTTTTTCCACGCCTCCCCCCACTTTTCCTCTTTGTCTTTTGTCCCTCTTGCATGCCTTCCCTCCAAAGGTAGGCCACTTCCAACTTATGGTGACCCTGTCGTGGGGTTTTCTTGGCAAGGTTTGTTCAGAGGCAAACCCTTCCTCTGAGGCTGAGAATGTGTGACTCGCCCAAGGTCAGCCAGTGAGTTTCCTTGCCCAAGCAGGGATTTGAACCCTGGTCTCCAGAGTCATAGTTCAATAGTCAAACTACTTTACCTTGCTGGCTCCCTTGTCCTCAGCTCACTTCAATTGCTGCAAACTGAGATCAAAATGCAAAAGTAGTTTGCACTCGATAGGAAAGGAGGGGGCAGAGTCTTGGCCTTCTCAGCAGGCTCAGGCAACAGCAAACTTCCGTAGCCTCTCTTAGTTTGTGTCTTTGTCCTTATTAATTGTTCTTAATATGGTAACTTTTCCCACCTTGAACATACTCTGATGTTATCTGGCCACACATATCCCTGTGAAATGTTGGAGAGTATATGTGAAGAGAGAAGCTGGACAAGCCTGGTTAGAGTCAGAAAATCACAGTTCAGAGAATGCAGGGGGGGCAATGATTTTTTTGGGGGGAAAGATACAAACTAGAGGCTTGTCTGCTAGAGACTCAGAGAGAGGTCTGATGGGGAAAAGAAGAAATAGAATGAGGACAGTCAAGAGTCAGGGCAAAGATCTGAATAGGGTTTGGGGAAGCTGTGAATAAGGAGAGTTCAGGGTTTCTTTCACTCGTTTTGTTATGTAATACAATGTCACTTATTTTTTACAACTGAGTCTGAATATTGCATATAAGAATTGATAAAGTGTCTGGTCACACTGGTCTCAATTTGCAACAACTGAAGTAAGCTGTGGACAAAAATGGAAAGTGGGAGGAAGAGAATAGGGAAACCAGGACATTTTAAAAGCAGCTGGGAAAGTGGGACAAGAGAGGATTAATAGGGATTTGTCCCTACCAAAAAAGCACAGTTGGGAGGTACACAACTATGAGATGATCACTTCCTATTTGTGCATTGCCTAAGGGCCTGACAGTGTTGGATGACCACCATGAACCTAGTGCCATAGTGGGCCCCACTGCTGACGTCTGTTATGAGTGCCCTATCTTATTTATTTTTCCAAAAACATTCCAGCCTGGAGTTCTGGACCGTTGGATCAGCCTGCTTTATTAGTTTCCCAAGATGCCCCAAGATGCAGCATTATTCATTGTCCTTGAAGCCTCCTCAAATATGAAGACCCTGACAAGCACAATGTGTACATAGGATGACCAAAAAGGTCTGGACACCATAAAGCCCTATGAAGAGAGACTTAGGGAGCTGGGTATGTTTAGCCTAGAGAAGAGACAGTTAAGAGGTGATATGATTACCCTGTTTAAATATTTGAAGGGATGTCATGTTATTTGTGAGTATTTAAAAAAAAAAAAGCAGGGAGGAGAATCAGACGCTTTATGGTTTATAACGGATAACAGAAAACTGAAAGCTATACACACATTTTCTTGCAGACCACATACAAATTGGACAGATTTGTTTTAAAATTTAAATGGAAAAATTTAAGTTGGTGAAGGTACATCTCTTTTCTACCCCTAGTGACCAAAGCATGCCTGCTAAGCAAGGTGAAAGCACATATATATCTCCAGCACCTTCCATTTTACAACTTCGCTGTGCTATCTGAACAGATGCCAGGTTAGTTTGTGGCAACAGCAAGAGACTGCAGCAGCAATGCAGTGACTGCACATGGTCTTTGAAAAAAAGAAAGGAAAAAGATCAAAGCTGTGTAATACATCTCTTGTCTAGACTGCAAAAGAAGTCTACAAGCTATTGTTCTACCTCTTTCTTAACAGAGCCAAATAAAAAAGGAAAAAAGCAAGGGGAAAGCAACGGACATTTGTTCCACACTTCATGGTTTCTCAGCATGGAAGAAACAGAATCCTTCGATATGGCTATGGAAGAAACCTCCTGCTCAGTGCTTGGTCTTCAGTGCTGGAAGCAACTATAGCAGTGGTTCCCAAACTTTGGTCCTCCGGCTGGTTTGGACTACAACTCCAGGAAGCCCCAGCCGGCTTGACCAACAGTCGGGAATTCTGGAAGCTGAAGTGAAAAAAATCTGAAAGACCAAAGATTGAGAATCACTGAGCTACAGCAACCTTGACTGATGCTCTCCAGTGAAGGAAAGCCTCCTACCTCCATGCAGGCAGTCCATTCCACTGTCCAACAGCTCTTACTCTTAGAAGGTCTCTCCTAAGGTTTACCCACAATCTGTTTCCCTAAAATTCCCATCCATTAGTTCTTTGCTCCACCTTCTTCATGTCAACCCTTGAGATATTTGAAGACAAGTTTTCTGTTTCTTATCTCATCTTCCATTTCAAATTTTAACCATAATTTATAGAACTGGGAAATTCTATAACCGGCCTGCTCCTTCACTCTTTCAACTTGAGATGCCGCGGTCTGAACTTGGGACTTTCTCCAAGCAAAGCTCTGCCACTGAGCTACTTACACTCGTTTCCACATTTCCCAATCAGATTTATTGGCTTCCCACAATCTGCTGGACAGCTGACCTCCCTCATCTATGAAGAGTTTGGTACATCAGAGGTTATGCAGGACTGAACCATGGGGAACAAAGAATACCAAATTAAGTAGGTATGTGCTATTTGACAATGTGTTCTTTGCTAATTCTCATACAAACTGGACTAATCTACACCTCTTGGACCAATGTGTAGAGCTATCCTTCAGATTTTTCAGGTTATTTTCAAAGTTTTGAGTTGAAAACACCACCACCAAAGTGCCTACAAACTGTATATTTTAGGAGAAAAAATATTTAGATATGCAAGTTGTAAGAGAAGCTATATTAAAATGCACATTTAAATGGAGGTTTCATGCAGACACACAGAAAGTAGATTAATATGGAAATAGGAGCAAAGACATTTATGGACACATGTACAGAAACAGAATGAGCCACTATTCCTTAACCTCAATGCTGGGACAGAGTCTGGAAAAGTTGGCTGAGGTTCTGCAGCAAGTTCTAAATTTTGTAACTGTATGAATCCATGGTGACACTGCAAAAAACGGTGAAGATGGGCCTCTGGGTACCAACAAGAGTGTTCTGATGTGAATCAGGTGCTTTGGATGCGCACCAGGCCCTAGTGATGAGCACTGGGTACTTCTGATGCTCATTGGGCACTCCTATTGTGCTCCAGCACTTCCTAGCTGGTGTCCAGATTCACACTGGGGTTGCCCCAATGCGTATCAATACCCATTGCACACTGGAGCCATGACACATCAGTCATTCTACTGGCTATCTTTGTGCAATGGACAACCATATGTTATAATGTTACACCAGTTTCTCAGTGTGTATGGACAGTGCATAACTACTCCATTCCCCCACGTGTGAGTTACATACAAAGACAGAAGTCCCATGTGGTGTATAGTGGGCATGCTGGTAGAAGGGTTCTGGGAGTTATAATTCAAAAAAGTAACTTTTCCATGGCCTGGCCAGAGGCAGGGAACCTGTAGCTGTCCAGATGCTATCGGACTTCCCATCAGCCTCAGTCATTCCCCCATCATTTTGTATACATGGCCTCTTTTCTCCTTCCACCTTGCCCTAAGCACACCACAGAGGGTGGTTGAGTCTCCTTCTTTGGAAGTTTTTAAACAGAGGCTGGATGGCCATCTGTGTGGAGTGCTTTGATGATGTATTCTGGCATGGCAGAATGGGGTTGGAACGGATGGCCTTTGGGGTCTCTTCCAATGCTATGATTCTATGATACAGAAGTGACTTGGCTTGCAAGGACATCCCCAGGCTAGTAAGAAGAAAGGAAGGATACAGTCAAAATGTGGAAATCTACCAGAACAAAGTGCCTGACCTAACAACATCATAAGGCAGATTTTTGGAAAGTGCAAGGCAGCATGTCTGGAGAAGCTGGTTTTTGTAGCAGTTTGTCAATGTGCACTTTGACAGAGAGAAAGCTAGAAACTCTGTTCCTGCTCTGATCTCCCAGGCTGCGTAAGACATCCACCTGCTTCTGTATCATTTGCAGGCCAGTGCTGACCTCTTCCCCTCCCGGGGTTCCCTTATCTCATCTCACCACACACTTGTGACATGCAAACTTCCTCTTCTTATCACCCTCACTCATGATGGTGCAACTCAACTTGCAAATGCAAATAGAAGGAAAAACATGCCAACAAAGCCAAGTGACAAGACAGTCCTCTCCTAGCAGCCAATTCACCAGTACAAAGACGAGGGCTCTGTCCTTTGTAAAGGGTCTCATAAAAAGACATTTAAAATTGATGTAATGAAACAACAAGCACTAACTAGAGAAGCGTAGAGAGTAGAGATTGAAGAGAGCCAGGCCACAATCTCGAATCACAATCTACATGTCATAACTATATGAATCTATAGCTACACTCCAGAAACTTCACATTTGCATGAACACAAGACCGCTTACAAAGATGTAAGTCCCAAGCAGAATGCTAGCCACCAATTCATACCTCATTCATCCCACTCTCCTCACAGGTCTGTTATAATAATAATGATGATGACAATGATAATAACAATAATAATACATATTTCTTACTTGTCTCTCCCCATGGATCAAGGCAGGGAACATCAACAATTAACAAACAAACCACATCAGTTAAAATACATATCAATTTAAAAGGACAAAAAACAATCCACGTTTAAAATTCACAATTTAATGTTATGAGGACAAAAGAGGGAAGAAGCATTCATACCAGTTTGAGGTCCTTGGATGATTGTGTGTTCTTTCTAAACAACAAAAAGAGCAATGTAAAACTGAACAAGTAAAAAATGGTTATTATTGGTTCCAAGGACACTGTGTGAAGTAAGCTCTTAATGTCATTTTAACAAAAAACTATATCCACTATCAAGCAGAACAAATGCATCTAGGTATCTGCTTGTCTCTATGCTGTATGTCAGTGCACATTAGGGTTGTAATTCCTCACTAATTATCTTCTTAAAAGAAGGAATGAGTTATTTTAGGAATTTTATCCCAGCTGTGAAAAAAGTCTTTTAAAAACTATCCAGTTTTTGAAGCCTATTTGCAATTCGGAACTTGCGCAAAATTCACATGTGGTGGTTTTGCATAGAAAACAGCACCTTCTGCACAGGAAACAGCCTTTCCAGTGCAGAAAATAATAATAATAATAATAATAATAATAATAATAATAATAATAATAATAATAATAATAATAATAGTTTGATGCATCTTCACAGGAAAACCTCAGCAGCTCTACACAGTGTCTGATAAGTTAACCAAAGAGAACTTATCTCTGGAGACCAATCCACTCTAGCATCCTGTGTAAAAAGCCCCCAAACTCCCTTACCAATACCAGTAGGATGGGGGACACGTGGCATGAAAATAGGACATGTGAAAAGGACCTAGGGTCCTTAGTAGACCACTAGCTAAACATAAGTCAAAATCAACAGTGTGAGGCAGAGGCAAGCAAACAAAGCCAATGCAAATGTGGCCTGTATCAACAAGACAGGCGCATACTGTCCAGATCAAGGGAAGTAGTAGAGCCACTCTATTCTGCTTTGGTTGTGCTGGTCTATGACCATAATAATAATAATAATAATAATAATAATAATAATAATATTCATGCTTCGGTCAGATCTCACCTGGGCACCACAATTCAAGAGGGATGTTGACAAGCTAGAATGCATCCAGAGGAGGGTGACCAAGACGCTCCAAGGTCTTGAAACCAAGCCTTGTGAGGAGCAGTTTAGGGAGCTGAGTATGTTTAGCTTGGAGAAAGAAGACTGAGAGGTGACATGAGGCTATCTTTAAATATCTGAAGGGATGTAATGTACTGTTATAGCATATATATAAAACAGTATATAATATAGAATATTATAACATTGTAATATGTACTGTTATATGGATGTACTATTATAGCAATACTTCTGCTATGGCTGCCTCCTGTGAAATCCTGGGATTTGCAGTTTAGGGAAGGGCTTTTAGAATTTTCAGTCAGAGAGCTCTTAGGCTTCATTAAACCACTCAACTAAACTAAAGAATTAGTTAACATCATTACAGGCTACTGTAGTTGCCAAGATAGTCTCTCCCCATCTTCCTTTGTTCAGGAAACTTGAACCCAAACATGGAGCAACTAAGACACTGGATTAAAGTTAACCCACCCATTCCACACTGTTGCACTCCTTGCAAAAGCCATCCCTCTGTTATCTTCAATTTATTTTTAAATATTGCGAGAACTAACGGAGCGTACTCAACATTGTATTTGTTTAGTCACTGAGTTAGTATGACTGTATGCGCATCCAGCCAACCCTATTTTTAGCTGCTCCTACCTCTTTAGAATGTAGATAAGTCATTCTTTTGTTTCTGATGGTAAGATCTGAGTGCTGTTGCTTATCAAGCCCAAATGCCATTGATGCGCACAAGAGAGCTCTCAGTGAGCAGAGCAGAGCAGAGCCCATAGGTTGGCAGAAGTACCCCTCTCCTTCTCCCCATTACTTACCAAATATGTTCTAAAGGGGAAAGCTCGGCACTAGGGGCAACCAGTAGAGCCACTATTTATTTTAGTGCCTCATCACCCATATGTGTTCCAAGTTGAACAGGAGTTTTGCAACTATGGGATATAAGGCGAGGTTACAGGGCCAAAACCTGAGCGTTAGGGATCTGCGATGTCACAGGGGATGGACCCTGATGGTGTTACAAAGTTGATGTTCGAGGAGCAGCCCTCTGGTGATCAGAGTATGCCACATCACATCAAAAACCCCATACAAAGTAAAGGAGGAAAAAACACCCACTCACATTTTCAAGGGTTTTTTCTTTCCTTGAGACTCATTCCCTTTGCCTGTGGTCCGGAGAAAAGGCGTCAGGGAATCCTACTTGAGATCTGAGAAGCCTAGCTGGAGTCTTCCCCCTTCTGAGGTTTGGCTCCTATTCAACTTGGAGCAGCTGTGGGAGGAATGAATTTGCCACCATGGCTGCCCCTTCTCACCACACGCTCAACTAGGGATGCCAGATTGAATCCGGAATGGGGCTCCTGCAATTTTAGTCCTTGACAAATCTCGGTACCACACGCTGTCCAACATTTAGCAGATGAAAACCAGGACATGTGTGGCCAAGCAACATAAGAGTGTGATCAAAACAGCAAAAAGTTGCTAGTGAGGAAGAACACACAAGCTAGGAGTGGCTGCACCAATTTGCTTTTGCCTGAGCTCGTCCTCCCCTGCCCCACCAAATAGACTGCAAACTATCTTTGCTCACTGAACTCAGTTTGCAGCAACTGAAGTAAGCTGAGGATAAAGGGGGAAAGTGGGAGGCAAAGAGAGAAACTGGGATGCTTTAAAAGAAGCTTGAAAAGTAGGATGATTAACCAGGATTGTCCATGCCAAACTGAGACAGTTGGAGGGTGTGGGTATCATGAAGCTCCATTGAGTGGGATAAAGGTACCTGTCCTCTCTCACTTCCCAAATCCCAGCTTGCAATTGCGGTTGTTCCTTCCCAACAGGGCAATTGCCTTGCTGGTAGAAAGAGGGGCAGAGGAGCATAGAGGAACACCTTGTCACCAGATGCACAGTGCTGAAGGTGGCATTATTGCTGTGTGTCTGGTGACAAGAACAGATTTGTTTTAGGCAGGTAGACAAAAGGGCACCTCCAATGTAGGAAACTAGCCATGCCATAGATCCTGCTGGCTGGGCATGGGGGAAGTTCAAGGACATTTAGCCAGGATAGATCAACTAAGATTGGAACCTGCATAATCCCTTCACATAGAAGTGTGATGGCGGGTGATAAAGCTGAGAATCAAAGAGCACTTCCCTCTGGAGATGATATCTCTTTATGTAAAACAAAGAGGTATGATTGCTTTGCACTGGTTGCCCTGCCATTTCCACACATCTCTGGCCATTCCTCCTCCTGGAAAATCCAATCTAACCCCCAAGAAACTTCAAGCATCCACGGCATGAAAGTAATATATATATATTCCAAAAAGCAAACCTTGATTTTGCTATTTTATATAAGGGCACTGTTTTACTATCTGTATTGAATGAGACTTGAGCATCCATGGATTTTGGTATCCATAGAGGGTCTTGGAACCAAACCCCAGCGGATACCAAGGGCCCAGTGTACAACAGACCACTCTAGCTGCAACAGCTTTATACTAAATATCTACTTTTGGAGGGAGGATAGAAAGAATAGCTTGAAAGAAGGCACACTTAGTTGGAAAAGTGAAAAAAAAGTCCTCTGAGCTATATTATTTTGTTGCAGGTCCAAGATGTCACTTCTAAAACAGTGTGTGTGTGATTTAAGCTGCAAAGTGGCGGTGTGGACTTTTGAAATTCACCTCCCCTCCCCAACACTGCTCACCCAAGCAAGATCACGTCTACTATTTAATCCTGAGTTTAAGACCATGGAAGATGGGCTGCAGGAAGCAAAAGGGTCAGGGGGCGGGAATAGAATACTATACTCCTAATATCCTTTTAGTGGCACCACTTACCTGCTGCTTTAGATGAGGCTGGAGGAGATCCAGATTTAAATTTCAGTCGCCACGATGTCTAGTTTGGCTGAATTTGTCCATTAATCTACCAAACCTTTCGCTGATCAAATAGCGAGGAATAATTCTAACTGGCAAGACTGCAAGTTAAGCACACACAAAATTTTAAGGCTATAGCTATCCTAGTGCATAACTCAACAGGGAACAAAAAAGAAAGCCTTTCAGGTGGACAGTTACCTGCTGGAGATGCTCTAGAGATCTTGCATTGAGCAGAGGTTTGGACCTGATCGCCCATAGGTCCCCTTTCCACTCGATGATTCTATAACCTTTCTTTCTATTGATCAGTGTGCTTTGCTTAGATTTATATTTCATTTGAGTGCTGAAGGCAACAGCTATACTGAGGTTTTGGTATTACCACTTAAAATTTAACCAACGAAACTATCCATTAACCTTCTAAAAAGGCAAAACTGAGGAGTCACCTAAAATTTTTGTGCCTTGCTTGTGAACTTTTCCAAGGCATCTGGTTTGGGCTCCCGTTGAAACTGGATACTGTGTTAGATTCAATTCTGTAAGAGAATCCTTATAAAGAATTAGATACATTCATGGAGGACAAATTTATCAGTAGTTATTAGCCATGGTAGCTAAGAATGGCACCTCCAAGTTGAGGGGCACGCTGCTTGGGGACAAACCAGAAAATAAGCTCATCAGTTTCATGTCCTGCTGCTTAAGGACCTCCTGGAGGTATTTAGTTGGCCATATATTTGAAGGAAAATAATGCTGACTACCTGGACCTTTGATTTCTTCCAGCAGGCCTGCTCCTACGTTCTTTAGGCCACAATCCTACGTCTATGTGCCACGATCCGTAGGGAGAGGCGGGAAAATGCAAATAAAAACTATTATTATTATTACTTACTTGGAAGTTAAGTCCCATTGAACTCAAAGGGACTTGCTTCCAAATAAACAAGCTTAAAATCAAGCTGTGCATCAATTAACAGCTCTCCTTTTAAGTCTTTTAATCCTCCGTGAGCCTCAGGAAAAAAAACCCAACAGTTTGGCAACAATATAAAGTTCAGGGCTCAGTTTGTTCTTGCTCACAGCCCTCAAACCTGGTTTCAGTGCCAAGGCTGAAACCCTGGAATATGAAGCAGCAACAAGCTGAGTGCATTTTCTTTTCAACTGAATTGCCACAAACAGTTCAAAAACAGCTGGGAGTCGGTAGTGAGGCTTGAAGTAAGATGGAAAGAAGTTGGATAGGCTAGGAGTAAAGAGCTTTTATTTTTTTAAATGGAACTTAATCCTTGTGCATGAATTTAAAAAGTGCTTTATGAAAGCCTGATAAGACTGCAGATACTTTAAAGGCTTGTAATTCACTGTTACTGGACAATTGTGTCATTTCTATAGATTGGTAAGTCACAACCATAAAGGGTTTTGTAAATGATTGGAGTGAGGGCTGTTATTGTTGATTTACCCTGCAGGCCTAGAATTAATTTTATTTAAAAATTGGAAAATGCCCAAGAAAATATACACATTTATATTTGGCTGTCGGAGCCCCTTTTGTAGCCCTGTCAAGACTTACTGGATAAACAGTATTCAGTTCCAGACAATTTAAGCACACACACATATACACACACACACACTGTACCATGACAAGATTAACATTTTATTCCATCAAGTGACAAGGGGGGGAGGAGAGAACCCCACATTTGAAACTCTCCTTAAAAATAGGTCATTCTGTGATCAAAACTGCATATTCAATATTATCTGTACAAATTGTTTTTTTTAAATATATCATACTGCTTGATTATTTTTATATGTATATATGTATATAGCACCTTTCCATATGAAAGACAAATTCTAAGTGCTTTGCAAACAGACAGAAACACTGAGAGTAAATTGGAAGGAGGGAGGTACCACAGACAAACATCAGACTACCAGCAGCATAAGAGAGGGAAATGCAGCAGCTATGGATAAAGGTTACACAACTAGTGTTAATGCAAGACAGACCCAGGGCAAGGAGACCCATGCTTTGAACAAACCTGTTGCACACTAAAAAGCTGAGGTTTGAGGCAGATGCATTATTTCCTAACACCATAGTAGCAGCATCTTCCCCAATGAAGTGGGAAAGCTCAGGCTATATATTGCTGAAGTTCTTACCCTGCGAAGGTAAGATTCGGATTCATGGTGTGCAAACTGCATAGAAGTTCAGCTCTCTAATCCAGTCCCTTTCCTTTATATTAGGTTTACTGAAAATGTTTTAAAATGCTTCTTCTTTCCCACTTCCCTGCATTAGTCATCTGCATTCTCAGTTTTCGTTGTGGTTCAGTCTCATGGGCAAGTAATGTGAAGGCTGAATTGCCTCCAGAGAGCCATGATCCCCCAGTACATGAGAAAGTATACTCCCATCAGTGTGAGTAAGAGAGATCATGACCGTTACCTGTGATTGTAGGGGCACTTCTTTCAGCTTATGCCCTCACAAGTAGTTTGGGGTCAGCAGTCATGGTTGCCTAGATAAAACATGATGTTTGCACACAGACATGCTCACAAAGGCAGCAGCGTTACCTGTAGAAACAAGGTGCCTGATGCCTTAACCAATCTTCTGAGTTGTTTGAAGTTACTCCAGGAGACATGGAGAATTTCACAAAGAAATGTGCTGGCTAAATATTATGGAAACACAACATGCAAATCAGCAGCTATCTGGAAAATAGTGATTTGGCAGCAACATTCCAAACTACGATCATAAAAGTGTATCATTTTATCCTTCACCACATTATAATTATAACATACCTGCAGTGCCATTGAGTAATCCAGTAAGTATTGATTGCACTCTGCTCAGAGACACCAATTTTAAAATTACATGTTTCACATACTTGCAATGAGTGTTTATAATGTCTAATGATAGAGAGAGGCTTGATCAGCTGTTTTTCTCTGCATGTCTAGCTACCATTCTGGTGGTCCGACTGCAAACTGACTAACCTCTATTTTACACAAATTCCCCAATAACATTATACTACCTGCATTTCTCCAACAGGAGTTCTGCTTGAAATAGGCAAAATATGGACATTAAAAAAAAAAGAATTATACTATTTAATGTCATAGCTCAGACACTCCAAATTTATGGATGCAGCGGTAGAGGAATCTTATGTCTACGTCAAGCAGTTTCATCTAGATATAAGGGGTGCAGAATAAGAGAATAATGGATGTTCACATTCAATTTGACCAAAAATGTAGCATTAGATCATCCTTACCATTGGCAAGGTACATGTCTATGTGGTAGAATGGGGCTTTAGAAGCTTTTGGGAAAGAGGAAGATGGACGTACCTTCCTGTTTCATGTAGCGATTCAACAGTTTGCTTGAAATAGGAGAACTAGATTAATTTAGTAAATCCTAAAGGTCTCTGTGTTGGGAAGTTTCAATATCATTCCCAAGAATTTGGCACTGGACTGCTAGCTACTGCAAAGAGTATTGGAAAGGAGAGAAAGCAGATTTGGTAAGAAGAAACCGCTGAGTGACCTTAATGACTATTTACAAAATCTAGCCTTTAAAATATTGCAAATATGACAAACCATGTCCATAAAATGTCAACATTTCAATCCCCAGGCTATTGAAAACATCCTCAAGTCAGGAACAAGAGCTTTTAGAGTCCAGGATGGTAAAAAGGATCAGCTACTTTGTACAAAGAGGTCATTTCTGACAAGAAATATCTTGCCATGAGAACTCATCCATTCCACATCATTTTGCTAGCGTTGCCACTCCATAAATGGGTGGTTGCGTAAGAAAACACTGCATTGCTAGTTTTGGGGCAAAATATGATCCCTAGTTAAGTCAGATAGCCCTGATTTCCCTGCAATGCAATTCTCACAGCTAATGTGTGAAGTCATATTTTCCCCTGCAAAAAGATAAAGGGTTCATTCCTTTTTCTCATATATCTTTTGGACTGTTGCATGTGTAAGCTCCAAATCTTCAGGGTACCGGATCTCCAACTCTGTGTTTGCTACATAGTGAGTGCCAGCAAACTCTGTGAAGTAGCGGCCAATGTCTGGGTGAGGGATTTCATAAGGCTCCATATTATGCTCCAGGTTCTCTGCAAAGGAAGGAAGACTGAGTTATAGTCATGATCTGCCAGGATGTTTTGGTTTGCTACTATTTGAGGATTTTATCATGCAGAACTGAGGGCCTTTAGTAAGGATGGGCACCAGTTCAGTGATACACTTCTCTTAGGAACCTGGTGCTTTTAGCCCATAATGACCAATGTGTTTAATATTATACAAATATGTGTAATGAAGATCCAACTTCTGCCTCTTCTATGAAAAAAACCAGTGGGGGAGAACCATTTTAGCAGCGAAGGGCAGAGCTTGTGTGTGGCTATATGCATGTATACTCATGTACATATTGGAATCGCACACTTCCACTGACTTGTGAAGGAAGATTGCATGGTGCCCCAAATGTAGTCAAGGGACTTCTACAGTAAGCTCAGTGCAAAAATCACACAGGCTTGCATGATCCTTAACTTGTTTAAACAACATCTAGAATGGCAATCCAAAGTACGATGCCCAAGTTATATATCACTTGCCCATTAATCCCTAAAGGTGACTGCCAGCACATGCCAGCTTAAATACACAATGAGGTAGTCTGTTCTATTCCTTCTCATTGTCAGCTACCCCTCTCCTCCATTCGTTTTGTTCCAGATCTTGTAAAGCCCACAAGATTCTTCTGCTTCCTCAGCAAAGCCTTCTTCTACAGGTACACAGGGCATTCCAATGTAAGCTCAGCCAGTCTTCAAGCTGTATTGTGTGCCTCAGAGAGTGGATTTTTAGACAACAGGACTCAGAAGCAGGGTGGATGAGAGGCAGATTTGAGAAAAAATATGCAATAGTCAACCATTTACATTATAGTATAGTGCTCCCTCTAGTGGAAAAATTCCAATATGATTTCTTCCAATCATTACATATAGAAGCATTTTTAACATACAAATTATTGCACGTTTACCCCCATTATACTCAGGAGACAGGCAACTAGTATCTTGACTTAATTATTTATCCTGATCTACGTGGCACAAGAACCAGTGTGGTGTAGTGGTTTGAGCACTGAACTTTGACCCTGAAGATCAGGGTTCGATTCCTCACTCAGCCACGGAAACCCACTGAGTAACTTTGGGCAAGTCACACTCTCTCAGCCCCAGAAAGCCGCCATGATAGGTTCACCTTAGAGTTGCCATAAGTTGGAAATAACTTGAAGGCACACAGCAACAACCTAAGTGGCAAGCATTGCCTGTTTTTGTCCAAAACAAATAACCAGCATCAAGAATTGTCATCTGAAAGCCCTATGAAGAACTGTGCAGGACCATAGCAGCCTTATGTTCCCTTAGTGGCCAAATAAGTGCCTGTGGAAAGTCCTCAAACTGGACTTTAGTACAACAGCAACTTCCCACTTCTGTTGCCTAGTAAGTGGTATGCACAGCAACTACCTATGGATCTTGACATATAATTGAAACCATTAGCCAAAAAGAGTCCTAACCTCTCAGAATCTGTCTATGGAACATAGACTATATTTATATAATTCCACAAAAAATGCATTCATGGGCCTTGGAATTCAAATGTTCAAGTGTCTCAAGATTCTCTACCACACCAAAGTGGATAGGCGAAGAGAGAGGCTGGAGGAAACTATGCAAGAGAAATAGTCAGAGAACAAGGATAAGAACATGTCAGTTTGGGATGTCCACCCTATTTTGGATCTGTGACGTTTTAGTGCATGAGGTCTGCTTTTGTATGTTTTGGTGTGTGAGCACTCCTAGAGAACATGGTCTAAGGCGGAGGGGCTACTGCTAAGGGGAAGTGAGCCATTGAGTGGGATGGAGCTAGCAGCCATTAGCTTGGCAGAGGTCTTTTAAGGCTATTTGGGGTAGAAGCTCTGCTTTGTGAACTGTCTGGAGGTTTGTTTGTGGGGTTTTGTGGGGTTTGATGCATGAGCTTTCCCAGATTACATGGTCTATGGGGAAGGGGCCACAGCTGAAAGGAAGTGAGTCAGTGATCTGGCTGAGGGTTCCACCGTATGAGCTTTGAGTGGAAAGCTCATGAACAGGAGGAGTAATGGCAATGTCTTCTGTGAGCATTTTGCATGGGAGTTTGATAGGGAGGCCTTCAGTGCTGTTTCACTGCTTGCATAGGACAGAGAGATATAGATGGTGAAAGAGAGGCTGCAGTGACCAGTAACACTGGTGTCATGTTTGTTCTCCTGCCTGAATACAGAAAAGACCATACTTGCAAAAACTGCAATCTGGTTGCCTAGCTGGAAGAGATGACAACAACAGCCTGAGGCCAATCTAGCAAAGATGATGTAGAATTTTGGATAGAACAGAACAGACTCTCCTGGAAGAGCAACCGAAAGGGGATGCCTCTACATATGAGTAGGAAGAAGGAAAAAACAAACTGTAGATAAAAATGATGGCACAGGTAAACAATGACATCATTCTGGACATCTGCAGTGAACCTTCAAGTTAAACTTGGCTGGTGTCTTCCTAGAAAAGATAAACATTACAAAACATTATTATAGTAATAACAGAAGACTTCAATAACTGATATCTGCTGAAAATCAGAGTGTACCAAAAATGTAAAATCCAACAAATTCCTCACTTGCATTGCTGATAATTTCAGTTTCCAGAAACTGGAGGAGTTGACAAAGGTACTATCTTGGAACAAATTCTTACCAACATGGTAGTACTGGTCTTCAAGGTGGAAGTAGTGGGAACCTTGGGTGGAAGTCATCCTGTGATTCATTAAATGAAAGAAATGTTTAGCCAAGTGTAAATGGACCAACAATCAGTATATTATAATATCAGTTTCTTTATGGTTTAGGAAATATTGGGTGAGATCCCATAGTCAGAAATACTTAAGACAGAAAGCACTTCATGATGGATGGGAGTTTCATAAAAGTGAGATATTGAAGTCACAGTTGCAAAGAATTCCAATGAGAAAGTAAATTGGGAGGTGTATAATGAAATTAAGATGGTTTTGTAAAGAGCTTTGGATCATCTGAGATTTAAAAGGGGCATGTATAAGAATTGGAAGATGAGACCAATCGCCAAGAAGAATGCAAAAAAATAGAAAAGTTTGGAAAGACTAAAGTTCAGAATGAGCTCAGGCCTAAGTGTTGTAAATAATAAAAGGCTGTGTTTAATCCAACAGGAACAACAAAGAAGGAGAAAGTTTGATGTATGGAGATGTTAAAATGCTGACAGAAGGCAGAGAGAAGTCAGAACCTCAGAAGACAGAGTTAGGATGCAAAATGGCCACAACAGACTGGAGAACTGGGCCAAAAAAAAGAAAAGAAAAAAAAAAAGGATTTCAGCAGGTATAAATGTAAGATATTATATTTGGGAAGTAAAAATGAAATGCACAAATACAGGATGGGTAACACCTGATTAAACAGCAATGGTTGTGAAAAAGATCTAGGGTCTTAATATACCACAGGCAAGACATGAGTCACTAGGGTGACGTGGTGGCAAAATAAATAAATAGATAAAACAAATGCCAATGCAATTCTAGGTTGCATCAACAGAAGTATAGTGCCCAGATTAGGGGAAGCAACAGCACAACTCTTTTCTGCTTTGGTCAAATCTCACCTGGAATACCGTGTCCAGTTCAGGACACCAGCTTAAGAATAGGTGGTCGATCAAAATGGTAATGGGCTTGGAAACCAAGGCCTACAAATACGTTTGGTATGTTTACCATGAAGAAAGGAAGGCTGAAAGATTATTATGATAGCCATCTTCAAGTATGTAGGACTGTTGCATGGAAGACAGAGCAAGCCTGTTCTCTGATGCACCATAAAATAGGATCTGAATACAAGACAAGAAATTATAATTAAATATTAGGAAGAATTTCCTGACAATTAGTGCAAGCAACAGTTGAATAGGCTTCTTTAGAAGACAGATTCTCCATAGTTGGAGATTGGATGGTTGTCTACAAGGGATGCTTAGCTGTGGATTCTTGTACTGGCAGGATGGGCAAGATGACCTTTGTGGTCTGTTCTTACAATCTGATGACAGGCTTAAGTGATACACAACTATTTTATATGTAGGAGGAACAAGGAGCCAAAGAGTTACACCCAGGAGTCAGAAATGTGAGACAAAACAAGATTAAGATCCAAAAAGCAAGCCACATGTTGGAGTCAAGGAACAAACTGAAGAAATACCCATGCAGAAGCACATCAAATCTAAGAATCCCTTATGGTTCAGAAGTGGTCCTAGGAAGCCATCCAGTCCAGGAAGCCCATGTGGCTAGTCTGGGTGAGCTGGGTCAGGCCAAAGTGTAGAAATATTGCATAGACAGATGCTCCAAGCTGTAGTGCTATGACTTACCACATGAGACACTTACACAGATCACAGGACTCTCCGTTATAAAGCCTTAGCAGCTTCTGACAATAGCTTAGTACAAATATGTACATATTTTAACAAGCATCCATGGTAAATCTGGGTTTTCTTATCATACACCAGCCTTCTCCTGATGGATTACATGGAACCTTTGCACTAGAATTCCCATCAGATCCAGCCATCAAAGCAATGGGAGTTGTAATTCAGAGGATCTGGAGGATACCACACTGAAGAAGGTTGAGCATATTCCCCTGAATATGAATATCAAAATGCATGCCTTGCCTACCTTGGGCAGCATATCGACATGATCCATCCTCTACCAATACATTGTAGAATGGCTGGTGAGCACCATGAGGCAAGCTATGGACATTCATGTTTCGGATCCATTCGTGCCCCATCATACATGATGGATCCCAGCCATATATCACACAGTTATAGCCATACCTAAATTAAAAGCAGAGAAACAAGTCATACAACTCAGTCAAAAGTAGAACCAAAAGTAATCTGGCAGGTACATTTGTGGGGAATTGAGAGGGTCTGTTCTGAGAATGTCAATGGCTGGAACAAATGAAAATGGAAGAATATTGCTGGAGGTGACTGATCTCAGAAAGTGTCCTAAGTTAAAAGATTTTTTCGAGTGATGCATGTAATATAATTTTCTGATCTGAGAAAACACTAGCTATTGTGACACGTATATCTGTGATAGTTGCGTCTCTGGTAGCTGGATTTATTAAAGGAACCATCTGAAGCTGTGGTCACCTAGTGCCGAAACACACTAGTGCTGATTTTGTGAAAAGATGTAGCAGATTCACCTCTTGTGTTTCATAATCATGCCAACTGAATAGCAGATGTCCTTGTGTTTCTCTTCAGAGTGGAGTTTCACATCAGGTCCTGCTTCCTCTTTCCGACGCTCGATATGTTCTAGTGTATGTTGAACTAAGTAGCCCACTGCTCCATGCTGGGAGGGATCCAGTGCCTGAATATGCTGCAGGATGTCCAGAACCTTGGGAAGGGAAGACAATGTGCCATAACACCTTTGGCATAATGCTACAGACTAGTATACATCTTATAAGGGATCTCCTACAACAACAGATGTGCTCTTTCTTTTTATATTTCCTCTCTATTCATCCAAAGGCTAACTGGGCCCCTAAAGACACACACTGGGCAGATCATTACAAGTAACTGTTCTTCCATAGCTGTAATACATGTGGTTAAAAGATGGGCTTTCATAATAATTTCTGTGAAAAGCAGAAGAAATGGCCTCTTTTGCATGATACAAGAAGCCAAAAATGGTGGAACCCTGGTTTGCCATACATGAGGTGCTTGCTGCTGCTGCAGCTAAACAAATCACTGAGTTTGGCTCTGTAGTTTGTTTAGCATGTGATCCAAATAGATATCCACATGCCTCCTCTCTCCTCTTTCTTCTTAAATGAAACCCTAGATTCCTTCTCTGATTTATAGGGAGAGAAAACAAAGAGGTTAAAAGGGAGCAGTAATTGACAAGCTAGGGCTCCTGCAATTCCTCCCAATGTGTCTGATGTGTATTGCAGTGTAATAAATAAATACTATATATAATGAATTTTTTCAGCATCCAGATAATTTTTTCAGCTGGTTCAAAGGAAAACTCCTGTCCCGTGCAAAACAATCTCTGGTATGCCACAACACGCACTGGTTGGAGCTTATCAGGTTTGCTAAACAATTCCATTTGAAAAATAATTTCTCACACTCATTTTCTACTATTACTTGAAGTGTCTTGGGGGTCTCCCATACAAAGTAGTGATCAGGTCAAAAGTTGCTTAGCTTGAACAACCCAGCACCAGTGAGTGCATTTAACCCATTCACTAGGCCCTATGCAGCCCCATTTTCATGCATATTACTTATTTGCTTTGGATATCATCCATTCAGGTGCTACTAGCATTTTCCTGGAACCCTCTCCCTGCCACCTGTTTAGTAAAGAGAGGAGACAGATGTATATACCACCCATTCCTTACTTTTGACTTCTGCATTCATGATCAGAAATACTAGGGAGGGTGGGATTACAGAAAATGAGCAATTTCCTACAATTCCCACATTCTCACCCTTGTCCACTGCAACAGAGCAACAGAATGGAAGTTGCAGTGGAAGGAGAGACAGCATGTCCTTTATGGAGAAAAAACCAGCTCACTTACATTTACTTACAATAGCCCATTCTACATAATATGTTAAGACTACAGAAATGAAGGCATTCAGGCTTAACTACCTTCTCTGGCCAGATTCCCAAATGGAAGTACAATCTAGCTTGGAGCATTAGATGTTGCACATTGTCTGGATACATGGCCAAGTACAAATCCAAAGAGTCTCTTAGGAGTTGGTAGGACTGATCAGTGCTTTCCCTGGTAAACAGAAACATTCAAGTTAAGATTTCACTTTCACATATGTCCATCACCATACTCCTGAGACACCACTGACAGACAAGATGAACAGGCTGCTTACCTGCGCAGAGGGATTTTGTAGCACCTTTGAGACTAACTGAAAGGAAGAAATTTGTAGCATAAGCTTTTTTTAGGCTGAGTCTACTTCATCAGAAGGAAGGTTGCTTACCTGTAAGTGCGCTTCTTTGAATGGTCATCTGTGAACTCACACACATGGCTTGATATGTTCCTGTGCAGAGCCATTCAAATCCTTCCAGAGCTACTGCCAGTGTTTCTGGTGGAAGTCCCATCTCCTTCCTGCACACTGTAGGCTTCTGTCAATTCCCCTCAGTTCTTAGTCCACTATGGCAGAAGAACTGGAGGCCACCCAGTGAATATTCTGACCACCCTGGCACAGGAGGAGCGTAGGTTGTGTGGGTTCACAATGACCACTCAAAGAACGATTTATTTATTTAAATAATTGATCAATCAATCAATAGGTAAGTAACCTGTTCTTTTTCTTCATGGTCTCTGTGACACACACACGAGTAGATTAGTAGGCAATATTTACAAACAGAGGGAAGGGTGTCAATGCAGCACTTAAGAGAACACCGCCTTCTCAAATCTTGATTGCTTCTGAGACTTGGCATCCAAACAACATTTTCTAATCAATGTGGGTGGCTAGGACCAGGTTGCAGCTTTACAAATCTCAAGTAAGTGTACTCTACTCAAGAATGCCACTGAAGCAAAAGTTGCCCTAGTTTCTCTGTACAGCAGAGAAAATTATTCCACTTTAGATTATAAGCTTGGGATGCCAACAGTCTGTGTACTGTACTGATCACATCTAGGGCATCTGGTGTTAAGATGTATCATCCAGGCAGGAGACAGGAGGTTTTTCATGTCCCAGTGCTGGACCTTGCCCTGAAACTGAATCAGTAAGTCTTGACAAGTGGGAAAATGTTGGTATGGCTTATTTGCCGCAGGAGGGAACACCAAACAGGAGTAGACATCTTGAGGAGCTTTGTGAGGCAGATCTACTTCTAATGGAACACCCTTACAAACCATCTTTGCAAAGGTCTCAGCCAGTCTTGTGAAGAATGTAACGATAACTGTAGCTGCCATGTAGTTGAGAAGCACCTTGATTCATCATATTGCAATGAACTGTGTGACATGTGAATCTTTTGTGGCACACTGAAGGAGTGTACTGGCACATTCTAATGATAGAAGAACTGCAGGGACAGGATTAGGCAAAGCTGAGAGCTATGTGAATAGATTAGTAGACCCAGGACTACTAAGAGAAATTACAAGATTTGATGAAAATCTTGATAGACTCATCAAGATTTTGGTTGAGGCTACCAAAAGCCAATTACAACTAGGCTACAATATTGGGGGTTCTGAGGTGGGTGGCCATCATCACTATACATTTGGTGAAGACTGGTGTAACAGTCAAATGGGAGGACTCTTTGAAGCCGGAGTTGCAATTGCTACACCTTCCTGGAAAGGAGGAGCTACAATCCATGTCTGTGGTTGTGACACAATGTTGGGACTCTTAAAAATTATTTAAAAATTCCAAGACATTAAAAAGACCTTTTTTATTATTTCCATAGCAATAGGAAGAAGGAAATGGTAGGGCTGCTGCTTGGAGAAGATGAGAAATGATAACAGAGGATAGAGAAATGATAACAAAGGATAGAGAAAAGGCAGAAGAGGGGACTTTCTTTATCTAAGATCCCAAACACACTGCAGAAATAATCCAGTTTGAGACTGCTTTAACTGCCCTGGCTCAATGCTGGGGAATTCTGGGAACTGTAGTTTTTTGAGACATTTAGCCTTCTCTGTCAGAGCTCTGGAGAACAGGAGAAGTCCCAGCAGGCTGGATGAGGGGAAATGTTGTTCCCATCTTCAAAAAGGGGGAAAAAGAGGACCCTAATAACTACCACCTATCAGTTTGACATCAATACCAGAAAAAAATCTAGAGTAGATCATTAAACAGACAGTCTGTAAGTACTTCGAAAGGAATGCTGTGATCACTAAAAGTCAACATGGGTTTCTCAAAAACAAGTCATGCCAGACTAATCTGATCTCTTTGATAGAGTCATAAGCTTGGTTAATGAGGAGAATGATGTGGATGTACTATATCATTTTCAGTAAGGTTTTTTTCAAGGTCCCCCATGAGATCCTTGCAAAAATACTAGTAAAATGTGGGCTAGACAATGCAATTCTTAGGTGATCTGTAAGTGATTGTCTGGCTGAACCCAAAGGGTGCTCACCAATAGCTCCACTTCATACTAGAGAGAAGTGACTAGTGGGGAGTCACAGGGTTCTGTCCTGGGCTCAATGCTATTCAACATCTTTATGAAGGACTTGGATGATGGAATAGAGGGCATGCTTATCAAATTTGCAGATGACACCGAATTAGAAGGGATAGCCAATACCCCAGAGGACAGGATCAGAATTCAGTTCTGCAAGCAGAGTTTATGTCCCAAACAGACATAAACAATCCTTAAACATTTCTTCAGAGTCTCTAACAACTACAATGCTGCTGTAGCATGGAGGTGGAAACAGGGCAACAGATGTGGGAAGAATATTTTCACACTAAGTGCAAACAAGGATGGTTTGCCTATGACTTGAAATTGGGTTCATAGCTCAGTATTTATTCATAACTCTTAGCTGCTGCATTATATATCATCACCAAACTCTGAGATTTCAGGTCTTGTTGAAAGAGAAGTTTTAACACAATACTTGACTAGCTCTTACCGTTTTCCAATGTTTAACAAGTTGCCCACCATTCGCTGCAAAACCTCCTTTGCCGTTGCCACACCATAGAATTCCTCAGTCACATGGTGTCCGATCAAGTATTCACACTCCTTCACTGTGAGCTGCTTTCCCTTCCCAAAAGCATCGATGTAAACATAGTCAAAAATGTTGGTGCTTCTGGGGAAAATGCCAAGAAAATGGAAACTAAGTACTGAAGACCATTTTACCTGGCATAACACAGTTCGTGTTCTAGAGGTAAGAAGGTATTTTCCTCGCATGCAACAATGAGATGTTATTTTCATGGCAAGGGTTGTGCATGCCTTGACATGGTCCTGATGCACATGGTCACATATGTAAACAGGGTTAGGCAGAGAGGCAAAAAATCAGTCTTGGTTCTAAGATAGCTCTTGATGGGCACAGAGAACAGCTGCATACTTTGCATGAGTTGCATATTTTGCATGATGCCACTGCTCTTTTACACTATGCAGTTATATCACTTTCATACTACTTTAATTGCCACAGCTCCATCCTACAGAATCCTGGGAAATGAAGTTTGATGAGCCACTAGAGTTCTTTGGCACAGAATTCTAAATGCCTCACAAAACTACAAATCTCAGAATTCCCTAAGATGACTCTATGGCTGTTAAAGGGGTATAAAAGTGTTACAATTGTGTAGTGTGTTATAACTGTGTGGGGCTTTCCCTCAGTCCCACCAACATCACAAGCTCATTTGGTGAGGACACAGGAGTGTCTTGGTGGTTGCTCCTAGGCTGCGGAATTCCCTTCCATGGAAGGCTAAGCTGGCCCCCTCTTTTCTCCCCTTCTGCTAGCAGGCAAAGACATTCAAACAGGCATTTAATGATAACCTGATTGCAGGGGATCTTTTTCATGGAGGGGGTGCTGTATTTTTAAACTCTACTGTTACATTTTTATTGATTTTACTTTTAAAAATCTAATGAAATTTTAATATGATAATTTGTTTAACAGTGTTTTTACTTCTGATTATTAGATGTTTAGCTAACCAATGGCATTCTGGCCAATGTGACCATGCTGCAGTGTTATTGATGAATGACAGGTATAACAAGCAGCAAATTTTTCTAATCAAATGCAACCATTTTCTGTTGTAACAGAAAGAAATGTGCACATACACACACCTTGCCACTGTTTCATTGTCAGGAAGCAGGCAACATGGGAAGCTTAACAGTTTTCTTGCCTGAAATGGTTGCTGACCTCACTCTTTGCCCACTCAGAAAACAGCTTCTCAGTGGAAAGAGCAAGTATCAAGTGGAACGGGAAAAGCTTACCCTTTTGTTCCTTGGCACCACCTGAGCAGAAAGTGACTGGGAAAGTTGACTGGCTCAAGCTGAACACCCAGCTGCCTGGCAATTGTCAAATAAAGCACGGACAAACTGATTGGGATTCCAGTTCTGTGGATCAAGACCTTTAAAAAGAGAGACCAACAGCAATGCATAAATAGTTGGCCCTTTGATCTGGGATTTTTTCCCCCCTAAAAGGAAACATCAGTCTACAGTCCTGCACTACAAAGCATTGATCTTAAGAAGATGCATACAAAAAGCCCAGAAAGCCACTGGTAAATCTGGGGGAAGCTATTATATCTCTCTCTTCAGGGCAGTGGTCCAAAATGGCACACATAATGTACAGAAATTAAAAATTATACTTTTCTGCTCACTTTTCTGGTTTGATTTACTCACACGAAGTTCATTTTACCTGGCGGATGTATGAATTCAGAGAATTGTAGTAATCCACCTCGTTGCCTTTGTATTTTAATTGCTCATAAAGGACATAGTTCATGGCATCAAGAACCTGCCTCTGAAGCTCCACCTGAGAGATTATCAAGGCCTCTCCTAAAATATGGTAAGAAGAGTTAAATAAAAGAGTGTTCACACTCCAAATTCTGAGACAGTTCTGAATTTATGGAGAGGAGAAAGGGAGATTATAGCCTCTGGCCTTAAAGGGACGTATCATGGTGTCCGAAAGAGCATGGGTACATACAAACTGTACCTCTGTAGCAGTGGCACCATCAGACTTGGTGACACTTGGTGTGGGGGCGGAGCTTCCAGCCTTGGACTTCTGGCGTTGTCATGCCCTGCCTGGAGGAGGACTCAGGGGACAAGCCAGGACCTCCTCTGGGACCTGAGCCTGCAGCTGTGGAGCCTCAGCCCAGACCTAGTTCTGCTTTCCCAGCTCCAGCAGAGCCTGTGGTCTCCCAGGAGGCTCAAGCCTCCTGGCAGCAGAACCTTCAGACATGGAGGAGGATCAAGGGACAATACCTACCTTCAGCCAGCGTTGAGAAGAAAGAGATGGCCTTCGGCGTTTGAGGAGACTTTATGAAAAACGCCACAGCAATCAGCCTCAGCTGAGCTCCTGCAGCTTGGTAATTTAAGCAGGTGCAGAAGATCTGCCGCAGTACCAGAGATTATCTGAGCTTCCTAGCGAGTCTCTGTCTCTCCTTGTTCCTTGGCCTGAAACCTTGACTCTCGGACTGCTGACTTATCTTGAACTTCTGGAACCCTTGACCTTCGGACTGACTTGTCACTCTGCCTCTCTGGAATCCTAGACCTTCGGACTGCTTGACTATTCTCTGGCTGGACCTTTGGATTGGTAATACGAACTTTTGCTTTCTTGCTTTGCATTAGCAAAAGTCTTTTGTTTGCCTTCAACCCTCACAAGAAGCTGCTATCAGTACTCTTGGCAGCTTTCCTGGACAAGCGGGGTTTATGGGGCGGGGGAGTGCATGGGAGTACCCGTGGGCCGAAGTGGCACCCCCGTGGTCCTGAAGAGCCCATACCTCCCCAGTGACGCTACTGCTCTGTAGTCTCATTTAGACCTCTTAATAAACACATACAGCAAGTGGTATTAGCAGCTACAAACAGCCATAAACCTACTTCTACCCTTTAGAGTAACTTCTGGAAAGCATGCTTTTGAAAATCAGTATACATTACAGAACTTTTATTTTGTGCATGAGAAAAGCCTGTCTGCAATCATATGGATCTTGGGGTGCACCTCCTTTTGAAGAGACTTTCCCCCTCTATAATAATAATAATAATAAAAAAGTTGAAATGCCACTCCCAAGACAAAGGTAGTGGAAGCAAGAACTTTAAGCTAAAATACGCTGCCGTTTTTGGTACTATAGTTTTGGAAAGAGTGTTTTGCTCTGCTTGCTGCTGGAATAAAGCTCCCAAGAATGTCTCTGACACTGAATCTGGCCCTTGGGTCGAAAGCGGTTCCTTAACCTTGCAACAGAATCATTACTGGCTAAATCTGGAACGTGGAAACTCTGCCCTTTTAGATGTTTTGGACTATAGTTCCCATAATACTTTACCACTGGCTAAGCTGGCTAGTGCTTGTGAGAGCTGAAATCCAAAAACATTTTGAGGACTAAAGATTCCTCATCCAGGGCTAGGTGAAACAGTGGTGTGACTCAATAGAAGGCAGTTTCTTATGCTCTTATCTTCTTTTTCTTCTGTCCTAAACATTACTTTTGACTGGATCATCCCAATGTTGCAGGGGCAGAAGAAAACATTTTTTCCTGTCTTAACACTTCTACCCTTACTCCTCATGACCACTCCCTTCTCTTTGGCACTCTCATTTGGCCTATATCCATTTTCAGACCACCTTATCTCCTTTCCTGTCCCTCTGTTTTTTTACACCCTCTCTCTTTCTGATGCCTTTGTTTTTCTCCTTCTTCTTTAGAATTACAGCTGCACAGCCAATAGTGGCCAGAGATCCATGTCTGTCCACTTCATCAATGCCTAAAATTTCATCACCACAAAACCAACACATGCTATGGAATGTTCATGGTGTTTGGTTCACAAAATAGGAACATCACCAAGGAAAAGGCTGATAAGAAAGCAGTTTATCACCATACCTGCTTTGGAGGTCACGCTTGGATGTCTGGCATTTTTGGATTTCAAGTATTTACGAACTTTAGCAGCAATATCATCAACCTGTGCCTGGACAGTCTCCAAGCAGATGTCCAACAATGGGTTACAATACTGGTCAACCAAGACAGCCCCTAGAAAGGTCAGAAGAAAGCCAGAAAGTGAGTTTGTCTTTTGTAACGCGTCAAAGTCATTAATAAAATTATTCTCTTGACATCAATTATATATTTGCATTATTACTTTGCTACACGTGTACATGATACAGACTAGTGTTGTACAATTCACTCTTTTTCCATCATGTCCCCTTAGAAAACAGTCTGCCCTAAATCTAATTGTTAGATTTAGCCTGTAGCTGTTTGAGTGTTGGACTATGACTCTGGAGATCAGGGCTTGAGTACCCGCTTGGCCGTGAAACCTACTTGAGTAAGTCACATGCTCTCAACTCCAAGGGAAGGCAAACCTCCTCTGAACAAATCTTGCCAAGAAAACCCCATGATAGGTTCACCTTAGGGTCACTATAAGTTGGAAGCAACTTGAAGGCACACATCAACAACAATAATTCATTAAATCAGTGGAATGTCAATCCCCATTAATTCAATAGGTGTATTCTAGTTGAGACTAACAATTGGATTCAGACCTATGTATCCTGGAGGTGTGGATGACATAGGTCATGAAATTTTAAAAAAAATCATAATTTCTTGCACTGTACAAAGAAGTTTTTATTCTATCTACAGCTGCCCTTTGCAGAGTATGGCAAACACCATATAAAACCTCAAATAGCTTATTTACTGTATATTTTATTCATATCCCACCCTTTTTTCCAAAATGGGACTTAATGCTTCAATACAAGATCCTCTGAATGCCAGAAAATCCTGGTAGCTCTTAAGGGTGAGGAGGAGGGTTACTGTAAACACTAGTGTCCTTGTGATCTTGGAAGATGAATCAGTAACTCATAATCTTATCTTTTACTATGATACGTGGCCATTTTTACTGAACCTATCATTGAAACTGCCTCGACATTCAGATGCATTTTACACGTCTTCTTGTAGACCAAATTAATGTACTTTTTTCAAGGGGGGCATTTTGTGTTACAGCATACAAAATATGGCAAGAATTAACTTTAGCTATTTCATGACTGTTTAAAAAGTGATTTTAACCTTAACTCATTTATTAACTGATATCCCTTCTTAGTTTACTTCGCACTATATATCTAAACAATACGTTTTATAATGCCTTCTTAACTGCTGATCATTGACAACAACAAGACAGACTGGGAAAAAACCAGTTGAACCCTTTAAACACATTAAAAAGAATATCACTGGACAGGGTAATGAACTGCAAACCTGCTTCTTTTAGTAAAATGAGTAAAAAATGACATGGCAAAGATGGTGAAGGCACACCTTGAAAAAAGGGCTATTTCTAAGTCCTGATCACTCAGTATGCTCAGGATGGCAGGTGGTGAATTTCTTTTTTCTCTCAGTTGTGTGTCTTATTTTCTTCCCTTTCTCTCTTTCATTGTAGTTAAAAAAAGAAAAATGGCATAGCTGATGACTCCTTATGGTGCATGTCAGGAAAAAGTGAGGAACTAGGGTCTCTGGTTGATCTTACACAGCTCATTTCTCCATCAGCCAGGCATTGATTGGTGGGGAGATTTCTGTGGATGTAACTGAGAGGCCTCTGATGGAATAAGAGCTGTCTTGCCCACAGGCCTCCCTCTTCACTGGTGAAGCAGCACCTAAACTACATGAGGAGTATAAATGAAGGAAGGAGGAATTTGGAGCTACTTAATGTCTGAAGATCCTGAAAGGAATGGTATGATGGATAAAAAGGAACTGAAGGGAATAGCTCTTGGTGCTTTTTATGCTAGTCCCCAAAGGGGTGAGATTACTACCCAAATCTACTCAGCTCTGGACCATTCCGTACGTCGCATCTGTGTAGGAGCAAGACCTATTTGTATGAGGCACAGGGACCACAAAGAAGCAGCAGCACTTAAGCCACATTCAATGGCCCCTCAACTGGCTTTTGGCCAGCCTCAAGATTACACCCTAAAATGTGCTGCGTTAGCAACAGGAAAGAAAAGCAAATGGGTCTTTCACACCCAGATAAAACACACAATGCACATATTTCAGAAACAGTGTTTGAGAATGGTGGAAAGGGAGCATTTTATAAGAGAATGTACACAGCAGCTCAAGTTATTAATCAATCACCAGCTGAAACACATTTGCTCATCATTTTTATTCATGAAGTTCTGATCCAGGTACACACGTCTTTAGAAGGCTCACTGATTTTACATTACAAAAACATTATTACTTGTTACCTCCTACAGGCCTTGAACTAACCTTCTAAACAGGACTGTTCATCTGGTGGGCATTGAAGATAAGTCTTCAGTTTCTTTAAAATGTTTTGCTGCCGCAGGAAGTAAAGAATTTTCTTTGCATAGTACTTCCATGTCAGGCCTTTCCTACAGAACAAAGGTGAAGTACCATTGTGGTGAATGACTGCTTGGAAGATTTCCCAAAGGATGAAAAGCAGTAGACCAAGAATACAAAGAGAAGGTCTTAAGTGTATGAGAGAGTAGTGAGGCGTAGCCCAAGAAGGACAATGAGACATCCAAAGGACAAAGCAGTATCTTATTAAAATAGTTCAGACTATTTCCAATAATTAGAAAGAAAGTTGTGCCCTTAAACCATAATTTTTATTTACAGGACACAAAGCCCATGAAGGGTACACAGACCTATTGTGTAGTTCAAGTGCTTCCATCTTGGTTGGGGTCTGTTCCCCATCACCATTTTTGTCCAATTTTTTTCCACCTACACAGTCAGACTATGAAAGAGGATGACCTCAGTATGCAGTAAAGAAGAGTTACTACTTGGTATAAAAATTGTCTATTTGTCCACAGACTACCACTCTGAGTAGCATTGCTGTATAAGTCTCACTTAAAAGTCTAACTGCTAGATAGTTTTAGTAGTAATGTGGTGGTGGTGGGTAAATATATGAACACCTTGTTCTAAAAATTTTATTCATAATTTTCCACAATTCATTTCTGTTTTTTTTGGGGGGGGGTTTAGGGTTTTTCTTCTTCTAGATTTTTCAGGTTCCCTAGGCCTTCATATGTCTAGCCATGACACTCAATGGGTGACCTTAGTCACTCATGCTGTGTGTACACAATTATCATAAATTAAATGTTGCAGCCCTAGCAGAAATACACTTTGGTTCTGCTGTTTGAGCACAGCAAACACGATTAGCATCTTTCACACTCACTAAATTTTTTAACAAAATCAATGTTCTCCCTATCTGATTCCAGCCATTTAGATTCAGCCTTACCCTCCTTCCATATTAAGGATGGACATCAGCTCATCTTCAAAGAAGTGGCTTGGGCATCCAAGTGTTTCAATATCACTGAAGCCATCACAGGGCACCTAGCAAGATAATGCAACATTACCTTCATGGCTAAGGAGCTGCTCATAACAAGCTAACAAAAGAGTCACACAGGAAACATGGAAAATCCCTTTGCATACTGATCCAGACTAACATGGCTATGTCTTTGAAATATGAAACAATGATGCAATATAGCCAACTATATAGGTCTGGCTATCTGACAATGTCACCCAAGGTCAAAGAAAGTCAAATACAAGCATGAAGGAACCACTAGAGAACTACTGGGGAACTTGGGAAGACGGAGGCAATTTTTATGTTGCCAAAGCTGTTTGTGAAAGCTCTCTTCCATTTGACTTGCACCTAGTACTTGTGTGTTCTCCAACATGTGTAAGGTGGCTGTTTGCCACACTAAAATGGAATGTTTTACATTTATATAATGTATTAACTGAATAATTATAGGAACAAAGTGTATAAAGATATATGGAGCTAATCAAGCTGCCAAATGGACAATAGTCTGTCTTATACAACTATATATTATTTTTTAGAATTATATTAAACCTCACTTTGAGACATACCTTGATGAACAGCACTCAACATTGGTCAGAACCTTGGATAATTTTTTCCATTTTCTATTGGAAGCAAGAGAGAGGCCTAGGACTCTCAGGGGGGTTGCAGACTGCCAGAAATAGTGCAAATTGAGTCCATTTTTAGGGTCAGGGAATCATGGGAACTGTATTTTATTGTGGCACCAGAGCTCTCTGACAGAGAAGGCTCAATGTCTCAGAAAAAAACAACAATTCCCATGATTCCCTAGCACTAACCCTAACCCTTAAAGCGGACTCAATTTGCACTATTTCTGGCAGTCTGCAACCCCCCTCAAACAAGGGGTGAGGAAAGTGCAGCCCGCCAGACACTGATGGGCTGCATTTGATAGCATTCCTCATCATTGCCTATGATGGCTAGGGATGCTGGAAGATGCAGTCCAACACCATCTGGAGGGCCCTGCATTGCCCACCCCTGCTCAAAAGGAACAGGCAGAGGAAGCCAAAAGTAGGAGAGGTCTGTGACATCCAGAGATGACAGCACACAGAGTTCCTTTCAGGATAAACAAGACATCTTACATGCTCTGAGAAGAACCTTTTGGAGAAGGATGCTACGATTCTTCGAGCTTCCAAACCAGCTCTGTGTCGCTCTTTGTATTCCTCCAGCCAATTTACATTATCAGCTTGGTTATAGTATTTCATTAATGAGGGCCACCTGTATAGAGGAAAAGACAAACAAAAGAGTAGATTACTTTTCAAGTCTTCATACAATAGTTCAAAATGTGATCAGGACACTATCTCCCAGGTTGGCAAAACCTGATTGCTTCCTACTGGTTAGACTATGCTCTAAGAACTTCATTCTTTTTTCTAATTCACCTTAGATCTGATGCAGAGACACAACAATAGCATAACAAAACAAACACATAAGATAGGAAAGTTTTCAAAGCTAGCTGCTGATCTTGAACCAATGACCTAGTAGGGAAGCATTCATCTTCCACTTAGCTCAGGAAAGCTATTATTTTGAGCAACCAAAGCAGCAACAGAACCACTTCTAATGAGATAAAACAGCCTGAAGACTGTTCTTGGCAAAGCCGGGTTTGACCCACAGCTTCCTTTTCCCTCTCTGCCGGAAAGGCTGTTCATTCAAAATGCAGTGATGCCTTAACTCCCTAAAAAGGATGGGTTAACAAATAGCACTTGACCTCTGATATTCAGTTCTGCAGCTGATGTACATACTGGCCAGGGGGACCCTACAAGGCAGTTCCTCATGGTAAAAGGAGCACTGTTCAGCCCCACACAAAATGGGGGAACCAATGTCTACTGAGACTTAAAGCATCCTTAGAAGTTTGGGCAAAGGTTGAAGTGTTTAGCAACAGTGAAGCACAATCAGATGATGGAAGATGCTTGTGACATTAAGGCAGGGGTAGGCAACCTTTCCCCTTTAAGGGCCGAGGGACTTCAGCTCCCAGAATCCCAGGAGCTATTGGCCAACATGGGACTATTGGCCAAACATGGCTGAGGTTTCTGGGAGCTGAAGTCCCTTGGCCCTTAAAGGGGAAAGGTTGCCTACCCCTGCATTAAGGACTAACAATTGCACTGCTGATAGAAAACTTTAAAGCCTTAAACAAGGAGGTGGGCACTAGGTATGTATAGGACCCCTAGTCTCATTATGTACCTGTCCTATGTTAAGATTTTCTGGACAGACCCTCTTGAAAATACCATCACCTGTGGAAAGCTTTCTCCTGTGTTGCTCCCAGAATGCACTCCCTACCCAGCCATAATCAGTTTCTCCTCTTACTACTTTTGGTAAGGCTGTGAAGACGTCTCTCTTTGATATGGCCTTTAAACTGTTTTGATGGTTTTTTGAATTATGATTTTAATGATTTGATTGTTTAATTTCTTTTCAGTGATATATGTTAGATGCCTTCAGCACTTTTTAAAATAAAATAATCTTAAAATGGCATCCTCAGACACTTCATTGAGTACAACAGGAATTACTCCTAGGCCAGCAAGTATAGATTGACAACCCCAATGACTCATGCTAAAGGCAGCCTATTAATAAAATCTGGCTTTAAAAAAACACTTTCTGTTGTAAATATTTATTTATTGAAAGATTTTAGTTCCGATCAAAGATGACACCTGAATTTTGGACATCTACAAGTGACTGTCAACACACCATCAGTGGCGTATCCTCCAGATGCTTTGGACTACAACTCCCAATATCCTCAGTTAGCATGGGCAGGGATTATGGAAATCCTGGTCCTAAATATCTAAGGCAGGGGTAGGCAACCTTTCCCCTTTAAGGGCCGAGGGACTTCAGCTCCCAGAATCCCAGGAGCTACAGGCCAACATGGGACTATTGGCCAACATGGCTGAGGCTTCTGGGAGCTGAAGTCCCTCGGCCCTTAAAGGGGAAAGGTTGCCTACCCCTGATCTAAGGTCACTGAGGAAGGTTGATCTATGATGAATTGCAATGACTCTCCAGGGATGTTTCCCAGTCTTACCTGGCAACATCACATACTGAGTCTGGGACCTTCTGCATACAAAGCAGGTGCTATTTCTCTGGGCTTTTAGTTTTCCCCTGACTCAGTGCCCTCAGGTCTAAGGGGCAGATGGCAGAGGCTACTCCACCTTTGCAGAAAACTATCGTAGGGAGGAATATTGTTTTTCATGTTGTCCTTAGCTCTGAGAACTCATCACATCAAAAACTGCATATCTGAAACAAGCAAGGAATTTGAGTCCCACCACCCAAACCTGGGGTATGGGACTGACTGCAGAGGTTGCACGCTGCCTGTACACTATCAGAGAATATTCGTAGTTGGCTGGTACTGGGGGCTGGCATGGCCAAAGGATGGATGAAGGGAATTGGCCTCAGATGACATATGCCCTGGGCCTCCCTGCCAACACAGCACCCTTGTTCCTGTTACAAGCTCAGGGGGAAGAACAGAAACAAATGAGGCAAGGATCTAGCATCCATCCTTGCCAAAAAATGGAGGAACTTGCTGCTTGTTCTCTATTTCCCATGTGTCCTGAGCCGAGGACAGATGTGCCCACAGCTGCTCTCTGTGGCATCAACCACAAACCTGTGCTTGATTTCTTGGGGAAAGGAAAAGGGATGGCGCCAAATCCAAAAATGGCCAGCAATTCTGGACTGCTACCTGCTGTGTCCCTGGTACCTCGGAAACATCTGTGACACTATGGATTAACAGTGCACCTGCCCATCTATTTAAAAGCATGAAGGCTTTCTGGAAAGAAACCTCAACCCTGTTGCAGTCTGTAAGGGTGGAAATGGGACGCCTGGCTATACCCGCGTGGCCATACACCCCCATCTGACAACACAGGCTGCAACATGGGTCCCAGATGTTACAGTCACACCATTATCTCTCCCTCCCCCATACCAACCTTCTCCCAGCGCAACTTAAAATAAAACGACAAAATACTTAAAAGCTGCCATCTAACCAAGGAAGAGAGGACAAGAGCACATACCTGGCAGCAGAAACTACAGAAATCCCTCTCTGAGGAAGGTAAAAACAAGCCCCCACTAAATAAAACTTGCCAAGAAAACCCTGTGATAGGTTCACTTTAGGATCGCTGTAAGTTTTAAACAACTTAAGTCATACAACAATAACTCTCTCTCTCTCTCTCTCTGTGTATGTAGAGAGAGAGCTCACTAACAAATACCAGGTACTGCAGGCTATATGCCAGAGGAAGGAACACCTTAAGAGTATTCCTTGCCTAAGAAAATTCATGGGATCACCATAGGCTGACAGGCAAATTGAAAACACACACATATATGTGTACATAAGCGCACAAGTTGCATGTACACAGATATATCCCTGAGTCCAGAAAAGGTAAGCTAAGTTACACAGCAATATGATCTGTATTGTCTGAACAGAGGAAAGACCAGAAATGAAGGTTTTGACAGCTTGGTCTTCCATTCCAAAACATCTAAAAGCACTTGGACCAAACCTCAAGCCTTCTTGCTTTTGTGCAGACCTCTTCTCAGAAGCCACTTTATTTCTAAGCAAGTCTACTGTCTCCCACTCAGTGGTCCACTGGCTCAGTTTTATATAGTGAATCAGTGGGATACTGCCAGTGAGTTTTTTAATTCACTGAAATCAATCAGCCCATTTAAAGCAAAGTAACCCCAGGACACACACCCTCAGGTTCCTCTTAGCATGTATCCTAAGCTTCAGAGATCTAAGTTGCACAGTTGTAGAGCGGACACACAGACTCTTTCATTGGGATTATAAATATGTCATCTCGTATATTTTAATGACTTTTAATGTTTCTGTGTTTATTCTTTTATTTTAGATTGGGTATGCACAACCTTGGTGGTCGTCTGGCAAAGAGGACAGAACAGAAATATTAATAACAAATCACCATCACTCCCATCCCATAACAGCATGAATGTTTTAATCCAGGATGACAATCTGTAAATGTGACTTGGACCCAAAAAAAAAAAAATCACTGTAGGAGAGCAAAGCATAACTTCTAGGCATTCATTCTAACACATACAACTGTGACTACAAATGAACTGGACGGATATATGTAAATTTCTTTTCCTGGCCTATTTCTGAGAACAGAGAAGTTCATGCGTAGCCTGGCTTTGTCCATGTCTTGGCAGAGGAAGAAAAGTTTTATCGCTTTTTGTGACTGCCAGTTGGCTTGTAAAACGCCAATGGAACAGTTCAAAGGAAGAGAATATTCTCTCCACACCTGCGAAAGAGACTGCTGAACAATGGACAGTTCACCAGGCTATAACTCTGGGTTGCTTCCCAGGCTGGGTCTGTGATTCATAGTTCGTCTTTATCATGTCGGCAGCCAAATTGGACCTTTAAAAGATTCAGATCCAACTGTGAGAGCCATTGTAGGCTGGTGATAATAGAGGCCTGTATTCCAAAAGCATCAGTTTCTTTGATTGCTGGACTTTTTGGCAGAAGTCAAGATATTGACCCCGTCACTCTGGGCCAGACTCCAACCTGAGTAATTACATCGGAGTGCCTTAAAATTCCCTCTGCAATTTCATTTGGAGGAGTTATGTTTTTACTCACTGCCCTAAAATAAATAGTTGCAGTAATAATGTAACACACCAGAGCCAGGTTCCAAAGGAAGCTTCATCTGGCCCATGCTGGCAATTATACTGCTAAACCCATCCGCTCTGCATGAGGAGAGAATGAAAGCAAGCGGGTACAGAAAGCTGGGATCATTCTTAGTAATGGTACAGAGTAGTGTAATGAACTAAAACAGAAAATAAATGTCTGCCTTCATGCTCATCATCAGTTAGGTAAACAGAGAGCAAAATGGCACAAGATTAGGTTCAGTGCAAGCAAGTGCAAAGTGATCCAGCATATTGGAACAAACAGTCCTAATCTTACATAAGAACTGATGGGATCTGAACTGACAGTGACAAACCAAAAGAGAGCTCTTTGCAACCACAGAGGATAGCAATATGGAAATGTCAGCTACCGAAATAGGGAATGCAATACAAGGAACTGTTAGGAAAGTGACTGAAATTTAAGACAGTCAGTACTCTAACACCGTCATGTAAATCTACGGTGGATGAAGTTGCATTTGGAATACCATAGGAGTTCTGGTCATCCCATCTTAAAAAGGATAATGAAGAATTCTTATGAGAACTGAAGGTGGTTGTTTTTGGTTTGTTTTTTTTAGAAAAAAGCATTGAAGAGAGCGCTGTAGTTTTAAAAAATATATATATATATATATATATATATATATATATATATACTACTGTGTTTTAAATGGCTTTTTGTCATTTCAAATTGCACATTTTCAAATGTTTTCCAACGCTGGTGATATTTTATTTCGGTTTAAATGCCAATCTTCTGCATATTTCTATTTTATTTTAATTTGTAAGGTGCCTTGGGTCCCACTTTTGGGAGAAAAGCAGAATATAAATAAAAGGAGTGGGTAAATAAATAAATAAAATAGATCTGGAAAGAGGCAACTAAGAGGATTATAGATGCAGTGCCACTTCCTAAGGGAAAAGAAAATTGGGCTGGTTAATTTAGAACGACAATCTTTAAGGGACATGCCATGATGGATCTCTAATACAAACCAGGAAGAAGGGAAGTTTTGTCTCTTCCACATATCAGCAAAAGCTGGCATGATCCGCTGACACAGGCAGTTGTTGCAGAACAGCTTCCTCCCATCACCTCAAATACTTTTTAATGCAAGGTTCATTGAAACTTACAGAACCCCGCCCCCCCGTCACAAGAAGCACTGATTTCCACTAACAGAGAGGGTTTCAAAAGACTAAATGAATGAGCAAAGGAGATGCCCGCCAAAGCCAATAGCCACCACAGGCAACCAGAACCTCAGAGATTCAGCCTCTCTCAACACCAGATGCTGAGAGGAGGGCAAGAGCCGGGGACGGACTAGAACTTCCAAATGGATGAGGACACTAGGCAGGGAGATCACCCTTGCTGCCCGCCAGGCTCTCTGCTCTCCTAGTTTTTTTTTTATTATTATTCCTTTGTTTTTAAGGCTTCTAAAAATTAAAGTAGGAGTCCTGCAAAGGGACCCATGTGGGCCTCAAAGACAGAAAATAAAATTGCCAACATGTCGTTTTGAGGTTTGTCAAGCTGTGGGGAGGAAAACGATAAGTTAGAGGGATGGGGACTCTGGGGAAGGGCTTGGCATGGGGAGCATGCAGCAGGCACCTGGCGGGACGGGCAAGGGGCAAGAGCTGTGGTCTGTCTTGCCTTTTCTTTGGGGCATGTTAGTGGGCATTAGCTGCTTTCTTTGCTTTGGTGTGCTGTGTGTTTTGTCTGGGTAATGCATATGTTTGTGTACATATGTTGCCTTGGTGTTTTTATTTTTTATTTTTTGGGGGCTTGTTGTTGTGTGCCTTCAAGCTGTTCCCAACTTATGGTGACTCTAAGGCGAATCTATCCTGGGCTTTTCTTGGCAAGATTTGTTCAAGGGTGGTGGTGATTGCCATTGCCTTCCCCTGAGGGTGTGACAGTGTGACTTGCCCAAGGTCACTCAGTGGCATTTCAGAGTTTGAACCCTGGTCGCCAGAGTCATAGCCCAATACTCAAACCACTATGCCACGCTGGCTCTTGGATTTTTTTGTAGAGCACGCATTTTGCCTGGCATATGTCTGAACGTGTACATACTGCCAAATTGGGGAGGGGGTGTTTTTTTCTCCAGTTTTTGTGTGTGTGTGTGTGTGTGTGTACGGGAGGTGAAGTGCAAAAGGAGCCTCTGTCCGTGGGTTTCTTTAGTTTGCTGCTGGGTATTTTGGTGTGTTTCATGTTGGCAAATATGGGATTGGGCACTTTGGAGGGGGGCTTAACTCCCACCTCTGCCTTGTATTCTGTTTGGGGTCTCTGGGCCTTAGGAACGTGCCTTCTGTGGAATGGGTTTTGGAGCAGAAAACTGTACATTCGAAAGAGCAGTTCTGTGTGTGGACTCAGACCCAATCTTTGCACTGTATTTCAGTCCCTAGACAAGTTACTTCCGTTTAAGTATTACCAGACTGCCTTCTGGGATAAGAGTGTTTTTGAGTGACTTTTCCCACCCACTGGGTGACCTTGGGCAAGTCACATGCTCTCAGCCTCAGGGGAAAGTGGTGGCATGCCTCCTCTGAACAAATCTTGCCAAGAAACCCCCTTCATAGGTTCATCGTAGGGTAGCCATAAGTTAGAAATGACTTGAAGGCATACAACACCACAAATCCACCTGCTGAGTGACCTTATCCATTTTGTGAAGCCAAACATTTGTTCAATGCAAGCACATTCTTCAGGCAACTAAACAGATGAGTGTATATACATGGAAGTCACTGGATGGGCAATATAGACCCGAAATGCTCAATATGTGTTCAAATCCAAAGGAAAGGAAATGTCAGGGATTCTAGTAACTACTTGGACCATTGTTTTCATTTCCCATGCAAGAAAAGTGATGCTTAAGATTTTACTATAAAGACATTTACTATATATGGCATGAGAAATGCCAGTTGTCTAAGCAGAATTCAGAAAAGGAAAAGGTACTGAAGATCTTATTACAAACTAGCTAAAGGAATGTACCAAAGAATTTCGGGGGGAGGGGAATCCATATGAGCTTCATAGCTTATAATCTATAGATTGAAGTGTTTGTATGACTGCACAAATTATGACAAACTAGGGACTGCTCCAAAAGCAATGGGTGCACAGGGTTTGTATAATCCAGATAAGAGGCCACTGTTAGGATAGAATATGGAGAAACAGAATGGTTTCCATTTTGCAAGGAGGAGAGAGAACAGTGCATTTTAACACCTGTTTGATTTCTGTGCTGATCATAGCATGTGGAAAGTGGGATTCTATTTTGATCAAGGTGGTGTGAAAAGTGGAGGAAGAAATATCAAATCGTTTAAGATAAGCAGATGATTCCACATTACCAGAAAGATTTGGAACAGTTACTGGGCAAAGTTAAGCAGGGGGAAAGTACTAACGCAGGGTTACAGTTTAATATTAACAAGACAAAAATAAGGCTCGCTCAAGGTTTACATAATTGCATGACGAAGACAGTGAAACAGTTGAAAATTTGCTATACCTCAGCTCAGACATCAGTCAAAAATGGAGCCTGGAGCTAAGAAATCCAGAGACTTGGAATGGCCGCTATGAAAGAACTAGGCAAGATTTAACTATAAAAGATACACCCCTGAAAAACAAAGTCAGGATCACCCACACCGTGGAGAGATCTGAAAGCTGGACAACAAAGAAAAGTACCAGGAAAATCAATGCATTTGAAATGTGGCGCTGGACGAGAGTTTTATGGATACCACCAAACACAAAAAGACAACAATGTGTCCTAGAGTAAATTGAGAGTGAACTCTCACATGAACCCAAATTAAATGAACTGAGGTCCAAAACACACCACAGAAATGATCCAATTTGAGACCGCTTTAACAGCACTGGCTCAGTGCTTGGGAATCCTGGGAGAGTTTATTGTGGCCCCAGAGCTTTCTGACAGGTTCAGTGTCTCACAAAATTACAGTCTATCATACTTTGGGTATGTTGTAAGAAACTATGACTCATTAGAAAAGACAATAAAGCTGGAAAAAGCTGAAGGCAGTAAGAAAGCAGAAAGACCACATTACTACTCAAGGAAGGAAGCCAAGGCCGTGAGTTTGCAAAACCTGATCAGGGCAGTTCTCTTTGGAGGTCTCTCATTCAGAGGGTCAGAGCGGACTTGACAACACATGACAACCACGACCCTGTTGCGAGAGTCTATCCAGTTATGTTCTTGTTTCGTGCCTTCAAGTCATTTCCGACTTATGGCGACCCTATCCTGGGGTTTTCTTGGCAAGATTTGTTGTAGGGGGTTGCCTTTGCCTTCCCCTGAGGCTGAGAGCGTGTGACTCACCCAAGGTCACCCAGTAGGTTTCCATGACGGAGTGGGGATTCTCCAGAATCATAGTCCAACACTCAAATCAGATGGCCTGCTGTTATATATCAAGGTGTTGATGTTGTTGTGTGCCTTCAAATCTACTTATGATGACCCTAAGAATCTATCATGAGGTTGCCTTGGCAAGTTTCTTCACAGACACTTTGCCACTGGCATCCTCTGAGGCTGTGAGAGTGTGACTTGCCCAAGGTCTCCCAGTGGGTTTCATGGCAACTGTAAAGCAAAGCTATCATGATGTTTTCTTGGCAAGATTTCCTTAGAGGGGTTTTTTACTATTGCCTTCCTCTGAGGCCGAGAGAGTGTGACTTGCCCAAGGTCACCCAGTGAGTTTCAAAGGTGGAGTAGCGAATTGAACCCTGGTTTCCCACAGTCACGTGAGCACAGCATGGCACAGTGGTCTGAGTGTTGGACTGAGACTCTGGAGACCAGGGTTCATATTCCCAGTTCAGCCATGGAAGCCTAATGAGTGACCCTGGGGCACTCACATTCTCTCAGCTTCAGAGGAAAGCAAAGGCAAACCTCCTCTGAACAATCCTGGCCCAGAAAACCCCAGGGGGTTTTAGCGGGTTGCCATAAGTCAGAAATGACTTGAAGGCACACAACAATGGAAGGTACTAAAACAAAAGACAGCACTTGCCCATCGGGAAACATAGGAGTATATTTGCTCATAGGGAACCATTGGGGAATACTTGCCCATAGGGAACCATTGGGATACTTGCCCATAGGAATACATTGGGGAATGCTTGCCCATAGGGAACCATTGGGGAATAGTTGCCCATAGGGAACCATTGGGGAATATTTGCCCATAGGGAACCATTGGGGAATAGTTGCCCATAGGGAACCATTGGGGAATGCTTGCCCATAGGGAAACATTGGGCAATACTTGCCCATAGGGAACCATTGGGGAATACTTGCCCATAGGGAAACATTGGGGAAATAATTTCCATTATTTCCCTATGGGCAAGTATTCTCCAATGATTTTCTGTGGACAAATATTCCCCAATGTATCCCTATGGGCAAATATTCCCCAATGGTTCCCTATGGGCAAATGTTCCCCGATGGTTCCCTATGGGCAAGCCTTCCCCAATGGTTCCCTATGGGCAAGCCTTCCCCAATGGTTCCCTATGGGCAAATATTCCCCAATGGTTCCCTATGGGCAACTATTCCCCAATGGTTCCCTATGGGCAAAGTATCCCTATGGACAAATATTTCCCAATGTATCCCTATGGGCAAGTATTCTTCAATGGTTCTCTATGGGCAAGCATTCCCCAATGATTCTCCATGGGCAAATAGTCCCCGATATTTCCCTACGGGCAAGTCTTCTCCTATGTTTCCCCATGGGGCAGTAATTCCCAACATTTCCCTATGGACGAGTATCCTACGGGCAAGCCCTGTCATTTGTTTGAGTCCGTCTCTACCACCCGCAACTCCCACAGCCATAGTCCAACGCTCAAACCACGGCGCCATGTTGTCGAGGACTCCATAAGCACTCCCCGTGTTATGGTTCTGCACTCAAGCCACGCCAACGTAGTCCGTGACTGCCTTCTGCCCATGCTCAGAGGCACTCTCTCCCTGGGGCTGCCGTCAGAGGAGTCTGCGAGGCCAAGCGTCCCCCCCCTCCGCCCGGCTTCTCTCTCTCTCCTGGGTCTGGCCCCCAGGCCCCCCCCCCGAGCCCTCCCACCTGAGTCGGAACTGCTCCCGCCAGACCTTCCCGCGGGGCTGCGAGGCTTCCCTGAGGCGGCGGCAAGTGGCGGCCAGGCGGCTCACGTCGAGGGCGCTGAGGGCGCCGCAGCACAGGATGAACTCCAGCAGCTCCCCCGGCAGCTCCGTCAGGCTGAGCGGGCCTGGGCTCGTCCCTGTCTCCGTCCCCGCGGCCTCCTCTTCCTCCCGGCGAGGCTCCAACTCCGAGGCGCTGGGCTCTTCCCTCAGCTGAGGAGAGGAGGACGAGGACGCCGACGCCGACGCCGCCATCTTGGCTGTTTACCTGAGAGACGGCTAAGGGACCGTCTCCAAGTTCGAGCGAGGAAGAGGAGGAGGAGCGCCTCAGGGACCGTCGCGCAAGTGCCTTCCCCTCCCCGAGACGCGCGGGCCGGAGGGCGGAGTCGGCTTGGCGCCTTTCCCCCCCCCGAAAGAGCCACAACTGCGAGGCCTACGCGTTGCTCGTCCCCTGTTCTCCCGTTGCATTCCGGGCTTTGTAGTTCAGTGAGGCCTAGGCCTTCTCTGGCGGAACGTGCTGAATGCCTCCTCCCTCAACTGCCAATCCCAGGATGCAACAGGAGGCAGTCCCGAGTTCGCCTCGTGGAAGAGCAGTAGCTGCAGCAGCAGGAGGAGGAGGAGGAGGAGGAGGAAGAGGAGAGTGTGGCGCTCCCCCTCTGATAGCTAGGGCTGCCTTCTCCTCCAGAAAACTCCCAAAGCGGGATGTACCAACACAAATGACAGTACTTGCCCATAGGGAAGCCATACTTGCCCAATTCCTCAAAGGGAAGCCATATTTGCCCAATACTTGCCCATAGGGAACCATTGGGGAATGCTTGCCCATAGGGAACCATTGGGGAATATTTGCCCATAGGGAACCATTGGGGAATGCTTGCCCATAGGAATACATTGGGGAAGACTTGCCCATAGGGAACCATTGGGGGATATTTGCCCATAGGGAACCATTGGGGAATAGTTGCCCATAGGGAACCATTGGGGAAGACTTGCCCATAGGGAACCATTGGGGAAGACTTGCCCATAGGGAACCATTGGGGAATGCTTGCCCATAGGGAACCATTGGGGAAGACTAGCCCATAGGGAAACATTGGGGGATATTTGACCATAGGGAACCATTGGGGAAGACTTGCCCATAGGGAACCATTGGGGAAGACTAGCCCATAGGGAACCATTGGGGAATGCTTGTCCATAGGGAAACATTGGGGAATGCTTGTCCATAGGAATACATTGGGGAATGCTTGCCCATAGGGAACCATTGGGGAATATTTGCCCATAGGGAACCATTGGGGAATGCTTGTCCATAGGGAAACATTGGGGAATGCTTGTCCATAGGAATACATTGGGGAATACTTGCCCATAGGGAACCATTGGGGAATGCTTGCCCATAGGGAACCATTGGGGAAGACTTGCCCATAGGGAACCATTGGGGAATATTTGCCCATAGGGAACCATTGGGGAATACTTGCCCATAGGGAAACATTGGGGAATATTTGCCCATAGAGAACCATTGGGGAATACTTGCCCATAGGGAAACATTGGGGAATGCTTGCCCATAGGGAACCATTGGGGAATGCTTGTCCATAGGGAAACATTGGGGAATGCTTGTCCATAGGAATACATTGGGGAATGCTTGCCCATAGGGAACCATTGGGGAATATTTGCCCATAGGGAACCATTGGGGAATGCTTGCCCATAGGGAACCATTGGGGAAGACTTGCCCATAGGGAACCATTGGGGAATATTTGCCCATAGGGAACCATTGGGGAATATTTGCCCATAGGGAACCATTGGGGAATGCTTGCCCATAGGGAACCATTGGGGAATGCTTGCCCATAGGGAACCATTGGGGAATATTTGCCCATAGGGAACCATTGGGGAATATTTGCCCATAGGGAACCATTGGGGAATGCTTGCCCATAGGGAACCATTGGGGAATGCTTGTCCATAGGGAAACATTGGGGAATACTTGCCCATAGGAATACATTGGGGAATGCTTGCCCATAGGAATACATTGGGGAATGCTTGCCCATAGGGAACCATTGGGGAATGCTTGCCCATAGGGAAACATTGGGGAATACATGCCCATAGGGAACCATTGGGGGATATTTGCCCATAGGGAACCATTGGGGAATGCTTGCCCATAGGGAAACATTGGGGAATGCATGCCCATAGGGAACCATTGGGGGATATTTGCCCATAGGGAAACATTGGGGAATACTTGCCCATAGGGAACCATTGGGGAATATTTGCCCATAGGGAAACATTGGGGAATATTTGCCCATAGGGAACCATTGGGGAATATTTGCCCATAGAGAACCATTGGGGAATGCTTGCCCATAGGGAACCATTGGGGAATGCTTGCCCATAGGGAACCATTGGGGAATGCTTGCCCATAGGGAACCATTGGGGAATGCTTGCCCATAGGGAAACACTGGGGAATACTTGCCCATAGGAATACATTGGGGAATACTTGCCCATAGGGAACCATTGGGGAATACTTGCCCATAGGGAATCATAGGGGAATACTAGTATTTCCCTGTAAATCTCTATGGACAAGTATTCCCCAATGATTCTCTCTGGGCAAGTATGGTTTCCCTATGGGCAAGTACTGTCATTTGTTTCAGTATGTTCCCTCCAAAGCAGGAGACAGGCAGGCTCTGCTGGCTGCATCTGCTCTCCCTTGGGAGGACTATCAGGAGCCCCAGAGAGCCTTCTCCTCCACAAGGCAGTCGCCTCCCTTTGGAAAGCTGGTCAAGATGGTGGCTGGCACCACCCCTGGCAGTAAGGAATCCCACTGTTCAACTACTGTATAGACTCATGGATACGTCTAGAAATGTGAGCCAAAGTACTGACCCCCAAAACCTGGGTCGACTGATCCATGGGTCAATGTTAAGTGACTGTACCTTAATGCTTATCAATAATAACAGGAGCCATCCCCTTCTCTGAACAGAGTGGCAAAAGGCAAGAGCATAGTCCATCCTGGGAGAAACTTTAAAAAGCACGAAAAGAAGCACCACCACCCCTCTCTGTTTTAATCCACTGTGGTGTCCCTTCTGGCCTTTCTGAACGTTTGGGTACAAAAACAGCAGTGGGCTTTGGCACCATTTTCCTTTCCTTCATCCTTTGCATCCTTTATTACATGCCCCAAGTTTTACCCTCAACTTATACATGGGTTATATAAAAATTCATAACTTTGGCCCCCAAAACCTGCCTTCGACTTAAACATGAGGTTGACTTATAGTCGAGTATATAGAGTATAAAGGGATGCAGTGGCTCAAGTGGTTAAGACACTGACTCTGTTGGTTGCAAGATTGGTAGGTTGGCAGTTGAAGGCCCAAGTGCTGCATGAAGGGGTGAGATCCTGCCACTAGTCCCAGCTTCTGCCAACTTAGCAGCAGTTTGAAAGCATGCAAATACAAGGAGATAAACAGGTACCACTTCAGTGGGAAGGTAAACAGCATTCGGTGGACTCATGCTGGCCACAGGATCACAGAGTAGTCTCTGACAACGCTGGCTCTTTGCTTAGAAATGGAAATGAGCACCTCCCCCTATGGTCAGACATGATTTGACAACTTTGTCAACAGGGAATACCTTTACGTTTACCTATATAAAGTATATGGTATGTGAAGAGTTTGTCCTTGCTGTATGAGACAGGGGAATGGTGCTGGAGTCCATCAGTAACTGCCCAAAGGTGGCCACTGCTGCCACCTTGCATCTGCTGTCTGAGGCGATAACCTTACTCTGTTCAATGGTAGGGCCGGGCCCACATAGGAAGCTGCCTTCTGCTCATCCAACATTGGGCCAACTCAATCCAATACTGTCTATATAGCTGTTTCCTTTCATTGGACAGGAAGAAAATGCAGGTAGGATTCAGAGAAATGTGATGAAAAAGAGACGTTCACATCCCTAGTCGGTAGTGGGTCCTTCTGAGAGCTCTGACTGTTCACGCTGCTCACTGATGTCAACTCTTGAAGCCTGGACTGCATACAATAGCACTGTGAGTTCACTTTCCAAAGTGGAATATTTCCTGGGCTGTTTTAACAAAAACCATTATCTTCAGACACTCAGATGCTAAAAGACCAGGCAGGACAGCGCAATGGATTCAATTCACTTTTTAATTGATTGCAATGCAAACAGGCATAAGTATTTTTATTCCATAAAATCAGAAGATCCGAACTATACAGAAAGGAGGTGCATGCTTTAGAACAGTGTAGATATCTCGCAAACAAGAGCAGGAGTCAGTCCATGAGAGAGGTGCTGAGCATGTTGTACAAATGGTGTAGACTTGGCAGCATCAAGAGCTTGGAGGTAAAGGAACATAAAATATTTCCGACTGCTTAAAGCACTGATATGATCAAATACAGCTCCCACCCTCCCTCACTCCCAAAAAACATACATTTGTGCAGTGTATTGAAACATTACAAACTGAATTGCACTGCCCAGCCACACAAGGAAATGCAACTGTGATTTGTTCATCAGCTTTTGATTTATGGCAGTGACTCAAAAACAAACAAACAAAAATACCCATTAACAAATAAATAACAAAGAAGGCACAGTGACACAAAGGAGCTGAGCTGAAGGGGAAAGGAATGAAAAATGGTCACGTTAGCAAGGAAGAATCCACAGCTTGGATGCTTGGGAGACCTCTAGATTTCCAAATGTTGTTCACCCATATTAAGTCACAGCTCTACGTAGGCGGAAACGTATATACAGCTGTTCATCCCACAACACCATCAGAGCACTTTAAGTTAACCTGGCAAAGCTCATGTGGGGGGGGGGGGTAGAAGCAAGTTTGTATAACCAAAACACATGGTTGCCATTATCTGATAAAGGTAAAAGTTAGGAAGCAGGTTTCTATTTAATTATGAATGCTTTTCTGCACTAGAACTGGCTTAGGTTTTTTCTTTTTTTAGTTACACTCAACTGCAATGCTTGTATTCTACCACTAGGTACTGCTATATCCCTGTTTGCACAGTTAAGCATTACAGCAGCATCCACTGACAAAACATAAGTATCATCGGCTCATTGAACAAAGATGCCTCTTTGGTTCATTTTCTGCAGTGGGGGGAGAAAAGCCTCTGCCATGAGATGAGAGTGCACTTTCTTTTATACAAAGCAAGCATGTGGGGAAACCAGAGCAATAGTTACACAAGAGAACTTTCACTGAAAAGGGACTAGGCAAGGATGGGAAGCATGCAGCCCTACAGATTTTGGACTTTATCACACCAGCCTGTTGTCTTGCCACAATTGCACTAGTTTAAGAATAGAAGCATATCGGTTTGGCATCATTTATCACACTTTCCCCCACAATAGTGCTCTGGGGATCCATGGTTGTGTGATCTGTTTTTTGCACTGTCAAACACCGCTGGTGTGAATGTGCTGCTCTTCCTGTCTCTGAAAGCACTGAGCTTCCCAACTTTGGGAAGCTGTTGGCAGCAACGGTTGCTGCTGCTTCCCCCTCTGGAAGCATGGGGCTGCTGCGTGAACATTCATACAGCAACCCCACGCTTTGGGAGGAAGCCGGGGACAAGCCATCCCAGCTGCCAGCAGGCTTGGGGAAGAAGCTGATGGATACAATTGCTGCAAGAGGAAGAGGGGAGAGAAGCAGAATCATGCCCATGCACAACACATGACTGCCTATGAAAAGGAACTATCACACAAAGGAGTAGCAATGAGATTGAGAGCCTATTGACGGGTTTTGCCTGTCAATGAAATGTTGCACAAACTCTAATGAATAGAATGCAAGGGAGCAGCAGGATAGACGTGACGCCATGTGATAAGTACCAGCCAGACATTTTTATCATGTTAAAATTCTGCTTTTTTTTGTTTCACGTGGTAAATCCATTGTTGGACTACAAATCCCAATATCTCTCACCATTGTCTGGGCTGGCTATGGCTGCTGGGATTGCAGTCATGCAGAGGGCTGCATGTTTTCCCATCCCTGGATTGGCCCCAAAGGTGGTTGATTACATTTTAAGGGGAAAATGCAACAGGCAAAATCTATGAGGACCAATTGTAATGTAATAAATAGAGCCAGATGAAGGCATTTGTTCAACAGTTAAATGGACAAAAGTTGCATCTTCTAGCATTCCACTGATGAACACGCTGTTTCTCAAAGCATGCCATGCCATGATATGTCTCCAAGCATGGGAAACAACTGAGCCATTTATTAGGTAAGTTTATGGCTGAGCCTCACGACATGTGTCTGTTGTAAAAAAAAAAAAAAATGTTCTTGTGCATCTGCTGCTTACTTTTTCAGCCCCAGCAATCCATATGGGGATATAAATAAGGTAAACATACACATGCATCTTTGTGTAAACTCACAATAAACTGACATGCAGTCCGAACATCCAGTTGTACTTGCCCACATAACTGCTTGGGCAAAGTATTCTAAATATTTGAGTGTGTCTGGCTAATCTGGCGCAGCAAATGATGTAAAGCTAGTGTGGCAGTTCACTTTTTGCCAGGCAATAGGCTGCATGCATTCTTTGATCTCCACAGCATGAGACAATCAGGACTTTGGGAATGTGTAGAATTTGGATTGAATTGGAATGTGGTATATTTTGATCTTACCAGGTCTAAATTATGCTAAAAGATTTCAATAATAAACCATCTTGTCATTTTCTTTTTAAAGATCACCCTCTATCAGCTTTGCCTTGCATTTACTGTTAGTGCAACCTTATGCATATTTACCCAGAATTAAGTTCCACTGTGGACAGTGGGGTTGTCTCCCATGTAAGCATCCATAGGATTACTGCCTGAATCAAAGTGCCCTTACTAAACCCAGCCAGAGCTTCTCACGACAACATCAACGCATTTTACTGGAAAGGCATTTCCTCCAAGGGGCTACCAAGGAATCCATACCACATTTACAATCCCAAGGAGACATTCCCTCACCTTTTCAAGCTCTGTCCAGCTGATCTTTAATTCTCAATTCTCAAGGGCCTTAAGAGAGACAAAATAAGTTTATACCCCCCAACTAGCATTACTCCAAAACATGCCCCCTTTTATAAACTATCTCCGATATCGTGATTGACAAACTCTTCAAAAGGAAAACTGGGCAGCATTTATAATTGAGGTCAGCTTAGGACTCAAAAGTGTTTTACTGCTGCCATATTAGTGAATTTGCCACAAAAAGTTCGCAACTGTTTCCTGAAAAGGTACCATAGTTCAGAGTTTAACTTTGCCTTGCTACAGCTGCAAGATCTATCATCTTCTAGGGAAGATGAGGATGTCCTGGATTTTTATGAATCATGGTGATAGCTCATTTTTCCATACTTCATGTGACCATGGACATTGATCAAGTTAATGTGTATCTGAGAGAAGGAAGGAAGGAAGGAAGGAAGGAAGGAAGGAAGGAAGGAACTGGGTGGGGTGGACATACATGGGTGCAAACCACTGCCATGAAAGGCTGGGCCAAAAAAAGAATGAAGAAAATCTTTCTTTCTGGCTGCAGGAAGGAAGACAGTTCTTCCAAATAAGAGACTTTAGGAAAAGCTACCTTACCAACACTGGAAATAGGACCTTCCTCAACTCAAAACACCTTTCTGTCCAGAAGGGTAGAATGGACAGTTCAATGAAACCCAAGCCAGGCCTATGTTCTCTTCTCTCAGTCCCACAGCTTTCCTAGGCACATGTGGTGGGTATGAGGGAAAATGCTATATTTTAACTTGAAAAGGTGTGTAGGCAAGTCACGTTTTTAGTATTCTGGGGTGGGAAATCTGTGTTAGCAGGTAAGTAACACTGCAAAGAATGTTTGACTTACATGGAAGAGTATATTCATCCTTGTGGTTCAACTTTTCTTTCTCTGCTATTCTCAAAATGGGGTTGAATTATTTTTCTCCCACTGCCCCATGCACTTCCAGTTTGTTTCCTAGTCATTTGTGGCCCATGAAATTGGTGAGGCATTTTCAACACATTTCAGGCAGGGTTGTCTCATTTTTGAGACAATGCACCAGAGATTTTGCCTTCCTCCCCCTTGTTAACTCTCTCTCTCTCTCTCTACATATAGTTTCATAGCTGCTTGAAAGGGTGATGGAACTGCAGTTAAATCAGCTCGAGAGAATTCCCATTTGCTTCACAATTGTCCTATGAAATGTGACTCCATTTCCTATGAACTGTTGCTCCATCCGCGGGGGGGGGGGGGGGGGGAGAGATGGTGGTTCCCTTCTTCCCTTACAAACCAACAATACTGAATACTTCAGTCTAGTGTTCAGTTTTTCTGAATAGGGGAATATTAAAAAGTGGTCACACCTACTAGATAGTTGACTTTTGGACAGCTCCCCAAATCTCCCAACCAGCGAGGTTGTACTCAGAGACTAGGAGCTGCAGTAAACAAAAGGGCAATGGCCATCCTGGCTAGGAAAGCTGGTGAGCTGTAGACCAAAATAAATAAATAAGTAAATAAACTTTTCCAGGCTTTATCAGATTTGGGGCCTAAATCCTATAAGACCAGGCAAGACAGGAACTTTGTAGATCACAGATGAGGAATCTAAATCCGTTTAAATGCAGTTGAACTGTTTCTCCCATGATCTCTTGCCACTGGAGGGTCAGAATTGCCTCCCTCTTGTCTATATGGCTCTACAGTGGAAGAGATTGCTTTATCTTTACCCAAGAGTGAGGGGGCTGTCTGAGGAAGCTGTTTATGGGTGTCATGCAAAGGCACTCAATTGTTATTTAATTTATTAGCTACCCCACTTTTACTGTTGCCTCAGATCCTAAAATAACTTGACCAAATCTGGGTTCTATGCTTTTTGACTGGGGAGGAATGGGGCCCGTTTAATTCAGACAGCAATATGTCTTGGGTCAGGCCTATGCAGAGATGGTTCTTTGGCACCATGATTTTTGTCTTGCTGAGGAAAAAGATAATATGCCCATCCTATGACGTTAAGCAAACAAAACCCCTAGAAGGCTCTCCTATGTACAAAAACTCTGAAAGGCAGGACATGGTCCACAGTTGCTTCCTGGTAGCCTGTCGGTGAAAGTCTGCCTACCTTTGCAACCTTAAAGAGTGGTGCCATTAAGGCTGGATTTTGGGGTTGAAGTCTAGGGCCCTACTCAGCAGAATGAACAGGAGGAGCAGAGGCAGCTGAGCTGGTTTACCTCACTTTGAAGCAAGTGAAACAATACACACGACAATGTCAAGCAGGGTGAGCAACCGGAGCCTTCCAGCTGCTTTTTTTTGCTTGTTTGTTGGAAGGAGGGGTTTACAACTTCAATCAGCCCTAGCTAGCACAGGCAATGGTGAAAGACTATGTGAGTTGTAGTCTGAAAAATCTGGGGTCCCAGCACCACCATGAAATCCACTGTACACAAGCACACTGCACAGGGCTGAGAACTCAGCTGGTACAGGAAAAGGAGAAAGGGGCAAGGCAGTAACATTAAGACAGGGCAAACAGAACACAGCATGCTGATGAAGGTGACATTGTGACCTGTTCAAGAGAGACCGGTCCCACTTTGTAGAGGATAGAGAGACTGCACAGGGCAGCCATTCACCACCTCCCCACCTTCCTCCTGCCAGAGTACAGACACTGAAGGGTGGTGGAGGTGGGAACATGACCCTCTGCTTGAAGCAAAGAGCTTGACAGACCAGATGGCAATTCCACCTTTCTCTGCTCCTATCCTTGATCCTCTGATCCTGCACTCCCCCCCCCACCCCCCACGGAACACTGAAAGATACAGATGATGATTACTTAGGTAATGATTTCATGCAGCCTCCAAAAAGCAAAACAACACCCCCAAGTCCTTGTCATTAACAAGAGGAAGAACAAAGTTGTGAGTTGTGTGTGTGTGTATAAGAGCCACTGCAGGTTGAGAAAAGCCATCACGCTTTAGCAAGGGAACTCCAGAGAAGGGCACACGGAGAGAAAAGAAACTGCCACAGGATGCAAGGAGAGGTGTGTGAGGGAAGAAACATCAGCTTTGTCGTCATCTCTGTCACCATCTACGCGTTGGCCAACGTCTATTCATCAGGACACAATAACAGGACGAGACACAGAAGAGCTTTTGCCATGGGCCATGGAGTCCCTGGAGAAAAGGAGCGGATGTAGATGGGTCAGTACAGGATCCAGCCCCCCTCATTGGGCTGGAATAGTGCAGCAGGAGCTGCTATGACTGGCCATGGCTTGGCATCCCATCTTGGGCAACAGTTAGTCAAGGTTAGGAACAAAACACCCTGCAAGAAAGCCAATTGTTAGAGCCGATATCACACTTGCCTTGTAAAGTGCTTTAAGCATCACTGGAGAGTCCCACTCTACTGCCGTGAGTGTGCATTAGCACCCTTTGGTGACTTACAAGTGTTTTTGTCTTCCCCAATTTCACAGGGAAAGCTCCACAGGACATTTCTTGATCAAGAATTTGGTTACAGCCATCACGCCAAAGAGGATTTGAGCATGGCCAAGATGAAACAAAGCTACTAGTCAAAAAGATTTATTGGTGTTCCATGGATGCAGCAATTATTTTACAGCCAAGAAAACCCATCGCCTACACTGCTATGGCAAAGTCCTCCTCCAGCTCAATGGAAGGAATACCCCCGGAAGCCATCCTGTCTCTCAAATGTACGCATCCTCACCTTGGCACAAGGTCAAGCTCCCCTCTCCTTCTTAAAACACACAGAATGGACCAGTTGAGAAAAAAATTACTCCCCCACTACCTCTCATGACTAAGCTGAGAGGTGGGGACGTGAGTGTCCATTAGGTTCTCACAAGAAATCTATCATTTCATGTCTTCTAATTACTGAAATGCCATCTTGAAGAAAACGGTTCAATGTGGGCTAGAAACAATGTTGTCCATTCTAAGGATAAAATACCTCTTTCATGGCTGTTTTGGACTGTGTCATAGTACAGTCAGACCTTTGCATCTGTGGTTCCCCCGGGTACAAAAAAAATGGGACTTCAAGTCCTGTTGTCCCTAATGGCAGTGCAATGTGCGTGTGGCTCAACAATGGGACAATGGGGCTTGCCTTCCATGGATGCTCAAATCCATAGATGGCAAGCCTGCATATGGCAAGGTCTCACTGTATTCTGTGCACATTTCAAGTATTAATGACAACAAGGTCCACGTTCACTACAGAGCAGGAACTTATCCTCTTGTCCTTTGTAAAGTGCAATGCTGATGTCTGGCTTCTTTCTTGAACTGACCTCCTGGCTTGTCCTTTGGTTCTAATTTACTCTTTGATCCTGACCTCTGGCTTTATCCCATTGCTTCTGCCTCACCACAAACCACTGTCAGCAGCTTGTCCCCAGTACCAGGGTCTCAAGAAAGGATGGGGAACCTTTACTTCTCCAGATGTTTTGGACTACAGTCCCATCATTTGTAACCATTTGGGACTTGTAGCCTAAACCATCAGTAGGACCAAAGATTTGCTACCCCTGGTTTCAAGTTAAGTTTTTCCCCTCAGCTCCTTTGAGGTGCAAGGGGTTGACATGGAACTTTCTATATTCAGTACCAGATCCTCTATAGTGCTTTGAAATGTAATTTCTATTCAATACTAGCAATGAGTTTGCTTGCTACAATTGTTAACTGTTCATTGTTAGCTTTTACATTTAATTCTTTTATATTCTTGATGTTTTAATTGTATTACTGTTTAATATTGTTTTAAGGGGGGGGAGGGATATCTTATTACTGTAATTTGTTTTTAACTTGTAAACCACCCGGATTGGGTAACCATTGGGCGATATAGAAATAAATTTTTTATTATTATTATTATTATTATTATTATTATTATTTGACCCATGGTCCCTGTGGCTGGGTGAATGTGGAAGCTGTAGTCCAAAAAAGCAACTTCTCTAAGTTCTGCAAGGTACCCCAATGAGTCAGCTGTGTAGTAATCCCCACCCACTCTCAACATGAGACTCAAAGGATGGGGTGAGGTTTTGCCATGATCCAATTCTGAACAACAAAAGGGATTCTGTTCTCAGCCCACACATTCTAGGGAAACAAAAGCCCATGTTTAAAAAGAAAGGGGAAAAGCCAGAAAGCTAACTCACTCATCCGTGTCTTTCTTGCTTTCCTCAATGTGCGCAATCGACTCAGACCGTAGGCGGTTAGTCACTTCATACGTGCGCAAAGTGACTCCAAATATATCCTCATGGTATCGGTTGTCATCCTGCAGAGTGGGGGAAGAGATGCACAAGACTGAAAATCAATGCACTGTTACTATTTTGCAGAATACAGGCCCTTCAGAGAAAGCATAAAAGGGACTAGAATTCAATGGTTCTGTTTTTGCTTTTCCAGATGTTTTGGACTTTAAATTCCAAATGCACCAGCCATTATAGCCTATGGTCAGAGATATGGAAAGCTGAAATCCAAAGGATCTGGAGGACCCCTCATCTAGACAACCAGGGTGGTATAAAAGTTTGAAATGAATCAATATTCTTCCCTTGTTTACCCCTGCCTCCATTAGTCCACTTCTCCTCCCCACACTGTTCTGTGCTGAATTTTTATATTGTACATTCTTCAGGATATTACCCTGTCCTCTAGTATATAGGAGATGTACCACACATATTGAAGTCAGGCCTTGTGGTCGTCTTCTGATGTGTTTCAATCCAGATCCACTGCCTGTTCTGGTTGCTGGAAGTGCAACAATGATTAGCACTGAAACTGTTAATGCCTCAGAGTGGATAGTAGCAATAGGTTTAGATAGTCTGAGTGACCTGTAATGAGCTACCCCTCTGTCTATCTATCCTGACCCCTGTGATGTAAACTGATACTTTTAGGGATGTTTCTACCTCTTCTTCCCACAGAGCTCTCTCAGCTCCTACCTAGAATGTAGCTAGATTAGAACAGCTCCCAGAGTAACTTTCCAATCTTAGCATGGAGTTCCTATAATAAAGACTTTAGTTTGTTCTCTAAACCATTGGTGTCTTTCCTCTTTAAGTCAGGATCTCTAACAGCTGCATGCACAAAGCTAAGGTCCTGATATTATAGTTCAGCTTTTCTCTACCTTGCACCTTCTACATGTTGGACTACAGTTCCCATCAGCTCACTGGCTTTTGGTGAATTATGGGTGTTGTAATACAACAGGGGAAGGGCATCAGGCTGAGGAGGCTGCTGTAGACTCCAGTGAATAGAACAGTGCCCTGAACATGATGGGAAATGTGTACTCACTCTTAGCTTGCTGATGAAAGTGCTGGCCTCCTCAGGTGTCAGCTTGCCTTGCTGCCTTGCAATGCTCTGGATGGTCTTGAGAACATCTCCAGCCATGGTGACATCGCCACAGACATAAATGTGGCCTCCTTGTTCTTTCAGTGCCTTGTAAACTGATCCTGCCAGCTGCTCCTGCAGGATGTCTTGCACATATTTCTACAAAAAGGGAAAGGGTAGAATTAGAATCTCACTGTATGTTGGGCCTCCACATCCCCAGGAAGTGGCCTATAGGTAACTATGGATATTAGAAAAAGGTATTCATTACAAGAACTAGTTACTGGTAACCAGTAACATTCAAATTCTGGGTTACCTTTGGTTTTTCTGGCTCCCGGGAGTAAGCTGTGAACAGTTCCTTGAAGACACCTTTGCTTTTGGCCAGCAAAGTTTCCTCTTTGTAAATGTGGTCAATCTTGGACTGGCGGCAACCAAAGACCAGTGTCATGGGACAAGGTTTCAGGCCTAGGGACAAGATGGGGGAAGAAGCAGACGAGAATGGAAGGGTGTAAGATTGCGTCCATCTTCCTAGTAGCATGAGCAGAAGACAATCCACATTGTAATATACATCTGTTGGTTTCCAACTACATTCTAGGGAAGCAGAACTACCAATCCTTCCCAGAAGTGTGTAGTCTCAGAAGAAACACTTGGGTATGTCGCTAGAGTACACTTTCAGTTCATGCAGGGCAAGAACTGCTTCAGTTCCCTTCCACAGTGACAGTGTAAAGGAGAAGTGGGAGACCCACATGGTGCCAGGGATCAGTAGTGAATTGGTGTGGGCTTCACCATGTGCCTAGGGATGCTGATCCCACATAAGGGTGTGATGATAAACACTATTGGTCTTAAAGGAGAAGCAGGCTTGAAAATGAGCCTAAACCCTGCCCACTCTTACTAAAGCTGGAGTGGCAGCCACCTACATGGGTTACTTTCTCTGTTTTTGGCAAACATTGCCAGATAGTGAGCCAGTATAGTGGTTACAGTGCTGGACTGAGACTTGGGAAATAAAGGCATAAATCTAATTATTAGTCCCAACTCAAGTATATTCTCTGAATCAATGGGAACTTGGTACCTCTACACAAATTTAAGTTCCACTGGTTCAACAGATATATTTCACTTGAGACTACCAGTAGGATTTACAACCCAGGTTTTAGTCCCCACTAAGCCAAGAAAACTCACCAAGTGATCTTGGGCCAGATACTTTCTCTCTCTGACTGACCTACCTCACAGAGTTGTTGCTGTGAGAATAAAATGGAGTGCAGGAGAGCCATATATGCTGCCTTCAGCTCACTACAGCAAAAGCAGTATGCAACTGCAAGTTAGAATAGTTGGACATTCCTTCTTTTGGAGATTTACCGAGAGGCCAGGGACACCTCATTCAAATGCTGAGACAGGACTAGACCTACCTTTGTTTTTGATATCAAAGAGACGCTGCTGCCAAAAGCTCCGGAAAGGAGCAATCCCTGTCCCAGGACCGATCAGGATGCAAGGAACCTGTGGATCTTGTGGCATGTGGAATCCAGGAGCTCTGGATAAACAAAAGGGAGTTTGACTGTTATCAAACAAGCAGGTTTACCTCACTTTTGATTGCAGTGGAATGAACACAAATCATAGAATTAACACAGCCTCGGGACAAGAATACTGATTCCCTTCCTATTTCTAAGAATATGAGAACAAAATCAGGTCTCCATTCTTAGGATCTCTCAATGCAATCCTAATATAAAGAGTTCAAAAGCTTGTATACATTTGCTTTTGGTTGGTCTAATAAAGACATTACATTAATATGGATTTTGAAGGTTGTGATCTACAATCTGGTTATTCTAGCAAAATTCAAGTTTGCAGGCTAGTTTATCTTGTAAATTCCAGTGTGTTTGATGGAGTCTGTAAGTTTCCCACATCTTACCCTCTGACAAAACATGGCACAATTTCATCCTCCTGTATCCGGTTGAACCAGGAAGAGCAGACCCCATGATGTATTGGCCCTTCCCCATCTAGGAGAATGCAGAAAGGTTACTGGTTAATGTGGAAGCCCAATCATAAAAAATATCCAACATTGGCCTTAAAAAAAAGTTACTACCGTACTCAGATTCTGAATGTGAATATCTGACTTCCAAAAATTCAAGCTCACATTACAAATCTGACTTTTCAGTGTATTAGACATTGACTGTGTTTGCACTGCTGTCACCCATTAAATACTGTTGCATGTCAATGGTCAAATTATCTCAGTTTCTAAATGCTATTGTTTATCAACCAAGTACTATCTACCTGTACACATTAGCTTCTGGATACTGCAAATAATGAAGACAAAATGCAAAGTCATTAGTTAGACTATAGCACAACAGTTGAACTTCAAGGACTAATCTTGGTTCACTGAAGTTTATTAAAGTTATATTTCAATAAACATGAAGTGACATGTTATATTTGGGCACAGTTTGATACCCATGCTCAACTTTCAAGCCCACAGATAGCTTTTTAATATATATATATATATATATATATATATACACACACACACCTCTGGTACGATAGGAGACCACAGCTACTGTGAGGTGGACTTCATCAGGGTACATGGCAGGGGAAGAGCTGATGGAATAGTAGCGAGGCTGGAGCAATGGGAGCTGAGTCAGTAGGAGGGTAGAGGGCATCTGCACAGATGGAAACTCCTCCAGAACTTCAACCATTGTGGGATTCTTGGACCATTTCCACTCTTCATATTCCTGCAGACCCTGCATGCGAGAAGAAGTGCACTAGGTTAGTCCAGCATTCTGTTTGCACTGTGACAAACTCTCTCCCTTTGGAAAGCTCATTTCTGGTGATGACTGCCAACAGCAGACTGAACCCCTCGTAAACACGGCAGGGGGAAGATGGGTCAGATCTAGATGTGGTGGCTGAAGGTGTTGGAGTTGAACAGCATCCAGAGGGTTATTTGTTCGTCACCCCTAACCTAGTCCAGAAGGTTTCTCCCAATATCCTTTTGTTTGTGTAAGGGAAGAGAATGTTTGGCTCTCAAGATGTTGTTGAACTACAGTTCTCATCAGAAGGGCTGTATATTCCTCATGCTAGATAGCAGGCACCTCTGGTGACTGTCATCTGTTGCCCCATCTAACTCTTTGCAGCTTTGGTTATATTACAACCATCTGCAAACTGACCTTGTTGTACTTACCCACTGCTGTTGCCTGAACACTCCATGCACCCAAAAATACTGGGTAAAGGGTTAAATGCTTTGATTATTTCTGTCCCCCAGACACAGTTCTGGAACTGATCCTGGAAAGAAGAATCCCAATTCCCAAGCTCTCTATACTGGGGGACTAGTATTCTGCCACATATGGCAGAATGTATGATAGAGCATTAATCATCAATCACTTTGTAAAGATGAAGAAGGTGCAACAGGGCTGGGAGAGAGGTAGGAAGACATCAGTTTCCCATCACAACCTTTCACCGCCCTTCTGACTCTGCCTACCTTGCTAAGAACTTGAAGGCGCTTCTTCTCTTTGTCATTGGTGGCCAGTAAGGCAAACTGTTGCAACAGGATTGGTGTGGGAGGGGTGGTGATATCCAGATAATATTTGAATGCCTGGAAGATGGTACAGGGTGGAATGCGGTTCTCATCTGTCCAGTTGCTGATGACACCTGTGAACAGAACCCAGTTCATCTTCAGTCATAACAGCATCAGAGTTGCTCTGTCATTAAGCAGAGTGCACTGGTCACTTCAGGTAGCAGACATTGGGAGGAAGTAGCAAGGTGTTTGAGGAAAGAAATATGTGCTATGTAGGTTGTCCTGAGCCCCAAAGCCAGCCTGTTGCCTTTGAGCATAACAGAGGATACTCTCCCATTGTCACTGTTGATGAAATATTCAAATAATAAAGTCAGTTCTTTGTTTTGGATAGCAAAATGGCTTGGGCAGGCCCTGATCAGAACAAGTGAACTATTAGAAACTGGAGGTACTCATTTAAGCAGTGACTGGATGGCCATCTGTCACAGATACTGCAGGTTCAAGATTACTGTGAGTAGGCTTGGACTAGAGCAGTGATTCCCAACCTTTGGTCCTACAGATGTTTTGGACTTCAGTTCCCATAATTCCTGATTGTTGGCCAAGTTGGCTGGGGGTTCTGGGATCTTAAGTCCAAAACAAATGGAGGAGGCAAAGGTTGGGAACCACTGGGCTAGATGACTTCCAACGGACCATCTATCTTTAAAACTGTGGTTCTACAAGCATATTTAAAATAGATCTTCTGTTTGTGCAAGTGTGGGAAAGTGTTGCTAGAGAATTTAAGCATGTGTACACTTGTCAAGTGTTTTTGGCTGGTCCTAATAAAAATGTTAAGAGACCAATGCGGCATAGTTGTTTTGAGTGTTGGATTAGGGCTCTGGGAAACCAGAGTTTGAATCCCCACTCAGTCATGGCAACCCACTGGGTGATCCTGGGCAAATCAAATTCTCTCAGCTTCAGAGAAAGGCCGTGGCAAACCCACTCTAGATAAACCTTGCCAAGAAAACCCAGTCATAGTTTTGCCTGAAGGCTGCCTTAAGTCAGAAATTACTCAAAGACAATCATTATCATCATCATCTTTGCCCAAGTGTGAAGGGATGCAACTAAGCTGTTCCAGCAGCAAATACAGTTGTCTTTAAAGTTAACACCATTATGAAGAATACAACAGGTAACTTTGAAAACTGCCAGCCCTTGTTACCTAAAGCTGTACTCCTTTCTTCCAACAGTTCCACCTTCACCAGCTGATTGGTGGGAGGTGCATCTTCCACCCGTTCAATCAAGGCATTGACCAGATCTTCATGGTTGCCTGGGAAGACACCCAAGTGGTCTCCAGGTTCATAATGCAGCTCCTGGTGCCCATTGGTGTGGAGCCTCAGGAAGATTGTGGAGCGGCTAAAGTGAACAGGAAGGTTTAGAATGTTCCAGTCAGTTTTCAACCAGCACTTCCAGTAACTCTATACTAACTGTTCAAAAGCTCCCATGGGGTCTGCAGTTCCTTACCTGGATTTTGGGCTTTGTAGATTCTGACGGTTCAGAAGACGAGCTGCAAAGACTCGTTTTTTATGAATGCTGTATAAGCCTGGAGTTGAAAGAGAATGTCTGTAAGCAGTGGAGGCACATTGTATCATGGGCAAGCAAATTCCAGATCAATGGGAGAAGAAGGAAGAGTTGTATGTTTCACACTATGGATGCTCTACTGGCCTGGGATTTGCAGTTCTATCATCTCACTGACAGTCAGAGATCTATACTGCTTCTACTTACTCAAGCATGGAATGTTATTTTTAAAGGTGAGTGCATTAGCATTACTTTAAAAACAACAACAAAACACATACATATTCTTCCTTCTTGTGACTTTATGAAGTTACCTGTAATGCATCACTTAATTAAAAAATTTAAAAACACATAAAAAATATAAAAATCTCCAAAAATGACCCTTGCACACAATGCTATGATAGTAATGAGTAGCTGTTATTCATCCCCACTCTCATAAGTAAAAACATTACCAGTCATGTTATTTTGCAAAAGGGCCATCATCATGCCCCCATTTATCTCTAAAAGTAATGTGTTTCAGTTAACATTAATTGAAATGCATTGCTTCCAAGTGCTGGGAAAACCTTGGGAAAATGCTATGAAAAGACCCATATTTATATACTGGTCATCATGTCACCATGCAGTCATAAATGTAGCCAGTTGGGCTGCAATTTTATACACACATAACTGAGATTAGGTCCATTGCTTGCATCAACCAGGTCTAAAACAGGGGTGGAAAACAATGGCCTTCCAGATGTTATTAGCCTACAACTCCCACAATCCCTCATCACTGACCATTCTTGCTAGGGATATGTAGCCCCAACACATCTAGAAGGCCACAGTTGTCCATCCATGGTCCAAATCAGGGAGGGACAAGTCAATGGGAACCAGAGGCCAATTCCCTTGACACCCCCAACCTTTCAAGGGTTGCACACAGTAAGCCCAAGTAATGCAACATCACTTTCTGCAGAGGAACACTAAAGTGTTTGGGAGGTACTATGGGTTCTGGATTGCTTGTCGGGGTACTTTCATGTATTTTCACACACGTCAAGGTTTTCCTGCATGGTTGCAGGGCAAAAGTGGCACTGAGTTTTTTTAAAAATAGGGGGGCTGGGGGCTTTGGGGAACCTGCGGGGGCTTCTGGAGCCACAAAAGTGGGAGCAGGGGCTGTATATGGCTCATGGACTGCACTTCACCCACCCCTGTTCTCAGGTCACAGGTACGACTGGGGACTAGGATGAGAACTGTTGTCCAGCACCAGGGAAGGAAATCAGGTTGGAGAAGGTGGTGTCGGGAAGCTGGAACAGGGGAATAACAATACCTTGTGTCAATTCAGGAGCCTCAGCTACATAGGTCAGGCGGAACTTGCTCCTTTTCCAGCTCCGGTCATTGCTGATAAGGGAGTTGTTGGCCATCTCAATGTTGACATCGTCGCCCACGCAGAAAACATCACACGCTGCCTGCAGAAGATAGGAGGTGTTCAAGACCAAGCAAAACACCCTGTGCCCTAGGCAGGATTTCCCTTCATCTCCCCAATGGTGAACAGGTGTGAGTTTTGGAAAAGCACTGTGTGAGTGACACAGCCAGACATGGAGCAGGCACAACGGGTGTCGGGTAGAAATCAGTCTATTTCTCATCAGTGTCACTTTTTTTTACTTGTTGCCAGTTTGTTCCTTAATCTGAGACTGACCAATTTTTAATTCCACATGAAAATTCAGTGATATGGTCAGTGGTGGAAGAAACTGGGTCAGGCTTTACTTGAAGAAGAGCAGACTGAGGGCCCATCTTAGATATTTTCACACCTTCTAGAACATGCTGACTGAAACAATAGCTAAACAGTATTTTACATTAAAGGCTGGCCCTCTGGCTAGGACACCATGTTCCAAAATACAACTTCTCCCCCAAGCGGCAAAAAGGAAGCAGGCTACCTTGAAGACCTTCTTGGCCCATGTCCTAAAGGATTCCTCCTGTCCACAGAGTTCATCTCCCTCACCCATCCTCAGGATACGCTCCCCTCCCAGCTCTTCCAAAAGTGTGTCCACAGCACGAGCAAAGGCGCAGAAGTGGGGGTAGGCCCGTGACCCGAGACCAAAGACGGAGAATCTGCAAGCAAGCAAGCAGACAGAGAAGTGGCTGCAAGTGGCTAGTGGATAAGCAGAGTCAATGGGAGGTATTTTGCTTTCCTGGAAGGCCAATGTGCAAGGAGGGAGATTTTTTTTGTCTCTCCAGAGTCTAGATGTGTCAATAAACTTAGTAGTGTAGTTGGACTAGGCCTTTACAGGGTCAAAAAGGGGGGAAATTCTTGATATATCTGCCCCCTCCCAACTTCCCTGCTCCTTCTGAGCTTAACTTGCAGAAAGTGGATGAATTTTACCAGCAATAATACACTGTTTTGACCTGTTCTTCTTGGAATGCATAGTACTTTGGCTAGCTTGGTTCTGAATTGGCGATTAAGACCCATTAGCTTTACAAAAAACCAACTCATGACAGAGCTGAAAAGTGCTAGAACAGGTTGTTGATATGGACCAACACAGCTGCCTTCATGCTTGGATTCTTCTTGGGAGCTTGGCTATGAGGACTGTCATGAGAAGCACCTCCACTTCAGAACTGACTACCACACCACTTGATATGCTGTCCTCAGCTCCAAGATACTCATGTCAAGAGGACTGGAGGTTTGTCACTCAGTTTATGTATGCCCACCATCACCAGAATTCACTCCCAAGACAGCACACCTCTGTCCCACCTCAGTCTTCCCTGATCACCTGACATTGGCCAAAGGACCAGTACTCTCAAAGTTATCCCTGTCTTCCAGTCCATCAGTTGAGGATTTCCGAGCATCTGAATATGAGGAGACGCTGTTGAAACGCACTTTGTAGCTCCTGCAAAGAGGATTAAAGCAGAATTAGAACCTCTGGGAGGAAGAACAGAAGACCCTGTGTGGATGCACACATATATGTGAGGGGCAGAGTTCATAAAGTCAGGGATGTAGTCAAGCCAGGATTCCCATGGTGGAATCTCCAAGGCTTTTTTCTTTTCTTTTCTTTTCTTAGGTACGGTATGTCAAATGATTAGATCTGAGGTCTTAATTATATGGCGGTACACTATTTATTTATTTATTTATTTATTTAGTTAGTTAATCCCTGCCTTTCTCCCAAAAAGGGACCCAAGGCGGCTCACAATATAAAAACACATTAAAACAACATTTTTAGAAACAATTAAAATAGCCTAATTAAAACAGTAAAGTTTAAAATGTTAAACATACAACATTTAAAACATATAAAGGTGAAAAAATAATCTAAACCACCCCCCAATAAAACCAGGCCTGCATGATTTTAAAAAGCTTGCTGGAATAAAAATATTTTTGCTTGCTGGAGAAAGGCCAGCAGGGAGGGGGACAGCCTACATAATATTGACGGCTGAACTGCTCTATGCAACCAAATGGAAGAGCCTGGAAATTCCATCTAATGAAAAATGGACATTAACATCTTTAGAATTGGCAGAAATTGATAAATTATCCACTCTTATTAAAGAAAAATCATCTGACAGCTTTGTAAAAGATTGGAATCCATTTATTCAGTTTGTTAAGAAGAAAGGAAGGAAGACCATATTTGCTGCTGCTTTTGAGTCCTAACTGAGAATCCACGGCTTGATTTTGATTTTGCCATTTTATATAAGGAACACCATTTTACTATGCCATTGTATTTAATGGGACTTGAGCATCCACAGATTTTAGCACCCACAGGAGGTCCTGGAACCAAACCTCAGCAGATACCAAGGTCCCACTGTATACGTAAGGACGGGATGTTGAGGAGATGTTAATGAAGAAGTACATAAAAAGTTTATAAATGTATCTTAGGTGCAGGAGTGTGGGAAGTCATGCATATACTGGTAGTATGAATTTGGGGGGGATTCTGGGGCTTGTGTTTGTTTTTGTTTGTGAGATCTGTGTAAAACTCAATAAAAATATTGGGGGGGGGGGAAACAAGATTTTTTTTTAATAAGCAGAAACAATGATGTTATCTGCCATCCTCCTCAGTCTTCAATTTCCTCTGTGTGTTTCGCTTCAACACTCACGGTTGCCATTGAAAGGGGAGAGTCTGAATTTTTCCAGCAACGATATTTTGCTGGGTGCTATCCCTGTTGTAAAGCAAAGTATTTTGGTGTGGCTTGTTCTTCAATGGGCAATTGAGACCCATTAGTAGCAATGGGAATGAGCATAATGAGTGACTGTACTACATGGCTTGTACTACATCTCCACACTCAATCACTCATTTTCCTGTCTGGAAGTGTGAATTAAAGACTTGCTTGGGACCTTAAGGGCAAAATCCACATATACAAAATCCACAACTGCATCTCCCTGTCATGACAGAAGCAGAAAATTTAAAGTGCAGATCAAAATACATTGGAGTTAGATAACAGAATGCCAGAGAGCTAGTGCTGGGCCCATAACCTTTGTCAGTGTGTGGATGATGGGTGTTGCAGTGATGCTCTTTGACACCCAGCAGAATCTGCAGGACACTCCCCACTTTTATTTTTAAAGCAGTTGTGGTAAGGCTTTGGGTTCATTGTCAGGGGTTGCAAGGGAGAGATAAAGAACTGTAGTGCTCCCCGCTTCATCCTGCACCATTTCCTGACCTAAATTAGGCTGCTACCCTATATCTGCTTACATGGAAGAAAACAATATTGAATGCATTGGGGCTTGCTTCAGAGCAGAAATGGACAGGATTGCTTTGTATTTTGAAGCCCATCTATCCCACCTTTCCATTATAAGACACTCCAAGTCCTCACAACAGTCACAGAAACATGAAATCATCACCAACAGCAACAAGCATGTTTAAAAAAGCACAGAAGATTGCAGTGTCAAATAAAATTACTCAAAGAGCAGTGAGCAAAACAAGCAGACCAAGTCAGAGGCATGACAAGTGCTGAAGCAGTGCAGAACCCAAGTGACTGAGCTACAAATTAAGGTCCTGGGTCTGAGTCTCATCCTTGCCATAAATGTACTAGGTAGCCATAGGCAAGCTTCCTCTCTAGTTCAGTCTTTTCAGCTGCCATATGAGATATAATAATACTGATGTATCTTACAGGGATGATAGACATCGCCACTAGATAATGCATAGGAAGCACTCTGAACCCTTGAAACTGCCACACTATTGCTCTTGCTCCTGCTCCTGCTCCAACAACAACTATTACTACTACTGAGGAGTCCTGATGGTGCACTGGTTAAATGCTGGTACTGCAGCCATTCACAGCCACAAGGTTGTGAGTTCGATCCCAGGCAGGGCTCCAGGGTCTACCCAGCCTGGCATCCTTCCGTAGGTTGTTAAAATGAGGACCCAGCTTGTTGGGGGCCATTAGTTTACACACTGTAAACTGCTTTGGGAGTGCTTAAGTCACTTAATGGTCATTAATATTATTTTCCCCATCCACCCCACAGCCAGCAAGGAGACCAACTCAGCCTCTATAGGGAACATTTTCCCCAGTCCAGGTAACATGCCACTGAAAAGGCCTGTGTCCCGCAACCAACTCCGCTTCAGAAGGCAAATGTTTGTGGAGTGTCTATTGCTTTTAAGCTGCTATTTGACTCATGGGGGCTGAGGAGCACATGGACCTTTATTGTGCCTGTATTGCCCACCCTCCATCGGCCCTGCTCCCATCGGGTAACAGCAATCTGTGGGGGAAAGTCAATGGTACTTCAGGAAAACGGCACGCAGGGAAAAATTTTTAGGATGCCCAGTTTGCTGCACTCGTGTTCTGATTCCCCCCCTGGAGAGGAGCTGCTTTAACTTCTCAGAAGAGAATCAGGAGGTCCAGCCACAACTTTTCTGCATCACATATCTGATTTGACTCTAAGGCGGGCGAGGAAGCAAGGAACTAGAGAAAGTCAAAGACTGTCAGAAATTGCTGCTGAGTAGCAGCAAAAGCCTGACATCTAGCGATTGCTTGGTGTAATTGCTAAGCTTAAAAACAATTGACGGGGAAAGTAGAATGGAGAAACTGAGGAGACAGTTTCAAACTAGCACTTTGCTCTGTGCTTTCTACTTGAATTAGACCTAAGTGGTCTAACACTGCACTATTCCATCATGTCCTTTGGTATCAAATTGTGATAGAGCAGAGACTGCACTTCCTTAATTCTCCTCATCAAGATTTGCTTTTCCATCACAACTGTTTTGGTCCTCAGATCTGTGAAAGAGAAGTTAAAATACAGGCATGGATCTATCTGTCATTTTCAGTTTCTCTCATCTTGTTTTCCCAGTCTTAAGTTTGTTCTGTCCTATTTCGCCATCACTTGGCGATGCTGTTTGAAAAAGAAATTATCCTGAAAATTTGTGCACACTTTCTATGTGTGCTTTTCCTAATATGTACAATTTTGTATGCAATATTTACCTAATATATGCAATTTTTGCAAGCAATTTTTCCTTGGTTATAATGCATTTTAGTATATTATTTTCACAATTATGTACTTTACTTCAATATGATGGCTAGGGAAGTCTATGCTTGTTGTTGTTGTTGCGTGCTTTCAAGTCATTTCTGACTTACAACAACCTTAAGGCGAACCTATCATGTGGTTTTCTTGGCAAGATTCTATGCAGTGTAGTCTATAAAAAAGCAACATTTCCAGGCTCTAAGTCAAACAAACTGCTTCTTACCCTGAATCAAATCACATCCTAGACTGGGTGAGCTGGGCTAGACACATTTATTCAGTGCATGAAATAACTTGTAGCCTTGTTGAAAAGATTTTTAAAAATCAGATAAGGGGACTATATTCTCTGCTTTGGACTTTTTGGATAAGGGCCAGCATTTTAAAATATTAATATTTTTAAATGCTGGCCCTTATCCAAAAAGTCCGAAGCAGAGAATACAGAACTTTTTAAAACCACCTGTCATCCATATGGATGCCAAGATGTTATGCAAATCTAATTTTCTTTTTAAAAAGCCAGACAACAACAATTCCAAATATAACTTCAAGATGAATAAAAGCAGTAGGAGCAATAAAACATACAGAGGTCACTTAAACTTCAAATGATTTGGAATCAAAAAGAGTTTGACCTACGGCTGGAACAACTGCAATGTTGGAACCAGTCACACTTCATTATTCCGTATCTGGAGCAATTCAACTGGGAATAATAATGTTTTGCTTGCTATTTTATTGATTGCTTGGTTGTTGTTATTATTATTATTATTATTATTATTATTATTATTATTATCCTGATTGTAAACTGCCCAGAGAGCATTTTTCAGTTGGGTAGTCTAAATACGAATATTAATACTTTTATAACAATAGCTGTTAGGAAATATTTATCATTCCAAACAGCTCCTTTGCACACCTGGGGGCTGCTGGGTGGCATAGCTTGCACTGGCAACATTGGCCCTCTGACCAACTGAAGTTGCCCACCCTTACAGGACACCTTTGCTTATCAGAAGCTGGGGACTTCTTGGTGGCTATCTTGTTGTGTGACTTCATGTTGTTTGTAACCTATGGTGAATTTAAGGCAAAACTATCACGGGGTTTTCTTAGCAAGATTTGTTCAGAGGGAGGTTGCCTTTGTCTTCTTCTGAGTTTGAGAGATTGTGACTTGCCCAAGGCTCACCCAGTCGGTTTCAATGGCTGAGTGGGGATTTGAACCCTGGCCTCTCAGACTTTATCCAACATGGACAAATATACCATGCTATTATTGGGAATTAAAGTCCTGGTTTGGAGGGATCCTAGATGGAGCTTACTCTTCACTAAGAATGGCTTGAGGCGTCCTACAGCCATGCTTTTTGGAATCCAAAAGGAGCTGACTATCTTCTAGGACAAGCCAGGGATTTGTGGGTTGTCATGTGTGGTAGAAGGAAAAATAATTGAAAATGAGACTGCCTAGGGCTGTATTACTCCGTAGTATACTGCTGCAGGGTCACACTTACCTGTTCTCTTCCAGGTTGGAGTTGGGATTCTTCATTTCCATCAGAGCACAGCCAAATTTCTGGACCCAAGAGAAAACAAAATAGGAAGCAGGTACATAATTATCATCTGGCTTAAAAAACCCCACAAACCATAAAAACAGTTCTAGCTTGGGGTGTGGAGAGAGGCCCTTTCTTTCCACATTTGTACAACCTATCTCCAATTTAGGATGTTGTCTTATTTTCTTCCCACCCCCACTGGTTTGGCTCCAGATCGTGTTGTAACTATGGGAGGAGGGCACTGCCCCCTCATAAGAATGTTCCTTCAGTCCCCAGATTTTTAGAATGGCAGTAACTTAATTTGAGCAGTTGAGCATTTAGAAATACAGTTGAAGCACCCAAAGAAAAGGTGCAGGCAAAGCTACCAAGGAAATGCAAACATAACAAGTATAAGAGTTCCAAATGTAAATTATTTTTACATCTGCAATGCTGGAAATATGGAAATGGAAAATTTAATGGGGGCAGTTTTCATTTCTGGAAGGGCAATGCCCTTAATTTGCCCCACCATTGCTGTACTCTGGCTCCAGGGTTATGAAGATCCTGGGCCTGGTTACTCTGGTGGCTGTCATACCTAACTTAGGTAAATTACTCTTATGGACTGTAGCTTCCAGAAACCCTCAGCCACCATGGGCAGTCCTGTGGGAGCACTGTGAAAAATTAAAAGGGTGACTAGGCCTAGCTACCAAGCATTGCTCTGTTACAACAGCAAGGCCAATAGTGCCTCAAACCTCGCCATTCTCAGGTGGGTCTCCGTTGCCAAAGGTGCTTGTGACCACCAGGACAAGGGTTTCATGTTCTAGATGGACAATGTCATACTCATCCATTGACATCACCTGGAAAAAAAAAGCAAAGTGAAGAGTTTAAGAGAGCTCCCCATAACCATTCAAAATGGTGAAAATAAAAGTTGCATTTGCAGTGCATGCCTATGTGCAATTGTAGGGTTTGGTTCTAACTTCTGACAGGAGTTTGGGCTGAAAAGCCTCAGGGACAAAATGTGAAGAGCTACGTACAAAAAAAATTAAAATAAATGCTGCACTCAGCTCTTCCCACTCAACTACACTGGATAGCATGGAGTTATTAATAAAGCTTTGTATACTGCTAGCCAGGGCTCTGCAAAAGTAAAAAAAAAATTTTTTAAAGAGTATGCCAAAAATAACAACAAACACACCAAATTTTTAAGAATGACTGTACATGGTAGGATGCATCAAATATGAGGATGGCCAAGAACTGGAAGTCTTCATCTAAGAGCCAGCCCATGCAGGTTCCCAGTGTGAAGCAGATACATTCTTATTTCCTCCAAAAGAGTGTAATGGTGGGCTTTTCACCAGTGGTGTATGCTTGACTTCCTCCCAGCTTTATAGACATACATGTCAGCAACTGAAAACACTGATTCAGCCATTTTCTTAGTTTTTTTATTTTATTTGCTTTCACCTTCCTACCAATGGGACTCGATCATTTCTTTTCCTTTTCTTGTGCTTCAGGCAGGACACTAATCTTAAAAAAAACACACAAAACCCCTTTTGCATTGATCCTTTTCACTATAGAAACCTTTAACCATTGTTTTATCAACTGCCTTTTAAAAAAAAATCCTTGGGAAAGGGAAGGACAGACAAGCAAAGCAAATGATCCCTATAAAATGTCATTGGTTCAGAGGAACAACACATTGCAAAAAAGGAAGGCACAATCTAGAGAAAAAACAATATGGGGTGTGTTTTTAACAGTGAAAGATCAGTTTTCCTTAATTTCATTCGATACACAAGTGGGACGTGTGGCAGTGAGTATCCATTAGCAAATAAAATGAATGGATACCACACAATAGCAAAGATGTTGTTTTCATATTCCCCCTTTGTCACCCCTGGTTTATCTGTCACTTTCTCAGTTGTCCAGGCCTGTCAAGTGATTTTGAGACTTACAGCAGTTAGTAGGAGGGAAATCTTTACACAACAGTTTTGTGCTGTTACCAGGAAAAACAGAACATATTGTGTGACCTGTTCTTGTTATGAGCACATTATGAACCTGCTTCCAGAAACAGAATACTGCTCAACAGGTAAGCCACAAGTAGGACAGAGATCTCAGCTCACTGCACTCCCTCCAGCACAAAGGAGAGGGCAGCTTGTACATTAAAAAGGCCAGTAGTGGAAATACCTTCTTTTGACGGTGTGGACAAGGATTAAAATGGCAGGGAAGCCCAGCTTTGATTTTTCCAGTGGTCTAAGACAGAAATATTTTAAGATCTGCTTCCAACCCAACTTGGAGCTGCTGCAGACTTCTTCTGCCAACTGCCTGTATAGGTCTGAGACCTAACCTTTAGAAACATTTGTGTTAGTATTCCTTCTCCTTATTCAGAAGACCACAATCAAGATAGAAACTTCTAGTGGAGACTTTGTGAACCTGCCTTCACCACTATGTCTAGTACTTGACCATCCTCAATATTGTTTTGGGGATAAATCTGCTCAATACATGGGAATGAGAGAAAAATCGGTATCTCGCCTCAGGGACACGTTTCATAGAGGCCTTCCAATTTCAAAGGAAGAACAGGCAGCTAGATTGCCAGGAACAAGTTATCTTGTGTTTTCAATCCTTAGGGAACAGTTTAGGGGTTTTGCACAGACCCTATTGTGGAAGAGTGGGCCCTGAGATCCCTCACTAAAGTTCTATTATTTGACATCTTTCACCTTTTCTGTAGCAGGAACTGCATTATGGAACTGACCCCAATTGCTCCATCCTTATTAAGGTAGTTAAAGCAGTGTGTTATTATAGCAGGCTTTTGGTTTTCAAAATGGTTTCTGATCTGTTGTTAAAAATGATTTGTTTCTGTTCTGATTCTATATTGTAATTTGGGATTTTACTACAAAAGCCATTTATAAACACTTTAAATAATAAATCCATAAATCCATACATACACATAGCTACACCCACACATACACAACATTCAATGTACAAATAATTGCAAAACTACTCCAGGGACTGAGTGAAGGAAAGTGTCAATTACTACAATTACCGGTGCTAGACACACTAACCCAATGCAAGCAAGGTCCTACCTTGGCATCAAAGGCATGCTTGAAGATTTCACACAGGGTTTTTGCATAGACCTGGGACTTCCCTGTTTCTGTCGCATACAGGATAGTGGCCTTGACCCTCTTCGCCATTGCCTGCCCCATCAACTTGGCAGAGAACTTGACAGCTCTGTGGGAGGTGAGTGGAGAGAAAAGATACGTTCACCCTGGAAGCCGTCCTGCATCCTTCTACCTGGCACCTTCCAGCTTTGGTGTCAAAGTATTTATTTCTAATTTCTGATGTATAATTCATGTGTGCTAAATGACAGCAGGAAAAGAATAATAAAACCCCAAGCCATCTTTGTGTAAGAGCTAGGGATTTGTGAGAAAAACACTCTGACATGTTTTTGAGATTTCCTAACACTACACCTCTTAAACATGGAAATGAATGCAATCTGCAGTCAGAAATCTGCACATTTCTGGACTTACAACTCATTCTGTGAAAGAAAAAAAAAAAAAAGGGGGGGGAGTTGACAACTTATGCACTTTTGAGAAATGTGCACAACCCTGCTTTAGACCGGGGTGGAATCATGTCACCCTCTAAATATTGCTGGACTGCAACTTCCAGCATTCCTCATCATTGACCATGTTGGATGGGGCTGCTAGCATGTGTATCTAAACAACATCTGGAGAGCCACACATTTCCCACCCTTTATTTAGTAAGTGGGGGTATGTATCCATAAATATGTCCATTTCCAAAAGATGCACAAAAGTATATATTGAAATTTTTCCTATAAAAACGAAAAAATCTATGCATTACTGCCATGGAATGAACTTCGTGGTTGGAAAAAGAGAAAAAACGCTGGCTTTGATGGATTTGCCCATCCGTACTAAGGAAAGGTCACTTTAGTGTACACTAATGATTTTTTTTAAAGTGCAGACTGAAAAATGTAATGTGCAAATGAAGAGAGTCACATGTTTAGAAACAAACACGTCTTACAAGTACATGAGTCAAAGTAAGGCAGAAGTGGCGACAGTTCCCTGCCAAGTGTTTACATAAGAAAAATAGCATTTAACTGAATATAAAGAAGAGGCACAATGGGTAATCCAGAAAAAAACAAAAACAAATGCACAAAGCTGAACAACAACTACAAATGTGTACCTAGCATACTTTACATGCAGCTTAAAATCTCGAGAATAGAGCAGAAGAGGTAAAGGGTAATTCCATGGAAAGGATAATCACTGTGGCATCTCTTTAAAGCTTTTACAATGATTGAGAAGTATTAAAACACCACTAGATACACATCAGTAAAAATAACTCGACTGGGTCAATGGGTGGCTTTGATAATCTTCAATAAGTAAAAATGTTTTTTAAAAAATTATTCCACCCCCACTTTCAGGTGGGAGGCTATTTCATTTGACTTTCTTGTGAACTGAATGAAATGGGTCTCATTTCCATTCAAGACAGACCCTATATTATATTGCTGTCCCAGGTCAATTCACTTTATAAATCTCCTGCATCATGTTTTGGTACATATACACATGTACATTCTGACTCATATACACATGCAAATTATGCTTCCCTGAGAGCTGATGGCCTCCATGCTATGAAGTGGTGAATCCATGCTGGGTTTTACTCTGAAATTGAAGGGAACTATCCAAGGTGATGAACTTGTTTTTGAACTAGGATAGAGCACCTTGGACAGCTTCCTTGAAGCTTGGAATAAAACTCAGAGCAGATTCGCCTCTGCACAGAATGGAAACCACCAGCTGCCAGGGTTATGTTGCCTCCTCAAAGGTTTTCTCAGCTATTGACTGTGTTATTGTTTCTCTATACAGGCAAGAGACCCTTCTGATGTATGGAACCAAATTTTATACATTCAACCTGGATGGAATGAGGAAAAGGGGAGTGCAATTTGGGGAGAAACAAAAGTGTTCTACAATAAAGTCACTTCAGCTATCACTGGGAACAGGGTGAGAGGATTTTGTGAAACCCTTTGTATCTCTCTTTTGGAGACACCAACCTGCTTCTAAGCAAGGAGGAGGAAGGAAAGAAAAAGAAATGTGGCAGCACCTTTAAGACTAACTGGTTTTTATTTTTGCAAGAGCTTTAGTGCACATAAACCCACTTCTTCAGATGCAGTACTGAGTGGCGTTAAGGCCTCTGATATGAATCATATTTATACAGTGGCGGGAGTGGGATACAACGTAACAGGATTCAGAAAGATGCAAATCATGACTCTTGTTCTAGGTTCCCAGAGGACTGCATAAGATGATACAGGGTTTCAGCTCTTTACAGTGATCAGTTAGTAGTGACGGGTGAAAGCAATAAATCTGCTTACCAAAAGTCAGTTTTGAATAACTCCTGAGAAGATTCCTTTTGTGATATATGCAGTAATGAAGACTCTTATATTAATATATGTAATGTGCCATGAAGCCATTGTCTTTGTTCATACATCTGCAAAATGGACTAGAAGTTGGGACTATAATTCAATCCAGCAGTTTCTCTTTCTAGTCTTCCTTTGTAATTTCCTAGTCCAAGGACCACAACCTGCAAATCCCTTACTGTAAATTCTGTATATCCAGGAAGGCTGATATGTTCTGCAACTGGTTTTGGAGTACTGACATTTCTAATGTCAGATTTGTGTCCATTAATAATTGAATTATATTCCCAAAGTCCAATCCATTAGCAGAGGTATGTACAAAGGCAATGGCTTCACGGCACACTACATATGTTAATACAAGAGTCCTCACTATTGCATATACAACAAAAGGAATCTTCTCAGAGATCTGAATCTCCTTGGGACAAAAAAGTGAGTGTGAATGTGCCCCAGTCTGTTTCCTTCACTTCTCCATAGTTCCAGGCTTAAACCTGAATTTGAAGAAATGGTTCAGGAGAAGATGTGTCTGTATTTCCTTCAAACTCTTTAGGCACCTAGGTAGGTGCCCAACAGTGCTGATACCTGTTGCTAGCACTGAGTTGTAGTCAGTGCCTTAATTACACAATTTCTTCTTCTCCCTCAAACCCAGACTTTCCACTGGTTCTGGTATGCTCTGCTGCATACTTACTTGGCCAGCTTTTTAAAGCCAATAGCTCTCTTCTTGGTGGGAGTACCGTTGAGACCTTTCCAAATGTGTGTGTTCCAAGGATCAGGCTTGTGGGAGGGAGGGGAGAAAAAAGAGCCTGGGTTGAAAAGGAAGCTGTTATGCATTAAAGTGCTTATTTGAAACAGTGATTGAAGATCATGCATTCCTTTTTCAGGTGACAAGACACAAATGATGTTATTTTTTTTGTCCCAGCAATATAATACCCGAAATATTAACTCACCAGGACCTACCTTAGGTCTACATAAAGTAGTCAGGGTGTTTTGTTTTCTCCCTCCCCTCCCAAAAAACCCCCAAGGGTCCTGTGCCACTCAGAGCAGCACAGAGCGATTGGTTGCTTCTGTGATGTTTAGCACACTCTTAGGAAGTGTGGAAGGCAGTATATACTGTCTAAACTCTCTAGGGCCTTCCTGGAGTTTGGCAAAATCATCCCAAACATCCATGCATCAACTGTCTTACGTACATCTAAGGTGAGTAACATAACAAAAAACTCAACATGTTGGTTTGTGACCCATAATTCTGATAATGGAAGTAAGTCATTTCTTTTACACTTCAACAAGTAATGTAATGAATTTCTTCTGAGAAGTAGCACTCCAAACTCTGTCTTGAATGGTTCCGCTGTATGTGCAACCACATCCCAAACAGATGCCCCCAGATTGAGAGATCTGAAATTGCTGAGTACCATGTCCACCTTGCTCAAATGAGGTGATGTAGGGTCCTAATAAGCTTCTATTTGCTTTGCAGCCATCTCTAGATAATAATGCAAATAGGTGTGGGTACAAACTAAACTTGGCAAAAGGTTCCCCCACCAGTACACAATTTACAGTGTCAGCTGTGCAACCACTGGGAATATAGGGTGAAATTGCATCACGTTTACCATCAACATCTATGACCCACATGTAAGAACTCTGATGTGAACCCAAGGTTCTTAGGCTGAACCTTAGCTACAACAGTATCCAAGAAAGGAAGAGTACCTGGTACTCAAAGGAAGGTGTGAGCCTGTAGTTGAGCATTTCCTGGTGAAACACAGGTGTGATACTTCCAGACATTGGTGGAACAATCCACACCCAATCAGCAGGGCAGCCTCCCCGGCAGCGATATTCATTCTCCATGTGTTTGATGAAGGATTCAGTGGCTGAGTGATGGTCCACAATGGTCACTTTGTCACTCTGGGGGGGGGGAGGGCAGAGAGGGAGAATCAGGTAAACAGTTCCTTAAATAAGAGAGGTGATAACAGCTTAAACCAGCCTGGTTCATGATCCTTCAAAATTGGATGTATTTTCCCTAACCCCAGATACATGCAGAACGCAGAGCTTGGAATTTACAAGTTACAAGTAATGTAATGCAATATGTTGCATTTTGAAGTGGGTAAGAAGAGAGCAATAAAATTACATTTGCATACTTATTTTTAAAAAAAATTGTTTTAGCTGGTAGTAAAAGGTATGTCATATATGAATTAGTTTACTTCCAATACTAACACAAAATACAAACAGAATTATCTAACTGCACCACTACTGGTATCTTCATTTCAGATGTTACCAAATAGACACTGATACTACAGAACAATTTCCTGGTACCTGGAAGCTGTATAGGACAGCAATGTTGATTTCTACCAGCGCCTGGTCCTTCCAGAGTGATGAGGTCTTCCGCATATCCAAGTCCATCTTTTTGGCAACTTCCTACAGAGCAAAAACAGAGATGTTTGAATTTGAGCTCCTATTCTTTTTATGACTCTTGGCCACTCCAACTTTTCTTCATAGATGTGTATTCCATTCCCTGGCATTGTTTCCATCTTACAATGAGTACAGAGGAATAGAGGTAGCTACTTTACATCAGATCAGATTATTTCTTCATGTAGTATAATATTGTCTTTGACTGGCAACAGACCTCCTGGGTATTAAGGCACTTAATGATCGTTCCCATCAAATGCTACTTGGTCCTTTGACTGGAGGCGTCAGGGATTGTACCTTGAATGGTCAGCCTACAAAGCAAATGCTCTATCTCTGAAGCTATGGCTCCACACTATAGTAGCCCTACTATGTCTTTAAAGGTAAGGTGGAATTAGTAGCAGATGCAGCTATTCATCAGAAAATCCTGGCTGGAATTTCACTGGTGTGCATGACAAAAAAAATCTATACAATTGAAAAATGTGCACAAATGTATTCTAGTCAATGTAGAAATGCATAACAATGCATGTATTTGGAAAACTGTGCACTAAAATATACATGAATTTCTGTCCAGGAAGGAGGGGGAAGCAGTCTTACAAGATGGGAAACTGGATGAAAGGAGTGTTCTGGTGGCATTCTGAAGTATATCAAAGAACAAAATGAACAGATTTCTTCAATAATATAACCAACTTACTTTAAAGAGTTATCATAAACATTACAACTATGTGAAGTCTGCAAATTGTTTCTGCATGCTAAAAAGCAGATGCAAATGGTAATTACTACCTCTAGGATATTGTAGCGAGAGTTGTCGCAATAATCACGGACACCAATCTCGGTGCCCATGTACCAGCCACTGAAGGGGCAGGCTGAGAACTCCAAGCCTCCAATTTCGAGTAACATGTTGGAAACTGCTGGTAAGCCATACCACTGCAGACCCAAGTCTTTAAACCAGGCAAACCTGCAAAGGAGAAGACAGCACAGTTTGAACAGAAATGGATTTCATGTTACTAGAAAGAAGCTGGATCTCTTAGCTACCTAAAGGCCATCTTGTCTGAACTCCATTTGTGAGAGAAGATCAGCAAGGCACTCACCATTCTAAATCTACCAGTGAGACTCAATCAAAACATAACACCCAGTTTCTTTGTGCTTTAGTTACTGGATGCAGATAGCAGACAGCTGCTGAAGGATGATACTTAAGAGTTGCAGCAGAGTTTGGGGCCAACTTCCAGAATCCGACAACCACCAAAATGTATAATCTCCAAACTCTGGTTGCAGAACAGGGCTGCCCAACGTTTTCAGAATTCAGGGTCATGTTCTGATGCTAGCTTGGGGATCAAGCATGCTCATACACTGAAACATTCACATATGCATGCACATAACCCAGCAAATGTCTTTCCTCACTGGAGGGGGGATGTAGAGCCTTCTCACTCTCCTTGCCCCCTCTCTCCAATATCCCAATCTGCAATGAGGAAGCAGAAAGCCCTATGTGGATATCTGGGTAGTGAATGGAAAGTCTTCTCTCTACCCCCTTCATAACAACCTGGGCCGAGATCACTCTTTCCCTGCTGTTAGCAGCAACAAGGAAAGAGTGATAAGTATCAAAGTGGTGCACACACAGAAGTATACTGTCCATGGAGCAGGATCCCTTTTCAGGCCCTATGGTTGACCTAGGGTTAACTCCAAAAAAGGCCTAGGAGGGCTTGAGATTTACTTAGTAGTTCTGTGAGATGTGTTTTGACTTACTTAGGGTGCCTTATTGGTACTTCAAGCACTAACTCAGGTGGGATTTCAAAAAGCTCTGGATCATTGCCATTGGCCTGGAGGAGGAGTGGCAGGACATCGAAGCGGCCCCTTGGTGCTTTCCACCCTTGCTGTATGCAGATCTGTATCCAAAAAAGAGTACAGGCCAAGTGACTATTCATGGAGCAAGAGGAGACCAACAGCAGCCCATTTATATTTTAACTTGTAATTGGTTTAATTAACTTTTTAAGGGGGGGAGGGAATTAGATTTTGTTGTATTTTATACTGTATTTTTATTGTTGTTAGCTGCCCCGATTGATCTCAAAGGGGCGAGATATAAATACATTTTATTATTATATTATTATTATATGGCTGATTAACGTCAAATATTTAAAAAGGAACAACTCTCACCAGTTTGCAGGGCAAAACAGAAAATGTGCAAGAGAGAGCTTCCTTTCTCCCTCATTCTATCAGAGTGTGATAAAATACTAGCTGCTTTTGAGTATTTGGTCCTGTTCAGCCATGTAGGCTTTCTCCCCTTCATAATCCAAATAATATGATTCTGTGTCTTTTTAGAGAAGTCAAACTGTTTATTTCCCTGATGTTTCAATAGATTCTAAGATGGCAAAGGGCATATTCTGGGGGTACAAAATAGGAGTGCATTCTGAGTACGCAAAATGGCAACAAGCAAAAGCTGTTGTTCAAGGGAAAAAAACCCATTAAATTGCTAAAACATATTGAACTATCAAAAATAAATTTGACCTCTGCAAAATGGTAATGGAATTCTATTATAATTCTACATCTTCCATATTTTCAGTAAAAACTTTTAACATATTGATGGCAAAGCTTGTAAGAACAGATATAAAACAATGAGAAGTGGTCGATAAATGTTCTAAAATATATAAAACTGGATAAGCCTAAATACCCTAAAAGCACCAGGTCCTGTATGAACTTAGAATCTAAGTAGGGTCAGCCCTGGCTTGTACTTAGATGGGAGACCATCAATGAACATCAGGTCATTGTTGTTGCTGTGTGCCTTCAAGTTGTTTCTAACTTATGGGAACCCGAAGGAGAACATATTGTGAGGTTTTCTTGGCAAGAGGGAGTTCAGAGGGAGTTCGTCTTTGCCTTCTGAGGCTGAGAGAATGTGACTTGCCAAGTGCTGTACACTATATTTCAGAGGAATAAACTGGCAAAACTATCCTTAAGAAAACCCTATGAAATTCATGGGGTTGCCATAAGTCAACAGGCGACCTGAAGGCACATACACACACACATGTAAAATTGGATTCTATTTCTGTTGTTCATTTTGGTTCCTTTTACAAAATTATGCATATATTTTAGTCTTAATTGATTTTGGCTGACATTTTGGATTACTTTATTTCCATTTTCTTGACATTCAAGTATTGCAAAAGACAGTTTTATAAACCAAACTGTGAGTCATTTAATGCTGTACATGTAAACCCATTCATTCCATAAAGTGTTTGTATTGATTTTGTATTGTTGTCTAAAGTAACCTTCAATTGGTTGTCATCGTATAATTTTTCATTCTGGGCTTCTAAAAAACATTGGGAAAATGCTACACCTAAGATATGTTACCCCTTATATGATCTTACCCTCAAAATTGCATTAACACTGACTGAGCAAGGTGGCTCCAAGAACAACCTTACGCTGACACAATTGGTGAGAAAGCTTCAAAACTTGGGAAATCTTTCAAACAAAGATATAATTCTGCTGTGCCTAAAACAGAGATGGTATGAATCCCTCTTTCTTACATACTAACCTCGGTCAGTTCCACATTAGCTGGGTCTCCCAGGATGGTGCCATCCATTTGCTTGTAACCAGCATAGCGGATGAGTTGTGAATTCCAGACTCTGAAGTCGTGTTTGCCATCTGTCTTCTGAGGGAATATGGTGATGGCAGACCTAGGAGGGTAGAGGAAAGGGGTGTGTGGCATTATCGCTCCTAAAACAAAGTCCACAGAGTTGTGATCTTCAAACTGCAAGGACTGGGATTTGGGTGATTCATCAAAACTCACAGGATGATCTTTGGTCAGTTTCTCTCCTCTTCAAGTCTGAACCTAACTCACAGGATTGTTCTGGGGATAGGATTATTCTGGGGATAGTGTGGAGAAGAGCCATATATGTTGTCTTCGACTCATGAGAGGAAAGGTGGGTGTTAAATGTAACAAATGAACAGTAGGTAAAATTAAGCTATAAGCCATGGAACCTCAATCATGGACTCTCCTCATTCTCTTTGCTATGCAACCAGCAGGTAATGTGACAAGTTAGCATTCAGGCAACCTTCTCCCTCTGACAGTCTTGGACCCAGTTGTCCCTGAACTGATCAATATGTTTGCCATACCACTCCAGCCCGTAGCTTTGGGGGCTCAACATAACATAACTTACAGAAAGTATTTCAGCTCAGACAGAGGCATACTGACTCTTTAAGAAACAGGTAAGCATCTACCACATTTCTGGACAATTTCCACAATTCCTTCCTGTTGACAACACTGTTTGGGACTTCTGGGAGGTTAAGTCCAAAACATCAGGAGGACCAAATGCTTCCCATTCTGGACTACTGTTTAGCTTGGTGTCAGACTCTGTTTAGTGCAGTACCCAATGTTTTTGGTTTCCCCCCTACTGTCCATTCCAAGGTTTGAGTGGCAAAATGTAGCCGCCTGTGAAAGAAAGGAGGGAAAATGAGACCTTTTCAGAAAACTTTGTGCTGGAGTGCAAGTATCGGGGATGCTTTGATTGGGAGTTCCTGCATGGCAGGGGGTTGGGCTGGATGGCCCTTGTGGTCTCTTCCAACTCTATGATTCTATGATTCTATGATTCTAAGTATATCTTGCTCTCTTACTTAAGTAAGGTGGCTGAGTGGGATGTGGCCTCCCTTTAAAGTTTTGCTTTTTGTTTGCTTTGCAGCTTCTTCTGCAGTTCTTTCAGTCTCCTGGGAAGATATTACACCCTGACTTTCTCTCTGGGCACTTCAGGGAGCCTGGCTGGCTGGAAGGCTGCTGGAAGGACACTAGAGATTGATGGAAGGTGTTTTACTTTCATATACAAGTTGTACAGGTAAGTGTTAAAAAGAAGACCATACTTATTCAGTCATGTCATAATACTGTTCATGTAAGAGAGCAAGAAAAAACAACTCCCTGCTCCCCCCTCAAAGATTTTCCTCAAAGTTCTCTCCTCACCACTCCCCAAAAAGCAGAAGAAAAATTTTAGGGAACATAACTTTTGTGAGATGGCTAGGGGAAGGGGTTGGGTATATCATTGTACATCTGAATATTTTGCTGTTGGCTATCTTTCACTTTAATTGTCCTTACCAACATCCTGTCCAGCCCATTACATTTGCTTGGATGCTTCTATTATTCCAGACCATTACTCACACTGTCTGTGGCTGATGAGATTTAGAGTCCAATAATGTCTGTGTGTCTACAATTTTCCCATGTCTGGCTTACATATACCACATACCTGAGATTCCCTTTGTTAGTGGCATATTTTATGTGGTTACAAATGTAATTGAACATCCCATGGGCAGTGGTGCAGTCACGGGCATCAAACACCTGAAAGAAGTCAAAGGGAAATAGGCTCAAATGAAGGGCAACAGAAATGGTGAGGCTTAGAGATGGCTGAGAAGGAACAACACACTTCAAGTTCCAAAAGCTGTTACACAGACGAGGGCAAAGATATGTGTTTTGCTGTCCCAGAGGGTACAACTAAATGTAAAGGGCTTAAGTTACAGGAAGGGATATTTTGCTTATGTCTTTGGAGAAATGTCTTAATGGTAAGAACAATTTGGAGCCAATAACCTGGGTCTGTTCCCCTTTGAGTCAATGATGTAGAATTATCTGTTGAGGATACTCTAGCTAGAGATTTCCTATACCAAGCAATGATGGCTTATAAAGCTTTCTCCAACCCTTTGATAATACCACCTGAAGAATTCTGAATGACTCTAGCTTTAAATCAACTTCTTCAAACTTTCTGGGACAGCAAACTTCCATCTGAACCAGAAGCCGCCCTGCAGTGACTTAGCTCTGTGCTAGTTTGCCATAATCTTCCTAAAGCATGTGCACTAGATGTCCTCTCCACCACCTGTGTGCAAGGCAACCACTTCCTCACCTGAAGCTTGGACCACTGAATCCTGCCCACACAACGGGAAGCATTGCGCCAGGCATGCTTGGCTCCATAGATCAGCTCTGTATCTCGCAGCTGGTAAGTGTCAGTAGCTTCAATCTCCTTAGTCACTTCCTCCAGCCTCTCTATGTGGGCCTTGGAGCCAAACCTGCCAGTGTGGAGAAAGAAGCCAGCAGCTTTCACCAGAACCAACATGCTGGGTGGCACTACATAAACGTAAAATCCCATTTTCAACACATGCATGCACACGAGAGCTTGAGAAAGTAACTTTTCTCAACTAGGACTTCCAGGATTCCCCAGGTAGCATAGCCAATGACAACACTGCACGGAAATTCTGGCAGCTGTAGTCCAAAAAAGTAATTTTCTAAGCTCTGATACATATACAAACAAAGAGATGTATCCTTAGCCAAAAGAGGATAGACATGCAAAATCTGACAATCAGAATAATAATGTGTATCACAAATTCTGTGTTCTTGTCACAAGAAAGCTAGTTCAGTTTGCAAATATCTAGATGGCTTCTGGGGCAGAAGTCTCTTTTGGTGTGTCAACTGAGGCCCAGAATGTCCTCCCAAAGGACTTGCCTCTTGATTGATGAATAGTACTGATCAATGAATTCTTTAGCCAGTGGGAGCAGCTGCTCTTTTGTCCTGACTTCTTCTGGCTTTCGGACGTGCTGGGAAGGCATCATAATAGAACCCATACAGACCTGCTCACTGCAGGGTGTCACCTGAAAGATACAAGGCATTAGACCACATAATATACACCTTGGTTACTTGCTGTGAGGGTTGTAATAACACAGTGGACCTATTTTTATAAATTAAAAAGGCCCCAATGTGACTTTTCTCTGTAGAAGAGCTGTGCCAGCCCCCGATTATTTTCCTTGCCTTTCTGCATCTTTTCCATCCCTACAATATTATTTTTGAGATCCCACAAATCAGAACTGTACACAGTATTCCCAGCATGGTCCCATTACAGACTGGTATAAAGGCATGATGATATTGCTGGTTTTATTTCACCTCCTTTCTTAACAATCCTCATCTTTTTTCACAGCTGCAACATCCTGGGTTGGCATTTTTCTTCTCTTTTCTTTTGATGTTTTCCACCACAACTTCTATTTGCATTTTAAAGAAAGCGTACATTTTAAAGAAACACGCCTCTCACATTACATCTAGTCTGGGCCTATGTTCTTTAGTTCATTCATGTTCATTCATTCCCATCTTACTGATGTTTCACCAATCCTGGCACACGTGTCCTTGTGTGTGCTGATAAAACGGCGTAAGCACCTCCTTGATAATGACAGTGCACATGGCAATATCAAGAGGTTTTGTGTGAGACATTCTTTTTTTGCAGGAGCATACATGGTGTCAGCAAAAGACGACATGAAGAAAACCTTGATGCAATTCGTATAGAGATTTGCATTGAAGTGGCTGCTTTTATAAGCATTTGTTTATGCACGTGAGCATATCAGTAAGATGGTTTGGGGGGCAGAGGAGGAGGAGGAGGAGGAGGAAGAGAATTGGAAACAAATGGAAGACGTGAGCCCTGCTGAAACTTACTGATGGCTCAGTTTCACAGTTAGCATTTTAGAATTTCTGCTAGTTAATCTGGAATTTAGAAAGCAGGGCAAATGTACAAAACAAACAAAGAAAGTGAAGGGGGGCTGCTTTTGCCTGTTATTGGGGCTAGTTTATCTGACATCCTTAGACAGCTGCTAGGGCCTCAGTGCCCAGACAGTGATAGAATCCATTGCTGATGCCTGCCCCAGGAGTGAAGCAGTTGGCTCAATCTACCTCGTCTTTTTCCTATAATACACCTGACTTAGCATCATCCCAGAACATTGTGGGAAATTGGAAGGTGGCCCAAGACATTTTCTACCTGAAGCAAAAAACAAGCAAGCATCTTCCTATCCATCTTTACAGTTCAACATTACTTCTACATTGCCTCCTCCACTCCAACTAAAGGCAGCAACTTAGTTTATAGGCACATGGCAGGTTGTGTGGTACACATAATGTTGTGTTCCAGTACTTTAAGGTAAAGATAAAGGTATTCCCCACTCACAAGGTTGTCAAGTCGTGTCCGACCGTAGGGGGTGGTGCTCATCTCCATTACTAGGCTGAAGAGCCAGTGTTGTCAGAGACTACTCTGTGATCCTGTGGCCAGCATGATTGCACAGAACGCTGTTACCTTCCCACCAAAGTGGCACCTATTTCTCTACTTGCCTTTGCATGCTTTTGAACTGCTAGCTTGGCAAAAGCTGGGACTAGTGACAGGAGCTCACCCCATCATGCGGCACCTGGGCCTTGAACTGCCAGCCTGCTGATGTTGCAATCAACAGAGTCAGCATCTTAACCACTTGAACCATTGCATCCTTACAGAGCTGTTAAACCCTGGACTTAATGATCTCATGGGGGCCACCGTTTCCAGTTTCACGGAACCAAAAATCAGCTGCCTAAAGCATTATCAGACTGCCAGCCTAGTATCTGGCAAAGTATATCTAGAAAACTTTGATCTAATCATGTCATCTCACTTACCATGGTACTCTTCAGATGCAAAGTATCATTCAGCACAGAGCCAGACTCCCAGTTCCTCACTTTTGCAAAGCGTGGGCACTTGGAAGGGCTTCCGTTCACCAAAGTCTTGGTTGGTGATTGCCGTCCTGAGGGTGGCATCTGGGTGGGTGGGGAGGAAAGGGAAGAGAACACAATATCCTGGTTAGAGATAAGCTAATATGTAGGACTGATGCCATCACTCAAGCTTTGAAGCTGGCACAGAGCACAAAAAGTGCAGCAATCAGAGAATTTTGTTGCCATCTTTCTCAGATTCTTGGTCCTCAAGACTGCAGAGATAAGCTTGAAAGTGTCGGTGGAAATGCCCACTGAAAATCTAGTGACAGAAGGGTTGCCAAGAGGATAGGCAACAGCTGAATGGTAGAACACCACCCCTAGTATTTCTAATTCGATTAGTAGGACTGTGAGAGACTGCTACCAGACAGAATACCAATGCCATTTCCTCAGATGTCTCAGACTACAATCCCCATCATCCTGACCAATGCCCATGTTGACTGAAGCTGATAGGAGCTATTGTTGGAAGCATCAAGAGAACAAGAGAGATTGCCATATTTAAATATCTGAAGGGATGTCATGTAGAAGATGGAGCAAGCATGTTTTCTGATGCTCCAGAGACTAGGACATGAGCCAATGGATTCAAATTACAAGAAAAGAGATTCCACTAAAACATTAGGAAGAATGTCTTTACTTGTAAGAGCTGCTTGACAGTGAAATAAATTGCTTCAGAGGGTGGAGTTCTTTAAACAGAGGTAGGAAGGCTGTCTTTCAGGAGTACTTTAGCTGTGTATTCCTGCATGACAGGAGGTAAGACTAGGTGCAATTCCACCCTTAGCATACTATACTACCAGGTTGGGGAAGTGTGTCCATGGGTTGGGTGACTTCAAGTTGTTGCTGACTTATGGCAACCCTAATCATGGGTCTTTCTTGGCAAGATTTGTTCAAAGGAGGTTTGCCACTGCTTTCCCCTGAGGCTGAGAGACAGTGACATGCCCAAGGTCACCCAGTGGGTTTTTGTGGCAGAACGGGGATTTGAACCCTGATCTCCTGAGTCCTAGTCCAATGCTCAAACCACTCTACCACACTGGCTCACTTACCCAGCCAAAAAGAGTGGTTTTCCTAGGTGGGTCAACTCTACAACAGGACATCCTTCCTAGCATCTTTTTCTCTTTTTACAGTCTTTTCAAGGGATAATTTACCACAAAAAAGGAATCACAATTTACAAAAGAAGCCCTAAGCATTGTGTTGCATGGAGCACAAGAGGCCAGGGCACTCCTTTTGCCAAGGGACCCCTGCCAGCCTTGTTGCATGCCAAGTCACACATTCCCTTTTTCCCCTGCCATGGCAGTCTTGGGGGTTGCCAGAAGGGAGAAATGGAAAGATTCAATTCAGCTGCTGGAGGCCTGCATCCATTACTCAAGACGACTTTTATGAGGGAGCCTGTTAACAACTTTTTACTAGCAAACCTCCTGCAATGATTAGACATGTCTGGGGTGGAGTGTGGGAAGGCACGACTTCTGGCCTTCCAAGCCCATGTCTTGACTGCTTTGCTCTGCTAAACAAAGAAAAATGGGACCAGGAGGTGGAAAGTTCATCCTGATATAATAGCTCACCAGCAGCAATGGTAGAGAGGAAAAGAGGATCCCTGACATTTTTATTTTCCCACAACTGATTTCAAGCAGGCTGTAGACACATGGGCTGCGTCCACACTGCAGAAATAATTCACTTTGACACCACTTTAACTGCCTTGGCTCAACGCTATGGAAATCTGGGAACTGTAGCTGTCAGAGAATTCCAGTGCCACAAATAAATGACAGTTCCCAGAATTCCGTAGCATTGAGCCATGGCAATTAAAGTGGTGTGAAACTGGATTATTTCTGCAGTGCGGATGCAGCCATAGACACATTGCCCCAAAATGAAGAGCAGGGCTTTCCGAGGCTAGCTGAGTTGAGATTGGGAGTTTCTGCATGGCAGAATGGGGTTGGACTGGATGGCCCTTGTGGTCTATTCCAACTCTAGGATTCTATGATTCTATGAGACTTGAGAACTGAAGAAGCACAGCCAGCTATATCTTTTCCCCTGGCCCTCTCTCTGTCCTTCGCTGCTCTTCACAGGCATTTCAGAACTTAGAAGTAATGAGTTACAAATAATGTAACCTGCAACAAGTTATTTGGTGTGTGTGTTTGTAAAGAAGGCAAATAAAAATAAAAATATAACACCATTAAGTTACATTTTAACAGCAATACGAGGAGCAGGCACAAGTGTCTAGTGTGGTTCAACAAGTCTCATAACCTAGTGTCTTGCAAACATCACTTTCAAAGAGCACTTCATTTTTATAGGAACTTTCCACATTTTGCGCCATTCCCTTATCAAGCCTAAGGATTCCCCCCCCCAAAAATAAAAGCAACCTAAGAAACAACACAATGAGTAATGTGATGAGTTACTTCTTAAACAATGTAACAAGCAACAACGAGTTACTTTTTAAAAAAAACAACCCATAAAAGTAACAGGAATGAACTGTGTTAAAAAGCAACTTTCCAGGCTTTGGAGTGGCATTTTACACATTATCAAAAAAGATGAAGTGCATCACCAAAAAAAGTCAAAAGCGAACACAGAATTGTATTGCATTAATTTATGTGCATAAATGCAAATTTAGAAACGATGCCTATAATTTATATCAGGGGGCAGGGAACCTTTGGCCTGCCAGAGACTTCTGGATTTCATCTTTCAGAAGCCTCAACCAACATGATCAACAGGCAGGGAACCCGAGAGCTTCAGAGCAATGGCATCTATATATAGTACACCAGGCAGGGAAAGGCTATATTGGCGTAGGGGACTTTAACCAGGGAGATCCACGTTTAATTTTGCAGTGTGGCAGCAAACATAAATGGGGCAGGGAAATTACATTTTCCTTTAAAATAAGGTACACAGAGAGCACATGCCTTGTTTCTAGGCTTACTCCATTTGTTGCACAATTCAAAGTGCAAAAGGAGTTGGCACTCAAGTAAACTGGGGGGGGGAGGAAAGGAGGGGTGACGTCTTGCCCTTCCCAGTGGGCTCAGGCAAAAGCAAACTGCTGCAGTCTCTCCTAGCTTGTGTGTTCTCCCTCGTGTGGCTTTGATCTGTGAAGAATTCAAAGATATAGCCGTGTTACGTCTGTAGAATGAGAGATGTAGAGAGATTTTGTAGCACCTCTGAGACATAGGGCCTTTACAGACTGCCAGAAATAGTGCAGCTTGAGGCCACTTTAACTGTCCTGGCTCAGTGCTAAGGAATCATGGGAACTGTAGTTTATTGTGGCACCTGAGCTCTCTGGCAGAGAAGGCTCAATGTCTCAGAAAAAAACACAACACTACAATTCCTATGATTCCTTAGCACTGAGCCAGGACAGTTACAGTGGCCTCAAGCTGCATTATTTCTGGCAGTCTGTAAAGGCCCTAACTGAAAGAAAGAAATTGGCAGCAAGAGCTTTTGTAGACTAAAGTCTACTTTCTCAAATGCATAAAGCCTATTGTCCATATGCATCTGAGGAAGCAGAGTTTAGTCTACAAAAGCTCATGCTGCCAATTTCTTTCTTGCAGTTAGTCTCAAAGGTGCTACAAGATCTCTCTACATCTCTGATCTGTGAACTGCTGGAGGGTACGTGTATTAAATTACTTAGAAAAAATAAATAAAGGGACAATGAAATCAAACTCTCTGCCAATCTCACCATCATCATCTTTATTAATAATATATAATTTTTTTCAAAATCCCTATTTCTTGCGGAAGGCTGCTTCTTCATTCCATGGGTGACGGTTAGGCTGAGGTTCAGAGAACCTGGAAGCCAAAGAGTATGTGAACCATTGTAAGCAGTGGTTGCTGGAGTGCTGGCAAAGTCGCTTAGAGTTTGAGTCAGAACTTTAAAGGAGCTACCTAAGGTGCTGAAACCTATCCTTCAAATAGGTTCAGCAATCTGGGTATGTCCAAGGTTTGGACTAAAACCCAGAGGGGATGCGCCATTCCCATGGACCTGGAAGCCACCAGTCATCACTTGCTAAAAGGAAAGGAGGATTAAAAAAGAAAAATGAGGGTTGCAATTCGAGGGAAGGGGGGAGCTGCTAGAAGAGCAGCTTAAACATCTAAGCCTTAAAAAGAGGAGAGGATTTTAGCACTCCTAACATGGAAAGAAATTAAGCTTCAATGCAGAAGGGTATAAACTGGCTTACAGAGTAGAGCCACAAGCTTAGCAGAGAACATGCAAGCAAGAAATCCCCCCAAAGGTAACAGACACTGCAAGGGGAGCTGTCTGTTTGAACTCACTCAGATATATTTGCTTATGAAAGGGGCCTTTCACAAATTCTTAGAGCAGCCTAATACTCTGCAGATGGGTTGGAGTACAAATCCCATTGCTACTGGATGACATGCTGGGATGGGATGATGGGAGCTGTAGTCCAAAAAGCATCTCCAGGTTGGGAATGGCTGTCCTACCCCTGCCCTCACAGCACTTTTTTCACTCTCTTTTCAAGGAAAGCCTGAAGCAACACTTCAATGTTCAGAATCTTTCTTCGTCTATTCCAACTACACTCTGAAGGCCACTGCAGCAAATGCCAAAGGACCCCGACATTCCCCTCTTATCCTATATTGGTTAAGAGGGTTTGTGCCCTCGGAGCGCCTCTCTCCTCTCCTTTTCCCTCAGAACTGTGCGTTGTTGACTGGAAGCACTGTGCTATGTCTCACCATCTTGTCAAAGTAGACAGCAAGTACTGACAGCGAGTTCTATTCTGTTTTAACCTGTGTTTTTACCTCCTTCTGTACCGTTTACCTTCCGTATCCCCTTTTTATCTCTGTTGGTCTACAACCCATAATAAGGATTCTGTTCTATTCTAATAGTAACATTGAGAGGCATTGGGGCTATTTTTGCCCACTTTTCTGTGGCTGAGAGAGTGTGACTTGCCAACGTCATGGCTGAGCTGGGAATTGGACCCTGGTCTCTAGAGTCATAGTCCAATGCTCAAACCACTACACCATGCTGGCTGTCAGACACAGCGGATCAAAGTGCCGAGACATGAGATGCGTAAAACCTCCTCTAAGGATGCATGAATCAGACAAGTTTGGTTTCTCTCTGTTATTAATTTTTCCCATTTTGAGTTAGTCATCTCCCGTTTCCACAACAATTTTAGAACCTCACATTTTGTATGATGTGTGCACAGCTTCCTAATATTGTTGTTGTTGTTAGCTGATTCATGATGAACCTGTGGATGAGACATCTCCAAGAATCCCTATCTTCCATTACCTTGCCAGATCCTGCAAGCCCTTGCCCATAACTCCCCTGATTGACTCTATCCATCTGGTTTGTGGTCTTCCTTTCTTTCTTCTCCCCTCTACCTTTCCTAGCATTATTGTTTTTCCTAGTGATCCATGCCTTCTCATGATGTGGCCAAAATACGACAGTCTGAACCTGATCATCTTAGCTTCCAAGGAGAGCTCTGGTCCTCACCACTCTTCTCCAGCACCACATTTCAAATGATATACCTGTGTTTTTATGCAAGACAGTCTAATATACTCTGTAAAATAGTCATGCTAATATGCTCACCTTTTCTGGAAATGTGGCTAATATTCCCATTTTTAAAGCACACCCTAGTTTGCACTCTCCTCTAATATGTGCATGTAGCGCTGTTAAACCACATCACAAAATTCTAAGCGCATACGCTAAAGGGTAACTGCTCCCCCAATTGTATATTGATTTGGAAAATGTGGATCTGGGGATTTTTGAATGAAATGTGAACCAAAAGAAATTCTTCTCCATTCTGAGCATCCATAGGGTTTCCTTTGGGCAAAGTCACTGCTTTACTGTTTCACTGAACAAACAGCTTGACTTTACAGTCCGATGTTTCCTGTGTGAACTTTTCCCCTCCAGAGCAGGGAAAATACAAATTCATTATTTCCCCCCTACATTGTTTCAGGCTTCTTCACAGTGTTCCTCATCTTTATATAGCACAGCTTGGCAGAGAAAGAGCCATGCACAATGTTTCCATTGGAGCTGTAGTTGGGTGAGGCAGGGCAGGGAGCCAGGCAGGAGCTGAGCGATTGTAGCATGGAAGGAGAAATTTAAGAGAAGAGGACTGAAAACAGGGGTGGGAAAACGTTGCGCCGGCCAAGTTCGGAAATACAACTTCAATCATCTCTTAGCCTTAGGCTGTGTTGGTTGGGGCTTCTGGGTGTTAAGTCCAAAACATCTGGAAAGCCAAAGGTTCTTCACCCCTTAGTTAGGGGAGTTACGAACGGTTGAAGTCAAAAGATGACTTAGGTTGCATCTGCACTGCAGGAAAAAAACAACCCAGTTTGACACTACTCTAACTGCCATGGCTAAATGCGATGGAATTCTGGGAACTGTGGTTTTGTGAGACATTCAGCCTTCTCTGCAGAGAGCTCTGGTGCCACAACAAACTACAATTCTCAAAATTCCTTAGCACTGAGCCATGGCAGTTAAAGTGGCGTCAAACTGGATTATTTCTGCCATGCAGATGCAGCCTTAGTTATTGCCCCACTAAGGCATTGAAAGATTTTGTGTATGTGGCCGGGGGGGGGGGGGAACAAGTAGGTCTGCAATGAGCAACATCATCATCTCATGGTACCTTAAAAGCTTCACAAATTTATTACGGCAGACTAGGTTATCCAATGGAGTAAGATATTTGGGAGTTGCAGGACAGATAAAAGGAACAAACTCTTTATTCAATACAGTGAAAACTAGAGGATTCACTTTTGCAAGATGTTGTGATGTCAACGTGGATGGCTTTAAAAAGAGATTAGACAAATTCTTGGAAAAGAAGGCCCCAGTCTGCCATCAGTAGCCACAGCCTCTTGATACAACAGTTGGCCACCATGGGAACAGAATGATGAGCTAAGTAGGACTTTAACCTAATCCAGAGGAACTATTCTTATGTCCATACAGATGCAACTTTCTGTCCCCAGAAGCCAAAACAACACAAAGCAGGAGAAGTGTGGTTGCATTTCCCAGCTTTTCTGGAAAGAAGATGAGGATGCTCTGATAAACTGGAGGGAGGAGAGAGAAGCAGGAGCAGAACGTGGTGTGCGGGAAGGTTTTTTTTTTTAATGTTCCAAGGGAAATCCATCTTTTCCTGAATCTACAATTAGCTCTAGGAAGAGGGAAGTTCTCACTGGTGCCAAACAATGGGAGGATTTCTAACTCTGAAAGCTTCCAAAAATGCTGTCAAATGGTTTGTCCACCTTTGACCACAGAAGGCGCTGCTGTACTTGATGCTATATGGCAAGCAGGCATACAATAGAAACTAATCCATCAGGATCATCGTGTTGAAAAATGGCTATATTCCATGGGTGGAAATGCTTAACAAGAGCCAGAAAAAGGAAGCAAGGGCAGAATGAGACAAAAAACAAACAAACGAGATTTTCCAGAAGGGTAGAATTCAGAGACATAGCCATATTCGTCTGGAAAGTCAGTTTGCAAGACCAATGAGAACTTCCCTCCTAGTCAGTTTGCAAAGGGATCTTTGTAGCACCTTCCAGGGGTAGGCAACCTTTCCCCTTTAAGGGCTGAGGGACTTCAGCTCCCAGAATCCCTGGAGCTTTTGGCCAACATGGGACTATTGGCCAACATGGCTGAGGCTTCTGGGAGCTGAAGTCCCTCGGCCCTTAAAGGGGAAAGGTTGCCTACCCCTGTTTGAGACTAACAATGTAGAAGAAGTTGTAGCGTAAGCTTTCATAGACATGGTGTACTTCCTCAGATGCCTGGTGTTTTTCACTCTCTGCATCTGAGGAAGTACTTCCTCAGATGCAGAGAGTGAAAAACACCATGCATCTGAGGAAGTAGACCAAGTCTATAATAATAATAATAATAATAATAATAATAATAATAATAAAATTTATTTATATCCCGCACCAATGGTACACCAATCCGGGAGGCTTACAACTTTAAAATATACAGTCCAATAAAACATATAATACAAAAAAACGTCCCCCATCCCCCCTAAAACAGTATTAAATCAAATCAATTAAAACATCACAAAAAATTAAAACCTAGTGCCCAGATTAACTAAAGCCTGACTCAATGCTCCTTCCATCTAGATGGAGCCACGTGAGGAACATCGATTGTACAGGAATAGTTGTCCGAGGGGGGATAACTCATCTAAGGAGGGTAACTAGTCTGGAAAGGCTGCCAGAAGAGATCCGTCTTGACAGCCTTTTTAAAGCTGTCTAAGGATGATAATAGACGGATCTCGTCCGGCAGGCTGTTCCAGAGTCTAGGGGCAACGACTGAAAAAGCCCTCCGGGAGGTAGCCGCCAGCCTCGATTTCTGAGGCTGCAGCAAATTCCTCCCGGAGGACCGAAGTGCGCGGGGAGGATTGTACGGGAGAAGGCGGTCCCTGATATAGTTTGGACCCAAGCCATTTAGGGACCCAAGCCAACACCTTGTACTGGGTCCGGAAACTCATAGGCAGCCAGTGGAGGGACCTCAGAACCGGAGTAATGTGGTCCCTCCGAGATGTCCCTGATATAAGCCTGGCCGCCATGTTCTGTACTAGTTGAAGTTTCCGAACCAGGCACAAGGGTAGCCCCATGTAGAGTGCATTGCAGAAGTCGAGGCGGGAGGTTACCAAAGCGTGCACCACAGTCTCGAGATCCCTTACTTCCAGAAAAGGGCGCAGCTGGCGTATCAACCGAAGCTGATAACAGGCGCTCCTGACTGTCGCATTAACCTGATTAGTCATCAGGAGTGACGAGTCAAGGAGCACCCCCAGACTGCGAACACAGTCACTGGAGGAGAGTGTGACCCCATCCAGGACTGGAGGTTGCAACCCAATTCTTGGTTTCGGGGCTGCTACCGTGAGCACCTCCGTCTTGTCTGGATTCAATTTCAATCTGTTTTTCCTCATCCAGCTTATATAAGGGCCAAAGGAAAGGCTACCTTCACACCCCCTACTTTTTATCACTTACCTGGTCCTTCTCGGACGAGGTGTTGTTCAGTCCAGTGGCTGTGTCAGTCTTTCCCCACAGGTCACTGAAGACTCGTTCATTCTCCATTCCAGCCGGCAATGCCTTTGGTGACTTTTGGTCTACTTCCTGGAAACTGGAGAAATAAAAACATAACAATTCATCACTCAGCAGGAGATGAACTATTACTGGTCTCTCTGCAGGCAGGTAGGGAGCATCTTGAAGCTGCAGAGTGAAGCGAAGGAATGGATGGGAAACTGTCAGGAGTAATGAGAAGACTAATAGACAACAAAACAACTAGTGATGACAATAAAGGAGAATTTAAAGAGGACTCTATTTTTCTGCCTCTATTTCTTAAAGAGTTGTGATACTTGTTATTTGGTTGGGCATGCTGGATGGTGAAGACTGGGATGGGTTTAGTTTTCAGTTTATGTATATAGATAAAGGTTTTTGTTTCCTGCATCCTTTGCATCTCTCTCTCTCTCTCTCTGTGTTTGTATTTCTTTTAAATCTCACTCATTCTGTTTGAATGGACGGGATGGTGAGAAATAGGATTCTCAAAAATCTGTTCCCTTCAGCTGTTTCCTTTTGTCCCCAGCTCATAACAGGGACAGGAGGAGGAAGGAAATCATGAATGGGTGTTTTGTTTTGTTTTTTGCTTGCATCAAAGCAAGGTTTTAGTGCAGCAATTTAAATTTAGACAACAGGTTAGAATTAACAGAATTAAAATAAAGGACATTCTTTTGACATAAATGTACTTTCTTAAAGTTTTTAGTGCAAAAGGAACATAGGGCCTTTACAGACTGCCAGAAATAATCCATCTTGAGGCCACTTTAATTGTCCTGGCTCAGTGCTAGGGAATCATGGGAACTGTAGTTTATTGTGGCACCAAAGCTCTCTGACAGAGAAGGCTCAATGTCTCAGAAAAAAACACTACAATTCCCATGATTCACTAGCACTGAGCCAGGACAGTTAAAGTGGCCTCAAGTTGCATTATTTCTGGCAGTCTGTAAAGGCCCATAGTGGAACCTTTCGAGTAACTTTCTGTCTCACTTCTTAATGCATTTGGACTAGTGGAGAATTGCTTCTGCCAAACACAATAGGCAATGAAACAAGGTCCCTTTTCCAGGATTTGCAAAAACCCGCACAGAAGAAAGCTTTTTGCCAGTCGGCTACTTTGCAAGCTCTAGCGCTGTCATGTTTCACCCCAAGTGCATCCGCTCTTCATGGCCCTACTCATGCAATTGTAGGCAAAACACATGGCACAGTAGAAGGCCGAGGCTGTTTCTGTTACCTTGCTTGCCCTCCCTCTACAAACTCCTAATATTCTCTCTTTCGAATATTCTCTCTTTCGAGCAAGCATAGTTAACCTGATCATGGCAAGTGGAAAGTTAAGACAGAGCAAATAGATTGCAAAGGTCTTTGCTTCATACACATGCAGTTTCTCTAAGAGAAAATGTGTGAAAAAAAACAAGCCGTAACTCTAGGGCAGGAGTGGGGTGGAGTGGGATGGGGTGGGGAGGGCACTAAGGAATAAACTTGGCCCCATGGCAAGCAACCCTGATGAATCACCATGCACACGCTGGGGTAAACACAATGGGAATTTCATAACAAACACAAATCCTAAAAATGGCAGGAAATTAAAGTCCTTAAACGACAAGTATTTGAGGACAGGGTGGAGCACCAAGCTCTTGGGCTCTTCATTCTGAGGGTACTCGATCCAAACACTGGATGCACCAGCTATGAAAATCCCCCGTTCTTATGCCCAAGAAACCAATGAACAATTTTTGCACTTGGGGGCCAAAGAAACAAACAAATAAATAGCTATAAGCAAGGCTAGATGGATCTATTTAGTTTCAGTTTCTCCTTACATTCATCACATTTCAACATTCATTTACATTTTTAAAGTCCACACAAACATTGGAATGCATTTCCATGGACATTTCTCCTACTATATACATTTTTGTGTGCAATTTTTCCATATATGTGTATTTTAGGGAGCATTTCTCCCTAACATTTCTATATATTATTCTGTAATATTTTAATAATGTAATATTATATATTACACTTCTATACATTATTCTCACCAATGTGTATGTTTTATGTGCACTTTCATCTAAGGGCGCATCTATATGTAGAAATAATGCAGTTTGACAGCACTTTAACTGCCTTGGCCCTATCCTACAGAATCGTGGGGTTTGTGGTTTTGTGAGGCACCAGCACTCTTTGGCAGAGAAGGCTAAAGACCTTGTAAAACTACAAATCCCAGGATTTCATAGGATGGAGCTACGGCACTTAAAGTGGTGTCAAGCTGCACTATTTCTACAATATTGATGCACCCAAAGACACACATTTTAAACTGAAGATCTACCTAATAGAATTCAGAGAAGAGCAAACACTGAAAAACACCTGCATTTTGGGAAATGTAGACTGCATGCAATTTGAGCAAATTTATCTCCCGATCTCTAGCTGCAACACCCTTATTACATGCCCCATCCTCCAAAAAAAAAAGTATCAGAAACTGCAAGGTAAAATGGAATTCTATCAATTACTACACAAATATTCAGAACAGGAGAAAGAAGTATAAATAGGTGCCACATTAGTTATCTTCCAATAATAATTGACTATAAAAATGCAACTAATAACCCACCCACCCGGATGAAAATACATAAATAAATGGATGCAAAAAAGGACAAGCAGTGTTACATTACATTGCACATGGAAATTCTTACTACTATAATGAAGTTACACAAAGCCCGGACAACAGGCTAGAAATTGTTTATTTATTTGATTTATATCCTGTCTTTCATCCAGAATGGGACTCTGGGGAGGCTACAGGCCTTCCTCTAAAAAAGAAAAAAGCAACAATAAAAAGCTGATTATATTATCAAAAACAGACAGGCACTGAGGACAAAAGAGATTTATGATCGTATGTGGGGCGGGGGGAGGAATCCGCAGAACACCCTTTATGTCACAAAGATATATGTCAAATACAAACTAATATTTCAAAGCACCAATGTACATTCAAACAATTATAATAAAGCCAAGCTAACCTGGACCACTTATCAGCCTGAGCGTGGGCAGAGGAAGCATCCATTCTAATCTGAAGTTGGCTCTGTAGGATGCAAAGCTCTACGAAGAGGTGTGGGTGGCTTAAAGTGGAGTGGGTGGTGGTAAGGTGGGTGCTGAACCCTTGCACCATCACTTGCTTTGCCTCCTGGAACACCTCCCAAAATTGATTCATTTACTAAATGCCAGGATGGGATCCCAGGTGACTTTTCTTTCCCCCATTTCTCACTCTCCCACCCACTCAAATGTAAAGAAATCTCTGTTTTTCTCCAGGGAGGGGGCTTAATTCTGGGTCAGTTATCGGAGGGAAGGAGTTGGGAAGCAAAAGAGCAAGTTAGGAAGGATTTGCTTCCCCTCTATTTCCTTCCACCTCTTCACTTGAAGTCACCTAAAACCACGTCAAAGGGTAGGAAAATGAGCCTAAGATACTGGCTGTGGGTGGCTGTCCTACTTGGTTACGCCCTGAGGCTGCATCCACACTGCAGAAATAATCCGGTTTGACACTGCAGACTTACTTGGGTCTCCCTGACCCCCCCCCCCCAAATATATTTTGATGCCTTAGAAGGGTATTGAAAAATATATTTTGATACCTAAGGCTGCACCTGCATTGCAGAAATAATCCGGTTTGACATCACTTTAACTGCCCTGGCTCAATGCTATGGAATTCTGAGAATTGTAGTTTGTTGTGCAGAGCTCCACTCTGGGGCCACAACAAACTACAATTCTCAGAATTCCATAGCATTGAGCCAGGACAGTTAAAGCGGTCTCAAACCAGATTATTTCTGCAATGTGGATGCAGCCTAAGTTAGGTGCTCTTTTGGAAAGAAAGAAAAAATGATCCAGTGGCCTTACAGCACCTTTTCTCCATCAGAGTTTATTTACTGTTTGCTTAGATTTTTGGCCCATTCAGGCCACCCAGCAAGATATACACACTTTTCCTGTAGGGATGTGGCTTAAACCTATGGAGGGAATCCTCCTATTGAAGGGAGTCACTCCTCACAGATCAGATCTGGCTCACAAAGAGCAAAAACATGGAGCATAGGATATTCCCACCATGCTAAATTGATTTTTGCCAGCTCAATGTGTTCCTCCCATGTCCCCCTCCCGAAATCCCACAGTTCATGGCTGCTTCCCACATGAAAATGGCTCTCTCCTTAAAACACTTTACTCCTATCTCCTATCAAGAGCACACCAAAGGGCTTTCACAGCAGGAGGCTGTTGCTATTTCATTACATCAATATATTTAGAACAAAACAGCACTACTGCTGACACAAAGGTCTGTATTTCGACCAGGTTTTTCATTGTCTGTTGTTCAAAGTACACCAATGGTCTTTTGATAACATAAAGACGTCAAAGATTTCTCACAGCACTTCTGTCTAAAATACACTTTTTAAAACAAAAAAATAAAGGGAAAGATAAATTATTTGGATGCTGCGGAATCACAGCATCAAAAGAAATCACAGTGTTTTATTATTTGTAACCTCCCTAGCAAGCCTGAGCTCCTTCCGACTTTTTCCTGTGTTTAGCTGTTCTGACTTTTTCCCTACAAGTACTGGCTATTACGTAATTTGTATTCCTCTCTGGTGAGGGACCCCTTAAAAAGGCTGCCTTTTCCACCTGGGGCAGCGAGGAGAGACCCTTCAAAAATTGCATTTAAATTGTATTTGCATTTTATATTGTATTTTGTATATTTTTAAAAATTGTTTTAATTTGCTTTGTTTGTTTTGTTTTTGAGGGGTGGGTATGGGTGGGGTTGGGAAGAAGGGATGGGCTCTGTATTGATGCTATTTGTTATTGTGATTGTTGTACGCCGCCCCGATTGCTTGGCAGAGGGGCGGGATATAAATAAAAACTATTATTATTATTATTATTATTATTTATCCCTTCTTCCATTTCTTGGACATGTCCTTTGTAAACCTCAGCTAACCTGAAAGGTACTTTATACATTACTCTGGTTTCTGTAGACACCTCCGACTTTTTTTCTTATTGGAATTGTTTGCAACTGTGCCTTCAATATCTTGCCTTTAAGAAACTCCGGTCTACCATACAACAAATTTCAAAAATGCATTATGATTGACCAATACAAGCATCACTCTTTGGTGGATTCTGGATTCTTTGTCTTTTGCTGCATGGTCAATATGACTACACCTGTATTTGTTTCCATCTATCATAAATTCCCTTCTCTTTTGAGCATTTCTGACCATGAGATGTCACCCAGCACTTCCTTAAGCTTACTGAAACCAGCTTTCTTAAACTCCAGAGTATGTATCTGATGAAACTTGGCTTCCCTCTTTCTTTGTATAACAAACTCCAGGAGAATGTGGTCACGCCTACCCAAGGATTTCAATATTTCCAGTGCACTGACCAGTTCCTCCCTGTTGGTTAGATCAGGTCCAAAATAGCGAATCCCCTTGTTGCCTGTTCCACTTTCTAGATAACAGAATTGTCTGCAAGACAAGTGAGGAATTTGCTGGAAGTTCCATTCTTGGTAGAATTTGACTTCCAACAAATATCAGGCTGGCTGAAGTCTCTCCCCTTTTTGAGAGTTTAGCCATCTGTTCTAGGAAGGTATTATTTAAGGTCCAAAACACACTGCAGAAATAATCCAGTTTGAGACCACTTTAACTGTCCTGGCTCAGTGCTAGGAAATCCTGGGAACTGTAGTTTGTTGTGGCACCAAAGCTCTCTGATAGAGAAGGCTAAATGTCTCACAAAGCTACAGTTCCAAGAATGCCTTAGCAATAGCATTTTAGCCATAGCATTTACATTTCTACACTGCTTCACAATGAACACAACACTCCCTAAGCAGTTTACAATCTGTAAGCCAATTGCCCCCAACAAGCTGGGTCCTCTTTTGACCAACCTACAAAAGGATGGAAGGCTGAGTCAACCTTGGAGCCCTCTGGGATCGAACTCACCACGTTGTGGCTGCAGCACCGGCATTTAACCACTGCGTCCCCAGGGGACTGAGCCAGGGCTGTTAAAGTGGTCTCAAATTGGATTATTTCTGCAGTGTGTTTTGGACCCAAGTCTTCTATCTAACCTTGGGGGATCTATAGCAGGTTTCATTTCCCTTAACTTTTTAATTCGAAGTAGCCAAAAACTGAACAACATTCAGAAAGTTACTGCTTCTGATATTATCTCTGCAGTGCAGTCAGTCGCAGCGGCAGGATGGGCATGAGGATACTGATTGATTTTAAAAGTACATTGTAGGGGAATAGGAAAAGATAATGGGTTGGATCCAGATTCAGGCACATGCAACTAGGCTGGTGGAAGAGACTTTCCCTAATTCCTCTTTTCTATGGCCACCCCTACAGCTCCTTGAAAATGCCACACAGAAAGATTGCTGAATGGGATGAGTTGGGGGTTGCAATCTCTGAATATTGGACAGAGATCTCTTCCATGGGTGAAAACCATCTACCAACAGATAGATCCTGGCAGATCCAACCCAATATATAAACAACCATTTTTGAACATGAGTAAAGCATATAAAAAAGCTAATCCTCACGCTCAGGATTGGTAACGTTTCCTTATAACACTTTTATCTTTATTATACCTTTGCACAGTTTGTAGTCCTGCAGTGGAGCACCTGCTTTGAACGCAGAAGGTCTTGGGTTCAGTCTGTATCATTTTCAGGTTGGGCTGGGAAAGATTGCTAGCTGAAATCTTGGAGAGCCACTGCCAGTCAGTGTTGTGACCTGAATGGTCTGACTCAGTATGTTTGTTTTCATCTAAGAAAGCTTTACTGTTATTCCAGTTTTAAATATGAAAACCTGGGATATAGAACCAGTAACACAACTGAGCTCAGGCATCAAATTTAGCCCAGCTGGAACAGCAGTTGGTCACTTTTGGAGACAGAATATTGGAGTAGGTGGATGTTCCCTCTGATTCAACAGGATGATTTTTATATCCCAACATAGTCTTCTGGTATTCTAAGACTACAAGTCTCATCAATCTAAAGGGGATTATAGTCCAAAACATCTGGAAAAATGGGGTTGAGAACGACTATGGTACTCTCAGGACAGGCGTCCCAGGGTCCACTCAGCAGAATGAACTGGAGGGACTGCCAAATACAACAAGGCGGTCTTATCACATTTTGTAGGATGCAGATTAATGTGCATTGTCAACAAAAAGGGGCACCCCACCCTGCATAAGAACATTACATTTATAATCTAAATTACTCAACTATATCACTCTGTGTTGCTCTCGCACCAGCCAAGAGGTGTCAGTCAGCTGCATCCCTGTAACCTCATTTAACAGAGAACTACCAACTACAGTTGCACACTGCTTTAAGGGCTGGAGAAAGAACTACAATGCTCAAGCGACAAAACACTGTTGTTTGACATACTGGGAGAATGCCACATACCCACAAAATAAGAAGATAGAACTTGAAGAAAAACATCTAGCAGATCTTGGGAATGGCCTAATAAAGGTATCACTGTTTTGTGGATTTTAGATATTGTTGCATTTTGCTGTCTGGCCAACACTGCTACACTGAATATGATAATCTTTTTGGACTACAGTTCCCACTATCCTCCACCCAACATAGCTACTGAGCATGCTGGGCAAGGGATTCTGGGAGCTACAGTCAAAAATGGGTCTTTTACAAGCTCTGTATCTAGGATCACATGGAACAAATGAGTAACATAACTTTTCTTGCACTATAAACAACTTGTCTGGGCAGGCTTCAGGGCTAAATCTCTCTAACAGATCTATGGCTAAATTATTATATTTATATGCAGTTTTCCTCTCATTTTGTGACACCACAAATATGTCAGCTGGCAGGTCACAATACAGTTAGGAATGCAACTGTTGGAAATTCTGACACAAACTTCCCTGTCCTGCCTGTCCTGGACTAATATGTGGATCAGAACCTAGTTATCAGACAGCAACCTACTTCCCAAATGTTCTCAAGTAGTTCATGACTCAAAAATTGAAATGTGTGCTTTGACAACATAGCATTGTAGAATGTGTATTCTGTGAGAAAATATTTTACAAGTGTACATTTAAAATGTACTGAAACTAAAATGTGAATGCTCATGGTAGTTAAACTGCTTCCCTGACACCCTATTTCTGCAGATATGGGACAGACCTAAGAGTGAACACATGAGAAAGAGTCATGGACCATACCAAGACCAATTCCTCTATCCCTTTTTCTTCACTGCACATATGCCTAACAGAGATGCTTAAGGCTGCAAGAGTGAGGAGCTACCGAAATTGCAGAAACTGCTGTTAGCCATCTCCTAAAACTGGGTAGTTTAGTCAGTTCATCTGATGATGGTTGCAAATATAAACCTATACACAGAAAATGTTGTATTAGCCTTCCTGAGCATGACACCCTGCAGATCTGTTAAGGTACAACTCCCATCACCCCACATCTAAATGCATCTGAGGAAGTAGACTGTAGTCTACGAAGCTCATGCTGCCAACTTCTTTCAGTTAGTCTGAAAGGCGCTACAAGATCTCTGTACATACCCACATCACCCTGGCAGACTTCTTGACTGGGGATGATGACAGTTGTCGCCTGAAACTTCTGGAGAATTCCAGGCTGGGGAAGCTGCATGATATAACCCCACACCTAAATTCCAATTTCAGTGATCCTCTTGGATCCTTTCTCAGTCCTCTTCTGGAACCAGGAGTGTGGTAGAGGAGAAAGAGCAGAAAACATATCCCAGGTGTGTTTCAGAACAAGACTTTCAATCCAGAAAAAGGGGTTAGATTTCTAATTGTATATATTATTTCCTATCTTTAAAAAGAAGGAAATGGCCCCTTTCCCAACTTGGCTTTTATGTTGCTATAAAATGGCCTTCATCAGATAAAGTGTGTGTAGGTGTGCGTAGCAAAACCACCCACAGTTAAAATGCAGGCCAAGGACAACACAGCCCAAAGTTAAGATAACGGCACAATAATGGTTCCAAGCAGTGGTGCTAACATAAGAAAGTGCAGGCCTGTAAAACCAAGAGCAGGTGTGGGAAGAAATGATTTCTGCAAAACAGGAGAGCAGACCACTTGAATGGCACTGTGTTAGTTCACATCTTAGGTGCAAGTGAAAACTGACCACAGTCCCAGTCTATAAAGCATTCAATGTTTCACTGAGTACATGCAGAGTTCAAAGTGGAGTCAGATAGAATCCCTTCCATTTCAATATTTGGAACAGTATCTATGCTAATGCAAATAAATATATTTAGGAACATGGAAATCCTAGAAGCTTCATCACCAGCGACCTGACATCTAAGAGAGAGATCTAGAAAACAACCAAAAGCACAAACCTCCTGAACAGGGACCAGCAAGTTTTACTGTTTGAATCAATATGTAGGAGCTGTAAGCAATTTTGAACAAGGCAAGCAATTGTTAAGCCGCTGCTGGGGCACGGTTTGGCTCAGCCAGAGAACATATGTTTTAAAGGCTCTTTGTCAGCACCAGCTCCCAGTTGTAAAGGCTCCTTGGAGAAGATGCCATATAGGTAGTGGAATGCCCTTCCCAGACTCACCTCCTCCTCACTGCCGCCCATTCACTTGCCTTCTTTTGCAGGCCCCAATCTACACAATTTCCCAGAGGCAGAATGCAATGCATGTGAAGAAGATTGCTCCCCTTGTTTCTTCTTGTCACTGTTTGAATGCTCAGAGAGCACAGGTGAACAGGCAGTGACAGCAAAGAGCAACATCAGTAGGATGGGGAGATCTGAGGGCTAACAATGCCCCCCTGTTTGAGGGTAGGCCTTGGCATCTTACACTGGCATCTGAACAAACTGGCATTGGGCTATCTCTGCCTCTTCACTCACCATCTGTGCAGGAAGGGAGCTTTGGAAGTGTCCCAGGCTAGATGGTCCCCAATTGGCAAAGGGGTCAGACAAGGCTGCATCCTTCCACCCTATCTGTTCAACTTGTATGCAGAAAATATTATAAGAAAAACAGGCTTGGACACAGAAGAAGGAGGAGAGAAAATAGGAGGAAGGAATATCAACAATTTAAGATATGCAGATGACACCGTAATACTAGCAAAGAACCTCACAGACCTGGAAGACCTACTAAGGAAGATCCAAGAAGAAAGTGCAAAGGCAGGCTTAATGCAGAACATAAGAAAAATAATGACCACCGAGGACCTTCAGAGATTGAACCAAGACAATGAAGAAATAGAAATAGTAAAAGAATTCGCATACCTGGGATGAAACATTGATAGAAATGGGGACTGCAGTCAGGAAATCAGGAGAAGACTAAGAATGGGGAGGGTGCCTATGAAAGACTAGAAAAGATCCTAAAATGCAAAGATATACAACTCAGCACAAAAGTGAGAATCATACAAGCTATTGTATTCCTTATTGCCATGGATGGATGTGAGAGCTGGACAGTCAAGAAAGAAGATAGGAGGAAAACCAATGCCTTTGAGAGAATGTGGGTCTGGAGAAGAGTGCTGAGGATCCCATGGACAGCCAAAAGGACAAACCAATGGGTCCTGGAGCAGATCAAGCCAGAAACCTCCCTGGAAGAAGCCAAGATGACCAAACTGAGGCTGTCGTACTTCGGACACATCATGAGAAGAGAGGACTCTTTGGAAAAGTCAATAATGCTGGGGAAGGTGGAGGGAAGTAGGAAGAGAGGAAGGCCACAGGCCAGATGGAGGGACTCTATTATTAAGGGGGTCCCCATGGGGATTTAGTAAGGGGTTGCAGGATTTAAGCAGAGCAGGGGAGGACGGAGGGGCTTCTTGGAGATGTCTTATCCAGAGGGGCGCCATGAGTCGAGATCATCCAAGGGAAGTTAACAACAACAACAACAACAGGCTAGATCTCTTCACAAGCCATTCATGATTCTCCGTCTCAGGCACTAGTTTCCTGTTCAACAACAAGCCTTGTAAAGGTAGCAGTTTGTGTTCCCTCTGAAGTCCAGCAAGGACAAGTACACATTCCAGCTGTACCAAATGAAAAAAGAAGCTGATCTAATCTGAACAGCTCAGGGAAAATACAGATTACTAGCCCCTTTTGCACAGTCTTAATTAAAAGATGCCATAAAGACTTGCAAAGAGGATCTGGGGTCTTAAGAGGTGGCACATGGCCCACATTGTGGGGATCAAAGGAAAGGAAGAAAGCCACTGCACCAACCCACTGCCTTTAGTTAACAGTGACAAGATTGAAATGTACCAAGCAGAAAGGACAAGCACTTCCTACACAAGTACACAAAACCATCATGTGGAAAGATAAAGAACTTGTGTAGCCGGCAGGAGGCAAGGTACACTGCATAAAAACCCAAATGTTTTACAAGTTATTAGCAAGCTAACCAACAAGGATGTATTTGATAGTACATTATTCAGATGTAGGCTCTTAAAAGATATAGAAATAAGAACACATAACAAGGATGCAAGAGCTCAGAAAGTACTTAAGCACAGTTCATGAAGTCCCAGGTAAGTCCCTGACTCTTTTTCATTACTTCTACTCCAGAGTACTGATTCAAAAATACCTTGCTTCCACTTCCACCTTCCACCCATCATCTTATTCAGTTAACTGTATCTGCTGGTGAATCTCTGCAGTATATCTGCAGAGTTATATTGACCCAGTCATTTATCAATAGCAACAATACAATGATTCCACCCTGCCTTGAAATAATAAAAGCCTGGGGTAACCAGAGAGTATGTAAGAAAGTAAGCGCCAAATTGGCTCGTAACAAAGATCCATCTAGTCCAGCACTCTGGTTTTTTTTAATGTTTTTTTCAGTATTATTTCCAGCTTTATTTTTTGTGTTATGACAGACTGCTGACTCTAAAATAAGTCTCCTTGGGAAGAGAAACTGATTCTTGCCTCAAAGAAGTGTCGTATAGAGCTCTATATTATTTATTTTATACATTTATATCCCAACCAGATGCCCACAGAAAGGCCACAAGTAGGACATGCAGAAAACAGGGTCGTCTCATTTGTTTTCCCTAACACTTGGTTGCCTTTCTTTCTGGCTGTAAATTATACCTACAGCCAAGGATTGCCTTACTCTCAATGAAATGTGTCTGCTCCCCTTTCCAAGCCAAAGTCAAACTGGCATCCATCACTATTGTTTAAGAAAGCAAATCCCCATAACAGAACCACATACTATGTGGAAAGATAAATCCTTTTATCTGCCCTGGATCTCTTGCCATTCTACTTCTTGGGACCACCCTGACCCTGAGTTCTAGTAGTGACAGCAAGAAAGAAAAACATTTCTCTACCCCATTTCTCCGCACCGTGCCCATGTCTGTACAGCCCTGGCACAGGGATACCAAGTAAAATGATATAATAACTAGTCATCATCAAAACAAATTAATTCATTAATGGGGATCGTCACTAGCAACAATGCACCACTCACCTTCTCTACACTATGCTTAACCCCATGAACAACTTTTCGAAGGATCAAAAGAGAGGAGAGGTATCTCTGAAGTCCTGCTGTTAAGATTCCTGAAGCAGGAGACAAGGTGAGAAAGCAGGAGAAGCCAAAGGCACCACTGCTCCAATCCCTAAGGTATAAAATACGGGGTGGGGAAATAGGAGGGAGCTCCTTGATATACTGCTAATAAGATTCCTGAGGTTAATAAAAGAGGCAGGGAGGCAGAAGTCTTCATGAGCCCCTCTTAGGTTATTAGGTAGCGATCCAGGCAAGACTGGATACACATTAGCTAGCAGTTTTTAAGTAATACTGCATCTATTCAAAGCAGAACTCTAAACAATTCTCAATACCAGAAGAGACATTAGTATGCATTGTAATACTACATTCACTCACACCCCAAACTTTGAATATGATTGCTCACGCTGCATTGTTTCTTTAGATAACCTTTGTCCTGTATCAAAAGGAACATCTTGCATACTAGACAGCGCATAGCTGGAGAGTCCAAAATCTATACATCGCTCCAGGCAGGTTTAACCTGGCAAATGTCAGAACAACAGAGCCTTTATTAGGAGTTACGTGTCTGTTTTGAACGCACAATGCAATTTGTAAACTTTGTCTTTCCACTTACAATATCGAGCTGAGTGATGTTGTCTCTATGCAGGGATGCAGATCTTTCTTGTACGCAAGAATGAATATGTTACCATCATTCCCTTTGCTGTGAGAAGGTTGTTGAAAACTGTGCAATTTTCAAAGACTCTTTGTAATGCAGAATTTATTCTGTGCAAAAAGTGTGCACCATGTTATTTTCTGCACAGAAAATTCTGTTTTCTGTGCAGGAAACCTTTTTTTCTGCACACAAGTGTTATTTCTTGTGTAGAAAATGCTGTCTAATGTAAAAAACAACAACAACACACAAACAAAAAAACCCACAAGCATTTTTATACAAATAAATCCCAAACTGAAGCTTCTCACCTGTCTAGGATTCTCCTCATCAGAGTTCCCCAAAAGTAAACTCAATAAACCCATTTTTAAAAAAGTTTTTCCCCCAATATTATTTTCATCTTCATCTCTGTGTTACGATAGACTGCTGACTCTAAAATAAGTTTCTGTCAAAAGGTTCAGTTGGGAAGAGAAACTGTATTCTTGTCTAAAAGAAGTGTCATATAAATGTCTGTTTTATTTATTTTATTTTATTTGTATCCCACCCTTTTTCCAATAGTGGGATTCAAGGTGGTTTACATCTTATTAAACAGTATAGATTAAAAACTATATAAAAACATCAGGACAGAAAATAATTTTTTTTTTTAAAACAAGCACATATGCCTGGCCCTAGTTATACAGTGGTCCCTCCACATTCGCTGGGGCTTGGGGTGAAGGGACCCCCGTGAATGTGGAAAAACTGCAAATAAAAAAGAAAAAAAACTCTTCTAGAACATGGCCACACAGCCCGGAAAACCCACAAAAAACTATAAAAAAGAACTATTCTTTTTATCTAAGAGAACACCTCTCTGGAATCTCCAGGTCCTCCAGTGCATCTCTATGGTCAACCTCTACCAGAAGTTGATAATAGAATCCTACTGGAGGACCTAGAAAGGCCTAGAGAAGTGTTTTCTCTAGGAACGTCTAGGTTCTCCAGCACAATTCTATGGTTAACTTCTGGCAGAATTGCGCTGGAGGACCTAGAGATCCCTAAAGAGAACAGATGAATCAAAACCGCAAATAATCAAATTGTCAAAGCTGCAAATGTGGAGGGCCAACCGTAGTTTATATGTAAGTGGGAAAGTGCTACAGAACTCCCACCATGGTCATATTTGAAAACAGAAAATGTCTCTAAAACGAGGGAACTGGAGAAAAGGAATCTGTCTGTGATGCTTGGGACCTACTCAAAACCTCAGCAAGAGAGGTTCAGCGAGAATGCATCCTGTACAAAGTCTAAAAGGTCACTCAACAACGTGACTAACAAAGAGTGCGAAAGAAGCCATTCGAGATAAGGCAGCTTCCTTTAGAAACTGGCAGTCTTGCCCAAATGAAACAAACTTAAAAGAACCCAAAGGAAATGCAAGTGGAAAAATGAAGGACGCAAAAAGGGATTTTGAGGAACATATTGCTAATGGCACCAAGACTAACAATAAAGAATTCTTTAAATCCTTGGGGAGTAGGAAACCAGCCAGGGAGACAGGGAGTCGCTTGGATAAAAATGACATTAAAGGAAGAGGAGTCTGGAGGCATGAAGTAAAAATGGGGAGCAAATCTAGACCAAAGAACTGGCAGCGGGTAAAGGAGATAGGACCTGACAACCATCTTCAGGCAGAGGGGCAAAAATAGAACAAGGTTAGTGGGCACTGAATAAGCCATACGCTATTTTTACCCGCTTAGCTAGTTACTTGGGGGTGTGGGTGGAACTTTTTCCAGTGCCTCCTGGGGCAAGAAAGATCGATAGTAGCAGTCATATCACCCACTGTCTAGTATGAACTGGGATTTGAAAGGCATTTTAGCCATCAACAGAAAGTGTTCAGTTGCATTGATATCCCTGTGTATTTAATTTCCACTTTGGTGGTTGATGCATTAGCTTCAGCATTGCTAATACTTAAACATTGTTATTAATAATTAAAACATGGCAATCAGAATTGTTCTTGATCGTGTGCATGAGGTCTGTGTATCTACTTATTTCAGAGGTGAAGAACTTATGGTCGTCCGGTTGTACTCTGTTATACTGTGGAATACAGGGCACTTCCCATAAACAAGCAACGGGAAAAGTATGCAGTTGCTGGACTGCAACTCTCATCACTCTACACCACTGGCTATGGCTGATGGGAATTACAGTCAGTCCAACATTATCCAGAAGTCCATACATTCCCAACTCTGACAGTCAAGATACACAGAGAGGCAGAGATTTCTGTGCATGTGTTTGTGCGCACAAGGGGATTTTAAAAAAGTAACGCACACACACACACACACAAAACTGAGCCAGTGTTTCTGTCTCTGTGTTCTTTTTGGGATCACTTTGACCAGCCTTGCCCAATGTGGCTCAGACTATTACCCCAAGGGTCTTGCTTAACAGCATATGGATGCCCACTGTTGACAAAGGTTTACTGTGGGAGTGAAGATATGTCTTCTGCTATTCTTAAGCACTGTGCTTGCAGATCAGTGCATTCCATTGTGGGGGGAACCGTCCATTCATCCAGTTATCTGAATCCCCCCCCCAATATTATCTAAATCTCCTCTTTCTCCCCACTGTACATGTGAGCGGTAAGTTTTGCCTTTGGGAGGTGGCATGGCGGTGCTCATGCTCCCTCCCAAGGGCAAAACATACCACTTTCATCTACACTGCTCTATTTTGTCATCATCATCATCACAGCCGTCTGAAGTAGATTAGGTGGAAAGAGAATATGAAACCCATGGGCACCCATTTAATTTTATGGCAGACTGTTAGTTTGAAGTGGTATCTCTGTGATCCTAGTTCAACCTTCCCCAACCTGGTGCTCTCCAGAGGTATTGAGCACCAGTTTCTACCATTCCCAGCTAGCATGGAATAGCCATACTTGCTGGAGATGTTGGAAGGCTTTAGTCTAATACATCTGTATCTGGAGGGTATCCAGTTGGGGAATGGTGGAGAAACCCATCACCACAAACCAGGCATGAAGAACATGTGATCTTCTAGATGCCACTGGACTACAGCTCCCATTATCTCTCACCACTGTTTGCATTGCTCTAAACCTCTACAACATGCCAGCTCTCCTTCTGATCCACACTCTATTTCCTTACATCTCTCTTAACAAGGTTAGTGTAGCCCCTGAGAGTTATTTTATTCTTTTCAGCAGCGGAATAATTTTCAACATGTTTAATACAGAAAGCAGTTACGTATCAAAACTGGCACAGAACATATTTCCCTGTCCCAGCAAGTAATGAGGGTGGATTATTTCACAGTTGAGGAAGCCTACATTTCTGGTTTCAGAAAGAAGGAAAGAGAAATCTAGACAAGAATCACTTGGATGTCAGCATAGTTTTGCAATGCTTCTGTGCTGGCATTATATCTCTGGCTATGGTTGAACAGACTGGGAAGAATGCAAAAGCAGAAGCCTTTCAGTCTGTGTAATTGCATAATACCACCACCACCACCCCAAAAAAACCCCACCATCTGATTCCTCTGCATTTTTGTCCAACCAGATACTGTCTGCTTAGATCCTTCTAGAGTTATGGCTTCTGTCTTGCTCATATGCTTCATGGGTAGAAATTATGTAGCCCTCCAAATGTTTTGGACTGCAGTTCCCATCAGTCTTTGACAATGTAGTCAAGAAATGTTGGGGGTTTCACTTTAACAAAAATTGGCGGGCTGAACAATTTCCAAACCTACTATATTTCCCATTGATATTGTGGCAAGCACAGGCCAAGATTGTACATGCACCCATAGCTCCACACCACACAGTTCTTTAGACTCCCAGTGCTCAGCAGCTGTCAAGCCCTGGAAGGAGCTCCTGTGGCTGTCCCTGGGTAGGCCATTCAGACCATAAAGAAAAGCAGCTTGTTCTAGCTCCATGAGGTAGGGAGAAATTAGGAGGCACTATGATGGTAGTGGTGATGACCATTATAAGAACACTATCCCAACTCACACTCAACAGCACATCTCTCTAAAGTAGTCTTCTCTGACCTGGTGCCCTCCAGGTTTTCCAGACTAGAACATAATACATAACTATAGGCATAATGGTTACAGTGTCCAAAACATTTGAAGGCATAAAGCCGGAAAAATCTTCTCTGCAGATTACATTTGCTGTTAGTTTCACTCTTCCTGTTAAGTTCCTTCCACATATTCATATAAAATGCTCCCTAAGTGGAGGGATGTGTATTTAGCAGTATTTTTAAGGCAATGTGAAAAAGAAGCAGAATATGGCATTAACTACAGAACTGAAGGTTCTTGAGAGCCAGAGTTTTCATCATTTTTTTTTTTAAAAAAGAGAGCAAGTTTCTGGACCTTGTACTAGCAGTGCACTAGAAGGTGCCAAGTATTGTCCAATGAAACCTTAGATGCCAAGAGAAGTTACTGGGTAAGGTGACCAGCAACTGCGTGGGTCTTTTCAAAAACCCTGTAAAAGTTCTTTGGCCCTCCCTTTGACAAGGAGAGACTGAATAAATTAACATAAAACCAGAAACATTTTAAAACATATTATGCAAAACAAGAGGTATTGTGTATATCTGTATAATTTATACAGATCACAGAAATCAGCTTTCCTCATTTGCAAAGCTGAATTTACCTTGCCACCAAGTTTTAATATTCTTTTATTTAAGTGTACATACACAGCCCCTGCCTATATACAATTCAAACTGTAACCCCGTTTAGAAGGTTGACCCTTACTCTTCCCACCAGCCATCCCAGCCTGCCCAAAGAAGGTGCGGGTCAACTTATTCACAGGCTTGAAGCACTACTCTGTCTTTGTAGAATTCAGCATCATTGCTGCGGCTTTCCCTCTTTGCCCTGCCAGCTTTGGTGCCAATAAAGCTGCTTATCCAGCCTGAAGCTTGGAGGGAATTATTACTAGCAGCTTTGATCACATCCCCTTGTCATTCAGTTATGAAGAAAAGAAGCAGAGTAGAAGCTAAAAAAGAGACACGTCTGACAGCAGTTTGAGACAGGCACCTAAGACAATCTAACAACAAGAAGGAAAATAATCATCAATGAATTAAGTTCCCTTGAATACTCAGGTATATCACTGTGACTAAAATTGTCTTTTCTACAGAAAAATACAAGAAACAAAAGCTGGAAGTCTTAATTACCTGGTGCCATCAGTCAATTCAGGAATGTATGCCCTTCATGACCACCATAGGTCTGTCCCAAATGATATTTGACCCTGTTCTCATTGCAGGACATACTCAGAACCTGGTCTTCTGAGCTGGATGGGGCAATGGTGATCTTGGTATGGAGGAACCAAGGAGTTCCTCTTGTCATAGACAAGTAACTACTGGGTGTTAACTTAAACTCGCTGGAACTCAGAGCCTCTGTAGGGTTGGAAACCAATTAAGATGCTTCACCCCAGGAGGCTGGTTGGTTGTCTGGTGGCTATTGAGGAGTTTCCAGTTGCCTTAGCAGGCAATTCTGGCAAAGATCTGATTGACCTCTGGAATGAGGAAAAGACCAGGGCAGTGGCCACTATTGTTTCTGAGTGTGCCCTCCCATGGAATGGAGCCCTGAATGGAATGGCGACTAGAGCAGCCATGGTGGAATACATGGGAATAAGTCTTTTCCAACACAGTCTGATGTGCATAGGAGAGCCTACTCTGTGGCAGTGCTGGCAGAAGAAGGCATTTCTCTTGGCCATCAATGGCAATGGGTCTGCTAAGAGTCACCCACCAGAGCTGTTTCAAGTGGTCAAGGACCTGTTACATTTTGACCCTCGAGAGGAGAGTGCAGACCACTTGTCAACTGTCTGTAAACCATAAGCCTATACTGAAGATAAAATCATTCAGATCCCTTCTGATTTGGATACTGTAGTTGATGAAGTTCTGGCGGATGTAACGTTATCCCCTTCCTGCTTGTCTGGCCATAATGGATAGCCTAAGATGTGGACAAAATCCATGGAGAGGTTTAATTCACCACATGCATGCAGGATCCTTGTTCTTCCTGGCTTATAAAAGCTGCCATGCAGGTGGGGGAAAGAGGATGACTAGTTGAATGGTTACAGGGAGTGGTGAGTGCCTCTTTACAAACAAAGGAAGGGTCAATCATGCCTAAAAGAAGCAGTTGTGAGATTGTTGCTAAAAAGAGATTTCCCTTATTGTATTGGATCATTACTGTCCAGTCTCCAATAGTCTATTTTTTGGGCAAGGTCCTGGTAGCCTCTCAGCTCCTGGAGGAGACAGATAATCTAGATTCATTTCAGTCTGGCTTCAGATTTGGTTACAGAATGGAGATTGCTTTGGTCACCTTGCTGGATGACTCATGCTGGGAACTGGATGGGGGAATGTGTCATTGTTGGTTCTGGGGGACCTTTCCAGATGCTTTTGGTGCTAGAGGTTCCTGGCCAATGCCCTGGTCATAGCTCTTCTTGGCCATAACTGTTGCTGCCAATGGAGAAATAAATTTTATTGCATTTCTTTTACTGCCTTTGTTCTCAGCCCCCTTCTGGCCAAGATGAGGTCTGAATTAACCCTCACTCAGGACCAGCTTAAACATCACCTTAAGCAAGCAACTCAAAAAGGAGGCAGACCTGTGACTCCAACAGCCATCACTTTTCTTCCTCTGAATTATTTTTTTCTTGCCATCTTTGCCTGCTAAAGAAGCCTGTGAGCTTTGAAAGCTACCATGATGCATTCTGCACTTGTTGCTTTGCTGAATAAAGTTATCACCCCAATAAGTATTTTGGACTTTGTTGAATTTTGCTGTATGGTCAATATGTCTACTGCTGTTATGAGTTAAATGGGAGGAGATTTGACTACGAGTCTGAAGATGTGGGTGAACCTCACTGAAATTAACAGGAACCGTGCAAGAGCACAATAAGATGCTAGTATAGTTCATGTGCATTTCAGCATAGCTGAAGAATGTCCAGAAAATTACCTGGAAGGGGAAGCACTGATAGGAGTCATCCTAACTCAGCAGCTGAGAATATGTTTTGCATGAAAAAGGTCCCAATTCAATCTTTGTCATCTCTAGTTTAAAAAACAAACACCTAATAGCAGGTGATGAGAAACACTTTGCTCTGTCCAGAATTCAGCAGAGCAGCTGTCAACCATGACAGACAGCGCTAGGACAGATGGACAAATGGGCCAAAATCCAGCAGTAATGCAGTGGAATTAACAGCTCTAGTAGCGTTACTATACTGAGGGCCCTTGTTCCATGGCTGCACAATACTCCTCGATGGTGTTGGGGCACACTAATATAGCCAATTGGTGGCTAGCTGGGTGTAAAAAATGTGGGCACCATCTGGCTACTGTTGGGGAGTCAGGCAAAAGGGATAGTTGTTGCCCTCCCAGACAACCATGGTTAACACATATTGTGTAATCCCAGGGAGGGTGACCGCATTTCCTTTTCCTGGATATTCAACTGCAACTGGATGATGCCCAGGCTTGTCTCCATTCCCTTAGCCACAAACGAATGGTGTGGGTGTGCCCCAGTACCGTCAACTGCAGTTGTGCCAAGGAGGGGGGACTCTTGCACAAGGCGATTGTGGATGCCTCCTTCTGCAACATTCCTGAAAGTACAGATATTGGTGTAACCAACAGTTTCACGGGTCTATAGCCCAAAACAGAATCCTGGCTTTTGGCCTGGTTTTAGGCCACTTCCTTATTAATTGGGCCATCAGTGAAAGACTCTGGAAAAGATGTGCAGGGCCTCACTCTACAAAATGAACAGGAGTGTTTTGGGTTTTGAAGTAAGCCACATAGCACATATTACCATTGAAAAAGGAGGTCTAAGATCATTTAGTCCAGAGTCTAACATTACTTAGATGCACTACTGTTTCCCTAAATTTCTATACTTGGGCTCAGTTGTCAACACTGTACACTCAGTTGTCAACACTCAGTTGTCAACACTGTATGAGCCCCCCCCCCCGTGCCCTTCGTTCAGCGGGGAAAAATCTGCTCTCACAACCTAAAACGAAATTCAAGCAGACTTCCCTAAGGGCATTTTCAGTCGTTGCCCCTAAACTGTGGAATGGCCTGCCGGATCAGATACGCCTTATTACGTCTCTTACCACTTTTAAGAAAGCAATTAAGACGGAGCTCTTCTGGCAGGCCTTCCCAGAATAACTCTGTACAGGGATATGCACAGCTGAGCCACTTATCTGGTCTCTCTACCGAGAGTGGCATTTTGTTTTATCTTTTATTATTTATTTTAGTTATATGTCTGTTTTTAACTCTATTATGTTTAATACTGTTTTAAGGGGGGAGGGTAGTGGGTGAAGGGCAAGAATGTGGATTTTAACTGTAATATTTTAATTGATGTACGCCGCCCCGATTGCCGAGCAGAGGGGCGGGTTACAAATAAAATTTATTATTATTATTATTATTATTATTATTACAATTATTATTACATATACTGGCCCCGATTCCTACAATGATGTCTGATGGAACACTGGAAATTGTCAAGGTTTGCTCTTGATTCTGTCCAAATCAATACATGCTGGTGTATTTTGAAGCCAAGGCACAACTGAGTGGGTGAATGGTGTCATTTTCATAGTTCATTTCAATTCACTTGATCTAAAACAGACAAAAAAGCAGGTCATCACAAAACTATGCCTTCTGTGTGTATAACTAAAGCTTCAGTAGGAGCAACCTGACCCACATGTGTCCTAAATGCACTAATTTTCAAGCATTAAATTTGACAGACCAGATCTGAGCTGGAGCTACTAAAAATACACGTCTACCAAACATACCTTCATGAACATTCAATTAAGTGATTGCTCTGCGTGGAAAAGTGATAGGCCGTATACATTTGTTTCTAATCTTCCCAGCTGCTGGAAGCAAAAAACACTATTTTACTGGTTTTGGGCTAAATCCAATTGTTAGTTCAAATTAAGTAGACCCAATGCCTCAATAGGGCTTACATAAGTGTTGATTTGATAGGTCTCATCCATTCAACAGTCTCCTTTAGCTAGAACTGTCAACCTTGTATTTTTATCTAAAACCATAAACAGTACAGCAATCCCTGCAAAACTTTCAGGTCTACTGATACTCACTCTGTCGGCCGTTTTGATAATAGCAAACCAGGATTCCTGTATAGACAGCAGCCAGTTAATTTCTCATGGCTGTTCATTTGGACACATATAAACAGCTGTTTTGTTTATTGCACTCAGGTCACTGCTGTACTTAGATGAGAGAGACATATTTTCATTTCAAAAGGGCAACAACTTTTTTTAAAATGTTAGCTACTAGAAAAAGGGTGGGGAAAGTGTGACCCTCTTGATTCTGCCCAATACAGGATAGGTCCAATTGGGAGTTCCAGCTAAAGCAGGCCTGCTGAATGGATGAGAACTTACCAAGTCAACACTTTAAATATATTCTTGTTTTGTGTGCCTTCAAGTCATTTCTGACTTATGGTGACCATAAGGTGAACCTAAAGATTTTTTTAGCAATATTTGTTCAGAGCAAGTTGGCCTTTGCCATTCTCTGAGGCTCAGACAGTGTGGTTTAGCCAAGGTCACCAGTGGATTTCCATGGCTGAGCAGGGATTCAAACCTCCTAGATCTCCTGGCATCCTAGTCCAACACCTAAAACATAACACCATGCTGGCTCTCTGTAAAATCTGCAGGCAGCCCTTATTAGTTCTACTCACTTTACCTCTCTCTATGGGATCGAGTTAAGTGACAAGAAAAATTTAGGGTCTTGACTTCAAATCTCATCTCATCGCATCTCACTTTCAACACCAAATGGTAGCAATTTGCAAGCCCTACTGTAGTGAGACAATGGGCTCTGTTGTGATTATTAGACAGGAAATTGTAATCTGTCTATGTAGCACTTCGCTATACTATATCAAATGTATAAAATAACTAAGAAATTATCCTGCAGTGTCCAGATTGGTGTTGAGGATTTTATGATCGGAATGAAACAAATATCTGTCTAGTAGTATCTACCATCTTTCAAATTTGCTTCACACTAGGTTCCATGCAAAATGGACCCAAAACAGCAACCCCCCAAAGCTGATATTTGCTAGTCCAGAAAAACAAATAAAGCATATGGATCTATAACGTACAGGGATGAGGAAAGAGTGGTCCAGGCCCCAAAACTCCCAACTCCCCCTATTAAAAAAAAAAAAACGAGCAATTTTCTACAAAATCTGGGCTGAAAGCCCCTAAAAGGCATGAAAACATGTGAAAACACACAACACACTCAACCCTCAAGAACCCACCATCACTTGCAATACCATTGTTTTCATCTGTGTTCCTCTCAAAATGGAGACCAGAAGTGGCCAGAGCAAAAAAATGCAGAAATTCAAAGTGTTTTTTCAGCAGTACAAAAAGTAGTTGATAAATTGTTTTGCTATAGTTTTTATCTCGGTTTCACGAGATAGCTCATCAAATTTGGCAATGAAGTATATGGATTTATATAGCATAACAGAGAGACAAACTTTTCAAATTACAGTATAGATATAAAAGAGGCCTACCTGTCCACCTGGACTTCTACATCTTTTGTTTCCATCTTGCGTTGCAGATCTCCATTGACTTCCTTGCTGTTGTTCTTCAGAAGGTCCAGGACTGGCTCAATCTCTTTTAGCAATTCACTGTTTTCGACGCTGCCATTAACACAGTGATCAGAAACCTCCCCAGTTCCTTTCAGAGTGTCCCTGGCAACAGTGCTGGCAACCATCCCATTGACATGCACTGAAGTCTCATCTCCTGGTCCATTCTCTCGGGCACAGCGAGAACTGACAGAGCCACCCATTGTGTGGTCTGTACTTTGTTGTTTATCTTTGATGTGGATACTTGGATCTGATGGTAGGTCAACCACAGTTGGAGTCACACACAGGGGCCTGGTAACTCGGACAGTTTTTGGTGTCCCGTCACCAGTGAAAGTTGTCTCCAGGTGAGTGGTGAAACCCTCTGGGCCTCTTAAGATAAGTACAACATAGGTCTCCGAAGCAATACTCCTCAGGACCTCCAGAGCAGTGTCATAGTTCATATCCACCAGGGGCCTTCCATTGACTGCTAGGATAATGTCCCCAGTCTGAATTAGACCACTTTGTTCAGCTGCCCCTCCTCGGATTAAGTCGGAGACGATTACTGGTGGTTTGTTGATGCGTTCCTTCACCAGGAACCCAAGACCCCCAACCTTGCGCTTGAAGAGTTTTACTGAGATGACATTGGGCTGAATCTGTTGTACACTGAACACATTTTCTTCCATTGTAGTCCTTAAATCTTCCAGCTTAGTGACCAAGATCTAGCAATATACAGGCTGTCTCTCGGTTGGTTTGTAGCTGTGATACCAGCCTCTAGAAATTACGATGAGAACAGAGACAGAGAGAGAGAGGGTGGGAAGAGACACCTTTATTTCTGTTTATGGGCACTGTACTTGAGGAAGATCACCTCTCTGGCCTTTGGATGCTTCACACTTTGAGCAACTGGTATGTTTCTTGAGGTTATGAGTTACTCACTTCACATCTACTGAGATTCCATATCATTCTCTGGCCTCAGTTCCGGAATGCAACAGAGCAAGCAGTCCTACGTGGAATGCTAGGTGAACAGAAGGAGACATCTCCCATGAAACAGACAGTCAGGAAAGATGGTGCTTGCTGATCAGGCTCCTAAGGCTTTTGGAATTCGCTTCACATCTTCCTTACCTATAAGCTGGAGTAGGGAGAGGGAAAGAAAGAAACAGAGATCAGGTTGGATGGAACAAAGTATCATATCTGATACAGATATGTGAGTGCACTGGATAGCTAGAGAGTTGGATAATAGACATTAGACATATGGGATCTATTTTCAACAAGAATCTTGAGGTCCACCAACTGGAGCCAGGTGCAAAAATGGGTCTCAGGAAGGCAGGCATAAAACTGGTAACAAAGAATTTGTGTTCAGCCCTAGACCTGAAGCATGCACACAAATCCTTTCTCACACAAATCTACTCTTATTCTATCTTTCTTCCCAGCTTTGGAGATGAAAGTCTAATGGGGAGAGTTGCTGCTGTTATTGTTAAACTACTGGGAACTGGAATCCCTTGCACTCCTGTGCAAGTGATCATAGTCTACTTTCTGTCTGTTAGAATGGAGATGGGAGACACAGCTTCAAATCCCCTCCAGATATTCCACTGATTAATATTCGAAGGAACTAATCACTCAGAGAATTTTCCACTGTATGTACAGAACTAAATTCAAATGGATACACCCGAGCAGTCCAAAATACACAAATGAGGCAATTTATGAAAACCTATTGTCTCAAGCTATAGAACACTGCCGGCTGGGTTCTTCTTGGACCATATGTCAGTGATGCTCTGAACTACATGGATATAATTGATTTCCTAGGGAAAATACAGTCTATCCAGAGAATACCATCCTAGCCACTATGGATGTGGAATCCCTATACACCAACATCCGACACTAGGATGGACTACAAGCCATCAAGAATACCATCATGGATGTGGCTAGAGTTGACGTAGCCACCAAACTCTGCCACTTTGTACTTACTCATAACTACTTCACTTTAGGAATATGTACTTCCAAGTCAGTGGCACACATGGCACCACAGTATAAAAACATCTTCATGGCTGATGTGGAACAACACTTCCTCAGCATGTCTACCCAAAACCTCACCTCTACTGATGCATTCTTGATGACATCTTTGCAATTTGGCCACGTGGAAAGTAATCACTTGAGAAGTCCCACCAGGATTTCTTCCACCTTACCATCAACCTGAGCCTGGAACAATCCACACAACAAATTCACTTTCTTGACACAACTCTGCATTGTACAACAGACTTCTAAGCACCACAGTCTATCAAAAACCCACAGAGTGTTACACAGTTTCCACTTAGAACACGGTACCCATTTACAGGTTGTGATCCTTGAACAAGGAAATTACAAAGGAAGACTAGAAAGAAAAACTGCTGAATTGACTTATATTCCCAAGGTCCAATCCATTACCAGAGGTATGAACAAAGGCAATGGCTTCATGACACACTACATATCTTAAAACAAGAGTCCTGGCAGCTGCACATATCACAAAAGGAATCTTCTGAGAGAGAGTTTTGAACCCAGCTAAACTGGCTTTTGGTAAGCAGATTTCTTGCTTTCACATGTCAACACTGACCACTGTAAAGATCTGAAAGACCTGCATTACCTTATGCAGCCCTAGAGCAAGAGTCATGATTTGCATCTTTCTGGATCCTATTACATTCTATCCCACATCCACAACTGTGTAAATATGCTTTATGCCTAAGCATTAGGCATTTATTATCACTCTGGTCAAATATTTGACCAGTAGCATTTATAATTCTTAAAATTTATTTCACATGAAGTTCCATGCAAGCTGGATAAAATACAGCAAGATCCTACAAACAAAACAAAACAAAAAAACACTTGAGGTTTCTGCTTGGAATGAAACTTGCACAGAAATCTTCATAATACCAACTTAAGTCTAAATACCAACTCTTGGCAAAATAGTTCATAAATGTGCATTCTGGAGCAAAATATATACAACCCCAAAGTGAATTTTTTTAGAGGTACCTTGGGTAATTGCCAGATTATGACAATTTTTGTTCTATTAGATAACACACCAAGTACTGTATGGTGATCTGTGATCAAAGCATGTGGATTTGCACAAGAGACAAACAGAAAAATACATTTAAGTTATAGTGCACTAGGAAACTTTTCTGCCATTGCCTGGTTGATGTTGACTTTGCTTTGATAATTTATTTATTATCACTTTACATGATACTTACTATATGTGGTTTTAAAACTGAATTCATCTAACTTCTAGTAAAGAGAAGATAATGTTGTCTGTAAGGCTGTAACTAAGACACACATCACAATGGTCACATCTGTTCTTGTCAAGAATGGCTACTGGTGGGCACACCAATCCAAGCTGTAAAAAGGTCATTCTGGCTATAGCCACCAGGTTTGTTTGGGAGCTACCCAAAGTCATTGACAGATAGCACCCAAAACCTTACCACAGTCTTTGTTTTGGTATCATTAAGTAACTCACCAATTTTGATTATTCTAACCAAGCATATGGGTTTGTTTAGCTGCATGACAGACAGCCAAACACTTTACAGTAAGTGGGTGGGTGTGGGTGTGCGCATGTGTGCACACTTTTGTTCAAAACTGCAGGTGGCCAACACTCTTAACAGAGACTTTCTCTGTATATGCACACACAGTGGAACTGTCTTTTCCATTACACATGCACATGCTGTAAAACAAAAGAGAGATTTTATTTTTTTGAAATCTATGTACCTTGTGTAAGGTTTTTGATCAAATGGAAATGCATACGAAATTGCAGTCAATGGGGGGTTGCAGACTGCCAGAAATAGTGCAAATTGAGTCCACTTTTAGGGTTAGGGTTAGGGAATCATGGGAACTGTATTTTATTGTGGCACCAGAGCTCTCTGACAGAGAAGGCTCAATGTCTCAGAAAAAAACCAATTCCCATGATTCCCTAGCACTAACCCTAACCCTAAAAGTGGACTCAATTTGCACTATTTCTGGCAGTCTGCAACCCCCCAAAGAAACCTTGAACCTTTTATAGAAATGGCAACTGGCATCTTCCCTACTATCAGTCCTATCTGTAGTGCACTTTGGTGCAAGAATCACTGCCAACAGTTCTGGGCTTTGCACTGTGCAGAGCTGACCGAGCTACATGTGGATTTCTAAACCTTCAACATCTTCCTGCTCCTTTTGTCACTTTCCTAGAAGTCAAGTGGCTTCTCTTTTCACTTTAATGATCCAGCCAAAGTGAGTGACACAGAAAGAATGAACTACCACATCTTTTGGGCTGTCAGCGACTTCACTTGTTCTGTTGGCTCATTATAAAGAAAAAAGAGGAGGATTGGAGGGTGGAGAGAGAAGTCAGAGAGGGCAAACAGGTAAAGCTGGTAAAGTTGTCAAACCATACAGATCTGCAGAATTGGATTTGTCACCATATTTTGGTGAGCAAAGAGAAAAGCTCTTTTCACAGTTTTGAATTAGAGTTTTTTAAGACGTGACAAGATGGAACTTAGAATGCCTAGCAGTTGAGAAAGGGACTCAGTTTCATGGTCACCCACGCAATACCCATGAAGTGATTGGACAGGGAAAATCAGGGGTAGGCAACCTAAGGCCCGGGGGCCGGATGTGGCCCCCCGAGGCCTTTGGACCGGCCCCAGGCCGGTCCTGCTGCTGCCGCCGCCCCCCGCCGCCTGCTATGATGATATTGATTATTGTTGTTATTATTTGTTCTTGGAGTTTTCTTGGCAAAATCTCCACAGGGGTTTTGCTGTGGCTTTTCTGGGGCTGAGAGAGCGTGCATGCATATTTTTATTTTTATTTATGGTGCTTCCCGCCCCCCCCCGCCCCCCGCCCCCCGCCAATTGTCTGAGGGACAGCAACCCGGCCCCCGGCTCAAAAAGGTTGCCTACCCCTGGGGAAAATGGAAAATGGCTCTCAGTCTCACTCCGCCATCTGTAAAATAGGTTCTGTGACTTCATTTACAATGCAATAAGAGCAACAATGTAATTGTAACAATGTAATTGCTCTTAATGAGTTGAACAACTAGGTATATGGAGCACTCCAGACACTTGAAAGCACTGTATAAACATTAACCATCATAATCAGCATCAATAATCTCCAAGTGCACCTCTTTACAGTCTACAATTTGGTTGTCACTCACTATTTGCCACACTCTTTGCTTCATCTGGAAACACTATTTGCAATATTTAGCTTCTGTCCATGACCATGGTGGCCTGAGCTGGTCTACCACCGACAGGGAAACAGAAATGCCACAATGCATCTGAAAGAGCAGAATGCAAAACAATGCACTGTAGTCCCAGAAGTCCTTTCAGCCTCCAAGTTCATTCTGAACAGAAAAATTATATTGAACAAAGGTATCATCCTGTGTCACAACACCAGAGCTAACTTCATTTTCCATGCTTCCCAGAGGATAGCACCACTTTGAAATATGGTGGTGGGACATACTGAGAGGGGCGAATATGTGATGGAATGTTCTCTAAAAATTAAATAAGAGCCAAAAATATACCATTAAATATCTAGTAGGGCAAACAGAAGCTGGAACAAAAAGGTATTTAGCCTGAAAGAGGATGATATCAACAAAGAGGCTAAAATGGGTCTCCCAAGGTAAAGACAGGGAAAGGGCCACATACTGATTTCTAGATTCAGATACAAGCATTTACTTGTGCTAATATACAAGGTGCAAATGCAAATACAGGAATAATGATCATCCTTTAAAAGCAAATACAACACATTTCCCCTTAGTGGGCAGACTGTGAAGAAGCGGCCCATTCCAGAATTTAGCATCTCAGCATTTTGGACTTTCTAGCCTTGGTCCTTGAGACACCTCCAACCACAACTCTGTCCCTCTTCCAAAAATTGCTGGTGGGCTTCCCGTAGGAAGAATGAACACAGTGCTGGAGTAGAGAGGCCTTTCACCTGATCCAGCATTCCCATCATCACTTCCCTTCAGGCTTGTCTTCATGTTTCCTAGTATATCCACTTTCCTCCTCTTGGTAGCCTTCCAGATTCACACTCCCATGAAAAAGAGCTATGCCAATTTGTCAGAACAACCCCACCACCACCACCACCAAAAAAACAAAGCCCTTTTGTTAATCCCCATTTCTGCCTACCAGTCTTGTTAGGGGCTCCTGTTAAAGGGTCAGCAGGGATCATTACCAATGGGCTCAGTCTCAAACAAGGAGGCAATGCCCAAGGGAGTGACAGGACAGCCAGCCCCAAGTCAAGAAGCTTGCATATCAACACTGCGGTCATTAGTCTGTTTTGCCAGACATATAGCCCCATTAGAGCCCATCACATGTCAGCTCAGTGACACTCCTTAAAAAAATCCTTCTGGAAATGTCAGGAGATAGATGAGAAGCCTCACAGCTTTCCAGTCAAGCAAACTCTCCAAAGGCAAAGCCTGAAGGAAGAGCTCTCTGATCCTGTGCCTACTGAAGGCACAATGTGATTCGGCTTCTTACATACAGGGGCTCTCTGACAATGACACCAGTGATGTATCCCTGATGCAGAGAGATTCTGCCACTCTCTCTCTTGAACATGACTGGGCCTACCTTAGGCGTGGGCAACTTTAGCAGAGCCAGGAAACAATTTTGCCATGTATGCCATGCTCTGGGATCCACCAAAGATCCCACACTCCTCCCAAAATGTGGTTGCTTGTATTTTTGCCAAAACCAGAAGTTGAATTTCGGTTTGTGGAGGATAACCAAAACAAATCTCCTCCCTCTGCTCACACTAAAGAAATGCCCTGTACCTTGTTTTAAAGAAATTGTGGACTTCCAGAAATAGCAATTCTGTTTTTTAAGTTTTGCTCCCCTCGCCCCCCCCCCGATGCACACAAAAATGGACTGCATATTGTCCATCTCGAGACTAATTGAAAGATGGTGGTAATGAACTTCTACTCACATCACTTCTCACCATTAGCCAGGATGTTTTGGGGGTGATGGAAAATAGAGTCCACCGACACCTGAAGGGCTTCCTAGTCTAGTTATGCCTGGGAGAACGTCATATAAATCTCCATGAACAGTGCGTGGAGCACCAAAAAAATGGTGGGATATAAAATTTAATAAATAAATGCAACCTCCTCAATGAACAAAGGCAGGTATGAAAAAGGAAGGCAGGGGAGATTGAGAGGTTAAGCTGCAATTTGTTTACACAGTCAGAAAAGGTATAGGTTGTATAATAGTTTAATTGTGCAAATGCACTCTTGGTCACTTTAGAAGCCTAAACATCCAGGCTCAAGGCTGACTCCAGGAGTACACCTAAACTACAAACTTGCATCTTCAGGGGGAATGTAACCCCATCCTGCGCAGGCTGAATCCCTATTTCCTGATGTGCTTTTCAGGTGCCTAGGAGCATTAGTATCTGCCCTAGGTTGAAGTTCACTTTGTTCACCCTCACCTAGTCCATTACTGATATCAGACACTGACTTAGAGAGGTTGTCGCTGTTGGTGTTACCTTGCAAAAATTATAACTGTATTTGCTGTATCCATTTTAAAAGGTATCCCTGAAGTGCCAAAAATATATATATGCAACGCTAGCATAATAAGACGGTTCTTCTTCAAGCAAGCTGGATACCTCAACTGTCTGCAAAACATCAGCTGGTCTGGTGGTAGTGTTCAAGATGTTCCTGGATAGAATTTTAGAAGCATCTGAGTAGCCTACCATGTTCTACAGTGACATTGCTAGAACTCAGACACAAATTATTCCAAGGGAGGAGGGGGAACAGTCCTTAGGCTGCTTTGATGGGTGATGCCTCTATTTACATATGAAAGAATCAGTCAGTACCTCCCACACATTAAAAAAAATCCTGCTGACAGTTTCCAGAAAGAACTGACATTCCTAAATGGAGACGAGATGACACCTCCAGAGGCAAAATGGATGCTACTAATTTCATCATGGCTCATTGCAATACCTAGTGCAGTGCAGTGACGTAAATGATGAACAAGCTAGGTGGCTGATGTTTGGAGAGAATTTGCATTGAATGTAATGTAGACAATTCTATCCCATTTGGCTTTGTTAGACTGCGCATGGATGGCGCCATTATATGGCTTAGGACATTATCGCAAGCGGTTTCTGAACTGTGATTTTACTGGGAAAGCAGCAGCTTCGGTGATACTCATCGTATGACACCACCTCTGACCCATAGCTGCCCTGTCTCCAACTCCTCCCTTGTCATTCATGGGGAAACCCACAAACGACCCCACAATTGCACAAGTCTCCAGGTGCGAAATGTCACTCCTGGGGCAGTTGCGTGATTGTGAGATATGTGGTGTCACCGTTTCTCCTCTTTCCTGTCCTCCTCCCCTTCACTATTCAAAGGCACCTTGTCCAAGTTCAACGTTGCAGGAGGATTCTATGGCCCATTCACACTACAGAATTTATAGCACTATTATTTTACTTTAACTGCCAGGGTTCTGTCTGAAAGAGTACTGGGAATTGCAGTTTAAGCAAGGGTATTTAGAATTCCCTGCCAGAGACCTCCTACTTCCTCCCCCAGGATTCCAAAGAATGTAGCCATGACAGTTAAAGTGGAATCAAAGTGCTATAACTATGTAGTATGAACAGGTCCTTAGCCATTCTATTTTCTGTGCCCTACTCTTTGGGATCGGAAGGAGGAAAGTTCACTGAGCACACTTGGTCCCTATTGGCCTGTTTAGTCCCATCTCCCTTAGCCTTTTTAAGGGTTCCCAATACATCCTTCTTGTGTGGGGGCAGTACTGTCTTGGCTACGTAAGAGAGAGCACTCCTATTCTGAATATCCTAAAAAGAAGGAACAAATGTGACCTACCCCACCATTCAAAGTTGCTCTCTGGCTAGTTCTGCCCTTCAGCATTCTCCCACCTCTGCTCCCAAGCAATCTATGACCAGTAAGCACACCAGTCCCACTGGGCTATTATGGGGTCCCTCTTTAAGATTCACCCCCAAAGATCCAATATTGTCCTCTTGGTTGGGGTGGTACTGTTTTGACCACACACCAGTGCTCATATCCTTTTTTTTTTTTTTTAAAATATTTTTGTATTTGGGGGTTGGGGTTGGGAAGGGACTAATTTTGAATTTTATTGTATTCCATGCACTTTTATTGTTGTAAGCCGCCTGGATTCCTTGTGATTGGGCGGGCTATAAATAAATAAATAATGTATTATTATTATTATTATTATTATTATTATTATTATTATTATTTCTTCCTGAACATAAACAGGTCTGAAGCTAGACTACCAGTCATTATGGGCCAGTTAACAAGCCGTGCCCAGTCACTTTAACAATGACAACAGAAAACAAGTGGGATGCACAACAAAACATTGCACTGATGGTCCTCTTTTGGCTGCTTAGAGGACTGGCGGTCAGAAATAAGATTGCTGCAAGTTTAGGACGTGGGAGAATTTTAACTGAGTTTGCTTTTTGGATAAGAACTTTTCAAAATTCACAACCATTGACAGATTTTGGGAAACCTATATTGCAACTCAGACACTGAAATTCAACAGAGAGGGAAGCAAGATGCATTGGGGAGAGGCACTATGGCTTAAGTACAGAATGAGGGGGGGGGAAGCCAAAGGGCTCTCTCCAAGGCCAATGGAAGACTGCTGTTGAATGTTGTGCCACTCCTGCAGCAAAAATGAGGGTATTTGATTCTACATGTCAGAGCTGAACAGGTTGTTCCTAGGCCTGGCAAACTGATATACTAGGCGGGAGGGAATCACATAACTCCATGTGGAAATAGCATTGTTAAAGTGACTGGGCAATTAGGTAGGCTGCTTGTTAATGTGCCCACAATGACTGGTAGCAGCAGAATTGTCGTCAGTACCTAGCATCCCTGGGCGGCTGCCAAGGCCCCCAAGACCTCTGAAGCAAAGGGTCCTTCTCTCCAGCCCATCTAGATACTCCATGTAGTCCAATCCCCTGGCAGTATGAGAATCCACAGCTAAAACTTCCCTGACAGGTAACACTATCCTACTTCTGCTTGAAAACCTCCAGTGAAAGAAAGTTCACCATCTTGAGATGTGAACTATTCCCCTGCTCTTACTATCAGGAAATTCTTCTTAATATTTTGTTGGAATTTTCTTGCAATTCGAACCAACTGGTTGACATCCTATCCTTTGGAGCCACAGAAAACAAGCTTGTTCTATCTTGGGCATGATAGCCATTCAGATATTTTACATCAGGGCCCTCTGCAGATATTTCTCCGGGGTGCATCCCCTTAAAATATATTTAAATCAAATCTGGTCGCGTGGGCAAAGCTATTTTCAGACCCTGAAAATGTTACTTTAGGAACAAATCAATTTCAGTCTAGTTTCAGGCCCAGTTATATTAACAGTTTCTGTGGAATACTTACACTAGGATCTGGACTGGGGGAGTGTCTCTCTGTTGGTTCTGCTGGACCTCTCAGAGGCTTTAGATATCATCAACTACGGTATTCTTCTATGCAGCCTTGTTGGGATGGAACTTGAAGCACTGTTTTATGGTGGTGCTGTTTTGGGGGGTTGGAAGGGAGAACCCAGAAGGGTGCTGCCGGAGGCATTTAAGCCCTTGGTCATTGGTGTGTGGGGGGCATCAGGGCTTCATTCTTCCTCCATGCTATTTAACATGTACATGAAGCCAACACTCAAGCCACTGCACCATGCCGGCTCTCTATACTTGGAGTTGTAGTGGTGTACCTTCAAGTTGTTTCTGACTTTGGTGACCCTAAGGCTAACCTGTTGTGAACCTACTACCCCATGCCACCCCTTCTCTGGGCATCATTCTTTAGCAATGCCAGAGACAGTATGGGAAACAAAAGCAGGAGGGTGCTATTGCCTCTAGAGTTGGCCACTGGGGGAACACAAGCAGAACTAAATAGGCCTTTGGTCTGATCCAACAGGAGGACTACCCTCTGTCAAAAAAGGATACATGGCCACCTTAGAGCTAACTAGAAGTAGGGATCTAAATCTGCACAGGCTTAACAAGGTGCCCCCCCAAAGTGCCCTCTGCCTCCTACCTCAGTAACGGCCTTCCCCCAAAGTCAATTGTCTCTCCTTTCCCATCCGTCTTGTCTAGTTTAATGGCATTCATTTTTACGAGCCAGATTTAAAACGCTCACTATTGTCTCGCTTAATCAGTTTTCACAGGATTTATACTGTTAGACAACGAGCCCCTGAGGCTGATGGATTTATACCGGTTTAATGTAGGCTTTTAAAAAAGAAAAAGAAACCACAAGCTGAGTGGATCTGAGGAAGGGCAACGGTATGCAAACATATGCAGAGTTAGCTGTGCATTGAGATCTGAAAATGGAGCATGGAAATGACTCACTGACAGCCGTCTGTCCTCCTGCCAGCTTCACTTTAAAAACCAAGAGAGATGAAGTCTCATAGTACTATTAGTGGTGTGCTAGTGGTGTTGGTCCTTTCAACACACACACAACACAGAGGCTCGTCCCTGACTGAACTGTTTTTTCTTGGTAGTTTGCTTATCTATCCGGGTGTGTTTTTTTAAAGGACAAGTGAATGGTCTGCGTGTGGGACACTTAATTTTCTTGACAGTTCTACAAGGCTGACTTCCTTCTTTATGGGTCAGTGATACAGAAGATGGTTTTTGTTCAATTTCCCCTGTCTTCATTCCATAAAATGTCAGCATCAGCTTCCCCAGCAAACAAGCCCAAATCCAAATTTATCAGTTGGTTCCCAAAATGACACATTGTGCTTTGGAAACACACAACATACTTATTTCTTTTGGAACATCAAAATAAACCTGAAATGCCAGAAGCCTGCCATGGAATATGATCTCTGAAGCAGAGTCTGGTTGTTCTCCGAGAAAACTTGAAAACAACATTTTAAAAAAGATATGCAAGTCTGTGATGAATATGTTAACTGCACCTTTTGCTCTAGAGGGGAATAGGGGACAAGACAGGAACAATTTCAGACATTCTTGAGCTAGGCACAGGAATGTGAAAATATAACCTGTTACTAGCAAAAGTAACTCTATTGTTGGGTGTGAAGGGGGAAAAATGCAAGCTTTTGAGACATACAGAGTATCAGGCATAATGAAAAAGAAATGAAGATTTCTTAATAATTTTGAAAGCTTCCAGGCTCAGTCACCTGAAAGATACAATATTGAGCATATGGGCCTATACAGACTGCCAGAAATAATCCAACTTGAGACCACTTTAACTGTCCTGACTCAGTGCTAGAGTATTTATTGTGGCACCAGAGTTCCCTGAAAGAGAAGGCTCAATGTCTCAGAAGAACTACAATTCCCATGATTCCCTAGCACTGAGTCAGGACAGTTAAAGTGGTCTCAAAATGGATTATTTTTGGCAGTCTATTCAGGTCCCATGTTATATCTCAAAGGTCTCAGGTGCATCAAGAAATGTAAATTGCTGTTCGAATTTTTGTTGCAACTTCTACTGCAAGAAAGAAAAAAACAGGGCCTCAGGAAAAAACAGGCAAAAGACGGGATACAAGAATAAAGTTTACTTACTTACTTGCTTATTTTTTTTTCTGGATGACCTCAGATTAAATACTTTGTTTCTGCAGCCCAATTTACCTGATAAGGTTGTTGTGAGGATAAACTGGGATGGGAGTTCCTTAGAGGAAGGATGGGCCATCAGTTAAATGGAATACAACAAAATTAACTCTCCTGAGATTACTTGGGAAAGGTAATAAAGCATTTCCATATTACCAGTTTGTGTCTTGACAAGGCCAAGTGGGGAGAAGTGACAAATTGGTTATACCTACTACCAGCAAGATCTCAGAGCTCTTGAACTGGGTCAAATAATCCCATCACTGGTTTCTTTTGGCACATTCCTAAACCAGATTCTGAATGGGGGATTTTGGAAGATGCAGTCCTTAAAAGTTGTTTTCACAAGCTTTGCCCCTAATCTAGCACCAATGTGGGCAGCCCTCAGATTTATGGGTCCTACTTTACTTGGATCCTGATATCTAGAAACCAGAGCTTTCATGTGCAAGAAATGCACTGTGAATGAAAGAATTCTGAAGTCTGACATCTGTTGTTTTGCACAAGAAATGAGCAGAGCTTGCAGTCCTTCAATGCACAAAGGTACTCCTGGCAACTTCCCCTCCCCTTTCTACATTTCATCAGTATAAAGCAATGTGTCCATTATTTGTTGCTTCTGCTATTAAAACAACTAGGAATCAAAGTCTTTACTAATCTGCTTCAGAACACCAGCAGATCTCATTTTTTTTGTTCTACAGGGACAGGCGAAAAATTCATTTTGGTTCATTTTTAAACCGAATTCATCCAATTCCCACCTTCTCAAACAAGAACACAGTCCCAAGCACAACACAGCTTGAGCAACACCAACAATATTCTTGGGAAAAATCTGTACAGTGGGAAAACCTACAGGGAAAGATTTGTAATTTTAAAATGCCCGCAAAAACACATTCAATCAATGAGAGGAAAAGTGAAGAACGGAAAAGGACACATACACAAAGCATATGTTCCGAAATACACAAAAGACCCATTTCCATGCAGAGTGGCAGGAGAGCTCAGAAAGATCCATTGGCACGACTGAGGAAGAAATCAGAGAACCTGAACACACTGGGGCTTTGCAGATTTGCACACCCCTAATTCCTTCTGCCCACGCCTGGCCTGCTGCTTCCTAAGAAGCGTAGCATTGGGAGATACGCATGAGCAAGTCTAGAAGTAGCAGCCTTCTGACCTGGAAACCTATATTCTTAATCCCAGATGTGTGCATCTGGCAGGGAGAGTGTAGCTAGCTGCGATGACTTGGGAAAAAGGAAAGACATTTTTTCATAAACTCAGACTGACCTTCCATCACAGCTTTCGGTACGAATTCTAGGGCTCAGTTCTTGGGCTGAGGTTAAGCCCTGCTTCCATCACTTTACAAACTTGACTATTTACAGAACAGCTGGATACAGAACAGCAAACCAGCAGGGGAGCAATTAAAAAGCATTCCCACTTCCTGATACAACGATACCCTTGCCTGGCTTCCTAAGGGAAGGTACTGAAAACGAATGTAAAAGTGCTATATTGTTTTCATAAATGACCTGAAAAGATCTTCAATTATGAAAATATGTGGTACAGAAAGTGCACAAGAACCCCTTTTTGAGCAGAACATGCATTCCAGGCAATGCATCTTTCTCCTTCTGTCTCTCACCTTTGATTTATAGATGAATAAGAGATAAAAGCGATTTAAGACGACACGGGCAACACATTGCAGAAATGTACACAGAAACAGATACAAAGGGTGCTTCCAGATGCGGCATTTATTGTGCAATTGCTCTGTCGGTTTTACCAAGTTTGATGAGGGGAGGGTCCAGAGATTGGCACCTCCAATTTGTTATTCTCCTGTGGTTTTTTCCCCCTACCACTTCTTCCATCTTTTTGTTTCTTATTGCAAAGGAAAATCTAAGGAGGAAAAGAGAGAATAGCTGCACCATGCCTTTTGTACTACTAGTTGTCTCTCTGGAAATAGCTAAGTTCCTCAATTAACACCTCTTCAGAAGACAATGCCCTTTTTTCACTACATTTTTATATTCTATTATTTCAACATCTGTTTTGTCAACTGTCCAAAGAGCTAGTGAAGAAATAAAACAAGTAAGTGAAATACACTGCCTATACATTAAAAAGACAAATGCACACCAGGGGTCTGACAGGCAATTCCATATATTGGTTAACACAACAATGTTTCACGAAAAATATCTTCAATAATATACTGTAGAAGAAATATTCAGGAAACTGGTATATTTGGCCTTCCCAAAAGAGCAAACCACAAACCAGTTAAACCATAAGCGCCTGAATTCAAATAGGTTTGCCCAGTTAATTTAAAAAGGGCTCCAAAACAACCTGAATCCAAATGACCCACATTGAACTAGCTTGTTGATTTCATCCTTGCAAGAGAGAATCACACCAGGAGATTCCTTAATCCATTTGCCTGCCATGTGGCTGAGCAAAAGCCAAACTAGTTCATTTAGATAACATTTCATATATGAAATAGTGATATCTCTTAGGCCCAGGTAGAAAGCCATTTTAAAAACTTTAGTTGCAAACATCTTGCACCGCAAAACTGTCAACGGCTGTCTATGCAGACTGCTGAAAATGAAGTTTGCAAAGAACTAGGCTAATCCATTTCTCTGTTGTAAAGGGGGAAAATGGCTTTCAAGAGTCCAAGGACTTCAACATATTTTAATAAGGCAATTGCCACTTCCATTCCATTTATTCACAGAGAGAATGTTAGGGCCACCTGAAGTCTAATACCCAAACCTGTTTTCATTAAATAGTCAATTTCAACCCTCCCCGAGACAAATTAATGTTCTTGTTAGGGCTAGGCTCAGCCATATAAATTTTATCGAGATCAATTTGCAGAGCCAAATGGAGCTCGACTGGAGGCCCCCAAATTGACAAACAGGATGAAAGTAGTGCAACAGAAGCTTTGCCTATCTCCACTAAAAATAAAAATAAAATAAAAAACCAGCCTCATTAAAAAGCACAACAGAGGTGGTGGAGGGAGGAATAAATAAGGAAAATGTCACTTGAGAGATAGCTTTGACATCCAGTCATGGTAGAAAACAAGAAACATGGTCTCATTTAATAAGAGTTAACATTTAGCAAACTTCAGTCAAGTCAGGAGCAGTAATGGTGATGGAAGAAACTTTCAATTTTGCAGGGGACTGGGTAAAAGAGAAACCCAGAGTCATCCGACAGTCAGGAAATTCACAAGTTAAATGTTCCTAATATAAAGAGCACAAGACAAAAAGGAGCCTGATTAAGATGTAAATTGATAAAGAATGACTCACAGCTATTTGAAATCTTCGTGAAATAACATCAGAACTTAGACACAGATGACCAGTTATTTAGATCCATGTACCGCCACAAACTTTAAAAGATGGAATTACTCCACCACTTCCATTCATAACCTCCCATCAACCCCAAAAGAGGGAGGCAATGACTTCAGGCAACAACTGCTAGGGAACAGCAGCAGGCCCCCAGCTGCCAGCAGTTCTTCACATTTATAGGAGGGAGCTGCATAGGCCTGGCCTGGCTTCCCAAAATGAGCCTTCTGGTTCAGGTTGGTGGAAGACACTCACCTCACTAGGGGTGAAGCAAGATTCAACTGCCAGTTGAGAAGGCTTTTGTAAATGGAGCAAAGAAAGGGCACCATCTTGTCCTTGCCTCAGGCAGCAAAATGTCTTGGGCCAGCTCTTTGGTCAATGATTGGAAATTATGGAAACTTTAGCCCCAAACAGATAAGGGAAGGCTCCTCTGTATTGCCGCTTCACTGGATCATGCACAGAGGGTTATATTTCCTGTAGCTCACTAAGGGGGGTTGCAGAGTCCCAGAAATAGTGCACATTAAATTGAGGCACTGCCCTGGCTCAGTGCTAGGGAGTCATGGGAATTGTATTTTTTTCTGGGACATTGAGCCTTCTCTGTCAGAGAGCTCTGGTGCCACAATAAATTACAGTTCCCATGATTCCCTAGCACTGAGCCAGGGCAGTGCCTCAATTTAATGTCCACTATTTCTGGCAGTCTGCTTAGGCCCTAAGGGGGGTTGCAGAGTGCCAGAAATAGTGCAAATTGAGTCCACTTTTAGGGTTAGAGTTAGGGTTAGGGAATCATGGGAACTGTAGTTTATTGTGGCACCAGAGCTCTCCGACAGAGAAGGCTCAATGTCTCAGAAAAAACACCAATTCCCATGATTCCCTAGCACTAACCCTAACCCTAAAAGTGGACTCAATTTGCACTATTTCTGGCACTCTGCAACCCCCCTAAAGCTAGTAGGACTTAAGTTAGTCATGACTAACTGAAGACTACTTATGTCCAACTGATTTCAATGGGGAATCTCTAAGCACTAGGCCTGACTGGTTGCAAGTTTTCTTGTTCGAATAGTTGCTAAGCCTGCAGACTCTTTTTTAAAAACATCTTGAATTACAATAATAGGTTTTACTAATGACTGAATATGGGCTACTGGTGTTATGTGATGATCTGCCATTCATCATAACCCAACAGTCTGTGTTTGTTCATTAGCAGCCAGTTTGGCAGCCATTTTTACAGTGATGATCACTTTCCACAGATTTGCTGAACTGACAGAAAAGGAAATTGCTAATGAACATGAAAATACTGGAAATGTTCAATACCACTTTACATCATACTATGCCATCCCTCCACTCTGCCACTAGAACAGTATTGCATTTAAAGATAACAGAGTCCTAGCAGCCCTAAATCACAGATGAAAAACTTGCGGTCCTCCAAATGTTGTTGGACTGTGGTACCCATCAGCCCTAGCCACCACAGCCAGTTATGAGGAATGAAGGCAGCTGGAATTCAGCATCAGCAAGACCACAGATTCCCCCATCTCTAGTATGAAAAAGGCAATATTTACACATGGCTGCTGCCTTAAGAACAATCCACCAGCAATAAGAGCAGCAACGCAGAAAGCAACCCCTTTGCCTCACCTCCAATGCTGCCACATCTTCCATGTGCCAAAGTTAGACTGGGCTACAGCAAGACTAGTCTGGTGCACTAGAGGAGCCAGCTCAGACAAACAGGTGGGAGAAATCACTTTGATTCAATGAAAGACCAGCTTGGGGGCAGACCTATTTTTAGGAGCCCTGTATGTTTATTTACAGCATTGCTAGAGGCCCAGTAATCCACATCTGCTGGATTTAATGCATGGATTCAGGAAACATGGGTCGGCTAATGTTGTGGCTATGGCTTTTTGCTCAAAAGAAAAAAGAAATGCCTTCCTTTGCTTGGCATAAAACATGTATCAAACAATATGCACCTAATGGGGGAGTGGGAGGGGTTGCCAACATGCAAGCAGAGCTAAATATAGTTGTTTGCAGCCAGACTTTTTGCCAGATTTGCTGAACTCTTATAAATAATCAGCATTCACCCTGAAAGGCAGCATATTGTGTAAGAAAGAATAGACTCACAAAAGACTAAGAATGTGCGTGTGGGAAGAATTTGAACTGAGCTCCACCTGGCAAGGTCTCAGTCCACTTAGCTTTCTACTGGATTGCCTCCCTAGGAAAGTCCAGAGACAACAACTCCATAAGTACTTTTAGTAGTTACAAGTGTTTCTTGTTTTCCCACCCAACAATGCAGGACATCAATAGTAAGCCAATATTTAAGGTAGTGGTGGACAACCAGTGCAGCCTATAGCCTGATCACATTGGCCTTCTTTCAAAACTCCTCTGCTAGAGTGACCTGTCCCTTTGCAGCAGTCCACTAGATGGGGAGGGAATGGAAAAAAGAGACTGAGATGAGAGGTGTGCTCCCCTGCTTTTGACTCTGGTCCTGCCTACTGCTAGCAATAGCCCCACACACTGACAGCATGTAACCCCCAACAGGTTATCCCTGATGGAATCTGGCCTTTGACACTTAAAAAGGCTTGCCTACCCCTTTACGAAGAACGCCATGCCTCCATAATTGTTTGGAACCCATCCCCATCCTGGAACGAGCTAGAACTGTATGATCCAGACAGAGAACCGAGTTCTATGAACTGATGCCACCAGAAAGAGCTATGCCCAAGAACTTGCAAAGCCATAACCAATTTCCATTTGTAGTATTTCAAAGCAGAGATGGTACTTAGACTGGAACGATATGTTGTACCAACAAAGATGTGTTTTCCAAACACATGAGTTTGACTAACATAAACACAAGGTGACGTTTGCAGGGGATGAGCTATCATGATTGCAGGAGAAATCTTCAGGGGACAAGTTCCCAAGTGTGTGAGGAGATGCTCGATTCTCCCTCTTTCTCCCTGCACATCTCCTGCTTGAATGTTTTCCTCACGAATAGTTAAGATCCAGTTTCAAGCTTCAGTGACATGATATATAAGAGGTAGCATTGACAAGGAAGCATTTGAATGAAGTCCAGGAAGGAATAAGCACCCCTACCACCTGCTTATCCTCTCTGAGATATCCCTCCATACCCTTTTACGTATCCCAGATGGATGTAATGTGGCATGCATGGGGTTGGGAACAGGACAGTATCAATGGTAGCCAAAGTTGGGGGGTTCACTGCCATTCTCTGGAGGCTGTTGGGTCAATCCCCCGTCCCCACTCCTCCTCCTCACCATCACAGCCTGTTCACCTGCTCTCTCTAAGCATGTCTGAGCAGATGGAGCAGTACTGACCCATCTAGACACTTGCACAGATTGGACCCAGAAAAATAGGGTAAACCATTTGGTAACAGAGTCCTAGAGAGAGAAAAAGGAGGGAGGGTTCACCAAGGGTACCTTGACCAAAGCCCCCCAAACATGGAGCTAGCCTTGGTTGGAGAACTCCTTATATACTCTCAAAGTGCACTTCTGTTTTCAGTCACATGGAATGCCATCAAATAACCAATGCATACATGGGAACTGATCTAGTGAGACTGGGCCTTTTATCAAGGATATCCAACCCACAGCATTCCCAAAGTTAGACTGACTTTTGGCACTGTGGATTCTCTCTGTACAGGAAACTAATAACCCTTTCAGAATCCGCATTCTCTTCAAAATGTAAGGCATGGTTGCGCTTATACTTGCACAATGGCTCAATAAAGCTGTTTTGAGTTTCAGTCTCACCCCAGTAATTCTGGGTGTAAGCCAACAACAAGGTGTGGTGTGAGGGTGAGATTGGACAAAGTTACCAAAGTGACCTAAAAGAATTTGAGAGCCATTTTCCCTCTGCAGTTCCTTCTCACCTTAGTATATCACCTCCAGGAGATAAGCAAGTCACATTTTTAAAGCCTCTCAAACTCCTAGGATGTAGTCTGAAGGAAATGACCAGCCTTTTTTTCTGCCATGGTTGCTTGGGGTCAGTGAATCAAACCTTCCCAACCTGAAACTGGAGATAGGTGGGAAAAGATTTTCCTGAATTTCTTGGGATGTTGGTGATGTGCCCATGTGTTTGTGTTCCTTCTGCTATTTTAACTGCCACCCCTATCCACTGCTCACAGCATTTCAAGCAGTCTTGCAGGTGGGAAGGGGGACCTTTCTTCTCAGTTAATAAAGAAAAACACACACCTTAGCATGCAATAGCCTCTAGAAGTAGCAATTCACCTATTAAATACATTGCAGGGCCCTTTACACTGTTTTAACATTTTAAAAATGCCAGTCTTTCAGACTAGAAGTGGATTTCTGGACACTTCATTTTTATTGTCTCTGGTTTTGGGCATCTGGGGCAATCCATGCAGCCCTGTGCAGTACCTTGACACCTTTAGCCCTGAGGCTGATTTTTTAAAATGTATAACTGGCATGGAGGTGGCCATAAGAAGAACCAAATGAAGTTCTAAAACTGAATGCAGATCTTTCATATTTTCTGCCCTTAAATTTCTAGGTAGCTTTTTGATCCACTTGATATCAGGGGTCATATGAGGCAGAGAAGTTCTCACTTGTGCCAAATTAGTATACGAAGGGATCTTGTAGCACTTGAAACTGACAGAAAGAAAGAAGTTGGTAGCATGAGATTTTGTAGACTTGAGCCTACTTCCTCATATGCATCTGAGGAAGTAGACTGAAGTCTACAAAAGCTCATGCTACCAACTTTTCTTTCCTTTAGTCTCAAAGGTGCTACAAGATCCTGCTGCATACTGATTTTCCAGACTAACATGGCTATGTCTTTGATTGTACCAAATCAGTGCAAGTCATCACACTCCTCCATGAGAACTGGCAATACCTAGCATTTTGGCATTTGAATGCCAGTGAATAGGACACAAGTGAACTGAGCCTTCCTTCTCCACAATCATTACTGTGCTGTTGCACCCAGGTAAATTCAACAGGGTTTGATTCGCCTGACTAGCACTACAGATCTATAAAAGGAAAAAGAGAAGCTCCTCAATAATCCATTCAGGTAAAAATCAGGGAAAGAAGCAACTGTCAACTGTAGGACAATCTGGCAGCAGGTAGCTGAAATACCTGAATTACTAATCCAGCCAAAACATCTGCAAATTTTCTGTGCTTCTGAGTACTGACAAAAGCAGGATGCAGGAAACCTGTAAATGGTGCCATTTTTCATTGAACTCATGTAGGGAGAAAGGGATTTACTCTTTTACCACATTTTAAATATATTTTTGGGGATCTATGTTGTCCCTTGAAGCTCCTCTGTGCTTCCATTTGCCTCACCACAGAGCTCATACAAACTAGGGATCAGAATGCAGATCTAGAAAACAGCATGGAGGTAAAGAGTTAATTTCCAGTGTTAAGGAGAGTTCCATGCTTTTAAATGAGCAGGAAAAAAGTCCAGCAATATGACAGATCTCTTGAGTTACAAGTTTTATTTAGCCTTCAGAGTGGGGGGTTATGGTTAAGTGTAAGAGAACTGGCTGAGATCACTGGTGGATTATTGGATCAAACTAATATCTACTAAAGCTCCTTATGCAAACTTAAGTGTTATGGAGAAGAACTCTAAAGAAAAATGGCATAAGGATGTGTCACCAGTTTTAAGGTAGAATAAACTCTATAGCAGTAGTTATGATTCATTGCCTCTAATGAAGGGTACAACAATGTCTTACCCAAGTAACAATAAATTCCTTCCACTGAATGCAATGCCTCACACAGAAAATAAGCTATTCTGAATAAAGCGTTTCGATGTCTTGCACATGCATGGTACTTGCAGTTTAGCCCGCTTGACTAATCTGTACAAATAAAATTAAGTTTCTTTTTGTCCGGCACCGCATCACACAAAAACGGCTGGACAGATGTCCATCAAATTTGGAGGGTATTTGGGGTCTGACTTAACATATAGAGAATGTGGAGTACCCAAAATTTCCTTGGGGTGAACCTGGGAAACACTCCAGTTATTTTGGCATTCATACAGAGGACTATAACATCATTTGAAAAGCTGGATGAGTCGACTTCAAAAATTACATTTTTGTCATTTCGCTGTAACTATACAAGTAAAACTACGCTTCTGTTACTGAATTCTGCAAAAATTGATGTATTTTCCTCAAATTTGGAAGTAATGTTTGAGGTGGTCTGACTCAAAATACAGACTACGTGGTGTACACAAAATTCATTCTGGGGTGTGTGAGGGTACCCTAATGATTTTTCATCATACAGAACAGTGTCTTTGCCAGCCAATTAGGAAAGGCATGCCTTCTCAAAGACAACTACGACCGATTTGCAATGTGAGGCACTTCTGAGCACCCAGAGAGGCACTCATTCTCCAGCAGATGAAACTGAACCGCAATTAATGATGGTTAATGATTCTCCTGAGCAATGCTGGGCACTACGACTAGTAGAAAATCTTTGCTCAACTATTGTGATATGGATTGGCTTGAGAAACTAAGATCACAAGCAAGTAAGACAATCAGTGATGCTGGAATGGAAACCCTTCATTGCTTCCTCATCCCATTATGCATTGTTAAGCTCCATCTGACACCTGCACACCTACCAGTGATTCCTTAGTCTGACGTTTCCATCTTGGGACTGGTGTTTAACTGCAGAACTCATGGCTGCAACATCTGGCTGATTTTTTGGACTTTCCTGGGTTCTCCCATCTAACCCAGTGGTCCCCAAACATTTTTGGGCTACCGCCCCTTTCCTTTTGGGCAACAACCTTAGTGCCACCCAATGTTTATTCTTCATATTAGGTCTACTGTTCTACTGCAAATTCAAGACAACCAGTCTTGGTCACTGCTCCCTTTGTACCTGATCACCTTGGGAGTAGCAACTGCTGAGCAGCGACTGAGAAACCTCTCACCGCCCCTCCAGACACTGTTCCTTCTGCTCCCTCTTCTCTCAGCCTGTCTGACAAAAGAAAGCAGGAGTGGCAGTGCAGCTCCAACCTGCCAGCCAAGTCTCAGCAACACTAACAATGCTTACGTAGGGCCCCAAATGTGGATGCTCATTTTTTGCTGCTGCTTCTCCCTCACGTCCATGTGCTCTAATTCCTTGATCCAGTCAGTCAGTCAGTCTGTCCCCAAATGGCGCTGCAGCCTCACAAGGGGTTCCCAGCTGCCACCGCTGCCACCACTACTCGCAAAAGATACAGCTAAGGAGTAAGCTCATGTGGGCAGGTGAAGAGCAGGGGACACCACCACACAAAGCCATCAGTGAGGTTGCATAGTGGTTTTAAAGAACCATGAAAAGAGACGTTTCATGAAACTCTCATTCCCACCATGGTCCTAAAAGCCACTGGTTCCCCTTATCTTTCTTGCATGCCAGTACTTTGACTGAAAGCCCCCGGCTGCCCCCTTTTCCCTCACTGCCCCCCAGGGAGGCAGTATCACCCACTTTGGGAATTACTGATCTAGACTAAGAACTCCCAACAAACTCAAAAGCTTGGATGCTTTAGATGCTAACAAATTGATTGCCCAATTATGCTGAAAACCCAGAAAGGTCCATCCAGTTGAGCCTCCTGCTCTCCACAGTGGTCAGCCGTATGAGTTTGGGAAGCCCAAGAGCAGGAGTGCAGGCAATAACTAGACCCTTCCAGTTGTTCCCCAGCAACTGGTACTCACTGGCAACCTCCAAACATGGTTATGGCATATAGCCATCGTGACTACGAGCTCTCAATAATTTTTTCCTCCATAAATCTATCTAGACCCCTTTTTCAAACCACCTATATTAGTGACCCTTAACACTTCTTGCAGCAGAAAATCTGATACATAATGGAAACAAAATAGTGTTTAGGAGGGTATTAAGAAAAGAACAAACCATGTACCTTGTTGGGTGAAAACCTTTCCTGCTGCCTTTGGAAAGCAATACTCCCCAGATAGTAAGGAAGACAGACACACAGTTTGAAAAGAAAAAGAGACATGAGGTTTAAGATGATGATTACAACTGAAGCACATCCTGAAGTGGAGCAAGGAACTTGAGCTGTCTTTGAATCTGAGGCAGGATTTGCAGTTGTGCTGTCTGCTTGCTAAACACTCTGTAGGTTTGCAAATAGCAAGTAGCTATTGTAGTATCCAGAATAACTGGACTCAAAAGAAACTAAGTCCTGTAACGTTATGCCCAGACTTCCTGCCATTTAGAGAAGGACAGAGTATGCAAAAATCACAAGCACAGACTCACAAGATCAGATACAATGAAGGTGATTATAGACAGACCATAGAAGACAAGAGGAGAAATGCTCAACTTGACAAGAAGAGATTGAGCATAAAAAGTATGGGTAGAAAAAAGCTTCTGCACTAAAGAAAACAGTGCCATATCCAGAACAACGTTGCTACCGGTTGAAATTGTCCTCTTGGAAATATCAATAGTGATATTGAGGTAACAACGGGAGGGTAAAGTTAAAAGAACAGCAGGAAAGAATTCAACATCTATCATCAGTTCGGACTATTAGGCTAGTTAGAAGAGCAGGGTGTTCATCACAGTCGGTTTTCATCCCAATCCTACAAACTCATACCCTACATGCCTAACTAACTAATATTCCTTCATACACACACTCATAGCCATGAATCAGCGGTTCACCCTAAGCAAATATTGAAAGGGAGTAGAATTACCCTTTTGGTATGATGATTTGTAGACATGTTAGAAACCTAATGCAACTCCCATGAGGTGAGAGCAAACATCAGAAGCCATGATCAGCACAACCACACATATCTGCACACTGAGAGAATGTCTATGCAAGATGTCTCAATAGGCAGAAGACTCAACAAGTGTCCTAGCAAATATGAGCCTGCACTCTGATGCACAGAAAACCTCTATTCCAAGGCATATATTTGTGATTACTTGCATATCTAAACTCTGTAGGAGTTTATGGTCCGATGGCACAATATGGAGCCGCTTTGCTGAAGAAAAGCGGAGTTGGCCCCACTCAATGCCTGGATGGGGGACCTTATGAGAATTCCATGTATACCACTCTTCTTTCTATGAAGACAGATATGTGGGATATAGACATTCTAAATAAATATATACATATCAACATAACTAATGTGGGACCCAAATAGCTGAGGAGAAAGAATGCTTCAAAAAGTCACTATACAGTCGAGAGGGTGTGGGAAGCACCGACCGGCTACCAACATACATGGAGCTCTTGCACTACAAGATTCCCAACAGTCAGAGCATCAAGGATGGGTATGTACAGGCATGTATTGTCCCCCCACATGGAAATGCTGTGGGGTGCCCCTTGCTGGCACAGAAATTGGGTGGTAGAAATAACCAGAAGTTTAATTCTAGTTTTAAAAAAGCTAAACAAAACCCCATATACCATTTTTGTTTGTTTGTTTGTTTGTTTAAACTATGTTGGGGTGGGAGAACTTGTCTGAAAGGAGAATGATGCTACTTGGAAGTTCCCAGGCATGTGATTTTCCTTGTTCTCACAGATAAATGTGGCAAGGAGCCTTCAAATATATTCTGGGTGATTTTGTTTCCAGGGCGTTAACAGTTCAATTTCATACATTTTTACTCACTATAAGCAAAGGGGCTTATTCACAGGTAAATGCACAAAGAATTGCAGCCTTAATGTATCATACAAACTATATGCCACGCAATGGAAAAGACCCTATTTTCCAAAGAGATAACACTCTTAGATTTTTCAATCAAACTGGGCTCTGAATCTCCCCACTCAAAAGCTGTGCCTTAAAGAAATGTTGGGTGGTGGAGACGGAAAGACTACTCTTCTGCTTCTCTCTCTATTTCCCTCCTTAAACAAAGGAATGAACAAAAAGTTGTTGGATTCCTAATTCTCTATGGAAACATTCATTATGCAGGCAGTGGAACAGAGCACATTCGCCTTAAATATTTGTACATTTCTGAAGCTTGGGATGAGCTTTTTTTTGGGGGGGGGGGAGAAATGAACACAGAACCATATGTACCTTTGAAAAATGTACAGGACTAAAAAGCCACACAAGCATGGCTGAATATACTTCGCCCAATGGAAAAAGTGTACCAAAATGTGCACAGTAGCACATTTTGAGGGGGGGGGAGTGGAAAAATGCATCAATTTTGAAGCACGAAGGGAGGGAAACATCTTACAATCCAGTACAGAATGGGAGAGAACAGAAATGCCACTAGGGCTTTGAAAAATGCTTTGGATACAGTACTGACATCTTTCCCTGTCCCTATTCAACTGTTCCAAAGTGGAGTTGTTTAATTTTTTACAGTGAATCTGTGGGAGGCGCTGACATTGTCAAGGGCTAGGTTGATTCATCTTGCACCGAAAGTCAACTCAGGTGCAAATGAATTATGTAAGCCTGCTGCTTTCTCAAGCTGCCTCCATGCACAGAGGCAGCAAATGATTTCCTACAAAAGTTCATGGCATTGCACACCTGTTAGAGCCAGTTTATTTCAGATGCTTTGCTCAAACTCTCTTTGTGCACAAATTCCTGTGGGCAAACCTAACACTGAACTAGGGAACCACAGATATGGACATCATCCATTTCCCATGGCGGCGGCGGCGGCGGCGGCGGCGGCGGCGGGGGGGGAGGAATCCATTCTTATTAAAATAAAATCTTACTTTTTATATGGAATTTTAAAACATGCATCAAACAGCAGTGACAATAACCCCCTTCCCTACCACTACCACCCAATTCAGCATTTAATGCAATGGAGAAAAAGGGGGGTCGGGGTCGGGGAAGGAACAGCATACAATAGATTCTTGTTCAGGCCACCTAACATGATTTTAATTGTAGTAGTGATTCCTATAATTGCAGGAGAATTATCTCCTTCTGCGACTGTTGAGTTCTTTGGCTGTACTTGAGGTGAGACTGTATACTCTATAATATTTGCTCTATTTATTTTAGATGGAAAGCATTCCTCTCTCTCTCTCTCACACACACACACACACACACACTTAGATCAAGGAGTTCCAACTGATGGAAGGGCTCCATTTACAGAAGATGCCTCCTCCCCGCCAATTTTCAGGGATCCCTCTTATCCCTACACCACCCTGGGGCAGCCAGAAGCTTCCACACCAGGGGTGCAGAAACGTCACTCTGGGTTTTATTGCAAACCTTAAAGGGGCTGGACCTACTTGGATTATCGGGTTTGGCACCCTGGATGGCTCCTTTGAAGATGGGAATAAAACCCAGAGCAGATTCACTACTGACATGAAAACCAATTGCTCTCCCTGACAACAATCCACCTTCATTTATTAAAGTTTCTTCACGCCTTGGTTGGATTTATAGAGGGCTGGAGCAGAAGCCGTGGGAAGGAAGGGGCAGGAAAGTCCCCTTTCCCCAGACCAAACAGGTATCTAACCACAAAAGCTGAGGTCTTAACATGCCAGTACACATTTTCCCTTACAAGATTAAGACTGCGGTTCTGACCCTCTTTCCCTGGAAGTATGTTCCACTCTGAGAGCCAGGGCAGTGTAGTGTCTGAGCATTGGACTAGGACTCCGGAGACCGGTTCTGAATCCCCATTCAGCCATGGAAACCCTTTGGGTGTCCTTGGGCAAGTTCCACTCTCTCAGCCTCAGAGGAAGACAAGGGCAAATTCCCACTGAACAAACCATGAAAACCTTAGGGGTGCCATAAGTCTGAAACGACTAGAAAACAAACAACAACAACAACAACAACATCCTGCTGTCACTACTGGGCTTTCCTTCTATGCAAGTATCCTTCATGACTGAGACAGGCATTTGAAGGCTTGCTTCCACACTATATTTATAGCAGAGCACCTACAAATTTCATTCCCACATTTCTCCTACGGTAGTTACAAACTGTTTGGGGACTTAAGTTAAAGTTCCCAATCCTTTATGCAGATTTGCTTGATGCTCTAGTCTAGGGGCATGCATTTCAGTTGTTGCTAAGAGGGAGTAGGACCATCTTCTTTCCATACCTCCGCTGCTTTCCTGGGTGCTGCAGTGGAGTCCTGGAGAACGATGAGCAACGCTTGCAATATTCCTTTGGTAGGAGATGTGTGGGACAGAGGAAGCAAGATAATGCTTAAAAAGCGAAAAAAGTAATAAATAGATCAGGGCTGTTGTTTCTGAAGTACTTAGATTCCAAACCCTGTTATTTATGATTTCTGATTCTCCTTCATTCTGTCTCCATCCCAAGAGGTTTTATTCTCTCCCTCCCCCCTTCAATTTATAGACAGAACCAGAGCCTTGAACAACCTGCCAAGGAATCAAATGTTCCCACATTTGATGGGACTGGAACTCAAGAGCCACAACCAGCCATAGTCACCACACCGTAAGAACTGGGCTTGGGTGAAGTCTCCAACAACTGAAATGTCTAAGGTTTAATCTGGCCCTTCCAAACTCCACTGCCTCATCCCCACAGAAGATGCTGTCAAGGCTCCTTGCTTAGCTGGCTGTAAGTACAACTGAATTCAACTGTTCGCCAACAGAACTAACTTTTCAAAAAATGTGCATCGTATTATCTGTCAGGCTGCAAGTCTCAAACATGCTCAGACGGAAGAAAGTCGCATTAGACACAATGAAAGGACTGAGATTTCATTGCACTTACTTTAGAGCCACGGAAACAAACAGAGCTCAAATTTGTCATGACTGATTTTGGGAACTACTGGTTTCAGTGAGCCTAGTCTAACAACAAGAACATCCCTCTAGAGCTAGCCCAGGGATGAGTAAAGAGTAGCCCTGAATTCGCATGCTGTCATCCAAAACTCTTTTTGGAGCCTTTGCTGCCTCCGGATTCCCTGGACCACCCGTCTTCTGGCATGCAAAAGGGTGAGAGGTAGATTCCCTCTCCTAGAAGCTTTCTATTAAACAGGTTCCCCCTGCAATTTAACACCCAAAGCACCCATTTTTCTCAAAGGAAGAAGTGGTTGGAAGTCCACTCTGGGGGGCAGTTTTACCAGTCTGTTTCTTCCTAGGGCAAAAAGTTACCTCCCAACCTACCACAGGGGCTAGTCCCAATGAAAATGCTCTCTGACTGAACATGCACAAGACTGCCCTTGTTCAAAGAGGGTGGTGGTGGTGGTGGGAAAAGTACATGCATACCCGCAGTTCGTCCAAGAAACAACCCTCTGCATTACTAAAAGGTTTAGAAAACAGCAGTATCACCCTATGGGGAAGGAAGTTACCTAGATACATGCAGCTGGTCCAAGAAACAACCCGTCACATTTAGAGAATAGCCACTTTGCCCTATATATACACGTGCATTTGGTCCAAGAAACAATCCCCCTGCACTGCTAATAGGTTTCGTAACTTCACCCTTTGGAGAGTGAAGGTACATGTATAGACATGCAGTTGGTCCAAGAAATAATCCCCCACATTGCCAAAAGGTTTAGAAAATAGCAACTTCACCTGGTAAGGAGTGCTGGGAAAAGGAACAACTCTTCCAGACTCTGGCTATCCTGATGGAAATTTGCGATAAAGACCCCTGTGAAGGAGCCTTAAAAACTCTGGGCGGGCTGACTGAGAAGTCTGGTTCCACAGATTAGGGCGGAACAGGGGTGTGTGTGTGGGTGTGTGTATATGTGTATATATAACCCAACCAAGCAGAGCTTCCAGTTGTCTTACCCAGCTGTGGTGGGCAGCTGGTGTGTATATATGTGTGTGTATATATCTGTATCTATAAAATAACCCAAGCAAGTGGAGTTTCCACTTCTCTTAAACAGCTGTGGTGGGCAGCCAGTCAATCTCTCTCTCTCTGTGTTATACATATATATATAATAATATAATAATTATACATATATATATATATATATATTATAATTATACATATATATAATATAATATAATATAATATAATAACCCAACCAAGCAGACTTCCCAGTGCTCTTACCCTGCTGTGGTGGGCAGCCAGTCAATCTCTCATTCTCTCTCTTTCTCAAATAACCCAACCAAGCAGAGTTTCCACTTCTCTTACCCCGCTGTGGTGGGCAGCTAATGTGCATGTGCGTGTATATGTGTACACGTGTATATATCTATACCTATATCTATAAATTAACCCATGCAAGCGGAGTTTCCACTTCTTTTGCCCAGCTGAGGTGGGCAGCCACTGTGTCTCTCTCTCTCTCTCTCTCTCTGCATCTATATAGAAAACAACCCAGCCAAGCAGACTTTTCTCACTTCTCTTGCCCAGCTGTGGTGGGCAGCCAGTGTGTGTGTGTGTGTGTGTGTATATCTATACCTATAGCTATAAAATAACCCATGCAAGCGGAGTTTCCACTTCTCTTGCCCAGCTGTGGTGGGCAGCCACTGTGTGTCTTTCTCTCTTTCTCTAGACATCTGTATCGAAAACATCCCAACCAAGCAGACTTTTCCCACTTTCTCTTACCCAGCTGGGGTGGGCATCTAGAGAAAGAGCAGCCCCTCTTGGGCTGGAGAAGCTCCATCGCCCAGGCGCTGCCTTGGCACGGCAGAAGGTGCCCGCCAGGAGGCTGATGCCAGGAGACGGGACCTCGGGCAGGCGGAGGGGAGCTGTCCGAGGTCCTGAGCTGCCTGGAGCCAGAGGGGGGGGTTGCTCCGGAGCCCCGCTGCCCAGATGCCCCGCCAGGAGTGGGCAGCCGGCTCCGGGCATCTCTCTCTTCGCCCGCCGCCTCCAAGTTCCCCGTTCTTCCTCCACTGGATCTGCCTTGCCATCCATATATATATTGCTGGCATCCCTGAAACTTCGCTCCCAACAAGGCACCCCGCAGCTCTCCTCCAGGCTTGAGAGCCCCTGGCCCAGGGCTAGGGAATCCTGGGAATGGGGAGTTCCCTGCGGCCCCAGAGCCCCTCTCTCTTGACCGAGGCTAGCCCCAGCCCTAGCCCTGAGCCAAGGCGGTTCAGGCGGTCTCCAAGGGGACGGTTTCTGCCCTGACTTGAGTTCGGGGAAATGTTAGGGCTTGGGGGGCTCTGGGTTCCAATCCGGTTTGGGAGGGCGGATTGGACTAGAACCGTTCCTTTCGGCCTCAGGAGTTGCCCTCTGCAAAATGGGAAGAAGGCTCGTTTCAGGGGGAGAGGGTTTTTTGTTTGTTTTTTTAAAGGGAGGCTTGTTTTTAAAAAAGGAGGGACCCCCCCCTTCCAGCTTTCTCCTTTTCCTTCCTTTTTTTTTTTTTTGGCCAGGCTTTCCTTTTGCTTTTGCTCCCTCGCCTTTCATCTCCTAGCAAATGGAAAAGGTTAATTTATGGAGACGAATGCTGACTGGGAGTTGGAAGAGCTTTTTCTGTCCGCCCCCCCCCCCCCATGAAAGGTCCCAAAGGAGAGGTTCCTTGGGGGGAGAAAAAGGGTGCCCAGATTCAAGGGAGTGGGAGGGAAACTGGAAAGCAAGCCGGGAGGGATCCAGGGGCCCGATCCACTCCATTCTCTCAGCTCCTGCCCGATCCTTAGGGGACCAGAAGGGGCAGATTCGGAGGAAGAGAGGTCGCTTGGAGCCTCAGAACCCATTTTCCGCTCTGCATTTCTCGCCCCAAGGGAAGAACTAGGCGAGCAGTCGAAACTACAGTCCCAAAGAGCTGGGTTCGAATCCCCGCTGGGCGAGCTTGGGAAAGTCCCATTCTCTCATCCTCAAGGGAAAGCAAGGGCAAACCTCCTCTGAAGGAGTCTGGCCAAGCAAACCCCACGATAGGGTCTCTCTTCCCCCCCCCCCCGTCCCCCGCCGCTTTAGGGTCGCCATGAGTGGGAAACCACTTGAAGGCAAACAACAACAACAACAACAACAACAACCCCCCAGGACAACAACTCTTCCTCCTCCAGTCTGGGCTCCTTTCCTTTCCAAAAAATTCACCAAGAAAAAAAAAAGGGGGGGAGGGCTGGGGGTTGGAAACGGGGGCCAGAAGAGAAGCCCCGAAGGGCTGCAAAGTTGGGCAAGAAGAAGGCGCACCTGAGGAAGGAAGGAAGGAAGGAGGCTGAAGTCTAGGAAAGCGCCGGCTGCCCACTTCCTTCTTGCAGGGAGTCTGCCAACGAGAACGCTCCCTCGGAGCGGGCGACCGAGGCGGCCTCCGCACGGCCCAACTAACCCGGCTTGACACCGCGTTAACTGCCCTCGCCTTGAGCGGGGTCAAACCACTGCGACTTCTGCCACCAACTCCAGTTCCCAGAATGCCCTCGTTGTCAGCCTGAAAGCGGGATCAAAGCGGATGGCCCCAGTTCCCTGACTGCCTTAGCCTTGAGCCAGCGGGGAGGGCAGGGAAAGCGGCCACGAGGGCCAGGGAAGGGGAGAAAGGCAGACTGGGCTCCGCTTGGACTCTCTCTCTCTCTCTCTCTCTCTCTTGGGAATCCCTCTTCCACCAAGTTTGCAAACCCCCGAACCTGTCCTTTGCCAAAGCTGCCCTAAAGGGGCTTCGAGGGCTCGGATCCCCTCCGAAGGGAAGCCTGGGCCGCTCCCCTCGCCTCCCCGCCCCCCCCCCAAAAAAGAACCCCGTCTGGCCTCCTTCCCGGACAACAATTCCCGGACTTGAGGCCATTTCCCTTGGAAGCCGCTCCCGCCTTGCGCTTCGACGGCCGGCTCGCCAACGAGAAAAAGGGGAAAGGAAAGGGGGATCGGGAAAGCCCAACGCCCAGGGGCCCCTCCATCCCAAACGACGCCCCCCTCGAGACTTTCGGGGAGGAAGCAAGGGCTTTAGCAACCAAAACAACCTCCCCCCCCCAAAAAAAAGGCACCATCACGGTAAGACAGGAGCGCCTCTGAGCATGGGCGAAGTGCCACCAGAGGAAACCTGAAGCGAAAAGATTTCGGGGTTGGGGGGTCTAAGAGAAAGGAAGGACCTTAGCATCACCCCCGTAAAAGAAAAAAAGAAGAAGAAAAAAGAAACCCACATCGGTCCCCTAAAAAGAAAAAAAGAAAAGAAAGGGAAAGAAAAGAACCCCCCCCCTCCCCAAACGCACAATCGCGCCTTACAACAGGGGAAGAGAGGAGTTCCTCTGAGCATGGGCGAAGTGCCGCCGGAGGACACCTGAAACGAACAGGTGCGGGAGGGGGTCGGAGAGGAAGCCAGGCCCTTAGCGACCCCGTCGCGACCTCAGGGCAAGAGAGAGGCGCTCCTCTGAGCATGGGCTAAGGGTCACCCGGAGCTGGGAGAACAGCCTGCGGCTCCCGAGAGGAGGAGAGGCTGCTGGGAGCCGAGCCCTGGACCGAGGCTCCCCTGCGGCCGAAGGAAGCCCCTGGCACTCACCTGGCCTCCGGCTCCGGCTCCGGCTCCGTCTCCGGGGGGCGGCTGAGGCTGAGGCTGAGGCTGAGGCTGAGGCTGAGGCTGAGGCTGGGCTCGGCAGCCCCAGGGCCAAGCACCGGGGCGCAGCCAGCGACGGAGCCGCCTCGTCGGCAGGCCGCCTTTTATATAAGAAGCGCCTCCGCTCCACGCCCCGCCGCCCAAAGGAGCCCAAGCCCAAGCCCCTCGCCCGGCGGGGGGGGGGGGGGGGGGGAAGGCAGGGCAAGGCAAGGCAAGGCAGAGAGGGAAGGCACGACTGGGCTCTCTCTCTTGCTCTGCCCCCCCTTCCTTCCTTCCTTCCTTCATCCATTCATCCATTCACTCAGTTTCCAGCGCCCAGCCTTGCCCAGCTCCGGGCGCCCACCGAGGCGAGGAGAGGAAGCCCCTGGCGCCTACGCGGGCTCGCAGAGCGCTGGAACGGGCCCGGCTCCGGCTCCTTCTTCCCAGAATGCCCTAGCCTGGAGCCAAGCCGGGGGGAGCGCCCCAATCGCCACTTCCCAGAATGCCCTAGCTTTGAGCCAGGGCGGTCAAACCGCTCCCAAACCGGGGGAGCGCCCCAATCGCCACTTCTTGAAACGCCCTAGCCTCGAGCCAGGGCACTTCAAGCGCTCTCAAATCCGGGTGAGCCCCCCCCCCCCACACGCCCATTCCCAGAATGCCCTAGCCTGGAGCCAGGGCGGTCAAAGCGCTCTCAATCTCCACTTCCCAGAATGCCCTAGCCTGGAGCCAAGGCAGTTAAAGAGGTCTCAAAGCATTTGACTTCTGCTCTGCCCCCCCTCCCCCCCTCAAACTCCAGTTCCCCGATTCCGCTCGCCTTGAGCCTTAAAGCGGGATCGAAGCGGATTCTTTCTGCTCTGCCCCCCCCCCCTTTGCCTTGAGGCAGAGCAGCGAAGCCCAAGTGCTGGAGTCAGCCTCGAAGCCTGGCTCGGTGCAGCAGCCCACGCCTCTTTCTTTACTCAGCGAGAAACCCCACAGAGTTCAATGGGACTCCCTCCCACAGAAGCCAGGCTTTCGTGAGGCAAAAGGACCAGCAACGGATTCAAGGCTGGATTCAAGCGCCATCCAAGTTTGTGGGGGAGGCAGCCCACATTGAGGATCCCAAGCAGGCTTGACTTCGGAGTGAAGGAGTAAAGGATCATCAGGCTGGTCAGAGCAGCGTTTGCCTTGAGACTCCTCATCCCCATGGAGGTCCCAAAAGGAGCCCGAAACTTTGCTCCTCCAGATGTTTTGGACCTCAGCTCCCAGAGTCCCCCGACCATTGGCCCAGCTGGCTGGGGCTTCTGGGAGATGAAGTCCTACACGCCTGGAGGAGCAACGTTTGGGAACCCTAGGGCAGGGATTCCCAAACTCCAGTCCTCCAGCGCCCAGAAGCCAGAGTCATCTTGGCCAATGGTCTGGGATTCTGGGAGCTGAGGTCCCCCAAACCTCAAAGGCCAGAGTTTGGGAATCACTGCTGGCGATATTCAGAAGCAAAAGTTCCCCAAAGTCGGTCCTGAGTCCTAAAGATGAGACCCCCCCCCAAGGGCCCACCTGAGCGCCCGAACTAAGAAGGGGAGTATGTCTGGAGCAACAGCTAGACCAGGGGTAGGCACCCTTTCCCCTTTAAGGGCCGAGGGACTTCAGCTCCCAGAATCCCAGGAGCTATTGGCCAACATGGGACTATTATAGGCCAACATGGCTGAGGCTTCTGGGAGCTGAAGTCCCTCGGCCCTTAAAGGGGAAAGGGTGCCTACCCCTGAGCGAGACCCTACAACTGCACTCCAGTTTTTTCCAAACACAGGGGGCAACAGAACCAAGTATCCCCCTCCCAAATACAAAGCAGTATTCTCACACCTTATTTACTAGTTACATTCATCTCTCACCACACCTCCAGTGGGTTTGAGGCAGTGTATGTGCTCTCCTTTTCCCTGACTCTCACAACCACCACCCTATAAGGTAGGCCTGTTGAGAAAGGAGGCCAGTTTGACTCACCAAAGGTAATCTCGAATTCAAAGATATAGCCATGTTGGTCTCTAGAATCAGTATGTGTAGAGAGATCTCGTTGCACCTTTGAGACTAACTGAAAGAAAGAAGTTGGCAGCAGGAGCTTTTCTACACCTGTCTGCTTCCTCAGATGCATTCAGATGCATCACCAAATGCATCAGAGGAAGCAGACTTAAGTCTAAAGGCCTTTGCCAGAAATAATGCAGCTTGAGACCACTTTAACTGTCCTGGCTCAGTGCTAGGGAATCATGGGAACTGTAGTTTTTTTCTGAGACATTGAGCCTTCTCTGTCAGAGAGATCTGGTGCCACAATAAACTGCAGTTCCCATGATTCCCTAGCACTGAGCCAGGGCAGTTAAAGTGGACTCAAGCTGCATTATTTCTGGCAGTCTGTAAAGGCTCTAAGAAAGCTCATGCTGCCAACTTCTTTCTTCAGTTTAGTCTCAAAGGTGCTACAGGAGCTCTCTTCATACCAAAGGTAACCTAGTAAGTTTTGCAGCTCGGTAAGGGCCTTTGCAGACTGCTAGAAATAGTGCAAATTGAGTCCACTTTAAGGGTTAGGCTTAGGCTTAGGGAATCATGGGAAGTGTATTTTATTGTGGCACCAGAGCTCTCTGACAGAGAAGGCTCAATGTCTCAGAAAAAACAACAACAATTCCCATGATTCCCTAGCACTAACCCTAACCCTTAAAGTGGACTCAATTTGCACTGTTTCTGGCAGTCTGCAAAGGCTGTATGGCTCTTAGAACCTAGATCTTTCAAGTCCTAGTCCGGCACTTTTATTCCTGGACCACACTGGCTCTTTTCTTCCACAGGGTTCTGGGAAACTTAAGGTAAGAGTGAGCTGTTTTTTGCTTAGCGACAACCCTGGGAGGTGGGATAGGCCAAAAGGGAGGGAATGGGGAGAGGGAGGGTTTGGTGGATTAGCAGAGATTTAAAATGGGGATGCTCCCAGACCTATTGGGTCCTTTTCCTACCAAACATGGCTCTCCCACGGTTAAGGTACATATGGAATTGCAGGGAATGAGTAATCTTGGGCTTTGGGTGTGTTTGTATCTCACCCTGTTTTATCCACATAGGACCTTATCCCACGGGGCCAAAAGCAGCAAGAATCCACTAAGAATCAGGCGCTATAGCACTATAGTTTTCCGCGTGATCCCACGACGTCGCTCAGAATCCGCTAAGAATCAGGCGCTATAGCGCTATAGTTTTCCGCGTGATCCCACGACGTCGCTCAGAATCTGCTAAGAATCAGGCGCTATAGCGCTATAGTTTTCCGCGTGATCCCATGACGTCGTTCAGAATCCAGCAAGAAACCGCTCGGAATGCAGCATCATTCGCATTCTTTTGAATGTCGGTTTCAGCAGGCATTGCAATAGCGCGAGGTGATCCATAGCGCTATTATAGCGCTAGCGCCATATTTATACTAGCGCTATAGTACTGGAATGATGCTCATATCGCTTTCTTGCACTTTTGAGAGCAGCGTGGGATAAGGTCCATAGACTCCTCTCCCTTTCTTTTGTGTGACTTGTCTTTTTGATTTGCAAGCCTGAAGGCAGGCTTTTTGACGGAGGTGAGCTGCTTGAAGACACAGTTAACAGCCTGAAAAGTGGAATAAAACTAAAAGAAGTCTTATTAATATGGGTGGGGAAGAGACCAGGCACACCGTTTTCAAACACACATTTCAAACGCAAGGGAAACCATATCCTAAATCTCAAAAGTAGACGTCAAACCATGTTTGGCTAACAAAAAGTATCATCACAACTGGGATGCTGACACTTCTCAAATGTGTGCTAATGCACACTGCACCGCTGTTGTACAATTCCTTCAATGCCTAAAGATGTTTAAGGGCAGAGGAAAACAACAAAAACAAAAGAACCAGGGGGAAAATGATTCAACAGTGAAAACAGACATATCTATAGATATGTGTGTGTGTGTGTGTGTGTGTTTTTTGACAGGCCTTTCTCAGATTTCTTTTTTTAAAACAGGGGAATGGGGAGATGCAGATCTTCTGGCAGAGCACCTTTAAGTGTTCCAAGAGCATGGTCTAGGTGTAATATTTACAAGTTATTACCCCTTTTTTAAAGATGGGAGGACTGAGAGCGTGATTTGTGGCCACCTTGCAAACTTGCTGCAGTGGTGACACTGGAACCCTGGACTTCCTGATTCATAGTCCAGGCTCTTGGCCATAACAGCACACCAGCTATTTTAAAAACAAGCGGAAATGAAGCAGATCAAAAGATCAATGCAATGCACTACTGCCGAAGTGGTGTCTCTCAAAACAGTAACTGCAAAGGTGTGCCAAAGTATGGCTGCATGGCAATGGGTTCACTCGCCTAGGACATCCGTTGCACACACAATGCATCTACAAGTCTACAAAAGCTCCTGCTGCCAACTTCTTTATTTCAGTTAGGGGGGGGTTGCAGACTGCCAGAAATAGTGCAAATTGAGTCTACTTTTAGGGTTAGGGAATCATGGGAACTGTAGTTTATTGTGGCACCAGAGCTCTCTGACAGAGAAGGCTCAATGTCTCAGAAAAAACTGCAATTCCCATGATTCCCTAGCACTAACCCTAACCCTAAAAGTGGACTCAATTTGCACTATTTCTGGCAGTCTGCAACCCCCCTTAGTTTCAAAGGTGCTACAAGCTCTCTCTACATACAAAAACCAGCGCAATTATTCTACTTGTTTCTCCAAAGTTGGCTTTTCTGCAGCCTGAAAAGAAGTGCGTAAGTAGTGCAGGACAAAGAGAGGAGGCCAGTAGTCTGACAATAAGGTCACGCAGAAGTCCCAGAAAGAGTCAGTCAAGCAAATGCGCCCTGCCCAGAATAAATGGTCAGGACATCCCTGGCGGGTAGGTCTGCAAGCAGTCTACCAACAACAGCCTTTGCATGACTATAGCCCGCCATACTGGACCACTCCTAACCACCGCCACCTTCCAAAGGCCTTTGCCACATGAGAAAAAAGAGTTTCAGGAGAAGAGGTCAGCAGCTTCTATTTTAACAAAGGGGTTGGGGTCCCTACAGGAATCTAAGGTATGGCCAAAGCGGGGGGGCTGCGATATTTTATCTTTACCCCCTCCCCCTCTACCTGCACCTTCTTAAGTACAGTGGAAAGTCATGTTTGACATCATCCCTCAGTCCTTTTAATTTTTCTTCATTTCCATGGCAACTCATAGCACACACATACACACAGATATATATACACAAAGTCTGTTCTTGATCAAGAGTTCTCTTTTCACCTGATTAAAAAAGGGGGAAGGGGGAGAGGGAAGAGACCAGATCTAAGAGGGATGTTTCTTGTGATTTGCAAAAGCAAATTGGCTGCTTCAAGGCTAAGGCACAGACTCTGTGCAGCATACCCTCAACTTTCCACAAGGTTTGTCCAAAACCATAAGGAGCCACGGCTTTGAGGACAGACTGAGAGGTGTGCATGTGGTGTGTGTGCTTTCAAGTCGCTTCTGACTTATGGCAACCCTATCATGGGGTTTTCTTGGCAAGATTTGTTCAGAGGAGGTTTGCCATACTGCATGCTTATTAAAAGTTAGGCAAAAGAGGTCACCTGGCTGTTCCACCTCTGCTGGGTAGGTCAACAAGAACACTTGCAAATATCAATTTGGAAATAGGGCCGTCCTGTAAGTCCAAGAAAACAGTTTTTATTCCAGCTTGGCAGTGTGCTTCCAAGCATTTCCCCCTTACTTTTGAGCAGTGACAGGCAACCCATGCACACATCTAGGAGTTCAGGGTACAGACGCAGGATACTACCTAATCCAATGCACAGGAGGTAACTCCACTCTGTTCAAAAGGGACCCGGCTGTAAGGCTGTAAGGTTGGAAATGCAGCCTGGCAAGCCATTTTAATGGCATGCAGCATATCTAATGCTGCATATGACAAGGTAGTCAAATGTGAAATTCAATGCACACTTACCTAGGAGTAAGTTCCTCTGAATTCAACAGGACCTACTTCCAAGTGAACATACACCAAACAGGGCTGCCCTGTAGCTGTGCCTTTTTCTTTACACCGAAAAATACCAGTTGCAGGACAACTTACCTGAATGTGCTAAACAGAAGCTTGCTTCTAGGAACATAATTGGCTAAATCAATAACAAAAAGATCCAAGAAAAAGGTTGTGTGTCCATGTCCGTGTCCCTTTACAACATCTACAAGCTCCTTCCCTGGAAACACGGCTCTGGGAAGCCTTAGCTATTCTTTTCTTTTGTGGACTTATGAAGGCAGAAATTGAGGGCATCCAAAAGGTAAAGGGGCAAGGAAACCTCTGCCTTCCTTCCATGTAATTCCCACACTGGAATCATCTCTATCATTATATTAATCAGAGTGGGAATCATGTAGACATCCAGGAATTTTTGGACTGTAACTACCAACATTCCTCACCATTGGTGATACTGGTTAGGACTGATGGGACTTACAGTTCAACAGCATCTGGAAGGCTACAAGATTCCCTTCCCTATTACAGATTATATTATAGACTACATTAAAGATACAACCTTATATTGTTTTTAAAACCCTTTTCTAAATTGTAACTGTTGTTACAAACCTTAAGAAAAAGATGTGCAATGAATCACATTGACTACAATACCATCTATGTCTAGAGAAGGTAGGGGCTATGGGGAATTTCTGGCCACTGGTTCTAACTTGGATGTCAGATGCAACAGGAAATAATTATGGATTTCCATCTAAGACTAGGAAGGCTAGGAGAGATCCCTGAGAGTCTGGAGAACCATTGCCAGCCCAAACAAATGGGACAATGGTCTGCCTCATCTAGGGCTAGCTCTACTACTCAGTCGAGTGAGGCAACCACCTCAGGTGGCGGATGTTGGATGTCACTGGTGGAAGCCACCCCAAGTGTTTCTTCTGAGTCTCCAGACTATTCCCCTCACTGGAAGGCAGGGCTATATGTCTCATGTGGCTTATTCTGCACCACCTAAACAATCCTGCTGCTTTCTGGAGCAATAAATTATGGAAGGAAGAGCCAAATACTGTTCCCATGACTTCTCTAGGTGGAATGAGTCAGGGGGGGGGGAGAAATATTGTCCTTTTTCTCAGGGAACAAAATGACTTGGGCAGGTTCTGGCAATTTAGCACAAGGCAGATTAAAATCTGGAGGGTCTTTCCTCCTTGATTTGAAGAGAATGTTGTCCTGTGAAAACCCCATTAGATCAAATGGAAACTGCGCAACACCACCATAGCAGGTCCACATTCCCCCCCCCCCCGCCCCAAGCAGGGTTTGTGATGGAAAAATTCCCAGCAAAAAGATGACCTCTGCAGTTCATCCCTCAGGTCTCCACTATTTTATTATTCAATTAATTAAAATATATATATCCAGAGGAATTCAGCCCACTGTATAGCCTGAGCCTAGTTCTCCTTCCTCCCAGCTTGCATTTTATCCTCACAACCTTGTGAGGTAGGCTAGGCTATGGGCAAGGGAAGTGTTCCAAAATCACTCAGTGACAGTGAACTTTACAGCTTAGGGGAGATTTAAATCCAGATCTTGTCCCAGTTCAAGATTCTAACCCAGCCTTCTCCCAACCTGTTACCCTCCAGATGGGTTGGACCACAGCCCCCCATCATTCCCAGTCTGCATCACATTTTCTGGGAATGATGAGAGTTATAGTTCAACACCATTGGAGAGCATCAGGTTAGGGGAAGGCTGTTCTAAACCACTACCCAACACTGTCTCTTCACAGTCCTGGGCTCATGCTTTGGCGGTATTACGTCCTAGCTTCTGGATGAATAAAGTATCACTTTCAATAAATAAAGATGAGCTAAGTGGAAGCCAAAAAACACCAACCCCAAAACCAAAGCTCCCTTGGAAGCAAAACAATTAAGGAAAACCAGTCAAAAAATGCCAAAGGGCCCAATGCTCCTGTCCCTGGCCTGCGTGGGACATCCAGATGTTATACATCATCCCTGGCTAATGAAAACCTAATTATCCCCCCATTTGGATGCAGAGAGAACTAATTCAATAGAAAGGCATCTGCTTTTAACACAAGCCCGCCCTGCAGGAGAGATGCCTGTGAGATCAGAGGCATTTCTGCACACAGACAGCTCAAAACTGTTTTCAGGCTAGCAACATAATGGGGGGAGATGAAACCCCTGCCCCCAACTCAGTAGGCAAGGCACCGGCCACCAGGAAATGATTTAAAAACAACAACAACAACAACAACAACCCCAAATCCATCTACTACATCGGTGTGACCTCTTCCAAGAACAAACCTCATATCATCCAGGGAACTCTTGTTCAAAACCAGCAAAATTTCACTTGCCAAGTTCAGGAGTATTATCTGATAAGAGAGCACCAAAGAATAGCAGGCTAAATTTCAGAAGAAAGCAATTGCAGAACACATCCGAGTGCTCCTTGCCTAAGGAAACTATCAAATTCATGGGGCCACCATAAGTTGACAGACAAATTTCATAGGGTTTTCACAGGCAAGGAATATTCATAGGTGGCTTGCGATTGCTTCCCTCTTAAATTTAGCCTACAGCAATGGAGAGAGGGGTTTTTTCAGGAGCATGTCCTCCAGAGACACACAAAGACTCCTGGGACGTCCTGGCTGTGATAGCAACACTATTTGCATCACTGGACAGGTTCACATCAGAATGATTTGCCAGATATTGATTCAATCTGGATGAATCCTATTTATTTATTTTCGATGCCACCGTTCTCCCAGAATGAGACTCAGGGCAGCTCACAGAAGGAAATCAATGAAAATCTACCAATGCGATTTTAAAAACAATTAAAATCATCACAACTAAAACTGTATTTAAAAAGTTAAAAGTCGAAAACATAAGTAAAATGCACATCTCAATTTAAAAAAGCCTCCTTGGCGCAGTTACATATTAAAAGTCTGCTTAAACAAAAAGGTTTTTGCCTGCCAGTGAAAGGAGAGCAGAGAAGGTACCAGCCTAGCCTCCAGAGGAAATTCATGGGTTCACCATAAGTCAACAAGGAAATTTCACCGGGTTTCATCCTAAGTCTATCCAAATCAATTCAATTTAGTTTGGGGTTTTGTCTGAATCCAACACACACCCCTAAATGTTATAGGGAAAGGTAATAGTTACTTTTGTGAAAACCTAATGTCATAAGACTTATTTCATGAAAATCAGGGATGGGAAACATGTGGCTCTCCAGATGTCGATAGACTAAAACTCCCTAGCCAGCACAGTCATTGGTGAGGGAAGAAGGAGAGATGTAGTCCAACAATATATGGAAACTGTTCCTCATTTTGTTGTAAATCAATACTGTGATTTCCTGCATCTTTCATTTTCAACCTTTAATATTTCTCACAATGCCCAGAGAGAAGCTAGGTCATGGACATTGTAAAGAAATTAAAAGTGTAGCTAGATCCAGCTGCCTGGGACCGCTTGAAGGACCAGACCAGGAAATAAATAATAATAAAGTTTTCAAGGACAGAGATCTCTAATGGGGCCCTGGCAGAGTACCAGGGTCTTAGCAACTAGCCAAGGATGGCAACCTGATGTTTCCCCTGGAAAGAGAACCCCGCTCATACTTTGACGTATGCTAGAAAGGCTCTCAGCTTTCAACTGGACAATGTGAAGAATTCGCCTAAGTAGCTACAGATACACGAATTTCCAAGGTGTGCAAAAGTTTGGTAGCTAATGAGAAAAGTGCCACCTATGCTGCACATAGTCTTTAATGACAGCTTGACAGGCATGTTTTTTTTAAAGGTAGAAGAGCCAATTTTTAAAAAGGATAACACCAACCACTTTCCAATCCTACTGGGACCATCTCAAAATCCTGAAAGGGCTCCACACTTTGAAAGTATGGTGTCTAGAATAAAGGTGGAAATCTTACAGCCCTCGAGATATTGTTGGACTGAAACTTCCATCAGCTGCAACTAGAAGCACCAATAGTGAGAGATGATAGGAGTTGCAGTCCAACAACTTCCAAAATTTGAATCCTGTGCTGGAAGAAAGATGGGAAGATGGGAAATAAATATATAATAAATAAACTTGGCCATCCTTGGGCTAGAGTACTGGGTTTAAACTATGGAGGTCTGGTTTCAAATCCCTACACAACTACCACCTTCTCAGGCTGACCTTAGGCTAGTCACGAACCTTTAGTATGACCTACCTCACAGTGCTTTTCTGATGACAAAAGAGTATAGAAACCTTATATGCTGCCCTTGGCTTCTGGGAGAAACTCTGGTGGGTTGGAGACAGCAGTGTGATGAGTCCTCCTCCTCTACATACTTACTCAGAAGTAAGCCCTACTGAACTCAAGATTCTTGCTTTAAAGGTAAACATGCACAATACAGGGCAGAACATTTTGCAAAGGAAACCAAGAATTTGTGCTGCAGTGAAGACGAAGCTTCTATAAGCAATTGAGATGGAAACTTTGTGGCCTTTCAGATATTGTTGGACTGCCACTCCTAGGAGGTCTAACCAGCATAGGCAATGATAAGAAATGCTGGGATCTGCAGTTCAACAACATCTGGAAGGCTACATAATTCCCACTCATCTTAAAAAGACCCCAAAAATACACAAATAAATCAGGAAGTCCATATCTTCTGAGCATGTCATCCATTGTTGTGGGTTTTTCGGGCTGTGTGGCCATGTTCTAGAAGAGTTTCTTTCTGATGTTTCGCCATCATCTGTGGCTGGCATCTTCAGAGAATGAATCCTCTGAGAATGATCTTCTCTGGAGATGCCAGCCACAGATGCTGGCGAAATGTCCGAAAGAAACTCTTCTAGAACATGGCCACACAGCCTGAAAAACCTACAAAAAACTATGGATGCCAGCCATGAAAGCCTACAACTTCACATTCTCCCTAATTCCCAAGCTGCTATGCCCTCAAAGTGCTACAGGACCTAACGGTTCCCCTATACATAGAGAGTAAGAAAGAGAGACAGTAACAGAGAACTCATTTCCTGAGTGCACATCATTATGTAGCCAGAAAAGCACTGTGTACACAAAAGGAAAGGTGATCAACACACTTGGGTGAACCTAAAGGTTTACAGAGGTGTTAAAAACTATGAAAAACTCCTAAGTGGAGAGAGAGAGCCCCCAAACAGCTCAGCTACCAGTGCGTATGCTCAGTGGGCACAGAATACTAACAAAAGTATGATTAGTCAGTTCATTTTGGAATATGTACTGGGCAAAATCCTTGATCATCTCTTTTCTAAATACCAGCTGCTGGGCAACAGAAGCAAAAGTGGACTGTTGCCACAAAATCCTGGTGGAGGGGGGTTCCCATATGCATCTGGTTGGCTACTGGGGAAAGGAGAAATGCTGGACTAAATCTGAAATTGGAACTATTTTTTTTTTAAAAAAATTCTACCATCCAGAAACCCCCCCCCCATTGGCACGGCCATGCTGGCTAGGGGATTCTGGGAGTTATGATACACAAACTAACACTTCCATGCCGGGGCCTAGACAGGTTATTAGTCTGACCCAAGAGAGCTGTTCTGATGTGTGATAATCTTACAAACCACTGACACAATCATTCCCAAGTGCCCAGTCAAGTACTGTGAAGCTCATAATTCCTGATGAATTACAGAAGATCTATGAGCAATGAAACAATCCAGGCAATAGCTAGAGTGCAGGCAGCATAGGCCATGGAGGGAGTGTGATCAGACAGTGAGAACTCTTTGCTCTGACTGTTATACAGCAGGATGGGAAGAGAAGGGCCTGTGTTACAGAGACTGCTCAACTGCTAATACGACTGGTTTCAAAGAGTAATCTTGGGGGTCTCTCCAGTCCCATGGCTGTGAAGTGCCACAAGAATCTATCCATGCTCTTCAGTATCTGTATGAAGTCACTGGATGAGTTCATTAGGACTCTGGGGGTTGGGTATCATCTGTACACTGAAGTCACTCAGCGCTACTTCTCCTTGTCAATGGAGCCAGCTGGGATAGTTCACATGTCCACTGTAATGGGCTGTATGGAGGCCAATAAACTCCCAATAAGATGAAGGCTCTGTGGATTGCTGATTCTTGGGCCTAGGAAAGGGGTAAGCGACCTGCCCTGAATGTGGTTGCACTTCATCTTTGGAGTGATGCACCTGAGCCTTTCATCTTTGTCACTAGAGTCCCAGGTGGACTTCATGGCTAAAAGTGCTTGGGGATAGCTTTGACTGGTCCACCCACTGCAACCTTTCCTGGACAGGGATAACTTACGTACAGTACAATTCAAGATATAGCCAAGTTAGTCCGTAGAATCAGTATGTAGAAAGATCTTGTAGCACCTTTGAGACTAACTAAAGAAAGAAGTCTACTTTCTTAGAAGCATTTGGAATGCATCTATGTACAGTAGTTAATGTACTCTTGGGTTCTCAGTTAGACTAACAAATTGCATTCTATGGGGGACTGCTCTTGAAGATGACTTGGAATTCTGCAGCCAGTGGTGCAATACACAACAGTTAGACAGGAACATCTAGAAATCATGTGACACTAGCTTTAAAGGAACTGCACTGGCTGTCAATTCTCTTCTGGTTTGAGTTGTAAGGTGCTGGTGACAATATTTAAAGCCTCAAATGGTTTGGGACCTTGTACTTGAAAGAACACCTCTCCCTATTTATTTCTGTCTGAAGATTTAGGCTTGCTGCAGTGGTCCTTCTGTGTGTTCCACCAGTGGGGGGAAAACATTGTGTGAAGATGTGGAAGAGGGTCTCATTTGCTATGGAATGCTCTCCTCTTAAAGGCCTGATTGACACTGAATGGTTTCACTGCAGTTTCTAATGAAATCATTTTTAAAAAAATCAAAGCCTTTGGGTGTGATACTTTTGCTCAAATCTAGACAATTTAAAATCTGTTTTGAATAGTTGAAATAATTTAATATGATTAAGACATTTGAATATTTTTCTTACTGTTTCAAATTGTAAATTATCTGCATGCCACCATGGGATCTTGAGCTAGAGGATAGGAATGTTTTAACAAATCAATCAAACAAACAGTAACGTTCCTTTGGACCCTTCACCAATATTCTTGACTGGAGGTGAGTATCTTTCTAATTATCAACGAAACTGGACCACAAACCTAGCCTCCTTACCCTTCTACCAGATACATACGAGCTGCCCTTTGGTCCAGTAACAGAGACATCTGATATAAGCTCCAAACTTAGATTACTGACCACTGTCTAGAGGCAAGCATTAAGAGGCAGCTTTGAAAATTATAAAACAGTTATGGAATTGATCAACTATATAAACTTGATGCAATTTCAATTATCTAAACCTGATGCAGTAACTGAGACGCTATAGGATAATGTATTTAACTGTGTTGTAATGTTAACAAAAGGAAGATGTAATATAATATTCATGAAATCAGAAACAAACAAAAAAGCAGTCTCTTTCAAGTCCAATGCAATCTCAAATTGAAATCAGTGTATGGTAATACTTATTTTTCATAGCTTCTCCTCCCCACAGCAGCAGATTCATTTCCCCTTCTCTCTCAGGAAAGACTTATAAAGATGCTTTTAAAGTAGCTAATTACTGAAACAGTTAATCAAAAGAGCCCCAGGAGCCATACAGTGGAACACTGAGAAGCAGAAAATTGGAACAGCTTACTTACACAAGGCATTTTGCTCTCTGTTCGAAAGAAATATTATTACAAGGGAGGTTATAAGGCTTGTCCTGGGATTCTGGTTTTGCACAATGTGGCCCACTCTCGTAGTAGGTACAGAAGCTGTTTCCTTTGAGCAAATATACCCTTGAGAAGTTCAGGCTTAGAGAACTTGGTCAGCTTTGCCAAATCCTGTGCCTCTAGGAGATCTCCCATCCTTCTTCCAAAAGGATGGAGTGTATGTTTCCTCTCTTCTTTTATCTAAAATTACTTTATGGAGTAAGTTAGGCTCAGGCAGACTGAGAGATAGTGACTCTCGGTCAACCGTTAAGCTTTCTAGCCGAACAAGAATTTGAATGAAGCTTTCCTCTTATGAAAAGCTGATGCCAGTCTCGCTCACCACTGAAAATTAATATCCATAGTTTATACATGGCAAACTCTGCTATTTCAATCCAAACTGGACACTACCTAGCCAAAGTTGACCACTCATCCACCTGCTTCAGTGGGAGAGCTTTAAGCAACTGCTTACTGCTTCCACTGAAATCAAAGAGACTCAAGGTTATAGTCCTATGAATACCTTGTTGCTGTGTGCCTTCAAGTTGTTTTTAACTTATTCATATCTTTGACTGTAAAGCTCTTGCTATCACAAAGCCACGACAGGCAGATGCGGGATGCCAATGGGTCACTTTAGCCCTCTCCTGAGGAAACCTTGCTCCTTCTCTGCTACTTCTTCACAGCACTTCCCTGTGAAACCATTTTTGCCCTCAAATCCCCCCTAAACCCTGTAGGGGATGTGGGGATCCCAGGACTTCTGTGATGCCTGGGGAGGGGGCACATGTAGCCCATGGACTGCACTTTGCCCACCCTCAAACTAAGTCTTAGGAGTGGTATGGTATTGGTATGGTATTGGGGAAAGGGGTATGAGCATTTGAGGAAGCCCAAAGGGTTGAACTGGGACTCCAGGAGTGCAAGATTTGACCCCAGGGCCTGAGGTTCTCTATCTCTGTTCTAGAAGACCCGGTAACTGAAGGAATGTTTACAGTCTGTGTTTTTTACATTTCATTTACCTTTAGCATCACTTTCACTTACCTTTCCTCCCCTCCTGCCTCCCAACAATCTGGGATGACATTTGTAACTATGGCCACCATGCTGGGAAATGGAAAATAAGATGCCCTCTCTAGGAAAGGAAAGAAAGTTTCTCCTTGTGGTTGAAATAATGCAGAGAAACTGAAACATGTCGCAGAAGCTGACACATGTATTCAGTATGGCACTGTATTTTTTACCATTCACAGTGGAAAATCAAATTTCCCCTTCCATTATTGATTATAAAGGAGTATGGTGTAAGAGTCTGACTTCATTGTTCTTTTTTAGCTATTCTGTAGGTTTTAATGTAAATGCTCATTGTTTACATTTTCACCCCATTCAATATCCAAAGAGCTCAAAGTAAGTGATTCTACTCCTATGTTATTCTCACATGCGATTCCATCTTCATTCTATCTTCCCAACAGTCCTGTGAGATAGTTGTCTCACAAAGCTGTCATACATTTCAATGGAGTCTGTTCAAGAGAACTTGATATACTTGATATAAACTGCAACGAAGGAGGGGTTCATTTTTATTTTCATAATGTAACATATACCCCTTTCTCTCTCTCCCTACACTCACACTATAGATATAAGGCAGGCCGCTTCTAAATCAGTGTCCCTCTCTTCGAACATTTCCTAACAGAGGGCTCTTTAGACTAGTAAACAGCATGCATTATGTAGCCATTCTGGTTTCTTAACAGATTTTTTGCAATAAGAAAAAAATATGAAAGAAGTGTGGGGAGAGCTGGCGGGGGGAGGAAACAACACCATTTGAAGCCTCAGTAAAATGCAGTTAATGTGGCAGGGTGACAGTGTGACTGAAAATCTCCTCTGAAACTGTTCTCTCTCTCTCTCTCTCTCTCATGCACAAACACAATCTGTATGTGTGTGTGGCACACACATGCATGCACGCACACATACATATATAGAGAGAGTCAATACTGGGTTATGTCATATAAACAATAAACTAAACAGAATGCCGTTTGACTGCTTCTTCTGGGGAACTATAATCTTTCAGACAGACCCTGATGGGTATAAAATAATGATGACTGCCTACCTGCCCTCTGCAAGGATGTGTATATTAAATAAGGGATACTGTTTGCATAAGCCAAAACTCTTGCTGAACAGTTGCCATGTCCACACTTTTTCTATGTGAGCCCAGCAGGCATCTCTCTCAATCTCTCTCTCTCGTGTCTCTCTGGCAACATTAGTCCTTCAAAAAACAAAAACAAAACTGCATATATCTATTGAAAGCATAGCATCGTCAGCAGAATAATACCAGAAGTACTTCAGCCTGGGATAAACCAGCCCAATGGGATCAGGGTGGAAAGACATCAACCTGAGCAGGAGAGAGGACATCTGTTTTGGCTACACCAGAGGTGGACAACCTCTGTCCAGACGTTGCTGGACTCAAACTCCTGTATGCCCAAGTCAGCAGAGCCAAGGATGGATGTTGTACGCTGCAGTCCAACACATCTGGAGGGCTACAAGTTGTCTGCCTGACAGTTTGCGGTTTGTAATTACGCAGAGCTTGGCAAAGTTGCCCTTTTAGAAAACTATTCCTGGAATTCCCCAGCCATCATGCCCATGTCCACAAAGTAACATTTTCAACATTTTCTGATTGTTGACCCTAAACTGACTCTTGCAGGCTTTCCTCAGCAGAATCGCTACTGAAAATGATGGCTGCTGTTTAAACTTTCTATACTAGCATAACACAGACTTTGTTGTATGCAGAGAAAACCAAATTTCCTCCCTGTGACATAGCTCATCTTCCAGGAAAAAAAATCATCTCATTTTTTTCCATTGGGACAGGGGGTGTAAGAGATGATGCAGAAAGGAGAACTGGGCAGGGGGGAAGGTTCTATTCATGAGCTCACAACCCTGGGTTAGCACTGTTAAGACTCTTCCCTGAGCACAGAGGATTTCCATGGCCCCTCCTGGGCTTTTCCAAAGCTTCAATATCCTCCGGAAGCCTTCTGCTCTGGCCAGGATCAAATCAAGCCTACAGCAGTGGCTCCCAGGGCGGCAGGCAGCAGTGGCTTTGGAGATACTTAGCTGCTTGCATATTACTCGGAGCATCTTTGAGGGATTACAACACTGAGAGGAGGGGGTGAGGAGAGAGATAAAGAAAAAGCTCAACATATTTATACTAAATGCTCCCGAGCCCATGTAAACCGTATGCACACATGCTCCAGACGAGAGTAGGTGGCCTGGCACAGAGATGGATCTGAATTGGGACTGATGCCAGGGCTCATTCTTTTTTTGCTCCAATTTAGGAAGCAGTGTTGTGTCTATTCAAAGCCTTGCCTAGAGATGGCAGTGATCCTTCATGTTGCACCCATACCCAGTTAGCAGAGAGAGCTTCACTTTAAGAGCATAGAGTCAAGCGGCTCAGGTAAACACACAAAAAGTGTGCACCTATGCCCAGCAGAAACAGATCACCTTCCATCTCTCCTAAATCCAAACTTCTGTCTCCTGGAGGGGATAGAGACACTAATGTGATTTCCTTCACTCCTCACTCTCATCCTCCAGAGATCCTACCTCAAGCTTCCTCTGTATACCTGTTGGATTACGACTCTGGAGAACAGGGTTCAAATCCTTACTCAACCATGGAAACCCACTGGGTGACTTTGGGCAAATCGAACTCTCTCAGCCTCAGACGAAGGCAAGGGCAACCCTCCCCTCAACAAATCTTGCCAGTAAAACCCAACAATAGGGTTTTGTTAGGATTGCTGGAAGTTGGAAACAACTTGAAGGCACACAACAACAACAAATTTCTTCCCGCTTTGAGTTTGGCTGGCAGAACTTGACATTTGGAAGCAGACCCAACTTTCAGAATCCAGATTTTCATTGTGTGTGGGGAGTGTGTGCATGGAGGGGATACACCTCCACAACACATTGCAAACCTGGAAGGAGGGTTTTGAGCCTTCTTGCATCCCCTCCAGCAACTATGCCCTTCTTTGTTACTTGTTCTCCAACTAAAGGAAAGATAGTACCACAGTGGTATAATCCCAGATTCAATCCTTGGCATCTCCAGGTAGACTTGGAGAAAAAGCAAAGCCAAACCAGGCACCTGGCTGAAACTCTGGCGTGATGCTGCCAGTTACAGGAATGCTACTGAGCAAGCCTGACCAAGGGTATGACTCAGTGTAAGACAGCTTCCAGTGTTTCTCCATTTAGGAAGAACGCTGTAGCTCTGTGTCAGTGTCCCTGTTTTGCATGCAAAACGTTCCAAATTCAGTCCTCAGTATTTACATTAAAGAGTAGGGGAGGGGAACCTGCCTGGAACTCTATAAGCCCACTGGTCATTAGTGCAGACCGTGGGTGGACAACCACCCACACAGCAGAGCTCACTTCTGCGTATTCAGCTGAACATGCAGGCTAGAAGTGACCAGGAGCTACTCCGGTTTTCACATTGTCCTTCTTTCCTTCTTTCCACCCAGTTGTCAGATGGGTTTTGCACAAGTATCGAGGGGTTCAAAGTTGGCAGTTAAGGCACAATGTCACTCATGGTGAGGGTATTTTATTGGCTTTTTTTTTTTTTTTTTTTTTTTTTTGCCAAAGGGAATTTTAAAAACGAGGGGAGTTTGGGTACTTTGGAGGGCTTGGGAAGATGTGGCAGCTGCAAAAAGATGGGGCAGTGTAGATCATACTGAATCAGAGGGACTCCAGATCGAACGTGGCATAAGGCAGCTTCCTTTAAAAAAGAAAAAAAAAAACCTGCCATTGTGGTACCAAATCATTTGACTGCAAATTAACCTTCCTGGTGCTTCCTTTGCTGAAATCTTCTTTTGAGGATTAGGGACAAGGCAGCCTGTGTGGAGTAATGGTTAGAGTGTAAGTCTAAAACTAAAGGGCAACCATGTTCAAATGTCCACTGAGCCGTGGAGAGAACTGGGCCATCTTGGGCTTTTTGCATTCTCTTACATTCTCTGGCTCAGCAAACCAACATCCCAGGATCGCTGTGAGGATAAAAGAAGAATAAATTCACTTTGATTTCCTTAGTAGGAAATTTGCTGTTGTTGTTGTTGTTACGTGCCTCCAAGTCATTTTTGACTTATGGAGACCCTAGGGGAGGCCTGCACAACAGACGGCCCACCAAAGGAGTTTGGACGGCCCATGAGGATGTGCAAGAACTTCAAGGTTCCCCTACTACTCGGCCTTCTCCTGAGGAGAGGAACATGCGGAGGAGGAAGGGCAAACACTCACCCTGCAAGGTTCCTCTGCTGCTCTGCTTTCTCCTGAGGAGAAGGCTATATGGTGGAGGAGGAAGATGGGCAAACACTCGCCCCTCAAGGCTCCTCTGTCGCTTGGCTTTCTCCCTAGGAGAAGGACAGGCAAAGCTCTTTTGCTGCTCAGCTTTCTCCTGAGGAGGGGGCCAGGCAGAGGAGGCAGCGGATAGAATTAATATTAATAATAATTAATTAATATTTAATTAAAACCTATTTGCAGCCCGAAGAAGTTTAGCCTATTTTAATTTTGGCCCCCACCTCCTGCCAAGTTGTGCAGGTCTGCCCTAGGGCAAGCGTATCACAGGGTTTTCTTGGCAAGATTTCTTCAGAGGGGGGTTTGCTATTGCCATCCTCTGAGGCTGAGAGAGTGTGAGTTGCCCAAGGTTACACAGTGGGTTTTCACACTCAAGCAGGGATTTTAATCCTGATTTCCAGAGTCAGAGTCCAACGTTCAAAGCACTATACCACAGTGGCTCTCAGGAAGTTTGGTGGAATTAAAGAGGAAGCAAGAAATACAGACATAGCATACCTTGCAGCATCCTTGAACAGCCTTCTACTTCTTTGTCCCATTATGAAATAGGAGGTTGAGGATGTTGATGGCAATAATGTGGTGGGGGTGAACAGAGCAGGCCAAATAATTTTATTAAGGTACAAATAGCTGGGTGTAGGCATTTAAATACCATGCTTTCAAACCACTTGGGACTTTAAAGATAAAAGCAAGCACCTTAAAACGGACCAAGCAGTGAACTGGAATTCTGGACTAGAAGGAAATCATTTGTTGTCAATCATTCAATTCTTTTTGTCTTTTTTTTTTTTTTTTTTTTTGCCCTTCTCTTCAATTCTCCTTCAGATGCTTGCTTTTTAATACTCTTTCTGCCCCTTCCTTAGCCAGCTGGCCTCAGGGCTCCAGGCTACTTAGCTCCCATAACTGCATTCTGCAAATATTTGGACTAAAGTCATTCCTCTGCAAAACAACATATTCCCCATATACTTTCATTTTGTTGCCTGTTTTGTCTCTGCATGACCACCATAAGTATCCTAAAAGGATGAACCAAAAGCTGGCATTACCTATTGGAAGAAAAATGGATAAAAGGAAGTAGAAGAATGGAGAGGGAATTCTTTTCAAAAAGTGTCCCCCAACTATCATCCTTATTCATACTTCTGAAAACAACGTCAAGGAGGGTTAATTATTTACTACGGTTAGCAGGTTAATGACCCAATAAGATTTTCCACACCCTTCACAGAACTAAAATAAATTGAGAAGTTAATACTCAGAACTCAGGCTGAAAACTTTTCTATTAATGTTATGGGAATGCATGAGGCGGTCTGTTTGGACTCTCCTCTCTAACTTACCCACAAGCAACAAACTGATAATGTGCCCACGCACTCCAAATTAACCTCTAAGAAAAAATAATAATCCTAAAAGGAGTTTCCCACTTAACCCTAATTCTGTAGACAAATGGCTCCATTCACTAAAAGACTGTCAGCTGGTAGATTTATTACTGAAATGATTTTAATGGGATATTGAACAAGTGCTTGTAACATAAAGCATCGTAATAACAGCGCTTCCGGGAGAGGAGATGGAATCACTCTCTTTGGGCATGCAAGCCAGATTGTTAAATTTAATTTAAGGTTTATTAGATGTTCATTAATTTGCCTGTCACCAAACCACTCCTTCCAGAGAGACTTTGCCATTGTTTTGGATGAAAAATAAAATTAAATTCTGCTCTGGTTCAGCTAGGAACACAGACATAAACTCACCAATTTTGCCGCATGAGAATCAGAAGAAAGAGGGCCGGCCACACTTCTTTAAAAGTATTTAAGTACTGACACCGGGTCCCAATCTTGCAAATACCTCTTTTTGAAAAGCAAAAGTATCAACATAGAAAGCTGTCTTATTCTGAATTAAACTATTATTGTTCCCTTTGCACCTGGCCACCCTGGGAGCAGCAAGGGGCCAACCAGCCTTCCTTTTGCTCTAAGGTCAGCATGGGTGAGAGGGAAGAGCAGGCCTGGGCCACTGCCATTACTGTATTCACACATGAGGTGGAGGAGGCAGTGGCAAACTGGGTGCAGTTGAGGTAGGCGCTGCTGGCCAGCTGGCTGTAGCAGAAACAGTAGGCCTAACATCAAGAAATAGGTGTTGGGGGGCACTAGGGTTGTCACCCAAGAGGAAAGAGGGAGGTAGTCCAAAAAGGTTTGGGGACCACTGGTCTACACTAAGGGTGGACCAATGTAGAAGGGGCCGTTCCCCCCCCCCCCCATGCATTCCCTGCAGGCTCCAGGAGTACATTTTTGCTAAGCTGTGAGTGATGTGATGTCACTTCACTTTTCAATTTTAGTCTTCTTCCTCTTCCTCTTCTTCTTTTTTGGCCTTTGGGGGGCTGGAGGTTTTGGTGGATCATGTAAAAATCACTCCATTTTAAAAAACTTTTTTGAAGGGCCCAGGATCTTTAGGGATGTCCTAGAGACTGCAAAAAAGGGAATGTAGTTTCCTCACATCTGGTCTGCATTGACTCTCCAGGGTTTTCAGACAGAGGTCTTTCCCAGCCTTCCCTGGAGATGCTGGGGATTGAACCTGGGGTGCTGGTATACAAAGCAAGGGAGGTTCTATCACTGAGCCCACCTGGTTGGTCACTGGATCCTTGTGGAAGAGGAAGAGGACTAAAAAAGGGCTTCCAGTTCCAATTAAGCATAATTAAAGCAAGGTCTTCCTGGGCTCTGATGTATTCCTATATCTCCTTTTCTGCTCCTCATGCCAAGTTTAGAACTGAACAATACAAGCTAAGGAAGAAGAAAATGCAACAGGACAGACCCTCTGGACCTGACATTCAAGAGGCATGTAGATGTGGAGGAGGGGGGGGGGGGGAGAATGAGGAGAAATTTGAGCTGGATGCTTTCTTTGTCATTCTGAATACTAGCAGAAATGTACCATTTCCGAAGGAAGGACACACTAGAATGGATCTGCAGAAAACCATTACATCAAGAGCTGGTAGCAAGATCCTTTATGACATAAATGTCTCCTGTCCCCAGATGTTCATGTTTCAGTCATCTGGAGACTTAAATGAGGTAGTTTTCAGTCTTTGGGGAAGTAGATTATCTGATGCTGAATCATACACTTTTAGAATTGGACTGTATCTTCAGGTCATCTAGTTCAACCCTTTGCTCAATGGAAAAGCCTCTAACTACAGCATATCTCTGTTAGCCTACAGCTATCTTAAATATGTGTGGCAATGGAGAGCCCATCACTGCCTTCCTGCAATTTCTGCCCAGTGCCTTAAAACCAACCTCACATTGGGAAAAGAAATCCACAGGGGGCTTCATTTGGTAGGGAGTCTGACCCACCCCTTTCTACTGGATTGTGCTGTTCCACCACAAGAACAATAATGAATGCTGCCTGCTGGGTCGAGCCATTGAGAGATAGACCTGACTTGTCCTCATGTAGTAAATGAGAAAACTGGGAGAGAGAAAAATTTGTGATGTGAGCCACTGTGGGCCTTTTCAGAAGTGTGTTGTGTGCATTTCTGTAAAACCTGCAATATTGGAAAATGCAATAACTGCTGCATTGAAATACAAGTAGTAGCACTGGATAACTTGTTTGTTTCTTTGTGATCACATCAGCCTGTCCTGTTGGGGTCACTGTGTATGTGTGTTGTTACCTTCAAAAAGGTTGAAGACAGTAGTTTTTCACAAAGGTAGACTGCTGCACCAAGTATTTTTTGTACAGCATGATAAAACTAAGTAACAGGTGGTGTCTCAGTGTTGCACTGGAGGCAAGATATCTGAAGGGAGTTGGAGAATTCTCAACATGCTTTCCCATTATGTTAAGAGGGCCAGTCTTGATTAAAATCACAGCAATGGCTAGATTTCTTCACACCCTGAAGTCCTATCCTCTGGACTCTGTTTGACAGCCCTTAAAATATTTGAAAACTGCTCTCTAATACCCCATATCTCAAGGATATTTGGGGAATACTGCTCCCCAAGCAAGATATATCACAAGCCTTTAGATCCATCAGGATAGAAGAGGGTCTCCACCCACAAACTCAGCCAACCCTCAAAACACTGACTAAGTGTTCCTGGCTTCATTCTTCCTCTTGTCTTTCCTCCATAGGGAAGATCACGGGGAAGCAAAGCCAGATTCCTGGATGAGGCTCTGGCTGGAAAAAAAGTAGCACTTCAAACAGAGAGCCAATGATATCAGTGTGGCCACATTCTCTGACATCATTCAGACCACACAGAGTCAGTGGGATGAGGAACCAGTCTGCTACCCCAAACAGGTTTCCCAACTCTGTATGAGGGAGTGAGACTGGTGCCATCTGCATGCAGAGCATGTGTTCTGCTGACTGAATAGCTCCTCACAGAAGGAAAAGAGTCAAAACATTCCAAAAAATGTAAGAAAGAAGAAGATGATTTACACAATGGTGACTAGAAGTGGCTGTGAGTTCGGGGGTGCTTTGAATGTGAGCTCCTGCATGGCAAGGGGTTGGACTGGATGGTAGGGAGACTGAACTACCTCCCAAAAAGTGCAAAAGATTTGTGTAGACATACATCGATTTATACACTAAATGTAAATTTCTCTTCTGTTCTGTTGCTCTTAGCCAATTTCATAAGTGTGACTTTCAGCAAGTTCAACTGTAATATGATCTCACCTTATTCATGTTCAGGAAGTGCCTCAAAACTATTAAGAAGTTGAAGTTTTTCAGGAGACAAACTTCCATGTGTGAAGACCATCTCGATCATATCAGCAGAGCAAGGTGCTTGACATGTCTAGAGCTCACGAAAAGACATTTTCCCAAGCCAATTTTGGAAAATGGTTCCGTCAGCCTAAAACAGACCAGGGCTTTTACATCCTTACGAAAGGTTTTTTTTTTTTTAAGTGACTTGGGGAACTTCATTGAGTCCACTGGGGATCATGCAGCCCATGGGCCACATAATGGGAAATACTGTGACCGGATGACTTATGTGCTTACTGTCTCTGCCTGTTGCCTGAGGCAAACTAAGGACGATCGATTAAAAAAAAAAATTAATTGTTATAGCCAATTATAAAATAAACATTTTCCATTTCTGTTTACACTTTCTGGACAAGCAATTTTTATGGCCTTGTACTTCTTTCTTGTGGCTTCTTATCATTAAACCTGACTTGGAATGAACCTTTTCAACTAGTGGGTTGTCCTTTGTAAAATCAGACACACAAACAGCCTAGACACAGAGGCCTTCTGGGAGGTGACAGTATTGCTTTGTTTTTGTTGGATTGCTGGGTTTATAGTGTTGCTGTAAACCATGTCAGGATCTGTATAAACAAAGAATATAGCTCTATTTTAATAAATAAGAAACGTCAGGGATTAAACCTGAGACCCTCAGCATACAATGTACATGACTCCACTACTAAACTATGGTTCCTCCCTTCTTGTCTAGCTGGGCCGCTACTTGAAGCTGGCCTTGCGTGCAAGTTTCACTAACCTTTTATGCACTGCATATTACATAGGACCGTGGTCCTGGGTCAGGAACAGTAAGATCCTTTCCTTCAAAGTCTTTCAGAGATGATCAAACTGCCCTAATATAATAGATTGAGAGTAGAGTGGTTGGGGGAATAAAACTCCCAAATATATTTGCCAGAAAGAGACTGCTCTTTCAGCAAAAGGTCACAAGAAGACACTGTGCTGGGAAAATATTAAAAGGTTTTGAAACTTTCAAAGAGGAATGGCGTCCTTGGTGCAACAAACTGGGCTTCCAGCTCAGTTTTCAAATTATATAACCAACTAAAGCCAGAATCTATACTCCTTTGTACAAGGGAAGTCAAACCTTAAATCACTTTCCCATGCAAGGTTTAGATCACCTTTGTATTGTGTTGTTGTTGTGTGCCTTCAAGTCTGGGATACAAAGTACTACACCACACTGGCTCAACTGAACTAAACAGTTTGACTTAATAGGACACTGGACACAGGCATCTCTAATACAAATGAACACTTTAAGGCAGGAGGATGTGTCTGTCCCTGTATATATGTGTATGTGTGTTTGTCTTAGTGAAAAAGAGAAAAAGAAGAGAATAGAAAGAGCCCCTCAGTCTATTATACCCAGAGGATTGGCACCCCAATAAAAACGCAAGACCCCAGAGGTTCTGCCTACAGAAGTAAACAACAGGGAAATCTGAGCTAAAAAACCAGTTAGTCTGACCTGACCAAAAGCAGCTTCCTACATGCCAAAACCACATTTTCATAGTCGTGAATGCTAGACTCTTGAATTCAAAATTTCTCATTCTGCAACCTGGGGAGGCAGAGGCCTAAATCCAACTGTCAGTTCCAACAACAGTAGACCCACAGAATCAATGGTACTTTGATTAGTGTTGATTTACCAAGTTCCCATTAATTAAATGGATCTATTCCTATTAAGGCTAACAGCTAAATTAGATTCCACCAGAGGATGGTCCTTTTTTTTTTTTTTTGGAAAAACTATTGAAGGAAATTCTTGTGTTTCAAGGGCTATTTGGTCCAAGATTGAGTTAAAGGTGACAATTATTATTATTATTATTATTATATAGCCTGCCTTTTCCCCAACAATGGGAAATAGAAGACAAAGAACCCCAAGAAGGGACAACAAGAGCTCTGAAATTGCCTATATGCAGTCAGCAAAACCTGGCAAGATGTATTATACTTCTATCTAAATGACACTAATTTATTTTTAAAATGTGTATCTATAACTATAAATTATAGTGGAAGCAAATCTGTGTCATCCCTTGTCCTCGTTTTGGTGAAGCATTTGGTTTTTGTTAGCTCTTGGCTATGCCTTTGCTGCTGATCTGCAAAATGCCCAGCACTGTATTTGCCTTATGTTCAAAACACCTTAGGGCCTTACTAAGAGGTTACTGATTCTGCATTTGTCAACCAATAAGCAGTGACCATATGCATCTCACTACTACTTGAGAAGCAAGAATATGCCAAATAAGAGAGTGCTAAATGCACATACTCTGATAGAGTGGGACCTAGTGAAGCAGCTACCTCTGGCAGGAATTGTTAGTTATTAATTTATTGTTGATATGTTTTCTACTGCTGGGGAGCAGGGAAAGGCATGAGATTTTCTGCCTCAGGCACCAAAATAACTGCATTGACTTTGGATGCTGTTCATCTTGACTTGGGCAATGGGTTGCTCCCTTGCTTCAGGCAGCAATACATCTTGGGCCAGCCTGCTGAGGTGTCAAACTGGTAATACTGCACTTCAGATTACTGGTTGTTTTCCTTGCACACAGACAACTAACACATGAGCAAGAGGAGTTATAGTCTAGCTTTCGTACCTAGATGCTTATTTTCTATTTGCAAGGACATTTTTTATGGAGTCATGTATTCAGTCATTTACCTCCTCCACTCCCCACCACAATCTGGTACAACACAGCCCAGGAATAGTTTTATTTTATTTCCACTTAATTTTTTAGCACCTCATTAAAAACTAAGCCCAGGACTGCAACCTCATTGGTATGCATGGCTTTAGCTAAGTCACATTTTCCATGGAAGTTGTGAGGTACTGGGAAGGCTTGTGTGCTTGTGCTTCTCAGTGAAAAAGAAATGTACCTTACAGGACTGTGATATAGTGGCTTAGAAGAATGTGGCTCTGGCATTCTTCCCCATCTGCACACCAGTTAATTTAAACTTGACCCATAAGGAGATACTCGAGTTCTTTGACAATAGTGTGTGCTCTGAGGTACTTTGCCTGCACAAAATTCCAGGCTTCTGTTAGGAATTCTTAACTTTCAACCTGACTACACATATGCATGCTACACAAAGGGATCGAGTCTGCAGTCACTTGAGGACTACTGTAGAAAGTGCTTGTGTGCTCACACTAGCTTTTGTACTAAGCGAGCCACAGCAGCCTGAGCCATGCAGAAGCTCCTTTGATCTCTGATGCAATCGAGATTGACAGCTCTTCAGAGACAGCTTTCTTTGCTCTATATATTCCCAGTGGCCAAGAACATTTAGTCTGGCCGGGAAAGGGAAATTATATTACAGAATTATGGTCCATTTGCTGGGTCCCACTGGAAGTTCTGCAATAATCACCAACCTCCTAACGCTATTAAGTCAGCGCCTGAATTTTATGATTTCAGTGCAGTTGTCTCCCCCCGCCCAGCTTTTGGTACACCAGGCTCGAGAGACAAAAATACAGAATCCTCAAGAGCAGAGGTCATATAAGGCGATAGGCAACAAGGGATGAGGGGAAATGTGTGGTCTGTAAATTAGTGTGGTATAGTGGTTAGAGTGATGGACTAGGACTTACAGGGCCTAGTTTCCAGGGAGTGACAGAACTCACTGAAGGACCTTGGGCCAGTCACATTTTCTGAACCTGACAGGGCTTTTGTGATGGCATTTTTCCCCAACAGCATGAACCTCATCCCCTAAGCTGGACCTTTTAGCCAGGCTGACCATACCTAAGCATAGTTTTCCAAGGGTGAAAACTGTCATGCATTTGTTTGTCACACACAAGATTTTAAGAGAAATGTTAGCCTGGGGGAAAAGAATGTGGGAAGGTAGAACAACCAAGACAGTGTAGAGAGGGGCCCACAGGACATCTTGTTCAGGAACCGCTCAATCTTGAAAGTGCCAGTAAAAATACCTTGTTAACATTTTGCCAATATACATCTAGAGCTGTCATTCTCCAGGGTTCAGTTTCCTGCCCAAGGTCTCTATAGAAGATCTCAGAGTGAATGGATGTTTCTTTTCCCCAGTGCACATCCATGTCAAGGCATATATAACAGGGCACAAGACGGCACACAGCCTCCCAAGACACCCACCAAGAGCAAGTATCTTTGGAAGCAGAAATAATCTATTGTTATGTTTCCTATCTTGAATCAAGAGAACAACCACTGCCTCAGCTTTTTGGAACACTGCTGGAAATGGCAACGCAAACAAATACATGAAATGAAATACAAAATCACAGAATTTTATAGGACATGGAAATCATCTAGTCTAACCTCAAGCAGAGTCATGAGCAATGTCAGCATGTGACTATGTGTAGTACAGTGCTTACATTACCAAGAGAGGAAAAGAAGGGGACCTGACTCTTTTAATTTTTGTGATTTCTCCTGTAGCTTCCATTTTTAGAAGGCTACTGAAGGGGGTGTGTGAGTTAAAATGGGGAGCTAGAAAGTGGGGATGTCATTCATAACCACCAACCTCTTCTTTCCTAATCTGGAGGAGAGGATTCACTGATCCTGGGCATGGGAATTGGAGTATTCCAAGCACAGAGTGTTCAAATTTTTGTCTGCAAAATGTCAGTGGATATCAGGTTTTATCTGAATCTTGAGCTTTGACCAGGAGTGGCCACATTCCCCTTAAAGTGTCAGCAGATGTGCAGTGTGCACACACAAAATTAATTCCCCTGGCATAATTTATATGGGTGACTTCTCTCCATCACTGCCTTTTCTTTCTACTCACCATTTTTCGGTTCTTTCGAAAATTCCCATGTCCCTACTGTGAATGCAGGTCCATCCGTTGCTTCTGTATCCTTCTTTGTTTTCTAGTTGTCTTATCGTTGTACTTGCCCCTTTCAGAAGCTGCAAACAAACAAACAAAAACTCAGCTTATTCAAGTCTCTTCATAAAGCATCTTTTCCCAAGCCTTTAATCACTGTGATCATGCTTCAGCAAATTCTTTCTTGTCACCTCCAGCAAACTAATAACAAAGGTCTCTAGTTATGGACAATGGCTAACATGTTCCTTTTTAAAACTCCTTTGCTTATTAGCCTGTCCATTAGCCTCCATTAGCCTATAGCTTTCTTATTGCAACATATGCTCACTCACCTTTCTAATATTGCACAGGGCTGAATCCACGTTATGCTTCTGTCTGACACAGTTTCCTATTTCATTACTGAAGATAGATGCATAACTAGAGGAACACAATGTGCATTCCTCAAGTTATGCACCTTTCCTCAGTTGTCAACTTTTTACACATTGTCTACTTTTTAAAAAAATGACTAGTCTTATTTTTAATCTGGCATTCCATCACGGTACCTATTAAATGCATCTATTCTACTTATTATGAAAACATCAATACAGGTACTCTCTCAGGATCTTTAAGTTGAAGATTTTTACAATTCCATATCCCTCCTACCAAATAGAAAATCCACACATCACCACCATTCATAATGGAAGGAAAGGTCATCTTTAAATATTTCTCATTACTTATACTGATGTAGGAGATCCCAGTTGCTTTAAAAAACATCAACAAAGGCATGTCCTTCAGTCTCAGTGCAGCTGATTTAAATTTGCCCTATTGATCTATCAATTGCAGGAGCAGCTTTCAAAACTTTTAATAATCAGGGAACACATGAACTTGTTTGACAAGGACCCTCCCAGTCACCTATCCACAAAACACCTGCAGAATTTGGGGGCACAGGATCAATTCAAATGTCAGGGGCCTGACATTCTGTGAAATTCAGACACACAGAGAAGAAACCTCTCATTAAAATGTCTCCTATCCTACTGGAAAAGAAATGAACACTGGCGCATCCCAGAGAAGCTATTCAAGGGTCAATTCACATAGGCTACTTGCCAGCTTGGAGTCACAGGAAGGAATACAACGGACTGTAAAGAAACAAGCTTTTCTAAAATTTGAAGTTTCCAGAAACATTTACTGAAAAGGATTTAATTGTCCATAATGATAAGCAGAGGTTGACCATGAGGACTCTGCTGGAAAATATAGTAGGACATTTAAATATTGTATGGGACCTCTGTTTTAATTCTACTTCCATTATTTGCAGAAAAGCAATGCTGGGGAGTTGGGGCGAGTGTGGAAGCAACCAGTCTTCCATGAAAAGGCTGTTCATCTCCTGAAAATGCAACCATTAAATGGAGGCATCTTTTCTAACCAACTTTTCTCATTTAAGAAGCCTATATGTTTTGACATAACTAGAAGGAGTCTGATGCTCCTAAAGGAGGAAAGCGGGGATTTTGGCCATCTAAGATTTGGATTTCAGCCCCCATCAGTCCAAAGCAGCAGGCTCATTGTTAAGGATGATGGTAGCTGGTGATGAGGTGATGGGTTCCTTTCTCCTACCCAAGAAATTAAGGAGGTTTTGTTTGTTACATTGGTATCCTGCATTTCCCCCCACTCCCAATGATATGGGTTTTCCAGGAAAAAAATAAAAACCAGAACATTTTCCAGTGCTTTAAATAATGTTATGATTTACCATGTGTGGTAAATATTATACTCAAATACATTCAAATATTTATATGGCAATTATTTTATTGGAATGCTTGTTAACAGTAGCATATACTTCCCTTGTATTTTACAAAAGATGCCTACGCCTGGAAGAACACTATTTGTTTTGAGTTCACATACCCAAAGAAAGCTGTACTTGATATATAGCTTATATCAACAACTTAGGTTTCTTTTGCTGAGGTATTAACTGTAATATCTTCAGTTTCATTCACTCTATGCACTACTTATCAGTTCCATTTCAAACTGAGAAAAAAACTGATTCAGCACAACTGTTTGAATGAACATTTTATTTCAATAAAGGATGTATGCAAGTCTGTGGGCAGAGGCAACTCATCATATTTTGTCTTGACTACTTGTACTTGTGACTGATTGAGATGCAAGGGATTTTGTGAAATAGAAACAGGCTTAGCAGTGCGTTCATATGCCAGTCTGTTTCTCTGAACACTAGCATTTGTCAATGCCTGTCTCCTTAGAAATATAACTAGAACTTCATATTCATATTTAGCCCATCAACGGCTGCATCCGCAGTATAGAAATAATCCAGTTCGACACCACTTTAACTGCCATGGCTTAATGCTACAGGATTTGGGGAATTGTAGTTTGTTGTGGCACCAGCACTCTCTGACGGAGAAGGGGAAATGTCTCACAAAACAACAATTCCCAGAATTAAAGTGGTGTCAAACTGGATTATTTCTGCAGTGTGGATGCAGTCTAGCATGACTGACTGCAGTATAACAGCCCAGATAACTATGAATAAACACAGATAGATCAGACAGGAGAGAGAGAGAGAAAGAGAGAGAGACCTGGGTGGGCAGTGTAGAAAATATTCCCCCCCCCCCAAAAAAAGGAACAGATTTTTTCCAAAAAATTTCCACTCGACATCTTTGCCAACTAACCATGTCTATTCCTATAAAACCCTTACAATGTAAGTTCAGCTGAGAAGTAGTGACTGGCTCAAGGTTACCCATCTAATGTAAAGTCGAAGGCTTTCATGGCTGGCATCCATAGGTTTTTTGTGGGTTTTTCGGGCTGTGAGGCCATGTTCTAGAAGAATGTATTCCTGACGTTTCATCTGTGGATGGCATCTGAAGATAAATCTGAAGGTAGATCTGAAGATGCCAGCCACAGATGCAGGTGAAACGTCAGGAATACATTCTTCTAGAGCGCGGCCTCACAGCCTGAAACCCCCCACAAAATGTTATATTTGACTAGATACCTGAATTGAGGTCTTCCCACTCCTAGTCTCAGTCTCACACATTTTCTCTCTGTGTTTTGCCAAACCAGGTAAGGAGATGCAATAAAGTTCAGTGGTTTTTTTGCTGTTGTTGCCAGAGGAGTTTTTGGTGTTTTTGTTTTTTTTAAGAGAGCCTGCCTCATCTCAAGGTTTGAAATATGCCTGCTGTTCTGATTCTCTTCTCTGGGAAATTGGATTTATCGTTTCAGTGGCCTAATCCCATTGTGTCCAATCCTGCTTCCCTTTAATTTATGGTTTCATGTTGGTATTAATTGATGGATTGCAGAGGTTTTGAGAGGGCTAAATTGGTTTAAAAATAGCAAAACGAAGGAGGTATAGATGAAAGAATAGATGACTGGGGAGCAGAGTTAAATCCGCTTTTCTGGAGGAATCTGGGAACCTCTAACTCCTTTAGCACCAGGTCTATAAAATATCCTGGTACTACTCTTGCAGATAAACCAGTCTTGAAAAAGTACAGTTCAGTCAATGATGGAGGAACAATGACTCTGTCTACTCTTGCAATCCTTCCCTTATTTTGAGTGATTCTAAAACATGGGTCCCCAGATGCTCTTGGACCTTCTGGAGTCTCCAGATAGTATGGTCAGTTAAGAGATACTCTGAGAGCTGAATGGCTAACTGGCTGAATAAAACAACATTTGAATAAAATGATAATCACATGTGATAACTTAACTGAGGAGGAGAGGAGATGGCTGGTGGATCTCCACTGGGGAAGTGGGGACAATTCCAAAATGCCAGCAGCTCTACTGAGAAAGCCCACATCTCTTGAACCTGCCTGCCTGGACTCAGACATGGTCAGGGCAATTTGAACAACCGGGTAGTTTCATAAAGGTACAGACAGGTTATGATGTAACGTGGTCCTAAGCAGTTTAAGACTCTATTTTTTGAAAATTTGCACCAGCACTACAAATCAGGCCTGGTAACAGATGGTAACAATAAATGGCATGAGATAGGAGTAACTGGCTCCATAAGAATAGTAAAAGATCTCTGATAGATAGGCCCTCTGATTCATCACCTCAGTTTTCTAGAAAGGAAGTTAGGTAGTTATAAAAGACAACTTCTCCTCAGTTGTAGCACCCTGTTTGTATGGTGCCCTCTCCAAGAAAGCTCATGGGATGCCTACATTCTTAACTTTTCAGGGCCAGGCAATCATAATTGTTGCTATTTTATTCTTTTATATCCTGCTCTCTTCTCAACAAAGGACTCAAGGTGGCTTACAAAACATGAAAATCAACACTAAATAAAATATGTACAAAAAATAAGTACAAATATATAAAAGATATTTTAAAATGCAACTAAACAAGCTATAGTATTAAAATCATTTAAAAACACATTGTGGGTATATGTGTCTTCACCTGTCAATCCATGATATCCCCATGAATTCCATAGGGTTTTCTTAGGTATGGAATTCTCAGAGGTGGTTTTGCCAGTTCCTTCCTTTGAAACAGAGACTATAGTACCTGGTATTCCTTGGGGGTCCACTATCCAAGTCCTAACCAGGGCTGACCCTGCTGAGCTTCCAAGAAAAGATGGGATCTGGTGCCGTCAGGAAGAATTTGAAAATCAGCAAGACAGCTCCCCATTAAAAGCAATGCAGTCAACTCCTAAAAGCCTGTCAGAATAGAAAATTTTTGACTTGCCAGTGGGACAAGCAAGAAGGGATAAAATCTTTCTTGTCTCCTACAAATTTTTAAATGTTAGACCGTATGGCTGTTTTTCTATATCTTCCTGTGTTGGTGGTTCTTTATTGTATTGTATGTTTTTTACTATATTATATAGTATTATATTCCTTTTGCTGTTTGTAATTTGCTTAGAGAACTCTTTTTATTCCCTTGAGAGATGGAGATTTGGTGAGCACATGTGAGACAGCCTGCTCAGTGACTGCTCCAGGCTGCAGAATTCCCTTCCAAGGGAGGCTAGGCTGTCCCTCTTTCCATTCTCCTGTTCAGGCAGGCTTTCACTAACCAGCTGCAAAGGACAGGGCATGTAATACGTGAATGCTGTATCTATGTGTACATGCATGAATAAATTGAATATGCAGGGCTAGGGAACCTTTGGCCCTTCAAGTGTTGGGCACTTGAACACCAAAAGCTCCAGCCAGTATGGCCAGTATTAAGGGGCTAGGCAAACTAGAGTCCAGAAACATCTGGAGAGCCAAAGGTTCCCCATCTCTCATTTACTAGATCGCAAAAAGGATATATACTAGGATTTTCCCACAAGTTTTGGGAAGGAGGGGGAGTAGGACAACTCTCTTTTTTGATTGAATAGTGGAGCCTGTAAAGCTCCAGTAATTTCTTCAGAGTTACCTGATGTTTAACTGTCAACTAACTGTAGGAAATATAAGTTCCAACTGTAGGAAAATATAAGTTCAGCTGAGAGGTCAATATGTCTGAAGCCTGCCACTGCCCATTCCCCATTGGGATGTAATCATTATAAAAAGGGGGACTTATTTCATGCACAGCTATGCATGTCAGGGGAAATGCTTTGCTTTACCAATCTCTCACAAATATGCTCCTCAGCTTCCTGCAATATTGCCAGCAACAAAGCAAAGGGATGGAAGTAAGGAGGAGGTATTTATACTCTGAACGGCTTCTGATCGTAAGTTCAGGATAGTGAGGCTACATTAAAGGTTTCAGGAAGGAAAGAGAGTAAAGCACTCTGACTCTATATAGGAATAGCAAGGTACACCTAAATTTCAAACATACTATTTGAAGCAAGTACCAATTATTGTAGTGCACATTTCATTCCATTGGTTTGGCATTAAGATCAAATTTAAAAGCATACTATGGGCTGCAAAACTTGCCTAAGTTTTGGAAGTTTGATCAAGTAAGCAGCTCTCTGGTGGTCAAATTTATAAAGACTATACCAGTTTGATAAATTCAGGATCTGTGTCTTATAATTAGATGCTGTCTTCCAATGTTTGATGGGCAAAACTTTGGCAAATGTAGGGAGGAGGACTAGTGGCCCTCAACAGAATAGATGTTATCCGTCCCTCCTGAAAATGAAACAATGTATTACGAAGACACGCTTAATTCTCTGAAGGATATTTTCATAGCAATTTGAAGGTGTCCTCTATTGTACTGCATCTGTCTGACTGATTTTTAATGTACTGTATTTTACTGCATGGTACAGTAGCCATCTTCTTTTACTTTTAAGAGGGATGTACAAGATCTTATCTTGCCACAAGACAACTATCTTGGAGGTCCCTCTGAAATTCCCCAGGCTTGCAGCAGTGGAAATGTGTGTGTGCATTTAAAAGAGGATAATGATTGTAATAGCTGGCAATTAAATATGCCATGAATAGCACATTTCACGGTGCGCTAAGTTCTGCAATGCAGAGGAGAGAACTTTTTTAAAGCTAGCGAGAGCCCCTCTCTTCTTCCATGGCAGACGCAAGCCGCTCCAGACAGATCCATGCAATGTTTGCCGACAGCATGTCAGTCACAAGCAAATTCACTGCGAGAGCCACATCCAATGGGGAAGATTAGAAAGAGAAACATTTACATGTGCCACAGAGCCAAAGCAGGAAAGCGCCTTTGCAGCCCCTTCCAGCAAAAGAAAGTGTATGAGGGGGAGAGAAAGGGGGCTGCTAAGAATAAACTACAGCTCCCTGATCAAGTGTCATAAGTCAGGGAGATTCGTAATGGTGTCTGGCCAATGCCATCTGCTTTCATCGCATAGCATGTTGTGCCAAGGCAGGAAACAAAGATAGTTTGACTGCTCGGAAATAAGGAGAGGCAAAGATGACCTACAGTTCTTCTCAAGGAGGGAGATAGGCCATGATCTGTCTATCTCAGCCATATTTCTGTTCTGCTGGAGGCCCACAGGTTCCCTATCCCAAATTTCTATCTTAAGTAGCACTATTTACTCTAAACATCAGCACTACAGACAACAGATGGACCGTCTCAGCTAGGGGAGAGGAAAGAGCAGAAATGGGCATAAGCAGGAAGAGAGAGAGACCAAGATTAAGGGTTTAAAGCAAGAGAGGGGAATCTTCTTCAGCTCAAGAACTGAATTCAACTTCTGCAAAGCTTTGAGAAGCTCTCAGGGGCCACATTCCAGAGACAGGTAGGTAAAAGGGTAGAACCAAAATACCAACTCATTTTAGTGTAAAAGTCTTACTACATGTAAGTTAAACCTCAGGGTTTACTCAGGGTTTATTTCAACCTTTTTAAAATAGGAAAACATAGAGAAACATGAGTGGGTATGGGTAACAACTGTGGTATCATAGGAAAAGGGGCAGATTTGGATCTCAGGGCAGCTAGATTCCCAGAATTCAGGCTACCCAGGGCCTGAAGTTCCACACTCCTGGTTTAGAGGCACAAACAAGCAGCAGCAATCAAACCAGACTTGTAAAATGCTGCTCAGTTGGACACGAGCAGAACATACAGAGATCAGAAAGAAAAAAACTTACTTGCACATTGCGCATGAACTGGTGTTGTTTTTTTTTTTTTAGAAAAGCAATCTAATTTTAAATATTATATTAAGTTATGTTGACACATGAAGTAGAAATTCCAAAGGTATCATCTCCAACAGTAAAAATACAGTAATACATTCAATAACTTAACAAGTTGCTGCCTTTTCATGACACCCAAAATTAACTGCTGGCATCAACTACCGCATTGTGCCAAACAGTAGCACTGGCTCTGAAGGCAGGCTCTTACAGCAGGGTCTTAAAGGCATTCTCAGGAGGACACAAGAGGTAAGAGAAAGAAGTTGCTTTTTGTGGGATAATGGCACAGATCGAGACCCAAGAGGACCAGATGGGGATGACAGTCCTGCCTGCTCCTTCCTCAGCCAAAAGCAGCTCCATCGACAAGAAGATAAAAAGCCTTGGGCATTTTGGAACAGCGCAGGCACCAATCTGTTGGGCTGCTGCATATAACAGCAGTGCCAAGTGGCTGTCAGCACTCTGCCTGCTCAGGCTCCAGTGATGTTAAATGGTGCTGGGTGACAACTGGCATTTAGAGATTTCAGAGTTATAAACTGGAGTCCTACACTCACTTAGCTGGGAGTAAGGCACACTGAAATTAATAGGACTTACTTCTGAGTAATTATATAGAGGACTGCTCTGTTAGTAGTCATCAACAAAGCTTTGGAGCTCTCATTGTATCTCTAGCCCTGCAATGAATGTTCAAAAATCCAGTCAAAAACTTTCAGCTAGTACATAAAACTTCACTCTACAGAGCCCTGATCAGTCTATTTTCACTTTTTACCAAATAAATGTCAAGAGTTACAAAGGGATACAAATAAGCTTTATTTCGTGGAGGTCGATCCATGAGGGCAAGTGAGGCACTTCTCACCCTCAAGGCCAGGGACCGGCAACCTACGGCCCAGGGGCCGGTTAAGGCCTCAGTCCTTGGACTTACCGGCCCAGGCCGAAAGTTACCGCCGCCGTTGCCTCCGCCACCGTGCACCGCCACCGAGGCGTGTTTTTGCTGCTCTGCGGCCACGCTCGCCATTTTGGAAATCAAAACGGTGGCCATGACATGCGCTGCGGCAGCGGCGGCCGCGTGCGCTGCGGCGGCGGCCACGTGCACAGGGGGGTCGCGCGTGGAGCAGGAGGGCGCGCGCATGCACGCCACCATTCCCCCCCCCCCTCGGCCCAGCCAAGACCTGGGCTACGGGAGACCGGCCCAGATCTTAAAAAGGTTGCCTTCCCCTGCTCAAGGCTAAGGTGATCTCCAATCCTCCTACTTCAGCTTGGTTCATTACTTATAACTAGTCCATGGAGTGACATCGGCTGGTAGCTTCCCACTTAGTCAATCCCTCAGGGTTGTCTTTGCAAAACTCAACAAGCAAGGCCCTCCCTAGAAAGACTGTCTGTCATACATGTTTTCCTCTTAAAGATCAGGATAGTCTTCATAGACAAAAGTTTTTTCGGCCCTGAAAGCAAAAAAGGGAGAGAGTGGAGCAATAGGGGACAGGAGGAATGAATAACAGGCCTGGTAAATAGTTTCTTATGGATTAACTGACCGATCAGGGGCTCTAAATGGCAGCGGGGTCTCTGCCCCAGGCCAGAAGCTAGGTTGCTGGTGTCTGGGGTAGGTTCGTTGCTAAACTGCCACTGTTGCTTTACTGTCAGTTTTGTACTGATACCTGAAAGAGTACTTCTACTGCAGATCATGATAGCAAAATGGGAAGAAAAAATATTTTGTTTTATTTTGCTGTGGAGAAAGGAGGAAAGCTGTCACGAAAAGCAACCCCTTATTTTATTTTGTTTGGTGTGGAAATAGCAACCTAGAGGGCTGCATTCTGTTCTGCCCAAAAACAGAAACATGGTTTAGTTTTCTTGCTTTTTAGGCAGAGCTGCAGCAGACAGGAGAGTAGGAACGAGTGTATGTTTGTGATTCATCTTTCTATTTTGCAGGGGCTGCATACCAAGGAACACAAGTATACTTGAGACCAGGAGAATACTTACGAAAAAACAAGTTAACTTGCTTTGCAGGGAAATTTTCTGTTGTGTAGGTCAGGGGTGGACTGGGGAGGTCTGTGTGGAAAGATTGGGACACTGAAGGGAAACTGCAGCCATGAGTTCCCTCAATGGTTTTACTTCCACGTAAACTAGCATAATTTAAATTAGTAAATTAAAGTAAATCAGTGGACTGGGCCACTGCTCAGTGTGTTCTTTAAAAAGGGAAAGGGGATGGACAAGTTTTAAAGGGGGAGGTCTTAGGAAGCAAGTGCAGGTTTGATTTGCCTTACTGTTCTGTTTAGAACATCTGCTTTTATTGACTGCATTTACTGATACTGCTCCTTGAAAGAAGCTGACTAGAAGTGATGCGGGGGGGGGGGGAGAGATGAGGGGAAGGGAGATGCCAATGCAGTTGTGTTTGGTTTTTCAATAATTTTAGTACCTCTGTTAGTCCTCTGTCAGGCCACTGCTGTAGCTTTTACTCAATCAAGATGAATTTGTTTGAATTTCTCTGGATTGGAGTATTACAGAACCATCTGGTTCTGATTTGTTGTTAACTGCCTTCAGGTCAATCTCAACTCATGGCAACCCTGTGAACCCCGACACATCTAAGACACCATAGCCTCAACAGCTCCGCTAAGGTCCTGCGGACTGAGAGCCATGGCCTCCTTGACTGAGTCTATCCACCTGATGTGCGTTTTCCTCTCTTCCTACCATCTTTCTAGTGATTTGTGCCTTCTTATGAGGTGGCTGAAGTATGACAGTCTCTGTTCCGTCATCTGGGCCTCAAGGGAGAGTTCAGGCTTGATCTGTTCAGGGAACCATTTATTTGTCTTTTTAGCTGTCCATGGTATTCACACACTTAAATGAGTTGATTCTCATTCTATCAGCTTTCTTCACTGTCCAACTCTCACAACTGTACATGGTGAAGGGAAATAATATGGCTTGGACGATCCTTACTTTACTGTTCAGTTGAATATCTTTGCACTTTTCAATCTTGTCTAGTTCTTTCATAGCTGGCCTTCTTAGTCTTAGTCATCTTCTGATTTCTTGGCTGCAGTCATCATTCTGATCCATAACTGAGCCAAGGTATGGTAGAAAATCTTTGAACTATTTCAAATTCCTCATTGTCTCCACTGAATTTATATAAATCCTCCATGGTTATTATTTTTGTTTTCTTAATGTTCAACAATGTTTGCGCCTACCTCAGCACTTTCCTCTTTGGTTTTCTTAAGTAATTGTTTCAAGCCTTGTTTTCCAAATTGTTTTCTGCCAGTGGTATGGTGTCATCTGCATATCTTAGGCTGTTAATGTTCCCTTCTCTGATCTTCACTCTTCCTTCTTTTGAATCTAAACCTGCTCTGCATATGATATTTTCTGCATACTAGTTGGACAAGTAGGGTGATAGAATGTAGCCTTGTCTAATTCCTTTCCTGACTAAATCTGTATAGAACTGGGCTGGTCCTGGTCCGGCTGGTCCCAGTCCTGCTGTCTCTCTGTGTGTATGTGTGTGTTTAAAAATTAGGAAAAGATAGGGATTAAAGAGAGTCATTTTTGTTTCAACAGGCTTGTCCTTTTACTTTTTCTGCCACTGCACAACTCTGTCGCCCTAAGACTCAAGTACTGCATTTTCAACCATCACATAAAACAGGAAATAATAATAATAATAATAATAATAATAATAATAATAATTATTATTATTAAAGTCTCTCTCATCTCAGTTTTTAAAAGCCTTGATTCCTATTCCTAGGAAGCTTGTTTAGATAATTAGTTCAGAGTAGGATTTTGACATTTGATTCAATTTGAGATGGAAACGTGGGACACAATCCTATTTGCTGGGGAAACTACACAGGTTTGTGCTAGGATTGATTTGTGCTAGGATTGCTCTGTAAGGTAATAAAAACTAATTTTCATATTGACTCTTTTAAAACTGTATTTATAAGTATGTACTCATTTCTCTATCTGTTCTCTGTACTTTTAAACATAGCATATAAGGGGGTTTCCAAGTGTGCAACTATACTTTCACCCACCAAGTTGTCAAACAGGCCGCTTCTAAAGTGGTCTTATATTTCCCTTTCTGCATTCATTGAAAATGAGATACAGACAAACAAAAATGTGAATTTCTAGAAATGCCAAAGAAATGCATGCACAAATACATTTTTGTTTCAACAGGCTTGTCCTTCTACTTTTTCTGCCACTGCACAACTCTGTCGCTCTAAGACTCAAGTACTGCATTTTCAACCATCACATAAAACATCCCAAAAAGACAACTTTTGTAATACAGAATAAAATATAATTTATGTACCTTTGTGGTTTTTTGGTCAGTCAATTCAATAAATTTTGCACAGCATGCTTTGTCCAACTGAACACAGATGCCAAAAGGCCACCACATGGGACTGCTCCATCACTCTCCAGCCTTGGACTTTCCAGTGATGTAGCCAGAGATGGCATGGAATAAATCACAGCAAAGGGCAACACAAGGGGTTGTCTCATGCATCTCTACCCCAAGCAAAAAAGCACTAAAATGAGGATCTCTCCCCCATTCTTTACCTTCCCTTAACACACTTACATTTTGTTGTGTTGCCACAAGCTTCTTGGAGGAACTAGGTTCCAAGTCTGTTCAGATTCCAGAGCAGCAGCTAAGATCACAACTATCAGAAATGTATGAATCCCAGACTAGGGAAGCAAAAGACATTTTCTACAGTGTACACTTCTTCCATGCAACATTTTGGAAGGAGGCTGGGAGCAGAAAGGGGTGGGTGGGAACAGATACAGGTGTCCAACTCTCTGTTATCAGTGCTTCGTTCTAAGCATGATAACTCTGAGCCACGTCCGTGGCTTCTGAAGGGTAGCTGTGCCGGGAGCATTACAAGGGCAGAGTCTAACAGTGCTTACATGGATAAGAGAAAGCACTTGCTTGAGCTACTTCAGAGACACTTTATCCATCCATACATTCACACCTTACTCCTCAGCTTCTTTGACCTTTGTAGAATGTTAACATGTTTGATGATAAAGTTATGAGAAGTGGTATAATAGTGTCAGGGATCTCATTACAGAGACAATTATATCATCCGCTACCTCATTTCCCTTCAGCTTTCCTGATTCCTTTATGTTTAGTTATAACACTCACATTACCTAGATGAGTAGGAAGGAAATTTCCAGGTGACAATATATTGGTTCTAGCAATACTGGCTTATGGAGTCCAAACTCGCCTCTCTGTGGCTCTTTCTGTCTCTTCCAAACAATAGTCCACTGTGGGGTCTACTGTGCTTTGCACACACATACACTTTTCCTTCTCTCTCTCTGCCCAGTGGTGGCAGCAATTGTTGTGTTGTTGTTGTGTGCCTTCAAATTGTTTCTGATTTATGGTGCCCTAAGGCAAATCTGTAATGGGATTTTGTTGGCAAGATTTGCTCAGAGTGGGTTTGCTTTTGCCTTCCTCTGAGGGGGCTGAGGCAATAAAACTAACAGTTAAACATAATAATAAAAAACAACAACAATAAATCCATTTTGAAAAACTCACTCAAAACCAGAGAGATAACAGACAACATTATCAGTGAGGAAATTAATCAGGAAAATGCATGGGCAAACAAGGGGCTCATTCCACCCAACACTAGGCATCTGCCTAACTTCCGTGAGGAAAACATTCCCTATGATAGACACCAGAACAGAGCAGGCCCTCCTCCAAACTAACCAGACAGACCTGGCAATGGCAAAAACACCATGCCCTAGAGACAGATAGTTGAAAATTCAGAACAGGAAGATAAGAGAATAATAGAATAATAGAGTTGGAAGAGACCACAAGGGCCATCCAGTCCGATCCCATTCTGCCATGCAGGAAGACACCATCAAAGCACCCTCGACAGACAGACATCCAGCATCTGTTTAAAGACCTCCAAAGAAGGAGACTCCACCACAATTTCTGTAGCTTGCATCCACTGTTCCGGGTCCTATTCTCTGGAGCAGAAATGAGCTTGCTCCATCCTCAATATGACACCCTTTCAAATATTTAAACAAGGCTATCATATCACCCCTTAACTGTCTCTTTTCCAGGCTAAATATACCCAGCTCCTTAAGTCTCTCCTCATAGGGGGGTTGCAGACTGCCAGAAATAGTGCAAATTGAGCCCACTTTAAGGGTTAGGGTTAGCGCTAGGGAATCATGGGAATTGGTTTTTTTCTGAGACATTGAGCCTTCTCTGTCAGTAAGCTCTGGCGCCACAATAAAATACAGTTCCCATGATTCCCTAGCCCTAACCCTAACCCTAAAAGTGGACTCAATTTGCACTATTTCTAGCAGTCTGCAACCCCCCATAGTCTCAGCTCCTTAAGTCTCTCCTCTAGACCTTTCACCATTTTAGTTGGCTACTGCAAATTTGATAAGTACGCTCCTTATTCTTTCATCCAAGTCACTGATAAAGATGTTGAATAGCCCTGGCCCCAGGACAGAACCCCATGGCACCCCACTGCTTACTTCTCTCCAGGATGAAGAGGAGCCACTGTTGAGCACCCTTTGGGTTTGACTGGTCAACCAGTTACAAATCCACCTAACAGTTGCACTGTCTAGCCCACATTTTACTAGCTTGTTTGCAAGAATATTATGGGGGACCTTGTCAAAGGCCTTACTGAAGAGAGCAGAGGCTTCTTCCTTAATATAGCAGGGGAGCACAACTGTCATATATTCTTGACTGAAGAATGTACAGTACATTCTTTCTATCTGGGATGGTTATCCTATTCCACCAAGTGCACAGCTTCAAGAGGGACACAAATATGGAGGCGTGACAGAGGAAGGGGACATGCTCCTAGCCAGCCAAATCACCCCAAGCAGACGTTGCAGCCACTTTGTTCAAATTAGCCAAAGGAATAGAATATCAAAGGGCAGAATTTGAAAAGATGATCATTAGTACACCAAAGGCAGAGAGGGTGGACATGATTTAGTTGCCTGAACTGAATGGGGGTTGGACTAGATGGTCGCCAAAATTCTCTTTTGACTCAAAAGGCCCACAACTATCAATGAATGGCTCTGTGTGTGTGCACATGCATGCATACACATATGATGGACACACATATGGTTAAAAAAGAGAATCCCTATTTGACTCAATCTGTTCTTTACATTGTTAATTTTTAAACTAATGTCTGGTCTGGAGGACTGGGGTAGCCCAAGTATTTCCACCTGGTACTAGTCTGAGTGTGTAGATTTCTCTGTAGCTTGGAAAAAACTACTTGAGGGGGAGAGCTACAAGTCCCAAGCTGGAGATTCTGGGAGTTGCAGTCCAAAAAGATAAGTTTTCCAAGCTCTGCCTTTCTCACCCTGACATGTATTAATCATGGATCAGATGAAACTCAACCAAATGCGCACTCCTAATGGTTAACACAAGCGAAGAACTGGTCACAGCCATTTTGACATTTAAGCTAGTCCTGTGGGGCTGAAAATCTTTTAAACACACTTCATGCTTTCAGCTGGCACATTTCTTTCAGGAAACCTGAAAGATTCCAGGAAGGCTGTTAGGCACTAGCTGAGCCTACTTGTTAAGTTTCATTTTTCATACGCTTGCTTTGCATCTCTGGTAACTTTCCAGTTGCCTGGGAATAAACATCTTTAGCACATTGCAAGCACCAAGGAGCCACAGAGAATTTGCACTTAAGGATGTCTTTAATGAGATGGTGGTTGTTGCACAAAGAGAAACGATATCTGGCCAGCATTTGCTCAGATTAAAATGGAATACCGCACATGGAAAGCAAGATTTTTCTATACTTAGAACATTTTAACCCTTCAGTTTTCTCTTGCTCTGCTGACCATTCCCAGTTTCTTCTAATTTTAAGAGCAAATGCAGGAATCCTCTACCTTTTGATGTGCAATCATCTAATGACTCTTTCTTTCGACACTTGCAAGTTAAGGACCAATTCCATTAATCCAACAAGGAGTTTGCTGCTCTTTTGTTAGTTCTTCTTGCCTATGGAGGATTGTTTAGGATCAACAATGGACATGCACGCTGCTTACAAAGTGAGCTAAGGGGCGGAAAGGCACCAAAAGCAAAGGAAGCGCAGAGGCATGTGGGGGCAGTCCCAAGCAAGCCACCATAATTCCCTCATGTTCCCTACATGGGTTCTGCTTTTGGACCAATCCTGGTTTCTGACAGTGCTGCAGTCCCTAATCTGTCGGATAAGTGGGGGCTTCCTGTACCTTTGTTAAAATGAAAATTGACGAGATGCTCAAGAAATGTTATGCTGAATGCCTATTTCTCTACAAGGCAATAAATTCATGTTACTAAGGGCCAAGCAAGATGTGACACTATTCAGGCAATTGCTAATTGCATGAATGTTTTCTTTTTAAGAAAATGCAGGCTGCCCCTGTCCAGATCTGGACTAAAACCATGGCAGGGTGCCACACAGTTTCCACAGACTACAGCTTCTTGTCAATTTCTAGAAAACTAGCTCTGTCAAATTCACCAATAGCCTGGCAGAAGTGTGACAGCTGTGCCACTAAGCTACTCCAAGTGATGAATATAGGCAAAGAATGGATTTTGTCTCCTGGTCAAAAGGTAAAATAGGCAAGTGAGTCCAGAATTAAGAAAGCAACAGCCTTTGATGGACCCCCTTTGTTGAAAGGCAAACAAAAGTAGCAGGGACCACTACTCAGTTCCTAAAGGCTTCAGTCCCGGCAATCAAAAAAACTGTTTTCCCCCGCTTCTCTGAGCAGCATGAAATTCTAGGGACAATGCTACCAACATAGATTACTTTGGACAAGGGTATATGGGGGAAAGTTCCACTGTCTTAATAATATTCATTTTAAACATATTAAGAAAATGTATCTGAAGGAAAAGAAATACCACTAAAAGGCAGAATATCCCCCAGTGAGCAATTTGGGCAGCGCCACCTCCAAATAGAAACCCTTTGTCTGCCCCCCTACACAAATATAAGCTGGAGGAATAGCATCTTCTCCAAACTCTGCTGGGCATCTCACTCAAGAACACAGAGGGATTCCACAGTGATGCACTTAGGGAATTTTAGACTCTGGACTTAATGGTCTTAGAGGGCTGGGGAGGCTCTTTAGATTGTAATGTATATCACTTCACTTACTTTAAATGGTCTTACTGGGGAGTCCTCTTTAAATGGTAATGTGTATTACTTAACTAAAAATGTTCTTAAGAGGTGCCTCTTTAAATGGGGAATGTGTATAGCTTCAAATGCACATTGAGAAGAGGGGATGGGGAGGGAACCCTTTAGATAGCATTAGATAGCAATGTGTATTACTTCACTTACTTTAAAATGTGATCAAACAGCTCTGCTACATTTGTCACACCCCAGCTCATTTTCTTGACAAGGCCCTGAACTGGTACCCTGAGGTCTTGCCCAAAGGCTTCACTTGCAATTACAAGGAGATCATATTAGATGCACTAATTCCCACGAAAGGAAAAAACATCAGCTGATCATCCTGGGACCTGGACTATTAATCAGCAAGTAGATCTTGGAAACATTACCTTTTTGGACTACAACTCCCAGAATCTCTAGCTAGCAAGGTCATTGTCTGCTAGCAACCTGCTTATTGAAGAGCTGGCCAGTCAGGAGCCCTAATCGTATTTTTCAAGTCTGTGAAGAACCTCTAGAAAGCAAAGATCACATCTTTTGGACACAGTGCCACAAGGAGGTCAGTTTTGTCCTCCATCATCTCTGCTGACTTATCAAAGAACACAAAGGCATGTTCATGAGGAACAACAGTGCAACTAATCCATGTTTCCAAGTTTTGGCAGCACAAAGATGAAGGAAGCAATGACTAGGCATAAAAAACCAATCAATTTTGCTTTCTCTCACATTCTTTTTCAACCTTCTAGTTATTTCCATCCCAGGTAAGAAGAAATGGGGGGGGGGGATGGTTCTGTTCTTCAAAAACCAACTGAAATGAAATGCCCCCCATTTGCACCAGCCAAATTCAATAAATACAGTGATTCCCAACATGGAAAAAACCATGGTGTACCTACCGTACCTGTCATGTAGCTGTTAAACATGAAGGTCCTTTCAGAAAAAGAAATAAAAGTAGTAGCCCTAATTTAATACTAGCATGGTTGCATACACAGAGGTTTAGACCTTTTAAAAGTTAAGAGCTCAATGCCCTGAGCTTGGGTGAATGGAACTCTCAGTTAAGCTTCTCCTACATCTGAATGCTTTAAATCTCCATTCCTTTCCAATTCAAATATGAAGAAATTCGTGAGCTTTGATAAATTCTTATCAAAACAATAAAAATACCCTCTCACCCATCCCTACTAATAACAGGTTAATTCCAACTCTAGTACCCATTCCTAATCTCCAGCAACACCAAGTAGTGAGACATCTGAGAGTGGCAATGTTTACCCAGATATGGTTTGCTTTGGAAGGAGCTCACTGAAGGTTTATTGTCCTTTTGTAGAAATTTGTATTTTGTAATGCACTGCATTTATGTACACACATACAGATGGAGGCACATAATTCAAACACTCCCAGCAGATAGCTTAAAGTGCACATTAGATTTCTAGGGAGATAGCCTGCCCTCTCAGTGCTTGAACCCTTAGGATTCCTTGGGCACAACAAAAATGCCTCTTTCCGTCTTCCTAACCTGAATCAAAACTACAGGGCTTTTTTCTTCAGAGATAGTCATGCAGATCACACTGTCTATTGCAAGGAGTACATGGTAGATCAGGGAAGAGGTATCCTTTTTTCAGGTATTTCCTAGCCATCAAAAGGATCAACTGTTGAGAGCAATTTATCTTCTTCATATAAAGATTTCTGACAACTTTGGCAAAGTTATTAAACCAAGTCTGCAGCAGTCCAACTGGCTCCATTAAACTTCTTCCATCCTGAATTCACAGATCAATATTTAGAGAATCTTTAGAAAAACAGCCAGCAAAAGGTAAATTGGGATGTCCTGATAGATCTCTGGGTGATTTGCAGTTTCTGATTCCCAGCATTTGCAACAAGAGTATGTAAAACTACAAGGAAAAAAAAGATTCCTGCCAGAGAGACGAATAGTCTGAACTAGTATCAGGCAATGTCCAGAGTTCCCATAGGTGACCTTCAACCCCTCATTCTTTCTCGATCTATCTTAGCCTTATCTAACCCACCATAGAGTAGGTTTGTGGGTTCCAGAGCTTAGAAACATGTTATTTTATTTTTTAAGTAAAACTCCCCAAATACGGCACACTAGCCAAGCTGGCTAGGCGATTTAAAGTTTTATAATCTCAAAAGGTTAGTTTTTCATCTCTAGTAAATGCAAGGGAAGAACAGTGCATGTCATCATGAGCTTTTTAGAGGAAGAATAGGATTAAAAATCAGTGTAAAAATGGCACAGGAATCCCAATAAGCATTCAAGGTGATATATCTTTATTTCCTACTACCTGAACAAAATGATCAAAGGACTAAAACAGAAAAACTGCCATCAATGAAGTGCCCTCAAATTAATAATGGAGATCCCAATTATTTCTACTGTTTTAGAGTACATAGCAAACTAGCATGCATATGCTCTATCCTCTCACCTTTCTGAAACTCACAGAGGGCTTCTCTTGTCCTTTATCTCTGGGTCGAGGAGCTTCATTTGGGCTTTTAAAAAAATAACTCAGGGGATCCATCAAGAGATAAGATCTCCCTCTGTGAATCACAAAGCGGTATCTATCGATTTTCCTCTCTCCCACAAAAGTAACAGAAGGTAGAAGAGCAATCAAGAGGGCTGAGGTTTTTTTTTTTTTGGGGGGGGGTTATTGTTGCTGTTGTTTTTGGTTGGTCATTTGCTCCTCCAAAGTCAAACTGGCCCAAAGAATTCCTATTTATCCGTGGACAGCTGGCACACTAATTGACCGTACATTCCTTGGGAGAACTGGGACAGAAGACTTCTGCTGCTCTGCACTCTTTTCTCCCTAATACATGCACATGATCTGAGCATCTTGGCATTTAGTCAGGATGCTGTCATCTCAATACAATGGTATTTGCCTTGATCAAACTCATTTTGATCAACCTCGCACTCTCCTTGTTCAATTAGGTGGATACATGCAAGAAAAAGTTCAGGAGCCATCTCCCTAAATCAGCAGAGCCAAGCCTAATTATGTGGTCTCTAGGCAGAAACCGTTCTGCAGATTATCAAGCGTATGAAGCTTGGCTCAGGAGAGAAATCCAACCTGGAGCAATTTCACACATATTTAGCAACACTTTCCTGAGGCCTTCTCTTGTTGGAATGCACGTGTCAAAGACAGCAATGGTTTCCGTGAAAAAACAACAACACTGTTCCGAGTTTTAAAAACAATCTTCTGAAGCAGGGGCAGGCATCTTTGGTAGGACAGGAGGCCAAATTTTTACCCTGAATACCCACCAGAGTGAGACAAATATTTAAAATAGAGAGAGGGGAAAAAAGAATGGTTGTTCTGATGGCCCCTTCCAGTTTCTGAATTTGGAAGGTCAGATTTGGGTCCCTCTCCCTGACCTGTTAAAACACAGAACTGCTACTATGCATCCCATTGCTTTCAGAAGCACAAATGGTTGGAACATGAGACATGACCTTTTCTCTTGTGGCACCCAGGATTTGGCAGATGTTCTCTAGAAAGTTTGTTTTCTTTCTTTTCAGCTTCAAGTAAGTTTCACATCCAAGTAAGAGCTTTTTATTTCACTGAGCTTCTGATTGCAGCCCAAAGTTCTGTTTTCTTGCATTTATTCTGAATTATTTTATGTTGTTCTTGGGTTTTAATTGGAACTGTTTTTAATCAAGGCTTGAAATGGTCTGTGCTTTTAATGATTTTTTGTATGTCACTTTGGGTTTAATTCAAAGAGAAAAATCCATCTTTTCAAAAGTCAACTAAAATGGCTTGGGATAAATATTGCCTGAAAAGGAGCCAGCATGATGTAGTGGTTTAAGCAGCCAGTCATACTCTCTCAGCCTCATAGGAAGGCCAGGGCAAATCTCCACTGAACAAATCTTATCAAGAAAACCCTGTGATAGGTTTGTCTTAGGGTCACCAAAAGTCAGAAATGATTTGAACACACACAGTAACAACAACACATATTGTCTGGGTTCTCCGAGATAAGTAACAAAACGGTGCCAAGATTAGAGGAAATAGGTAGTGTGGAAGCACTATCTCCTTTCAGTTCAAAGAACTACAGAACAACCAAATACGAGTTGTCTCTTGTATCTGCAAATTCACTTATCCACAAAGAACTGTGGGTCCCTCATAGTGCCTTGCGCTGCCCCTGCAATTGAAAAAGTATGTTCTCTCTAGGAATTCCTAAGTCCTTCAGTGCAATTCTATGGTACGCTTGGCCCGAAGTTGTTTATCTCAATAGGGTTCATTACTATCTGTGATTTTCAGCGTCTGCGATAAGTCTGGAAAAGTATCACCCATGGATATGGGGGACAACCTGTACATGAGTCATCTTCTTAAAACATCTTCTTAAAGCATGAGGATTCCAACACATTGGGCATTTTTCCACAGAGGTTTACAAGAGGTTTCACTTGTTTAGAGGAGCTTTGCCACCCCAGTAAAGCTGGTTCACTTGCAATTTTGTATCTGAGTTAAGAAGAGTTAAAAGGTTGTTTTACACATTCGTTTACAATCTCATCTTGTTACCCAACTTAAGGCTTTGAAGTAGCTAAACAACAAAATAGAATGGGTAGAAATTATGTAGCCCTTTGTTCTTGTTGTTGTAGTTTGTCTTCAAGTTGTTTCCGACTTAAGGCAACCCTAGCACAACCCCATCATGGTTATGGCAACCCTATCATGGGGTTTTCTTGGCATGTTGCTTCAGAGGGATGGTTTGCCACTGCTATCCTCTGTCTGATGTCAGCCCTATCTTACTGGAATGTAACTCCCAGCTTTCCTTACTATCTGTTATGTTGGCTTAGGACTGCTGAGAGTTGCCATTTGCATGTCTATGTGGCAGCAGTAAAGGTCAGATCTTGAGGAAGGATGTCTGGGGAACTCTGGGAGTTGTAGTCCAAAAAGGTAACTTCTCCATGCTCTGGCCAAGGCTGACACAAACCATAAGACAAGTATCAGTCATGTAATGCCAACATTTTGAAAAAAAATGCCTCAGTGCCTAAAAATTAATCATGTAGGTAAGTCGATTGATTGATATAGCTGAGATCCATTACACATCAACAAAACTGGGACCACCAGTTACACTCAAAGGGGAATTTTCAGCCAATTTTCAGCACTGCACTTTGTACATGTTTCTCAAACACATCTGTTTTGCATTCAGATTTCTCAGTTTTAAGTATACAGTACACCGAAGGGAAAAAAAAGTGTAAAGATGCCTTCAACCAATCACAGTGACTGTCCCCATTGCCCATAACAAGTTACAAGCTCATTCAGACTTCCTGGGGAATGCCAGAGGCTTCATTTTAATTTTTAAATAAGCCACTCTCTTCAGCAGATTAGATGTTGGCTATTTTTCTTTTCATGCCATTTTTGGCTTATTGGGAAGTCACTTCAAATCAAATCAATTTAGCTCGGGGTTTTTTTTTTGGTCTCTTGCCTTATCCACGAAACCCAAGAGAACTACCAGTATGTGTGTCCAGGTAGAACAAGATATGGTTTTGAATGCAAAAACTGGCTCCTGTTATCTTTGCCACGGTCTGTGTTTTCCTTTAGTTCTCTCCAACCTACTTGGTGGGAAATGAAACAACTATATCTGAAAGTTTGAGGAACTCCCCCATGAAATATGGATTCTGATGTAGAATCAGATTTAATTTGAATTACAGTCTGACCTTGATCATCTTCAAGAATAATGTTCCAGATTTTAGCAGCCTAATTTAGAAAGACAATAAGTGTTTTTTGTTACTCAATTCATTCTGACACTCAGTTGTTCTCCACTGAAACTGAGAACTCCCAGAAATCCCCAAAGCAGTAAGGCCAGTGGGAGACAAAAGTAGCTTTTCTAAGCTATGTTAAAAAACCTTTATTGATCTACTGCAAATCACAGAACTACTAATAGGTCTTGATCTACCTTCAGCCCAGTCCTGCCATGAAATATACTACGAATTCCCAAAGTAAGCATGGCCCATGACCAAATCATAAAGGACTAAAATGCAGTTCAAGTTTATAAAGGACTAAAAAATTTGGGAGAATAGGAAAATACGTCAAAGCGAAGGCTGACAAGATAGCAGTCTCCTCCACATCCTCTTGAGCAGAGCTTAGAAATGTTATCTTTTTGGACTACAGCTTACAGAATCAGCCACCCACCATGGCCAGAAATCATGCTAGTTCAGCAACTCTGGGAGCTGCAGTTCAAAAAAGGAATGCTCCCAAGCTAGGATCCTGAACAACAGCACCAAGCCATCTCCCAATTCAACACTTGATCCTGCCCTGAATTTATTATGTGTTAAGTTTTTTATTTCCCTTTCACATATTTCACTTGTCTGAAATCCACTCAAAACAATGTACAATATTAAAAGATAAATATATTTTTTAAAAATATAGTTGGCTAAAGAGAATGAATAAAAACAATACAAAATTGATGGTGGTTACAATAAGTGGTCCAGTTGCACTAGAACTCCCATTTGTCTCACCAGCATGGCTGGTGGTTTGGGATCATGGGAGTTGTAGCCCACATTATTTGGAAGGTACTAGCTTCAAAAAGACAGCAATACACTGCCAGTTCCCTGAGACAAAGTAGGGGCAAACTTATTACTGCAAGGAAAATAGGAAGTTCCCAGCTCTGTGTTTTCTTCTCACAGAAATATGTATGTGTGTGGCAGGGGGCTTACAGGGGGTGTTAAACAGGCTTAGTTCTTCTACCAGACTCCAATGTTTCCCTCCCCACACAACAGTTTGTAATCCATTATTTCCTAGCTAGATTCCAAAATCGGAAGAGAAGACAGAGGTAGAAATGCTTGTCAGGTGCATGGATATTAACCCACCATACACACAGACATGCATACAGACATGCACAGGGCCAAGAGCAGGAACTTGGAACACGCATGCCTATAGTCTCATACCCTTGGTAACTATGAAGTTTGAAACCCTACAGTTCTATCCAATGATTCTGCAAGCTCTGACATATTTTTCAAGGCTGTGCATTACACACAGCTGTGGGGCCACCACCAAATAGACCAGTGACATTCCATCTTACCTGTCCTAACAGAGCAGAGGAGATTAGAACAACATCAGTGAAAAAGCGCGAAAGCCTTGGATACTCCCCAAGAGAAGCAAGACAAAGCAGACATGTTCAATAGCAGTCTTCTTTCTTCTAGGCAAACTCTTCTACAGCCTTTTCCCTAGAAATTCAAAAAGCAGCAGTTTAATTTCACAGCAACCACTAACAATCTTCACATCAGCATCTCACTGCCTTGTGTCAACTGCTTAACACAGGGTCCAGTGCTTGTGTGTGGGTGTCTCTCTCAATTCACATGGGGAGCTGGCTTCCAGAGAGAATATTATGGCAGAGAGAAACCAAGCAGGCCTTATCCATCAGCCACAGCAGGTGCAGCTGCAGAGAGGTTGTTTCCCTCTCTCTACTAGAAAGAACAACTAAGGGGGGTTGCAGACTGCCAGAAATAGTGCAAATTGAGTCCACTTTTAGGGTTAGGGTTAGGGAATCATGGAAACTGTATTTTATTGTGACACCAGAGCTCTCTGGCAGAGAAGGCTCAATGTCTCAGAAAAAAAACAATTCCCATGATTCCCTAGCACTAACCCTAACCCTAAAAGTGTACTCAATTTGCACTATTTCTGGCAGTCTGCAACCCCCCTTAAGAGCCAACTGCTAGTTCCCCTGGGGCAACAGAGCCAAAAGGCAAAACCCTCTAGGTTCTCCCTTTGGCCAGGGGACCAATGGTCAATAGCAGGCTGCACTCCCTGCCTCTCAGGATGAGCATCACAGAAAGGGGAACGCCAGCTTGGTCCTCACTAGTAGCCAAAGGAGGACAATGTAGGGAGCTTGCATCTTCCCTCCTTGCCATGAATAACTCTATAACCAAAAATGAGTATGCTTCCCCCATTCCTACTACCCCTTTTTATTTTATGCCATGATTTTAGATGGTAAGCCTGAGGGCAGGAACTGTCTTTCTTTTGTGTAAACCATTCTGAGAGCATTTTTCAGTTGAAGAGTGGGGTAAACATGATTTATAAGCAAAGCAAAAGCAAAGCAGTGTCATGAACTGAGGTTCTCTGTTGTTCTTTTGATCCAGAGAGAAATTCAGCCACCCTAGACTATAGGATTTTCAACAAAGGGCCTTTGCAGACTGCCAGAAATAGTGCAAATTGAGTCCACTTTTAGGGTCAGGGAATCATGGGAAGTGTATTTTATTGTGGCACCAGAGCTCTCTGACAGAGAAGGCTCAATGTCTCAGATAAAAAAAGAAACAATTCCCATGATTCCCTAGCACTAACCCTAACCCTAAAAGTGGACTCAATTTGCACTATTTCTGGCAGTCTGCAAAGGCCCAAAGACACGTAGGAAACCAGATCTGGGTTTAGATACTATGCATGTAGACACTATGCATGTAACATTAAGACATACAGATGAAACAATAAGAAATAAGACAATAAGAAATAAGAAATAACAAATAAGACAATCATTTTTAAGTATCAAGAGCTCTTTCACACACACATTCATACAACAGACTCACAAAACATGGCCTCTTCACTGGATGATGGATCAATTCATCCTCAAAGAGCTGGGATGACACCTTGCCCGGGTAGGTGCCAACAAAGTGAGGCTGGTAGACCACTTCTTTTATACCTTGTTCAACTTTCTTTTGATGAAAACATGTTTTTCCTTGGTTTCCATAGTTTCAAAACATACCAGTGTCTTATCTTGTTGATATTAAAACATCCTGAACCATCACGTCAAGTTCTTATCAGTTGATGCAGCTCGGAGTATCCAGCACACCTCATTTGTACAAATTTTGCAAATTCCATCTGTTCCGGCCAACTCAACATTCCTTTTAATTTCTCGCTTTCAATGTCCAAATCCTTCCCACATCAATGCATTGCACGCAGCCATGTTCTCTGATTTGGGACTATACAGTCAGCTCAGAACCCACTCATTCATTACAGCAACTTCATTTATATACCGCTTCATATCGTGCTATGGGATGTCTAAGCGGTTTACAACTGTAAGCTCATTGCCCCCCAATAGTTGGGTACTCATTTTAGTGACCTCGGAAGGATGCAGGCCTGAGCCTAGCCTGAGCCCTGGCTGGTATTGAACTCGCAACCTTGTGGTCTATGAGTGAGTGACTGCAGTACAGGCATTCAACCACTGCGCCATCAGGGCTGAGGAATATGCGGTCCTCTAGATGTTGTTGGACTGCTATCCTCATCACCCCACAAGTTTCATCATCCCATAACAAAACTGATGAGAGCCACATATCAACATATCCGGAAGATAAATTTCCCCACTTCTCCTTTTAAAAATGTTCCATGTTTTTTTAGTCCACTCATTTCACTTTCTCCTGATTCACATTTCCTAAGCTAGAAAGACATGGAGGGGGATCTTGGAAGGAGGGCACTCTGTGTGTGGGGGGTTGTGTGTGTGGTTTTGCGGATATTTGTCCTGTTAAAATGGAGTTGACATTGTTGATGGAAAAATTACTACCACAGCCAGTGGGTTTCTACTGGGGTGTGAAAAAGGGAACTCAACCTCCAGCTCACTTGAGCTGGGTTGGGTATCTGTATGTTAAGGGTAAGTCTGAAATGAGCATTCATCCATACCCTCGCCTCCGTTAGATCATAATTGATTCTACTCCCACGAGTACTTCCATTGTTGCTCTTTTTGCTTCTTTGCCAGCAAACTGTATTTACTCCCAATGTAAAACATCAGGGCTGTTTGTTTCTCTCTTCTAAAGAGTTACACTGTCTCCTTAACAACCCCCCCACGCAGGTTTAGGGAGATTAATCTGACTAGCAAAAGAGGTCTCTGAAGTCCCTGGGATTCCATAGAAAAGGGATTTGAATACACAACACTGCCCTGCCAGGAAAACTAAGCTGAGGAATTACAAGACCGGACAGAAAAAGGCCAATGCACTGCCACCCAGAGTGACCACAGCAGTGGCTACCTCCTCCGCTGTTAAGAAAGCAGCACTAGAGGGCAGTAAGTCTACTGACTTCCTTGAGAAGATTGGCACATTTTATGCAGTGTCCAGCTATCACAGGGGGAGGGATCCTGTGGCCTTCCAGATGTACAGGGAAGGTCCAAGAGTCTAGCCTACGATTCTTAGTCTACTGATATCAAGGTGGAGAAAGTGTAGTCTATAGGCTGCATGCGATCCCCCATGGCCGCTTTAAAGCTGCCCAAAGACCCCTCTTTTTTTTTTTTTAATTGCCCAAAGTGGGCCTGGCATCAATTTCAATGTTTTGATAGGACCCTGTGCCATTTTTTGGCCCAGGAGATTCTTTTTTTTAAAAATCAGGAAGTAGATTGAAAGCCATTTGGGTCCCCAATTTTTCCCTCAATTCCCCCCCTCTAAAAATTCAAATATGACAGAAAGGATGGTGCATCCTCCCAGAATCTCATGGAGTACCAATGTGGCCTCCCAATTGCTGACAGTTGTCCATCAGTGGGTGATGGTGGGCTGGTGGGTGATGGTTGTGCCAGTCTACTCTGCTTAGTCTTAAGTAAACTCTTCTATCAAGATCTTTCTAATCAAAGATGCTAGAAAACTTGCATTTAGGGTTTTGACTCCATGGCCTTAAACATGCCAAGTATATGCTACTGGTTCCACTGAAGCTTTCTATACTGCTGTTCGTTTTTTAAAATCTGTGCTATTGTTGTTGAAACACAAAGATACCAAAGCAAAACCTCTAAGAAATGTGGATGTACAACACATTTACCACATTCTCAAAAACCAAAGAACATAACCGAAAAGTTGAAGTGAAGGAGAGACAACCGTTACCAAAATGGCTCCTTCCTCATGAATAGCCCAGATTCACATCTGAAGTGAGGCTTCCACATTCAAACTAGCCTTCTCAACAAGTTTGCTGAGAACAACATTCCAAAACATTAGGCAGAAATAAAATAAAGAAATCAAATGTGGACAATGACCAGGGACGACACAAGCTGACAGCCTTCCTTCAAAATAAGCCTCCAATGTTCCAAGGATCCTAAAGTCAACTTGTACCTCAGGGCTGGGGAACATTTGGTCCTCCAGAAGTTGTACTTCAGCCCATCAGTCTTAGCTAGCTAACCAAGCACTCTCTAGATGTGTTTGACAGCAACTCCCATCGCCACCACCACCACCCAGCATGGATGATGATGGGAATCCCATGCCAGCAGTTTTGGAGCAAACTCAGGGCCTTTGCAGACTGTCAGAAATAGTGCAGATTGAGTCCACTTTAAGGGTTAGGGTTAGTGCTAGGGAATCATGGGAATTGTTTGTTTTCTGAGACGTTGGGCCTTCTCTGTCAGAGAGCTCTGGTGCCATAATAAACTACAGTTCCCATGATTCCCTAACCCTAACCCTTAAAGTGGACTCAATTTGCACTATTTCTGGCAGTCTGTAAAGGCCCTTAGTTGCTAAAACCTGGTTTAAGAGAAAATCAATATCTTTAAATTTAGAACCAGAGGTTGGACAACTATTGCCACAAGCAGTGGCAGGATGAGCATATTGTGCTATATATGATTCAGAGTAAGTGGGCACCTTGCAAATCTGGCCATGGCACTTCCCAGTTTGTTAGAAATAAAGCCACAACATGGCAGCATTGGGTTAGGATCCAACAGACAGGTGAAATCTTCACACAATTACAGTGTGCCCTCAGTTACTTTCGGTCAGTAACACTCTCTCAGCCTAACCTACCATACAGGATGTTCTGAACTGTAACTGGCTACAGTTCCAGACCTCCCCAAGACTTTCTTTGGTACCAAGGCAGAGACAACCCATCCCTGATTGAACACGATTAGAAGCAGACACCAACTTCACCTTCCCGCTACATTGATATAGCATACGTATCTTGGATCAAACATTGATCAAAACAGAGACTTCAGTCTAGAAATCAAAAGACTAGGAATGGGAAGGGCAGCTATGACAAAATGAGAAATGATCCTAAAGAGTAAAGATAAACAACTGAGCACTAAAGTTAGAACTGTACAAGCCATAGTATTCTGCCATCACCATGTACTGATGCTAGAGTTGGACAGTGAAGAAAGACGCCAGGAAAAAATAAATCAACTCATGTGAGATTGGAGAAGATGCTGAAGGCTGAAGATACTGTGGATGGCCAAAAAGACAAATAAATGGGTCCTTGAACAGTTCAAGTCTGAAATCTCCCTGGAAGCCAAGATGATGAAACTGAGGCTGCCATACTTTGGCCACATCATGAGAAGGCATGAATCATTGGAAAAGTCAATAGGAAAGGTAGAAGGAAGTAAAAAGAGAGGAAGACCGCATGCTAGATGGATAGACTCAATCAAGAAGGTCAGAGGCCTGAATTTTCAGGACCCAAGCAGAGCGGTGGAGGACAGGGAGCCTCGGAGATGTCTCATCAACAGGGTCGCCATAAGTTGGGGCAGTTAACAACAGCAACAACTTGCTATGTTTCCACTTTAACTGACATGGTTCCATGCTATGGGGGTTTGTAGTCGAAGGAGGAGCTTTTAGACTTCTCAGCCACAAGAGCTCATCTGCTCAAACTACAAATTGATGGAATCTGAAGGATGCAGCCATGGCAACTAAAGTGGAATCACAGGGCTATACATGTACAGTGTGAAAAGGCCTCCAGACAGCAAGATCTTTTATGCAACATGGGATAAGCTGGTCTTGACAAGGAACCCAAATCAGAGCCCAAGACAATATTGATTCAAGACAGGCCAACATTCTCCCACAATTTTTAAACAGCAGGTTGACCAGATCGAAAGACTGATGTTCAAGTTACACACCACCTGCACACGCAGGTGAAATATGTGTTGAAAAAGGTGAGCATAACCAAGTTCAGGAGGCTTGCAAGAACATATGAATCTGCCTATACAGTGGTCCCTTCCCATTCGCTGGGGTTAGGGGTGAAGGACCCCCATGAATGTGGAAAAACCACAAATAAAGAAAACACTGTTCTTTTTACCTAAGAGAACACTCCTCTAGGAATCTCCAGGTCTTCCAGTGCAATGCTATGGTCAACATCTGCCAGAAATTGATAACAGAATCATGCTGGGGGACCTAAAAATGCCTAGAGAAGTCCTTCAGTCAACATCCAGAAGAATTGCACTGGAAGACCTAGAGATTCCTAGAGAGAACACCTGATCAAAACTACAAATAATTAAAGCCACAAAAGTCAAAGTCACAAATGTGGGGGAACAACTGGACATCATATTCACGGGTAGCCGTGTTGGCCATACAGCAACATCCCAAACCCACAAAACAGAGATGCCTTTAATCGGACAACCAAAATGCACAAAATCCATGATGCCAACTTTTGGAAGCTCCACCGGCTTCTTCATCATGCAAAGCCACTGGAACTTCAAAAGCCCGTGCCATGGATTTTGTGCATTTTGGTTGGCCGGTTAAAAGTATCCCTGTTTTGTGGATTAGGGATATTATTATACTTTGATAAGTCAGATATGAATGTGTAACTCTAGGCCAGCGATTCCCAAACTTTGGTCCTCCAGAAGTTGTGTTCCTAGAGAGAATGTATAAATCAAAGCCGTGAATAATCAAACCCACAAAAGTCAAACCTGCAAATGTGGAGGGCCAACTGTATATGCCACAGGGTAGGCAAACATCCACATACGGTGGATTCTCTAGTGCAGGGGTAGGCAACCTATGGCCCGGGGGCTGGGTGCGGCCCCCCCGAGGCCTTTGGACCGGCCCCAAGCCGCCCCCTGCCGCTGCCTGCCATGATGATATTGATTATTGTTGTTCTTACTTGTTCTTGGGGTTTTCTTGGCAAAATCTCCACAGGGGGTTTGCCATGGCTTTTCTGGGGCTGAGAGAGTGTGCATGCATTTTTTTTTTAATTAAAAATTATTTATTTATTTATTTATTTATTTATGGTGCTTTGACCCCCCCCCCCCCCAATTGTCTGAGGGACAGCAACCTGGCCCCCGGCTCAAAAAGGTTGCCTACCCCTGCTCTAGTGAGACTGAAACTTCCTATGTATATCTCCCCCTCACTTTCACATTTGCTCAGCCAGTTGCCCTCATAAGCCTTGGGTAGACCTAAAAATAGAGCAAGGCTGGGGAAAGTGTGGACCCCGGTTGGCATGCAGCCCTCGACTTTTTACCCGCCTCAAGAACAAGGACGTCCTCAAGGGAAAGGGCTCTCCTCCTTCCCCAGGTGAAAGAGAGGATACCCTCCTCACCAGGGCCAGAGCGACGCCAAAACTCCCCCAAAGAATGGTAGTTTGGCCAGTCACCATATCCGAAAACTGGACGTTGGAAAAGTAGAGGTGACACCGCCTCCCTGCCCAGTCTGGTGGCAAATACATGGCAGTTTGGGTCATGAAAACTGGCCCCTGGCACACTTTCCCACCTGCCAAATAGGCAACAGGCCAGAACCTAACAGGCCCAGCTCCTTTGGTTTCCAGCGGCGATTAAAAGAAAAGGGTGCCCTTCACATTCCCCGTAGGAGCCCTTGTGGACTGAAAAGAAAGGGGGGAAATAATATAAATCATCTTTATCTACTCCTGTTGAAAAGCAACAAACCATGTGTCTAACCAAAGTATTCAAAACAAACACAGACAAAAAGATACGGAAGGAACAAGAGCAACAGTGGCAGGCAAGCGAATACAAAATAGCAAACCTGACCAAGAATAAAAGCTACATTGAAGCAGGGGAAAGAGAAAAGACAGGGCCAAAGAGGAAGGCTGAGAGGCTGGATCCACACACACTGCAGGAAATGAGCCAGTCTGGTCCCAAACCCACTGCGGAAATAAAACCAGTTTGAGACCGCTTGAACTGCCCAGGCTTCTTGGGATTGTAGTAGTTTTGGGAGACATTTCGCCTTCTCTGTCAGACAGCTCTGGAGCCACAACAAAGTACGTACAACTCCCAGGATTCCCTAACTACCAGTTCAAACGGTCTCAAACCGGATTCGTTCTAGAGTGTGGACGAGACTTTTGCCACCGCTCTAACTGCGTCAAGGATTTGGAAGGAGAGTTTTTTGGCGAGCGCTTTCGCCTCCTCTGTCAGAGAGGTCCGGCTCTCCTTCCTTCCCAGGATTCCCCAGCCTGGGGCCACGGGAGTTGAAGCGGTGCGGAAGCGGGTTATTTCTGCAGTGCGGACGCAGCCTCGGACGCCGCTCGGTGGTCCCTCACTTCTCTCTCCCAACAAGGCTGCGTCCACACTGGAGCCAGGACCCGCTTTGGCACCGCTTTCACTCTTTCGGGCTCAAGGTTCTGGAATTCTGGGAGTTGTCCCCAAAGACTCTCCCTCAGCGCCATTCCAAGGCCAAGAAAGCGGGAAAAAAGCTGACAGGAATTGGACTGGGTTGAGAAGGGAAGGAGCCCCCGCGCGCCCTTCCTTTTCTGCCCTGAGGAGATTTGGGGGCGCTGCAAGGGCTGCGTCCACACTGGAGCGATAACCCGGTTTGGCACCGCTTTCACTCGCTCTGGCTCAAGTCTCTGGAATTCTGGGAAGGGGAGTTTGTTGGGGGCCCCAACAAACTCCCCTTCCCAGAATTCCAGAGACCTGAGCCAGGGCAGTTAGAGCAGTGCCAAACCGGGTTACCGCTCCAGTGTGGACGCAGACAGGGCTCCTCGCCCACTCCTGTCCCGCCATGCCAAGAGCCGCACGTGCTTTATATTTGGGAAAGCCCCGGGCAAAGAGCCTCCCCGTCGAGTCGAGTCGAGGAGGGCTTCGGTTTCCCCTCAGCCAGGGAAAGAAAGAGGGCATGGAGGGCGCCCCCTCCCCCGGTCCTGGCTGCCTACCCGTCCGCCTGGCTCCTCCGCCTCAGCGCCCAGCTCCAAGTGCCGCCCGTCCGTCCGTCCGCCCGCCCGCGCCTCTTCCTCGGTGCCTTGGCGGGCGGCAACTTGGCCGCCCCCGCCGCCTCCTTCCCCCGTTGGCCTCCCCGCAGGCGGCCCAGCCTCGGCGGGCGGCTTCGGGCTCCCTTCCCCCGGCTGGGGCTGACCTTTCCGCCGGGGCGCTCATTGGCGGGCGTCGAGGCCCAGAGCAAGCCCGCCTCAGGGCGGCCGAGAGCGGGGCTTCCAGGAGCCCCCTCAGGCTAGGCCCACACTCAACCTGCTCTGGCCTCGCCTTGGTCGGAAAGCAGAGGATCCTAGAGTTGGAAGGGACCCCCCATCCCCAAGGGCCATCCAGTCCAACCCCCTTCTTTTGCCAGGCAGGAATACATAGGATCCTAGAGTTGGAAGGGACTCCCAAGGGCCATCTAGTCCAACCTCCTTCTGCCATTCCAGAATACATAGGATGATAGAACTGGAAGGGATCTCCAGGGGCCATCCAGTCCAGCCTCCATCCTGCCAGGCAGGAATACCTGGGATGTTAGAGTTAGAAGGGATCCCCAATGGGCCATCCAGTCCAAGCCCCTTCTTCTCCATGCAGGAATACATAGAACCCCAGAGTTGGAAAGGACCCTCCAAGGGCCATCCAGTTCTACCTCCTTTCTGCCATGGGATGATAAAGTCAGAAGAGACCCCAAGGGCCATCCACTCCAACTCCCTTCTGTCATGTCCCTTCTGACAGTAAGAGCTATTTGAAAGTGGAAGATGTTCCCTTGGAGAGTGGTGGAGTCTCCTTCTTTGGAGGTCTTTAAACAGAGGTTGGATGGTTATCTGTTTGAATGGGTGTCCCCTGTGGCTGAGAGAGTGTGAGTTGACTAAGCTCAGCCAGTGGGCTTTATGGCTGACCTGGGAATTGAACCCTGGTCTGCAGAGTTGTAGTCCAGCTCTCAAACCACTACACCATGCTGGCTCTTAGTTATGCTCAAAATGGAGGACATTTCGAAATCCCTCCTGGACAGAAGGTTCAAAGGGAGGACATGTCCTGAGAAAGGAGGAGATCTGGTCACCCTGCACCCAATGGGCTTCCATGGCTGAGCTGGGAATCAAATTATACAACTTAAAAAAACATGCAAGGATCCCTGTGTAAGGCAGGGGCAGGGGCAAGGACAGAGGGACCCTGAGACCTTGGTGGACCACAGCATCCATCATTCCTTCCTGTTGACTACCTTGCTTAGGAATGGTGGGAGCTACAGTCCGACCATGTCTGGAGGGCAACACATTCCCCATCCCTTGTCTAAGATAATGTACACATAGGCCCTAAAACAGGTAGACATGCACCTCTCTGGATGTGGGTTAGATTGCAATATCTAAAAGTCTTGAATGTTGGCCACCGTTCGCTGGAACTGATGGGCACTAGAGTCCAATATCTGGATGCCTATGGGTTTCTAGGCAGGCCTGTCCTAGGAAAACATTACAAAATGCTGAGCCAGAATGTTGATTCCAAGAAGAAGGTGAGTACTCAGAAATAAGCCCCTACCAACATGGATGGGAAGAGCATCCTTTCTTGTTACCTCAAGATAGCTGGCTCTGAAGATGAAGGCTTCTTTGTGCCTTTGTGGCTAATAACTACTAATAGATCTGCACCATCAAGGGAACAGACTGCTTGCATCATGATAACTAAGAACAGAACAGCCACATCCAGGAACAGTCTACCTCTGAATACATTTTTGGGGACAAGGAGGAAGAGAAGGCCCCTCTCAGTTATGCCCTTTTTTGATCAAATCATTCGGGAACTTGCATGGTCCTAAAAGGGTTCTAAAGCATTCATTCAACTACAGCCGCCCCACATGCAACTTACCCATATTTTCCCAATGACCTCTGGAGCTGTTTGTATTCCACAAGCCCCTTACAGGATGAGACTGAAGAGCTATTGTACTTCGCAGCCCTTTTCTAAGAGCGGCCAGCCCAAGGCTTCTGCGAAGCCTCAAAAGAGGACATCACTGAGAGGGGCCTTCTCTTCCTCTTTGTCCCCAAAAATGTATTCACAGGTAGACTGTTCCTGGATGTGGCTGTTCTGTTCTTAGTTATCAGGGTGCAAGCAGTCTGTTCCCTTACAAACCCTCCTAACCCACATAGTACCAATTAGTGCCCACCAAAAATGGAGACACAGATTGTTCATCTCTAGCCTGTGATGTAAGGTTAGACTCGGGACATGATGTTCTCACTGGGGTTGAGAAGGCTCTTCCGAGTGTGGATTTCTTCAGCTGAACCAGCCCAGCTGTGTAGGTCATTCTGCTGCGTGGGCCCCAGATTATCTGCCCTCAAATACTTCCCTAATGGCCCCGCTGTTCACAGTCTGAACTGTTCAGACACTTCTTAAAAGGTACAAATCTGTCTGGAAAAAGCCAAAATTTCTGCCTGTCACAGTGTATCTTTTTTCTTTTCTTTTTACATACACACACATTTCTGCAAGCTTTGGATCTGGGCTGCGAGCTAGTTTTAAGGGTAAGTCCCATTAAATTCATTGGGGCTGCCTTCAACGTAGACGTGTTTAGGATTGCCCTGCCATCCTGGGTGGCTTCTGCGTGTGAAATTGGGGAGAGGGGTGCCTTCGATAGTAAAATGTTTGCCCGAAAGGCTTTGAAATAATAAAATTAGCATGCTTTCCTAAATTTGTGAAGTAGGCAGAGATTCGACAGAGGCAGTTTCTCCTTTTTTGGAGGTTTTTAAACAGAGGCTGGATGGCCATCTGCCAGGAGTGACTTGATTGTGAGTTCCTGCATGACAGAATGAAGTTGGACTGGATGGCCCTTGGGGTCTCTTCTATCTCTATGATTCTATGATTCCTAGTGTGCGGCTATTAAGACTGAGAAACCCACACCTAGTACTGTGCACTTTGACTTTTGTTCCGAAGACAGAACAAAATTACAGCAACTCATCATAGCAGATTTTGTGGTGGTCTCTTTCACCAGCTAAGACTCCAGCCTTGGCCATTTAAGCCAATCCCTTTAGTCCCAGTGGCAGGGAGTGCTCCGCGTTCCCAACAACTGATCTGCCTGCCCAACATCCAACCCCACACAGTGGAATATGTGGGATTGTTGTGGGTTGTGGAGTGGGAGGGAGAGCAGAGAATCGGCCTTTCTCTTCCAGTCTTGCAAGCTGCGTGTACAGCTTGCCATACCATTGATCTCGCTCCTGAGGTAGGCTGATGCTAGAATAATATCATCCCACTGGATGGCAATGCTTTTGTTCTGGAGATTATAGCAATGGAATAAAGCCTCCATCGAGGGACAAAAATCTCCTGCTGCTCAGTGACTGCAGATGCAAAGTCACCCCATCAATTCCAGTGGATGCTGTTCCAGTGATGCATGGGGGGGGGGGAATGTTCAATGACATTAAATGATGGCTACTCATGCCCTGGGGATATTGACATTTCCCAAAGGCATGGATGCCTACAGTGGATAGTGCCCTGCTTTGCTACAGAACCATCCATTCCAGGGGACAAATCCACAGATAACACACCACCTTCTTCTACTGTGCCAGCTCCCTGATGCTTGGATCCAGCTGGTTATAACAACAAGGATAAGGATAACATTGATTTAATTATCTTACTTAAACAATTTCATTGTTTTACAGGCATGCTTTCACGTCTGTTACCAGTTCATAAGAATCCAAGGACCCACCTAGTATCCTGTTCCCTTAAAATTTAAATAGTCAACCAGACACTTTTGGAAAGCCCACAAATACCCTCCTGTCCATGTTCTCCAGCAGCTGGTAGTCAGAGGCAGGTAAGCCTCCAAAGCTGAGAGGGTACATAAAATACCCTAAAGGCACGAGATCCTATCTGATCTTGAGAGCTAAGCAGGGTCATCCCTAGTTGGTATTTGGATGGGAGTCTGCCAATGAATACCAGGTGCTGTAGGTTCTATTCCAGAGGAAGGAATTGGAAAAGCACCTCTGATGATTCTTGGCCTAGGAAAACCCTATGAAATTCATGGGGTTACCATAAGTTGACAGGTGACTTGAAGAGCATACACATACATATAAGCCACTGTATTCCTAACCATCATCAACAGAATTCTCTGTGAATCAAGCTAACCCAGTTTAAAAGCCATCTAGGCTATTGGCTATTACCAGCCAGCCTGGTGGGGTGATTTGAGGGTTGAACTACAACCCTGGAGATCAGGGTTCAGTTCTCCACTTGACCATGGAAACCCACTGGGTAGCCTTGGGTGAGTCACGAACTCACAGCCCCAGAAAACCCCATGATAGGCTTATACGTTGGAAATGACTTGAAGGCACACAACAACAGATTACCAGTACCTTTTGTGGCGGCAAATGCCATAAACTAATTATTCCCTGGGATGGCAGGGTGGAAGTGGCCTGTGCATGTAGCAGAATGGCTTACGGAGAAGTGGACTACAGCAAACTACAAGGGAAACTGATCTTTCAAATGCTTCCTTACATACCTGCAGGCACTACTTCTTCAAGCTGGAGTTCTTGTTGCCGTTCCTTCTGTCTCCCTTGCAGCTGCCCTTCTTTGACCAATGGCTGGGGCTAGGTTGGTATCTCTTTTGCTATGACGTTCTTTTTCTGGGAGGCAAGGAGACACAATAAGTCAGTAGCCCTTGTCTCCCAGTTGATTGATGGCAGAGGCTAGGGTTTGCTGCCTTTTGTTTTATTGTCCCAGGACAGCTATCAGTTCTTATGAAACAAGGCAAGCCCTACCATGAGGCACACTGGGGCAACTACCTCAGGTAGCAAATGTCAGGACACAGGAAAGGGCAAGAAATGGTTATCTATTTCCCTTCTTACTGTTGTACCTGTGCTGCCAGGGATGGAAAGAGATGCTTCTAGGCGTTTCTGGCTTATGTCCCAAAATAATTTTGCCTGGCTTTGGGTGCTTGGCATCTTGTCTAGAGTGACCAGTGGGCTCCATTTCTTGTCCATTTCAGGCAGCAAAATGACTTGGGATAGCCCTAACAGGAGTGTAAAAGAAGGAGGGGGAGAGAAATCTTTTTATGTACTTTCTTCACATCACACACCATTTTTATAAACCTCTGCCATTTAGCCCTCGCATCACCCCCGGATCAACCTTTTGCTAAACTCAAAAAGCCCACAACATGTTAAGCCCCTTTTCCTGCGTTGAAAGTGCAATAGCCCCTTGACAATTTGGGTCACCTTTTTGTGTGCCTTTCCAGGCTCTATGAGATCCTCTTTGAAAGAGGCCAGCCAAGAAATGTATGTAGCGTTCCAAAGCTGCCGCATGGTCGATTTGTATAAAGGCATTATGATGCTGGCTGTTTTCTTTTCAATCCCCTTTCTTGTCTAATAATCCCTTAGTGTGGAATTTGCTTTTTTCACAGCTGCTGAACACTGCGTTGATGTTTTCATTGAGCTGTCCATCATGATTCCAAGATCCTGATTAGTTACCGTCAGCTCAGACTCCATCAGTTTATATGTGAAATGATGATGATTAACAATACTGTTGTTGCTGCTGTTATTCCAGTGTGCATCGTCTGAAACCAGGCTGGCCAGGCAACTGGAAGATTTCACCACCACCACCACGTTTCCAGTCCTCCCCAAGGTTTTATTCTACGAGAGGTCTGCTGAAGGGATGGCTCAGGGGTCTGCAAAACCACCCGGGGTCACATGTTGCCCACCCTGCTTTAAACTTATATCCAAACTCACCAGTCTGGAGCAATCATTTTCTGACTTCATTTACACTTTACTTTCAAAAGTCATTGTCAGTCTCAATGGACCATAGTTCGTTCGCTAAAAGTCGGGTCAAGGATTTTGGTTAGGTTCTGGTTACTAACTCTCTGTATTATAATAATAATAAAAAACAAAACCTAGCATACATCCTGCAAGCCTGAACTCTGCCCACCTTGGCTTCAAAGCCACCAGGCAAGTGCTTTCATACAAAATCTTTAGAACCAAGCCAAGCACATGTAACTGACACCATTGCACACTGCTTTCCTGTTTGCACCTGCCTTCACTTCCACCTCTTCATCATTTCCCAAACATACATTTTAGACCGTTACCTACAGAGATCTGCCGTGTTCTGCTCTGTAAAATCCCGTGTGCTCTGATGGTGCCCCAGAGTGATAAATTTTGAAGCACCTGTCTTTGTTATGACTGTCTCCATGCCCAAGCTGTCAAAGCGAGTCCCAAAATACAGACTGTGTTGACCCATAAACCAATTCTAGCCATTTTCATCTTCAGAGGTAGAATAAGAGAATCATAGAATTGTAGAGTTGGAAGAGACCACAAGGGCCATCCAATCCAACCCTATTCTTTTTTTAAATTTTTTTTATTAATATTAAAAATACTTATTCTTTACATATATACAATAAAAGAAATACATCCAACATTAACTTCCTCTGTTTCTCCAGCAATATGCCCTTAATTACTCCGTAATTTCATTTACTTACAATCCAACCCTATTCTACCATGCAGGAACTCCCAATCAAAGCGCTCCTGAGAGATGGCCATCCAGCCTCTGTTTAAAGACCTCCAAAGGAGGAGACTCCACCACTCTCCAAAGGAGTGTGTTCCATTGTTAAACAGCTCTCACTGTCAGGAAATTCCTCCTAATGTTGAGGTGGGATCTCTTTCTAGTAGTTTGCATCCAGTGTTCCAGGTCCTAATTTCTGGAGTAACAGAAAACAAGCTTGCTCCATCCTTAATATGATACCCCTTCAAATAGTTATACAGGGCTGTCATATCGCCTCTTAACCTTCAAAGGAACCTCCAAAAAACCAAACATTGCCTGAGAGGTGCTTCAACCCCGTGCATTCTGGCTCCCCTTTATACTTTTCACCACAAATTTATCATGGAGTGAGGGATTGAAACTACAGCATATATTGGTAGTGACTGAAGTGGGGAGGAACATTTCCTGATAGAGCCCGTGTCATAGTTCCTACCACTCAAAATATCCCAGCACTCTAACCCTGTGAATCTTGGCTTGATATAACACTGGCGCAGTCTAAACAAATCTTTGCTGTCATCTGCAAACGTAGCCACTGCACTACTCACCCCTCTTTCGCCTTATTAAGAAATATAAAATGCCCCCTTCTCAGATCGTCAGTGCGCTTCATGACTTTCCCTCATTCACATAATAGATTCCTGCTTCCTGTTATTTAAAAAGTTATGTATAGATAAAGAGAGAGGAAGGAGCCAGTGTAGCGGTTTAAGTGTTGGACATGTTGTTGTCGTGTGCTTTCAGGTTGTTTCCGACCTGTGGCGACACTAAGGTGAACCTATCATGGGGTTGTCTTGTCAAGTTTTTTTTTTTTCCAGAGAAGGTTTGCCATTGCCTTCCCCTGAGACTGAGAAAGTGTGACTTGCCCAAGGTCCCCCAGTGGGTTTCATGGCTCAGCTGGGAATCGATCACTGGTCTCCACAGTCATAGTCTGTGATTCAAATCACTACACCACACTGGCTCTCTAGGACTCTGGAAAACCAGAGTTTGAATCTCTGGTCAGGCATGGAAACCCATCGAGTGACTTTAGGCAAGTCACACTCTTCTCAGTCTCCGAAGAGGAAAGGCAGTGGCAAACCTCCTACAAAAAAGTCTTGTCAAAAAAACACTGTAATGAGGTTGCTGCGCTTGAAGCCCCATAACAACAACAAATATATAAGAGGATCCACCAACATGAACTCAGCAGATGGCCTTTGTCAAAAATGCAAACATATCATCATCTCAGCTTTAATGGCTAGAAAAGTAAAAATGTGAGAAAAGGGATTCTGAACATGTGAAAGTTGCCCCAAGAGTAATTTCTGCACTATATAACCCTGGACTACACAAACCCATGCTTACTGTCAAATCCATGCTTGGCCTCTGCCCATCACTGCAGGAAGATCCCAACAAAGGGGGAAAATGGAGTAAATCTTTACAGAAGCTAAGCCCTAAGTAAATATTCTGAATTCCTCCTCTCCAGCAGTCACTTTAGAACTCTTGTGAGCGATTATGCTAAAGATAACAGAGGCAGGAATCACTCCATATATTATCTTGTTGGCACAGAAAGGCAGGACACTTAAGGTGGACCTGGTTTCTACTGTTCAGGGGAAAACTCCAAACCTGCAGTGGTTCCCAAACTTTGGTCCTCCAAATGTTTTGGACTTCAACTCCCAGAAGCGCTAGTCAGCTTGGCCAAAAGTCGGGAATTCTGGGAACTGAAGTCCAAAACATCTGGAGCATCAAAGCCTGGGAATCCCTGCTTTAGAGCTTTATGTTCAGTAAGGGGGTGAAATTAGGCTGTACAGTTTCAGAGTACAGAGCAATATTTCCATGACAGTATGCTTCTCTACACAAACGTACATATCCATCACACGTAAAAAGATCCCTCTAACAGGGAAACTCACAGTCAGGAAAGCAGCTAGGCTAGATTCTTTGTCCCTGACACACTTGTAGTCTATTGCAGGGAATGTTTTCAGGTGGAGAAGCAATTGATCATTTGAACTTCCAGTTTGGGAGTCTGAAAGGCTTTACTGCTTTCCATACAGAAGACAAACATTTCACTGAGAAAATGTCTATGATGCCAAACTTGGTCTAGAGGTCTCTTTGCTTTATGAGCTTTAGCATGTCAGCACTTTATGCTCTGGGAATTAATTTTATTCGCTTTTATTCCCACTCAAAGTAGTGTTCATGGCTCTCCTCCTTCCCACTTTATCCACAAAACCATATGAAATAGGTCAGGTTAAGAAAGGCTGACAGGCCCCAAGTCCCCCAGTGAGTTTCATGGCTCAGTGGGAACAATGGTAGATCACAGATCTCCCCAGTCTCAGTCCAACACCCTAAGCACTGGGCCGCTGCCACACTGCAGAAATAAAGCAGTTTGACATGACTTTAACTTTCACGCCTCAATGTATGGAATTCTGGGATTTGTAGATTGGTGGGCTGTACAGCCTATGCTTTAATACCCACTAAATGCGCAAACTGTTGTGTACAACATTGCTGAACACAATTACAGTATAATTCTTTAAAATCCATGTTAAGGCCATAGGCGTCTAATGCACTGACAAACGTGTTATGCCTAACTAACCATTGGAAAAACGATATATAAAATCCATATAATAAAACGTCTAAAGATGAGAGGCCTGAATCCTACTGGGATTTTCTTGGGCTCTGGACTTGAATTATTATGGGGCTCAGCTGCCCGGCACATTGAGTAAAATAAGGCTCAGCTGGCTACTATGGCTCTCCAACTTCCCCACAGCCATTCAGTGCTTGTTCTGCCCAAACACCCATTTCCTTAATCCTTGTCACCTTGTAGCTTTGGCCAGGGCTCACAGCTTCTCATCTTTCTTTGGATCAGCTGATCCCAACAGCCCTGACTCAATTGGAATCCCCTCCGATGTGGATGACGTTGGACGAGGCTCAGTGTTGGTTTTTTTTAACTTGTGATCAGCTCTTCCTTGCCAATTGCCGTAGCCTGGGGAAGGGATCCATGGCCTTCATCAGCTGGATAAGCGTCTCAGGTTCCACTGACCCGTGTGGTATTCAGGAGAGTGTGACTGCCTCCTGATACGAAGCCAGGTCCAGTCTTCAGACCTGACCTGCCAATTCTGGGAGAAAGAGAGAGAAGGGGAGGGAGAAGTAGGAGAGAGAGCTTCAGTTCCCCCTTCCCAAGATTTTGTTTGCACAAAAAGGGAGGTATGATAGCTCAGTGGCAGAACACACACCTACGTCTCATACAGAAAGTCCCCAGGTCACCCCCAGGACCTCTCTTTATTTGTTCCATTTATATGCTGCCTCTCCTCCACCGAGCTCAAGGCAGCATACATGGCTTTTCTTCCTCCCCATTTTATCTTCACAAGAACCTTACAAGGTAGATCAGACTGATAGTAAGCTCTATGAAAGCTCATGCTGCCAACTTCTTTCTTTAGTCTCAAAGGTGCTACAAGATCGATCTATATAGTGAGCTCATGACTGCCAGGATGGCCAGTGAATTTCATGACTTAGCCTGGACTTTAACCTGATTCTGCAAAATCCTCGTCCAGCACTAACCATTACACCACACTGACTCTCATACCACATTGGCTTAAAAAGACTTGGTAGCAGGTGATGGGAAAGATACTGTCCATCAGAGCAGACAATACTGGATTAGGTGGATAAATAAGCCTGAATCCTATTAGTTAGTCCTAACTGCAGTAAACCTATTCAGTCACTTGTTAGATGGTAAGTCAAGACTGATGCAAATTCCATTGATTCAGCTGGTCTACTGAAGTGGGGACTATGGATAACATTCAGGCCCCAGTCAGATTGCACAAAAGCATCTTTCCAACTTTCCATAACTCTATGGGATGCTCGTATCGGAGTTCATAAATCCAGAGTAATTTTTTCCAGTAACACAAAAAGCAAAATATACATAAGAGTCTCCTTACTGGACCAGACCTAAGGTCCCTTTGTATTAGCACCTTATTTTCCCCAATGGTCCAAAGATGTAGATAATTTTATTGATCCTTATCACCAGTTCTAGCACTTTATGTCTCCAACTGGACCAGTTTTTTTGTAAGGTGAATGAGTTTTATTTGCCCACTTAAGACCAAGCCACCCCTGAAACACTTTGCATAAGAAAAAAATAGTTCATAATACTATATTGTTGCTGGGAAAATTCATCCTCCACACTCAAAACAATTACTCTGAGAATCATAGGTAATCCCAGAAAAAGCCTCAGAGGATGGCAGATGATGTCATTATCCCTGCTAAGCAAAAAGTCCTTGCGCTATGACCCTACATGCCCCAACTCCTCTACATCGTGGCTTTAAAAAAGATATAACTCAGCAATCATCCAGGAAAGTGCTGTAACCTAGGGCAGTTCCAATACTGCCTCTGTGTGTGTGTGTGTGTGTGTGTGTGTGTGTGTGTGTCCAGTCTATTTTAAATTGGACAACCCCATTTACAAAATTTGGAAAAATGCACATTTTGAAGGATAAGTGAGTTTCAGTTCAGATACTGGTGCAAAAATGCAAAATTAGGTAAATTCCCATTAAAATGCCAACCCAATGAATTTCTCTCCTGTCTTCATCACCTGTTGCTTGGCCTCAAGGCCAAGAAGGCATTACAATCTATTTGGTGCCTTTCTCATCTCCAGGCACCTTGACATGCATACAATTGTGGAGGCCTGTGTTTCAACCTGAGATGTACCATTGTGTCTAGACTGTGCCTACCAAACGCTAACCTCATTCCACAGGCCTTAAGGGAGGAGATCACATCACAAATGAAATACCAAACAGGTGAAGTAAATAAAGTTTTGCTTGGCTCGGTCAACAATTCCCTCTCCGCCCTCCCCCCCCGCCTCCATGAAAGGTTTGAAAGACCTTCTGCAATTACTGAAACCTACAAGGGCAACATAAAAATAGCCACAGCTGAAAGGGAATCCACTGAGCGCTGGGAAGGAGTTGAGCAGAAAGAGAGAGTTTGCATCAGGCTGCCCAAGGAGACATGGAAAAGACCCCCAATACCTCTCCAGTTGCCTCTCTGCCACAATTTCCATTGATCCAATTAGCAGGGCTGTGATCCGCTGGCACATCCTAAAGGAGGCTTTCTGCTGGAGCCTCAGGGTGGAATTGAGAGCATGGTGCTGGAAGGGAAACATTAGCAATTAAAACCGCACTCCTGCACTTTCCAACGGCGGCTGTATTGCTGGGCAGTGTCTTGGAGCCTGGGAGCAAAACCTGTCAATCAGTTTTCCTTTTGCATTGAAAAAGACAATAGACTTTTCAAACACACACACTCTCACACACACAGAGGCCAGAGTTTCTGGGTGTTTGGGACTAGAAGAAAGGTGTGTAGATATGTGTACACCCATGTTATGCGTGCTTTTAGGACAATTGATTTTTCTTAATATGAGATTTGTAACCTGACATTCTTAACAAAACTAGATAGGGATTAAATTATAATGCTCTGTGTGTGTGTGTGTGTGTGTGTGTGCATGTGTGTGTGTCCTTCCCTGTATTTTCCAGTCACTTGTCAACTTATGGAGACCACATGCATTTCATAGGGTTTTCTTAGGCAAGGAATCCTCAGAAGTGGTTTTGCCAGTTCCTTCCTAGGAAGACCTACCAGCTCTACAGCACCTGGTATCTATATCACTTACGATAACTAAAATGATTTAGAGATATCTAAAATGATAAAATGAGAATATTAAAACACACAAAACATTCAAGGTAGTCACATTGCTAGATTACAGAGACTGGGTTGGGTGGATTCTGGACAGTCTAGCAGCTCAAAAGAGATAACAAAATAAATTCTCTACCCTGAGAGACAGGAAAAGTCAATTTAGTACATACTTGCTGAAAACAGCAAAGACTTGGAACAATTACGAAGAAAGTTAAGGAAGAAAGTATAAAGACAAGTTTACAGTTGAACATTAAGAAAACAAAAATAATGAGTACAGATGATTTACAAACTTTTTAAGCAAGTGATGAAGACACTGAAATAGTTCAAGATGTCCCATACCTTGGCTCAGTCATTAACCCAAATGGAGACTGTATTCAACAAGTCAGAAGAAAACAGACGTGGAAAAACAACTATGAAGGATCTAGACAAGATCCTGAAGTAGATTGTCCTTGCCTTCGTATTTCCACTTTTATGTATGATTGTGAAATCTGGATAGTGAAGGAAGCTGAAAGGAAGAAAATCAACTCAGCTGAGATGTGCTTCCGGGAAAGAGTTCTGTGGATACTGTGGACTGCAAAAAAGACAAAGAACATTTAACAAGTTTCTTATATTTTCCTTTTAGAAATCTATTTGGCAGAAAGCCACATTGGTCTTCATGTACCTATAACTTCAATATTTTCTTTAATCTTTCTGTCAGGATGGAAGTGAAAATTTTATAATCAAGGTTTGGGAAGGAGATTGGTCTATAATATTTTTGATCTAATAGGTCTTGGGTATCAAAGTGATATTGGTACTTTGACCATCTTTATCCTCCCAACAACCCTACAAGGTAAGTTAGGCTGAGAGACAGTGATCTAAAGATACCTAGTGACCTTCATGGCCAAGTGTAGATTTGAATCTGGGTCTTCCAAGTGCTAGTGCAGCACTTGAACTGCCAGGCCACCCTGGCTCTATCTTCACTCTGGAATAGTGTGAGAAGCGGCCCATTTTATGTCTCTTCACCTTTTGTGTGGAGTTTATCAGCCTCCTCCTTAGGGATTATTCAGGTGGTGAAAATAATCCCAGTAGAATGTGGGTCAAATCTTTGTTGTTCACATGTATTTCAAATGCATCCGATTAAGTGTGGACAGGGGGACTGCCAAAAAACTCACTTAACCCAAGATAATCATACTCCGGTCTTTTTCTGAGTTTTCCTAAAAGATTCGCATTGTCGGCTGTGTGAACAACCAATGTGAATAGACCTGAGATAAACTGGGATAAAACTCTGCATGCCTTGAATGTGCTTCTAATACATCCACATCATCGACTTCATCTTTATTCAAGTGTTGACAGAACTTGCAGAGATGCGGTTCCGATTTAAAAAATAGTGTGAACAACAAAACTGGAATGCGTGAGTGAGATTATTCACATAGGCGCACTAACCCCACCACCACCAACGTCTGAATAACCCCCTAGAGAAGAAAAGCAACCCAGGACTGCATGCCCTAAACTAGCCTCTTCCCTTTAGGTGTGCATGCGGGAGAAACACTATCCTGCTGTCAGTGTTCAAAAAATGACAATAGCCAGTCCAGTTGGCTTCTATACATGGGATGGAGAGGGATTTTTGCCATCTTGCCCATTCCCTTAGGCAGCAAAATGTTTTGGGCCAGCCCTAATGCCCAACTCTCCCTTGGTGCCCAGAGAGAAATTAGGATAAGACAGTCCCCCCAACACACGCAACTTTACCCGTGGGTTGAACAAATTCTTCTCAGGCAAGGCTCTCAATGGCTTCTAGTCATGTTGGCTGTATAACACAACCTCCATGATCTGAGACAGACAGCCTTGAGATTGCTAGATAGTGAACAGCAACAGTGAGAGAGGGCAATGCCCCTCTTGTTGTGCTTGTAGGCTTCTCAATGGGGCATCTGGTTGGGTCTTGTGGGAAAATGGACATTGGACCTAATAAGCCTTTGGTATGAGTTATCCTTTGAGCTCTTCTTCTGGTCTTATGTCTATAAAGCAAATGAATATTTATGATTGCACTACCCATTTCTTCTGGGCTTTCTGTACTAAAGAAACCACACAAATCAAATAAAGAAAAACAAGGTCAATTACAAACCCTAGTTAAGATCTCCCTTTCACAGATTAATCAAATATATACCCCACCCCAAATATGCAAATCAGAGCTAACTGTGCAGTCCTATCCATACATACTCAGAAGTAAGGATCATTGTGTTCAGTGAGCCCCCCTGCTGGGAAAATGTGCATCGGATTGCAGCCTAAAAGGCTTTTAAAAACATGATTCCAAAGCTCCCCTCCAAGGCAGAATTACCAATCTAGATATGTCATTTCTACAACTCTCTCTCTCTCTCCCCCCCCCCCCCCCATTAAGAAGCTTACATTTAATCTTCCAACTTGCCCCAGGCAAAGGTAAGCAGGCATGGGCCTTTGGAGTCCTTGCAGCTGAACAAATAGGATGCTCTCAACAAGCTGGGAAGTTGTTCAAGACTGGCTGCCTGGATACGGATTTCATCTTGCTAGCAGCAGAAGTTCCATAAAGCTGACCTTGTCAAGAATGCATATTGGGTTAATCTTCACTATTTACTATTTATCATCACTATTTTAGCAATGGGAGACACTTTGTTTTAGTACCACACATAAGAATGGTCGTGGCTCACCCAAGATATTCTATTGTTCTCCCTGTTTAAGTCAAAGTACATAGTACCCCAAAATGCCAAGTTATTTTGTTACCAAAGTAGGGGGTGACTGACAAAATGAGGGTCGCTCCTGTGCTTTGTTTCACCTGGCAATTTTTCCTAAGATAAAAAGAGTTGGAAGAGACCACAAGGACCATCCAGTCCAACCCCTTGCCATGCAGGAAGGCACCATCAAAGCACTTCTCCCAAGAGATGGCCATCCAACCTCTGTTGAAAAACCTTCAAAGGAAGAGACTCTACCACTCTCCAAGGGAATATGTTCCACTGTCGAACAGCTCTTTCCATCAGGAAGTTCCTCCTAATGTTGAGGTGGAACCTCTTTTCCCATCATTTGCATCCATTGCTCCATGTCCTAGTCTCTTAAATTTATTGATTCTTAAACAGACAGACCATCCATTTCTAGGCAGCCCTAGGTCATTGCCCAGCAAGCACCTGGGACTGAAGCACTTTGGAATCTTTCCCTGGGCACTACAAAGTAAGCACTTATCTAAGAATGATGTTACTTTTACGGAAATGTTACTTTTCTGGCCTATGGCTCCCAGAATGCCCAGTGGCCATATTGGCTAGGAAATTCAGGGGGTTGTAGTCCCTAAAAGTAATCTTTTCAAGCACAGGGACATCTCAGCCAAGGTCTCCATATTGGTCAGGCAATGTAGCCAGAGGCAAAAGCATATCTCTTCCACATGTCTGCAAAGTGGACAGTTCTACGTGCATGTTTCTCCAGGATTCTGATATGTGTAACTTCATTGAGGGCTGAACTAATATGCCCTGACATGAAAAAGGAGGCCTGCAAGCCATTAAAAACAGGGACTGCCCAAAGTGCTGGCTGCTGCTTTAAGTAGCAGGAGACCCTCCTTTTCTTTCCAGTTATCCAGTCCGCACCTTCTTTTTCTAGTCATTATTCTTGTGAGGCTAATCTGTTTTTATCCCCCAGGTCTGGTCACTGCTTAGTAGACCACACATTTTGTAAAGTTTTCATGCCTCTGAAGGTTCATGCCAGCAGTACAACTCCCAGAATCTCCTTTAGCTTTGCCACTGCATACGTGATGAGCTTGCTAAAATTTCTGGATTTCTTTATATTTGGAGCAGAAAGAACGTGAAATTTTAAGCATATGAGAAATTGTAACCCGTAGATTCGTTCCACCAGCAATATGAAGTTACCCATTGGAGATGTGTGGAACCACTTCATTTCAGGAGGAAATAATTGAAAATCACAAATTTCTAATATATATATATATAGAGGAAAGGCTTTTAAAAAACAAATATGGGAAACGGTAAGACTGACAGATTTCCCCATCTTACCTATATACCTAAAGAGATGCTAGAGGCAGGCTTAAAGAAAGGTTTTGCTCTCTGTACCTGCACTCGGCCAGAAACCGTAAATCGGGCTCCCCTGCCCTCATTTTTCCAAGAGGACCCAGCACTTTCAGTTCAAGCTCCACTGACTTTGGGGGACTGCCGCATTGTCCCACCAAGTGCTCATACCTGCAAAGGAAGAACACAAACAAGAAAGGAAGAGAAGCGGCGCTCATGACCCAGATTGGAAAGTCAGCAGTCCAGTGACTAATCTGGCTATTATTGGAGCAAGTCTCTCTGTTAAAGGGATTGTTGCTAAGAATGCCTCTTAAATGCACAAGGGATTATCCCACTTTTCAGGAACTATCGAGCACACTGGAGGGATTAAGCATTAGCCTATCAAGTACAGACAGTTGGAGCTCCCAAATGGGGTAGCAATGAGGCTAGACACTCATTATATACCAAGTGTTCCCTGGGGCCAGGACAGTGGGCTTGGCCAGGCTCTGGCTCTGCCTGGCTTGCCCTGCAGAATCCCCATGTTACCTTCTCAAGGGTTGTCCTGGTTCCAGCAAAACTACGCCTGGCTGGGGGCTAGGCTGGCGGGTCCAACTGGGTTGCCTAGAAAGTTACTTGGGAAAAGTAATACAGCTCTAGCTCCAAGGCAATCTGGATTAAAACAAATCCTTCCTGGTTTCTTTAAGAAACAATGGCTGTAGCTGTTGTTGTGTGCCTTTCAGTCATTTCCAATTTATGGCAACCCTATCCTGGGATTTTCTTGGCAAGATTTGTTCAGAGGGGGTTTGCCACGGCCTTCCCCTGAGCCTGGGAGTGTGTGACTTGCCCAAGGTCCCCCAGGAGGTTTTTACATGGCTGAGCAGGGAATCGAACCCTGGTCTCCAGAGTCATAGTCCAGCGTTCACACCACTACACCATGCTGGCTGTAGCTACCTTTTAAAAAATGCTGAAATGATTGAAACTGTGGTGCAAAACACACACTCTTCTCTTCCACTGTGTTGTCACCACAGTGTGCAAAGAAAGCATTAAGATGCTTTGGCACAGCATGAGCCAACCTGGGAGATTTCACTTCTACTCTTTAGCGAAGCCTCAGGGCTGTAACTACACAGGTAACTGAAAAAGTTGTTACACAAGAAAATGGGCCCTTTCACACTCCTCAGTTATAGCACCATGATTCTACTTTAACTACGGTGGCTGCATCCTAGGGAATACCAGGGCATGCAGTTTGGGGAGGCAAAGGCTCTCTGGTTGAACGTTGTTGTTGTTGCTGTGTGTGCATCACAATCTATTTTAATGGTGTATGTGTGTGTGTGTGTGTTTTGGAAGGGGTATTTCTTGCATTGGGCACCACAATCTGTCAGGTCAACGCAATGGGACACATCCTTCCACCTTCCCTCTCCATGGCCTGGATTTCCCTTCTCTAGGAAAATGGAGGTGGTGCTTGGAAGCTTGTGGGATGTCGTGTGTGTGCACGCACACTCATTTGTTCATGTCGCCACAAAGGCTTTGAAGATGAAAAGCGCCAGGCAGAGTCAGTATGAGGTGTTAGCAACCTTTCATGGTTTATTAATAGCCTTTTTAAATATGTAGGATTGTGGAATGAGCAAAAAGGTAGGGTGACCCATGATTGCACCATTTCACTAGAAATTCTTCAAGGTCTGTTGAACTGGGTTGAACAGATCAGCAGAAGTGGAGGCTTCAGACCTGACCTTGCAAGATTCCGCAAAGGAGGAATTGTTTGCTATTACCGTAGCAATTTTGGCGAGGCTGGTAGGTCACAGAGGGCTGTTTTCAAATTAGCCTCCTTGTTTTGCAGTTGATTCTGTTCCTTTCATTGGGGATGGTGTGTGTATGGGGGGGGGGGAGTCTTGAACATTAAATCTCCCAAAATGCACATGATCAAAAGAGGGGGGGATGATGGCTGCCATCCTGCAAAAGCTCTGGTTTTCTTACTCCTCCACCCCCATTTGGAACTTACATACCCTCCAACATTTCGTAGATGGAAACCTGGATACATGTGGCCAACCAACATGAAAGTGTGGTCAAGATGGCAAAAGTTCTTAAGGAGGAAGAATACACAAGCTAGGAGAACATAAAACATAAAAGCACCTGCCAGTTAAGAATGAAGTGACAAATATCTTGTCCTCCTGACTCAGTGCATAACTCTAGCCAAGGCTAGTAGCATCCCTTCCTCAATGAGGCTGCATGCCACAAGGATGCAAGCTGGCAGTGGGGCAAGGATTTAGCTTCTTGGCAAGCTCCTGTGTCTTTTAAAAAGCTAAGTTTCAAGTCCTCCAGGGTGGAGAAACAGCCCTGAAAATGCACGGAGAAATCACACAAGCTAGGAAGTGTGCATAGGTGTGTATCAATGTCTCAGACCTCAGAAAACAAAGAGATAGCCATGCTAGTCTGCAGAAACAGTATGTAGAGAGAACCTGTAGCACCTTTGAGGCTCACTGAAAGAAAGAAATTGGCAGCATGAGCTTTCGTAGACTTCAGTCTACTTCCTCAGATGCATTTAGTGTATGTAAATACATCTGAGGAAGTAGACTGCAGTCTAGGAAAGCTCATGCTGCCAACTTGTCTCTGTCAGTGAGTCTCAAAGGTGCTACAAGATCTCTCTACATACAGACCCCAGAAAAGTCACTTTTTGGACTATAACCCCCAGGCTCTGTCCAGACTGTTTGTGGGATCCTGGAAGTTATAGCTTATAAAAGCAATGTTCAAAACTCTTGAGAAAATGCTCACCAGCCCAGCCCCTGCAAACCAACACCACATGGAATCAATGCTTATCCGCCTACTTGAGTTTTAATCTGGGCTGCTTGATAGGGTGCCCTGCTCTCATTCACCCACCCAACCCTTCCTGCCCTCTTCCTTTCAAATTTCCACTTCCTGGCAATAAATATGATCTGAGAGCGCAGCTGCGGAGCCGGCTGGAGGTATGCAAGATGCAGCACGTGGCCTGGAAGGCAAGTTCTATAAATGGGCTGAACAATGGCATTATCTGCGTAACCGACCTATAATTTTCATTAGTGTGACATCTTTGCTGTGTCTCTCTCCCTGCTGTTCCTGTCCAAACGTTCAGGACAAATTATTATCATTGCCATCATCTATCAACAAAGAGCCGATTCTTAATGGGGAGCTTTCAGAAGAGGACTGAGTGTGTCGTCTCCCTTCTTTGCAAATGGAGCATAGCCTGAGAATGGACATGCCTTCCCTAACTTGCCTCGACACTTGGCTTGACAGATCCAGTGGAACTGGACAGCCAAGGAAGACTGCTTCCTTGGTAATGTTATGAAAATCCAAACGCATTTATTTTCTTCCCACCCCCACCCTTCTGCTACTCACCTTTCTTGAATTTAGATCTCCTAGGTTTCAGTCCAACACTCTCACCCCTAACCACAGTGTCCCTCTATTGAATTTGGGGCTGGGAACCTTTGACCATTCAGAAGATTTGGCCTACGACTTCCATCAGCCACACCCAGTATGGCCAGTGTAAGAGGTAGTAAGACTGGGAGTCCACAAGCGTAAGGAGAGCCAAAGGTCCCCCTACCATCTGACTTTTACCATGCATGCACCAGGGCCTCCGATGCCCCGAGAAGATAGGACTTGCATTCAACTTGTTGGCTTTTGGCCTGTGGGTCCTTTGGGGTCTTCTCTTGTCCACCATGCTTTTTAACAGGTATACAAAATGGATTGGAGAGGTTATCTGGAGTCTAGCTCCTCCTCTTCAGTTCTTTGCAAAGCCAAGAAAAAAACAGGAGAAAGGAGAAAATCCTCCCTCTCCTCCAAAAAGGAAGGACAATCTTGCCACTGGAAGGTGGGACCAGAAGAATCTTTCTCCTTGGCTAGAATGGACCTTCAGGGTAAGTCCTCCAATGTGCCATTCTCAGTCTGTGAAAGGCGTTCGCCTTTTTTTCTTTGGGGCTTTATAAACAAGTCCCTTTCCTTAGAGGTGAGATCATGGGTCCAAGGAGAAGAGATCGGTCTATCACTGAGAGCAGGCTTTCATGGTCTCCTTCATAAGTTCATGGTCTCTGATGGAAGAATGTACACTTTCTGAGCCACATTGGTCCCTTTTCTGTCCTGTGTAGGCGCTGACCATTCTGGTTTTAGTAAGTCAATGAAATCAAAGGGAAAGGGAGTCACACGCAAGGAGGTCATTACCTTTGGGAACATAGCTGTCCACAGCTGTATTGCTTAGTGGTTAGAGTAATGGAAGAGACAAACTGAGGCTCTTGGAGGCCCAATGCTGCTACAGACTTAGGCAGGTGTGAGATAAAGGACAGACTTTCCTTCTTTCTTTTTCTCTCTCTTTCTTTTCTATCCCAGCTTTCTCCCAAAATGGGATTCAAGGTGGCTATTTCAATTCAAATGTATCTCTGTGGAAATATCCCAGTGCTCTCTCAGAATCTGACCAGTCACTTGAGTCTGAGACAGATAGATCTTTGAGAGAAGTGGTTGAGCGAAGCCATCTTATTAGCTTCAGATGAGCTGCCCTTCCTGTGGCAGACGCAGAATACTCATCAGAGGAATGGCTTGCCTGATTTAGTGTGTAATGGCCTTTGGTCTTTCCCTGTTTCCTGGGGGAAAGAAGGGATGCTAGGGTGCTGGAGAAGGAGCGCTAGTCCTTTTAGATGCAGAACTGGCAGGGGGGGACAACTGGCACAGCCCCTTTTGTCTCTGAGCCACCATGGAGGAAACTTATTTGAGCCACACACTCTGACTCATAACAAGGCACGGCAACTGAAAAGCACAGAGGCAATGCCTGTTCGGTGAATTCAAAATGGCCACCTTGTAGACCTGATTCCAAATGGCCATTACCATGTGCGTGGGCACATGGTTGCTTTTCAGAAGGCTGTTGCTTGGGAATAGCCCCGTTTGCAAAGGCCACTTAGGTCTCTTCTCTCCTTGAGCAGTTCTGGAAGAGAGCTCTGTAGCAGAACCTGCTTTTTCTAAATGCTGGAGGGACACATCCTGAGAAACGTCCTCCTCCAAAACCACCACCTCTGCCATTTGCTCATCAGTGCTGGAGAGGCTTTCAGGACTTGACCTTTGCTTTAAGGGGAGAGGAAAGAGATCAGATGCCTCAGTCCTGTCTAGGTTGGAAGCAAAGTTTTCTTCCCCCTGGAGAGGATTTTCTTCCACATCAGCCTCCTTTGCTGCAGCAAAGGATCTGGCAGAGGCAGTCACTGGAGAGGGGAGGCTGTCTGCTAGGAGTGCTCTAACTTCTCTTTCTAAACCACCTTGCTTAGCAGGGAAGAGTTTGCAGCTTGAGGGATCTTTCCATTTTGCTTTAGCCTTCCCCATTACATCCTGCAAAAAACACAATGCAATCAACAAACTGAGAAGAAGTGATGGAAACAGTGGCTGGAGACATGAGGAAACAGAAAGTTCAAGGAGAGGAGGATATGGAACTCAGGCTGCATCCGCACTGCAGAAATAATCCAGTTTGACATCACTTTAACTGCCATGGCTCAAGGCCATGAGTAAGAATTCCATAGCCTTGGGCCATGGCAGTTAAAGTGGTGTCAAAATGGATTTTTTCTTCAGTGTGGATGCAACCTCAGACAAAGAAAACAGGAAAATGTAGCCAGAGAAAGATGGAGGAGCTTCAAGGAAAAGAACTAAAGAGGAGCAAGGGATCAGGATACTGAATCACTGAAATTAACATATGATCCCTTGCTTAGCCTGGGTTGCATCTGGAATCAAATCTTTCCTGGATGCCTCCTTTTCCACCAGCTGAGAAGCTCAAGATCACAGTCTGAATTCTGCCCAATCCTTCAGAGGTGACTGGAAGTGTATCTGCACAGTCAAATCTAGTGTGCCAGCTGTTTTCTGGTCTTCCAGAGAACAGGACCCGGAACAATGGATGCAAGCTACAGGAAAAGAGATTCCATCTAAACTTTAGGAGGAACTTCCTGACAGTAAGAGCTGTTCAACAGTGGTACACACTCCCTCAGAGAGTGGTGGACTCTCCTTCTTTAAACAGAGGCTGGATGGCCAACTGTTGGGGATGCTTTGATTTTGAGTTCCTGCATGGCAGGGGGTTGGACTGGATGGCCCTTGTGGTCTCTTCCAACTCTAGGATTCTATGATTCTCTGATTCTCCCAATTGTGAAATACATTGAAAACTGGCAGCTGGAGAGATCCCTTGGGGTCCTTGAAGTGTATAAAAAGTGTATATATGCTCCATCTCTTTCCTCTTGTCACTGTTCCCTTGGTCAGAAGGGGCATGTAAAGGGGCAGCAGAAGTTTCCAGACAGAGCCATCCCTCCCATAAAGCAGTGAGGCAGCTGGGCACTTCAGGTGGCAAATTATACGAAGTGGCAGAAGGCATTGACACGAAAGCATGCCCTAAGTGACCTGCCTTCTGTCTTCTAAACTCACTCGCTTGTCTTAAGGTCTCGTCCACTGGTCATGAATCTTGGATGGCCAGCACTCTCTTCACCTGCATCTCTCCAACCTCTCCCTCTTGCCTTAAGATCTTTGTTCAAGTTTCCATTTCTTTCTGTAACTTCTGCCCGCATTTGATCAGATGCAGGGGAGAAAAAGATGCTGAGTAAGGAGCTTTACTCAAGCACTGTAGCCTTAATTCCTCTGGGTAATGGAGGGCTGAGATTTCTCTTGATGATTGCCCAGAGTGTTTTGCATTGTCCTTAAGTGCAGGTTAATTACACTATTTACTGCATAAAGCACATGCTGCGGAAGGTAGAAGGTGGTATAGAGGAGAAAGTGCTCCCGTCAGCATTGCAATTTTGTATTAGCACTTGTGGTGGTGGTCGGGTGTGATGAGCCCTAACTCTTTAATGCTACCCTCAGGCTGGATGCTGATTCATGGCCATGCTACCCTACTTTGAGGACGATTCCTGTCCCTGAGGAAGCCACAGTCGGATGGCTCAGTCTTCCAGCATCACTTGCGAAAACTCACCTGGCATCAGTAGTGGAATGTGTTCCAGACTGTAAGGGAGAGATGGTAAACGAATGGCTCTTTTCCTGTTGGACTCCAATTCCCATCAGTCCTAGCTAGCATAGCCAAGGTTGAGGGGTCATGGGAGCTGTACTCCAACAATACCTAGAATTACACATTCCCTACTACTGTGGTATGGGTTAATATGATGTTTTACTCCCCCTCCCCAGGGTTGATGACCAAACTTGAGAAGAGTCTGGGTGTTGTAATCTAGAAAAGTAACTTTTCCAAGATTTGCTGAAGATTTAGTTGAGGCAAAAACCTTTGCAGAGAAGGCTGATGCTGACAGCTTTGGCTGTCTTAGGTCCTCATAGTAAGATTTGCTGTGAGGTTGATGAAGCCACCATTTTGTTCTAAAACAAGGTAAGGTAAAGGTATTCCCCATTGACAAGGCTGTCAAGTCATGTCCAACCATAGGGAATGGTGCTAATCTCCATTACTAAGCCAAAGAACCAGAGTTGTCAGAGACTACTCTGTGATCATGTGGCTAGCAGGACTGTACTGAATGTTGTTTACCTTCCCACCAAAGTGGTACCTATCTATCTACTTGCATTTGCATGTTTTCAAACTAGGTTGGCAGAAGCTGGGACTAGTGACAGGAGCTCACCCGATCATGCAGCACCCAGGCCTCAAACTGCCAACCTTCCGATCTTGCAGTCAACAGAGTCAGCGTCTTAACTACTTGAGCCACCGCATCCTCTATAAAACAAGACATTCTGTGAAATAGAATCACAGAATCTTAAGAACGGGAAGGGAACACAAGGATCATCTAGTCTAACCCCTGTCATTCAGTAATCCGCAGCTAAAGCACTGCCAGGAGATGCTCACCCAACCTCTGTTTAAAGACCTCCAAAAAAGAAGGGTCCACCAACTTCCGAGGCAGCATATTCCAATGTCAGACAGCCCTTAAACAGTCAACAAGTTCTTCCTAATGCTCATGTAGAATCTATTTTCTCATAATTTGAATCCACTCGCTTGTTTTCTAGTCTCTGGAGCACTATACAGCAAGCTCACAAAGGTTTTGCTGCATTTCGAAATATGAATTCATACTAATAATGTATACTGTGTCCCACATGTCTGTGGCAGAATCTTCAACTGCTGAAGGAGAATGATAAGGTTGAAACATGTTCAGGCCATTTGATGTCCATGTACTGTTTTTGCTCCCCATTGGTATTTTATGTCGTATTAATATTGACCCAGCTTTTATAATCCCGGTTTGTTTATTAAATGTGTCTCCATTGATTTTATTCTATATTTCTTACTGAAGATTTTATTTTTTTAATCCTTGGCTTGATTGTTACCCTTCAATAGAGTCTAAACATCTTTTAAATGATTAAAAGTAAACCGAATGTGAATGCCAGCCAACCAGGCATTCTACTTACATATGCGGGAGTTTTGCCTCTGGCTCAAGAATATTTTTTTGGATGATATCCTAACAATTTGCTCATCAAGTCTTTTCAAAACAGCTCAAAACTAATCCTTATCCCACCCCCATATTTTTCACTAGGGATGAGAAGTTAACTCAGGGCTACAGCCCAGACTTTGCAGGCTTGAAGCTCCAAGGTTCAGCTCTTCTAGCTTTTGCACAAAAAAGATCAGTAGTAGGTAACGGGAAAGGCTTTTCTCTACCAGAGACCCTGAAAAGTGTCTGCCTGTCAGAGCAGATAACATTGGCCTTGGAAAGCTGCCTTTGTTTCCCTCCTTCTTCCTCTCGCCTTTCCCCTATGTCAGCTTGCAAGACTGTTGTGGCAGGGACCTGTCATTCTAGAAAGGACCATGCATACTTTGAAAGATGAGCAGCGAGAGCCATGGAGGAGAAAATTACCAATGGCAGCTAGTGCTCACAATGGCTATATGCTCCCTGCCAGACTGTTGGGATGGTACTGAAAATTGTATGACGTCAAGGATTTTATTATTTTTTTTAAAAAAACAATCCTTCCACACTCTCTTTTGGGAATACACATATATCAGACATTATTCAGTGCAAGGTTCTGGAAGTGGATGCACATGGTGCATGTACAAGCACATGTGCATTCAGTTGCACATTCAGTGGCACAACATTACAATTCACTATTAAAGGGGTATAGTGCAACTGCAGCATAACTCACATTTGTTCTTGTTGTTGTTCACTGCCCTCACATTGATCTTGATCCATGGAGACCCTGCTGATGAGACATCTCCAAGACCTCCCATCCTCTACTGCTCTGCCCAATTCCTGCAAATTCATACTTGTGATCTCTTTAATGGAGTCCATCCATCTAGCATGTGGCCTTCCTCTCTTTCTGCCTCCCTCCACCTTTCCTAGCATTATTGTTTTTTCCAGTGATTCATGACTTCTCATGATATGTCTAAAGTATACCAGCCTCAGTTTTGTCATCTTGGCTTCCACGGAGATCTCTGGCTTGATCTGCTCTAGGGCCAATTTGTTTGTCCTTTTGACTGTCCAGGGAATCCTCAGCACTCTTCTCCAGCCCCACATTCTCTCAAATGAATATATTTTCTTCCTATCTTCTTTCTTACTTATAACTGACATAATAAAGTTCTGTTTTTCTCTTCTTGGAGCTCAATCATATTTTGAAGAGTAGTGTATACAGAATTCAAACAAACTCACTGTGTCAGTTAGACCCCTGGGTCCATTTGGCTCAATCATGCCTACAACTAACCGACAGCAGCTTTCCAGAGTCTCAGTCTTTCTGATCACCCACTCTTTTTGATCCTTTCAGTCGGGAGACCTTTTGCCTGGGAAGAAAGTACTGGTACTTATTCCTGAGCAATAACCCTTTCCCAACCAGAAAACTGCATTATACTAAGTCAAACCACCTACGTTAAAGTACAATAACATCCAAAATCCACAAAACAGTGAGATCATTATTGGGCTGGCCTAAATGCACCAAATATGTGTTGCAAGCTTTTGATGCTCCACTGGCTTCTTTATTAGGCAAAGGTGTTAAAAAATCATAGAGAGAGAAAAAAAAATAGGTCGACATCTTGTCAAGATGCCGTTGTTGGTGTTGCTGCTTTCAGTATGGAAGGATACCTATGGAGACAGGTCATTCCTCCTCCTGGCCATGTGGATTCTGGGAGACAGAGAGGTTTAAAGTCCCAGAAATAAAATTTAAACTCCATTAGCAACATAAAAGATGCTTCTTTTGAGACCCAAAGTTGCCTCTGTCCTCTTTTAGGCTACCTGTCCACTTATCAGGCAGCGAATATTGAATTTCTCAAGAAGCCTCCACAATGGTTGCATTAGGAAAACTTTTAGGTGCTGTTTAGGTAAAACACACAAAATGCTGTCCCAATTTTTTTTAAAAAAAATGTATTATCTTCACAAGCATTAGGCAATTGGGCATCTTCCAGATGTTCTATACTGTAATATCCATAACTCCTGCCCATGCTGGCTCAAACTAATGGGAGTTGTCCAAAATATTGGGAGGGCACCAGGTTGTCTATCCTTGGTTTATAGTGACTGGCTTTATGATGGGAGCCTTTCCCAGCCTGACCTAGAGGGGATTCCCTTATTGGGGGGGGCCTTACCTTTGCAAAACACTTGCCCTACCAAAGAGCAGAGCTGAGAGGGATTTAAAAAAAAAACTTTTTGGGAGACTCCAACTCCCAGAACCCTAGCCTTCATGGGCAATACTGGCTGCAGGATCCTATGACTTATAGTCTAAAAAGTAGCTTTCCAACTTCTGTCAATGAGCTAGGCCCCCTCTTCCCCACCTAGGCAGTTTGAACATTGAACTGGGGTTCTCCAGATATTTGGGGCTAGAACTCTTAGAAGATGCAGCCAGCATTCCCAGTGGCCAGGGATTTATAGCTGTGATCCCAAACACTTGGTGGAGTCCATGTTTTCATTCCCTGGACATTGACTGGCTCTCTGGGATTACAGGCAGATCTGGGATCTGTTCTCAGCTTTATCCAGGGTTGAGCCAGGGGACCTTGGGCTACAGGGCATGCACACATACCCTTCAACTTGGTAGGGACAGTCTCAATTAATTCTCTTTCTCAGCTTCTTTAAAATGCCCTGCTTTCTGTCTCCCCCAACCAGTTTCCCCCTCTGTGCTCACCTTACTTGCATTTGCTGCAAACTGAGTTCAAAGTGCAAAAAGGGCTTTGCACTCAATTAAGTCAGCAAGGAGGAGAGGAGAGAAGAGGAGGCAGAGTCACAGCCTTCCCAGTAGGCTCAGGCAAAAGCAAACTGCTGCTGTATCTCCTACCTTGTGTGTTCTTCCTCACTATGGACGTTTGCTATCTTGACCACACTCCGATGTTGCTTGGCCACGTGTGTCCAAGGTTTTCCTCTGTGAAACATTGGAGGAGATAGATGGAGGGGGACAGATCAAATCAGAGCTTTGGCAGGATGGTAGCCAGCACACACACACACACCTGTCACGTTTCTTTTTATGACTTGTTTGCATTTTGGGAGCACCAGAGTTCAAGATGTGACCATGCTTTGATGCTGCATGGCCACATGTATCCTAATTTTCATCACTGAAATGTTGGAGGGTATGTAGACTTGGAAAAATTCCTTTTTGGACTACAACTCCCAGAGTCCTATGGCCAGTATGGCTTGCCTTATGTATATAAAGAGGGCAAGTGAACAAGCAGCCACAGAATAGAGAAAGGCACAGGGTCAGATCGCTGGTGGGAGAGGCAGAGTCCCCTCTTAGACCTTGGCATGTGTCTGAGGGTCCTTTTGGCCCCGATCCCTGATACAGTGCAAGCCCAGAAGCAACCCAGGAGGGAAAAAGAAAAAGAAAAAACAGATTTCATTTTGAATTTTTTTATTGGCATAAATAATTCATACATAATTTACTCACCAAACACCTCACAAGAGCACAAGGAAACCAAAGAAGAAAAGAAAAGCAACCCATTTTTGTTTTATTTTAAATGTGCAGTCTACGGCACCTCGCACCCCAGTCAAACTGCAGAAATTATAAATACTTTCCTTTGAGTGTAGAAAACTTTATAAATGGTACTGTACAAATTTACAATCTGCAAGGAGAACTGCCGTGCCTTAGTTTGTTGTTTTTCTCTTCCCAGTTTTTCTTTTTCTTTTGGAGGGGGAAGGGGAGAGTTTGGATTCAACTCAGTGGTTTTGTCTGCATCTATTTTTCCTCCAGTGATGAGAATTCAGCATCAACCACCACAAAATAGAGATGTTTATATTCCATATGTAGTTATTTATAATTGTGTGTGTGTGTATGTGTCTGTGTGTTTTAAATGAAATCTCAGAAGAAAGAAAGAATGAGGGCAGTCTAGCAGGATGCTCTGCTACACATATCCCACTGCCAAAAACTTTTTCTTTAATTCTATGAAGCTTCATTCCAAAGATTTTTTCCCCCTCCCTACCTCTTTGTGTTCCTTTTACCACTGTCTAAAATCTCTTGGATGTGTGTGGCTGGTTAATTGCCTTTCTGATAGTATAATATAGCTTTCTCTTGCTTTCCTATATATCTGATCGTATTTATATAACTTTCCCTTGTGACTAACAAAACAGAAATAGTAAAGTATTATAGCCAACATGCTTTGCAATAGAACATGAGCCATGTAGACAAGGTGGCAGTTTTCCAGTTATCTCCATTTTGTTAGGACTGCCACCATGGCTACAACACGCTTCCATGTTTTGCGATGGCACCAAACATTTTGCGATAACACTTTGACATTTCTGCTTTGTTAGTGACTCTAATATAGATATGGAATAAGTCAAAGGGGCAAATCTGGAGGGTCTAGGAACCATCTTCCACCTGCCAGACCTTCTATATTTATTTATTCTGAAATACTCCAGTGTTTGTCTGAGCACAGGGGCTGCCGAATTCCTACCCCTGGTTTAAGGGGTTAACTGAATCCTTCTGAGATCAAGAACAGCTTGCCTGAAGTGATGGTTGATGCTTAAAAAAATCAGTGTGTATATATCCATGGCTGCATCCACATTGCAGATATAATCTGGTTTGACATCGCTTTAACTGCCATAGCTCAATACTATGAAATTGTGACAAACTGCCATTCCCAGACTTCCATAGCATTGAGCCATGGCAGTTAAAGCAGTGTCAAACTGGGTTATTTTTGCCGTGTGGATGCAGCCTGTGTGTATATACACAACCTGATTTGTTTATATCTGTACAATGGCTTGAGTAGGTCAACAGAAGAAGATTTCACAAAGAAAGAAAAATGAAGGGGAGTAGCATACCAGCACTACATGGTTTCCATAAGAGGAGTTCTGTGCATCTCTCTCTTAGTTGAATGGAATTTGTGTACATGACTTCCCCACTTGGGAATGTGACCAGAATGATGTGTCACAGCTCACTCTGCAAATCTGAACCAATGCACAGAAAACAGAAGCAGCCATTTTAAAGAATAAAAACAAAAACAAAAAATAAACTCACACCCAAACTGTACAGTATCTGAGATTTGGCATGTATGTATACATAGCGCTGCATACATACATACAGATGTGAGTCTATATCCATATGTACTTATGTACAGAAGGCAGAAAACTGTGTATTTTACAGAGAATAAATCTGAATGCCTGTCGCTCAGCATCTTTTTAATGTAACTAAGTAAATGAACAAAACTGCACAGCCAGGTGCCTTCCAGATATGTGGGACTACAATTCCCATAATACAGAGATATAGGGTCTGGTTGACCTGAGCTTAATCCAACACATTTTGAAGCTACTCAGTTTGGGAGGTACATGTGTCTGCAAGGGTCACACAGAAGCAGACTACGAGGGCTGAGCTCTAGAACGTTATTTCCCAGTTTTTCCCAGCCTACTGGCTGCACACATCAATGAAAATCTGAATGTCTGGAAAAGAAAATCTCATTCCATGATTTGAATATGTGGGAGCCACAACAAAATACTCCTGTTAGGCATTCCAGCCAGCCAGTCGCACCCTCTTGTACAATGCTAGAAGCCAGTGATTCTTACCTTTTGGCACACCACATATCTTGGACTTCAACTCCCTGGATCCCTAGCCATTGGCCATGCTGGCTATGGCCTCTAAAAGCTGAAGTCTAAAACATCTGGAGGACCAATGTTGGAGAACCGCTGCTATAAGCACTTAAGAGGCTCACACATGATGTTCTCTCCATCTTCTATTTTTCTTGTTTGGCAGACACCCAGTATTCTGGGGCTTCTCAGACAGTTCATTCCACCCTGGGTTTTTAAAAAGTTTATTCCCTTGAGCTTTCTAAAAATTAGTTGGTTAGTTTGTTTTTCACTTCTGCATCTATCTGGATTTCCCTGAGCACCCTGATATTATCTTCTTTCACTGTGCTATGATTTTGCTCTATTTCTGTTGCTGCTCACCTCTTGAATTTGCTACGAGGGCGACTGATGATGCAGACCCCCAACTTCTACCTCCCTCTACTTGGCTCAGGGGCCAGGGATGATGGGAATGGCAGAATACCATATTGCCTATCCTTGTAGTCAAGCATCAGTCTGGATGTAGTCAGGCATCATTCCAATTGAATACAATGAAGCTCATTGCTGAATAAACTTGCCTAAGAGTGCATGGCAAATCAAGAAATCATCAAGCCCTCACCATCCAACACAGAACTTGGAAAAGGTTCCTCTTTGGGGACTGCAGCTCCCAGAATCCTCCACTCAAAGAGCAACTTTGAAAAATACTCTGTGAATGCTTGGAAATAATGCCAGGAATGAGCATTGTTTACACACTAGCAGGTGTCTTGGGGTACAGATGCTGCCATGTGGTGTTGTCTAGCATGTGTTCAAATTGTCTGTGCTTGTTGCTGTTGGCAGGATCCCAGTTGGGGCTTCAAATGTCATGATGGGGGTGGCAGAAGTAAGTAGCTGGACTTGGGTAAAGTGAGAACACATAGATACCAGAAAAGGGAAAGGGGTATTAGAGCAGGGAATTTTTTTTTAAAGACCTCCCATAGCAGAAATCTATATTAGCTCTGATTGAGCATACACAGTGAGTTTATCTATCCTCAGTTCATAATCTGGCATGGAAAAACCTTCTGCAAGAGAATCCTCTAACTGAGACAGCACAAACATCTGCCGACAAAATGACATTACACGACCGCTATAGTGCCTACCAACATAGCGCAACATATGTAGATCAATGGTCAATGTGCATGGCTAACAAGCCAGTGTCATTGCAATGCACAACGTGCAAAGGCAATGCATAAAGGCAATGTACAGTCACATCCCACCCTGTGTACTTCAGTGTTCTGTTACCCGTGCAACAATCCCACATGCACAACTCCACTTAGGCTGCCATCAGCTGGATACAACCATTACACATTGGCAAAACAAAAAACAACCCACCACTCTCCATGCATCACAACTTATGCCTGCTTAATTAATTTTGATAAAGTTGAAGGGAACATGTTCAATCCCTGACATGAACTATGGGGTTAGAGCTGAGAGATACAGAGAGAAAGAGACTGATCCAGTAAATGGCTATTCAAGCAGCAGGACACTGCAAAGTCAGTAGGGGGCAATCTTGCTATGTTTTGACAAGGGGGCAACAGCTTTGAGAGGGGCCTGGGCAATATGCCCTCTGCCAAAGAGGCAGCATATGTCCTGGTGGTGCAGTGGTTAAATGCCTGTACTACAGCCACAAGGTGGTGAGTTCGATCCCAGGGCTCCATGGTTGACTCAGCCTTCCATCCTTTCGTAGGTCAGTAAAATGAGTCCCCAGCTTCTTGGGGGTAATTGGCTTATACATTGTAAACCATTTCAAGAGTGCTTAGTTCACTGATAAGCAGTATAGAAATGTATTTCCTATATTGCTGTATGCCACTTAAGTGGTATCATATGCCCCTCCATGTTGCCCCCCCCCCGACCATCAAGCTTACCAGGTATTGGGAAATATTGATCTCCTCTCTCTCTCTTTCTCTTTCTTTCTTTCTTTTCTTTTCTTTTCTTTCCTGTTTTAACTAGGGAAGCGCACATTCTGCAAAACAAAATGGCCAAGACTGCAGCTGTCATCCACCTTCTTTTCCCAGAATGCATCTGGAACACAAAGTAATGGAGCCTGGAGGCATCAGAAAAAGGGACCAGTGACTCAGACCCACTAACCTCTTGTTTGGATTCTTACAATGTTTTGTACCTGAGGCTGTCTTAGAAGACAACTCAGAAGCTTCAGCTCAAGCAAAGCATGGCTACAAGTTCTAATGGAGACTGGGCATTGTACATTATTTTGGCCCTTTCTCGCCTTCACTGGCTTCCAGTTCATTTCTGAGCCCAATTCAGAGGGCTCATTTTGACCTATAAAGCTTGACATGGCTTAGACCTACTTAAGGTTGTCCACAGAAGTTCTTCCGCCAGTGACCTTCATTCTGAAGTGGTGACAAGAGAGAAGAGTTTTTTAGCAGTGGCCCCAAGAATGTGAAATGCTCTTCCAAGGAAGCTCACTTGGTGCCCATATTTGCTATCTTTATGGTACTAGGCTAAGATTTTTTTTTTTTAAAAAAACCCTTTCAGGTACTACTGTTGCATATTCAGTATTTAAGATCTATTATTTTAACTCCTACAGTGTGGCTTCATCTTTTCTGTTTAGTGATGGGTTTTAGTTGTTGTATACTTATTATGCTGAATAGATCATCAGTGTGTATCTACTGGTTTTATGTTGTGTTGAATTTTATTGTGTTCACTGTGATTTTGGTTATGTAATGCTTTAAACTAAACTGTGCAACACCTGGAGAAATCTTACTGTCAGCTTTATAATGCTTTAATGTGGTGATTTTAAATGGTTTTAAACTTTTGAAATTTGTTGAATTGGAAGCCACCTTGGGTCCCATCCTGGGAGAAAGGTGGCATATTAATAAAGTAAAGTAAATAAAATAAAACAAGGCATTTAACCAGCGTAACAAACAAACCTCTTACGTAAATGAAGTGGTAACCAGTGCAAAGAAAAACAGAAGTTGAAATTCTAAAATATAATTGGGGATGACATCTCAATTATGTTTAGAAAGGAAAAGCTAGTATAAACTATGGATAGATGAGTTGGTCAATTTTGCTTTTCCCCACATTCTTTTTTTTAAAGAAATTCTGTAAAATTTATAAGGATATTTTCAATTTTAGGCAATTCTCAATTTCTTATCAAAAAGCCTCAACCATATAGATGGTCCAAATTCAATAGGCAGAGCTATTCCTAGCATGGAAAGGCCCATACTGTACTTGCCTGCCAGTGGGTGTTTAAAAGATAAAGAGCCTCTCAGAAAAAAGAAGTGGCAGTCCTAATTTTGCATCACAAACGTAGCTGAATACACAAGGATTCAAAATCCTGGTCTTTAAGAGACAAGTCCTTCACCTGGATGGGGAAATCTGTCAGTTTTGCTCTTTCCTTCATATTAAAAACAAATCAAGTGCCTTCCCTCAGATTTATGAATATGTGCATTTTTAAAAAGCTCTTATTCAAAAAGGAAAACAGAAGAAATTAAATCCCAATCTATCCCTAGGTGAAGTCCCTCAACACTTGACACTCGGTATGCCCACTTTTCTTTTGCTTATAGTCAGAGTGGTGCATAGGAGCCATTCTGTGAATGGATACAGCCAGACACAACTGCCTGAAATGGAGAGGGGAGGGAGAAGATCCAAAGCTTGCTTGGCAGATCTGTAAATAAACCCACGTCTCTATGGAGCTTGCTAATAAATCCAAGCTACCGGATGACCTCTATCACTCCCGCGGATCTCCTATTAGATGGTATTGTGGTGATTTCCCTTATATTCTCTGTTATGAAGAGCGGGTTATTTTTAAACCGGATAAAAATCTACAGATAAAAGCTGGGGTTGAAGTGGGTGGTCAGGACTTAAACAACAAAGATCAGGGAAGGTGGGGGGGAAAATTAAGATTTGTTATTAATAACAAAGACTTTCAAAAATAAGAACATGTGATACAAATGACACCCTTGCTTGGAGGGAAGGAGGAGAGGACCAAAGAATTTGTGCTGGATGTCGGGCAGCTCTTTGTGCAACAGATTGTCTCTTTTCATCTCCTAGTCTTATTCCCCTACTCTCATCCAGAACATCTCCAGCTCTTTCACTTCTCTCTCTTTCACTTCTCTCTTCCTTGCATAGCATTCTAAGAGAGGTTCTGGAACCAGGGGACACGGAAGGAAAAGAAACACCATCAAGCTTGGCTCAAGACATTTTGTTGCCTGAGACAAAAGACAACATGATGCACCAAGCTGACTGGGCTGGCAGGTGAACCTTCCCATAACACTGGCAATGGAAGATAGGTCTGCACCACCTCTGTGGGCACCAGGCTAGTATAGGGGGTACAAAACAGCCTTTGTAGCACTCTTACCTCTGAACTCATTTGTCCTGCCTAACAATAGGGCCAGACCTGGGCATCACCAAGATTACTCAGACAGGCATTCGGAAGTCCCTTTCTACCTGTGATTAAAAATATATATATATATTAAAAATGACTTCAGTGGATTGAGCACAGCATGGGGGCCATCCTTATGGATAGTTTCTCTTAACCCGAGGGCACATACATCATATTTTTTACATTTGTTCAATCATACACTGAGGTGACATAGCTTTATACATGGCCATGATTTACACCTTCCTTTGACTCACTTATTCTTAAGAAAATAAACAGTTCTTCTAAATAAATGGCCCCTGGCTCAAAAAGGTTGCCTACCCCTGATCTAGACATTTGAATTAAATATGGACATTTACCTGGGAATAAGTCCTGCTAAACACAATGGTGTGTGTGTGTGTGTGTGTGTGTGTAAAATTTTCCTATTGAATACTAGTTTGTCTGGGCTCTGAAAATTTCCTCATACACTCCTGGTGGCTAGATGAGCACAAGGAAGATTAAAGGGTTACTGGACCTTTCATAGTTGTGTAGAAGAGATAATTTCTGCAGATGTAGTGTCTCTTGGCCTTAATCCATGCACTCAAGCATAGATAAATACATGGATGGAGATGACAACTCTTTCACCCCTTATTATGTTTTTCCGGGACAAATGATGCAGCTTTACACAGCTGAGAAAACTTGTGCAACTTTTTCAGTGCTAGTACAATTCCGCAACTAGATTCTGGTCTCAGGAGACATACTTCTGAGCCAATCCCTCTTCACCTCAATGTTGGAAGTAGGCAATAGCTATGGAACAAAGCAAGAGCTCTTTAAGGGCAGACAGATCAGAACTAGAGGTGGAGGAAGCAGGACAAATCTTGGCAATCTTCTTTAAGGCCTTTGAAACAACAGTTCCCTTTCAACAGGCTAGCTTTCTCAGGCTGCTCTGTCCATGGTTCTGAAAGCCATAACCCCGTCTATTGGCTGTGATTCTGCCATATGTGCCCCGGTCTGGCCTGACCTTACCAGATGTGACTCTGCCCTGCTTTCACTGGTCTGTTCTTGCCAAATGTGTCTTGTCTGCTCCCCTGCCAGTGGATGCTGCTGCCTACAAAAAGCAGAATGCATTGCATAAAACAAAAAAGCTGTGCAAACTTTGCATATGCAGAATACACCCTTTCTCTAAGCAGAATGTGGATTCCACACACTCCATCCATCCAACTGAACACACACAGGCCCAGCAAAAGGGTGCAGGAACACACACATACACTCACCATAAATTTAAAGCAGTTCTGTTTTGGGGCATGTGTTGCTATCCACCTCCTCATGCTGGTCACTCTCAGAAAGACACCACTCTTCCAGAACTAAAGATACCACTGGGATCCATGCAAACTCCAAGCTCCATTTGGTAATTAACCTTTTTATAGGGCAGAAAAGTGAGCTAAGCAAGCTCCCTCCTGCTTCTTCACTTTGCCTCCTGAATATAAAGTGCTCCTGAATCCACAGAGTACAATACTTTCTGGTTCTCTGCAAATGTGTTCACCTTGGCAAGGCATTTAAGGAGAAAGATAGGCTAGTCGTGTCCTTAAAAGTCTTCTGAATGTTATTTTTAAAGACGTGAGCGTTTATACCAGCAAGACTGGACCAAGTCATTTTGCTGCCCGAGGCCAAGGAGAAGATGGCACCCACCCACCCAAATACACACATGGATGATAATGGGGCTGGCAGCTGAATCTGACTTCAACATTGATGACAGGACAGCTTTCTTCGCTGCATGATGGATGGCAAAAAGGCTAGCTTAGAAACAGCTTGGAAAAGTTGCATCAGATGCAAAACGGCTGCAGCCTTGTCACACACTACACCATGTTAATTTTACCATGGTTTTAAGTGGGCAGCAGAACTGTATTTCATTTGAAAGAGATTCAAACAACGTCCTGATTTCTGAACTAGAAAAAGCCAAGTTTCATGCCTCTTTGCAGCTACAGTATACCAGGCCAACCTGCAAGCTGTCTGTTCCAGAACAAGCTTTTGCACAACAAGTTGACCTCATCCCCAACTGTGAGTATGCTAAGAGCGCTCCTCACTCCTCACCCACACACCATTCTTACAGATACTTTCAGGTCACTCTGACTGTCTTCTTTGTGTGTTGCACTGGGCGATACGCCAGCAGACACGGGTTAACAATCTACTGTAGAGACCATCGTGTTCCACTGCAGGGAACTGAGCTTGTAAGGTAGCCGAAAAGGGGACTGTTGTTCTTATTTCTTCACCAGGCAGATAGCCAAAACTCTTAATCTAAAAGGGCTGAAAAACAGAGAAACTAGAATTAACTCACAACTACTTCATGGAACAGTGGACCATCCATTCTTGACCCTCACATAGCTAGTTTCAGGGCTTAGGAAAGTTCATGTTCTTCTTTCTTTCTTTCTTTCTTGAGGTGATGGAGGGAACTACAACTGGCCATGCTGGCTGGGAGATTCTGGAACACCATAAAGGTAATGCCTCCAAGTTCATCTGCAGATTTATCTGAGAGTAATCTTTCTTCAACCCCCCCCCCCTTTTTATCAGATTGTATGCAATCATTCTCCATTCCACTGTGATTAATAGCAGAAGAACAATAGATTTGGATGGCTCTAGAATACAACCCAGGTTTCTAGTCTTTAACACTGAGGGAAATGTTTAAGATAGGCATTGAAACCTGTGCCAGACCTACTGCCTTGTGGCTTAGAACTATGCCAAATGCACCATGCCAGCTTAACATGAGGACTAGTTCTGTCTGGACTATTGAAAAGAGACTTAAGTGAGTGTGTACATAAGACAGAACTGAGTGGTTTCTTCCAGAACATGCTGTTCTTTGACCTACTGCAACCACTGTTGGTGCCAGGTCTGAGCATGTCTAGGATAACTGCATTTATGCCACTCACATTGCCACCATGGTGGACACCCCCTCCCTCATCTCCAAGAATTGAAAATAGCAGTAGGGACTGCAATCTCTTTGTTTTTCTGCCAAGCCCCAGTCTGGGCGCTTCTGTCCACTATCTTCAGTCTAGTCCCTGGGCCATCTCATGGGCTTCTGGTAAGGTTGAGACAGGATTCTGTTATCCTGGCCTACTTCATCAAAATTTTCCCCCCTGCCTACAAAAGTCAACCAAGAGGGCATTCTACTCTGAAAATGCCCCCTGCCACTACTCTGTTGGCAGAGGGCACACTGTCTAACTCTTTGAGCAATTGTCCAACCATGCTTTGCAAGGAGGTCAAGCTGTTTCTTCCCCCACCCCACTGCTAGCGGTGACCAGGTTCTCTGCTCCTCATGGACATCACTTGTTTCTTTTTTCCTCCTGGACAGAAAAGCTCTCAAGGAGGAAGGATAGCTTTCACTGCCCTGGCTCAGTGCTAGGGAATCCTGGGAATTGTAGTTTATTGGGGCACCAGAGCTCTCTGACAGAGAAGGTGAAAGGTCTCACAAAACTACAATTCGTAGAATTCCCTAGCATTGAGAGAGGGCAGTTAAAGTGTGTTTTGGACCTAAGTCTTGAGTCCACCTCTGAGAATGGCTGCAGGTGGGAGTCGAACTGAGAACCAACATATTTTCTGCAGCCTATTTGTGGGCAGAGAAATATAAGGAAACCTTCCATCAAATTTCTCCTTGGGGTGGTGGCAGGAGGGAATTCTCCACCGTTTTCTCAGGGAAGGGCTCACCATTAGCAGCAATGGCCATTTGCAACCCCTTGGCCCCCAAACTGTTTTGTTTCATTTTTCTTGTTGCATGTCGCTCCAGCAGCAAGTGCCTTGGCCACTTGGCCACCACTCTGTGCCCACTGCAGTGTCCCAGATACACTATTGCTCTTGGACACTGTGGAAGGAACAGAGTGACTGCCGCACACAGAAAATGGAGCAAAATTATTAGGAGAAAAAAATTGGGAAGTAGCCTTCTTTGGGAATAAGGCAGCAATATCAAAAGGCAGTATGGCGCCATGGTCAGAATGCTGGACTAGGATAGCAGAGACACAGGCTCGAACCCCCGCTTGGCCATGAAACTCACTGAGCAGTCTGGCTCATCTCACAGGGTTGCTATGAGGATAAAATGGGAAGGAAAGGTCCATGTACATTGTGGTGGTGGTGGTGGTGGTGGTGGTTTCCAACTTACGGTGACCCTAAAACAAACCTTTTTTGTGGCAAGATTTGTTCAGAGGGGGTTTACCATTGCCTTCTCCTGAGGCTGAGAGAGTGTCACTTGCCCAAGGTCACCCAGTGAATTTCCATGGCCAAGTGGGGACTCGAACACTGGTCTCCAGAGTTGTAGTCCAATCCTTAAACCACTATGCCACCCTGGCTCTCCACGTACATTACCCTGGAGCTTATCAGAGCAAAGACAGGATCGGAAAGTAAGATTTAAGTAATAAATAAATAAATAAATAACAAGAAATCTTGCTTCAGTGCTAAAACTGAATGTTGGGACCCTGTTGGTTTACTGCAAAGGTCTCAAGAAGATTTAAATTGTTTTTGTTTTTTTTAAATTGTTGTAAAAATTTTAAAGTATTTTTATCTTGTGAGCTACCTGGAGTCCCTTTCTGGGAGAAAGGAGGCATAAAAATGAAATGAAATGAAATAAATTAGTCCTGAAAGGTGTACCAGAAGGCCATTCCTTTCTTCCAGAATGATGCAAAATGATTCCTTCAGAGAGGTGCCCTGGGAGCCTAAAGCTAAACAATGCAGCCCTCTGATATCATCTGCATTCATGGCATTGTCAGGCGTCAAACTACCAGCAATTTCAAATAACTTCATAAGAAGTTGCAAGCAGGACTACTCCAAGTCATGTTGCTGCCTGAAACAAAGAACTAGATGCTCTCACTCTGTTTCCATGTACAGAAAGGATTCTTACTTTAACTATGATATCTGGACAGCATCTACCACTGCATCAGAAGCAATAGGCTGGCTTGATGTGTATAGGTTCGGTGATATGACGCATGAACCTGGTAGAACCTGGTTCTATGGGGCTCCAGAATCCCCAGATGAGGCCCACAAAAAAAGCCTAGAAAAAATCAGGGGAGGGATTTTTTCTCCCGTCTCTTTCTTTCCTGGGCCTTCCCATTTCTTGGGAAGCCTTGTGAAAGAGAAGCATCTTCCTAATTGCAAACAGCCAGCAAGAGGCATGGAGGCTGAGGTGGAGGGTTCAACAAGCTCACCCTGACACACAGTCTTCATTGTCCACACTATGTGCAACAGCCCTGCTTTTGAATCCTTGCCACCTTGCAGAGCACTGATGGATGCATGAGAACCTGACCAACTATCTAAGCAGCCAGAGATAGTTCCTGATTAGAAGGATGCCATGGAAAAGTTGCCTGTAGGGGCTACAACTTGCTGAACCCCTCACTAGTCTACAAAGGTAACTTTTCCAAGTTCCGACACATGCCTGGCTGGTTCTAGGGTGGAGTGGGACACTGAATATGCCATGTATAATCAAGGAAGAAGTAGCAACAGAGATAGCAAGAAAGAGTGGAAAAGCTATCAATTCCACATGTCAAACAAATAAGCACGACTGCAAAGAGTGGGTTGATAATCACTAATGGAGAAGGCTGAAGAACACTTAGCCTTCTCAAGGTTGTTGGACTGCAACTCCCATCAGCCCTAGCCAGCACAGCCAAGTGTAAAGAGTGATGGGAGTTGCTGCCCAACCTTACAGAAGTGATTTTTGGATAACAATCCCCAGAATCCCCCCAGTTAGCACAGCTACCTGGGGGATTCTGAGAGTGGTAGTCCAAAAAGCAACTAACCCAATCTCTGGTTGTGGTCCAACAATGTCTGGAGAGTCACACATTTTTCATCTCTGTGTTGAGTTCTTAGATGCTCAAATCAGGAATCTGCTTGCAGGGATCCCTCACCCCACCTCCTGCTGCTGCCAAGACAACCAGATGCATAATAACATGGGGCTGCTACACCTTTTGTAGCTAAACCACAAAGCGGTCAGGATTCCTGTTCACTTTTGCAGCTGGACATCTGAACTCCCAGTCAACCACTATGTTGGAAACAATTGAAATCCCCATCTCCTCTAGTAAGCATTTCACTGTGGGGTGGAGGTGGATTCAGCAGCATTTTTCTCCAAGTGAGAAGAATAAAATAACAAACCAAATAAATTAAACTAAAAGAAAACCCACGTCAGCCAGGGAGGGTGCTGCACACATCTGAAGAAAAAATTTGTGACTCTCCGATGAAGCTCTTCATTCCCCCTGCTTAAATAGCAACCAGTAGGAGGGACCAAAGATGAGCTGCTGCCACAAGTCTCCAATATTTGCAAAGGGCAATGTGGAGGAAGCATTCTTGCAGGACCATATCCAAAACCTGCTTCCAGTGTTGTCCAACCTGCTCTTCATTTGCATCCCCGACACAGAGTGGCATGCTCCGCTTGCTATTCAGGTGTTGTGTCCCTTCTGGAGATCAGCATGCGGCCATTGGGCTTTTGTCCTGGGGCCTTCCCAAACCTGCCATACCCCTCTAGCCTTCCATGGACTGAGGAAGAGGAGGAGGATGTGGATAGGGAAGAGGATGTGAAGAGAGGAAGGAAGGCATAAAAAGGTATCATCCCCCTGAGCCATCTGTCACAGCCTGAAAGAAAACAGAGAAGAGACTATTGGAAAATGAAGACAAATATGGCATTCCCCCCCCCCCCCCAGACATTCACCTCTTGCCTCTTCCATCACATTAGTTCAGGGCTAGGCAATATAGCATCCTCCAAATGTTTGGAAGAACAACTCACACATTGACTAGCTAGGGTCCACGGGAATTTGGGTGTTCTTGCTCCAGATTATCATGAACTGTGACTGTTCCTTTGTCCTCAACAAGGAGTTGAAGGGATTTTGTGGTGGCCCCTGATCTTTGGCAGTCTTTCTGAATTCCACTGGAGATTAGGCAGACACAGATTAAAATCCTATTAGTGACCTATGTGCCCAGAACGTGGGGTTTCACATGCATATGTCTGTTTTTGCACAAGATGCTATTCAGTAGGGGTTTTTTTTGCAGAAAGTCACCTTCTCAACCTAGGAAGCTTTCAAGCTCGATGGACTCTGCCATGGCCATTTACTGGCTGAGAAGCTGGGGAGGAGACCAGACAGCATGCGGCTGAAATTCTGCAGCTGGGGTAATTAAAATGAGGTCTTTCTCCTTGACTCACCGGAGAGCTGGAGAATGACCTCATTTCTCTTCCTCCAGCAACAGAATTGCAGCCAGACGCTGCCTGGTCATCTTCCCCCCAACCAGTAGCAACAGCAACTCTGAGGTTTAGGAGAGAAGCATGGAGCCACATGCGCAGAGCATTACGCTCTGCATGCTGTGACATAGAATCCTGTCCGCTGTCTCTCCTCTCTTTCTGGAAGGCAGAATAAAGAAAGGCAATGTCAAATACAGTGAGCCCTTGGCATCTGCTGATATTTGGTTCCAGGACATTTGGTGGATATCAAAATCCGTGGATGCTTAAGTCCCATTAAATACAATGGCAGAGTCAAATGTTGTGCTTTAGATAAAATGGCAAAATCAAGGTTTGTTTTTTGGAATTTATATCTTTTTGGAATATTTTCCAAATATTTTTGGAATCATTTATAGTTGATTATTTCATTTTGTATTTTGTGCTTGTCTGTGTACTTTTTTATTGTTGCACTGTAGTTTATTTACTATTGCATTTTTAGTATTGTATTCTAGTATTATATTCTAGTGTTCTAGTATTCAAGAGCCAGCGTAGCATAGTGGTTTGAGTGGTGGACTACAACTCTGGAGATCAGAGTTCAGCTCTCCACTTGGCCATGGAAAACCACTGGGTGACCTCAAGCATGTCACACACTCTCAGCTTCAGAGGATGGTAATGGCAACCCCCTTCTAAAGAAACTTGCCAAGAAAACCATGTGATGGATTCACTATATAAGTTAGAACTGATTTGAAGGTACACAACACACACAACACGCATTCTAATATTGTATTTGAGTATTGTATTCTAGTATTGCATTTTCATATTTTATATTATTGAAGTAGTTCCAAACAGTTTATTCTGTTGTAAACTGCCATGTACATGGAAGGCACTATATAAATAAACAACAACAACAATTTTCAAGCCGTGAATGCTTGACTCTGTGGATAAAGAATCCGTGGATATGGAGGGCTGACTTTAGTGCTAAGTGTGGTTCTTTTAGTGGTCCTCTGTAAACTCCCACATATGGGTCATGGGCAAAGTGCATCAATTGGAAACATCTAGGACTGAACAATCATTTTCATAGGAGCTTCACCCTTCCACAGTATGCACATCTAGGTATAGTTCTCACTCAGTCCCTGTTTTGAGCACACTAGCAGCACCCAGAACCTCACAAATTGGGAGGACACAAGAGAGAGGAGGCGGCTGTGTGACTTCACAGATGATCATGCAAAGAACAACAGTTACAAGTTACCTGTTCCTTTTTATGGTGTGTGTGATTCAGCCATATTATCAAAGGACACAGAGTGCCATACAATCCAAAACCTAAGAACGGTCCATCCAAAGGCTGCATCTGCCCTGGAACTGGTATCTAGTCTATAATGCTGAACAGAGTGTTGACAGTTGAGACCATGTTCCTGCTCTACTGACATGATGCAAGGGATTCCCCCTTAGGAACACAATATAAGCTTATACCTCGTCAAATAATCTATAGCACCACATGAAGTGGTCTCTTGGCCATTTGGAAGGCTAGGACTCTCATAAAGGTTACTTACAGAGAAAATCTCTGAGAATATACTAGAAGACCCTCTCCAGGCTGTGAATAGCAAACAACCTCGGAGTCTTACACAACTTGTGATATTTGATTAGTCACAGCCATGCAAACATACAAAGTATGCAATAATCTGTCAAAATATGAAGAAGGATTTCAGAAAGGTAAGTAGGACAATATCTTGGCTGAAGTGACAAAGCTGATGCTGTGATAGACAAAAAAGATCTGACACACTGAGCAGGAACCATGCCTAGACCTGCATATTGAGGTGTGGCGAGGCTACTGCCAAAATGACCCCACAGCTCTATAAGTTTCCAAATGATGCATTACACGTATGGATGTAACAAAGGATGAGAGCATCCCAATCCACACATTAATCTGGGAATCAGTTTGATAAATGTAAACATGGGACCATACAAAATTCTTGAGCATTCTTACTCATAATGAACGTGTCACGTTACTTTCAACTATGAGCAACAAATGTAGAGTGTAATCCCAACTCACTAAACTCAACTGCATTGAGCTCAGTGGAGGATAGGGAGACTTGGAGATGTCTCATCCACAGGGTTGCCATGAGCTGAGATTAACTTGAAGGTGGTTAACAACAATAACAAAGACCCCTGATGGGCACAGTCCTCCAGTCCTAGTAACACGGAACACCTCCAGTTATTATCTTTCAACTGGAAAAAGAAAATGAAGGGAAAGTACATAAGCACAACCACCAGGTTTGTTTGGTCCTCTGAAAAATTAATAACCAGCTCTACTATCCCACTATTGATGTGAGCAGAAAAAGCTGGGCATGGAAAAAATTTGGGAGGAAACTGGAAGTTTTAACAAGTGTAGTTCCTGCTTGAAGGTCCCTTCCTTCCTCTCTCTTTTGAAAATCTTTACTGGTGAAACACAGCAAGGAACAGAAATGGCTTACAGTGTTCACTCCAGCTGTGAGCAGACAGTTGGCTTAGCAACAGGGGGCTGACAGTTTTGGGGAGAGCCTCAAATTTATACCCTAGGGACATGTGTAAAGAGTCAGAGCAGGAAGAACCGAAGGCAGGCTTCAGCCACCCTGGTTAGTATTTCTAAAGGCTGGTATTTTATTGTTTGGCTGCTGATAAACTCTGAGCCCTTGACCTAAATACATGTGCATGCCAAGACTCCAGGCTTAATTAGAGCCAAATCTCTGCCTTGGGAAACAGTTCAGAATGCCTGGCTCAGCAGTGGAAAATGTGAACTTTTTAAGAAAAGAGGGAACAGGCCCGTGTAGAATGTATTTCCATCTGCCATGACATTTACTTGATGGAATGGCCACTCAACTGTACTTGGACTCATGCAGCTGTTGTTTTCATAGAGACAGAGTTGGAAGAGGCCACAAGGGCCATCCAGTCTTCCCTCCCAACAGCTCTGTACATTGTTGTTGTTGTGTGCCTTCGAGTTGTTTCCAACTTATGGCAACCTTAAGGCAAACCTATCCTGGGGTTTTCTTAGCAAGATTTGTTTAGAGGAGGTTTGCCCTTGCCTTCCCCTGAGGCTGAGAGCATGTGACTTGCCTGAGGTCACCCAGTGGCTTACTTACACAATAAAACAAGCAACCATTTTATATACAAACCCATGACATCACAGTATGTAATTTCTGTGACTCTTGCCCGTTTGCATAATCTCAGTGCCAAGAATGTAAGAAAAGCCCTGCTACATCAGACAAGGTCTAGGGCCTAGGCAGTCTCTCAGTGGCCAACCAGATGCCATGAAGAAACCCACATTGCCATTGCCATGAAGGCAGTGTTCCTGCTGTTATATGTCTCTGAATATGGAAGTGCCATTAACCCATTATGGCTAGTAGCCATGGAAAAAGCAATCCTATGTATGAGCAAGATCTACAGCAGAGCCACCACTGTGTCCAGAGCCTTTCCAGATCTTACTGGTTAAGGGAAGAGATACAAAGCTTAAGAAATTTACTTTTTGAATTACAAAAAAATAAAAAATAAAAAAAAATAAAAAAAAATCAGCTGAAGAATCCTTCCAGCTAGCATAGCCACTGCAGAGATGTGTGTGTGTGTGTGTGAGAGAGAGAGAGACATTGAGAGAGAGATGTGATATCAGTTTCTTAACTTTCCTCTTCCAAAGAAGTCAATGTGAGGGAATTAACTTTAGGGCTGGTGGAATTTCATGGGATGTTTCAAGCGGGATTCACACCTTGGGTCCTCATTTTCACCAAACTGTCCAAGCCCAAACTCAAGATTGCTCAATTAATCCCCGCCAGCCCCTACTCCTCCCAGTTAACTGATCCCACAGGCCAATGCCAGATGCATTCAAGATACCCATGCTGTGAAGTCACCACAGGGACCCCCATGTCTCCTCATCTCTCTCATGCTGCAGATCAGAAAGCCCATCCCAGTTTAGTTCTCTGGATCCACCATACAGTTACTGTAGTCACAAGAGTGCAGTCTGAGAATGATGGCCAAGTCAAGCAATGGTGACAAGGCCAGGCATGGGAGACGGTCCCCGCCTTACTCTGCTGACTTCCAGAAGTGGCCAGGGTGGGAAAGGCGACGGTTCCGCTTTGGCAGTTTCTCCAGCATCTCCATGAGCTTTGTGAAGGTTGGCCGTTCCTCCTGTTCGTAGGCCCAGCAAAAGAGTAGAATGTCCTGCAAGGCAACAGAAGAAAAGGGATGGAATGAGAAAACACACGCGCCTATACAGTCAGTCAGCCATTCTCAGCAGGATCCGCGTGCAACTCACACCATTCACACATTTTCAAGCTAGGTATATGTTGCTGCTACAGAAAGCTGGGAAGCTCCCTCTTTCCTCATCCCTTTCACTTCTTGGTTCCTGCTTTCCTTAGTCCTATGGTACATTGTATCAGGATGCATCAGAAGGAGATGGCAAGGAGCGCCATTCCATCAGTTTGGTGAAAGTTCAGCTCAACTGGGCTCTTTCTCCAGCCATCACCTGAAAGCACCCATTCCATCAGGCCATTTCAGGTCACAGAGCCACTCCATCAGCTCTGAGGAATGACCTGCTCCATCATGCTCCTCCTTTTTCTGAACTGTTTCCACTTGCTCATGATAACTCTTCTATTTGTTGTAGAAATAGGATTTTCCCTCTTCCTTTTCCTTGTGTTTCATAACTGTTGGATTGTAATTGTTTGGGGACAGGGACTGACTTGCTTGAATTGAGGTTGATCCTAAGCCACTCTGGGAAGCTTTGCAGCTAAAAGCAAGGTAGAAATGCTCTAAAAAACCTCAACAACCCAGCTGCTAAATGGCACCCACTGATTCTTCTAAGTACATTTTTGCTTCCCCCTCCCATCTTCTGCCCACCAAAATCAGATCCTGGAGAAAGAGAACAAAGCAGAATGTCTTTATAGCTCCCTATTTATTTCCCTTGTCTCTCCCCTCCCCTTCTCTCTTGTTAAAACTGAGACTGTAAGTATCCTAGGCCAGGGATATCTCTTTTACTTACAATACATCACTATTGGTCATCGACTGAAATAAATATACGGATGTGCATCATAAAGCACTATATGTCAATAAGGTAGCAAGGGGTCCAAGGCTTTATAAGAGAGATTTTTTTTTTACAAAGAAAGCTTTGTAGGAAAGCAAGGATTTGAACTCAATAACCACCAGCTACATTCAGTACTAGCTACCCTACTACATGTTAGAATTGTCCCTGAAGAACCATGATGACCAATTTTGGGTGCCTTTCAATGTTTTTTTCTCTCTCTCTCTCTCCCACACACAGACACCCAAAAAGAACCTACCGAGATCTCTTTCCCCATGCCAATCTGGCTGAGGTTCGGCTTCATCCCTCGGCCCACTTGCCAAATTATTGCCTCGGCTGGTTGGGTCTTGAAGGGCCATTCCCGGGCATGCAGCTCATACCAGATGGTGCTATTGAGACAAAGCAGTATAAGGAGTTAATATACACATGAGTCGCCACCAGTTCCTTCTTCGTCATTGTCATCACCACCATCACCACAGTACGTATAGATCATTTTCTGCTAAAAGTCTTCTTTCCAACGTCTGAAAGAACCTCCACGGAGCATCATCTATTCATTTATTACATGTATTCATTTTGCGTTTATTTGTCATCTATTAATCCAATTCTCTGGGTGACGTGCAACAATTCAGTCAACAAAAATGAAAGCACAAATCAAATCAACATTTAATCCAATCAACTACATCAATACAAAAAAATACATGAAAAGGGCTACCATAAACCCACACAAGTAGAACTAAAGCCATTAAATGTTGTCAAAACAGAGGTTTAAAATAATTACCAAGGACTGGTTGTAACATAAACCTTAAGATATACAGCATTACAAATGGTGGAAGATGTTAAGAGGCTTGAATATCACTGTATACATCAGCTGGGCTGCTCTAGGGAGAGTATTCAACAACGCTGGGGCCACCACTCTGTGGGAACACTCCCAGAAAGACTTCCATGGATGAACTTAAGGCAAGTCCCTGATCTTGACCTAAATAACAGCTTTCCCTAGACCAGGGGTAGGCAACCTTTCCCCTTTAAGGGCCGAGGGACTTCAGCTCCCAGAAGCCTCAGCCATATTGGTCAATAGTCCCATATTGGCCAATAGCTCCTGGGATTCTGGGAGCTGAAGTCCCTGGGCCCTTAAAGGGGAAAGGTTGCCTACCCCTGCCCTAGACATATACTAGGTAAAGCTGTTATTTAGGTCAAGAGCAGGGAACTTCTTTCAGCCCAAGAGCCAAATTTAGTTTCAAATAAGTTCTTGTAGACCACATTCCAGGGGTGGGGCAGTCCAAAGGCAAAAGGATAAAAACAAAACCATCGGCATATTGCACTTAAAGCTCTTGGTGTCAGTAAGGTCACCTTAGGAGAGGCATTTCAGCATCTCATAGGGTACATTCATACTACAGAAATAATCCAGTTTGACACCGCTTTAACTGCCACTGCTCAGTGCTATGAAATTCATGGAATTGCATGAAACTACAGTTCCATGAATTCCATAGCACTGAGCCATGGCGGTTAAAGTGGTGCCAAACTGAACTGTTTCTGCAGTGTGGATGCAGCCATAATGAGGAAAAAATCCTGTACTAAAACTGGGCAACCACCCAACAGTGATGTCACGGGGAAGGGAGTGTGGGCATCTGGGGATGCTCAAAGGGCACTGAGATCCAAGGAGGGCCAGATTTGGGCCCAGGGCTGAATATTCTCCCCCTCCTGCTTTAGGTGATGAGGCTCCAAGCTGTGAAGGACTTTATAAATCAAAACCAATACTTTTAGTTAGGATCAGTATTGTCAAGGCCCATCCTAGGTCACAAACAAGTGTGCACACACTTGCTCTACATTGTTCTCATTGGTCAATGCATCTGCCAGGCCTGATCAGAGATGTTTCTTTTTCTTTTATCACTTCTGCTTATAGATTTCAGTGAAACTTGACTGGAGGGAAGACAATACATTAACTGTTTGCAGTCAACAACCACTGTCCTGTGCAAAACAGTGATAGTCAGTAAACAGGTGACAGCCACATGTAGATCTTCCATCTAGTCAAGACATCTCAAACACACAATCTGACACCACAAAAGCAACTGCCTTTCAGGCAAGAAAGTAGCCTTCAAAAAAGATCAGCCAGCAAACAGCAGGCTCTTGCCTAAGGCTGATAAAAGTGCATCTAAGTTGATCAAGGGCTGAAAAAAGGATTCCTTTCCCAGCAAAGTATTCATGGCCTTTCAGTTTAGAACAGCAGTGGGGAAACTCCAGCCAACAGGCTAAATGTGGACTTTCTGATTCTTTAAAGATTATGCTCAGCTACTCAAACCGCACATGCCACTAGCCTGATCTCTGATTATTGGTACTTATTGAACATATTGTATGCCTTCAAGTCTTTTCTGATTTATGGTGACCCCATCATGGGGCTTTCGTGGCAAGATTTGTTCAGAGGGGGGTTTGCCTTTGTCATTGCCATTGCCATTGCCATTCTCTGAGACTGAGAGCATGTGATTTGCCCAAGGTCTCCTTCCTTGGAGGTCTTTAAGCAGAGGCTGGATGGCCATCTGTCGGGGATGCTTTGATTGGGAGTTCCTGCATGGCAGGGGGTTGGACTGGATGGCCCTTGTGGTCTCTTCCAACTCTATGATTCTATGATTCTATGGTCACCCAGTGGGTTTCATGGGCAAGCTGGGAATCGAACCCTGGTCTCCAGAGTTGTAGTCCAACACTTTAAGTGCAAATCCTCCTGCCCCCATGTGTACTGCACAAACGAAAGAATTCCATCTGTAATTCTGCTGGCCCAGTTTTGGCTTTGGTCCACTGCTGGAAAGCAGAATCTTGATGGGTTTTGACTCAGGAAATGTGCAGATCTGAATTTAACTAAGGTTCTGTATCTCTGAGGTTGTTTTTTTTTTGGGGGGGGGGGAAAGATGACTAAGGGCAGAGGTTGCAAGTGGGACCTGCAACAAATATTGCATTGTGGAGTGTTCCTGTGCATTACCTTCTACAGAACACTCCATCACATTCCCTGTCTCCCCTGAGTTTTCTTTTCTTTTTCTTCTTCCCAACAGTCAGTTAGCATTCAGTGGTCGCTGAGCATACTCAATCTGCATTGAGCTGTTTTGAGCCCCTTCTTTCTCAATGTTCAAGGTAAACAGAACTTGAAATTGAAAAAAAACCACCCCTTAGAGTTTGGGATGATCCAAACCTAAGCACAAAGAAACCAAGAAAGAAACAAGAATCAAAAGATTTGTCTATCCCTAATGCTGAAAGGTGTTGAGAGTCCTCTGTGCAAGATTCCTAACACACCCACACACCTAGAAAAAAGGAATGACTGTTACATCTGCTGGAGTCTGCAATTTTACACAGACTTTGCATTTCAGAGTGAAGGTGCTTAGAATGGCATTGCTTTCTGAAAGAGGAGGGAAACCAGCCCAAGTCCCACCAGCTGAATGCCTCTATACATGTTAGAGAATTTTTAAAAAAATGTTAGAAAATTCTTGCCCAAGAAAGCACTTTTGTATAAGCTCTTATGTGAAACCCATGCGTTAGTACATAATATGTGATGATTGTACGTAGGGTTTTTCTTGCTGCATATAATAAAAGTTGCCGTAACTGTGCAGCTGCTCCTGCAGCTGTGTAATGCTTAGTATAACAGCAGATGAGAATTTTTCTCTCTGTCGTGGGCAGTGACATCTTCCTCTCCCCACTTTCTTAACAGCCTCCACTTCTGAATATACTTCTCTCTTACTATTCAGTCCAAAACAGAGTAAAGGAATTAGCCTAGCATAGTGTCCCTTGACTTTATTAACCTTCACATTTTTGGGACAGCAATGCCCACCAGTCTCAGCAATAGGTCATGCCTGCTGGGACTGATGGGAGCTAGAGTCCAAATATCTGGGTAGCAGCATGTTAGGATATATTGCTCAAATTCCCCAATCCTGGCTTCCAAAAATAATTGTAGTAGGTCAGTATTAATATCGTTCCTCATATTGCAGGTGTGTGTGTGTGTGTGAGAGAGAGAATGATTTCTGGTTTGGAGTAAGTTTAATATAGTTTGAGTTAAAGGTTTTCGGTTGAAATAGAGGGAAAGCCATATATATAATGTTTATTTTGGGTTTATGTTTTGTATTTTATATTGGGTTGGTTGTGGGGTGTTTTTGGTTTTTTTGCTTTTGTTGTGTGTTTTTATTTTTAATTTTTTAGAAAAGTATTTGAAATTATGTGTTTGAATAAAAAAGAAGAAACACCCCCCTTTCCAACTCCTTTTGTATCAAGTTAAAAACAACAAAATACTACCCTATTAGAAGGGAAAGATGGCAATTGGTAATAGGAAAGGTTCAGCTGGCAGTGAACAAGCCTTTCTGAGTTTTGCTTTAACTAGAAATGGTACTCCAGGCATTCTTAGGAATACCGTATTTCCTGACAAGAAATACAGAAGACACTTTCTGTGCCTGCTAATTTAGTTCAGGAGGCAGATGAAACTATACATTCCATGATCCGTAGCTCTTATCTCTTTCCTCTGATTCCTGATTCTATTCAGGAGGCAGAAGAAATGACAATTCCCATGATTCATGGCAGGAAACAATTCTCATGCACTGCCAGAAGCAAGGAAACTTGTTTTCTGCACAGAAAAGTCTGTATTTTGTGCAGGAAGCTTGGTTTCTGTGCAGAGAATTCCTTTTTCTGAGCAAAAAACCCACATGAATTTTTCACTAAGAATAGATTCCAGACTGCGAATATTCTTTCTTATTTAGAATTCTCCTTGTCAGGGTTTTCTGACACTTGAGAAACCAATGTTTTAACCATTTTCTGAACGTTTTGAATATTCTTTCCATTCTTAGTCTGCACTGGTCTCTTCTGTTCAAAAGTAAGTGGTTTTGGCTTTAAAATGTGGGAGAGGAGAGAGAGAGAATAGCAGTAGATAACTAGTTTACCATGTGATCGGGAGAGAATCCCTGTTTGAGCGGGATCCACATTGCAGCTGTAGGAATCTAGTGAGGCTCTTTATAGCTATGAGAGCAGAAAGAACACAAATTCTCCCACTTATGTGAGTTCTGTTGTTGTTGAGTGCCTTCAACTCGTTTCCAACTTATGGCGAACCCTAAAGCAAACCTATCAAGGGGTTTTCTTGGCAAGTTTCTTCAGAGGAGGTTTACTATTGCCATCCTCTGAGGCTGTGAGAGTGTGACTTGCCCTAGATCACCCAGTGAGTTTACTCATATAATTGAGAAACATGAGCAATGGTCTCTAAGGTCATTTTACAACCATTGTGGAATCAGATCACTGTATGAAGTACGTTAAAAGCAGCCATTTAAAACTTGGTTTAAAACAAAACTTATTTTAAAAAAATGATTGTTTTTTAAAAAAATAATAATAATAAAGTTTCAAATTTTAAGAAGTGTGCCAGGATTAGTCTGATTTTAAAAAAATCCCATAATTATTTCCCTCCTTTTTTTTGGTTTAAGGCACACACGAAATGAAACTGCTGCTTTTTAGGGGGGGAGTGTTGGATGAAAACACATGATCAGATAAGGACTCCATATAAGCTCATCACTTTAACGCTCCGCTCTTCAAGGTGCCCATCACAGTGGCATACTGGAAAAATTAATCTGTCGGATAAAAAGTGTAGTTGGCCATGTGCCTAAGAAAAGATATCATCACAGGGCAATGGGGCACTTTAAAAAAATGTTTCTTTTTCTTTGCTGCGGAAAAGGGCAATTAAAATTGGACAAGGGAAAAAGGCATTAAGGGAGAACATGGAGTTCTTAAATACTTTTTTTCGGTTAAAGAAATTTGCTCCAGAGAATTCTCCTTCTACTTGGAACGCAACTGTTCTTTCCTCAACCTGTCCTGCCCCTAGGTTTGGAGGCAGCTCCTCATATTGACACATATGGGGATGATCTTTTCACTTGACAACCTCAGGACTAGCTTTAAATTTAATGGACCAATGGCTGCATCTGCACTGCAGAAATAATGCAAGTTCACATCGCTTTAACTACCATGGGTCAGTGCTGTGGAATTCTGGGAACTGTAGTTTGTTGTGGCACCACAGCTCTTTGACAGAGAAAGCTAAATATCTCACAAAACTGTAAACACCAGAATTCCATAGCACTGAGCCAGGGCAGTTAAAATGGTGTCAACCTAGATTATTTCTGCAGTGCGGATGCAGCCTTAGTGAACCTTTTAGAATAGAGAAATACCCAAACACTGTTGTCATGGAGAAGGGGACATGGACCCTAGAAAGTCAGATTAGGACCCCAGGAGGGTCCTAAAGCAGACTAGCCTCAGGTTTCCCAATTGTAGAATATTGATTATTAAAGGCCAGTGAATTCACATTTCCTTCCATTCAATATTACTGGCTTTAGAGTGTGAATTTGCCCAGTTCATAATTTTCAGGGGCATTATGAGCTGAGCCTCTTCACAAACTCAGAATGTGATGGTGTCCATGCCTTTGGGTTGACTAAATACATTTTCAACTATTCCCAGTGTGAAAGAGCCCTTCGTTGAATGGTGAGGCCAATCATATAGCAATCAGCATGCTTCTGCTTTTAATCCATGTGCCAAAGTCACAAACTAGGAGAAATCTTTCAGGGGAAAAGGCAGGGCTTTTGTTTTCACTCTGGACAAAAAAATGGCAGAGCCAATATCAGAAAATATACCCAATCAGTTATTATCTTCTCTGCTATACCCAAACACTTACCCAAATGCAAAGACATCTGAGTGCTTGGAGAAAGGCAGCTTGTCTTCTTCTGTATCAGGTGAGAGTTGGTGGATGATCTCTGGAGCCAAATGGCACAACCAGCCATTCTGGATCCGCAGTTTATCCTCTCTTCTGAAAGGAAAGAGTAATAACCGATCAATGAGGCTGTGCTGGTCATGGTGATTTCACACCAGAGGCAAAAATAAAGTCAAACTGACACCACCCCCAATCCCTACCAAAGTCTCCAAGCTCCATTATGAATTGGTACTCCTTCTCTTTAATGAGATTCAGATTAGAAAATGGAGGTTCTTTTCTGGAATAATCTCTCTGGAGGCAACTTTGTTTGTTTCACTATAATTGTAAATTGGTCCTGGACTCATCTACCATTTTAGCTAGCCCAACAAAAGGAAACCCAGAGGAGGCACACATAAACAATAGAACGGTAGTCTGAGCTAATGATTAATTTTGGATGTTGACTCTACAGCAGAGGTTCCCAAAATTTGGTCTTCCAGACGTTTTGGACTTCAGCTCCCAGATATCTTGATTGTTGGCCAAGTTGGCTGGGACTTCCGGGAACTGAAGTTCAAAACATCTGGAGGACCAAAGTTTGGAAACCACTGCTCTACAGGATAATATTCACCCACAGGAGGCAGGGAGAGGGACCTGTAGCTCTCCAAATGCTGTGGGATTTATATTTTTATAAGCGATAGCTGGTATAGCCAATGATGAGAGATGCTGGAGCTGTCGGCCAGCAATACCAGAGGCTCACCAGTTTCCCAACCCTGCTCTCAAGATTTAGGCTGGTAGGGTGAAGGCAAGGGGGTGGATTTTGCTGAGGCCTTGGTTTGTTCTTCAGCCAGGGCTTTGCATTATACCAACAGAAGAGAAAGGAGTGCTGACATTTCCAAAACTTTTCCTGCCATCACTGAAGGTGCCCTCATGGTTCACTCAGCACTTGCTTAGAAGCAGTTTCCCTTCTGCAATGTGCCAACCCTGCTTTGCTCAACTCCCACCTAAAACCATGAGCCTCTCATCTCTCCTTATACAGGTGGACAATTCCCAAATGACAGACAGACCATCTAATTTTGCTTGTCACCGCTGTATAATTAGCTGTCCTGCTAAATCTATTTCCCAGTCACCCTGGTGGTGACACTGCTATTGATGGCTCCCCAAGTATACTCTGTGAAAAGCCACTGTTTTCCCCCCAGTTCATGCCATCTCAGTGCCTTGTTCCCAGTCTCATCTAGAAGCCATTCCCTTCATCCTTCCAAGGTACCTGTCTGTCACTACAAAGTTTCAAAGGATGATGAAGCCATTTTCAACCAATGGATGAAAACATGGCAGTATGGTAAGTTAGGGTTTTCTTCCATTTACTTTCAGCCTACAAAAGAAAGTGGGGATGAGAATGACCCATCCTAAAATAAAGCCTATATTAGGGAGCTGTAGATCATGTGCTAGACCATAGAAGCAAGTGCCAGGTTCAATCTTGCATTTATAACTTGTAACTGTATTTATACCCAGGACCTGGATATCATACTCAAAGTTTTCCTGTATCTTGGATCAAACATTGATCAGAATGGAGACTGCAGTCAAGAAATTAGAAGAAGGTTAGGATTGGGAAGGGAGCTATGAAAGACCTAGATAAAATCCTAAAGAGCATTATGATAACGCTAAAGCAAACTATCAAACAACGGGTGGTAGATACAGTGTGTCAACTGGATCTAGCTAGCACCCCAACTTTTAATGCTAGTGTCTCCAATAGATATTTGGCATCACCTATGGCACACTTAGAAGGGATGCTAAGAAGGGATGCAGTGGCTCAAGTGGTTAAGACGTTGACTCTGTTGATTGCAAGATGGGCAGATTGAGGCCTGGGTGCCGCATGATGGGGTGAGCTCCTGTCACTAGACCCAGCTTCTGCCAACCTAGCAGTTCGAAAGCATGCAAATGCAAGTAGATAAATAGGTACCACTTTGGTGGGAAGGTAAACAGCATTCTGTGCAATCCTGCTGGCCACAGGACCACAGACAACGCTGGCTCTTTGGCTTAGAAATGGAGATGAACACCGACCCCTATGGTCGGACACAACTTAACAACCTTGACAACCTTGTCAACAGGGAATACCTTTACATTTACCTTATGGCATATTTAAAAAAACTCAAAGTACTTAAACATCAGAGAGCCTTTACTTTGGCACAATGTCATGCCCTTCCCTTAGCTGTCCTTGAAGGCTGATATAAGAAGATCCCCTTCTCAGACAGACAATGCCCCTGTGACTCTGACCAAACAGAGGCAACAAAGCATATATTACTCCAGTGCTCATACTACAGGGACATCCACCTCAGCCTTATTTCACCTTTATGGAATAAATACCACGGGCATGTCAGTCAATTTTACACTTCTCTGTTGCATTCAGACATCAATGCTGATGCAACATATAATGTTGCCAGATTCTGTGCAGCTGCAGTTAAAATTTGCCAGGCAATGACCTCCACAGTAGACTAGTACCAATCTTGTCTTACCATACTGGAATCTGAATGGATACTTTAAATAGTGTCTTTAACCTGTGTTTTTACCTTTTTTTAAAATTCTGTATCCCCTTTTTATCTGTGGTGGTCTATTACTGTAATAAAGATCTATTCTATTCTATTCTATTCTATTCTATTCTATTCTAAAGAGCATATGCCATAAAAATGAACTCTAAACACTAAAGTGAGGATTGTCCAAGCCACTGTATCCCTCATCATCATGTACAGATGTGAGAGCTGGACAGTGAAGAAAGCAGATAGGACCAGTCCCATGGCAATGCCAGGTCTTTGCTGGGGCAACGGCAAGCTTATAAAAGTGAATTCATGGCACTGCTATGAGCTAGGATGTTTCAGAATTAGGGCTGAGCAGCACAGTCCCACTGCTGTTGAACTTTGAAGGCCAATGAAGTGAATGCTCCTCAGCCAATGCAAATGTCAATCTCCCACCAGAGACTCCTTTTACGTTTGTGGCCACACCGTAAGGTTCTTAATTGAAAGCTGCTGTTAAATTAATCACCAAGGTCACTCGAGAGATGCAAGGTGACTTGCCCTTTCTTGCCATCATGTTCAGTTCTCCCATGTCTCTTCTCCTTTTGCCAGAGAGGAGGAGGGAGAGAGAAAAAAAGGAGAAGGTAAGCTCCTTGTATGTACAGACATGCATAACCCTTTGGGATGCACATGTGATTGCTTGTTACCAAAAGGTTACCATAGGTTTCTCTTAAACCTATGGCTTGGAAAGAACCAGATCTTGGTCAACTCACCTTTGTTTGTTTGATTTATACTCACCTTAGTCCTTCAAAGAATCTTAACTTTTGAAAAATCTCGTTTTTCTCTCTCTAGCTCTTTTTAGATTATTTTTTTTACATTTTTACAGATTTTGTGTAGCCCCAAGAGTATATATTTATTTAAATTATTTATACCCTGCTTTCTATCTCAATCATTATTCAAAATTAATTTTTATTATACTCCTTCTTATAAGTGGAAGGCAAACTCCTATCCCTCTTGCTAGTGAAGAAAAGTTCACAGCCAACATTTGCCAAATGTTTGAAGGTCAAAGGAAGCCATGGAGAGGAAGGTTAAATAGAAATCCGGATAAATTTTGCTAATCAAGCACATTCATGAATTTGCCATTTCTTGTGACGCCACCTACGCAAAATGTGCACAGTTCATAATTTATTCTGAGTGCACAATATCCTATTCAGGAAAGGAGCCAGCTGTTGAAATGTTATAGTAATGGTTGCATATGCATACTAACTGACAACTAAGTTACTTAAGATCCAAAACACACTGCAGAAATAATCCAGTTTGAGACCGCTTTAAATGTCCTGGCTCAGTGCTAGGGAATTCTGGAAACTGTAGTTTTGTGAGACATTGAGCTTTCTCTGTCAGAGAGCTCTGGTGCCACAATATACTACAATTCTCAAGACTCCCTAGAGCTGAGCCAGGGCAGTTAAAGCAGTGTCAAACTGGATTATTTGTGCAGTGTGTTTTGGACCTAAGTCATCCACTTTGGGAGTAAATAAAAATGTATTTTTTATGCTTTATTCTTTAGTCGTCAACAACAACAACAATAATTTATTTCCCGCCTCTCCTCAAGGCTCGAGGCGGGATCAGTCAAACTGCAACAAAGTCTGAATACTGAAGCAGGAGGATGTACTAAAAGTAGGCATCACCCTCAAAAAGGTGCTTTTCTTGGTTGTCAAGGGACAGACATCTCCATATGTGACACAATCAAGAGGGCTTCTAATGGGCACAGCGGTTGGTCAAATTGATATGAATAATTGTCACATCTACTCTCTTTCTAGCTACCAGGCTATTCAGAACGAGACAAAGATTACCTTGCATGTACCGCTTTAAAGGCAAGCAAAACCTTTAAGAAGGAAAAGAAAAAAGAAGAAGGAAAAAAGAACAGCAGACTGCTCCTCTAATACGCAATGTCCCAGACTTGGGCAATGGAGCACAAAAAATTGGGGTCACCCTGCTTGCTTTCTGGTGTAAAAACCCGAGGAGCCAATGAGAATGCACTTCAGTAATTGGATTTGTTCAAGACTTTAGAAGCTTAGGAATTTAGAAGTGACAGGAGACATTCTTCTAAGGGGGGGGGGGGGGGAAAGAAAAAAAAAGGAAGAGATGGAACTAGAGTGTGTCAGCTAAAAAGGCACCCAAATCTTCGATTTTTAACTGTTGCAGCCAAGGCTGGCCCCAGACATTTTGTTGGTTGTGGAGGACATCTTGTCCGTCCTTACCTCCCCTGGCCCCAACCTTATTGGACTGACGTAAGTCTTACCTCAACACAGGTGAAAGAACAGCCCCCCTTTTGCCACCGCCACAATGAAGGACAGCAGGCTAGCTCAGGGATGCCAGGTTGAACCAGCACTGATAGGGCACACAAGATTCAACTGCCAGCACAGCTGACTTTGGGTGATGTTAGCCCAAGAGAGAGAGAGCCCAAGAGAGAGAGAGAAGTGATGTTAGCCCAAGGTCTGGTCCTCTGCACCCCTCCTCTTTCTCAATATCATGTTGATATTAAAAAGGATGTTCGAAGCATGTAACTGAGAGGGTGACCCCAGTGCAGGAAACTAGCCATGCCATAGAAGGAGATCCATGATCCCATTTGGAGATCCAGGAGGCTCACTATGGGGAAAACTCAAGAGTACATAGCCAAGGATAGATCATTCAAGATGGGACTCACTGATAGGAATGATGGCGAGCGATAGACCTTGTGTTTACAAGTGAACAAGTCCAAGAATAGTTCTCTTTGGAAGGGATACGCCATTGTCCAGAGACATTAGCACTGATTGTCTGGTTGTCCACAAGCTCCCTTCCATTCTTTCCCCCTAGAAACTTCATTTTAATCCCAAAATCTGCCCTGAGATATGTTTTGCCCTGTAAATATGCCTGCCAAGGCACTCCCAATTCAGTCTCACTTGAGTTCAGGCAGATTCACTGTCAGTATCTCACTTGACTCCTAGCATTGCTGGCCAATCCATGATCCACAGGCAGCTGATGAGCCATTTCATTTCTGAAATTGGTACAGTATTACTCCCAGCAATCCTTTCAGTTGCTACCTGCTACCACCTTTTATACTGTTAGGGCCTTTACAGACCCGCCTAAAGGGGCAGCACAGAGCCATCCCTTGGAAAAGTGGATTGGGGACACAGCCCCAATCCTCCCTTTTGCCGCCCTAAGAGCCAGTGCCAGGGCTCTTCCGTGCCCTTTGGGTGCGCGGCGTCAGGACAGTGTCGGGGTTGAGTTGGGCCGGCCGGCGTGTGGTTGCCCCACCCCAACTCCACCCCCAGGTCAGCCCTTTAGGCCAGTATAATTATCAAAATGGAAGTCTAGTAATGTTTTTGGTAAGAAAAATGTGGTTCCAATCCTATGTTAGTTCCCATTAGAATAAAATAATTCAGTCAGTAGAACTGTAAAGAAATATTGTTTTGCCGTGTTCCTCATTGATACAGTAGGACTGCTGTAGTTGGGATGAATAGTTGGATTTAGGCTAGCATCAGTGGAGTGAGACCTGCTTTTGGGATCAAGTAAGGTACCAGATCTTGGCTCATCTTGGAAACTAAGCAGGGTCAGCCTGCTTAGTACTTGGATGGGAGACCGCCAACAAATGCCAGGTGCTCTAGCTCTCTTCAGAAGAAGGAACTGGCAAAACCTCTGAGGACTCCTTGCCTAAGAAAACTCTAAGAAATTCATAGGGTCACCATAAGTCAACAGGTGACTTGAAGGTGCATGGACACAGAGGGTCTTAAATGTGCTGCCACATCTCTTCTCTCTCTCTCTCTATCCCTTTCTCCTTTTTTACTGCAAGAGACTAACATGGCTACTTCTTTGTATACGTGAAAATACAAGCACGTTCAGATTTTAGGTTGGTATGTTCCAGAAGTCTGTTGTGGGTGGAAACATCACAAGTGGTATCTGGAATAGTTTTTAGGGTTTTTTTCTGGGACACCATGCACTCTAGAACGTTTTCAAGAAAGGAATATTAGAGAAGGGCTGTCAGTTCTTTAGTACGATGGGGTTCTGGAGCTAGACTAAAGATTTAAAGCTTGTTGTCTACATCTGAAGTTAAAGCTCACATAGGCATAAATCCAAATTCAATGTAGGAGGCTTTGAATAATGGAAGAGGAGCAAATCTCTATGCACAGGCAGTATCTTTTGTGACAAAGGGCAAATCTAGTCTTGGTAAGCAACTGTGCATGGTCACCTCTCTCTTATATCCCACTGCTGGCTTAGGTCAAATCAGAGCTCAGAAATTACTAATAACGCGTTATTTGTAATTAGTTCCTTTCCCATTAAGGAAGATATAAGCACATCACATTTAAATAGCAACAAGGGATAATGTAATTCCTTTTGTTGTGTAACTGTAACTTTCCCCCCTTTCATATAGTTACAGAGAAGCCTTATTCGGTGTGTGCATGTGTGTGTGTGGTTCAAATGTTTGCACTGTGCCTTGAGCTCAGTTGTAGATTTTGAGATGGTGCCAATGCAGATGGGAGGAGAATGCATTTTGTGCTATAGCAGCAACTAACTACTTGGGGCATTTGGATGAAAACTGTAACAAATTACTTTTTAAGTAACTTTCCAGGCTCTGGGTATCATCCACAGAAATGGGTCCCAGAAGACAAGATGAAGTCCAAGTAACAGTTTGAGAAAACTTGAAGTAAAAATTGGAGAGTGTATAAATAGACAACCATGTTGTGTATATGTGTTGAGTGGGGAGGGAATAAAAAAAACTAAACCCACTCAGGGTGCAGTTAACTACTTCAACATGACAACTGATACACCGGCAGAGAAGGAGGGAGAGAAAATAGGCAGGCCATTATCTCTTTCTTTAATCCGGTGCCTTTGACACACCATAATTACAGAAAGATTAAAATATGTGATTTATCTCACAGGAGGCTTTGCAATAAAGCAATAATTAACTGTGCGGAAATCTTCACAATAGCTGGAGTTTTATTTTATTTCATTTTATTCCTATTCCAATTTGGGAAAGCACAATAAGTTATATCTAAATCAGGGACCACCGGCAGTGAAGTCTGCCTGGAAGTGGTCTCCGATTCAGAACAAATTAATGGAGTTTCTGGGAAAGAGATCAGCATTGGAAGATAAGAAAAAAGATCTCCATGGATGCAGTCTTGATAGGGTTTTCTCAGTTCAGACCTACAGCTACAGCTCAGGATAACCTTGGCATCCATTTGTGAACAATGGCATAACCCCAGCCAACTTGTGGGTACTGTTCCTATTTTCATGCAGTGAAGAAACTTATCATTAGAGCAAGAAGACACAGGTTCAAATCCCTGTTTGGCATTGAAACTCATTGGAAAAAATGGTAAAATCACTGCTGTGCAGCAACCCAATGGCTGGCCAACGCAAGATGTTTCCCACAACAAAATAGACAATAGGAATGATGGCCATCACCAGGGCTTGTATATGACATTTCATTGCCTAAAAACTGGGGTCAGTAAATATCTGCTAGTAGAAGTACCGTATGTTACAAAACCTCTACACTGAATAACAGTGTAGATGGATCAATGGTCAATGCACATGGCTGACAACCCATTTTGCTGTTGCCATGTGCAGTGTGCAAAACTGGTTTTAAAAAGGGTACAACAAGTACATGGAATTAACAGCCGAATGAAGCAGCTTTTGGAACCTACCTGCCTGCTTGTAGAACCCCTGATATGGTGAAGAGGCCAAAGTCTGTGATCACCACCTTCCCGTTGTCGTAGAAAACATTTTTAGACTTCAGATCTTTGTGGAGAATCCCCTTGGCATGAAGATAGCCCATGCCCTGAAAACAAAGCAACGGGAAAGAAGAGGAACTGAAAGACTTGTGTGGAAAGGATAGGCCTGGGATTTCTCTAAAGACTCGAGAGAGAGAGAGAGAGAGAGAGAGAGAGAGATAAAAAAAAATGTATTTGTTGTGGCCAAAGCAGATATCATTTAATGAAGTAGTAGGAAATACAATCCACAGTGTTTCAGAATCAAAGAGTTGGAAGAGACCTCCGACATCCGTTAGTCCAACCATCAGTCAGGGCCTTCCCAAGGTATTTTGCTGCCTGAGTTGAGAAGTCAGCATTTCATATACAGAAGCTGACTAAACTGGCAACTGAATTTTACACCAACACTGATGACAGGACAGCATTCTCCAATGCAGCTGAAGGTTGCCACCTAGTTTATAAGGCAGACAATTTGGCACATACACTTCTTGTCTTCCAGCATCTTGCTTCTATTTTGGTCCCTAATAGCATCTACTCCTAGATGTAGCTGTCTCGGGCTGGATCTACACTGCAAAAATAATCCAGTTTGACAGCGCTTACATTTAGGCAGATTGAGGATGAATCCACACTGCAGAAATAATCCAGTTTGACAGCGCTTTAAGTGTCATGGCTCCATGCTATGGAATTCTGGGAATTGTAGTTTGTCGTAGAGCTCCAAGAATTCCCAGAATTCCACTGCATGGAGCCATGACACTTAAAGCACTGTCAAACTGGATTATTTATGCAGTGCGGATTCTGCTTCAATCTGCCTAAATGTAAGGAGCAGGCCTGCCTTGCGCTTTCATCATAGGTGCCAATCCAGTCATTGTTTGAAAACATCTAAAAAGGAAACATCTATGCTTATGAGGCAGCCTGTTCCACTGTTGTACAGTTTGTACTATCAGGAATTTCTATCTAATGTTTAGTTGATATCACCTTGTACTTTGTAGTGGTCTGGTGCAAAGAGAACAAATTTGCTTCATCACTGACATGGCAGCTCTTCAAATAGGTGAAGACAGATATTATATTGCCTTCCCACAGCCTCTGCTGCAGACTAAACTCTTTCAAAATTTCCTTTTTCTGGAAATATACCCTAGCAGTCTGAGTGGGGACCCTTTACTAAGCAGTTGCGCATCAATATCCACACTAGACTCAGTTTTGCAATTTTTGTTCTCCAATCAAAGCACACAAAACTGTGCACAAATATTAGTTAAAATGATGCACAAAGTGTATGGTGTTAACATGTGCATGTTAGGGAAAATAATGTAGAAAAATGCATGATATTATAGAAAATTGCTCCCCAAAATATACATATTATGTCAAAATACATGAAAATGAATATGTCAGGGGAAATGTGCACAAAATGCATACAAATTACTGCATTAGTGTGGATTTAGATTACTGTAACATGTTCCACATCACGATTGCCCCTGCTTTGGGACTGTGTTTGGAAATTTCAGCCATCCAAAATGCTGTGGCCAGACCGTTGACTGGGGCTGGCTACTGGGAACCCTTTTAGAGTGGCTAGTACAGTGGGCCCTTGGTATCCACTGGAGTTTGGTTCCCCCCCCCCCATGGATACCACAGTCTGTGGATGCTCAAGTCCCATTAAATACAATGGCCTAGTCAAATGGTGTCCCTTATATAAAATGGCAAAATCAAGGTTTGCTTTTTTGGAATTTATATTTTTAAAGAATATTTTCAAGTTGTGGACGCTTGAATCCAAAGAATCCACAGATATCAAGGACCGACTGTAGTCCATTTCTAGGCACAATTCCAAGGAGTGGAGTCTCCTTCTTTGGAGGTCTTTAAGCAGAGGCTGGATGGCCATCTGTTGGGGGTGCTTTAATTGTGAGTTCCTGCATGGCAGAGGGTTGGACTGGATGGCCCTTGGGGTCTCTTCCAGCTCCATGATTCTATGATTCTATGAGAAGGAGTTGGCAGAGAAAAAGAAAGAAGGAAAGGGGGTATTTGCCAGCTTTTCAGTTTGGCCCTACCCACCATCTGCATTACCCGCATATTATGCAACATACTACCCAACAGCATTACCCAACATATTACAAATGAGGGTAGGTGACAAAAAGAAAAAGAAAAAAGGTTGCTGAATTTGATCCTAGAGTATGGGCATTTTTCATCCTCTCGCTATCAAGGCAACCTTTTAAAGAATCTAATTATGTGCTGTTATGTATTCATATTCATTGATTATCAGCCACTTCTGGAAGGGAGCCAGCTATCATCACATCCATGTGCATACATGTGAAAAGGTGTGTTATGCTTTAAATAAATATATTTCAATAAAGAATAACAAAGCATCCACCAAACAGTGCATGGGATGCATTCTGAGCTTTGTCCTCTGCCCTTGTCACTTACCTTCACAATCTCTTGAGCGATCTGCCTTGTTTTGTTGACATCCAGAACGATTTTGGCGTCTCTCACCACTGAGTAGAGTGTCCGTCCTTTGCACAAGCTGAAACAAGAGAATCTGAATTGATTGCATGGATGGGATTGGGGCAGGGGAGAGAACTAATGCACCTGGACAGAGAAATGGAAGGAAGGTTACATTAGAAGGAAAGGATTTGGATGGTGAGCAGAGAGAGGGGAAGCAGAGTCCCTTGTGTGCTCTTGAAACCTTGGCATGCTCCCTGTTAGCTGGCTTTCAACATTTCCATAGATATGAGCTGAGGGGTGCTCAAAGAGAGCCTTGGGGAACTAAGGAGATTATCACATATGACTTTTAAATTGCAATTAAAGTTGGAAAATAGTGCCTTTGGTGATGCTTACTGCATGGCGTCACCTCCGACCTGTAGCTGCAGTGTCTCCCAAGCATGGCTAAGGATCACCACCAACCTCACCCCATAAGACTGTTGTTGTTGTTTTTTTAAAAAAACACACGTTTTTTTCCAGTCAAGAAACATGAATTTCCAAATGAAAAACATCTTTACAAGGTGAGAAAAAGCCCTTGTGGGACTCCCTGATCTCAAACAGACAACTGTCCCCAGCAAAAGAACAGCCGCAGGGATGACTAGAAGTGATGCAGTGTCACTTCGAGATACTAAAGTGGTGGCCAGAACAATGCTCTACAGCCATCTGCAGATCCAGAGGAGCCCAAACACAAGTGATGTGGCCCTCCAGGCGTGGCACACAAAGACCTCTGAAAGGAAGGCGATCAGTGGCTTCCATTCTATGATTCTATGCTGGTTATATATCGCCTCAGTATCTGAGGCAATATGCTCCCCAATACCAGTTGCCGAAAAATACAAGCTATGGTTACGGTCTTGTCCTGTCTATGAGCTTCCAATTGGGGCAATTGGTTTGTCATTGTGGGAACAGGATTTGATAAGTCTGACGCACCTGGGGGAGGGGACCCATTTTATTGCCTGAAAGAAAAGAGAAGATGGTGACCCTCTCTCTATTCCGGATGGAGAAGCCAACTGAGACAGCAGTTAAAATTTGATTCGCCTCTGGCAGTAGGAGAGCAGACTGGGTAACGCACACACACAGAGCTGTGCCTCACAACAAAAGCTTGGAGTGTTACTTGTAAGACAAAAGAGAATCATAAAATGGTGAAGCAAATCAGCATCATCTTAGCCTTACTCAGTGAGGGATGGCTTCAGCATGTCACTGTTGTGTGCCTACAAGTCATTTCCAACTTTTGGTGACTCTAAGACTTTTCTTGGGTTTTCTTGGCAAGATTTGTTCAGAGGGGTTTGCCCTTGCCTTCCTCTGAGGCTGAGAGAGTGTGACTTGCCCAAGGCCACCCAACGGGTTTCCATGACTGAGTGGGGATTTGAATCTTGGTCTCCAAAGCCGTAGTTTGAAGTTCAAATTGCTACACAACGCTGGCTCTCAGCATGCCAATTTGTTGCTGTTAACCACCGTCAAGTTGACTTCAACTTATGGGGACCCTGTGAATGAGAGACCTCCAAGTCACTCTGTCATCAACAGCCCTGCTTAGGTTTTGCAGACTCGGGGCCATGGCTTCTCTGATTGAGTCCATCCATCTGGAATGTGGTCTTCTTATTTTCCTACTGTCTTCTACCTTACCAAGCATTATTGTCTTGTCTAGGGAGAAATATGACAGCCTCAGTTTAGTCTCCTTGGCTAGTAGGAAAAGTTCAGGCTTAATTTGCTCTAGGATCCATGTATTCGTCTACATTCACCTCAAAAATAATGTTCCAAGCTCTACTCACAACTCTTTACCACTGCTCTGACTCCCACTCCCACTCCCACCTCCAAATCTGCCACTGGAGACATTTTCTCCCTCTTTCTAATGGGAGAGCTAGCCTGGACTGAGCCAGGCTCTTCTTACATTCTTCAGAAAAAGCATCTCAGCCATACTACACCAGGTAAGATTCCCCACTCTTCCTTCTTTTTATACCTGTTGCTGAGAAATCTATTTGTGGAGTGTTAATTATCAAATACAGCTGCTGGAGTGGGGAGGGATGGACTGAAACCAATTAAAATTTGTATTGACATTTGAATCATGTAATGGAGTCTTGTGGGTGGATTCTGCCTCAATTTTCACCCCACAAAAGAGAACCCCCCTATATATACACATACACACAGATACAGATACAGAGAGAGAAAGAAGAGAGAGTCTGATTCTGATGCCCACCTACGCTCATTACAGGCAATCCAAGTAAGTGCGAATGAAATACCTGAACCCAGATAATAAACCACCTAAAATAAAACCAGCTCTGAGGATCACAGGTGTTAATGTGATCTGGTTCTACAGCTCACAACAGAAGCGCTGCTGCTTTTAAAACTGCTCTGCCCACCCACCCACCTCTGCAGCCATCTCCTCTCTTCAGCTTCTTTCTTGCTCCTTGTGACACCACTCTCCAGAAGCCACCCACAAAGGACTGTAGGCAGTGGACACATGACAAGTGATCCAAACACCAACAGCAGAGGCAAAACATTTCAAACTTAAGTTCATCGCTTTTCGTTTCCTTTCCCAACAATCTAATTGGGCTCTGCTTCAGAAATAAACATAAAGACGTTCTTCAGAAGCAGGGTTAAGCAGGAAACCAGATATTAAAAAGCACAGCTTGGGGTGGAGAAAATGTGTCTCTCTCAATGTTTTGGACTATAACTCCCATTCTCCTTTACCTGGTCATATTGGCTTGTTCATCTAGCCAATGGTTCCCAAACTTTGGTCCTCCAGATGTTTGGGACTTCAGCTCCAAGAATCCCTGGCTGTTGGCCAAGCTAGCTGGGGCTTCTGATGACCCTTTCATAGGGTTTTCTTGGCAAGTTTCTTTGGAGAGGGTTTGTTATTGCCATTTTCTGAGGTTCCCTTAGGATTGCACTCCCCCAATGTGTTGTATTCTGAGGCCCTTCATAATGTGAGGCCTTAGGTCAGTGGATGGCAACTTCCAAGGGTCAGGGGTCTACACAAATCCCTTGGGACCTTGGAGGGCCATACTAGCTTAGCACCCCCTGGTAGGTAAACTAGGGATGCCAATGCCCAAAACAGTACTCACTGCCCATACTGACTGTAAGATCCTGGGAGCTGTGGCTCCCAAAAGTAATTTTTCTAAGCCCTGGTCTCTACTTAGGTGGTTATGATGATAAGAGACAATGGCCATTGCCATGAACTCTTTGGGAGGAGAGCTGAACTGAACATGTAATAGAGACAGAGCAGATATCAAGATGGCTTCAAGTAGTGTGATATATGGGCCCACCTCTTTGGTTTGGAGTCTGATTTAGCAATTTGGATCTGAACCAAATTCAGGTCAGATTGATCCAGGCCTTGAATCCCAAGCAAGATTCCGGAATCTGGATTGCCAGTCCTCCTCCTTTAACTTGCACTGGGAAACCAGAAATCACACATCTAATAATAATAATATTTTTTAATAATAATATTTTTTATTTATATCCCGCCCCTCTGCCAAGCAATCGGGGCGGCGTACAACGTATAAACATCAAAACAAATACAATCAAATTCAGTCCCATCCCTCATTCCTACCCCTAAAAAACAAAACAAACAAAACAAATTTAAAAAACAATTAAAAATTCACAAAGCACATCTTCAATGAATGAATCTACCTAAAATTGAGAAACCTGGTAAACTCTAAAGAGGGGATTCATCCAATCCAATTTTAGACCATAGTTCCAGAGGTTTTTTCTGCTAGTCAAATTTGCCATTCTTCCAAAAAACAAATCCTGCTCAATCCCGACTACTAATTTCACACTGCCTTCTCTTGGCACTGTCCCCCAGAACATCAGTCAACTAAATCTACTGAAATTTAGCTAAGATATATGATAATAAGGATAATGACAGCGTAATTGAGCAGAGGACACTTTTTTTTTTTGCTTTATTCTACTAGCAAACCAATTTATGAGATTCAGTGATGCAGTATAAAGAAGGTGTCTGTGTGTGCCCGCGAACAGCATGATTTATTGTAACCATCAATCCAAGTGATGCGAATCTTTCAATGAACTCCCTGCTTCCCCTTAAGGCATTTGGTGATCTGGTCTGGTGTTGGAAACTTCTTTGTCATGGTCTCATATTGCTCACATCACTTCCAGAGTTGCCTCCCTAAGCCTCTTGAAGAACTGCTTCTTCTTCCATCACCCGATGTCCTGCCCTATTGGTCTTGCACTGGCTACCCTGGTTGACTTTTGACTTTCCCTCTGTCCTAAGCAAGACTGTTTCAGGTATTAGGTATTTAAGGTATTGCAGCAGACTGCTGGTGCTGTAATGCCCTGACAATTTATCTCTGCCCACCTGCTGCCTACAGTCAAGGCAGATAGCAATCCTGAGTTCCTCTTCCACTTCAAAACAGTCCCAGAAAATGCTCTACTTTTTCCCCTTTTTCTGCCTGCCTTACCCCTAAGACCTAAGTAGCAACAACAACTATGGGGGAGAAAGGAAAGAGAAAATAAGTTTAACTACCACATGTGCAGGCTCAGACAAATGAGTAATACAGACAAAAAGACTACGTTCAACAAGACAAAAGGAAATTAAAGAAAGACTTTGAGTGTGTGCTGTGTGCCTTCAAGTCGTTTCTGACTTATGATGACCCTATCATGGGATTTTCTTGGCAAGATTTATTCAGAGGAGGTTTGCCATTGCCTTCCCCTGAGGCTGAGAGAGTGTGACTTGCCCAAGGTCACCCAGTGGGTTTCATGGCCAACAGGGGATTAGAACCTGGTCTCCAGAGTCCTAGTCCAACACTCAAACCACTACACCATGCTGGCTCACAAACAAACAAACACCTAGCAAGACCAAAAGCCATCCAGCCCTCACTACAGCTCTTTCACAATTTGCTACTAACATTGTATCACCTTGGCATCTTCTTTATTTGGCCTTGTGGGAGACACACTGTCGAAGTTTTTTAAACTTATTTTTGATGTCCACCTCTCCAGAGTCATTTGCAGCACTTTGGACAGTGTTCTGCTGTGAAACCGAAATGGGTCAACCCAACACTCTCCAGGTCTTGTACAAATCCATTTGAGTCCCTTTGTTACCTGAGATTCATCAATCAGTTGCACAGCCCTAGCTTAAAGTTGGCCTTCCATATTGGATGATATGAAATTGTAAAGCAGCTAACCACATCATGGTGAATTATTAATAAATTTTGTATTAGCACTAACATCCCAGAGCTTGGGGAAAGTAATCACTTCTAATTAATTCCATTTTGCCATAATTAAAAGTATGACTAAGTCACGTGATGAGTGTAACTTTAGGAAGTTTGGTCCTTTTGTGCTTAACTGCATCTTTTTAATTTAACAGTTATGGAGGTATGGGCCTCAATAAACAGTAGGAGAGCACTGGCTGATGCTGTAACTCATACTCTGTTACGGGTGTAGAGACAGGAAGAAAGTGGATGGGTGGATGTGTTTTGTATCACCGACTTTTAACATTCAGATTTTATTTTTTTTAAAAGGAAGAGTTTTAGTTCCTTTTGAGAAACTGGAAAGTAAACAGTTACTTCTAAAAATTGCAACAATAATAATTTTAGAGGAGCAAGCTTGGAACAATGACTTTAAGTAACTACCGTCTGAGAGCCAGAGTGGCACAGCTGTTTGAGTGTTGGACTAGGACTCTGGAGACCAGGGTTCGATTTCCAGCTCAGCCATGAAACCCACTGGGTGACCGTGGGCAAGTCACACACTCTCAACCTCATGGGAAGGCAATGGCAAACCCCCTCTGACCAAATCTTGCTAACAAACAAACAAATCCAGGATAAGGTGGCCTTAGGGTTGCCATAAGCCGAAAATGGCTTGAAGGCACACCATCACCACCATCACCTTCTAAAAGTAACTTTCCAAGTTCTGCATTTGGTCCAGTAATAATATGGGCTGTTTACCCATAAGGAAAGGGGTAGATATGACAGGGTCTAAAGCAGGGCAGTGAGGCTTTTCCTTGTAGTTTTGTTTTTTGTTTCTCTGAAAAATCACCACAATACCTAGCAGGAGCCCAATGTCTATGCAGAAAATAACCTTTGTTGCCCACCCATTGCTGCTCTGTGTTCCTTGTCACAGCTCATTTTGCCAGCGATGGGGCAGCCAAACTATGCCAGCAGGCCGTCTGTGAGACCATCCCATCATCCCTGCCCCGACCTGAAAGCCTGTTCAATTCAAGGCGCCCAATGAGGCGTCGGAAGGACATTCAAACCAACTCCAAACAGAGCTGCAGTAGAAAAATTAATGAGACAAGGAATAGAAATGGTCCATCTTCTCCTTGTGAGGAAACTCAGAGCTCTGAACAGACTGTCTATAAAAATAAAAATAAAAACAGTAGAAAAGGTGGGGAGGGAGAAATAGGGAGCCTACCGCTTATGCCTTACATTTAAAAAGTGTCACACTTTGGTAAAAAACATGTGCCAAGAAGAGGCAATGGCTTCCAGATCAAGCAGAGGAGTTAGGCAATGATATGGATGTTCTTTGGCAACTGATACAGTGGAATCTATACTACCTTTTCCTGCTGAGGAACAACCCACCTGGCCACTGGCAGAGGGAGGCTGGCTGCTTTGTTCAGCTAGGGTCAAAAAGATATGCAATGTGTCCAAACTTCCGGGCAGTGTCTTATATTCTACAGTGGTGTGTGTGTGGTGTGTGCCTTCAAGTCATTTCTGACTTATGGCGACCCTAAGACCACCCTATCCTGGGGTTTTCTTGGCAAGAGTTGTTCAGAGGTGGTTTGCCCTTGCTTTCTCCTGAGGCTGAGAGCATGTGACTTGCCCATTTACCCTGACATGCTCTGCTTACAAATGGAAATTTGCATCTGTTAACTGAAAAAATAGCCAGTAGGTTTCATAGCCCAGCAGGGAATTGAGCCCTGGTCTCCGGAGCTGTAGTCCAACACTCAAACCACTATAGAAGCACTCTTTTTTTTCTATCTTAATGTCAGAGGCCTCAGATCATTGGTGCACAGTATGTCCAACAAGGGCCACACATGTAGAATTAAAAAATATAGCCATGTCAGTCTGTAGAATCAGTATGTAGAGAGATCTTGTAGCACCTTTGAGACTTACTGAAAGAAAGAAGTTGGCAGCAGGGGCCACACAGTCACTCTTTACCATGCATCCTTCAGTTAGCTGAGCAAACTTTCTGGTGAGGCTGGAATTACATGGACTTGCAGCATGTTTATGCCAATATTCTGCTCACTGCAGGAGTGTCGCTAAAGGGATGGGGGCAAAATGAGGGCACCCTCAAGTAATAATTCTGCCCCCTCAAGAATTATCCCTTTAGTTTCCAAATTTCCAATACTGCAGATGCTTAAAACTTCAGTTGAACCTTTGGAAATACAGTTTAGGCTTCCAAAGTAAAGGGGCAGGCAAAGGGGCCAAAGAAGTGCAAACACAGCAGATAGGAGAGTTTCAGGTGTAAAGGATCCCTCGCTCTCTGGAATGCTAGCAATTTGGGGAATGAATGAAAAGAACACTTCATTCTTACCTGTGGGAGCAATATTCTCATTCTGATTCTGCCCCCAATCCCTATAGCTACATCCCTGCTTAATTCAACAAAAGGACTTGGGGAAGGGCTGCTTTTTTCCACCCACAGCATTTCTTCCTCCCACACTGCTTTTCTTGATAATGTCCTAAAAGAGAAATATGGCAGGGAAATATTACACAAGGTGATTTTAGTTAGGTCTCCATGGAAGAAGGCATGTAACATCCAAGGCAGTAAGATCATTGTAGCAGTAGAAAGATTTTCAGCCAAAGACAAGCATTGCAAAGGAAGCCACAATAACAGCAACAATAAAAAAGTTTGTTGGGCCTGGAAGGGGGGGGGGCAAAAAATAAGAGACAAGGGCACTGCTGATTCATCCTTCCAAGTGTTCTTCATCAGATGATGAGTACCTGCCGAGAAAGGATGGTAGCAAATATTGCTAGCACAGAGACTCCTCGTTGCAAAAGAAATGAGATGCTCTCGGAAATAACTGCACCGTGTCTTGTTTGTGACTCGCTTACAGCACCTGTTGCTATTGAGAAGGGCCCACCTGCAAGATCTTTTCAAGGTTTCTCTTCATTGGTTCTTTTTCTTCATCAGGTTAATTTTTTCCCCTTTAAGCACCAAAGAAAAGACCTCAAGGAGGGAAGAATCACAGCAACGCCTCTGCTTCCCCCAGATGAAAAAGTTATTTTTCCGAGGTACTATTGACCTAGCTCTCCTTCAGCGCTCACAGTTAAAAGGCATAACTCTGCAAAAAGAAAAGAAATGCAGACTTCCTTTTGTCCACCCGCTGCCTGATTCACTCTTGAAGTAGGCCCTTCATAATCAGATCATTTACCCTGACATGCTCTGCTTATAAATGGAAATTTGCATGTGTTAACTGAAAAAAGCCCAGCCTGAAACCCAAGTGAACTCTAATGTGTTAGACAAGCACCCCATCCGAGGTGTCAACACTGTTAAATCTCCCAGTTAGAAGCACCTGGGCAATGCAAGCCTTTTTTTACAGCCAATCCTTTATAGACAAGGAGTGTTTGTATGCCAGATAAGTTCTCTTTCCTCCTTCACTGGCCCTAAATGTGTCATGCTGATATATTTTTCTTTTGTCTTGAATCTGCAGGTACACAAGTAAATGAAAAAAGAGGCAACTGGACAAAATGTTTGTCACACTACAGGTAGGTAGAAAGAAGAGGGTACAAGAGGTTTATCAAATAAAAGTCTCTGTCAATGTCCGAGGCAATGTGGTGAGTTGCGGAGCTGGAGGGAGGGGGCACCAAGAATACAAGGGAACTGAGAAAGCATGACAGTGTTGGCTATGAAGGTCACAGAGTAGATCATCCCTTGACCTGTTTCAGAGCCCAGGCAATTCAAGGTCTAAGCCAACAGGACACCCGCACAAAGCTGGTTCAGACAAGGGCAATCTATAAACAGAATCAAAAGCACTCTAGGATCTATCAAGAAGGGGATCCAATGTAGAAGGTGTCATGGAATCAAAGAAGGGTTAGACCCCGTTTAAAGACATAGACTCATAAAATCATAGAGTCAGAAGAGACCAAAAGGGCTATCCAGTCCAACCCTCTGACATGCAAGAATTCACAAAGAACCTCCCCCCCCCCCGACAGATGGCTATTCAGCCTCTGTTTAAAAACTTTCAAATAAGGAGACTCCACCACTCTCCAAGGGAGTGTGTTCCACTGTCAAACAGCTCTGACTGTCAAGAAGTTCCTTCTGAGGTGGAATCTCTTTTCCTGTAGTTTGAATCCATTGTTTTGGATCCTATTCTCTGGAGCTGCACAAAACAAGCTTGCCCCATCCTCAAGATGATACCTCTTCAAATATTTAAATGGGGCTATCATGTCACCCCTTAACCTTCTCTTCTCCAGGCTAAACATACCCAGCTCCCCAAGTCCCTCCTCATAGGGCTTTATGGTTTCCAGATCTTTCACCAATTTCAAGGAACCATCTTAGCCCACAACTAAGGCCTGTAGACCTGTGATTCAAGAGCCCCAGAATCAGATGCTCCTGGGAGGTATCTACTGCTAGCAAGAAATTTGGAAAACCAATGGATTCAGCCCTGTTAGACACCATGGTTGAAGCAAAGTGATCCACTATGCAGACTCCCTCTCATAGAGATAAGTCATGAAGCGATAAGCCACGAAAAGTAGTCTTTAGGGATTGAAATGTAGCCCTCACTAAACTTCATGTCTAGTCAAAGACTTGAATCTGAGCCACCAGCTTGGTGCAGTGCAAACCCAACACAGTCTATTGCGCCACAAAAGATTTGCCTGAGAAACTAATGCTAACCTGCAAAGAAAGCAACATTGCTTTTCCAATAGCACTTATGCTACTGGAGAACTAAGCAGCACTATCAACAGACTGTAAGTATGCACTGGGAAGAAAAATCACGCCTCATTTTAGAGATGTTTGTAACAGCCTGCTACCACTATTGCCACCCCCACCTTCCAAGGGAATGGCCCATTTTGGAGGCGCAGGAAATTTGGAATGAGTTTGAAGATTGTTCAGCCAAGCAAACAAAATCCCAAATTGCTTTGAGCAGAAAAAAAAGAAGAAGTTCTGCCTACCTACGTGAGCTGGGGGTGGCAGGAAAATGAATCAAGCTAAGGAGCCAATGCAACTTGTATGGGACCAAGGGGAGAGGGAGTGAGCAACAGCCCTTTGACATTTTCCAGCTGGATGCAAAGGGAGCATAATGTGATCCATTAAATGACAGCAGAGTGTTACTGTTTTCAAAGCAGAGTTGTTTTTATCACCTATGTGTGACAGCTTGGTTTGATTTCTAATGGTGGCATTAGTTGCTCCTGGATGACCAGTCCTTTTTTTTTTTAGGTTGGCAGTTGGCTAATAGCCCAGCCTCACTGACTGATGCTTCATTTGTGGGAGCAAAGTGGATGCAATAATTTCTTCAAAACTGGGGTAGCTCTTTCAAGTGTTTGGAATGAGACGTCTCACCAAACCCAGGGATGCTGACACCTTTCTTACTGAGTACAGCAGACAGAAAATACATGTGAATCAGAGGGTTAAGCATTTCTTAGTTGGAGAAAACAGAGGAATATGTTTGTTTTTTTCAAATGTTAAAAGTATGGTTCCTGTTATTATTGTTCAGAGTCTGGCTGGACTCCGAACATGATTCACCCCATCCAACATTTTATGCAAGAATGTGAGTATCCAGAAGATGCTGAATCATGCATGGAAAACTGTGGTGGGCGGGGGTTAAGGACCTTAGGAGGATGTACCCCACAACATACAGACCCAATTTTTTGAATTAAATATTTGAGGTTGGGGAACAGTTTCACCACATTTTGCCTGACAGGCCATTTAAGGCCAGGGAAGACCTATTTTCCCATAAAAAGGAACCCAGAAGTCAAATACATGATCCAAAGGAAATTGACTAGTAGGGTACTAATGGACTGCAACTTTCTTTCTACCCACCCTTGGAATATACCTGCAGCAGCCAACTGATATTTCCAGTAAAGACCACATGTTGCTTCTGCAGCTCCTTGGTACTTCCAAGTTCATCTGGATGAGCTCTGACTTTGTAACATCAGCACCTATCAGCAGGTCATGGGGATGCTATTGAAAAGTGAGGGACCTGGGAGGCAGACAAGTACTGTGGTACTGAAAATGGCCCAAACCTGCCTTATGACCTATTCCAGGCTAGGGGTCAAGCACAGCAAGAATCCAATTGTTCGGCTCAAGTGTCGCATTTTAAAATGCTTAGGCATAAAGGGGCTGGATCCTCCTGCTCATTATGATGATGCCTATTTCAATGGGAGGGAATGGGGTGGGATGTAGTAGTGAGTCTGCAAAGGATGGGAGTAGAGCAACTGTGGAGGCATTACCAGCACTGTGGAGGCATCATCCCTAGTACCAACTCCTGCTTCTGCATCATTACACCCCTCCCTTGACAGCATGTTGGTGGGAGGTTAGTCCTGCACTATATCACTATAGCATTGCAGGGGGTTGGACGGTCCTTGCGGTCCCTTCCAACTCTATGAATATATCCTATAGTAGAACCCTGCAACTTTCCCATCAGCAGCAAAGCATTGGCTTTCAAAGCATCTCAAAGGCAAAAAAGGGACTATAGGAAAAACTCATCAGACTTTCTGTGATGGGGCTTTTACGAGGGATGCTAAGACTCCAGAAATAAGACAGCCTTAAAGACGATTACACGTTCCCCCTTTCCATCCCTATCTCTACACTCTTGCTTACCCAATGAAAATGCAGTCACAGTGGATACTATTTAAACAGTGGAATTTTCATGGTGAGAGCCTTTCCAGCTGGCATGAAAGATAAGTCCGGCTAACATTTACCACCAGCTCACAGAAGCAGGAGGGAACCAGGAGAGATCAACCTCCACGTTGTGGTTACAGTTCCTTTTAGAAAGATGAGCCCTTTAGGAAAAGACAGTGTGCTTGGAGTGGAAGGAGTCTTGTCCTTTCCAAGGAGGCTGTCAGAGGGTGAAAATATTGCCCCACAAGTCACTTACCTATGAATAAAAATAGGAAAGGCAACAGGTGAGGGTAACTTTCGCTTATCTCCTTCTCATACACCATGGAGAACAAATAATGGCAGAACATTATGCTTCTGCTTCCATCTGAAAGACTATGCTTATAATTGGCTCCGTAAGGTCTTAGTAACAAGCAAAACAGTGCTGACCCCTTCTTTGCCTTTGAAGGCTCCTAATATATTCTCTGCTCTGTTTTTCCCCCCTTCTTGGTCTTTGTTGGGAAAAGGCAGTGACAACAAAGTTATGGGGGTTGTTTGTTGGAAGAGGCAAATCTTTTGATTAAAAAAAAATCTCAGTTGGAATCTGTCTCTGGCTGAAGAACCAGAATGCTCAGAGGTTGCTTGCTTTCTCTCACTTCCTTGCCACCCTCATTCCATTGCTTCTTCAACTAGAGACAATTATATATGCTTACAAGAATTGGCTTAACAAGTACCTTAACATCATTAAAAATAAGATACAAAAGTTAAAACAAAATTAAACAATCAGAAAAATTTAAAATTTAAAACCAGATTAAAACATAGACCATTACACACATGCGCGCACACACACACACCACAGCACAACAATTAGCAGGATACAGTTTGCTGTTTAGGTGAGACAGGTCTTCTACAGTCACTCCTCAAATGCCTGTCAAAACAAAAAAGTCTTTACTTGTATTCTCAGCCTCAAAACCTCTGGAATACTCTGGAGAAGCCTTAGGTTCTTCTTTGGTACACATTTCAAACTGCTGTTGTTGTTGCATATGCTGAAACTGGATGTACTGTGTCCAGTTTGGGGAAGGGGAAAGAAATGGGACCGCTTCAGTCCTGAACTGGAGCACTCCACACACTGCAACATTTTAATGCAGGTCTCACTGTGGCTTTTGCCAATGCTTTTGGTCTATCAGTAAATGGGACACCTTGTTCCTCTAAGTGACAGTGAACTCGGACAGTCCCATACAAGCTTATTCCTTTTCCCCCAGCTGCAGCTACAGGCTAAATCAGGAAATCCCACCAAATGCTTCAGCCTGACACTAGCAAACCTTGCAGGCAAGTCTAGTTCCATCAAGTCTTCTCGCTCCCCATCCAATCTTTCTCGCCAACTGTCAAATTGAAATGGCATCTCCCCAGAGGTGGAAGTGTGCTCATTTAATGTATGTATTAATAAGCATATTGACTTTTTCTCCTGTTGTCAGTCTCTATCAAGATTTATGCCCCTTCATGGCCTCTTATTGACTGAGGAAAGCAGTATTCCCACAGGTCAATCAATCCTGATCCAGACCACAGATGGAAGTCAATAGCTATTTATTATATGATGTATGGGCTTCATTACTTTAAACGCCATTAAAGGAGGAACATGGTAGAAAGCATAAGGAGGAAAGCAAAGGAACATTGATATCCAGGGAAGGCAGCGTTAGAAATCTCTTTCACAACCCAGCCTAAAACCCTAAGCTTACCAGATATTTCTGACTACAATTTTCACAATCTCTTACCACTGGAAATGCTGTCTGATGGGAATGTATTAGGTTCAAGAAGATTGCTCTAAGACTGGGGAGTGGGATGGGGGCTTTGCAAAGTTCCCCCGCTCATGGAGTGAGCCAGGAAAATGGGTAGGTGGGAAAAAGCAAAGGGGAAGATGTCAAGACTCCAGGCTAGGCAGCAGTCTGAAGTGAGCCTGGAGGCACAGGAATGGCTGGCAATAATGACAGAATGGCATGTCAAAAATTGGAAGGTAAAGGGTCAAGTCAGATGTCAAGGCTGAAAGATAAGCCAGGCAGAAGGGTCAAGGAAGAAGCCAGGGATCACAGCTAGTGCTCAAGTCAGTACTGTTGGACTAGTAGGTGGGCCACCCAGAAAGCCATGATTCAGGAGTGAAGAGTAATACATGAGGATAAAGAACTGGTGAAAAATACCTTGTTGCTGGAGCAAGGCTCAACTGGAGCAAGAATTCCTCTTATGGGCTTGCGTGTCCAAGAGGATTCAACAGCTAACATGGGTGAGCAGGAAAACTCTAGGGCAGTGATTCCCAAACTTTAGTCCTCCAGGTGTTTTGGATTTCAACTCCCCGAATCCCCAACCAACTTGGCCAACAGTCAGAAATTCTGGGAGCTGAAGTCCAAAACATCTGGAGTTTGGGAATCAGTGGTCTAGGGTCTGAAGGTACTTTGTCAAGAAGGTTGTTGCCTTCGGTGCAAAGCCATCATTTCTGAGAAAAGGACTGCCTGGGGCCAGGGTAGTCTATGCAACCTTTAGGGCTGACAGTAGTTCCAGGCTATGTCTTTCAGAAATCTCATGGCTCAAGACTGGTTTCCAGATGCTAGTCTTTCCCAGCCCTGACTGGAAAAGCTAGGGATCAAACCTGAGATTTCCCTCCCCCCCCCCAGACCTAAGCATAAGCTATACCACTGAGTTATGATCTCTGAACTGCCTTCAAACAAGTCAGATCACTGGTCTACTTAGGCCAGCATCTCTTACTACTAACTGGCAGCAGCATTCCAGGCTTTCATAGAGGAGCCCTGCCCAGCCAGACTGGAAATGCTGGGAATTCAACTGAGAACCTTCTATATGCAAAACTAGTCATCTGCCATAGCTCTTCCCATCTCTGGGACTTGGCAAGCATTATTCAAGAATGTTCGCTGAGTTCTCTGTTCTCTGAGTTGCCCTAGAGCACGTGAGCAAAAAATTGGGGGGTGGAGAGGATCTGAAAGCTAGATAGGCCCTGAGCAACAGATGACTTCAAGGGTTAAAGCTGATTTTTTTCATTGCAAAACGTGCTGCAAAGAATCAGGTAACCCCAATTATAGCAGAGGACACAAAGGTCAGGTGCATTATAGACTGTGTGACACCAAAGGCATTCATTGCAGAACATTAGGGCCAAGTTTTATTGCAATAGTTCATGAGAGGGGCTTCTCTCAGACCTGCCACCACAAAAGTTCTCTCCTTGCACAACCGATAACGTGCAGCGTATCTAATAAAATTATTTCCATGTCATTAAAACATGTTTTCCTTACAACTGGTGTGGGGGGGGGAATAACAGAGAGGAAAGAGATGTTTCATCTTTGGCAGCCTTCTTGAGAAGCTTGCTAGAAGAAACGAGTGTGTGTCTCCTGGTATTTCTTTGGCATCGCCATAATTAAATGGGCGATAGTAAGACATACAAGAGCCTAACAACTCCTCATTAAGCCTGGCTTCCCTGAGACCAGCTGCTAGAGGCTAACAACTTTCTCCAAAGGGGAACATCATTAGTGACATGAATGGGATGGGAAGCCGGCAAAACAGGATGTAGAGCAGCTTCCATATTGCCAGAGGGCCAGTTTAACAAGCCCAAGGGAAATGATGGCATTTAATATTTCATCAAAGACCTCTGTTTAAACACTACGTTTCCTTTTATGATTGTTTAATCAACGCAATGGCAGGGACTGTGATGGAATGTTGTTTACACTTTGGGAGCCGAAGGCTGATGCCAACAGAAAGAAGCATGCCACAAACAAATCAAGAAGAGCACCCTGACTTGTCAAAAATACAAAATTCACATTTTGGGCAACACCTGCGCCCAACCCAAATGCCACAAGTGTACACGCGTTGGAGTTCTCTAGAACTCTTTATATCTGGTGGTAGCAACAGAACAGAACAAAACAAAACAGGGAATGGGAAAAGAAACAGAAAAAGTCCAAAATCAGGCCATATGTTGTAGCCATGAGGCTAGAAAGGGGCCATGCCCTTGCCCTGAAGAGACTAGGGACTTGGGCTCCCACAGGGGAAATATTTTCTTCCTTCTACCTTTTTGCAATTTGCAAGTCTTTACCCCATTTTATTTGGATTCTCCTCCTCACTGTTCTCCTGGCCACCACCAGCTTTACTCACATCAATGCAAGCACCCCAGTTCTGGGTCCAGTTTCTCCTACAGTTTGCTCCCTTGCTCATTGCTTTTTAGATTTCATTTAATGCTTACCCCACATTTGCCCTAGAACAGGGCTTACAAAATTAAAACGGATAAAGAAAACATTGATGAAAACACACAAAAGACTTACCGTTGTTAAAGTACAATGAAACTAACTATAATATTAAAAGCTTAATGAAATAAAACCAAGTTGAAACTTAGCCATTCAAAGAAAGCAATAAAGGCAGCACAACAAAAATCTATTGAAACCCTTTTCTTAGCAGTCTGTCAGTTGCTAAAATCCTGAAAGAATCATAATAGAAAATCTTTGCCTGATGGGGAAAGGGAGTAAGCAGCCTAATCTCCTTTGCAAGGGAAATTCATAGCCTGAGAGCAACCACTGAGAAGGCCATGTCTCATGTCACCATCAGATGTGCCTGAAAAAGGCCTTTTTTGAAGATCTCGCAGCATAAGAGCCAAGCTGTGTAGGGCTTTATGGATCATAACCAGCACTTTGCATTGGACCTGGAAACAGACCAGTAGGGAGCAGAGCTGTTTCAACAAGGGAGTTCTCTGCTCCCTGTAACTAGTGCTGGCTAACAGTCTGCCTGTGCGGGCCCACTGAAGTTTCTGAGCACTTTTCAGAGATACAGCTCCATAAGAGTGTATCCAAACAGGACATAACTATGGCAGGCATTATTTTGTATAGATCAGACATCTCCAGGAGCCTGTACAGTTACTTCACTAGCTTTACCTGTGCAGTTGCAATGGCCAGCTCGCTTCAGTGACAATATTTCTAGGACTGACAGTCCAGTGACCCAGTCTGAATTTGTCTGAGCAACAGGGGGCAAGAGGAACAGAGTCCATCCTGACCTACTGTCACCCAGTCCTTGCCATATCTTGAGGTCTTTAGCCCCTGCACCCATTTTTTTCTTCCATCCTTTGCCTGCCTCTTGCCTGTCCTTTCCTCACATTTCTCCATCCTTCCTTTAGTCCCTTCATGGAGTTGAGCTCTAGGAGCACGAGAAGCAACACATCGCAGGGCGGAGAAAATCCCATCCATCTGCCAATGCAGTAAAAGTGCAACCATGTGCAAAAAGCTGCCACAGAGAAGGGCTGTATGGCTAGAGGCAAGGTCGGCTCTGCTTGTAGTTTCATGGCATCTCTTCTGCTGCACTCGGAGTGCTGAGCAAGACTTGTGATCACAGCTGTTCTTGCTGAAAACTAATTAAGATTAATGCCAAGCTTCTCCTTTGTTATTCCCCAAGGAAAAATCTACTAACCATTCTGCTGTAGTCCTGCCCTTGCCACCTTTCAGAATTCCCACTACATCACTTTTGGGGGGAAAACATCTCATCGGGACAACTGGTGTTTACAAGTTCTGTGAAATGGACAGATATCTCGCTTCCCTATTAGAGAGTGATTTTTGCATTAAGGATATTAGTAGAACAAGACTCTGAAGATGCTATCCTACCAAAGATTTCTGATAAGGGAGAAACCCCCAAGGACTAACATTACTACCAGTTCCATAGTCTGAATTTGTTCTGTTCCTTTTCTGACACTGAAGACTTCCAAGGTATCCACACTGCAGAAATAATCCAGTTCGACACCATTTTAATTGCCATGGATCAGTGCTATGGAATTCTGGGCACTGTAGTTTTGTGAGACATTTAGTCTTCTCTGTCTGAGAGCTCTGGTGCCACAACAAACTGTAATTCCCAGGATTCCATAGAATGGAACAATGACAGTTAAAGCAGTGTCAAAGTGCATTAATTCTGCAATGCAGATGCAGCCTCCATCTTTGCAGCTGCTTAGTGAGCAAGAGGTACCTGAGCTCTGCCAGAGCCAACATCTTGAGAAAAGAGACTGGCTTGTTTAAGCACCAATTACTAAAAACTGACCTGTCCATAAGTCTCTTTAAAACTTGTCAATAGATTCCACATATGCTGGAACCACATTTTTTTTTCCTGCTCTTGGGTGTTTCTATCCCTCTTGACTTTCTTTTATCCACGTAGAGCTGTCCATGGTCCTGCATTTTTGCCAGAACTCTTGCTCGGCTTTCTGAGATTCCCCTCTTTCAGATTTCTCTTGGTTAGAAACAAGCAAATTTCTCTGGATTCTTTCATTCTCAGTGATAATGGCATTAGGCCCTGGCTTGGAAACTTTCCATGCCGTGCTGAAGCAGCACATGGTCAAGAACAATATGCATTATGAAAACAGCAAGGTGAAACCATAGTGGTTAGCTCATTGTGAATACTTTGCTTCAGAGTGGCTGGGGAAGGCTGGCCAGAATGAACAGATTTTATTTGTGAAAAAATGGTAAAACAGATAAATCTCAATCTAAGTGTTTTGGTGAGTGCAGTGTTAATTATGGCATTAATTTCTGTTTTGGCTTAGGGTTTTGTTTTGGTTTTTACCCTCTTTTTACATAGAAACTTCCAAATTAGTAGATCTCATCTCATAGACAAGGAGTGGGAAATGGAAAAGTGGGGTGGCCACTCCTCCCACTGGTCCACATTGACATATTTGGCCACAATGAAAGTGACACAACAATACTTCCGGATGCTATTTAGACTGAATTTTGAGCAACTTTTTCTTCTTCTCAGGGTTGAGGGGGCTTAGGGAGGCAAATCATCACATTTCAGGCAGTTTGGGGACCTTTTGACTGGTTTAGAGGGGTGAAATATATACTGAAAATTGGTCTGAAAAATATTAAAGTTATTGGCAGGGTCTGGGGGCTTTGGTAGGTTTCCCAGGCCACAATTAGGAGACCATATGTGGCCATGGGCCACATTTTACCCACCCCAGTCTTAGACCCAGCATCCCCAATTTAAGAAGTTCTTCAGAAGTTTTGGCCTGCAACATCCATCAGCCCAGGTCACCATGGCTTATCGTCAGAGAAGCTGGAAGCTGTAGCCCAAAATATCTAAAGTAGATTTCCTAAAAGCCCAACCAGCAAACCAACGGTAAGAGATTATCAGAGCTGTAGTCCAAAACAACTAGCAGGTCAAATTTCCACATCCTGATCTAAGGGGACCCAGATTGGGGAAGATGCTATCAAGTCATTCTTAACCTAAAAACCTCATTCACCCTACAGTATGGTAAGGACCAGTAACTCTTTTAACTAGCAAATCTGCTTGCCTCCTTGTCCAGCCAGACATGGTGTAGTGGCTTGAGTGTTGGACTAGGGCACTGAGAGACCACCTCGGGCTAGTTACACTCTCTCAGGCTCAGAGGATGGCAAGGGCAAACCCCTCTGAACAAATTCTGCCACATAAATCTTGTGAATGGGAGACCTCCAAGAGACCTTGCTATTAACAGCCTTGCTCAGGTGCTGCAAACTTCAAGTGCTGAAGAAAGTTTAAGGTAACCAGAAGTAGGGTTGTGCATGAAAGGATTGTTGTGATAACAAAATCAAATTTCTGTTCTCAGATATAGCTGAACATGCATTGTTTTTGGTTTGCACTTTTTTTTGGGGGGGTGCACATCTGACTATGATAGATGGGTCTGAAGCTTCTAAAAAAGCATAATGTAGCTCCTGCAAACCAGAAGTCTGCCCACCTTGACCTAAAATATACTGAACAGAAGAACACAACGTACTTTGCAAGTCATGGCTTGAAACAACAATCAAGCAGCCCTAAGGTTTGTTTTCAGATCATCTCACTCAGCTAGAAAAGAGGATTGATAAGTAGTATGAGTATCTACATGCATGCACAGACCCCCAACTCCCAAAACAGCACCACATGAGTGCACTCATGTTTTGAAATGATGCAAGCACAATTCAGTAGTAGCAGTCTAAGGAGGAATATCAGGACCCAGCTGAAGAGAAGAAACACTCCACTGCCCAGCCTGAGGATGTTCCCATTACACTGATAACTTTGACTTCAGAAAGAAGGCAGGGAATTGGAGGAAAACAGAGCAAGAAACTATGCAGAACAAAATTAAGGGACCAAGCTCTTGAAAGTAAAAGACCTTAGAAATGTTTAAGATCCTTCTTAGTTGAAAGAGGATTCCAAATACTATGCAAACATGTCCAGTGGGGATTCTTTAAATACTGTTTTGCACTCTCCTTTCCTTGACAGGTGGGAAGTCAGGTCAACCTTTACAGTGTCTTTTGGAAAAGAAAGCCCTGAAGCCTTAAAAAATTTCAGCTCCCATCTGTTTATTTTTAAAACATGCAAATTGCCCATCACTGTTGACAGGTGAGCTGTACTCATGGAGAGAAGGGCCTGTGTGTCATAGAAAACACTGGGGGTGTAATGCACCTCCATACTCACAATGCATCTCCTGGCAGCGGGTTCCAGGTTTTGCAACTAGCATTATATTCCCAAACACAAAATGTTACAATGACCTATGGGGTGACTGGTGACCATTTCCTTCTACAACAGAAATGCAAGGGGACATACTGGGTGGTGCAAGAGGCAGGGGTCCAGGACATGACACCTTCCTGCATCATCCCAGTAGTGAGAAACAGCTGTACTGGATGATTCAAAGGTCTACCTAGAAGTTAGCTTTAAAAAGAAATAAATCTATAGTATTAAAGAACAAAAGCATAACCAAGAGTAAATCAACAGCTACTGTTGATAAAACCAGTAGCTACATGGGTCATGGGTGGGATTCATGTGGACTTCTGGATGTTGTGGGACTACAAGTCCCAGCAGCCCTCACTAGGGTATACAATGATGAGGAACACTGGCAATTACAGTCCAACCACACCTGGCAGGCCACGTGATTTCCACTCTGATTTCTGTTCTGGAGCAGGTAGATGACCCAAAGGGAAGAGAAATCAAAGAAAATATCTGCAAAAATCTTCTGAAAAAAGACAAGACTCTGCTTAGAGTTAAAAAAATAGAGAGGGTGCAGAGTGAGTCTCCTCTAGAAATGCATCAAGTAGTTCTGTCCAAAAGATCTGGAGCAGCACTTCTGTGAAACTTCTTAAAATTTAGGCAGGTTTGCTTAGAGGAAGGTATGTTTAGAGGGAGAACCAGAGTGGTATAGTGGTTTGAGCATTTGACTACAACTCTGGAGACCAGGGTTCGATTCCCTGCTCAGCCATGGAAACTCACTGGGTGACCTTAAGTAAGTCATACACTCTCAGCCCCATAAAATACAATGGTAAGTTCACCTTAGGGTCACCATAAGTCAGAAATGATTTGAAGGCACACAACAGCAACAAATGTTTAGGGGGACACATCATGCTGCATGCTTGAGGAACCACCACAATGATCATAGGTAAAGCTGAGTGCCTGAGTGTGGACACATTAAAGGATCAGGGATCTGGTGGCACTCAAGCACATATCTTACCTGGTGATGATAGCAAGATGAGGAGGGCTCATGCAAGCACCCATGAACAGTACCACATTCTCATGTCGTGTCTGCCTGTAGGCCATTACTTCTCTCTTGAAGGCCTTCAGTTGATCTTCATTATCCCGCTCAATGTCAATGAGGCGGATGGCCACCTCACCATGCCAGCGGCCATGAAACACCTGTCCAAAGCGGCCCTTGCCAATCAGCTCGCCAATCTCCAGCTGCTCAAAGGGGATGTCCCACTCTTGCAGGAAAATGCTAGTCTGGCTCGCTTTGCGTGGGAAGTTGCGGGCAGAGAGGAGTGACAGGTTCATCTCCTCAAAATCATCCTCCGATTCTTCATCATTTCCCTGTTCATTCTGGAGGTGAGATGAGAGAGGGACTCATTTTACATTCACAGAACTTAACCTACCTTTCTTCTTCCTCTGGACATGGTCCTAGACATGCACATTAATGCATATCAACAACACAGCACGATCAAAGCCAGTGCTGCTACCAGGGCAAGACTTTAATGTCAAAGTCCAAGGTCCTACTCCACAGAATAAGCAGGAGGGACTCTCTAATGCAGCAAAGCTGGTTTATCACATTTTTAACTAACTGAAGGCATGTGCATCATCCTTTAAAGAGGGATTCCCCAAAGGACTATGAAGTCCTGAGTGTACAATTGCTACTCATCAAAAATACACACAAACACATAACTAAGCAATCCTAATCAGCATCTGAGGAACCAGCCCCATATCAACCAGAGCTTGGACAAGTCTGTGGTAATCCCTCCCAAATCCACAAGCCACATCCCATGACTCTTCTATACCAATTTAAGACAAACCTGGTTCCAGACATGTTGCAGGAATGAAGAATATATGGCCATTTAGGTATAGCTGAGTTGCAAATTCCAGTGGCTCTCGCCAGCATAACCAATAGTGAGAGAAGATACCATCCATAACATCTGGAGAGCCATAGTTACTCACTTTGTTCCACAGCCTAAGAATACTAGCTGAGAAGGTTGATCCAAAAAAGCGGTGTGCCAGTTTCTGCCCCATCCAAAGCAGTTTGAGAAGAACTCATATTGGCACAGTTGTATTAATGGATTTTCTGCAAAAGCCTAATGTTGATTTTCTAAAAACACTTTTGGAAAGACCTGTGATTTGAGATTTCTTCTGAAGCAAAGAGCACATGACCTAGGGAGCCAGAGCCAGAAGCTGAGTGGAAGCAGCAAAGTCATAACAGGAGCTGGGAGTTTATGGGAGTTCATTCAAGAGATCAGAGTATTCTTTACAAATTTATTACCACTGGTAGCAATTCTGGCAGGCTTCCACAGAGGGAATGCAGGTTGAGGAGCAGGGACATTCCAGCAGCCCCGCTGAAGAATTATTTGCTGCTTTCATCTTCACTCCCTAACCCTTTTTTCCCTCATGTATTGCATCTTATTAGACTGAAAGCTATGGGGAGCAATAGGAGTTCTTTTCCCCGCCTTTTGTTTTCTTGACTGACTGTATGGAATCACTTTTCCAAGATCTGTACAGGATACTAAGGTAAAAGAATATCCAGAATCATAAGTGGGATTATAGGAGATAGCACTGTCTGGTCCTCCTTCAAATCAGGTGAGCCTGCTGGCACAGATTCTTTCAGAACTGAAGAACTCTGACTGACAATATTGTAGTAATCTTGGATGAAGCCACCAGTTCATGGACTGAAGTCTCAGTAACAGAGTCAGAATTTACGTCTTACTCTACACTAGTTTCATAGTCAACCTTAACACAGGAGTAACAGAGTAGCCATAGTGTTCTTGAGGCATGCATGCATGCTGAAGTATCTGGTGATCTTTCATTTATTCCTTTTCTTTATTTTTATTTTTCTGATCTGGCCTGAGATGGTCAGGCTCTCCCTCTTCTGCCAGTGACTGTGCCTCTAGCATCTGTCCCAGGTATTTCTCATGCAGAATATAAAGCCTTATGGGCTGCAAAGGATGGTCCCATCAGAACTGACTGCACAGATGGTACTGACAAAGATTCAACAAGCAGGGTAAATAGTTGTTGACATTGATGGTAGCAATCTGGAGCAAATGGCGAAAGAAGTCATAAAGGCAGACTTTTTTAGCAGCAAGCTCAGCAATTTGTAGCTTTCTCCCTGCAGAGGGCATTCAGGGGAAGCTCTGTTCTGCTCTGCCTATGGGGTGATGATTGGCAATGGCAACAAGAATCAACCTTATATTCTTTCCTAAGGTACAATAAAAAAAAATGGCCATCCATATGTTGAATCCTACACCTAAAACACATATACTTCTCAAAAAACTTCTCTGAGGTCTTGAGAGCTCAAACAAGCTGTGAAAACACACAAAGAGAAAAACCTCAAACACCTCACAGGTGAAGAAACTAAGATGACAATAAAATGAAATAAAGGGGAATAGTAAGAGAAGTAGAAGGAAGCCAAAAACCACTTAGCTACTCACTTGAAAACAGAAAAGTGTTCCTCATGATCCGTCTGCTACAACAGACAGAAAGTAACTGAAGGAGCTAGGCATTGTGTGTCCAGCTGGTCCAGAGGACTCCGAACAGGACAACTCCAAACAAGCGCCTTACTCTACTCTGACGATAGCTGAGATGAATGAGGCTTCTTATACTGCTGGCCCAGACTACTTCCTCCAGGTTCCACCCTTTCCTTCTTTCTCTTTTTGTGAAATAATTTTATTACAACAACCACAAACATACAAAAAGTACACACACCTAACTAACTCAATCATCTAAAACTGAAAACACAAAAACACACAAAAAAGGGAAGCAATGGCTTCCAGCACACCTGGCTATGGTTCTTATACATTACTTGTCTAACTCCTCTTAATTTAATCAAAAGTTAATATAATACTTAATCTTAAAATCATGTTGTCTTACTATAGGGAAGAGTCCTCATCCAACATTTAATAGAAGTATAAAAACTTTTAAAAAGACAAATCCTCTACTTGTATAGCACTCTTCTCAAAGCCTAAAACCATAACAGAACCTCCCTTATTTTTCATATATTTAACCAGCATCTTCCGTTCTTTCTTATAATAATATAGCGTTTTCTCATGTATCAACATATGAGTTTATCACACAGGAGGCTAAGTGCCCAAATCTTGTGCAGAAATGGGATTTAAATCCCGGAAAAATCCCACAAAAGTGGGATCGTTTTCAGACACATCAGGGGCATTGAGCATTAATCCACATTAACAATAAGTAGAAAAGCAAATTGTCCATTCTGCTCCATTCATAATGGCACGGTTTGTGGAGGCATGCAAAATATCCTCATGGCAAATACATCTGAAGCCCTGTTTGTTATAGAAAACTACATCTTAGCTGCTTTTCAAGACTGTGCTCTTACCAAGGTAAGGAATAATATCAGACAGGCACCTGTATATCTGATGTGGGAGAGAGTTCTGCAGAGCAGAGAGCCATCATTGAAAAGGCTTGTTCTCTAATGCCCACCAGCTTTACAGATCTGAATGGATGGCTAGTCAATGGGCCATATTGGGAAAGGGGGTGGTGGTGGAAGGCTGAGAAGAACAGGTTCAGTTGCAAATTGTTTCCTCTCCATCTACCCTCTAAAATAAGCACACAATTGACAACTAGAAGCCAGAGTGTGACTCAGAGACTCAAATTTGCCAAACAGTGACCTAAAGGGGCAGGAACACGGAAAACTGCCTTGTTGCAAATAAGTCCACTGGTTCCTCTAGCTCAGTATTCTCTAAACCAAGGATGAGGAGCATATGGCCCACCAGATGTTGCTGGACAACAAAGCTTATGATAGTGTTGGTAGAGGAGAAAGAGGAATGGAAGAGTGCTGTAGCTAAGTGGTAGTGCACATGCTTTAAATGCAACAGGTCCCAGGTTCAATCCCTGGCATCTCCAAGCAAGGTTGGAAAGACTTCTGTATCTGAACACAGCTGTTGCCTGCCAGACTGGGCTAGAGATGGGGAACACGCATCCTCTCAGAGGTTTCTGAACTGCAACTCCTATCAAGTCTAGCAAGCTTAACCAACGATGTGGGATGATGAGAGCTGCAATCCAGCAACATCTGGAAGATCACACAGTTGCCATCCCTGATCTATAGTGACTGGCAGCAGCTCTCTGGGGCTGATAATTCTAGGAGTCTTCCCAAACCCTACCTGTATGTGTGTATGTGCCTTCAAGTTGTCCTTCGATTTGTGGTGACTCCATGAATTTTACAGGGTTTTCTTAGGCAAGGAATATTCTGAGGTAGTTTTGCCATTTTCTTCCTCTGAAATATAGCCTACAGCACCTGGTATTCACTGGCAGTCTCCCATCCAGGTACTAACCAGAGCTGACCCTGCTTAGCTTCCAAGATCAAATAGGATCTGGTGCTTTTAGGGTATTCTGGGAACACATGTTTGCCAAGCATGTGCTTTACCACTCAGCTTTGGCCCACTCCTCATCTCACCTCACCTCACTATCCTAGAAGGCATGGAGGTTCAGTATACAAGAAGGTCAATCCACTCAGACCACCAATTTGCAAAAAAAACATGTAACAGAATACATTCTTCCAGATTAACCTTGTTGCAAAATTTCAAGCCAGCTGCTGTGAGATGTATATAGCACCATCATCTATTAAATATAACAGAGGCAATGGGAAGCTGTAATTGCTTGCAGGAGGAGTCAGAGATCCCCAAAGGAGCCCAAAAGTTGCTACTGTTGGTTAGGCCTCTGCTGAGATCACCATAACAAACTTCATTCCCTACAGTCTGCCTTTTATTTCAGTACAAGAACAGAAAGTCAGCAGATCTTTGCATGCAGCTTACCTCGGAGGTTGGCTCCACTTCAATTTGAAGTAATGGATTTCCTTCCAGGCTTTAAAGAAAACAAACACTGCAGATTACTAAGACTTGAAAGCCAGAAGCAATGTTGTTTAATAATTGGCATGGACAAGAGGACCATGACCTTAAACCAGACTTGCTCTTGTCTAGTCACCTATGGTGAGTAAGAAGCAGCCTCAGGCAAACAGACAGAGGAGCTTTCATACAGGGAGAGTGTTGATGTTTCCTCTCCTCTTTCTAAACATTGTAAGCATGTGTGGCCAGTTGGACCTGCATTTTTTTCTGTGTGTGAACCAGTTACTGTTATGGAAATACAAACTGCCTTAGACTGAGGACAGTGCAATGTGACCGTCAAAGTTTTCTTTTACAATGTCAAAGAATGACAGAATTCTTGCAGCCTTCAACAATCCAAGCAGTCATTGCTGCAAAATTTCAAAAACACATACCTTTTGTGTTTCAGGAAAAAAAATAACTCTGTGCTATAATGCACATCATTGCCAAAGTAGATTTAAGTGTGCCAAACAGCAACAATAAATTCTGAGCTCTCTACAACTAGAATCCCTAAACCAAATATTCATTTCTTATGAGTCTGCTTGATGGGGGGCCAGTCCAAATACCATCTTTGGCATTGATGATGATGATGACAACGATCCCAGAGATGCATAGCACTGAGCCATGGAAGTTAAAGTGGTGTCAAACTGGATTATATCTGCAGTGTGGATGCAGCCCTAGTCACAAAAGAGGGAAATTGAGAGGATGAAGATTGGACACCCTCTTGGGCATCCCAACTCACCTGTGGAGACAAGTTCTGATGCTGACACTAGTCTTGCTTCCAGAGCTGTCCTTAGAAAGGTTCTCAGATTATATCTTTCCTTGCGCATGAGCTATTCAGTTTAACCATAGTGAAATATATGTGGTTGCAGATTCAATTTTTCACTTGTGTTTTATTGATTGTCAGCTAATCTCCTGGATGGCTATAACCAGAGATTGTGGAAACAGCCCAGGCATCAGCAGTATGAGGCTTTCCACCTAATATTCTTTCTCTTCTTCTCTCCAGTCTGTATTTCTGGGGCGAAGGGGAGTTTAGAGTAAGACAGAGGTCACCTTCTAAGTAAATGTGAATTTGGCCCCCATGATCCTCAATGAGCACTGTTTCTGGACAAAGTGGTGATGCACACTGGACTAAATATGAAGGCATTCCCAGTTTGGGACTGGGATATTTTTGGCACCCGAAGCAAGCAAACAAAGCAAAATAATCCTGCACTGGCCCCAAATTCAGAATATAGAGAAGAAGGCCAGAGGCAGGCAGTTGCAATAATGTGGTATGTTGGGGGCAAATACTTACAGGTAACTAATAGGTTGCTCTATATTTTGCCTTGGAGAGCAAATATAGCTCAGAAAGGGCATATTTTAATCACACAGAATAACGAGTTGAGAAAAGGACAACCTTTTCCTCAGTGCTGCAGTCCTGATCAGTATTAACATTTTTTAAAATATATAGAGGGATCCTATTTATGGCTCTTCTGTCCATGCCATGTCTAGTTTAAGAAGAAAAGAATAGATGTTATATAGAGAGATTTTATAACACCTTTAAGACTAACTGAAAGAAAGTCAGCATGAGCTTTCGTAGACTCCAGTCTACTTCTTCAGATGCTTTTGGTGGAATTATGGTTAGAATAAAACTGAAGAACCTGCTGCTATCACCCTAATGTCATGTACAGGGGAAGAGGCCAGAGAAAGGACAGCAGGACGAGGGCAAAATGGAAAGAGTGATGGAAGAAGAGCAGGAAGGAATCCATCAGTTCAAATTTCAGGCAAGAGTAGCAAGAATGATCTCTCTCTTGGAGGAGGTAGCAAGGGAAGGTCTGAAGGATAGAGCAGAAAGAAAGGAAGAAAGGACTGGTGGAAAGGAAGAGAAAAAAAGTTAGCTTAGGAAAAGGGGACCTCTGGGGCTAGATAGGGAGTTGTTGTGTGCCTTCAAGTTGTTTTTCCCAACTTACGGTGACCCTAAGGCAAGCCTACCATGGGGCTTTCTTGGCAAGATTTGTTCAGAGGAAGTTTGCAATTGCCTTCCGCTGTGGCTGAGAGCATATGACTTGCCCAAGGTCACCCAGTGGGTTTCATGGCCAAGCTGGGATTCGAACCCTGTTCTCCAGAATCAGAGTCCAATGCTGAAACCACTACGCCATGCAGGTTTAAATTCTCACTCAGCCCCAGAGTGCAGTGACATATTACACCAGCGACTCCTCATTAGCAGGATTTGAAGATATAGCCATGTTAGTCTATAAAATCAGTATGTAGCACCTTTGAGACTAACTGAAAGAAAGAAGTTGGCAACATGAGCTTCCGTAGTCTATGAAACTCATGCTGCTAACTTCTTTCTTTCAGTAAGGTGCTGCAAGATCTCTTTACATCTACATCAGCAGGGTTATTCTGAGGATAAAATGAGATAGGGAGAACCGTATAAAGATGGGATAGAAACTTACTAAGTAAAATAAAATAACTCAGATCAGAGGTGGCAATAAGGATTGTGATGGTGCAAGAATCTATGTCTTTTTTTCTACCTCTGCACTTGTTAGTATGCTTGAGCTGTTCCCAGGAGGCCGTGACTGCTAAGTGCAACATGCTGCAGCCCAGGGGGATCTGTCACAGCCAAAATGACAGATTAAGCTTGTATGAGAAGCAGGAATTCTCCAGCAAAATCTTCCACACGCTCTCCAAAAAACAAAGGGGGAAAATGATCTAACATCAAGGCATCGGCAAAACTTCAAGAATTGAACCAAACCCAAGCCACTTCCTGAAGAGAAAAATCTTCAACTAAGGTGGAGCAGAAAGCATTCAAAACCAATCCTCAACCATCAAGGGTATTTCAGAAAGGAAGCACAAGTAAGCAAGAGAGCAAATCTGGAATTCATTTGCTTGTCAATTACACAAACATCGACAAAGTCTGAATTGGCTTCTGTAAGGACTGGGTGCAGGAGAGAAATGCAATCATTTTTCCATAGAGGAATCAGGTTGGCAATTCATGCTAAGCCCCAAGTTCGAGCGATCAAGGATTCTTTAATCTCCTGTAAGTAAACGGCTGCCACTCTGAGCTTTCTTCCTTCTCAGAAGTCAATTACTCCTGCCTAAAAGCCTGGTAAGAGACTTTCCAATGGGACTGACAGGCCTGTCACGTCCCACATCATACACTCTTCCCCATTAGGTGCTAAGTTTGACCTCTGCAATGCAACAGCACCCTTTGCAAGTTCCAAGCAGAACAAAAAACCAAGGATCCATCCATTCAGCTCTGTTCTGCCGCTTCTTCTCAGGATGTTTGAAAATAAAAATTTGAAACAGCATTGGGTATGTGACTGGAATTCACACACACACCATTGTTAACACAGAAAGACCTTTCCTTATGTATGTGCTCATGCTTTCTTGCTCACAGCCCCATTCTATGACATTAGGATCTGGGGTGCTGGAGAAGTCTGAAGAAGTAATTTTAGAACAGTCCCTTTTTATATCAGCTGGCTTAATAAACAGTTTTGCCTGACTTGAAATTTTATATTAGACAAATGTTCTTCTGAAACGACACATTTCCCCCCTTTCTTGCCAAACACATCTGAACAAGAGATTTCCTCTAGCAAAGGCAAGACTAATAAGGGTGCTTCCAGACTGATTTAAAAGTTCCAGATTTTGTTCCTGGTCTTTCCAATTTTACTGTTGTACTTGTGAGCCTTTAAGTCATTTCTGACTTATGGTGACCCTGTCATGGGGTTTGCCTGGCACGTTTCTTCCGAGGGGGGTTGTCATTGCTATCCTCTGAGGCTGAGAGTGTGAGACTTGCCCAAGTCACCCAGTGGGTTTCCATGGCCAAACCGGGATTTGAACCCTGGTCTCCAGAGTCATAGTCCAACAGTCAAACCACTACACCACACTGGCACTCTCCAATTTTATACCAGGTTAAAATAAAGTGACCTGAGGAGCTGGTATAAAAAGTCTCAGATTGTACTGAGAGCTGACGGAAAATATTCTGGGATACAAAATGTGTATAGATCTGTAAAATACAATTGGAAAGAACAGGAACAAAATCTGGGACTTTCTGCTCTTTTTAATCAGTGCAGATGCATCCTAAAATGCTTTCAAAAGAACTATCTTATAATACTGACAACTACATATAGAACTTGAACTGTAAATATAATTTTGGACACCTTGTATTTAATAACAGGGGAGGGGGTGAATTTTCTTTAGTCAGCATTTTTAGGCAAATTAACCAAATTTATACTGCCTGGACTAATAACAGAATGTCATTGTCCCTTGGACTGTATCCTTTTGTGATGCAATTTCTGGCTCACAACTGTGTGTTTTGGCAGTATGCATTAACATGTGCATTTTAGAAGAGAATGCTTACAAAATCCATTGTTTTGGAGGGGGAAGCATATCAAAATTATGTTTTGCAGGGAATAATGTAAAATAATATAAAAATGTACATTTTAGGAAAACTGTATACAAAAAATATATATTTTAGTGAAATGCCCCCCTACTGAAATGTTTTTTCATATGTTTAAAAAAATGCAGTATACACAAACAGACATGTGAATAAACACACAAAAAACTAGCACACTCCAGAAAACCAGGCAGGTGGGACCTCAGAAAGACTTGAGGCCAATTTTAACCACTAAGCATCCACAGATTTTGGTATCCTGGAACCAAACCCCAGTGGAGACCATGGGCCCACTGTATTAAAACACATGCCTGTGAAGTCTTTTATCTGGCTTTTTTGGTACTAAAACTTCATAATAGGTGTGGCCTTCTTGATGGTTCACTGATGTTTTTCTGCAACATAAAAGCTGCTGCATGGAGAAAGATGCATGTCTGAAGAGAGGTCTCTAAGGAATTGGGAATTCAGAGTGGTAATACAAAGGGGAAAAAAGAAAGTTCACTTACATGGGGTTAGAATTCACTGGATGGAGGACAACTTGGGGTGCTCGAGTGGGTGTCTCAGGCACAACATCTGAAAGAAAGAAGAACCCCATTCAGAACCAAAAGGCAACTGCAACACATTCACATGCTTTGTAAGAGCTAAATATGTTAAATAGGTTTGTAGGGCAAGCATTCTGTTGTGATTGGTAACAAGCCAATGTGGTTCTGTGCCAAAGGAAAACAGAATCATAATCTCAATCCACTCCATTTTGGTCTGCGTCTGGGCACAATGAAACATGAAAGGCATTTTTAGTTCGAGTCTCGGCAGAGTCTCCTAATCCCCAGTTCACATATTGTCTTGAGATCATTAGCCATGGCCAGAGCCACAGAGAAATTCTGGAAAGCCATTTGGCTCATTCATTCCATTTACCTCCCACATTCCTTCCAATAAGCCCAGGGTGGTATATATATGGCTCTCCCCCCCCCCCCCCCCGCCCATTATATCATCACAGTAGTCTTGTGAAATAGCTCAAGCTGAGAGAGAGTGACTGGCCCAAGGTCAGCCATGGCTCAGCATGGCCTGCAGCCAGGATCTATCTGATCCCTTCCCTCAGCCAAAACCTATCCCACAGAGTTGTTGGAGGATAAAGTGCTGCCTTGAGTTTATTGAAGGAAAGGTAGTCGATAAATGCTATCAATACTCTATATAAAAATGTGTATTTCAGACAAAAATGCTTACCAAAATGTGTACTTTTGGGAATAAGGCATACAAAACTGTGTGCCTGTGCGTGTGTTGTTTGCCTTGCAGTCATTTCCGAGGTATGGTGACCCTAAGGCAAACCTATGATGGGGTTTTCTTGCCAAGTTTCTTCAGAGGGGGTTTGCCATTGCCATCCTCTGAGGCTGAGAGAGTGCAATTTGCCTGAGTTGCAGTGGGTTTTCATGGCCAAGTGGAGATTTGAACCCTGCTCTTAGTCATAGTCCAACACTCAAACCACTACATCACAAAGGCTCAAGTACATAAATATGTACAGTTGGCCCTTCATATCCAGAGATTCTGGATTTAAGCATCTATGGCTTGGAAAGAAAAGATATAAATTCCAGAACGAAAATCTTGATTTTGCTATTTTATATAAAGGAAACCATTTCACTATGCCATTGTATATAATGGGACTTGAGAATCCATGGATTTTGGTATCTATGGGGGATCCTGGAACCAAACCCCAGCAGATAGTAAGGGCCTACTGTACTTGAAGAAAAAGATGTACAATTTGAGTGCTATTTTGGGGGTTCTGAGATACACAAACTACAGAAAATAAAATGGATGGATGGTTGGAGTCATATTAAACCAAGATTGGAAAGAAACTAATCCATCCAGTCTCTTCTGCCTCTTGTCACCACATGGATAGTGCGGGCAGCTGGACAACAAGCACCCATGTTTATCTCAAGACACATGGAGGCTGGGAGTGAAGGTAGCCAGCACAATCCCGATGGCTCTCTCATCTTCAAACATTTACTGAACATCTGAAAAGGTCAGGAGTGAGAGGTTGTGTTTAGTGCAGTGTGACAGGAGAGCAAAATCCAAGGTGCAGCCAATTATCAGAAGAAGGTGTTTACAAGCAGAATACATGTGTAGCTTTGATTTGTCACATTGATATCCTGCTTTTCCTCCAAAGAGGTCAAAGAGGTGTACATGGGCATTTCTACTTTTGTTAATCCCCATGACAAGCCTGAGAAGTCAATTGGGCTGAGAGGCGGTAGGGATGGCTTCAAGGTCACCCAGAGAGCTTCATAGCCAAGTGGGGATTTGGCCCCCTAAAAAAACTGTTCACATCACGCCAGATCTGATGGCAGAGCTCAAGGAAACAATAGCCATGCTAGAGAAACTTACCCGGGAAGATGAATTGCTGTTTGTACTTGTAGTACTGGGAAGCTGAAAAGGAGAAAAAGGCACAACTTAGAAAATACAAAGAGTAACAAAGAGGCCTGAAGCACCTCTAAGAAGTCAGACAGCAAGAAGTCAGACAGAGAGGTTGAGGAACCTATCTAGATTTGAAAGAGGGTTGATCTGTATATGCAATCCATTGTTCAATACTTCCCAGACCACTGAAGAAACATTATCAGTACCTGAAGGGCATGTTCACCTCTACCCTTTGCAAGCATATGTTTTTGTATTTTTAAACAATATTGAGTTCATGTTTTGCCCCACCCAGAGGTGTTCCCTTCACTCTTAGGAAGACCTTAAATACAGAGACAAAGGACTTTATCACATGGGAGGAAAGCATCCTCCTCCTGTGTATAAAGTGCATTTAATCTGGAAAATATCCCACAAGAGTGTGGTGATTTTCAGACAACGGCCCCTGATGTTGTCATTATCCCGCAATTACCCGTGAATAAAGTGGCAGAATCCTGCTGCTTTTTATTTACAGGAAAATCCCGAAAATAAAAAGCGCCGGGATTTTATTGCTTTATTCACAGGTTAATTGTGGGATAATGGCAACATCATGGACATCATCTGAAAATCATCCTGCTCTTGTGGGATATTTTTGGGATTAAATGTGCTTTATTCATGGGATTGCCTCCTGTGTGATAACCTCCAGAGAGAGAAAATCTCTTAGACCTGCTTCCCTCTCTCTCTGAGGGCTGCTTTCCTGCTCCAGTCTCCACTCATCTACTTCACATCAGAGGAGAAAAAAAAATCCATGTGTGGTTTTAGCCTGTAGTCTCTTACATTTAGTTCTACTCCTTCTTCGATTGATCAGGAGTACAGTTTTAACTTCCATGCTGTCCCTTTCACCATTTACTTTGCGATACAGCTTGCATTGCGTATAAACTGTTTTGTTGGTACCTGTTGCTATCTTTTTATGTATTTTAATAAAGAAATAATTGTTTTTGCTGTAAAATCAACTTCTCCTTTTATCTCATTTTCACTGGTTAATTGTCCATTTTTAAACCCTTCAGCATATAATGTCCTGCAGAGAGTTAACACCTGGAAGAGCTTTTCCCACCAAACCAGCAAAACCAGTGCACTGTGCTTAATACTCCTATTCCATGTACAAAAGTCAACTAAACTGACTGTTGAATCTTTCGTCAACACAAATAGTGGAACAGCATTCTCTGCTACATGTAAGGACATAACTGTCTTCTTTTAACACCTTGCTGCTGTCTTCCAGTATCTGTTACCTCACTGTCTAATGTTACAAAGGAACTAAGTACAAGAACCCACCTGAAAAGCATACACAAATACTCTTAAATCCAGAACTGAAAGTAATGCAAGGAGCCATTACTTTCGTTATTTTAATTACTTACTTTACAGACCAACGACAGTCAAGCAGTTAGGAACTATCAATATATAGCGCTGAAACTTTCATTATTTTGGCTGAGGAAACACAACAAGCCAAGAGCAAAAACTTCCCAAGTGATCAACTTTTGCTCCATCCAGTTGAACGTCATTCACTTCTATTGCCCCACTTCATAAAGAGTAACAAGGATCTCATTGATTCATCCTGCCAAATTCCCCTTCTCTAGCTTAATAATTCCTCCTAATTTGTGCAGTTAAGAAGAACCTTGGGAAATAAAGATCCACAACAAGGGAGCACAGATTTCCAACACAGAAATCACATCAGTGCCCCTAATAATATATTATTCTCACCGTTCGTTCAGAGAAACTGTAACAGTTCAGCAGGTAGAAGAATGAAAAATGCCTGCAGTGTAAATGTGCCCTGCAGTGCTTGCATCACAGAAAAACTGATGGATTTAACATTACACCACAAATATTTAAAACAGGGAGGCTGAGAGCAGGTCTTGAGCCCATTCCCAGACTCCAACAAACACTATTATGAAGCATGTCCGTTGTGCAAACTATATTAGACTCTGTGCTATTCTGAGTATTTCTGGACTAAAGAGAAGATTTCCCTTCCCTGGTTTGCTTTCACAAGGCCATCAGCCCACCAAGTGCTTCCTGACAGAGCTTCCTTTCTACTCATTGTTTCCTCCAATTGTCTATTCCAGCTCCTTAATATGGACTTTCATGGACTAGGTAATCCAGCTGATAAAATGTATTATGTTTTATCCAAAATTTCAAGACTATATATAGTACCTCTCAAGGTGGGATTCTAGAAAGCGAGGTCAGTGGATGATTAGATGCAGAAAGTACCTATAGTGAAAATTACATTATTAACATCGCCCATTCATAAAACTGTTGCTGATAAGACAAACAACCAAGCACTGGGTATCCCAACTAACACAGAGAGACTGGCATCCTGGTAGTGGCATACACTGACCTAAGTCCATCTTAGGTCATATTTTTTTGGGGGGGGTGTTATTGCAGCGGTTGATATTCCCCTCTACTCTCTGCAAAGACTCTGTAGGACTTGTTGAGCCACTACACTCCTCCATGGCCATTCCATGGATCAGGGGTAGGCAAACTGTCCCCTTTAAGGGCCTAAGGACTTCAGCTCCCAAAATCCCAGACTATTGGCCAACATCCCAGACCAGTGGCCAACATGGCTGAGGTTTCTGGGAGCTGTGCCATACAGAATTTTGGACGTAGGATGGCATCCTGTTGGTTAAGTCAATATGTAAGTGAATATTAATGAGGCTACGCATCAGGATTAACAACAGGATTTAGTCCAATGTGAGATAAGAGCCTCTTATTACAATTGTCAAAAAAGTGACAGACCAGAACGAAAAAGTTGTAATTCTGTCATCTCTCTCTAATCTTTTCTTGAAGTTACATATTTTCAGGCTACTGTAATAAACAGTTCCAAGTGTAACTGCTTGGGCAGCTCACCTGCCTATCACTTCTTTAAGACAAACTGCAGGCTAACCTACAAACGTCCATCACAAAATCATCTTTCCCAGACAGCTAAGAGTGACAGGATAATTAATGTTGGTTAAGATGAGCATAACAGGAGACCAGATCACAATGACTATCAAAGGCTATAAATTACAATCCCTAAAGAACCAGACATCATAACTCATATTAACCAGTAATGCCACCAATTTTCCACCTCAGATTAGATACTTCTCCAGCTTGCAATGCTTAGTTCTATTGCAAATCAATAGAGTTTCCCCAAGAAGCTCATTAACACAAACACAGCTCCAAAGTGAACTTATGCAGCTTATAATACTTGGCTGTATTATGAATTGAGCATTTCTGGGAGAAGCTCGTAAATAATACCAACCCAATTCTGAATTGAATTGATCCAGCTCATAATGCTTTGGCTGTATAACAAATACAGCAACAAGAAACTCATAAATACCCATCTAATTCTAAATCAAGCTAAAGGGAGTTTGTTTGTCTCCTGCTGTAGCTTCATGAAATGGCTCCAGGTAGCCACTCCTGCCACTAAGCTGTAAATCCAGGGTATAATTTAAAAGTACAGAAGTGATTCAAGCTGTATTTCTGGGAGTCTTCTTGAAATGCAACCAAGCATGTCTGAAATGGAAAACTGTTTGGGGGCTTTCAAGGACACACAGGAGGGCTTGGTAACTGTACAACTCCTGATGCTTCTTCTCCTGCTGGTGAAAAATTGCTGTCTTGGTTTCCAATAAAGGCCATACATTTTACTGTGTTGACTGACTGTGGAGAAGGCTGTTGAAAGAAGAGTGATGAGAAGAACTGCCCTCATTTTAGCATGGAGAGGCAATGGAGCCATGAGGGGCCAAGATTAATGGCAGAAACAAATAGGTTTGCCCTGTCCTGTCTGTGTGCAGTGATCAGAGAAGGAAGAACAAGGTGTTATCCTTCATAGGGAACATAAAAAAAAACCTGCTTTATACTAAGTCAAGCCATTGGTCCCGCTAGTTCAGGACTCTTAATAATGATGGCAGTGGCTGAGACTTTCCAGGTTTCAGACAAGACTATTTCCAACTTCAACCTGATGTGGAAAGACTAGAGGTTGAAGCTGGGACTATTTGCATGCAATGCGCTACCTCTACTGGGAGCTATGGTCCTTCCACACAAGGTTTATGAATAGAGGAATATGCCTTATTCCAAGTCTGGCTATTTGTTCCTGTCTAACCAAGTATTGGTGTTGTTACTGTTGTGTGCCTTCAAGTCGTTCCTGACTTCAGGAGATCCTAAGGCAACTCTGTCATGGGTATACTTGGCATGTTTCCTCAAAGGGGGTTTGCCATTGCCATCCTCTAAGGTTGAGAGAGTGGGACTTGCCCAAGGTCACTGAGGCCTATTTTAGGGATGGGAAACTTTGGAGGCTCCAGGGGCAAATTTCCTGCTCTTGAGATGCACTGTTGGCCTTTCCTGAAAAAACTGAAAGTTAATCAATGTCCACTTCCATTTTTTAAAGGTACCTTTCTAAAAAAAAAGGGGGGGAGGGAATCTTTAAGCAAGGGGCACAAGGGATGCAACATGATTTACAGGGGATTCACACTTCCTGGAAGAATGCTGGAAGACTCCTCAGGAGCCTGCAAAAATGAGTTGGGAGAACATACAAGCCATGGGCAGTGTATTGCCCACTCCTATTCTACATTGACTTGGAGTTCTTCTCCAGGGTCTTTCGTAGCCCTATTTGGAGATGCAATGGTTAGAACCTGGGACCTTTTGAGCCCCTCTACCACGGAGCTAGTACTTCTCCTGCCAAATGAGTCTCAGGGGTCTCACAGATGAGGCAAATGTGCCAGGATGTGGTGGTCTTTGTTGCTTTACTTACTGCTTTTAAAAAATCCAAGTGATGTTTTGCTAGTCATGGTATGTTTGGGGCCATTTCCCTTGCTTTTTCATGGGGATTGTGTACACCAATCTAAAGTGCCTCAACCCATCACAAATATGCCCACAAATTATGTCAAAAATTATATCCTTTAAGATTTGGAGAGATAAATGTCCAAAAGGGACATAAAACAGCAAGAGCCATCAAGAGGGGACATTAAATGGTGCAGCACAAACTGGAACAAGTCACCAATCTGGAAGAGTCCTCGGGGATTTTTGGTTGGTCCTAATAAAGTTTTACCACTGCTCTGGGTTGTTTAATGTATTTATTTCATTTGGAGACTTATACCCTTTTAATATGTTTGTATCACAAAGGGTGGCTTGCAGGAAATGAACCAATAAAACTACAGAATCAATGTATAAGCTGAAAATAATATAACACTTAAAATCAAGGGAGTTGCAGCAGATAAAAACAACTATAATAAGAGGTTCACCACACAAAAGCCTTGTCAGCTCAGCAGGTCAAATGCCTTCTAGAATAATAATAATAATAATAATACTAAAAAAAAAAGTTCAAACAGAAGGGAGAAATAGTGAAGCAAGATGTTCCATTAATGCAGCACAATCACATTTAGTTTTTTTATATGTTATCTTTCAAAATTACACTCAAAGCAGCTCAGAAGAATAGTAAACCAACCATCAATATCGATGGATATAAATGCACCAAACACATTTCATAATACAGCACTTGCACCCCTATCAAAAATCTGACAAGTGACAATTAACATTTCCCCAAACCTATGAAAAGCATTCCTTTCATAAAGAACAATTGCCACTGTTTAAAAAATCCACATTTAACTAACAGAACTTGCACACACTTATCCAAATCACTGACATACTGTTAACTTAAAAATTAAATAAGAACACTGTCAAAATGTTGCAATTTAAGCCAATGAAATTCACTAAATCAAAGCATCAGCCACTCGTGAGCTGACTGGGGCCCAGCAGTTACCCAGGACTAGTCTCCAAAGCATCAACTTCACTAGGGCTGCATCTGGGAAGTGTTGTTTTCTGAGACATTTAGCCTTCTCTGCCAGAGAGCTCTGATGCCACAACAAACTACAGTTCCGAGAATTCCATAGCACTGAGCCATGGCAGTTAAAGTAGTGTCAATCTGGATTATTTCTACAGTGCAGATGCATCTTAGATCATGGGCAGGGAAATTTGTTTTCAGTTAAGAAGGCAACCTCTCACGGAAGCACACTAGGAGCTGAAGCTTGTGGTGAACAGGGCCAGAGAACAAAGTCTGTGTGGATCAGCCACCACCACCACCACCACCACCATCATCATCAATATTTTTTTTTCTTTCCTGCCTCTCCTAAAGGCCCATGGTGGGATAAAGCATGTTAAAATATAAAACACAATAAAAAAACCACATAAACTCACACTTACAATATTATAAAATCATTGAAATACACTCATAAGAGTTCATATACAAATTCAAAAAGTCATGCTTTAAAATAGGGCTGCCAGAGGAGATATGTCTTTAATGCAGTTTTAAATGCAGTCAGCATTGTCATATCTCTTCCGGCAGATCATTCCACAAAATGAGGGCAGCAGACGGAAAAAGTCCTCTGGGAGACCACCTTTCAGCCATTGACTTTGCATTTTTTCTGGTGCACCCTCTTTTTCTCACATCTCTTCCCCATTTCCTTCTCTCTTTCTGCCAGTCTCATTTCCTTCCTTCTGACACCCCCCCCCATTCTTTTCTTCTGCTACCCCTTTTTCTTCTTTTTGGCAAATCCTTATTCTCTCTCTTTCTCAATCTCAATCTCTTTCTGACACATCCTTCCTTGCCCTCCCATTCCTCCCCGTGGAGTGGGCTATCGGCACATGGCCACTTCATCCTTGCCAGAGGTCTCAACTGATGCCTTGCAAGGGCTTTTAAAATGAGGCTGGGAGTCAAATGGAATTAATCTGGGGGTTTCATGTGCCTCATCTCCAGGCTGAAGCATTCGAACCCTAGCTCATCCAGAAGCCCTTGCTGTCTGGTTGCTGCCAGTCAGGACCCAACATCTCTTGTGCAAATGACCATGGTAGTCATAACTCAGATTAATGCAGGTACCTGGCAAGTTGAACTGTTTCTGTTGCCGCGTGCACTGTGGGGAGGGGTGCATGGGAGAAGGCGGTGTGGCGCTGGGTGGCAGAGGAGGAGCTGGTGAGGAAGGGGTGGATGATGTTGTCGAGGAGGGATTGCTGCTGGAATCAGGCTGATAGGGTACTGGAATGTGATCCTGCAAGAGAAGGAACAATGGCCAGGTGTGCACACAAAAACAGAGCATTCGTTCTTCCATACCTTCTCTCTTTCCGAAGACATCCTTGAGACAACAGGACATGTAAAAAAACATGAGCATGTCAGAAAGGAAAAGAAAGAAATGACAGAGAGGGTAACAAGAAGAGAGAATGGAAGGGGTGTCAGAAAGGGAGAAAAGGAAGGAGAGAAGGAAGGAAGAGAAGAGGCAGCAAAAATAAAGTAGAGTAGAACTGGAACACACACACACCCCACGGTGAGCATGATAAAATCACATACATCGGCATCAGTGTGTTGACCTCCTTGCAAGGTGGGTGCATGGCTAGGAGATCAGATCAGGATCCCACATCAAGCGGAGGAGCTCTATGTGCATAGACATGGAGGACTCCTTCTGGCACTTGCCACACTTGTAGCTTGTTGGGCTGCAGCCAACATGTACAACATGTACATAGTTGTGGGTGGGTATCCAGTTCCTTCCAATGCTCCCAGAGTGTGTGTCTGTACACTTGACAGTTGCTATAAAATCAAGACCCCACTAAGTACAATATATACTCTGCTATAAATTGACCTCACGTATAAATCGAGGGAAGGTTTTGGGAACAAAATTATGGATCTGGATATGATCTGTGGATAAAACTTGGGGGCATAGAACAAAGGATGTAAAGGATGAAACAAAGGAAAATAAATCCAAAGAATTTACAAAATTCCACCAGGCATAACTGTTTGTGCTTATACTAAAGGCTGGATAAGAGAAAATAGAGTGGGGGCAGTCCTTCCAGGACAGATGACACACTTGCCTTTAACAGGGGATGGTTCCTTTTTAAAATTAGACTTAATGTGCAGTACATTGACCCATGAATAAGTAGACTCTGGTTTTTTGGAGCATTTTTGGCTAAAATTTCTAGACTTATACATGAGTATATACAGTAGTTAATTTGAATGGGAGGTTCTTCTGTGGTGCACTTGTGGTGGTGGCTGCAACTCTAACAGAGCTTTCCAGACGCTTGAGATCAGCCTGTTCCAAGTCAGGCTTCTCAATATGCTGGCTTCCAATTTCCACCCTCTTCAGTCAGCTTGGTCTGAAACAGATTCAGTTAATCTGTCTATGCTAAAGAGTGCACAGTTATGGACAGATATTTGCCCTTTTCTACATGCTGATAACAGCTGGGGCTCCATTGTGTATTGGCTTGACCTTCTTGACAATCATCCCCCTTACACAACTTTTTCCCCCCAAATTAAAATCTTTTAACCTTTCCCCATAAGAAATCTTTGAGGATCATCTTTTCTAGCTATCAAAGATCCCTCTCACAGCCTTTTTTCTGAAGTGGGGTAACAGTGAATGCTAGGGCCAACAAAAGTAAGAAACACTGAAGTGTTGCTTTGATGTCTAGGGGGCTGGTAACCTTTCAGCTTAACTTGCCCAGGCAGAAAGAAATTCTCACTAGTGTAGCTGGCGGTTGAATAGCTAAACTCCAGCCTTTGCTATTGAATAATCCCCCTCTCATGGACAACACTGAAAACATTTGGGGCAGGGAGGAGGGAAGCAAAAAGCACCCCCTGTTCTCCAGAGAGAAAGTCCAAGTCAGCTCAAGTTACTCTCCATTGATCATTCCTCATGGGCCATTTAACTTAAAGGAAGCATCATAGGGCACTTCAGGGTAAAGCTGACAGACGGGAGTTTTGCACAACGCCGCACATTCTTAACGCAGCTCCGTGGGGATTACTGCCCGCCAAATGCTCAATGCGGCTGTGCAGAGGAGCTCCTTCTAACACAGGCAAAAGACATTGACAGAGGATAGGTAGAGATCAGAGTTGGCTCCAGATTGAGGGCGGGAGAGAACCTTCTACAAGATTTCCCTCAAGGAACAGAAGAAGCTGCTTTTTACTGAGTCAGAAAATGGGTTTTTCCACTCCAATATTGCCTACACTGACAGGCAGCAACCCTCCAGGACACTTGTTCCCAAACTTTGGTCCTCCAGGTATTTTGGACTTCAGCTTGAAACTGCTGGCCATGCTGGCTGGGGCTTCTAGGAGTTAAAGTCCAAAACACCTGGAGGACCAAAGTTTGGGAATCCTTGCTCTAGGATTTCAGGAAGGTTCTTAGTCCAGACCACTTGGGGACTGAAGCTGTGACCTTCTGTATGCAAAGCATGTGCTCTACACTGGCGTTATGGGCTCTTTCCTCTTAGTGGACCCCTTTCCTTACCACTGTCACTACTGTCACCTCTCTCTCGAGACCCAATCCTCACCAGAAGGCGTGGGGATGGTGAGTGGAACATGTTGCTCTTTCTTTTTCCTGTCATTGTAAGTAAACAGCCATGAAACAGCATGAAGGAAGATAAGCTTGGGGGAGCTGGGTGCCAGCAGCGATCCCGCTACTACAGGTGTGGGCATCTGTGGCAGATGCAATAGCTGATTAATACACACACACACCCAAGACCTGTGGTGGGCTGCAGCATCTGAAAATTGGCCAAAAATCACATAAAATTCAATAAGACTTAACGGTTGTGATTTGGGGGTTTGGGGAGTAAGGATTTCTTGCAAAAAGACCACCTTTGAAGTGGTGATTTACTGTAAAAATGGCTAAGGGGGGTATGGGGCAAGCTGTGGGAAGACTAGAATAGGCCTTGATGTTGCATACGTTCCTTGGGCTACACTTGTCCATCCCTACTCCACTGTTGGGGCCCGAAAATATCATACAGTCATGCTGGAAAATCCTTCTTTTTGCAGAGGACCACACTCTGTTATGGGATAATTGTCAGAGGTAGGTAGAACAAGTGTCCAAAATGGGTGGGGTGTCCTTATTGTACCCTTCTTTCTTTCTTCCAATTTCCAATACATATCCTTCCCTCCTTCTTTCTCCTGTCCAGTGGGCTGCAAGGGATGGATAGATGCTCTTGTCAGAGGTCTAAACCTCAGGTATACAATCTGTGATTCTCTAGATGTTCATGGACTGCAAAATCCATCAGATAATGGAATCCAGCAGCATCTGGAGGGCACAAGTTGTCCACCCCTAGCCTACACAGTTCCCTGGCAAAAGGCTTTCAAAGTAAGACCAGCAATCATATGTAGCCTAAGGGCCACAGGCTGACCACCTCTGTTGTAACTAATTAGTTCCCAGGTGCATACTGGGACAGTATCTCTTGTCTACATTGGAAATTTTATACACATCAACTACACAAACATACTATATCACAAATAAATGGCTTTTTTCCTTATTCCTTAGCACACAAATACATGCACACACAATATATACAATTAAAAAGGAGAGACAACATCTGCACCATGCAGTCTGTTTTATACAATCCAACTCTCTCTTTCTTTTTATAAGAAAGGATATATACACCTGGGAGCAGATTGATGACTTAGAGATAGAAGGCAAGACAAAAATGTTTGGGTAAAAATTAAACAACTTAGAAACACTGGTGACATCACTGTGGGGGTATACTAGAGACGCATACGTCAGATTGAAAACTTGAGTGATGCCTTCCTAGAAAAGGTGATCAAACATTCAAAAAGGAGAGAGAAAATAGTAACAAAATACTTCATTTACTCTGATATATGATGAAAATCAAACTCTGCTAAGAATGTAAGGTTCAACAAAACTCTCACTTGCCTTGCTTGACAATTCCATTTTCCAGAAAATAGCAGAAGTGACAAGAGTATCTTGGGCTTGATCTTCACCAGTGGGGAAGAACTGGTCACTGAGGTGGATGTATTGGAATCCTTGGGTGGAAATGATCATGTCCTCCTGGGATTTGTCATATAGAGCAAAGGGAAAACCAAATGTTGTTGGATGCACTGCATTTTAAGGAAGGTTATTTTAATAAATTTAAGGATATACTGGGTGGGATCCCATGGTCCAAAATACTCTAAGACAGTGCTACTCAAAGTGTTGATCCATGGACTGGTGATAGTCCATAAACCCTCAGTTGGTAGACCATGGCAAGTTTCCAGAAAAGGATAAAACAGTTGTAGCCAATGGATACAAATATGGTACCAGTCCCTTACACATTGGGAAAAATAACTGCCACTTCCCCACATAAGATAGCCTAAGAAGCACTGCCTAAGAGAAGAAAGTCCATGATGGATGGGAGTTTTCGAGAGGTGAGATATGGAAGGTGCTATAACAAACAATTTCAATGAGGAAGAAAAGTGGGAGGTGTCTAAAGAAACAAGGTGGATGAAATTTAAAAGCAGCATGAACAGTGGTCCCTTGGTATCTGCTGGGGTTTGGCTCCAGGTCTGTCTGTGAATACTAAAATCTGTGGATGCACAAGTCCCATTATATACAATGGCACAGTAAAATAGTGCCCCTCATATAAAATGGTAAAATCAAGGTTTGTTTTTTGATTTTTTTGGGGGGGGCATATTTTCAAGCTGTGGATGATTGAATATGTGGATAGGGATGGCCAACTTTATAAGAAAGGGAATAATAATAATAATAATAATAATAAAATTTATTTATATCCCGCCCATTGGTAATCCAATCAGGGCGGCATCACACAGGAAGAGTACAAAACAAGTAGTCAGCATTCATAGAGAAAAGAAGATCAGGAAGATTAAAGCTCCAAATGAGCGTGAGAGGTTAAAAACAATAAACAGCACTCTTTGGCTAACTTTGGAGCAAGAGGAAGAATAAGAAAGCAACAGGGCTGTTGCATGGAGATATTATGTGCTAATGGGTAACAGAGAGAAAGCAGACTGCTTAGCACCTACTTTGCCTCTGTCGTTTGCCAAAAGGAAAACGGTGCACAATGATGAGGGTAGAATTCAGAGACATAGCCATGTTCGTCTGGAATTTCAGTAAGGAAAGAGATTGTGTAGCACCTTTTTGCTTAGCTTGTCTCAAAGGTGTTAAAAGATCTCTTTGCATACCAGTGCTTAACCGGCTAAAAACAGAATTAAACAGTGCAGTGAGAGGAATGCAGCCCAGGATAGGGAAAGATACAGGTACCCAAGTATCTTACTACTTTAAATTAATTCATATCTCCAGGGCCAGACAAACTGCATCCAAGTGTGCTACAGAAAGTTGTAAAATGTATTCTTAGAGCCACTGTCTATAATTTTTAAGACTTCTTAGAGAACAGGTGAGTTCTGGACAAAGGTTGTCCCCCTATTCCAGAGAAGTCCTGGGCACTAGCAACTGGTCAACTTGACACCAATACTAGGAAAGGTTCTAGAAATGATCATTAAACAGTCAATCTGTGAGCACTTAGACAAAAATACTAAGAGCCAGCATGGGTGTCTCAAAAACAAGTCATGCGAGACTAGTCTTATCAATTTTTTAAAAGAGTGACAAGCTTGGTAGATGAGGGGAACTGTGGATGTATTATATCTTTATTTCAGTAAGGCTTTCAACAAGATCCCCCATGATATTATTGTAGACAAGTTGATAAAATCTGGGTTAGGTGATACTACTGTTGGTTAGATTTGTAGCTGCTGGGTGGACCAAATTCAAAGAATGTCCAACAATGGCTCCTTGATATCTTGGAGAGATGTGACAAGTGGGTTGCCACAGAGTTCTGCCATAGGCTCAGTGTTGCTCAGCATTTTTGTAAATGCTTTAAATGGAGAATCAGAGGAGATGTTCATCAATTCTGCAAATGACACCAAAATAGGAGGGCTAACTAACAGAAGAAGCAGGATTTGAGATGACCTTAACAGAATTAGGCTAACACTAACCAAATGAATTTCAACAGCACCAAATGTAAGGTAATACATTTAGAGAAGGAAAATCAGATGTACAAATACAGAATGGGTGGCATTTGGCTTGAGAGCACTATGTGTAAAAAGGATCGAGTGGTCTTAGTAGATCACAAGTGATGTATGAGTCAACAGTGTGGTGTGGCAACAAAGCATCCAGTGCAGTTCTAGGCTGCAACAGGAGTACATGGTTTGGGGCAAAGGGAGTAACAGTACTACTCTATTCTGCTTTGTATGGACTTCACCTGGAGTACTGTGTCCAGTTCAGGGTCACACAATTTAAGAATAATAATATTTACAAACTGGAATGCATCCAGAGGGTGGCCAAGATGATAAAAGGTCTGGAAACCAAGCTATATGAAGAACAGTTGAGGGAAAGGGGAATTATTAGCCTGGAGAAGAGAAGTCTGAGAGATGACAGGACAGCAACAATTTTTAAATATCTGAAGGGCTGTCATGTAGAAGATGGAACAAGCTAGTTTTGGCTCATCCAGGGGGTAAGAGCCAAACCAACAGATCCAAATGATAAGAAAGGGGATTCCAGCTAAATATTAGGAAGAACTTCCTCACTGTAAAAGTTGCTTGACAGTGGGAAGACTACCTTGGAATGTGCTAGACTCTTCTTCATTGTCTGTAAACAAAGGTTGGATGATCACCTTCAGGAATGCTTCAGCTGTGGATGCCTGCACTGGCAGAAGGCTGGAGTAGATGGCCCTTGGGATCCTTTCCAACTATACCAATACCATGATTCAGCTGTGTCTCAAGGAAGCAACATAAGATACAGGGAACTGAGAGATTTTATTTAAAAACAACCCTAAATTTACTACTAAAATTATAATGATGTGAACCTAGATTTCCATAGTGTCCATGAGAGATTACATTTTGCACCTCAAACAATGGCATTTGTTCTTTTATCGGCTCTGAAAAAGTGTTTTTTTTAGAAAAACCTTGCTAAAGATTTATATCCAAAGAGATTGTAAAGGAAGACTTGCTTCAAATATTTAAATACATCCACTCATTCCTATGTCTGAACACATTTTAGAAATTAGAGAGAGGTGGGAGAAGAACAAATCTGCAAAATAGCCAGGGAAATGGGAGGGGTGTGTGTGAGAAGAGAGCAGTTTGTATAAATGCCACACAGGTGGAATGTAAATATATGCAAATAAGACCTATACAATGTGTACATCAGGGCCCTCTATTTTGAGACACTGAAGATTCTAGCAAATGGTTTCATGGCAACTCGGATGGCTGGCAAAAGTCTGCTTCTTCTGTTCCCCCACTGTAGCTTTAGCTTTAGTATAGTGGAAACAATCCAAGGAAATTCAAAGTCTTAATAATAGAGCACGGCCAGAGGGATATAGGAAAAATCTGTCTTCCCATTCAGGAACTCGAGAGAATCCAGGAGTTGCCTCATACCAATATTGTCCAGCTAGACTGGATTTAAGAGCTTCTGCATGCAAAGCACATGCTGTGCTGCTGAACTACAGTCCAGAACCTGAGCAGTTACTTTAAAAATAATGAGTTATTGTCAGTTCCAAGAACCACAAAGTACTTAGTTACCATAATAATTCCAAATTCAAAAGTAACTATTTCCTGACACTCAGAGGTAGTCAAAATAAATATTTTAGTTACTTTACAAAACTTCTGAATGCTGGAAACTGCTGGCCTGTGATACAAAAGACAGACTCCTCTTGTCTACTGTCACTTCACCACACATAACACTGAATCCCATTTTGGGAGAAAAGTGGAATATAAATCCCATAAATAAATAAATAAATAAATAAATAAAATGGAGCAGGAGACAGCAGTACAAGACATAGCATATGCAAACACTGGAGCCAGGTGGTATCTTTCCTCCTCCCTTGTAATGGCATTAAACACTATTGTGACATTACCCTTTGTTAAATTACAATTATAAGGTTGTTTAGTTACATTTGAGTTATTGCAAAAGCCAGAATTAATTTTGTAATATCTGTAACTAATGGCTTCCAAATTCTGCTACACTCCCAACCCCTGCCTCAGTGTTTGGAGAAATGTTCAGCCTTTCCAGACTGAGAAACCAGCCAGAGTCCAAACATACACTTGAAGATGCAGCTCTTAATTTTTGTTTTTACCTTAGACTTGATATTGCTCTGTTTTGACTCACCTTAGGTCAGGTTGTGACCCACACCCTTGGATGAAAACCAATGCATACCCCCCCCCCCCAAAAAAAAAGCCTTGCTAGGGAAGAAACAGCATGCCTTCCCTTCCAAAGGGAAGCTGTGACACTGAAAGCCTTGAGAAATCTTCAAGGCATGCTGATGGAGTGATCTCTTAAATATTAATAACAAAAGGAGCTGCCTTAAACAAGATCAAACTATTTGCCCATCAATCTGCACCACTGTCTATTCTTTCAGGGAGCAGCTTTTGAGTGTCTCAAGTAGAAAGAAGTTCCCCTCATCATCTAATACCTGATCATTTCAATTGGAGATGCCAGGGATTGAACCTGGATCCTCCTGCATGCAAAGTGTGTGCTCTGTGACTGGGCTAGAGATGGTGCCACCTTGAAATTGCCAGCCCAAGAAAAGACAAATGGCAAGGCTTTTGATGGGTGATGTGGAGATGCTACTGAAAATGGACATGATGTTCATTTCCTTCTACAACCTCACACATGGCTGTCATTCACTTGAGTTGGAAAACATGCACGATCACATCACACAACATGCCGTTCAGGGATTTTGCATGTGATAGAGAGCAGGGATCCAATGCACACCTGTCCAATGGTGTCCCCATATTATATATAATACCTACATCTGTCTCAAGTTCCAAGTATCTATGACTCTCTTTGGGGGGTTGCAGACTGCCAGAAATAGTGTGAATTCAGTCCACTTTTAGGGTTAGGGTTAGTGCTAGGGAATCATGGGAACTGTTATTTTTCTGAGACATTGAGCCTTCTCTGTCAGACAACTCTGATGCCACAATAAAATACAGTTCCCATGGTTCCCTAACTCTAACCCTAACCCTAAAAGTGGACTGAATTCACACTATTTCTGGCAGTCTGCAACCCCCCTTTGTTCACCTAGTCACTCTCCCTCCTTTTCTCTGCCTGCTCCCCAAAGAGACCTTGCCAGATTCTTCTACTGATCAATCAGCCTGCTGGATACAACTCCCCCATCCTTACCCCCCCCCCCAACAGCTTCCAATTTAGCGTCTACTAGATTTGCTGAAATATATACCAGCCCCTTTGAGATTTGAATTGGCATGCACGCCTGGAAACCCACAGAGCCATCTGCAAAGCTCTGGCCCAGCAGATGGCTGAACAGACCAGCAAGTAAACTGGGAGATGCTATTTCAAAGCAGGAAAATAATAATAATAACTGGCCAATTTCCTCCACTCCACCCCAGTTTTGTTGCACTGCTCCTGTTTCCATGGCAGGCAAGGAAGGCTCTCTTTTTCACTCAATCTCCCCCCCCCCCATCCCCAGTAATGGGAATAAACAAGAAGCCAGACTAGGGCATTTAAATGTCTGTCTGCAGTTTGGGAGACTGGGATCTGGCCACTGACTAGGGGTGGATAACTCAGCCTATTTTCAGTTCATGATAGTTTCACTTATGTTGGTTCCTACATCTGTTCCTTCTCATTTCCACTTGAATTTGTGTGTCATTTTCTTCTTCAAAAATCACAGGAAAGGTCATATGCATTTTATAATGAAATATTGATTTCATCACGGAGTATACTTTTTAGCAGAAACTATGCATTTGTATGCAAATTGTATTGAAAAATGTTGTTGTCGTGTATCTCATCTGTGACTTATGGCGACTTATGGGGTTTCTTGACAAGGTTAATTCAGAGGGGAGATGCCATTGCCTTCCTCTGAGACTGAGAGAGTGTGACTTGTCCAAGGTCACCCTGCTGGTTTTCATGGCCAAGCTAGGAATAGAACCTACATTCAAACCACTATGCCATGCTTCAGTCAGATATAATTTCAGGAAAGACAGCTCACCATGGAAGCATGCTCATGCACCCATGCATGGATAGAGCCCAGAGGGCTCTTTGGTCTTTGGGGAGGACCCCTCTCTCTCACACACACACACACTTATTCTACAAGCTACCACAGACTTAGCTAAGTCTGTAGCTAAGTCTGCTCCAAACTCAGTTTAGGGAAAATATGTTTCTGATTTCCTGAAGAAGCCAGATTTACATAGCACTGATTGGCCAATGCCTGAATCACCCCATAAAGACATTTTTACCCTTCTTGAAGCAGGACTGTGATCACCTGGCTTTTAAATATTCACAAATATTCACCTCCTCTTTTGGGGGCCAGATTTTCTCAATGTAAAAAAAAAGAAGTGGGGAAAAAAGAGGAAGAGCAAGGAAGAAAAGAAACCACTTGATCTCTATGAATCAGCTAGCCATGCAGATGGGAGAAAAAGATCCAAAATGAAGTGGAGAACCCATCTGAGGACAGGTGAGAATCTGCACTCAAATGGACTCAGACTTGTACTGTATAGTTTTTAAAGAGCAAAATCCGGTGAGAGAGAAAGCTAAGGGAAGTAGAAGTTGCCTTGGTTCTACTTTTAGAATTTGCACAATAATTGCAGCCTAAATCCTTGATATCAGTTTATAATTGGCAAGCAGAACCTTAAGGAGGTTCCTCTTTGTTTGTTTATAGGCTACTTTGATTTTTGTATGTTGCAAAAAAAAGTGTTAACTGTGACAGTGGTTGCAGGAGTAGCACCAGTAAGTTTGTCTTTCCACCCTTAAAATTTCTCCCTCAAATTGTAAAAGAAGAGAAGTAGTGTCTTTTAGCCTCCCAAAACACTAGCTAAACTTCTGAGAAGTCAGAAAAAATTATCACACCTTCTAATAGGAAGTCCTTCAGTAATTTACAAGAGCTATAAGAAAGTTTTTACTTGTGAGCTACTGTCGTGTACTGTTTAGAATTGGACTGGGACCTGGGATGTCCACATTGAGTCCTCATTGAGCCATTAAACACATTAGGTGATCGTGAACCAGTCACTCTTTCTTTCAGCATGACCTACCTCATAGGAAATCATCCAAGAAGGTCAAAGTTTCCTTCTACCTGGCTTCCTTCTTCACCACTTTTTATTATCGAACTACCCTGTAAGGTAGGTCAAACTGAGAGACAATAACTAGTCCAAGGTCACCCACGGAGTTCCACTGCTCTCAGAGAGCTAGACCTGGATCTCCAAAGACCTAGTCCAACACTCTAACAACTGCACAAGATGGGCTTCCTGGTTTCTAACTCAAATTCCTTTGAATTGCTTCTGAGACCAAGCCAAAAAAGTAACTTCATGGAAAGCAGCTTTAGAACATCTCACCTTGTTGATTTTGTTGGTTTTGGGAAGGGTCTGGCTGATTTGGAGATCTGAATATCTGGGGGGCTTCCGTAATGGGTTGTTAATATCACATGGCACAGATTCTGTCCGAACTAATCTTGCTGAATCAAAAAAGAGAGAGAGAAAGGCGGGGGGGGGGGGGGGAGAAAGAGAAAGATCAAGGTTTAAATTCATCACAGTGCAAAAAATGAAAAGGACAATTTTCTGTGAAGCCCCAAGAACCTATTATCTCAAAACCAAACTAGTAACAAAAGTTCTCATCTGCTTAGCTATATAGACAAATCTATAAATCTGTAAAGCCACACACCAGTATATTTCAAAGCCTCTTTTTTTTTTTTTTAATTAAATCCTGCAGAATCTCTTGGCCAGTGTAAAAAGTGACATTTCCATGTGCTGGCATACTTTAGTTCTATTGGGCCCTCCAGATGTTGTTGGACTGCAGCTCCCATGCTCCTTTATCATCAACTATTTTGGCTAGGGGCTGATGACTGCTGCAGTCCAACAACATCTGGAGAGCTAGATGTTCCCCATTCCAGCTCTGAGTAATGATGGTTATCTAGTTTCAAGCTGGATTATTTCTCAACCATAACACATGCCATCCTTTTAATTGGAGATAGGGAATTGAACTGCAGACCTTTGGCAAGCAAGATATGTTTTTGTATCACAGAATAACAATCCTTCTTTTCTCTAACTTGTCCCACTGCTATGTTAGACCAAAACAAGCCCTAACTGTATTTCTAGATCCATAATGTGTCAATCAACGTGAGCTTGGGGGCAACTTTCTTGGGGCTTGTACATTTCATCTGAAATTACACACAAGCTCTCTTTAAAGAATTGTAAACATAGCCTGGAACTACACAACAATGTCATCACAATAGTCCCTGCAGCCACAACCCCAAGGCAAGTCAAAAAATTCAGGCAGCTGTGTTGGTCCATATAAAGAAAACAGTTCTAGCAGTTTTCATGTCCATAAGGAGTCAAATTGTTTTGTTTAAGCTAATGGATCTGACTTGCCTTTTCAAGACCAATGTACCACAAAATCATTTGCATTACAGCACGGACAGCTTACAATATACTGTCACTCAGAAAATTAATTCCCCTTACCCTCAACTATTGTGAGGATTGCAGCAAAGCTGAGTGAGAACAGAAAACCCAGGCCAGGAAGAGCAAAGCAGAAGCAGAGGATATTCTGTTATCTCAGTTCTCCAACACTGTGAACCCTAGCTCCACTGCTACACTGGATCAATGTCTCAGTGAGTCTTGCACAAACCTGATATTGTTTTGAATACAACTCTCATTATCCCTGGCAATTGGAGCTTGTACATTTCATCTAACTGGAGATGACTGGAATTATAGTCCAAGAATTGAGCTTCCATGGTTGAAAAGGCTGGCCTAATAAGTCCTAAGGCATAACTCTCTTTGATCAGTTTGGTTCCTGAGAAAAGGGCATATATAAACAGATCATTCATTCACAAGGACCTGACAAAGAAAGAAGTGGGATCTTCATGGTGCTAGCTTATAGGGTGAGCCACAAGGTCTAGAGCAGGGGTAGGCAACCTTTCCCCTTTAAGGGCCAAGGGACTTCAGCTCCCAGAAGCCTCAGACATGTTGCCCAATAGTCCCATGTTGGCCAATAGCTCCTGGGATTCTGGGAGCTGAAGTCCCTCGGCCCTTAAAGGGGAAAGGTTGCCTACCCCTGGTCTAGAGGCTGTAGTGCTTCTTGGACAGTACAAGGACCCTATACTAATCCCATTCTCTCATCAATTTAAGCAGTTATCTTTATGTAAACTAATGCAGACTATAACATTGTAAATATGCAGAGGAGATAATCTCCCTTTTTTACCTCCACCAGAGAAGGATAAGCATTTTGGATTGTATCCATTGCACATGCATATTTTGAATGATTTTTCACCTGATGTTTTCTTTCTTTGCCCTTTATCAGTGCAAAACCAAATTCCCTCTAGCATTTGGTTGTTATACCATACTTGTACAAGATTCCATTTTTTAAAACATTGTTGCTGTAATATTTTGCAGTTTGTTATGACCTTACCCATCACAAATCATTTTTGTTTTGCCATCCGTTTGTTGGCTGCCCTTTCCAGATGGTTAATTAATATGTTGAATGATCAGGTCATAATACAGGCTGTTGGAGCGCTCCAGGCTTCATTGTGAAACTGACTCTTGATGCCAACTATTTGCTTCTCTATCTTTTCAGCAAATTACAGATCCATGCTGGGACCTGGTTTCTTATCCTATGGCTTCTATAGTTGTATATAGGAGAGTTTTACCCCTGCTTGAACCTGGATTCCCTTTAAGGATCTTGCCATTCCGGGACTTGTGAACCTCTGTATGTTGGTGGTGATCAACTACTGATCACATTGGTTAGGATGACAGGTCCTGAAGTCCAACAATATCAGGAGAGCCACCCTCAGCCCCTGTTGTACTTACTCATCATTGCTTCCACGCTCTCACTTTATATCCCCTGTACCTCCTTTGTACTCCTAATTTGCCTAATATCAGATTTTAGCCTAAAATGATTCTCCACCACCACTTCTTTTGCCTGACAGCTCCTTAACACTGGGATATACTTTTACAGTATATGACACCTGGCCCTCTATCTGGTTTTATATTCAGACCATCCTACACACACACAACTTGGACCAGGTCCAAGTGAACTAAATAAAGTTTACTTTATTGTAAGCAGAAACACAGAAAAAGACAATAGTGCTCAGTAAGGTAGAAGGCAGCGGGAAAAGAGAAAGACCACATTCCAGATGGATAGACTCAAGAAAGGAAGTTGTGGCTGCCCTGAGTCTTCAAGACCTGAGCAAGACTGTGGAGGACAGGGGGTTTAGAGGACTCTCATTGATAGATTCGCCATAAGCTGAAGTCGATTTGATGGCAGTTAACAACAAAGTAGGAATGTGGTGGTTTAGTGGTTAAGATGCCAATTCTGACAATTGAAAGATCGTCAGGTTGGCAGTTTGAGGCCTGAGTGCTGCATGATGGGGTGAGCTCCTGTCACTAATCTCAGCTTCTGCCAGCCTAGCAGTTCAAAAGCATGCAAATGCAAGTAGATAAATAGGTACCACTTTGGTGGGAAGCTAACAGTGTTTGATGCAGTTATGCTGGCCACATGACCACCAGAGTAATCTTCGGACAACACTGGCTCTTCGACAGCTGAGCACCAGCCCTTACAGTCGGTTAGGACTAGACATTCATGTCAAGGGACTATCTTTACCTTTACCTTTTAACAACAAAGACATGCAGAGTCCTTGCTGTTGATGAGCACTTCTTCCAAGTACATTTGGTTTACTCCCGTTTATCCAGCATGGTCTCCATTTCCCTTTTTAGTTCATTTTCATTTTCCCCCTAAAGTCTTCTATCTCTAGATTTTAAGTCTCTGGAACAGGCTTTCAAAATTATAAATTTTTAAATGTTTTTTTTTTAAATTCTGTACAGGATCCAGGATGTGGAGACATTGTCCACATGAATATATAACCAGCAAGCACCAAAGGGATTTCCTATCCCTCCTAAAATATCACTAATCACCCTCCCTTGCTTCATTCACTTCAGAGCTTCGGATTGCACAAGTTTATCCCTGGAGTGCCCCTACACAATATCAGATCCTTTCCCCACTACATTTATTAATTCAGCCTTTATGTCACCTTACATCCAGCAGAAATCTCACCTGAGCAGACTCTAGAGCAGACTCCATCTGCTTAAGCCTAGCCATTGGCTAACTCTAAAAATGAAAGGCACAGAAAAGGTTCTGTTCAAAGTAGACCTTTGCTTGAGCAATGACAAACCCTCTGGGCACTCCATGGTTGCCCATACCTCAAGGCTGACATCTGGGGAGCTGCAGCAATTCTGGGACTCCAACCATCAGCAAGAGCCTCTCCACAGTCATTATGGCTGACAGCTGCCCTTCTGGCAACCAAGGAGCAGACCAGGAGCAAATGCCAGCTACTGAAGAACAAACCTGTATCCTCTTTGTATTTTAAATCTCATCACTGATGGCATCTGATTAGACACAATAAGCAGCTCATTAAAAGCATTTAGCAAATACAAGTATTCTCAGTGAAGGTGTATTTAGCCTCAATAGAGATAAATGAAATGCATATTTCTGAGCCTGGATTTTCAAGCATCCTCCCTCCAGGTAATCATTTTGTCTGGGGGAACACTTTAATGAAAAGGCAAAGCTGTTCCTGGTGAGAGAAGCCTCTCTTCTGGGGCCTATAATTCTTCCTCTCCATATGTATGAAGTGTTATCCTGCAGAGAATGGAGCACAAGCAGAAATCCACCTGCCTGGCACTTGTTCCTCAGTGTGGTGAGAAGAAATGTTTCACAGCCCAGGAGCAATGAGAACCTGGCAAGGTCTCCTTGGAGGATTCAACTGCTGTCATGACTCCAGGGTCCAACACCCTGTCTTCAGGAGATAGTTTGGGGTGGGAGAGGAACTTTTCTCCTAGAGCCAACCCCTGACAAAAAATGGCAGTCAAACTAATTTTTATGTTCTGTAATTTGTGAAAAACCTAGTACCACAAGTGAAAACAGACAAGAAAAAGAAGCAAAATAAGACCTTCAGACTATAGAGGGTGCTGCTCTTACCTCCACGGTGTATGATCAACAGGTGACAAGGTGGGGCCTCTTTGGTGCATTTGTTGTGGCACTTTAGCCTAAAAGGAGTGAGACAAGAACACTTTGAGAGACAATGTGTGTGGGGTGGGTGGGTGTTAAAAGAGTTTTAGACCAGAAAATGAGAGATCTGAATCCATAGCTCAGCCATCAAGATCCCCAGTTGACCTCAGGAAGGGCTACAGAGTAGGGGTTTGCAGATCAAACTAGAGTGTTGCCTGTGTGGCAATAGTTATCATCTGACTCTACAACTGACTGAAGTCCAGCACTGGACAAGATCTAGAAGCAAGATCTAGAATTTGACTTGGAGAACTGAAGAGAACTCAGTTCTGAAAATTCAAGTCTGTCCACAGTTCAGTCTAGGCTTTTTTCTGTGGTATCTTGAATCAAACCTAATTGTTTTGGGGCCTTTGCAGACTGCTAGTGGTTTTGTAAATATATTCTTGCCTCATCTATCCAAATAGTAGACTATCCTGAATAAATCCCACTCCTCTTTCTTCTCTTTGGAAATCTGGGGGGGAAAATAATACTCTGCATGTCATGCCCCTGAGCTGTGGTTGGGCTATTAGAATAATAAGGACAACTACCAATGGCTAAAGAAAAACAGAACCCAGCTGCAGCTATTTGCTATAGTGGCTTGGTGAGGAGGTATAAAACCTACAGAAAAGGAGACATACTTGCAGTTTTTACATTTCAGTCCAAACAACATTCCTTTCCCACAAACGGTACATGTCTGAGACATCCAATACTTGGTCGAAAACCTACAGTGAGAGAGAGAGAGAGAGATTGACCTCTGCTAAGTCCTAAGCAAAATTATTTTCCCCAGAATGGCAGCATTTTGTTATTTAATTTATCAGATTGCTCTTTGCTCTCCCCAATCCTTGTATCCCAGTTGCCAAGACCATGAGCACTAGAATTGCTTATTGATTCAGGCTCAGTAAGCCAATGCAAACGGATGATATAAGCATTTGCCATTCTTCTGTAACCCAAGTGGGAATTTTGAATGTGTACAGTATGTTGCGATGCCTAGCTTGTTCATGGCAAACAAGAACACTGGAAGTTCAGTCAGTCAATCAACTTCAGTCCATTTTACAAGGCTTATATCCAACTAGAAGGTCAACTAAACTATCAGTAGGAATGGAAAGGATATTCATATTGAGCAAGTTTTTTTTAACAAATGTACTCGGTTCATGGGCTATAAGACTATTAACAAAAGCATGTACATATCTTTGTTTCCCATTGTAAAGAGGAAATTCAGAACTTCACCTCTTTTTCTCCCTTTCCTTTTCAATTATATGGAAGCAAATACATATCACTAAAAATATACATATATATTATTTAAAATGTGCACTAGCACACTTTTGTCAAGACAACAAATGTGTTAAAATATGAATACGTCAAGAAAAATGCATTAAAATTCACATGTGAGGAAAAGAGTGTACAGTAATGTCCATGGAAACTGGGACAGGATGAGAAAGCTGGTTGGATTCTGAGGAATGCAATGAAATTGAACCTGACAAACATTCACATTCCTAGCTATTCATACAATGTAAACACAAAACAGATGTTTGCTCCTGTTACACTACTCTTCCCAGAATAATCTTGTGTGAACATTTTCCAAGTGCTCATGCTGGATGATAAGAATTTTCTACTACCATCCATATATCCATCCATATGAGACAGCCAAAAGCAATGATATGTGAGCATCCAGGCAATATGCTTTAATAAGGTAAATGCCCCTTAAATGTTGTCAAGGAGGGACACACAAATCTTGCTTCTCAAATCCACAACTTCTCCATGTCAAGTAGGAGAGGCTATGTGGAGGAGGCTTCTAGTCATGTTTGTAAGTAGAAGCCTCAATGCAACCAGGAATTTTCCTTTATCATACAAAGGAAACTACTTGCACTGAAACAAATGGGAATGGAAGCCAGGGCTGGTCCTGCTAGTGGGCAGGCTGAACACTTGCTTCCAGCATGAAGCTGCAGGAGTATTGAGCTGAGCTTAGTAGTCTTCTCTCGACACGTCACTAAAAATACATAACCAAGCACAAAACCTGTGTAAAGATACACATAGCACTCTACTTATCAGCACTCTGTCAACATTTTGCAGTGCCTTGTCCTCCTTTGGGATTAGGACATCTGGTCACCCTGTTCTCCCACAAACATCTATGGGTTGTTGGTTTAGCACTATTAAAGAATTTTCATGCATTTCCCCCCAGTTTTCAGCTTGACATCATTTATGTTCCATTTTTTTTTCCAGGTTCCAGCTGAACATCATTTATTTCAGATAAAAATGACAGTGAAAGCAGAGAAACAAAGCTCATTCTTCCTTTCTTTTTATTGCTGTTGTTATTTGCTGAGCTGCATCTGTGCATACTTCAGCCTTGCCTTACACCTGCAAAGATATCTTCAACCCCCCCTCCTTTGCCACTGAAGGGCTAGTTTAGTAAAGTGCTCTGAGTGTTTTGTTAAAAAAAGACACCAACCACACCACAGGCCAACAACCTTGCCTCCCCACCTGCATCCTACAAGTCCATTTAGGGCTCTTATCTATTCCCATTTCTTCCAGAAAAGAGCAGAGAGAGAAAGGGAAGGACACTCACATGAAATTTACTCAAGGCTATAGGTCATAGATAAGGTACACTGGGCTTATTAACAGTAGACACAGCCTTATCTAAGTGATAACAGGAACTGAAATAGTGTATTGAATGGGCTCTCTAGAGTTTGAAGAAGCGAGTTGTGCCACACACAAACACAAAACCTGTGTGAAGACACACACAGCACTCTGTCAACCCTAGGTCACAGCAGAACTTGGAAACATTAATTTAAAAAGATAAACACTATTAAGCTGTCCATTATTTATTTTTTTCAAGAGGAGCATGTAACTCATGAGCATTACTCTCTACTTATGAGTAAAGAGTCACATTGCATTATCAGTGTGTCATGCTCAACATTTTAAAAACATTTTTACAGAAACCCTCCAACAAAAATGCTGGAGCAGGTGTTGCTCCATCCCTGTTAGGGTGGGGAGTGGAAGTTGGAAGATCTAAAGCAGGGGTAAGCAAGTTGGTGCCATCCACATACTTTGAAATAGAATTCTGCAATAACAAACAAATGTTACTTATTATGCAAAAACTTCAATGGCGACATCGTTGTAATTATACCCCTTAAAAGTAACAATGCTAGTCCTCATTACTGCAAAAAGTGGAAGAGGAGACAGTAATGAGCAACAAGGAATGATGCTGAGTTTTAATGTGTTACTCCAAGCTCTGGATCAAAGATGATAATGCTGAAAATTGCACAGCCCAAGTAGATGCCAGAAAGAAAGATAAAGAATGTGCTTTTTTTGTTAGTCTACTAGGTGTTGCTCCATTCCTGTTAGGGTGGGGAGTGGAAGATCTAAAGCAGGGGTAGGCAACCTGGTGCCATCCACATACTTTGAATTACAATTCATATAATCCCTGGTCCTTGATCATGCTGGGCTGGCTCTAGGTTCACGCAAGGTTGGTGCCACACTTCATAGCATCTCTGAAGAAGTGACCCTGGTGGGTCCCTTTCGGTGTTGTTGGGTTTACATGGCAGCAGTGGTGGAAACAATGGGTGACCACTTAAGCTCCCCACAATGCCCTGGGATGACACTATAACAGGGCATTGGAAAAATTCATAACAGAGGTTGAAGACCTAGACAATAGGACACATTTTAGTGCTAGTAGGTTCTGACTGAGAGATGGATTCCTAGCAAAGGAATGCCAAAGATGTGGAATGCCAACATTAACTTTTTTTTTGGGGGGGGGGGTGGACGGACCAAGATGGAAGCTACCACAGGAAGGAGGGGAAAAGTTGGCATTTTCATTAGAAATCATTGGATCCAAGTCAGAAGCACAGAAGGTGCTCACTTCTCCAAGCCTGGTAGCACAAGTTTTCCTAACCTAAAATTATTCTTGCACATTTAAAAACATATCTTGGCTTTTACCACATCATACCTGTGTTTGATTGAGTTGCCTAGATCCCGTCGAGGAATTTGGGGGGACCAGCGAGGTACTGAGAGTGTATCTGCAAGACAGAAATCAGGAAAAAGAAAAGAGAGATGACTATGGGAGGAATTTAATATTTTGCTGTCGTGGAATAGTTTAGCTTTTTATGTGTCAATGATGTTATTATACCCATTTTCAAGACTCTTGTTGGCCACCACACCAATGTATTATGAAAGTTTATTTCGGTCAGTGACCCGTATACACCAATGTAAGGATCCATCAGGTTAGCAAAAGCTACATCCACACCGCAGAAATAATGATTTGACACTGCTTTAACTGCCATGGCGCCCTGTTATGGAATCCTGGGATTTGTAGTCTGTTGTAGCACCAGAGCTCTCTGACAGAGAAGGCTAAATCTCTCTCAATACTACAAATCCCAGAATTCCATAGCACAGAGCCCTAGCATTTAAAGTGACTGGTCACTGCTGAAACCTGGGCCTCCAGGCTCAGAGTTGAATCCAGGAGTACTATCAAATTGCAAACCTGTGTTTTCAGGGGGACATACTTAAATAAACTTTGGTGTAACCCACTACCCTCAGAAATCATGTATGTATCTGTATGGAATCTATCTGAATGCAATTCCATAGACTGAATACAGCTGTTTTTGGAAGACCCAGACCCCAGAGTTTATTGGAGACCATATCTAAACATGCAACATCATGAAGATCAAGAATCTATTAAAACAAGTTGAGAGGAAAGCTGTGCAGAAGCTTGTCGTACAACAAATTGTTGAAAAGTCAAAAGGGGTGAATACTTAAGGCACTGTATTTGCAATTTCACACAAACTGGATAATGTTGTGTTCTATATGTTCAGTGTTGCTTATTCAGGAACTAGCTAACAGGACTGGTCAAAGATATCTTGCCAGCCAAAGCAAAGGACAATGTGATGCCCTGCTCCATTCCATGTACAAAATCCAACTGGGCTGGTAGTTGAATCTCACTTCAGCAATGGAATAACCTCCTCTACCACACTGGAGTATAGTTGGCCAGTTTAGGGGATACCGAAGAATAGGAACTGTTTTAAAGGTAGGGGGCTCAACATTGGCAGGCAGGTTGTTATTAATTTTGTCTACTTGTAGGTACTTGCAAGGGAGCAGGGGCAAATGACTTTTCTTACTACATAGTAGTGCCCTCTATGTGTTCAGTGTCACTTACTCCCATGTAAGTGTGCAGAGGATAACTGCAAGCAGCCTTTGTCATTCTTGGGAGGACTCAGTGATAACTTAACATTTCTTAAGTGCTTGATCATGTAATACACTTCTTATTGATAGTTCCTTAGGAGGTTCAGCTACATAGGAGGAATCTTGATGGCCCAGTTTCCCCAGATCATTCCAGGGGGGCTCAGCTCTCAGTCTTCCTCCCGTTTTGGGGTCCATGCACACACAGCTGTTTCCTAAAACAGGAATTATCATGGATCTGTCACTACTGTCCCCAATATCACCCCTTCTGCAGGGGGACCAGATGTCCTCCTTTTCAGGGACATGTCCTACACTTCAGCCTTCTGTCCAGGAGGAATTCTAGAATGCTCTCCCTTTTCAGCATGACTATGCATGGATTTACATTTATAGCTTTTATTTGGTCATGTCCTCCATTTTTCTTGAATGTCCTGCATTTGCGGCACCTTGTTTTCCTTTGCAGTTAGAATATCTTGTCACCCTGCCCTTCTGTGACGGCTGCCTTATTCTGCTGAATGGCATGATCAACCTTGCTGAATAATATGCAGCCGCTACAGAACTGAAATAATGCCAGTAAAGGTTGGCTTTTAAAAAAAACAACACAATGCTATTTGGAAGTGCCCCAAGTTTTACTTCAGCTCTTCCAAGCCCCTCTTGTGGGCTTGCTCTAAGTCTGTCTGTATTTAGACAGAGATTGGAACACACAAATGAGAATGGTTAAGCTGGGGAACCAGTGCATCTCCCTTCAAATACATAGAGGTCTTCAGTCTAAAACAGACTCTTCTTGTGCTGTGGCAGAACATCCGCTAGTGTTAGACTCATGTTTTTATTCCATTGCAACAAAATCTCTAGATCCTCAGATGCTCGTCATTTCTTCCTACCCGCTTTGCTTGGGACCAACTGGAATAAAGCCTTCTGTGATGTTCTTTTCTGCATGTAATAATGAATAAAACGCATTACTTGCTCTAGAGACTGCTGACTTATAGAAAGACAAACCGAAACAGCAGAGAGAGATTCAAAATTATTAATGAGCATGATTTTCCCAGGCCAAAATACCACCCATTAGGGATATAAGCCTGGGCCACTGAAATCTAGCCACCTGTAGCCACCAAGCAGGCTCTACTGCTGACTCCAGGGTTTATTAGGTATATCTATCAATCCTTCTGCAAACAGACTCCTGAGTATTTTTTTTATATAGGCTGTGAAATGCCTCTGTTTGCTTTCATATCCTATTTTAATATTGCCAGTTGAGGTGTTTTTAATTGTGTGCCATTTCGGAAGGTTACATTTGCATGCGCCTTCCTGTGTGGAAACTGGCGCTCCCTTTGCTGCTTAGGAGGAGCAACTCAGAGAACATCTCCCACATGAGCTTGAACAAAAAGGGCTGCTGGCAGAAAGCTAAGGAGGTAAGGACTGCCAAAGACCTGCTTAGCTGGTCTCACTTTTTAATAACCAATATGAAATAGATGACATAAATACAGTTTAGAAAGGACACACAGCGCTTTCAGGTCACTCCCCCTCCCCATTTTCTCTCTCTCTCTCACACACACACACATGCAAACCACATCTGCACCTTCCAGGCATACACACGCGTCCCTTTCCTAGCCACTGAAATCATGGGTGGGAGGCGTAGAGATAATCTACTCTTCACTTGTGACAAGAAAACAACAACCCTGATGAAGGCTGTGACAAGGTTTTACCTCCTCCGCTGCCCTACCCTAGAAACAATCCTGCTCAAGACTGTGGTCTTGCTGCAGGTAACAGGCAGGACCAGCTCTACTACTAGATGAGGCAGCTGCCTTGGGTGTTGCAAGCTGAACCCTTCTGCAGGACCTTTGGGCAGGACCTCATCCTGAGCCCTTCTGCAGAACCTTTCTACAGGACCTGTCTGAAGGACCTTGTCCTGAGCCCTTCTGCAGGACCTTTTTGCAGGACCTTTCTACAGGACCTCCTCTTGAGCCCTTCTGCAGGATTTTTTAGGACCTCCTCCTGAGCCCTTCTGCAGGACCTTTCCTTCTGCTGGCCAATACATTAATGTATGCCACCGAACTCTTCCTGAGGCCTCTAAACTAGCCTGCTGCCTCAGATGTGGGAGAGAAACCTATCCCATTCACAGCACTGAAGGAAAGTTCATCTACCAGCCCATCCACAGCTCCCATATATGGAATGTTGGGGGGAGTGCCATTTTGTCCTTTGCCTCAGACAGCAAAATGTCTTAGGCCAGCCCTGCTAAGAGCTGTGGCACCACTCCAATTCTGTACCCTCTCTTGAATCAAACCCATCAAAATTGGTTTGGAACAGGAACATACTATTTGTTTCTTAGAGTAACTGTTGGTAGAATTTGGTAGTGGTATGAACATTGGACTACAACTCTGGAGACCAGGGTTCAATTCCCAGCTCAGTCATGAAACTTACTGGGTGACCTTGGGCAGGTCACATGCTCTCAGCCTCAGGGGATGGCAATGGCAAACCTCCTCTGAACAAATCTTGCCAAGAAAACCCCATGATAGGTTCATGGCCTTAGGATCTGAAATGACTTGAAGGCCACAGTGCTAAAAGTGATAAATGAAGGGAGGAGGAGGAAGAAAAAAACTATATAAAGTGGTGGGGGGGGGGCGGGGAGAAAGGGAACTCACCAAGCAAAGTCAGTTATATCCACCTCAAAAAAAGTGTCCTGATCCACATCAGGCACTGGAAAGAGAGTATGATGTAGTGGTTTGAGTGCTGGACTGGAATGTAAGAGATCTGGGTCCCCATGGGGCTCTGAAATTCACTGAATGGCATTGGGCCAGTGAATTCTCAGTCTGACAGAAGAAAACCATGTATGCCACCTCAAATCTATTGAAGGAAAGATGGGATAGAAATGTAACTAATAAATAAATAAATAAATCATCATTTAAGGCCATCTGAACTGGCAGCCATCACCACATCTTGCAGCAGTAACTTCCACAAATTAATTATATATTGTGTGAACATGAAGCTCTGTGTCTTCTGGGAAACTGAAGAGCTTTCCATCCATTGGAGAATCAACGCTTCAAAAACCAGGAGTTGAATAAATGTTATTTGCTGAAAGCTCTGGGAAAAGGACAATTTACACCACTCAGGATCTGGTCTGAACAAGTACAATGGGAACCTTTTATTTTCAGAAATGCCATTTGCTCATCACTAAATCACATTATACAAATGAGACACCCTTTCTCTTTTCTCTCCACCATCCTTTGTGAACCAAACACACGGACAATTACCATTACTTACCTGAAGTTAAATTAAAACCTCTGCTTTATCATCCACGATTTATTTCCACTAACTTTTGGCTGGCCTCAATTAAATCCTGCTATTTTATAGCACAGGGAGAATGACCACGGCATTTAATTACTTTCTATAACATGCTCATTGCCAAAAAATTATTATTAAAGTGTATCAGGAATCATAACCTCTGAATAAAGCAGTGAGAGCCCCTCCGTGATTTGCAGGTAATTATTTTCATTACAAAGATGATGGATGAAAGATCTGAGATATTAACAATACCCCTACTGTTTGTGGTGCAATGCCAAGAGAGGGAGGAGAAAGAAAGACTGGAATGGATGAGCCCCGATGGGTTTCAGAGAGATTTTTCAAGTTAATTTGTGACTCTCCTTTCTAAGCTTTCTAAGAATAAGGAAATCTGTGACAAAAGGAAACCAGTCATCTCCCAAGAGGTGAGCAGAAGGGAGGTCTAAATCTACTGGTGATTTACTATAGTTCAAACAGGATTTCCGTTTTTAATAATAGCATCAACAAAATGCCCCCATCACCACTCAAAACTAGATGGTTGAAATGAAGATAGCATGGGAGATTTTTGAGCGCTCCATTCAGTTGTGGCACTCAAAACAAATTCCCTCTGTGCAAAATGCTTTCAGTTTAAGTGGATGCCTTTTGCACAAAGCTTTCGTTGGTGGATCCCAGGGTTCTAGTAAAAATTATACTAATTCCTGTGATTCTAAGCTGCTCGATCCTGTCTCACAATGAACATCTAGCAATAAAGGTTCAGTGAAAGCACCAATGGCTGATGCCACATTGAGCTCAAAAATGAGCTCAAGGGGCTTGGCAATTGGTGGTGAACATTAGAAGATCCTCTTGGAGTCTTCACTGGCTTTCATTGAAATACTTGGAATATGTAAAATAAAAACAAATGGAGCAACTAAAAACAACAACATGCTCAGGAGCCTCTGCAGGGTTTCTTTGATTTAACTGCAACCAAGTCTTATATTAGTGTGGCATAGTGGTTTGAGTGTTGGACTAGGACTCTGGAGATCAGGGTAGGACTCCCCATTTGAGCATTAAAAACCCACTGGGTGACCTTGGGTAAGTCACACCCTCTCAGCCTCAGGGGAAGGTAATGGTGAACCTCCTCTGAACAAATCTTGCCAAGAAAACCTCCTTAGGGGTTATTTCCGACGTATGGCAACCCTAAAGTGAATCAAATATGGGGTTTTCTTGGCCAGATTTGTTCAGAGGAGGTTTGTCATTGCTTTCCTCAATGCTAAGAAAGTGTGACTTGCTCAAGGTCACCCAGTGGGTTTCATGGCTGAGCTGGGAATAGCATCATAGTCAAACCACTATCCATGCTGGCTCTATTTCTGAATTAATGGAAAGGCTTCCATGAAGTTAGATAACCCCCTGGCTTCTGGGGAGGAGAAACTCATTTTCGAACTGTAAACCCCATGTTTTGATCATCATCAGCAAAAGTATAAGAATCCCAGCAGTTAGGCCAAAGGCTGAGACAGAGTTCTAGGGTCTGCACATTACAGTTTTCTCTTTAGACTCAAAAGGCTTTCCTTGACAGAAGCAGCAGCAGAGAAAATGAGCAGCCTGGCAGAAGGGAGAAGGTGACCAAAGGAGGGTCACGCATTTCCCTCTTCTCCTTTGACAGAAGACACACCAGTAAGCCCTGCAAGCCACGGCTGTCTCCCGTTGATAGACAGGTGCGAAAACAAGGCCTGAGACCTGAACGGCACCCGTGCTCCTTGAAAGTGAGCAGGGCCAAGCAGGTGACGTGAGCGGCACAAACAAACAGCCTGGGCTGTGACATAGACACAGTACCAGTAAGTCCTCCATTTCTGCCTGCCATCGTGCTGCGATGAAAGTCTGTCCAGGAAAGCCTCTCGCTCTGCAGCCCAACAATCCTCATCCTGTGCAATTAGAAAACAGGCTCCAATTCATTCGGCAGATTAGGCTCAGCTGTGGATTGGGGGAGAGTGGGGATGTGCTTGGAATGAAGCCACACAGAAAGCGTTTTCAGTGGCCAGCAATTCAACTACAGAATCCCTGCATGGGCTGTAGGTAATGACTCCCCAAAGCAAGAACCTGTTGGATCAGATCAAAGCTCCACCTTGCAGATGAAGACCTTTCTGTCTGTAGCCTACATGTGCCCCACAGGGGTTCCTCGTTTGGCCTGAAAGTTTCTGCTGTTATCTCCAGTCGGCAGATCTAAGGCTGCATCCGCACTGCAGAAATAATCCAGTTTGAAACCAAAAGCTCTGGTGCCATAAGACTAGAAGTCTTCTGTGTGGCTTCATTCCTAGGATTCTATAGCATCGAATCATGGCAATTAAAGTGGTGTCAAACTGGCTTATTCTGCAGTGTGGATGCAAAGAGGGCTGGTCTACATGTAAGTGTACTATACAAATTGGTGCACATTTTCACAGATATACAGGTACTGAAAGGCAGTTAAATTTTTAAATGGGCTGGTCTACACATAAGTGTACTATACAAATTGGTGTGCATTTTTGTACATTCGCATTGACAGTTAATTGTCTCCACTGTCCTGCCCAAACTTGCATCTACTTGCATCTATTCACCCTCCCTCTGCTAAAAATGTGCAGCCATCTGAATGCATTCAGAGCAGATGGACAGCCACACATGTGATAATGTGCATTTCTGCAGATTTCAGAGGATACTCTGATCAAAATCACAAAGCTTTTTTTCCGCTGAGTTTAAGGACTTTTTCACCCTCTCCCCACACCTGTGGCTGGATCACATTCTGTTCAACTGGAATGAGGAGTATTTTAAAAGTAGAGATGACCCCATAGCCTCAACAGAACTGAGCTGTGGTTTTCAAGTGGGGAAGGTGTTGTTCTAAGCCTATCTCATGAGGAAGCATGCCTGGAACTGAGCTTTGCTTTGTATCAGGTTGGTCAGAATTACATCCTACCCCACTAAATTTGCTCTGGACCTACCAAGGCTATCCAACTCAATGCCTTTTGTCTTTAGTTCTGCCCACTGCTGGAACAAGCACCCTGAAGACTTTCTCAAATTGGAAATAAACCCCCAAGCTGAAAAAGATTCCCAGTCCTACTCTACTCCAGAGGCATTTGTTATCAGACAAGCAATAGCCATCAGCATCAACCAGCATGGCCAATACTCAGGTAGTATGCAAACTGGAAACGAACAATAGCTAGATAACCATACGTTCTCCATGCCTGCTCTGTCCTAGTCCAGCAGTCTGTTTCTGACACTGGTCAGACAAATTCATGGAAGTCTATCCAGCTTCAACATACAATTTCTAGGTCCATGCCTATGTGTATCTGTTGCTGGAGTGTGACACTCAGAAAAGGCTATTGTCCTCATGGCCTGCTTTGGACTTCCCAGAGGCATTTTATTGACCATTTTATTGTAGGAAACAAGATGCTGGCTTATAGATCCATTTCGTCTGCTCTAGAAGTGCATCTTTTTATATTTCGGGGCAGGCCAGGGGCAAACTCAGACGCTAGTTCTTAAAATGATATGTACCTTATAATGATCCATCTAAGGTGATAGGTTCACCTTAGGGGTCACCATAAGTCAGAAATGACTTGAAGGTACACCGCAACAATATTTTGCAATAAAATTTGTATACAAGGCATTGTTTCTGGTAAAAGGTATACTTCATGATGAAATCAATATTTCATAAGTCAAATTATGACTTGGAGGCACACAACAACAACACTGGCTGGATCAGTGGTTCCCCAACTCTGCTCCTTCTGGTGTTTTTGATTTCAGCTCCCCAAAATAATAATAATAATAATAATAATAATAATAATAATATCCCGCCCCTCTGCAGAGCAATCGGGGCGGCTTACAACATTAAAATTTCCATACAGATATATTAATACAATCTAAACTGAACATAAAAATCCCAAATCCCACCCATCCTTTAAGAAGGGTAAGTCAGGGTAAGAGAAAATTCTGACTGTTGATCAAGTTAGCTAGGGCTTCTGGGAGTTGAAGTCCAAAAACCTGGAGTACCAAAGTTTGGAAACCACTGGGCTAGATGGAATGGACATCTTTATTCAGCGGCACTTTGTTAGCTGGTGTAGGCTGGACTGCCTGCATGTTTTACTGGAAGTTGACATCCCGAGTTCCAGTAAAGCAGGAAACCACTTAGACAAAAGAATCAAAGGGAAAGCCAACCAAATCCACTAGGGATCTGGGAAAGAGTTAGATAGATCCATGCAGGAGAGTGTTGTCTAGCCATTAAGCAAAGCACCTCACCCTGATGTTTCATACGCACCCAGCTCTTAACCTACTGATCTGTTGTTCCAGGATGCAACAAAACAGTTCATCTCAGACAACTTGGTGTCTCCTTGAGGATGATCTTCAGAGAAGGGTCAAATGGGGCGAACACAACAACAAACATACATTGGTGTTCTTTCTGAAATCAAGTCCTTAAAAAAAAATTAATTGGTAATTTGATACGAATGTAATAATTTAGTACAGCATGATACAGATCAAAATGGAATTGGACTATAGAAAAAAAATCTGCAAATTTTCCAGTCCTTGATATGAAAGGGTGTCTTGACCTGTAGAGACACCACATAAAAAAGGGTAAAAGATTTTTGTCCTTGAATGACATGTTTCTCCTCCATTCTTCCATTTTCAGTAAGAGGTTTTTTTAAAAAAACACATACACACAACACGACATTGGCCAAGATCTTCCTTTAGGGCTGCATAGGGCTTGCCCAGGCAGGAAAAACAGTCCCTGGAAATACTGAGACTTTCCTGTTGTTCTTGTTTTGATTTTACCTGCATGTTCATGGTTTTGCATACAATTTTCTTTCTTGAAACATCCCAGGTTTCTCTCCCTCTGTGTCTTGAATTCTTCCTTCTCTCCCTCTCACTGTCACATCTAGACTCTGGCAAGGTTTCAGAAGCTGACTTTCACCAATTTCCACCAAGCCCTTTTTAAGCTCTTCAGGAGTGATAGTCAAAGTGCTTTAGCAACATTACACTATTTAAGCACTGAGATCATTTTCTTTTATTGCTAGCATTCCTCTTTCCCTTGTTTGAGCTCTGTTGAATTTGCTGTCCTGGGAACAGACTTTATTTCTTGGTGGCCACTGTAGCTAGCTCCAGGATAACACAGCCAGACAGTCATGGAGAGGTACATTTCATTTCGGGAAATACTGGGTTAACTTCAACTGACCTGGGGAGTGGGAATCAGAAATCCTTGGCTGCATCCACACTGCAGAAATAATCTGGTTTGACCGCACTTTAACTGCCACTTTAACTGCTCAATGATATGGAATTCTGGGAATTTTAGTTTGTTGTGGCACCAGAGCAAAGCTGGCTAGGACTTCTGAGAGTTAAAATCCAAAACAACTGGAGGATCAAAGTTTGGGAACCACATCCTGCATGGATCTGATGGCCCATAAAAAGACCAATGGACAAGATGGCTACCCTTTCCTGTATGGGCAAATGGGGCTACCCTTTCACATGCTTCCAGTAGACAGATCCCTACCCCTTTTTTGGCCATGCCCTTGGTTTAAAAGAGAATTGCACTTCCTAGAGTATGTTTTAACATAACAAAAATAAAAAACAGAGCAGCAAGACATATGAGTTTTGAGTTGTGTGTAGCCCACCTATACTTTAGTGCTTTCACTATGGTTCAGCTCCTTCCTATTGTCCGATCCTTCTGTAGGATCAGGTAGCTTTAAACAGATCTGCTAGAAGCCTTGAAACTTGGGTCATTGGAAGAGTTTTCTTCATCTGTGTCAGATGTTCTGCATAGAGAATCAAGACTGGTCTTCTTCATTCTCAGTTAGGTCAAACGTGACACCCTGTGTATGCATCATGCATTTGATGAACTAATTTATTTTTACAACACTCACATCCTGCCAGCAGGTCGGAAAAGATTTACAAGACAGCTTACAACATTTTTAAAATTCATAATGCAAACATAAACAATCAGGACCAGGATTTTTTTTTTAAATAAAGAACAATGGTAATGGGGCAAAGGAAACGCAACAGGAAACTGAAAACTAATTAAATTTAGCAGCAGGGGGAAAAACCCAAAGGGGAACAGCAAACAAGAAAAAAGAAAACAAAATGCCAAATTTGGACAGTCTCAGAAGTCTGCTGGAAAAAAAAAAGCATCAGTGTCTTAAGAGCAGCGGGAAAAGGGAGTGAAATTCTCTACCCACTAGGAGGGAGTGTTATAACCTTGGAGCCACTGCCAAAAAGGCCATGTTCAATGAAGCTCCCCTGTATTGTGTGTGAACTTTATAGCAAAGAAAACCTGGTCTTAGGATCCTCCATTCAAATGTTAAATTAAGTGCCTTGGACCTGGCCATAAATGGCCATATCATGTGGCAGATGGTGGGTGATAGATTACCTAAACCACTTTGCTACCCTTGGGAGTGGTGAAAAAGACTCTCCCATCACTATGTTGCTGTAAGAGTCAATTACTAGATAGTTAGTTTGTGAAGTGACTGAAAGCTTTCATGTTGGGAGTTGCACTGAATCTACACTAGGTTTTCTTCCAGTTTTAAAAGAGCTAGCCAAGGTACTGAACCTATTTTGGGGCTAGGACTTGACACTGTAGATAGCTCTTTTAAATCCCAGAATAAAACCCACTGCCGATTCCATGCACACCTGGTATGGAAACCAGTGTTTGCTGCTGGCTAGTCTGGTATGCATCTGAGATGGAATTGGAGGGAGTCATTGTTTCCTTTGCCTCAGGCAGCAAAATGTCTTAGGCTAACTGTAGGAAAAGGAGTGAGGAAGCTACAATGCAAACAAACTTCTCTCATGCCCACAAATATAGCAACAGCCCCTGGAGCTCAAAATGATGGGAGAAGAGAAGGCCAGTGCTGCCTGGCTGCTCTCTTCTGGAGAGATTTCAACAGACAACAGCCGAAAGGCCCCCAAGCGTTATGTTTTTAGGACTGCTATTTAGCTGGGGAGTGAAAGCCTGTCCCTGGCACTGAGCTGGAGCTTTGCTTGGCAATTCAGGGCATGCCATGTCACAAACGACGTCAACGAAAGAGCTGGGAGGAAAACCTCAGTATTGATGGCAGACAACGACGCTGACGTCCTGACCCCCTTCCATCTGGACATCCACTCCTGTTAGTTGGCATTTGCTGCATGGCTGTTTTTCTCTCCGACAAATTGACAAGGAAAGATACAAGGATGACATATGTATTGCAGAAGCCAGACAACACTGACAGAGGCCACACGTGCAAGTATACATCCCAGTATGCCATATTAATTAATGCCACCACCACTAGGCTTAGTAGCCATTGGCGAGAGTGCCATCTGCAAAGGGAGGACTGATTGGTCAAGATTCTGAAAATGCCCCGCTGTGATGGGGGTGCGGCATGATGTGTAAGACTGAGAAAGGAGCCACCATTCAGCTTGTTTCAGATTATTTTCTTCTCCCTAGCCCCCCCCCCTCCACAAGAATGAATCTGTAGCTTTAAAATGGTATTGCTTTCATTCCACCAAGTGGAATGAAACAGGCAAGGCCTGAAATTGAAGATGTCACAGTTGCTAAACCTCTCATGCAATCAATCCTCTCCCTCTTCATTCCAGAGCTAGGCAAAGTTACCTTTTGGACTACACCTCCTAGAATTCCTGAGGCAACATAGCCTTGCTAGCTTGGGAGAGTTACGGTACCCCCCTCAATAAATAATATTTTCAAATTCGGCTTCCTTCCCTTCCAGCAAAGCCCCTGACTTACTTGTTGAGAAGGTGCCATCTGTGTGGACAGGAGGGGTGGAAGGAAGGAAAGGTGGATGCCCAACAAAGAAAGATCGCAGAGACCGTTCTGAGAGGAGTGGAGAGCGCTGGGCAGGAATGTTCTCGCAGCTCCCCACACTGTTGTGGATCTTGAGGTTCAGAGGCTTGGTTTTTTTCTTCGTTCTGCAAGAAAGAGAGAAGAACAGAGTTGTAAGGGACCACAGATATTAGAAGACATGATCTTCTTACCACAAGTGGGCAAGCAGGATCCAGGGCAAGATATAAGAACAGAAAAGCATTGGCCTTGTACTAGTTCACAAATCCACTTAGGTTAGCCTCCTATTTGTGGCTGGTGAGCCACCAGAGACTTCCAGTTGCCCTGAAATTTTCAAAAGAAGAATCACAGCACCAAGAACCACTACTTCCACCCACTGCTGCTTTTCCTTGCCTTATGTGCAGTGGCAGGGATGGCAAGTTGCTGAAAGAGTCTAGCTAGACACCAGAAGCCCAGGCATCCATCTTGTAAAACAGGGGGAGGAAACGGTGACCCTCTAGTCATTTTTAGATTGCAACCACTGTCTATGTGGGCAAGGGCTGATGGGTGTTGCATGTCAAATATAACTGGAGGGCTACTGTTTCTCAGCCCTGGAGTAATCAGGGGTGTCAATAAGGGGTGCAGGGAGTGTGGACTGCACCAGGTGACACTCTAATGGAGGTGACACCATTGCTCTCCAAACATCTGCCTTTGGGCAGAAACAGGCTATGGCATTCACCTGCATAAATTTTAATTAAACAAATTTTTTTAAAAATAACGGTAGGTTTAGGTGCAGGTTGCACTTGTTTGGTAAATGCTCACCAAAGTTGACACCAGTGGAAAGGAGAATTTCTGGGAGCGTTGTTGTTGTTGTTTCAGCTCTACCTTGGCCTATGCTCCTTTCATCAGAACAAAGGGACCATCATTCCCCCCTGAAGAGCCTAATAGTCTCTCTTTTACACGCAGTGCATTCTGCCCTCTTGTGGTGGAAAGGAAACATGGAGACACCTCGATCCCCGTGGAGGACAGAAACTGGTCATTTCTCCCTGGCTATTTCTCCATTAACTCTTCCCAATTCATCTTGCCTGAGCAGCAACTCTTGATTTATGTCAAGCCTGGAACAATACATCTTAACGCCTTGCCTTGCCCCTGATCCCCAAGTGACAGGTGTTTTAGGAACTGCCGCCCAATCCATCTCTGTCTCCCACACAATTTCTCTCCTTCCTTGCAGAGTACTCCCTGCCTTCCACGGTGCAGTTCAGCCAAGCAGCAACACTGAACTCTGAGCAAAACCCTCCTTAGCTTCCTTGATTGAGGGAGCATGTTGCTGAAAGCGTAATGTGATGGAACACACTATTAAATGCTTCACTGAAATAGGATCTCTCAAAGCGAAGGCTGGTTAAGAGACGGACTTCCTACTCCCAAATGGATTATTTCTTCTGGTGTGGAAGAACCTACAGAAGGCCCTTGTTCAGTGATATAGTGCAGCCAAGGCTCAAAGGGCCACAGCGCCTGGATTTTTGGTTTAACCGTGATAATGGTGCCACCTGTCAACCCCCTTGGGTTTCCATGTTCCTTCTGAATTTAGCAGCAATCCACCAAGTGTGTGTGGGTTGTGTGCCTTTGTTTCCAACTTACAGCAATCCTAAGGTGAACCTATCATGGGTTTTTCTTGGTAAGATTTGTTCAGAAGAGGTTTGCCATTACCTGAGGATGAGAGCATATGTCATGCCCAAGATCACCCAGTGAGTTTCACGGCTGAGCTGGGAATCAAACCCTGGTCTCCAGAGTCATAGCCCAACACTCAAGCCACTATGCCTCACTGGCTCCAATCCATGAAGTAGCTGGCACAGAAATCCATAATATTTTATTATAATAAAATCCAGTGGACAGCCAAGGATCCACTGTTTGGTATGGCCTTTGGTTCCTGAAAATCAGGGTGGTTTTGGACTGTTCCAAAGTTTAAAATTGCTTTTATGATGTTGTTTTGATTTGTTTTTAAATAAGGTTTTATCAGTTGTGCATTACTATGGGGGCTCTGATGGGCTGAGAAGCAATTCAACAACTATTTAATACATTTTTTTATAAAAAAAAAATCTTCTCTGGTCTGGGAAAAGCAGTAGCGCCTGACTTTTGCCATGTTGATGAATGAGAATTTTGTTCAGTTCTTTTTTTTTTTTAAACAAGGAACTACCAAAATGCACAAAGTGTTCATAAATAAGATGGAAAGAATTTTGAGACTGAAAAGGAGAGAATAGGAGAGAAAACAAAACCGACAAGTGCAGGGACCTCTGCTTCAGGGGAAGAAGCCTTATGTCAGGTCAGACTATTTGTCCCTCTCACCCAGTACTTGGTAGATGTTCTCTCTGCTAGTTGACCCATTTTGCTAGAAATGCCAGCTATTGAAGAGTATGCAAAGCAGCCATTCTCCCACTATGTTATGATCTCACCGCACCCTCTGTGCAAGACAGACTGGAGGTAGTGGATAGTGTTGATTCATTGTCCCATGCAACTTTCAGGGTGATCCTGGGCCAGTCACTCTTTTCCTGCCTGACCCACCTCACAGCGTTCTCTGTGAGGATAAAATTGTGGGGAAGACAGCCACACAGGACCCCTTAAGCTCATGGATGTAAAAACAGAGTATAAATATAACTTGTCTATCCATCAATGAATGTTCATTATACAGCCACGTTCTTCTTTTCTGCAGCAGGTTTAGGAAAGATGTTGGTGGAGTTCAACCAGCAATGGCAAGACTAGGGACCTGGCACACAAAGGTGTTACTTTTGTCATTTTAAACAGGGAAGTAGTATAGAATCCTAGAGTTGGAAGAGATCCCAAGGGCTGTCCAGGCCAACTTCATTCTGCCATGCAGGAATACACAATCAAAGCACACACCCCAACAGATGGCCATCCAGCCTCTGTGTAAAAACCTCCAAAGAAGGAGACTCCACCACTCTCCATGGCACCATCTTCCACTGTCGAACAGCTCTTACTGTCAGAAAGTTCCTCCTAATGTTTAGGTGGAATCTCTTTTCCTGTAGAAAAATGTGTGACTTTCTGTGGTGTCCCTTGGTATGTAGTACCAATGTGTCTCTTTTCTTCACTTTCTTTGTAAAGCTTTGAAAAGTTACTTTTTGGACTACAACTTCCATGAACCCACAGCAAACATGGCTTCTGTCCATGACTGGTTGGGAGGTTCTGGAAACTGTCATCCCAAAAGGTAACCTTCTCCATCTCTTCACTGATTGTTACTCCTAATTTTCTCATCCGGATTTAGAATGCAAACACGTTTGTTTTGTAAGCACAGAGGAGAAAGAGTGTCCCCCGCTCAGGAGGTCACGCAAGGGGAAGATAACAGTGCCAGGGACAGGCATTTGGCTCTCCTGACCAACAACAGACATCCTTCCTGCACGCCTGTTTGAAGCACATGCCCTTCAGCACTGTGGACATCTGGAGAAAGCCCTGGATAGGAAATGACTGCATTGCAGCACCACCAGTGCCTGCCAGGCCTTACAAAACAATGCAGCTTGCATAGGTGGCGAGTGGGGGGGGGGGGGAAGAGAGAAGAAAGAAACCTCTTTTTAATGTGCTAATTGTTTCCTAGCACAGGAAAAAGTGGCATCCATTTCTACATCTTGCTCAGGACAGGGAACGCACTGGAGCTGATTGCTTTTGTTTAACGGAAAGGGCAACTGAATGAAAGGAGGGCTGTGAGATCTCAGGACTCTACAGCTAGTGTCCCCTGCCCCTCCATGACCCTCTGCTGTCTAGCATATGGTGGCCATTCATGCTGTTATACAAGAACCACACTACAGTCAAGTAACAATCTCTCCTCTGGGCTTGTCTTGGCATCATACCTCCAGAAAGCAAGCCCTGTTGCCATTGACTCCCTTCCCTATAAAGGAAGACAAGAGCGCTGGGAGGCAGAGGAAACACTTTCCCTGCTGAATGACCCAGGTTCAGTCCCTAGCATCTCCAGTGTCATGTTCCAGGCAAGGCTAAGGCTGGATGAGCCCTTGAAGCAGGTTCAACATCAAGACGGTCTGAGAGTCTACGCTGGCAAGGTCGGAATAGGAATGAGGAATCCAACTGATAGCAAAGCGTCAAGGTCCTTCTCTCTCACCACGCAAAGGCTTTTAGCACCACCATAGCCATGTTCCTCATCCTCCCCTCTTCCACCATCCATCATAGGGACTGGAGGTCATACAGTGGGCCCTTGGTATCTGCTAGAGTTTGGTTCCAGGACTCCCTGTGGATGCCAAAATCGATGGATGTTCAAGTCTGTGGATGTTCAAGCCAAATACAATGGCTAGTAAAATGGTGCCCCTTATATAAAATGGAAAAATCAAGGTTTGTTTTTTGGAATTTATATATTTAAAAAATATTTTCAAGCTGTGGATGCTTGAATTTGTAGATAAAGAAACTGTGGAAACGGAGGATCAACTGTATACTCTCATTTGTCTTCCAATGAGGATTCCTGTACTCAGTTAAAGAAGGAACAAGCAGAAGGATCCAGAGAAGACTCTTGCAAGAGACTGCAAAGACTGTATTGCCCAGATAACAGGAGGGCCCTTTATCACACAGGCCCACAGAAAAGATGAAAGATTTGTTCCCAGAAGGTAGGACTAGCTCTGATGGATAGATGTCACAGGAGGGATGATGTCAGCTACCTTAAAACGATCTTCTTAAGGTTAAAAGCAGCTCAACAATGGAAGAACAATGAGAATGGACTCTACTTCCAACAGCAGTATGCAACCAGAGACTAGCTAGCAAACTGTTGGAGGTACTCTTGCTGTGGATTTTCTGAATTGAGCAGAGAGCTGGAACAGATAATCTACAAAATCTCTTCCAACTCCAAAAGTCTATGAGTTAATGAAGCTTATTAGGAAATAATGCAGATTTTTCCATAGCTGTAGTGTGATTCTGGAGGTATTTCAGGTAAGGAAAACAGTGTCCACCATCTGGCAGGCACTGTGATTTTCACTTATCCTGCCAGCACCAGAGGCAGAACCAAACCTACATTTTCCCCAGGCAAAGTTGTTGTTGTTAAGAGGAAAACGGAATCAATTTTGGCCTCCTCCTCCCAAATCATTAAAATTCCTCCCTGGACGCATTACCTGTGAATGGGTTTGCAAATTTCAAGGGCCATTTCATATCAGCTCTACTTTATTGTTAGCCATGGAGAGACTACTTTTAAAAATGGGGTATAATTATATAATAGCAGTCATAGGAGCAGTTGTGATGGCCACCTAGTATTCATGGGCCTTGACCCCCCACCCCTTTTCATTTCCTACCATTGGTCTGAATAAGCCCTTCACTTTCGTCCTCCACAATTCCTGTTTCAGTCTGATGCTTTTATGCAGCACTCATTCTACAAGCATGATTCTGCAGAATCTTGAAATCTTTCTTGTACATATCACCATCTATCATTCGGTTTGGGATCATTAGCACCAACAATTCCAACAGTCGCACACACATCTCATAGAAAACCAATAACAACAACAAAAAGAAAGTGCCATATTTTCAGCAAATCTAGCATTTCAACCACCCCCAGCATTTCAATAACAGCCTCCCAACCTAACCAACTAACCACCTTGGAAAGAACTATGCCTCTGACTAACTGTGTCAAGGTGTCACATCAACTGGCTCTCTCGTACTCTGCTTTAAAGATCACCTGTAGATCAGACTCAGGGATTTTCTGACAGCCAAACCGAGGGAAACAGGAAAGAAAAAATCCACTCACCTAAACAAAACAAAACAAAACAAAACAGGGCATATGTTTTCAAAGACAAAGACTATCCTGGAATATTGTGTCCTGTTCTGGGCACCACAATTCAAGAAGGATGGGGACAAGCTGGAATGTGTCCAGAGGAGGGAGACCAAAATAGTGAAAGGTCTGGAAACCATGCCCAACGAGAAGTGGCTTAGGAAGCTGGGTCTGTTTAGCCTGGAAAAGAATTAAGGGGTGACATGATAGCCCTGTTTAAATATTTGAGGGGATGTCATATTGAGGATTGAGCAAGCTTGTTTTCTGCAGCTCCAGAGACTATGACACGGAGCAATGGATCCAAACTACAGGAAAAGATATTCCACCTAAAAGTGATGAAGAACTTCCTGATGGTAAGAGTTTTTTGACAATGGAACACACTGCCTTGGAGAATGATGGAGTCTCCTTCTTTGGAGGTTTTTAAACAGAGGCTAGATGGCCATCTGTTGGGAGTGCTTGGATTGTGTCTTCCTGCATGGCAGAATGGGTTTGGACTGGATGGCCTTTGTGGTCTCTTCCAAGTCTATGATTCCATTATTCTATTACTACTATACTATAGGGGGAACAGAGGGGAAGAAAGGGGGTAGTAGAGATAAAGAGAAAGAATGAAGAGAGGGCATGGAAAGAAAAGGGGTAGCAGAAAGAGAAAGACAAAGAAATAAGGGGTGCCAAAAAGTGTGAGAGAAAAGTGGTGGGTCCTGCTCACTTTCAGCTCTGGCACTGCTCACTCTTTGGCTTAGCCAATGTGGGCCTTGACAGAATAGTCCTCAGGGAAGGTGAACTTGACAACAACATGGCTCTCCACTTTCTGCACTCTTGTCACCTGCTGCATACCTGGTGCCACACAGCATATACAAAGAATCGCAGCCTGCTGAGTGCCTGAGCTCTCCTCCTCCCCCATGTCCTTCCACCTGCCAATTTTGAAGGCAACCTCTACCTCTGCACTGCCAGGGATTCTGCTGTGGAAAACAGTGTGACTTCTCCTGTAACACAGTCATATATACTAATAGTCAACTCTCTTCTTTGACACTAGAACTCTGGGTCACAAAATATCACCATTCACACATAAATGGGAGGTGTTAAAATATAATAATGCTAGGAAAGATGGAGGAATGCAGAAAGAGAAGAAGACCGCATGCTAGATAAATGGACTCTATTAAAATAGGAGCTTGTAGGGGTAGATTTATAGGATCTAAGCAGAGCAGGACAGGGGTCTTGGACATGTCTCATCCACAGGGTTGCCATGAGTCGAGATCGACTGAAAGGCAATTAACAACAACAACAAGCAATTGCTTGGGGGAACTGTATGGTTTACAGGAATACATTATAAATCTTTAGAAATTAAGACCAGAGCAAGCAGCAACATCCAAAAGCAGCCCAATGAACACTGAACGAATTCAGTTGACATGGAATGATGAGGGAAAGGGAAGAGAAAAGAACACTTGGGAAGAAGGCATGGTTGGCTGGACTCCATGCTGCAATTTATTGTTGCAGACATCATTTCTTATATCTAACCTGCTTTTCACTGTCATAGCCCCACTGAAGTCAGAAGTACAAGTCAGGGTCAGTTCCTCATCCAGGCCACACTGTCCTCCAGTCATCCAACTTCTATGGCACTGGGCCCCAAAGGACTACCTTGGTATTGATGGGCTACAATACCAATATTATCAAGTAAAGAGGCTTGGCATCTCCATTTTAATTTTTCACAGTGCTTCCAACATTATGATCTCCCAGGGCCTTGTGGGAAGTTTAAGTAAAGTTTCAATAATGGCATGGGGCAAGACAATTGTCAGTACATCAGTGATTCGGCTAGGATACTGGGCTCCCTGGCAGTTGTTTGATAATGCCATCTGCTGGTACTTGTCCTGGCCACACTGAGTGTGAAATTCTGGGAGTTGTAGTCCAAAAAAGTACCTTCTCCAGGCTCAAAGGGTGACTTTTAAAGCTCTACCATTAGGCAATGGAGTTTGGTTTCCCACCCTGCACCTATAAATCAGTCACAGATGAAACATTTACTGAGAAAATCATTTCCTAGTGAGCAGCGCTGATGACAGCTCTCATTACTAGAAAGGATGAGTGATTCTCAACAGAGATTTCCCCCATAACCCCCTCCCCCACCTTTCTCTGGAAAATAAATTTATAGGAGGAAAGAACAAAAAAGATGAATGATGTTCAGTATATGACATCATTCATCTTCCTCTAATGCCTAAATAAGTAAATAAACAAAGAGCAGTCTAAAAGCCTGGGGAAAGAACAGAGCAGGTGAGCGGAAGGTCTAGTTACTTGTGAACTGACCCTCTCAGACCCCTATCCAAATATGATGTTGTGAATTCAGCCATCCTGATTGCTATGAATGTGCCTGTTGCCATTGTAATTTTTGGAGGGAGGGCAAAGAGGACACGGATTTACTCAAGAAAGTTAGCATTCCTTGATAGCTGGGAGCTCTCACCCTCCAGCCCTTGGAATGGTAAGGAAGGATGAAGAATTTGATATTTGCAATTTTTGATACAGGTGGACCATTTCTTGCCACAGTCTTGATAAAAATCATCCTTCCCTTTGCTCAACTGCTGCTGTTGGTTAGCTGCGAATGGGCATTCTTACTGGCTGGGCTGGGAGGACTTGAATGGCCCTCCACATTTGCAGCTTTGATTATTTTGGTTTTGATTAACATGTTCTCTCTAGGAATCTTTAGGTTCTCCAGCGCAACTCTACCAGAGGTTGACCACAGAATTTGCTGGAGAACCTGGAAGTTCCCAGAGAAAACACTTCTCTAGGCATTTGTAGGTCCTCCAGCATGTTTCTATGATCAACTTCTGGCAGATGTTGACCACAGAGTTGCACTGGAGAACCTGGAGATTCCTAGAGAGATGTTCTCTCAGGTGAAAAGAATAGTGGTTTTTTTATTTGCAGTTTTTCCACATTCATGGGGGTCCTTCACTCTTAACCCCAGAGAATGTGGAGGGACCACTGTACAATGCAGGGGCAAAGAGTCAATTCTCTCTCTACATGTCTCCATCCTGATGGCACCTTCTAGAAGCTGGCATTAAATGGAGAGGGGAAAGATGCACGTAATGTCAGTATCAGAGGCTGGGGACAAGGCTGGCTCTACCCTAAGGCTGACTGAGGCAGCTGCCTCAGATAGGAGATACTAGGATGTAGCTGAAAATAGGGGAGTGGGCTATGTCCTACAGTATTTGGTCTACATCTCCTAAAACAGCCTTATGACTTCACTATCAAGGGATCCCATATTGCTAGCTGAAAACAACAAAGGAAGAAAGAGCAAAGGCAGATTTACAGCTGAACATTAAGAAACCAAAAATAATGACCACAGATGATTTACATAACTTTAGATGATGAAGACACTGAAATAGTTCAACATTTCCCACACCTAGGCTCAATAGTTAGCCAAGAAGAGATTACAGCCAAGAAATCAGAAAAAGACTAGGACTTGGAAGGGCAGCTATCAATAACTAGACAAGATCCTGAAGTGTAAAGATATATCATTGCATACTAAAATTAGGGTTATCCATGCCATTGTATCTCTCATTTCTATGTACAGCTGTGAAAGCTGTACAGTTGTGAAAGTGGATAGGAAGAAAATCAACTCATATGAGATGTGGTGCTGGAGAAGAGTTCTGAGGATACTGTGGATGGCCAAAAAGATAAATAAATGGGTCTGAGAGCAAATCAAGCCTTAACTCTCCCCAGAAGCCAAGATGACTAAACTGAGGCTGTTGTATTTTGGCCACATCATGAGAAGACGTGACTCTCTAGAAAAGAGAATATTGTGTGGTAAGAGAGAAGGCAGCAAGAAAAGAGGAAGCCCATCTAGATGGACACACTTGATCAAGGAAGCAATAGCCCTGAGTCTGCAAGGCCTAGGCAGAACTGTTGATGACAGGGTGACTTGGAGATCTCTCATTCAGGGGGTCGCCATAAGTCCAAACTGACTTGATGGCAGTTAAAAACAACAACAAACAAGTGTGTCAGTGGGTGCTGTCCCATCACCATTTCAAAATAATAATAATAATAATAATAATAATAATAACAAGTCAATGACCAGTCCAGTATTTGGAATGGGAGGGGGTGCCATCTTGTTCTTCACTTCAGGCAGGTATCTTGGGCCAGCTCTAGCTAGCAAATATGAGCAGAAGCATTCTGTTGAAATGGTATCTTGCCTATGGGCTTCCCAGTGGCTTTCAGAATGCAGGACTAGATAAGCTTTAGATCCAGAGGGGATCTACTCATATTATTAACTTCAACTGGCAGGTTTGGCATCACTCATAAGTGTAAGGTTTTCTGTGTAAAGACAGCTAAGAAAAAAGCATGTTACCAACTGGAAGGATGTGGTCCCTAGAATATTAGTGAAGTTACCCACACCCTTCCTTGCTACATACTCACCCTCCATGCTTTCATCCAAATCTGACTGCACTATATTTCAACAGGCATCTGCAGAACTATGGCCCAAACCACGACCCCTGAATGGAGTCCTAAATATGCATGTCCCACCACCTCTTTGATGCCTGTCTTTGATGCTGGAGCTCATCAAGGCTTATTAGTGCCTCCAATGATAGGCTCGAAGGATAGGACTTAGCGCTCATTTCCTACTGAGTGGCCAAATGGAATGCAAACTTTTGAACTTTTATCTTTCTCTGTGTTAAATTGAGTTATTTAATCTTTCCCACAATGTCCTTCAGACACCCCCAATCAATTAAGCAGACTGGTGCCGCATTGCCAAGGCTAAGCCCCTTTGTGTCTGGATGCTTGGGAGGAGGATGAAACTGGCTGTACTACACCCAGAGGAAGAGATCTGCCACTTCTTGGGTGCAATCTAACATGTGCATGGATGGAGAGTGCACCTGCAACACGGCTGGAAATGCAAACAACAGTTTTGAGGAATAGAATCGTAAAACCATAGAGCTGGAAGAGACGTCAAGGGCCATCCAGTTCAACTCCCTGTCATGCAGGAACACACAATCAAAGCACCCCTGACAGATGGCCATCCAACCTCTGTTTAAAAACCTCCAAAGAAGGAGGTTCTTCGCTTCCTAGAGAGTGTGTTCCATTGTTGAATAGCTCTTACTTCCAGGAAGTTCCTCATGGTGTTTAGGTGGAATCTCTTTTCCTATAGCTTGTATCCATTGTTCTGTGTCCTAGTCTCTGGCCATTGCTCTACCATTGCCATTTTCTGGAACACCAAACTTCAGTTAAAGATGAGCCATGCCTCAAAATCTTCCATTTTCCCAACCTGGTGCTCTCCAGCTGTATTGGACTACAACTACCACCACCCTCAGTTATTATGACCATGTTGGCTGAGGACAATGGGAGATGTAGTCTAGTGCAACAGGTTGGGGCAGGCTACTGTATGAGTGTGGGCACCAAATGGTCAGCATAAGAATTTTCCTGCCTGAGGTGAATAATAAAATGGGAGATCTCCCCCCATTGGGTACCAAACGCAATTATGCTGGTAGCCGAATCTTGTTTGCATGACTGGCAACAGAAGAGCATCCTCCGAAGGCAGCAGGCAAGCCTGCAGGGCACAGGGTACACTGCACAGTATGTAGCATCTAATACCTGAAGAGCCATTCTACCCTGCCTAATAGTAGGGCTCACATGGACACAAAAACAGCTTTAGCTGGCCCCTTGTGAATCTAGCCCTAAGGAGATATCACTAGCTAAGATAGCACAAGCTATTCTTGCAAAAGGTCCCAGGTTCAATCTCTAATGTCACAACAGTTATAGAAAGGGTAAGAAATGGCTTTCACTCCAAGGGCTGAATTCACTTTGAGATACGTTCAGGGGTGGGAGGTTGCATTCCAGAGTTGGGCAGGGCCAAAGACAAAAACGGTAGGACCAAAAACACTAATGTATTCTGGGTTCAAACTGTTGTTATCAGAAATTAAGCTTTAGGAGAGGCATTTTAACCATTCCAGGAAACCCCTGTGCAAAAGCTGAGAATCCAGAAAAAGGCAGTCTCATAGGAAAGGGTTTGTGGACATCTGGAAAGTACAGGAGGTTGGACTGGAACCTCTGGAGGACAGGATATGGCTCCATTGCTTGGGGTTTCTCATCCCAAGGGATCATAGCTAGGAAGAACCTCTAGTGAGATGTTCTGAAGCTGGTGTCTAGACTAGCCCTTGCCCAACCTGGTGCCCCTTAAATGTTATGGATTTCAACTCTTTATTATCCTCAACTAGGATAATAACGGTTGAAAATGATGGGAGATGTGTCCCAAAACACCTGAAGGGTGTTGGGAAATAGTGGTGTTGACAACACTGAGCACAGACACACATCAGACTGATTCTGGGAGTTGCAGTCCGAAAAGCAACTTTACCAAGGTCTGCCTCCGACTGGTGATCTCACTGTGGTATGAGGCAGCTTTATATGCTGGATGGAGGGCTGTTGTTCAGTGATAAACAGAACTATCTTTGAATGCAGAACATGACAGGTTTAACTCTACATCTCCAGTTAAACAGATCACAAGCAGCTGTCCTTACAAGTCCTGCCTGAGCCTTTAGTGAAATGCTGCTATTCCTGCTAATTCTTAAGCTACATCATGTTTTCTCTAACACCAGCCAGGTGCAGGATTTTAGTTGGATGCTATGAGAAACATCTCAATAGTAAGAACAGTTTGGCAATTGGAACAGTTATCTAAAGCATCAAAATTGTACTTTGTCTAAGGTGTAACATTGCCTTCATTAATTCTCACCTTGAATGTTCCGTAATGAAGGCATTGCTGTGTTACTCTGTTTCAGCATAAAGAGCAATAAAGAAATCTTGTTGCACCTTTGAGACTAACTGAGAAAAACAACTTTCTAGCACAAGCCTTTGTGTTGTGATGAAGTGAATTGGATTCCACAAAAGCTTATGCTACAAAATAGCTTTTCTCAGTATTAGTTTCAAAGATGCAACAGGATGCCTTTTTTTTCACCATTTTCATCTCTTAGTACTATAATGAACTTCATGTTTCTTTTCATATTTCTCTTTCATGAAGGACTCTGGGTCCTTCCATTATTACTGTTCTGTTTCTACATATCCTATTTCAATGTTATGGGACAGGGAACGTGTAGCCTTGCAGAAGCTGTTGGACTGCAACTCTCATCCTTCCTGGCTGTGCTGGCTCGGGCTGATGACAGTTGCAATCCAGTTTCTGGAGGGACACCATTCTCCACCTCTGAAGATACAGGACTGCACTAACAGCTCAAATTCTTCTTGACCCATTTATGATGAAATTCACAAATGTGGGTAAATTTCTGTGAAAAACACAAAAGTAAGTCCTTGTCCTACTCCAAGAGATCTGAATAGTGCAGAATAAACTGCAGCGATTACGACCGTGGCATGTCTTACCCGTTAATATTCTGCAAGCCAGAGGAAGTACGCTGGCCTGTGCCCTTCAAAGATATCTGTCGCCCATCAATCAACCCCATCATAGTTTCTCAAGGAGAGACTTCCAGAACCTGATCTGACATTCACTCATCATTTGAGACAAGAGATGCCATTGATCTGTGGCATTTCACAGCTTCCCTGCCTTAGCCTTCGATTCTGCATGAGCAATCATTTAGCACTTGCTGTCAGGGACCATTTTTATGGCATGTTAAGCAGTGGTTCTGGCTCCAGCTACCAGGTCCAGGAGGTCTACACTAGGACTACATGCAAGCTAAAGTTCAGTTATTTATTCCCACTTTTCTTTCAATAAGCTGGTTTCTGCCTCGTTTCCTCCTAAAAATGCAAATCCTTGTTTATCTCATTTTCATCTGTGAGAATGAGAAACTGCTTCCCCCCTGCCCCCCCCCCCCCCATGAAATGGGTGAGATATTTGCTCTTGGTTTGAAGAGAGTTTTTGCATGAATGGGAATTATTTTTGCGCAAACTGCATAGCTAAACTACCCAACTGCTGCTTTGTTGCATGGACTCTTAAAAATGACAGTAGATGCACCAGATGGTTGTTTGTGTCTTTGTGAGCAATCAGGCAGTCCTTTGGTGCTTTCTGTGTGTTTGTGCTTTGTTTCGCAAAGGGAATAGACACTAGCTCAGCACAAAGACTTGTGTGTGTGCGCGCGCAACTTAATTTTAAAGCACAAAAAGCAAAGTGATCCTTGTCTTGTTCACATGCTGGAGGTAAGAACTCTCACGGAGGCCAGCAATTTCATAGCAGAATGCATCAATATGTTATGACAGCCTCTCTCATTCAGAATGTGAAATTTTGCAAATATTCTTCAGAGCCCGACCTTAGCCTCACAGCAGCAAACCAGTGAAATAGGTTAAGCAGGGAGAAAGGGACTGGCCAATGAGTTTAATGGCTGAGTGCGGACTTGAACCTAGATCTCTCAAGCACTAGTCTGCGCCCCACCACCACCATGACCTTTTCTTGAATAACAGATCTGTGTGTGCCATATGGCCTTTTCCACACTTGCTAAGCTAATGTGCTTTGCTGAGGTGTAATGAAGGATCCTATCCTATTTCCAGTATTGAATTAAGTTTCAATTGCTGGTTCAAGCTGGCTTTCGTATTATGAAACAGAATGGGAGCCATATCATTCTTTTCTTTGGACAACAAAAGTCTTGGCTTGATTCTGCATACTAGAATGCCCCAAATCCCTAGCCATTGCCCATACTGAATGGAGCTCATGGGAATTACAGTTCAAAACATTTATCGACAACCAGGTTGCCTATTGTGGATTCTGTCCAACTCTTTGCTCAATGCTGGATCTGCAATGAAAGATACAGCTGCAGAAACCTTGCTAAATAGTTATCTAGCCTCTATTTAAAAGACTTCCACCAAAGGAAAGGCCACTATCTTCCTTGGTTGTCTGTCCCACCATGAACTACTTTCAGTTAGGATGTGCCTTCTGGTGTCTAGCTAATGTTCCTTTAGCCCCACCTGAATCTCTCATCTCTTCTGAACTCACTCCAATTTCACGGGAACTTTGGGAAAATATTGCACCCAGGTGTGTGATTTTGTAGAAAAAAGAAATTTAATAGGAGTTTTCCACATCAGTACATCTAAGTCACCAAACCCAATGATCTCAAAAGTCTCCTCCAGGCAACAGCCTGTTTGTTTTTCAATCTATTATTAACAAGTCCCACTTTGCTCCAGAGACAGCTGCTATACAAAGCAAGTAGCTATGCACAAGGATTCTGCTTTATTGCACACACACCTGCACTAAACCGCATTCTTGGTCAATTTTGAAGAATGGCAAATACCCAAGTTTCTCAGTGAAGAAAAGAAACAGTCCCTTTAGTTTGATGAAACCCAGGAAGTTATGAAAGATGGCTATAGAGCAGGGATGGGTAACTTGTGGCTCTCCTGATGTTGTTGGACTGCAGTTCCCACCCTCCTTCACCACTGTCCTAAGCAGTCCTATGCTGGCTATTACAGAAGGGAGTTCCAGCAACCTAGGAGGATCCCGAGAGTGCTCACCCTATTACACCATCCCTACCAAAGGGAGATTCATACTAAGGTTGCAATAAGGTTCTCCTCCTGTCTCCATCAGACCTTCGTTTCTAATGAAAGGGGCAGCAGGAGAAATCTGGGAATGTCCAGGAGGGAGTGACATTTTGGTTGAGGGATTTCTGAAGTCATTATCATTATCATTATCATTATCATTATCATTATTATTAGATGCTTTGTTGTTGTTTTTCCCTTCCTTAGAAATTTTCTGAGCTGGTTGCCACAAGTGCTAGACAGCTTGGTATCATTCACATGGGTGTTGCACAGGGGAAAAGGATGCTCCCATCCACAACGAGGGGAAGAGACCAACTCCCAAAAGTAGCCATTAATGTCCATGAAAGGCCAAAAATAGACAGCATAATCCAAGGACAGGGTGACCAGATGTCCTCACCGCAAAGGAGGACAAGGCTCCACAAAATGGCGGACATTCCAAAACAAAAGCTAAAAACAGTCATAGAAATGTAAATTCATGCTTCTTAGTCAGGCTCAAAATGGAGGACATTTTGGAATTCCTTCTGGACAGGAGGCTGAAATGGAGGACAGGTCCTGGAAAACGGGGTTGTCTGGTCACCCTGTCCAAGGAAAGGTTAATCCAAAAGACAGCTGCACCCGTGAACAGAACAGACGCTTAGCCAACCAAGGCTTTTATTAGTCAAGACAAATTAATCTGATTAAAGGGATTATTTGAAGTTAGGGCTTTATAGGTCCTGGTTGACAAAGATTGGCTCTTCGAACCAGCTAATAGAATTGTGTGTTAGGACTAGGACTAGGACCAGGACTAGGACCACAGTCTGGGTGATACCATTGTACTCAAAGCTTTTGTTTTATTTCTTTGTGGATTGTAGCTATTTTATGCAGCTAAGAAGAACAGGTTGCTCACCTGTAATGCTATCCTTTGAGTAGTCATCTGTGACTCACACATAAAGAGGTCCTTATGGTGAGAGAGCCAGCTCCTCCGGCTCCTCCTTTTGAGCATTGGACTATGACTATGGAGACCAGGACTCAAATCCCTGGGTGACCTTGAGTGAGTCCCAATCTCTCAGCCTCAGAGGATGGCAATGGCAAAGCCTCTCTGAAGAAACTGGCCACGAAAAACCTGTGATTGGTTCACCTTAGGGTTGCCGTAAGTCAGAAATGACTTGAAGATACTTAGCAAGAACAAGAACAAATAGAAATGTAAGATAGAAACTATAGAAAGAGAATCAGTTTGCAAAGGGATCTTGTAGCACCTTTGAGACTAACTGAAAGAAAGGAGTTGGTAGCCTGAACTTTTGTAGACTTGCACCTACTTCCTCAGATGCATGTTTGAGTAAGAGAAAAAGCCAAAAAGCCACATAAGAGAAAATGCATAGCTCATGCACTAAAGAGCATGTTCTTTATGAGGATGCTGTAGCAAAAGATAAAAAAGAACTGAGGGAAATATGTGGGGATTGCACTGGAGCACGGAGGGGATGGGGCTTCTGCCAAAAAAACTGCTTATGTCTTTGTTGTTATTTGTTGTCAACTGCCTTTGAGTTGCCTTTGACTCATGGTGACCTCACGGATGAGACCTACAAGACCCTCAACTGCTCTACATAGTTCCTTTAGGCTCCTAGCCTTATAGTCTCCTTGACTGAGTTTGTAAAGGCATTTGAGAGAATGCGGTGCTGGAGAAGAGTGCTGAGGATACCATGGATGGCCAAAAAGACAAGCAAATGGGTCTTTGAACAGATCAAGCCTGAAATCTCCCTGGGAGCCAAGATGACCAAATTGAGACTGTCATACTTTGGCAATATCATGAGAAGACACGACTCATTAGAAAAGAGAATAATTCTAGGAAAGGTAGAGGGTAGCAGAAAGAGAAGAAGACCACACACCAGATGGATGGACTCAATCAGGAAGGTCAAAAGACTGAATTTGTAGACCCTAAGCAGTCTGGAGGACAGGGGCCTTGGAAAAGTCTCATCAATAGGGTCGCCATGAGTCAGGATCGACTTGAGGGTAGTTAACAACAACAGGTTCAGAGAGACCAGTAAGAGACCATTAAGAAGAACCAAAACTTCCTGGTCCAACAATAGCAGGGAACCAGGTAAGGAAGAAATGCCCTTTAAGGACATCTTTTTCACTCTTTTCAAAGTCTATAAACTCTGATTGCCTTTACTAAAGTTTTTTTTGAGGTTTTTGCCAGCTTTACGGCTTCATTATACACTCTCAGTCGGATGAACCCAAGCTGTTTTGCAGCCTGAAGCAGAGAGGCAAATGGCACCCCCTCCCCAAGTTAAGGTGCTTAGTATTCAAAACCAGGCAAGTTGGCAGGTGAGATGTAAAAAAGAAAAAAGAAAACCGACAGGGACATTAGCTCCCTCCTGGATGTAAAAATTATAATAATTGCAACCACAATATGTTAAACAGTGAGCCAGTGTGGTGTAGTGGTTTGAGTGTTGGACTGGGACTCTGGAGACCAGGGTTCAAATCCCAGATCAGCCATGGAAACCCACTAGGTCACCTTGGGCAAGTCACATGCTCTCAGCCTCAAGGGATGGCAATGGCAAACCCCCTCTGAACAAATGTTGCCAAGAAAACCCCATGATAGGTTCATCCGAGGGTTGCCATAAGTTGGAAACAACTTGAAGGCACACAACAATGACACTAGAGTTAAACAGCTAACCACTTTCTGCCCTTTCATGACACTCCAGGGTGCTGTACTAGTGTTAACTATTTTATTTTTATTTTTTTATATTTTTAAAATGTGTGTTTAAGGGCATTGATGTAATTGCATTTTAATTATAATTTTTCATGTTTTTATCTATATTATATCTCATTTATCTCATTTAGAAAGGCTATAAATAATGTAAATAACAATAGAGGTCCTTTTTTCATTAACTACAGATGTGAATTATCAGTTTGTGGTAGACACTGAAGGACAGAAATTTAAGGGATGATGTTTGAAGTTCCTTGACCTAGGATCTTTATGAACAGATCAAATAAATTAGGAAGGAGAGATCTAATCCGTATAATATTTCCATGCTTAAGAGCAGTGAGATCAATATGGTGTAGTAGTTTGAGCATTGAACCATGACTCTGGAGACCAGGGTTTGAATATCGGCTTGGCCATGGAAATCCACTGGGTGACATTGAGCAAGTCACACTCTCTCAGTCTCAGAGGATGGCAATGGCAAAAGCAAACTCCTTCTGAAGAAATTTGTCACGAAAACCCCATGATACTGGCCTTAGGATTGCCATAAGTCAGAAATAACTTCTGAATAAAAGGTTCAGAAAGGATGTACAAGAAGACCTTTGTGTAGCTCTCCGGATCCACTTTTGACCTTTCTAGAAATATCTCATTGATTGGAAAGAGAGGGTCAAACTGGAAGGGCACATGGCCACACAAGCCGGTCTCCTGTTATTGTCCAATATTCACTACTAACACATGGAAGCTGCCAGTGTTTATTGTATCATTTATAAAGCATTGTCCCCTCAAGCAGACAGACCTATGGCAAACTCATGTTTGTTTCCATTTTGAAGCCAGAGGACTTCAGCAGATCGATAAGAGGAAAACCTATGGTAAATCACACAACAGACCAACAGCAGAGTAGAGAATTATGCACATGATGTAGTGATTCAGGGCACACAAGGTGAGAGCAGAGCATCAGGAGTTCTTGAATAGCAGGGATGATTTTGATACCACTTGCTATCCCCAAAGCTTTTCTGTCCTTTCTGAGCTTCAATCTTCATAGTAAATGAGGTGGAAATGACTCTTCCCAGCAACAATGCACCAATGTGAGCTATTCCTGTTATAACGATAGCATTTTGGATGCCTTGGTCTTCAACTGGCAATTAAGACCCATTAGCTTTACAAAACTCTTGCTCCTGGAAATGTAAACTTCTAGAACTGATTATCTGGTTTGACTCCAACGTCTGCATTTTTGAATTCTTCGAGCTATCAGGATTGCCATGACAAGCATGAACACTTCAAAATTTACCATTCCATCAATACTTACTCCCACAAATGCCTCTAAGCATTCCGACTAATTGGATCTAAGAGTAACTTACAGGCTATGGCTCTCTATGAAACATGCATCTATTACCACGGAATTTGAACAGATGGCTTTCCAAGTTCTTGATTCTTTTGATTTTGGCTGCAACCACTATCCTCCTGCTACTCTTTCACATTCCACGCAGGATAAAAGAAGTCACTGCTCCACATAGGATCAAAGATCACTTCAGGTAGCAGGAATTTACAACCTCTCAACAGGCTTGCAACACAAATGTGGAGGCAGAGCCACTGAACAAGACAGTGACAGGAATATCTGTTTCTGCAGCATCCTCCAGGTTGCTCATTTATTACTTTCCCCTTCATGGCAACCTTCTAAGAGCTATTCTGCATATTTACCTCCATTCACAACCAAAATGCTCCAAATCCAAATGATGAATTATCTTTCCTCTTTCCCATCAAAAACGCATTTGAAAAGAAATGGTCACTGCATGCCCATTTTCTAATTCAAATGGCGTGTGCATGGAAACCTTTTCATCACATAGAAGCCCTGACATTTCTGACTGAGGGGAAACTAAAGAAAAAGGCAGGCAGGAGTAAATACATCTTGCAAACTCTATTACACAAATTACTAAGCCTGCCCACTCACCACTAAATATGTGACATAAAAAAACAAAACAAAACAAAATCAAAGTCCCTAAAACTTTTAAGTTCAAATGTCTTTAAAAATTCAGCTTTTCTAAATACCTGAAACTTGGAGATTTTTCAGGTGAAAATCCCACAGAATGCCTGCCCCCTTCTCATTCCCTAGTCTTTCATCCCCTGGTTTCTCTTCTCCCCTTCCCAATAACTAACTAAACATCATCCTTCTCTCTCTCATTCACATTCTCCACCGTCACTACAGCTCCGTTGCACTCATCTTCTCCTTCCTTCCCTAGTCTTCCTCCCTCTATCTTGTTTTCTTCCTCTTCTCTCCTTTCCCCATTCTGGTGGCTCCCTTCTCCTGGTGGCTACCTTCTCCTCCATTCCTTTGTTTCTCTCTATCATTTTCTCCTTCTACCCATACTTCTCCTACCTGCACTCATCCTCTTCCTTCTCCTCACTCCCCCCCTCCCAACTCTTTCCCCATACCAACAAAGAAAACCTTTAATCCTTGATGTTTGCTGGTGTTGTGTGCCTTCAAGTCGTTTCCAACTTATGGCAACCCTATCCTGGGGTTTTCTTGGGCAGATTTGTTCAGATGAGGTTTGCCATTATCTTCCCCTGAGCCTGAGAGTGTGTGACTTGCCCAAGGTCAGCCAGCGGGTTTCACGGCCAAGCCAGGAATCGAACCCTGGCCTCCAGAGTCGTAGCCCAACACTCAAATGGTAAAAGCCAAACTCTGGCTTTTGCAATTTACAATTCCGACAAGGTTCACAATAATAAGGAAAGCACAAGAGCAACCCAGACTAGATTTTCCCCAGTCAGTTGGCAACTATACTCCAAATGCGCAAACAACTAATTGAAGCCTTGGACTGTCTGCATGTCTTTTCTCCTCTGCCCCCTTATGCAGTATTTCCTCTTGCTTCACCCATGTGGTCTGTGGTTCAGTAAGGGCCTCTTTGTTCAATAAAAGATGGAAGCAGCATACCAAAAATGTCTTTGCCCTTCAGGCATGTTGTTCCCAAATTAATGTTATGTAGTGAGAAAAATAATAATAATAAAAAGGTATGATTTAATGGATGGGGGAGGAACATTAAACGGCAAGGTTGACTGGTTTGTGCTATGTTTAATTTAGTGGTGTGTTACCTTCCAATACCCTGTGGATTCTATTAAAAAGCTTACTGAAGGAGAGACAATTCATAATCCCATAACTACTTCTCCCACAAACAAATCTAGTTTCTGATAAACACAAGGAAAGATATAGACTCTTTGATGGTGTAAACGTCCTGACAGTAAGAACTGTTCGACAGTGGAACACACTCCCTTGGAGAGCAGTGGAGTCTCCTTCTTTGGAAGTCTTTAAACAGAGGCTGGATGGCCATTGAGAGTTCCTGCATGGCAGGGGGATTGGACTGGATGGCCCTTGGGGTCTCTTCCAACTCTAGGATTCTATGAAATACCTACCATTTTAGCCAAAAGTGTTAACAAAGACCTTTGAGCTTAAGAAAATATGGATCAATAGAACATTTTCATCAAGACGTAAATGAAATTCACGAAAAGCAACCAAGAAAACACAAACAGCATCCAACCAGTTAAAAATCCCTTCAACAACAAAAGAGGTTCGATGTCAATTGTCTGAATTAAAAAAAATGCCTTTGTCTGACAACAGTAGGATGACAAAGAAGCCAAGTGGGAACTCCCTTGGCAAGGCTGGTACAGCATGGCCTGAGGCCTGCTCCTAGTGTACAGTGGTCCCTCCGCATTCGCTGGGGTTAGGGGTGAAGGACCCCCATGAATGTGGAAAAACCACAAATAAAAAACCACTATTCTTTTTAACTGAGAGAGCACCTCTCTAGGGATCTTCAGAATCTCCAATGCAACTCTATGGTCAACATCTGCCAGACATTGATCACAGAATTATACTGGAGTACGTACAAAAGCCTAGAGAAGTGTTTTCTCTAGGAACTTCTAGGTTCTCCAGCATAACTGTATGGTCAACTGCTGGCAGAGTTGTGCTGGATGACCCAGAGATTCCTAGAGAGAACATATCAATCAAAACCGTAAATAATCAAATTGCAAAAGTCAAAGTCGCAAATGTGGAGGGCCAACTGTATTTTGTATTGGTGGGTAGATGCCGTACCTAGACATAGATCTTTCAGTGCCACTAGCTGAAGCACCATCATGATGCCTTGTGAGATCAAGAAGTCTGGGGGTTTTTTTTGGCAAAATATCTAAGGTGAGGAGCTCTCCTTGCTATCCTTAGAGGAGAAGAGTGCAAACGCCAGGGTTCCACAGGCCAATTTTGACCCACTGTGGGCTACAGCACCCTTCTCAAATAAACCAGAAAAGGGTGGTTCTACCTTGCTTTTTTTTAATTGCTATTCTTGCAGGTGTCCAGGAGTATAACTGGGAGTAGAGTTGGGCATCATATATTGGCATGAAACTGCATGTTGCCCACAGGTCACAGGTTGCCCATCTCTGCCGAAGGTTTCAAATATCCCAGCTGTAAGCTTGAGGTTAAATAAGCACGGGAGTGATAAAAGCCACAGAGAGCATCGAGTTCTGTCCTTTTCTTGTTCTTCAGTGGGACAAGACCAAAAGTGGAGAAATTGCCCTGTGCAGCTCAGGGAAAGGAGGTGCTTCATATCAAAGGCTCGTTGGTTAATTATTGAGTCGTTTGCTTGTCCTATCTCCCCCAGGGCGGCTGAATTTCAAGGTGGAAGTCTTACTGATCTATTATTCCCTTTTCTGTTGCAGAAAGTATAACTTCTTAACACACTTCATATTAGAAAAACTCAGGAATTCTTTGAAGGGAACATTAACAAACCCAACCAAACTTTTTCTCCTCCCTCTTCCACCAAATACATCAGCAGACCGAAGGAAAGGCGCACAGCACCCAACTCTAGAATCTTAGGTGTATCTGGGGAAAATTAGGACTTGGAGCAAAAAAAAAAAAAGGATGAAATGATAGAGCAAGCAAGAACCACATGTCAAAGGTGTGGGATTTCTTCACTTTAGCAGGGAGGAATCAGCAAGCAATCTGTAATTTTGCTTGACAGGTAATTAGCATGCTTTTCCATGTCATTGGCATTAATGTTTCTGAACTACAGTGGGTCCTTGATATTTGCTGGGATTTGGTTCCAGGACCCTCCTGTGGATACCAAAATCCAAGTCTCATTAAATACAGTGGTGTAGTAAAATGGTGTCTCATATAAAATGGCAAATTCAAGATCTGCTTTAGGAATGTATACATTTTTTGAATATACTTCAAACTGTGGATGGTTGAATCTATGGATAAAGAATCCATGGATATTGAGAGCCGACTGCACTGTGCTGTTATATCATAGAGCAGCGGCTCCTAAACTAGGGTCCCCAGATGTTGTTAGACTTCAGTTCCCAGAAGCCCCCAATAGTATGGTCAATGGCTGGCATTCCACAAATATTCAGGCACCAAAGTTACCTGTGGAAGCCATCTAGTCATGAGGATTGTTTTCAAAAGTACAGTCAGCCCTCCATATCCACAGATTGTTTTTATCCATGGGTTCAAGCATCCATGGCTTGAAAATATTTTTAAACTTTATAAATTCCAAAAAGTAAACCTTGAATTTACCATCAGGGACACCATTTTACTATGCCAATGTGTTTAACGGGACTTGAGCATCCACAGATTTTTGCATCCATGGGACGACCTGGAACTGAACCACCGCAGATACCAAGGGCCCCCTGTAACCCCTTCTTCAGGATGAGACATTCATTACTAAACAGGCAGTCATCTGGGGATAAGTGGCTTCTCATCCTTGACCAATTCAGAGAGGGCACTACCAGTTTCTTTAGTGCAGTGGTTCCCAAACTTTGGTTCTCCAGATGCTTTGGATTTCAGGTCCCAGAATTCCTGACTATTGGCCAAGGTAGTTGGGACTTCTGGGGACTGACATCCAAAATACTTGGAGAGCCACAGTTTGGGAATCACTGCTTTAGGGTAAGGTTCAACCACCATATACCTTGAGAGTCCCTGATCAACAAAGCCCTGCTCCTCCTTCAAGATGCTTGGCTGAAGGAGATCCAGGACCTCCTCCAATGAGATAGCGGCATGACACCCCATGAAAGCTAAACTAGAAGGTAGATAAAAACCACCTGGGGATCTGTTCAGTATAGAGGCCTCATTCCACTTTCATGGAAAAGCTCAAGAGTTAAAGCAGCATTAGAGCAGCATCAGCATTTGTGGAAAGGAACTATTTAACATTCAGATGCCAATGGCGACCATTGCTTCCACAGGCCCCTATGCCAAGCTCAGCTCCAGCTGCCTCCACCTCTGCCCGGCACATGCAGTGCTCCAGGCAAGCCAGTGGGCAGTGTAAACAGATCTGTACCAGATCACCATGGAGATGTAAATTCCCATCTAAATTCGCAATCATGCCTTCCCTCTTTAAAGTGGGGAAAGAAGGCACAACTTCTCACCAGGGGACCCAACAGAAATGCTTCTTCCCACAATCTCTGCTCCTTGTGGCAGAAATGCCACAGTAGTAATTAACATTAATTACATCTACCTGTGGAGCACAAAGGGCCAAAGCTCTTGAATAACTGCAACAAAAGCACAGTCGCATTTACTAAGTGGGCAATGGCGGAAGGGCAGGAGGAGAATGCAGAAGATATATTCTAAACCGTGTTCAAAAAATCCTTCTAACACAGAAGATGACGCCGGGAAAGCCTGTTTTCAACACAGTACCATATCTTCCAAAATCCACCAAACAGTGATACCTTTAGGGAGCCAACCAAAATACACAATAGACATGTTGCAAGCTTTCGAAGCTCCACTGACTTCTTCATCAGACAAAGGTGTTAAAATCATGGCAGGAGAAAGAATTGGGGGGGGGGGGGGGATTGACAATATTAGTCATAGCTCTGCATTTGGTCAAGATGTTGTGGTTGTTGTCCTCAGCTCAGATGGTATGGAAGGGTATTCATGTGGGCAGGAATTCCATTAAAGTTTATTTCTTGAAACTTAAGAATCTGCCATGGCCAGAAGGAGAAGGAGCCTACCTGCATTAACACCCTTCCATACCATCTGAACTGAGGACAACCACAACATCTTGACCAAATGCAGGCCTGTGACTAACATGTGTTTTTTTTTCCCCTTTCTCCTGTATGATTTTTAACACCTTTGCCTGATGAAGAAGCTGATGGAGCTTCAAAACCTTGCAACAAATATATTGAGCATTTTTTCTGGCTCAATAAAGATATCAATGTTTTGTGGATTTTGTATAATACTGTACTTTGCTATATGGTCAACATGGCTATCCCTGGTGGTAGAATTCAAAGATATAGCCGTGTTAGTCTGTAGATGTCTCTACGATCGCTATCCTCGAATATGTCTTCAACACAGAGAAATGTGTGTGTTTTAAGAAAGGATCATACTGACTTGCCCTCTCCAATTCATCACTACTTTTCGAAGTAACTAATTGGAGTGGCCATTTCAGGGGGGTGAAATTTGAAGCAATTGAGATACTTTCCCCCTCCACTCTCTTTTTCTCCTGCTTCTCCCAATTTTTCAAAGTAGCTAACATCCCAGCAACTTCAGCAGAAAACGCTGAGTTCTGCCAGCTGCCAAACGTGTATCCAGATATAACAAAAAGCAACCACCATCATCACCTGATGCAGAAATGGAGCAAACCCAACTCAAAGTTTTTTTGGGCGGGGATGAAAAACTGAACAAAATCGATAGCTTGACAGATTAATGTTAGGTTGGAAAAGTAAGAAAATAAAGTTGACAGGTTTTTTCCATCTCTAGTCTCAATAAATTGGTTTGGATGTAATGCTTAAACCATAATTAGCCATAATTAAACCATTATTTAGTACAGTTGGCCCTCCATATCCACAGATTTTTTTTAATCCATGGATTAAAGCATCTCTGGATTAAAATATTCCCAAAAATATAAATTCCAAAAAGCAAACTTTGATTTTGCCATTTTATATAAGGGACACCATTTGACTATGCCACTGTATTTAAAGGGACTTGAGCATCCATGGATTTTGGTATCCATGGGGGTCCTGGAACCAAACCGCAGCAGATACCAAGGACCCACTGTATTATACATATAGGCTACATATTCCTCTTCTCCCCCATCTAGTGTCTAGAGAAAGCAGTCAGAAACACCCCATCCCCAGGTATGTTCAGACTTGGGAAACTCTGGTTAGTTCAAACTGATTAATCTAAAGAAGCCAGAATCACAAGCCATAGTTTGACTTGTTTGGATTAACCAAAGTTTAAAACAAACATCCGAACTGGCTGCTGTATCATTTCCAACTGCTTATTTTGCAAAAGCGGAAGAAAAGAACTGAAGGTAATGGCCTGGAGTTTACAACAATAAAGTGCCTAGATTCCAGCTGTTCATCATAATGCCAAGGTCTGGAACATTAGTCCTAGAAAGGATCTCTAGGCTTTTCAAATTCCATGGTCTGTAATCGTCCACAGAATGGCAGTCTGGAAACAGATGAGCTTGAGAGGAAGCACTGGTAATAGAAAAAGTGCCTTATGACTTCCTTGGGTCTTTTTAAGCATTACATGGGCACTTAGTTAGCAATCACCAACCAGCATCAAGCCAGAAACACAAATACTAATTGGAAGGTTCTGGTGCATATTGCTCCAGAGACTCAGCACTGGGCCATTTAGAAATAAACCAAAGGACTTCAGTTTGTAAATCGTCATCTCTGCTGAAAAAGAAATCAGATGAAGTGGTTGAGAAGACAATTGAATACGCATACACAAAAAGGTGCACACAAAATAAACCCTTGCTTATAATTCAACAAGCAAGTATATTGCTGCAAACTTCCCAAATGCTCCTGGTTTCCTGCTAGAAAACAAACAGCAAGTGGGCAGATTAGCGTACCACCTTTAAGAATGCCACTGAAATGGGAAAACGAAGCGGGAAAACCACACAGTAGCCAATCTGTGACTAAGGGGGGTTGCAGACTGCCAGAAATAGTGCAAATTGAGTCCACTTTTAGGGTTAGAGTTAGTGCTAGGGAATCATGGGAATTGTATTTTTTTTCTGAGACATTGAGCCTTCTCTGTCAGAGAGCTCTGGTGCCACAATAAACTACAGTTCCCATGATTCCCTAACCCTAACCCTAAAAGTGGACTCAATTTGCACTATTTCTGGCATTCTGCAACCCCCCTAACATGGTGTAGTGGTTTGAGCTTTGACTCGAGATCAGGGTTTGAATCCCCACTAGGTGACCTTAGGCGAGTCCCAATCTCTCAGCCTCAGAGGATGGCAATGGAAACCCCCCAAAGAAACTTGCCAACAAAACCCCATGACAGATTAGCCTTAGGCATGCCATAGGTTGGAAATGACTTGAAGGCACACAACAACAACAACAACAACAACAACAACGCCAATAGAACTTAAACACAAAGATCACAATAGCTAAATAATAATAATAAAGCTTGGCTCAGTGGATGAGTCTCTGGAGCCCATTCCAAACACTAAGATTTTAAATCCCAGGAAGATCATGTCCCAGGAAAGAACTAGTAGCCACAGAAGTTGGGAAAGTTCATTCATTGGGACCATAACTCTGAGGATTAAGCATTGCCAGTGGCCAGGCTGGTTTGGGGATTCTGGACGTTGTAATCCAAATAAACAGTTTTCCAAGATCTGCCATCACAGTGAGTTCTAAGGGGCAGGATAACCTGAGGGAGTTAGCATATAGCATTATTGTCCCTGATATTCAAAATATTTTAAGACAGACACTGACCCTGGTTCCTCCATGCTGCTGCATAGGAATAAAACCTGACTGTTTTAAGCAAATATTCCAACTTCTCAAATTCACACACAGAGACATTTTAAAAACACCAAACTAATTCAAAACATGCTTTGTTCCTTGCTCACATCTTGTATCAGTGATAGTTTATTCTCAGGAATCTGCTGGTCTTATCTACTATAAAGGAACAATTTTATTTATGGATCTGCCTTGGTTCATTAACTAAGGCAATCTGATGGCAGATGCACCAGGGTAAATTGCAACCCAGCGAGACTTACTCCATTGCAACAGCCATTTCTGCTGCTTCATCAAAACTGTACTGCTCAAACTGGTCGCTCTCCGAAACTAGGCTTCTCCTTTTTCATCGGGATTGCCTGATAAATACTGTCATTTAAGTGCTTAAGAAACACTTTAGTGCTTAATAGGCGCTTCTCTCCTATTTTTCTAGTTGTACATGATCAGTTTTCAAGGTGCATTTTCCCCAATTGCACAACACAGAATATTAACCTTGGCTAGAACCTCTTGCTTTTCTGAAGAAAGTCAAGGAAGAAAGTGCAAAGGCAGGTTTACGGCTCTGCATTAAGAAAAAAAAATGACCACAGACGATTTACATAACTTTAAAGTAGACAATGAAGACACTGAAATAGTTCAAGATTTTCTATACCTTGGATCAGTCATTAATCAGAATGGAGACTGTAGACAAGAAATCATAAGAAAATTGGAATGTGGAAGGGCAGCTATGAAGGAACTAGGCAAGATTGTGAAGTTTAAAGATATGTCATTGAATACTAAAGTTAGGATTGTCCATGCCATTGTATTCCCATTTCTATGTATGACCTTCAAAGCTGGACAGTGAAGGAAGCTGATTGGAAGAAAATAAACTATTTTGAAATCTGGTGCTGGAGAAGAGTTCTATGGATATCCTGGACTGCTAAAAAGACAAATACAGTGGCCCTTGGTATCCGCTGGGGGTTGGTTCCAGGACCTCCCATGGATACCAAAATCTGGGGATGCTCAAGTCCCATTAAATACAGTGGCATAATAAAATTGTGTTGCTTCTATAAAATGGCAAAGTCAAGCTTTTCTATTTGGAATGTATATTTTTGAGTATTTTCAAGCCATAGTTGGTTGACTCCGTGGATAAAGAATGGGTCCTAGAGCAAATCAAGCCTGAACTCTCCCTAGAAGCGAAGATGACTAAACTGAGGCTTTCGTACTTTGGCCACATCATGAGAAGACGTGACTCCTTAGAAAGCAGAAGTCAGTAGGAAAAGAGGAAGATCTCATTCCAGATGGATAGATTCAGTCATGGAATCTGCAAGACCTGAGACTTGGAGGTCTCTCATTCATGGGGTCACCATAAACCAAAGTCAACTTGACAGCAGTTAACAGCAACCAGCTTAGAACCCTTTCTGGGTAATGGCTTCTAGCCAAGGGTCAGACTTAATGATTTTCAGGAGGCTCAAGCCTAGTGTCTTCCTAACTCCTGGTTTTCCTAACTCCTAACTCTAACTCCTGGTTTTGCCCTTAACTCCTTAATCTCAAATTCTGGCTCCAGATTCCTGTTTCTCCTCCAACTACTGCCTATGGTTTAAAGTCCCAGACATTTTGGTAGTACACCAAGCATGGGGTCTCACTCACATTAAATCCTGCCCCCCTCCCAAATTTTTCTCTGTACTCAAAATAGAGTAAACAATGGGAAGCAGGCAAAAGAGCAATGAGAGCATCTGCATAACTCTGAGCTCACACGCACAAACACATACTCCGACAAATCCTCTCCTTTTAATGTAGAAATTATGATCCTGAAACACTAATGGATTCAACAAGTTTCGGTGGTTGCCTCCTGAAAATCATTAAGTCCCATTAGAGTAAATTAACCTCCACTCTTCCACCAAGCAGCTTCTGGGTCCTTTCCAGTCCTCTTTCCTCTCTGTATAGCAGGAATGAGTGCTCAGTTGGACGCTGGAGAGTCAGAATGCGCCTCAATATTTGTTTTCTCTTCTCTCGATTAATTTAGCTTAATAAACTCCGTGGCCTAGAGGGGATTCTCCTCTTGCAACTGTTGGTGCCATGGGCTTGCATCACACTCATTGTAAATTAAGGTAGCCTGACCTAAAGTGTCAGCGTCCCACTGGAAGTAGGGAGTAGAGACATCTAGCCAAATGGAAGAGAAGCAAGGGGACTCAAAGGCCCCCTCTTGCAATTAGCAGCTGGAAATGCTTGATCACCTTCCGCCCTGGGTGGCACTCCCAGAGCCTCACTTGAATTCACCTGAAACGTTTAATTACAGAGAAGAAAGTGAGAACAAGAGTTGGAGAAAGAAAATGTAATACTCTTTCCGCATGCACATATACACCCAAGCCTCTAATTAAAAGGTGGCATCACATCAGGCCCTGAGGATAAGCCTCAAGGAGAGAAAAGACAATCCAAATAGTACAGAGAGAGGAGAGGAACCTCTGTTAGGAATAATAATAATAATAATAATAATAATAATTTTTATTTATATTTCCCGCCTCTCCCTACGGATTGAGGTGGGATTACAGAATAAAAATGAATACAGTGTATAAAATACAAACAATAAAATAGTAAAGTCAAAACAACAATAATAAATTATAAGAAAATATAATATAATATAATAAATAAAAATAATAAAATAAAATAAAATAGTCAATCGTCATCAGAGTCTAGAAATCCAGAAGGTCAGATGGATAGACCCGCCGGAGGAGCTCCGTCTTAAGTGCCTTCTTAAAGGCATCTAGCGTAGTGATAAGACAGATCTCCTCTGGCAGGCTGTTCCATAATCTGGGGGCTGTGGCCGTGAACGATCTATGGGAAGTAGAGTTCAATCTATTATGTTAGGATTATGTCAGGATTTAGTGCTTTATGGAAGAAGTGAGTGCTTTGCTGCCCCTTGGGAGTCCTGAAGGCACCCAAGTTACAGTGGACAGCAGGTCTGGATTGAGCAGAAGGAGGAAGCGGAAGAGAGACCTGGACGTACTGGTAGGTAGCAGAGGAATTTGCAGAAGCTCTCCACCAGTGTGTCATCTAGTCAGCTCTGATTTATGGCAACCCTATCATAGGGGCTGTGTCTGCACGGAGGTAAAGAAATGTACCTGATTTGTTTAGACAATACACAGGGGCAAAATGGGTGGGATATGGGTCCAATCCACACTCCAGGGTGATTCTCCAGGGTAAAAAGAGTCCCCATTTGCTCTGGAAACTTAAACCACTACACTTAAACCACTACACTATACTGGCTGTCTTACATATTTCACATCTGCAATCTCCTGGGCATGCAGACTGCGTGCTGGTGTGGGGATAGGGGGAAGCATATCGGTGGGTGGGTAGAAGAGATCAGGAGGAGGCGCCTTGGGCCAAGTGAGATGCTGACCTGGGGGAATGTGTGGACAGTGCTGCCAGTATCAGCCTGTTGTGAATACCAGTTGTGTGGACAGCTCGTCCTCCCCGCGGATTTGGAGCCCCAACAGTAAGTCAGGTTTTCCCATTAGTATGGATACAGTCAGGGGTTTCTTGGCAAGATTTATTCAGCAGGGATTTGCCATTTGGAGTGGGTTTCCATAACTAAGCAGAGATTCAAACCCTTGTCTCCTAGAGCCTTAGTCCAACACTCAAACCACTACACTAAACTGCCTCTCTTACATATTTCACATTTGCCATAACATTGGCTAATTATAGTAATGATAAAATGAGTCCCTTTCATGTAGACAGCTGAGATGAAGAAAGCATGGGGCAGGACACATATGACTTTGTGTGAAAGGAGTTCGGAGCTTAGAACATTTATTTTTGGACTGCAACCCCCCAGAATCCTCTAGCCAGCATGGTCACTTCTGGGAGATGCAATCCAAAAAGTAATTCTATTGGAGTTCTATCAGAAGCACATTCTCAGGCTTTAATGTATCACATTTCTGTAGAAATGAATGCATTTGCAAATGACTTTTCCCACCTTTTCATTTCTCTTCCCTCTATGGAAATATCTGACCACTATTAAGAGTTCTGCCCAGCTCCATCATCTATTTTCTTTTTCATGACAGTGGGCACCTGTCATATTGCCCCTTCCTTGTTATCCCACATGTCTAGTCTTTGGTGAAACTGTAATGATTCACTGTACCTCGTCCGTTTCATTTACATTCATTGTTTCTTTTTTCCTCTGTTTCTCAAACACACACACACATATGTGTACAGGCTTAGATTGCTTAAAATAATTCATTAATGTTGCTGTAAATAAGGAATTAATTCACTGTCATTAATGTTGGGAAGGTTGCAATTTAATTTATGGCATTCGTTGTTAACTCACTTGTACATTAAATCACTAATTTTTGAAGAAAAGATGGGATGTAGAGAGAATGGTGTGTTTGTTTCTCACTGCTGCCTGTTTGGTGACAGATTTTGTATTTTTAATCCATCCTTTCAAGTGAGGATGTGTCTTCTCCTGCGTTACTGGGGTTGGGATGAGAAGGCATTTCTTACAATCTCAATTAGACTTCAAGAATGTGCTGCCTTCCAAAAGTACTGGATTACAATTCCCATCATCCTTAGTCAGCATAGCCACCAATGTCAAAGCACTACAGTCCCCATAATCCTATAATGTTTCACTACTATGATTTGCTTTTTGTACCATCTTGCCTGATGAAGAGATCGGGAGAGCCTGAAAGCTTGCACATATTTTTGTGCCTTTTGACTGGATCAATATGTGGTATTGTTGAGAATAAGTATCATGTAGTGGTTTGAGCACTGGACTATGGCTCTGGAGGCCAGGGTTCAAATCTCTGATTGACCATGGAAAGCCTTGGGAAAGTCACATTATCTCAGCCTCAGAGGGTGGCAAAGGCAAACCCCTCTCTGAACAAATCTTGCCAAGAAAACCCTGTGATAGGTTCACCTTGGGGTTGCTACAAGTCAGAAACAACTTGAAGGCACACAACAACAAACAACAATGAGCATAGGCCACAGAAAGAAAGATTTTCCAGGTCAGGCCAATAATCCATTTAGGTTAGAATCCTGCTTCTTGCAGAAAAAGGCATTCAGAGTGCATGAAAGCAAACAGTCTGATTTTTGTGTGCCCCCTCCCCGCAAATGATATTCAGGGGCAAAACTAACTCTTGAAGGGAGGAGTATCATTCCTTTCCCAAACAGGAGAACAAGATAGATGGATAGATCCTTGCAACAAGATATAAGGGAAATATAAAAGAAAACAGATTGCTAGGTTTCAGAAATGATTGTCAGAAGGAAAAGAAAAATAATGGCTGGGGAGGATGGGGCTGGAGTAGTTGTAAGGTGTTCAGCCTTCTCCGCATTGTACAATAGATCATTACAAGGACTGGAACCTGTCTCCTTCAAGGTGTCACATTTTGGACTTAATGATCTGGCAACCCTATCAAATATATCCAAGTGTGCTGCACTGCCACACACTCACATGTGGCTAATGTGCTGCTGCTTTTCTATTCATTAGAGACAAAGCGATTCGTGAAATTGAAGGCAAGGACTTCATTGCCTTGGATCCCATCTTGAGATAATGGTGCAGGAACTGAGAAAGAAAAGACTGCAGGACGATTCTCGAGGTGCAATTCAGACTTATAATAGCACCATGGGAACGGGGTGCTTTCCCATTTGGATCCCCATGACTTCCAAACTTTGCACCTTCTCTTGCAATAGCAAGACCACTTCAAACAGGATGCGTTGCATTTCTGTGGTTACAGCATTCACATTTCTTTAGCAGTGGTCTTTAATGTCCCTAACTCAAGATAACTCAGTGAGCCAGTGTGGTGCAGTGAATTAAAGATAGAACAATTATTAAGGAATGTCAAAGAAGAAAGTGAAAAGGCAGGCTTAACACTGAAGAAAACATTGATTATCGCACATACAAAAAGACCCAGCTTACCTCTTTTGAATTGGAGCCCAATTTGGGCTGAAGCTGGGTCTTATCGCATGGCTTTGCCAGCTTCCGACTTTAAAAAATGACCACTGTAGCACATTTTTGGATCCGCATTGGAGCAAGGATGTACTCAGATGCTGAATTAAGCTGGAAAAGCCATGCGATAAGACCCAGCTTCAGCTCAAATTGGGCTCCAGTTTGGAAGAGGTAAGCTGGGTCTTTTTGTATGTGCGATCATCTCCATTAAGAAGAAATGCTTTCTTTTTTGAAAGAAAACAAAAATAATGACCACAGAGGAACTACATACATTCAACCTAGACTATGAGGAAACAGAAATAGTCAAAGAGTTCCTGTACCTTGGATCAAACATCAAGTCAGGAAGGCGACTGCAGTCAAGAAATCAGAAGACGACTAGAAATTGGAAGGGCAGCCATGAAAGGGCTAGAAAAGATCCTAAAGAATAAAGATATACAACTGAGCACTAAAAGTTAGGATCACACAAGCCATTGCATTCACCATCACCATGTACGGATGTGAGAGCTGGACAGTGAAGAAAGTGGATAAGAAGAAAATCAACTCATTTGAGATGTGGTGCTTGAGAAGGGGGCTGAGGAGACCATGGACAGCCAAGAAGACAAACAAAAGAGTCCTTAACAGATCAAGCCTGAAATCTCCCTGGAAGCCAAGATGATCAGGTTGAGGCTTTTGTACTTTGCCCACGTCGTGGGAAGGCACAACTCATTAGAAAAGACAATAATGCTAGGAAAGGTGGAGGGAAATAGAAAGAGTGTAAGACAACATGCTAGATGGATGGACTTTGTTAAAGAGATCATGGGTATGAATTTACAGGACCTAAGCAGACTAGTGGAGGATAGGGGGTCTTGGAGATGTCTCTTCCACAGGGTCACCATGAGTTGGGGTCAACTCTAAGGCAGTTAACAACAACAAGAAGACTTGGAAGATCAAGAGACAAGTCCACACTGATCTATCAAATTCATTGATTGATCTTGGCCCAGTCATCTCTATCTGCTTGCTTCCCTTACATATGGTTGATATTATTGTCCTCCTCTGTTGGTGTCCTCCAGCCATAGGTATTCAGAGATACACCAGGTTGAAACCTGGAAGCCTTTTCTTTTAAATTTAGCTTTTATTTATGTGCTTATAGAATGTGTCTTCCGCTCTTAAACTGTCAGAGCAGCTTATGTATCAGTAAAAAACATAGCCCTAAGGCTATGTTTACAGTATTTATAATCAGGGGAAATATATGATACAAAAGGAAAAGGGAATGAAGTGGGGAAAGGAAAAAAAGAAAACTCAGGCACAAGTTGTTAATGTTCTGAATAGTGATTGGCAGCTAACTCGAATCTATGTTTGGAGGATGAAAAGTTCTTGCTGTGATGCTTTGTTTACAGACTTCAAGGAAGTCAAGTCAAGGGTACCCCTAGACTTTTGAAAAGAGGTCAGCTACATGCTTAGGTACAATGGCCTCAGGTAAGCATTTAGCAATTTATGTGTATCTGAAGAACCAGATACTTTTTGATTTGTCTGCAGTCTAACTGAAGAGAGAAAACTGGCACAGCTGCATTGCTGGGACTCTGAATTTTTGGAAATAACCTTGCACTCTCTTTGATAGAGTTCTATGTATACCCTTCTCTGGACAGGACTGTATTTCTGTGTACTTTGGATTCCTTCAAAGAAAGCAAGGGGGGGGGGACTCAAAAGAGTAAGACACACATACCCCCAAGCTGATTTTTCAAGGTGTAATGAAGCCAGTAGAAATTAGAAGGCAACAGAAGGCTGAAAGGATGGAGGGAGGGGGAAACAAAGCTGCAGTCTATACATTCTTGCAACCCAAATATTCTTGTCAGCAGAAAAGAAAACTATAGCAAAACCCATGTGGGACAAAAGTGCTAAATAAATAAAACCCACAACTCTATAAGCAAACACAATGCCACATACATCCTGATAACTCTCCTTGGAGAACAGGGGTGGAGAACATGTGGCCCCTTGGATCATTTTGGACTCCAGCACCCATCAGCCCTACTCAATCATAGCTAATGATGAGGACTGATGGAAGCTGTAGTCCTATAACATTTGGAAGGCCACACATTCCCCTGTCAGGTGTTGTACAGGAAGTTTTGTTCCTGCTTCATAAGAATCTTTGGAATGAGGAGTTAAGAGCTCTTCTATTTCTCATTTCTTTATTCCATTATTTCCCCAGCTAGAGGCTATTAAAAACAGTTTAAGTATGATAATCATAGTGCCACAACGCTAATAATATAGTTTAATATACCATGTCAGACACAGAGACCATTCCATTAATTAAGACAAAAGCATAGCTCATAAGCTGAGCTAGGTCCTGCACAGCCTATAGTATACTTTATTGATTGAAAATATTTATCTTGCCTTCAAGGGCTGCCCAAGACATTTTGATGCCTAAGGAAAAGGTCAGAAACATTTCCATCTCCTTCCCACATCCCGAAGCAATCCGGGGTGGGGCCTAATCTGTAACACTAGTAATGGGGACAATGTCCTCTACTGGCCCTGGAGCCAACTAGCTAAAATAAAGGTGACGAAGAGGACAGGCAATAGACACAGCTACACACACGTTGTGATGATCCAAAAAGTGATACCTCCAAGGAAAGACCAAATGGGAAACCATCTATCTTCATCCATATCAACCAACAAATTCTAGCAACTTTCATCTCCACTAGAAGTAGGTTAAGTTAGCAACTTAACTTCCCCTTCAAGTCCAAATCACCTCGAAATACTTTCTGTTCCAACAGAGATAGACCAGAATACACTGTTGCCAGGAAAATCCATCCGACTCCCCACATACTGTGAAGATCACAGGTAAACCTGAGAGGGAGATGGAAGGTTTTTTGTGGGATGATAGATGGCATCATTCTCATATAGTCCCTGCATTTTGACCCTGTGATCCCTTGCTTCACTAACTGATTCACATAGCGCTTGTCTGCTTATTTCAACACCACCGACAGTGGCTTTGGGCACTGGGGCTCAATATTCCTTACAATAACTGTATATCATGCCTGTCTTATCTCTATTTTACAGCCAGTGGGCTGATGCTCAATGATAGCAGCTTCAATAATAGAACCTCAGTCCATTCCAGGTTGAGCCACTTCTGAATTACTGGAGCTCAGATCCACTAACTGGATGTGTTCAAGACCTACAAGGTTTCCCCATCTCCACAATACACTTTTCAGTCCACTTACTTAGGTGTGTGAGCCTCCTCTACCCGATTGCCTAGCTGGAATTCATGGGATTTGCTGCGATGTAAAGCTGTGAAGCCTGGGAACAGGTGAATCAGTTTTCGAGATGAGGGTGGAGGTGTGCCTGGTGGTTTCACCTTGTTCCTCCTCCGGATTGGTGGGGTGCCAGGTGGAGTCATGGTGGTGACGATATTTGGGGTGCGTGGTGGAGTACGGGCAGCATGCCTCTGACGTGGGGAGGGGGGCAAGGAACGGTGGCCAGATTCCAATGGAGAGCACAGCCCTGGAAAGCCTTCCACAGTCAGCCTCTCCACATGGGTATACGCTGGTCCATGTGACAAGGTCGGGTGGCAGTAATGCTGAATGCACTTTGACTGAGCTTTGGGGCTTGGAGAAAGATGAGTTCGGATCCATTGCATGGTTTCCTTTTGGCACATGGGGTTATTCTCCTTGCCAGTCTCAGTTGTCGTTGGCCACTGAATAGTCCAGTCTTGCTTGGAAAGACTGCCTCCTGTTAAAAACAAAAACAATCAGATGTTGGAAACAAAGTTTGTAAAAATGACTATGTGCCACTAGGACAGGGTTGATCAACTCTGGTGGGTCCAAGTGTTAACTTTGTCTCCCACAACCAACCTATAACTTCTCTTGCCACTGACAAGTCCTGAAATTTAGTAGCAGATATACTATTAAGCTGCTTTTGGGGGTTAAAAATATGGTTTATTTTCTAAGAGAACTGTATTTTCTGCAGGCTTCTAGGAGTAAGAATCTCCTTTGGAACATGCCATCTGCACAGCTTGTTCTGAGCAAAAAATAAAGATTAAAAGTACTTCTTTTGCCAAACTGGATAGCAGCAGCAGGTCTGTGTTGGGGGTTACATGAGTTCTGTGGGCCATTTGCTTACCACCCCTGCACTAAGATCTATAGACATGCTTGTGTGTTCGTTCTTCAAGCGTTTCTGTATCCCTTTCCCATCCCACCCAGGGCTCTGAGGCAATGTACAATGGGTAAAAACATTTAAAACATGAAATAAAAACCATAAAAAACACTCCTTAAAAATAATTTCCTTGGGAGGGAGCTCCACAGTCAAGAGTGCTGCTACAGAGAAAGCCCTATCATGTGTATTCAACAATTCAATCTTATGGAGTGGTGGGACCACAACACAGTCTCCATTCAGGATCATAGATTTGGGGCGTTTTTTTCTGATCCAAATGTTAATTTATCGGAGACATATCTCATTAGATTGTTATTGTTAGCAGCTCGGCAGCTGATAGCTTGTGATTGAAAAACAGCTGACAATGTAAATATTAACAAATGATATGCTAAGGATTGGGGTCTTGCTGTATTGGAAAAACTAACATATAAAGTTAAAGAACTGACAACTTTACAGAAATTTGGTTTCCTTTTATGAGCTATAGTAATAATCACAGGGACATGTAGGAACAGCTGCCCACAACTCCTGGAAACATTAGGAATGATGCAATTGGATAGAATGAACAGTGATTTCAGATGATATTCTGGTGCTGTGATGTAGTCTGTGCACACTGATGTTGATTTTATCCTGTTGCTTGTTGCTCATTTTTTGGTACTTGTTTCTACTTATAATTTTATTTTTAAAAAGATTTTTGGGGAGCTTCATGTGAAAAAGCAGTTTTTCAGATATCCTAGTCCCAAGCTGTTTATGGTTTTGTAACATCAGTATCATGAACTGCACTCAGAAGCAAATGGGAAGATAGAGGCAAATGGTTAGTGTTCTTTAGTGATACCTGTCTTGGGTGTAGTGTTGTTTCCTTACCTATAGACTGATATTTTCAAGACTGACTTTTGTTTCTGCCATATGCCTCATTCCTTTCCTCCAGATGTTCAGGACTATAATTCTCACAATGCCTTACCCTTAGTTATGCTCACAGGAGCACCAAAGAGCTGAAGTCTAAAACATCTAGAGTGGCAAAGGTCCTCCCCATCCTTGAGCCGAAGCCTGCTTTTCACCTCCATGACAGCCACTCTATAGTCCCAGTCTAGATCAGAGTCCCTTCATCTGTTATCTACTTTTGTAAAGCCGTAGCAATCAGCCACTGTATTACAGAAAATGAATTTTCACTGAGCACCTCTGAGTCCATCAGACATTTTCAGAAGCACAGAAGAAGAACTGTGATGGATCAAATCCAAAGGCTAATCTGTCATCATCCTGAGTCCCCCACTGGCCAGCCAAATGCCTCTGGGAAGCCTACAAGCAGGACAGAAATGCAATAATTCTCTCCTACTTCTACTCCCTACCAACTGGTGTGCACTGCCTCTAATCCTGGATGTGAAGTATAGCCATCATGACTAGGCATCAGTCTGTCTTAATGCTACTTGAAAGTTCTCCTAAACAACATCCCAAGGTTCCTAATGAGGACTCTATTCTCCTTCCAAGTCCTTCATGGCTCTGAGATATCCCATCTCCTTTGGAATGGTGCACAAATGGCCATGCAAAATCCTTCAGGGCATTTCTGGGTAAAGAAACTCAGGTGACCACTTGCTGATATTTTTCTTCCAGTGGGAGGAAGAATTCTCCAACCATAATTTTCAGAGGTGGGGCTCACCATTAGCAGCATAGTTTCTTTCATTTTGCTTAAGGGTGTTTTTTTTTTCTCCCTACCACCACAAATGACAAAGGCAGGAACTCTACTGGCATCCTTGCCAGCATCTTCCACAATATCCTAGACCTAGTGGTGTTCCTGAACATTATCTCAGAGGTGAGGTGGAAGTGTCCTGGCACAAGAAAATAAATAAATAAATAAATAAATAAATGCCTGTGTTTGTGTTGTTGTTGTTGAAAATCCTACAGAGTAGCCTTTCTTTTTCTGGAGTGGGAAAGTTGAAGAGAGAAGAAAAGGTTCAGAAAGTTTCTCAGAAGAAAAAAAAAATCTGGGAAAAATTGTCCTCCCTTCACCCCTTCTCTCTCTTTCCATCTCTTCTCTTCTCTCTCTCAATGCAGTCACTCATAGACACACTCACTGCTACTCTGGTGTCTGGTAAGGAAAGGAACACGGGGAGTTTCACTTCATTACCAAAAATGTTATTTGATGCAGTTAATAGAACTCGCCTCTCCACACATATAGAGGATCCAAGCTCTTCACTCCTGACGCTTTTGATCTGACTTCTCTAACAACTCATGAATGTTAAAAGAAGAAGAAGAAGTAATATTTGCATTCTAAAAAGAAGCTGGTAACTACCCCAGCTCCTCCTTTTTATCCCATTTTGGGTTATTAATTGATAGCCTTGTTATCTCGGCATCCTTTTCAAGGAAATCAATTTATTTCCACCTCTTGAGAAGGGTGAGGAAAGGAAAGAGGATGAGCTGTAGAACAGAAAGGGAGAGAAGTTGATTAAAATGAGGTTTCTTTAAAAAAAGAAAAAAGAAATGTGTGTGTGTGTGTGGGGGGGGAAATATCTTCCAAATTGTTCCCTCTAAAGCTGATGAAAGGAGGGGGAAATCAGCCCAAAGGAGAAATGTGTGGCTCATACATTTTGGTGCCATCAAGACAGAACTTGGGGGTAAAAGGCCCATGCTCCATTCAGCCACGGAGGAAAGGAGAAAGGACAGAAATGCAGCAGGGCTGCTTTACCACATTTTGAAAGGAGTGAAAGAATAACATCTAAGGGGCCCTTGCACCAACATCATTGTCCAGAGTCTAAAATGATCTAACCTCCCTTTGTCTCAAGTGCAAAATATGTGGAGAGGGGTTCCCCAAAAGACAGGAGAGGCCTGGTTTGAAAAGGCAGAAAGAGAACACAGGGAGAGCTGGAAGGAATGGAGGTGAAAGATTTAATGGATCAGTGACTGCCCCAAAGGAAAAGAAATAGCAGCCTTGAGAGAAAATCTTGAAAAGAAGTTGTAATTAATTTGTTCAGGAAGTTGACAGACATATTCAGAATGGGGCATTTTCATAGCCCCATAAGCCACAAATCAGAAGAAATTGGGAAGCAAACCTAGGTCTCTAGCATGGAGCATGGGGATAGCTGATGGTTGACTTGTGGGGAAAAAACATTTTTGTATGATCTTCAAATCACAAACTGTTTGCAAACTGCTTGGTGAGCTGTTTCTTCCTGTTTTCAGATTGAGTGTGTGCACGCATATATCTGAGAAAGCTGTACACCAGGGGACAAAGGTGGTCAGAGACAATCCTTTAGAAGCCTGGATATTTCAGGGAACAGATAACTTATTACAATAGTCAACCTCTTATTGCAAGGATAAACAATCTGGTGCTCTCCTGATGTTTTTGATTACAATTCCCATCAAGCTTCCCAGTGGTCAGGGATGATGGAAATGTGCCTGCCTCTCCTTTATTGCATCTGTTGTCATGTGCCTCTTCTAATGAGTTCATGAAGATATCTATTCCGATCACAGAAGACAAACTATTCTGTTTATATTGCATGCCTGACAGTACAACGCTACAATTCCTTCTGCACTGGGGGATGTAATGAACCATGTTTGTGGGCTTCATGTTTTCAGGATGATGGTAGGGAGGAGACTGCTTGGAGGATGGAATTAAGGTAAGGTAAGTTAAATGGAAAAAAGAGTTGAAGGGAGCATGTAATGACAGTTTGGGAAAATGGGATTTTTTTTTCCATTGAAAACTGGAAGAAGCAGAGGGAAGGAGGTAGAGGGGATTCGGTGGGAATGGATTTAGGACAGAAATGAGCAGAAGGCAGATCGGGATTTGCTTGTAGATTTCCAAGTGATTAGCAGAAAAGTCTGACTCCTAATTGTTTAACAATAAAAGGGAGGGGGGCATCATATTCCACCAACCCTATGTTACCAGCTAGGAGTGGATTTTGTGTGGAAGGACTGAGAGCTTCATTCACTTCTGACACTCAAACACTATTCCTGGAATCAGGTTTCTTTACTTCTAAGAGTATATCTTTTGTGCCAGCCTCTGTTTGGGAGATATAAGGATTGTTGTGAAAACCCCCAATTACCCCTGGTTTAGAGGATTAAGTGCACACATCCCAGACTTCAATTTACTCTAAATTTGTATTCATTTCCTCCCAGAAAAACATTATGTTGTTAGCCATAGGTAATTGTCAGTGGACTCCACACATGAACAGGTCCTGACACCTACCACCATGCTCTGAGCACAGTAAGACCATGACAATAGTGTTTTTGAAGATGAAAGGTGAATCTCACTTCCACAGTCCAACCAAAGTTACATTTAGTGCAAAAATGTGAAGTCAGCTGCTCTCCATGGCACATGGGACCTTCCCAGTGAACCAGCAGACCACAGAAAACAACCAGAAGGAGGAGGAGGAGGAGGAGGAGGAAGATTGTGATATAATAACCTGATGAACAATCCCAAAAGAGAAACACTCAGGTAGTTATGGGTCAATAGCATATGTTCCTCTCAGGAAAATGCCATCCAGCCCTGAAAGTGGTAATTACTACTATTTTACTAATTAATTATGATTGATGGGTTACTAAACATAGCAGCAGAGTAGAATGTGTCCAACCAAGCAACCAGGATGGGCCTCCCTAACATTACTGTCCAATCTGGGGCTATTAAGCCCCTCAGTCCAGGCTCCAGGCATGTCCTTACTGTTCCCTGTATCCATCTATCCGCTATTTATTTTGATGACTATGTCATTAGATGATTGATGAGCCCCCTTATAAAAATCACTTGATGCTTATCTTGGTGCGTCATGCCTAAAAATATCCAGGTAGAGTTTGGGAAGCCCATTTTAAAACTGACATAAAGCTCACACAAAAGCATGTATGAAGCCTTTCAGAGACTTGGCAGCAGTGGCATTGTTGAGGCGTCACCGAGCCAGAGTTGCTGCATTCAGATTTGGCATCACACCATGGTTTCCTGTCAAACAACTTTTGCAGATGTTCCAAATGCTTCTTGCTGTATCCTTGAAATGCCAAAGCAAACAGTAAAAGATGTGTCTGCTTTGGTGTGACTGTTGTGGATGCCTAACCAACATTATTCACGACAATAACAAGGTCGGGGAAATTTTGGACTTCTGCTCCCAGAAACACCAGCCAGCATAGCTAATGATAAGAGACTATGAAAGTTGTAGACCAAAAACATCAGCTGAGCCAAAAATTGCTGTACATCATGAACAATGTTGGATAGACCATATGTCCAGCTTGTACTGTCCTTCTCTTTTTAAAGGAGATGTGGCTCGGTAGTAGAGCATACATTTTGCCCATAAAAAAGGCCCCAGGTTCAATTTCCCCTGGAATTATAATAAGCTATCCTCTTTAATTTATTTATTTGATTAATTAAATCAAATGAGCTGTATATAACTGTAATTGCTTGTTATGGTTGTGTGGGGAGGGGTGGAGAAAGAAGTTTCCTTAACATGCTCCTGTGTTATGTATTTTACAAAACTAGGAAATAAAAGTTTTTCTTCTAAGAAAAGAAGCATCTTCCAGCAGGACTGTCTAGGAAAGCTTCTATTTGAAGTGCTGGAGAGCTGCTGACAGTTACTAGGCTAGATAGAACTAGGGCGTTATACTGAATAAGACACTTTCAATTGTTTATATGTTTTATTGGGAAGGAATGTAGTTCAGTGGTGAAGCACAGGCTCTCCATACAGAAGGTCCCAGATTCTATCCCCATCTTTTCCCAGTAGGACTGGAAAGGTTTCCAGTTTGAAAGCTTGAACAGTCTCTTCAAGCTAGAGGAGACAAGACTAAACTCAATGGATCAATGGTTTAGCTTAGTACGAGGCTGCTTCTTATATTTCTTACTGAAGGGAAGAATCATAACTCAGTGGCAAGAGACATACTTTGCAAGAAGAAGGATACAGGTTTTCACAGTCTCCAGCCATCTTCCCTCCTGCCACAACCATTATAGCTTGAAACTGCTGGTAAAATTTTAATTTACTTGTTTACTTTCCCCTATTAAGCATTTTAAAGGATTCTCCCCCTGCCCCAGAGAATAGAGAAGCCAAGACTACTAAGTGAACCTTACTGACAGAAGCATCAGGGCAGATAAGAGAAAGTCCATCTTCACAGAGTGTAGAATTCCATTTACGGGAATCACTGCCACAAGACCAGTGCTGTGGCTTTAGACTATGTGATTACAAATCAATTCATGAAGGGGAAGGAAAGTCTATCATAGGTGCTAAACAGAACTTCCATATTTAGCAGCAGTTTATTTAGCAGTTTATGTCAGCTTTTCTCCAAAGAGGTCAAAACAACATACATGGCTCTTCTTCTTCCATATTGTTCTCATGACAGTCACCAAGTGAGTTTTAAGGCTGAGTGGGTGATGAGAATGTGGGTCTCCCCCTTCCTAGTCTATCAGTTTACCCTCTTCACCATGCCACTTCTCTTATGTCAGAGACATAAGACAGATCAGGAGGGCTATTTTTTCATGCTTTATGTTTTAGCATCCATGCTTTACTTGTCCTCCAAGCTGGTGCCCATTACTGCATACTTTCCTTCTCATGCAACCCATAAGAGTTCACAATGATCCTCTTGGGTTTATCCAAATTGCTTAGGTGGCCAGAAATAAGGTCTTTCAAGGTAACACCTCCTTGGTCTCTCTCTCTCTCTCACACACACCCTTTTATACAACATTGTGGCAATTCTCCAAGTGCTTTTCAGCTTTCTTCCCTGATAACAAAAACAATGTTACTAGGGCAACCTGGAATTTTAAAGGAAAGAAAAAGTAGAAAATGTCATGAAATGACTGCTGCTCAATGCAATTTCCATGCTGCATCCAACCCTCAGGAAAGGGAAAGCATCTTAGCTCTTGCAGGTCAAGAAACTTTGAATGGGAAGCTAGGCTACTTCTGAGTAACAGACAAGACAATAGGTTCCATCCATCAGCTTAGATGGGATAGGGTAGGAGAGAGAAATCTGTTTTCCATATTTTAATATGTGCCTACCAAATAAAGACTTGTGATAACGAAACAATCAGTAATAACCTGCTCATGGAAAACTGCAAAGAACTTCATGTTAAGACATTGGCTGGACAAAGTTTGGTGGTCAGCGCTAACTGAGAAACTAACCTTCTGAGCCTGTTTGGCAAGGGTCAAAATAAAAGAAGATAACTTTGCAGCAATCTGGTCACCATTACTATCTCATGTATCAAACTTGCCATCATCTCAGGGTCCTCCAACAAATTAATTAAAATTCTGGAAGAGCATCTTGCAATAATTTCCATGTGTTCATCATTATTTTGCTTTTTTTTATAATCAAGCTTAGGCAAATGGTACTGTTTTAGATTGATAAGAACCTCTCCTCCCCCCCCCCCCCCCCCATTTTCCTGTTTGCTTTCATTTTGGAATTCCTTCTCTTTATTCAAATATTTCTTATAACATATTAATTTTTAGAATTTGCAGAAATGCTATGTGTGTAAAGAAGGGTTGAGCTCATTACTCTATGTTAGTTTGCTTTATTTGTTCCTGCATATTCATAGTAAAGGCTTTCCAAATAAAAGGCATTTTAGCCATTTTAAGGTAATATGAGGCAGCCTAATTTACACTTCAAGACACAAAAAAGTAGAACAAATTAAATCCTATGGCTTTTTGTACCTAAGAACATAGGGAGGGCTGTACCGGATCAAACCACAGATTTATCTTTGCCAGGTTTCTATTCCTAAGTGACCAATGAGATGCCTATGGGAAGTCCACAAACTGGCCATAAGTGTAACTGCACAAAGACACAGCCTCTGGTATTGGAGGGAATAAATCATGTCTAATACTTATTGATAGTCCCATCTGCTATGGTTTTGTCCAATCATCATCTAAAACCATCCAATCTGCTGGATGCTACCACATCTTATGGTCACAACTCTCACAGTTTAACTGAGCTGTTCTCTGAGAAGAGGGTAGATTTTGGCTGAACGTTAGGAGAAGCTTTTTGTTTCAATTGCTTTCTTTATTTACAACCCAATTTATTTATTTTCTGCCACCATCCCCCCAAAAAGCAAAGGCACTTGAGAAGCTAACAATAATGAAATATTAAAAAAATCTCCATTACAACAGAGCATAAAAGCAAATGCATTGAAAGCAGTTTGAAACACAACTATAAAAGCCATTTTCAACAACCAAGAAAGTAGACCACTTCCAAAAAAGATCAGCTTACACTCCAAAGGTTTACCTGAGTAAAATGTCTTTGCCTAAAGGCAGAGGTGTCATTGAAGGGGTGCAGGGAGTGAGGACCACACCAGATGATACCCCAGAGGGGGATGAACACTTGGTGGGGTGGTCGCTCACTGGCCATCCCAAGACCCCCCTGGTCGTCCTCCTCCATCACTGCCACCATCGCCTCCCTTTACCACCTGGCCAGCAGCACTGCCAGATTTGGAAGGTGCTGCCAAGCAGCAGCAGCACTTTTCCCAGATGCCAGGCACACCTTGGCCTGCTTTCTCCTCCTGCTGCCTTGCCCTGCGCTTCCTTCTGCAGCAGAGAGCCAGGGCAGGGCAGTGGGTAGGAATGGAAGGCAAGGCAGTCCACTGTGGCTGTTGGTAGGGGTGGGGCACTGCTGCCACTGCCTAACAGCTCCTTCTGGGTCTGGCAGAACTGCTGACTAGACAGCAAAGGGAGGTGATGGCGGAAGTGGCTGCCATGGACTCTTTTCCTTCTGGGGGAGGACTCCGTAGCTGCCACTTCTGCAGCCACCACCAGTACCTCCCTTTCCTTGTCTGGCCAGCAGCCCTGTCAGACCTTGAAGGGGGTGCCAGGTGGCAGCAGCACGCCATCCCCGTCAGTGGCCACAGCAGGTGAACAGCAAAGGTGTTCTGGTTGGCACACGGGTATCTGTGGGGTTTGTCAGGCAGCTTGGCTGGGACAAGGAAGGTGGTGAGGTGGTCAGGAGGGGGAGGGTGGATGGCAAGCACCCTCCCTGCCTCCTGTTGCTGCTCCTTCCACTGTCCTCCCACCCCATTCTCTTCACACCTGATACTGTCTGGTGGGGGAGGTATTCAGGACATCAGGACAGGTGAAGCTGCTGTACAGCAGTGGTAGCATCTTCCTCTTTTTCCATACCCCTCCCTGCCCCCCTTCTGCAGGGCTGGTGAGCATCCCTGGCGGCCCGAGTCCAGCCCCCCTCTTGCCCCTGTCTTTGCTCCATGTGCAGAAGGAAGCAACCAAGACCAGATCCCTCCCTCTGCCAGCAGCTCCAACTCCATGGAGCTGTGGGATGGTTGCCTGCCTGCCTGCCTGCCTGCCTGGGGTTGACAACATGGGTTACTGCAATGGGGTGACACCAATCTTAGTGACACCACTAGCTAAAGGCAGGCAAAAAGAGGGGAGCAAACCTCACTTCCCTTTCCAATATATTTGGGACCCAGGAGCAGCCACTGAGAAGGATCTCTCATAGATTGCAGCCTAGCATGCCTTCAATGGCAACAGGACCAAAAGAACAGATTTAATAGCTCCCCTCCCCTTTGCTGCTGAATTTTAGTGGTACAGTTCATGGCTGAATTTGAGGGGTACAGCAGTGGAGGTGGGTAGCTCACAGTGAGCCAGGGGGCTAAAATTTGCTCCTAGACCCACCAAAGTTGTCCATCCCACTTTTACAAGAGCTATTCTGTGAGTATGCAAAGGGATCTGTAACACCTTTGAAACTAACTGAAAAGAAATGTTGGAAGCATGAGCCTTTCCCCCCAATAGCCATTGTTAAAACTGCACTTATCACCTCATCTCCACACCCACAAAGTTTTGCAATCCTATGGACATTCTCACACACAGAGTGCTATATAGGTCTCTCCCCAGACTCTCTTTCAGTTAGTCTTAAAGCTGCTGCAGATCCCTTTGCGTACTGTTGTTTCAGACTAACATGGCCATGTCTTTGAATTCTGAGAATTCAGTACAAGTATCCACAATACAAAGATCATTCCACTAGTGACACACCTTGAAGGACAGCTGTGAGTATAACAAGATCATGTATGTAAACCACCTAAAGGCAAAAGGTAACCTCTAGCCTCTAGGTCTGATCTGGTCCATGGAGGATGGGGATGCAGCTCACTATAGGTTCTAGATCAATGGTTCCCAAACTTTGGTCCTCCAGATGTTTTGGACTTCAACTCCTAAAACTGCGGACCACTGGCCAAGTTGACTAGGGCTTCTGGGAGTTGAAGTCCAAAATACTTGGATGGCCAAAGTTTGGGTTCTAGATCTACCCTTCCCCTAAACCCCATCTCCAATGGAAAGGATATCTGGTTGTCTCCAATCACTCAGTACTTCAGCCAAGGACCCCATGGCATCACACCCCTGATGCGATCCCTCCTGCACTGAAATGGTTCTCCACCCCTACTTTAAAGTATTCAAACAGCAGTTATTACTGAAGGTGTGGAAATGTGGCATAACAACTTGTGCAGATTTACATAGTAAGTGGCAGTCATGATCTGGCTTGTGCAGCCTATGTAGAGTATTGAACACTTTCAAAATGAAAACCGGGGGGTGGGGGCATTGTAGATCATGATAAGCCTTGAGCCCAATCTTCCTGATGGTCTCATGCTATCTCTTTCGGGAGCTGATCATGTACCTCCTAATGAAGAGGCATTAGCTATTACATAAAACTGACAAATGGAAACCCATCCATCTCATCCTTCACATCTTCTGGAGTGATAATGGATTTCCCCCCTCCCTCATTCCTGGATATTTGTCTGATGCTGGCATTCATGAGCTAAAACTGATTAATTGCCTGGTCCTGCTATTGCAATATGCTTCCCTTGTGATTAATATTCACCATCTAAACCACCTTTGGAAAGTGTTGGATAACCTGAAACATTGCTGTTTGCTAAATCTGCCCCTTCTCCCCAACAGCTAAACATTATGCAGGGATGAGTACCAAACAGTCCTCTCCATCCCACTGATTTATGGAGTGGAGAAATGGTAACAGAGCAGGAGGGACCTCATTTCCTTTCTCCATCAACAACGCACTCACCTCAATGACAATGAGCAGAGGAGGACACTTTTACAACAGAATTCACACTCTTACATATAGACAAGGGTGCTGAAGCAGCCAGCTAAAGATAAGGAAGAATTCCTCATGGTAAGAGCTGTTCAGCAGTGAAAGAGACTGCAACAGAAGATGATAGACTCTCCTTCTTTGGAGACTTTTAAAGATTAAATGGTCATCTGTTAAGGATGTTTTAGCTGTGGATTCTGGCACTGACAGGGAGTTGAACTGGATGATCCTTGGAGAACCTTTCAACTTTACAGTCCTATACTTCGATTAATCTACATGATAGGAATAAGGGCCTGTACTGCACAGGCTGAATTCAGCCTGCCTGCCCCCCATCTGGTCTACTGTGGGGGTCTCATGCAAAGCCCTGAACCTTCAGACATGAGGAATCTGATTGAGAATAACGTCAGAAAGGAACTCTTCTAGAACATGGCCACACAGCCCGAAAAACCCACAAAAAACTACTGATTGAGAATACTTTGCCTTCCTCTGGCCTTCCTGGATCAAGGAAAAGTAAACAGTAGGCAGCTAACAACAGAACCAGTGTGTTGTGGTGGTTTGAGCATTGGACTATGACTCTGGAGTCCAGGGTTCAAATGCCAGTTCAGCCATGGAAACCCATTGGGTGACCTTGGGCAAGTCAGACTCTCTCAGCCTTAGGAGAAGGCAATGCTAAACCTCCTCTGAACAAATCCTGCCAAGAAACCCCCCATGATAGGTTTGCCTTAGGGCCACCATAAGTCAGAAAAATGACTGGAAGGCACACAACAACAAACAACAACAACAACTATATATATATATATATGTATGTCTCAGTTGTCCATCATCAGAGAAAAAGTAAACACATCAGATTTTTTCATTCTTTTCCCAATTATATACAACTGAAAATGCACAACTAAAAATGCATCTGTTTGAAAACTGCACAGAAACTGCTTTATCCAACAGGGGGAATGTGTTTAAAATGTTTACACTAGGGAAAGTGGTTACCAATTTACACACATTTCTGTGCAGGAAAGAAAAGACGTCTTCCAATTTCATATGAAACTCAGATAGGACAAGAATGCTGGTGGGGTTCTGATAAATCATGCAGAATTTGAAAATTTTACCTTTTTTGGACTACAACTCCCAGCATCTCTAATTTGGGGGTTCTGGGAACTGTAAGCCAAAAATTCTAGATGAATGCAATAAAAACAAAACTGACAGGTTTTCACAGACATCCAGGAATGGATGCAGAGTAGCAGCTTCTTTTTCCATGTTCGGACTGGAATAGCCTCTTTCTCCTGTGTCTAGATTGCTGGGCTTTTTGATAGATGGTGAGAAAAGGAAGCCACCTCCATGCAGCACAGAAACTCAGCAATCTGTCTAAGGGAAAGGGAAAAATTCAGCAGACATGCGGGCACCTGCCCACTGACAGCCGTCCTCTTTCCAAACCCCCAGACATCCATCATTGGTGCCAGCGTGGAAAGCTCATCTGCCAGACAGCCATCCTGAGGAAGTGACGGCGTGGTGACACAGGTGACCTTTTATCCGTGACACAGAACCGTGAAGCTTTGGAACGTGGTGCAGAGTCAATACACTTCCCCTCGTCGTTTATTCAGTAGCCCATTGCCCATCTCCTGTCTCGCTTGTCCATCTTCACAGGCACATCTATTTAATTAGCAGGAGGAGAAGCAGCCCCAGCAAGCCAGGCATTATTTTGTTTTATTTTAAAAGGAAAGCTTCTGCATTAATGATTCTTCTGCACTTGAAGAATCTTTCTGGATGATCACATCATCTGCACACACAATATGTAAAGTCAGAACTCCACGGTTGCATAGATGGCTCTTCGGATGCTGCAAGAATATTGTAGGAATGTTCTTATGGTAGGGATCTTCTGATGCTACAAAAATATCGTAGGGATGTTCTTATACTAGGGATCTTCTGATGCTACAAGAATATCACAGGAATATTCTCATAGTAAGGATCTTCTGATGCTACAAGAACATCATAGGGATGTTCTCATAGGAGGGATCGTCTGATACTACAAAAATATCATAAGGATATTCTCATAGTAGGGATCTTCTGATGCTATAAAAACATTGTAGGGATATTCTTACAGTAGGGATCTTCTGATGCTACAAGAATATCGCTTGGAAACAGCAATGGGAACAAGGTGAGGGAACACTGTTCACACCTATGTTTGCCTTGCCTACCGCTGAACAAAGTTATGGATTGGGACGAGAGAAAGAGGGCTACAACTTACCATAGGGATATGGTGCCTATTCAAGAAGAGGGGCAGGCATCACATCAGTGTGGTGACAAGGTTAGGATGCTGGATTGGGATTTGGGAGGCTGGGGTTGAAGTCCCGACTGAGCCATAAAACTCACTGGGTAGCCCTGAACCAGTTTCTTTCTATCACACTGACCAACCTCATAGGGTTGTTGTGAAGGTAAGGAGGACTAGAACCATGTCCTGAGCTAACTGGAGGAAAGATATAAAGGTATTTCATAATTTAAAAAAAAAAAAAACCACCTGAAGCCAACACTGAAATAGGAGGTCTCTTTGTAAACTGTGAGAAGATAGGAGAGGGATTTCTCCCTGTAGTGCAGGGGTAGGCAACCTTTCCCCTTTAAGGGCCGAGGGACTTCAGCTCCCAGAATCCCAGGAGCTATTGGCCAACATGGGACTATTGGCCAAGATGGCTGAGGCTTCTGGGAGCTGAAGTCCCTCGGTCCTTAAAGGGGAAAGGTTGCCTACCCCTGCTGTAGTGTCTCAGCTGTGGAATTCCCTTTCCTTGAAGGGGACTGGTAGTGATTTTTTCTTCTTTTGCTATCAAGTTAAAACTTGGCTGTTCACCCCAAGTATTGTGCTACACTGAGATTACGATGAAGTTTTTGTTTTATCGGATTGTGGGTATTGTTTTGTCTGAGGTTTTAAATTGTTAAAAAGTGTTAATTGTCTTTGTTTTAAAGTAATTTTATTGAGCATACCTACCCTGAGACCTGTTGATATAGGATGGGTTAGAAACACTTTAACTACTTAATCAATCAGACACAGGCTTCCCTTGGGTTGCTTTGCATTTCATCAGGGGTGGACAACTTGTGGCCCTCTATATGTTGGTGGACTGCAGCTCCCATCAGCTTTAGCCAGGATAGCCCAAGGTGAAGGATGCTAGGAACTGTAACTCAACAGCCTATGGTGGGCCATACATCTCCTATCTCTCCTCTCAACTTTCTCAACTTCCACACATGTGCAACCTCCCTCATCCTCCAGAAGGGCTGCTGTCTGTGGATGAAGGGAGTTGTAGTCCAGCACATCAGAGAGTCGCTGAATTAGGGAAGGCTGCTCCAACCACGGCTACAATATAGAAGGTCTGTTCTGTCTCCACTGTGCTAAAACACAGGGATGAGGAGTTTAGTCTGCACTTCAAGGGTAAGGCATGTGATAAGGCCCTGGTTCCCCACCCCCAGCTCTCTTGCAGCACATTAGCTCCATGGAGATATGTCCTAGGAAATTGGATGGCTCTAATTAATGACTCATTAACCAACACTGACATTGTCCCTTACCCTAATTTATTAATATCAATCTGGGCTCTTCCATCTCGTCTCAACTAAAAAGACAGACACTATACTTTAAAGGAACAGCATTCAATTTCCTAGACTGCATTCAACATGCTTTCAGAGAGCTTAAACTTCTCATTGCCACCTGTCAAGTGTTCAGTACCTCTGTTCTTCAACGTACCTCCCTTCTTCCCTTCACTGCCTTAAGATCTAGGAACTTGATAAAAAGAGAAAAACAAAGACGAAGGAAGGAAGGAAGGAAGGAAGGAAGGAAGGAAGGAAGGAAGGTTACCAGTAAATAGGCATGGATGGAGTATATGCATTCAGCTCAAGTCAACAAATGCACGTCTTTTAAAAGTGGTAAATTTAATGTCATGCATGAAGGAAGACGAGAAGGAAAGTCATCCGGGGAAGAGATGGATGCAAGTGAAACGGTAATTACAGAAGGAGGGGTGGAGTAAATTCTCTGCTTTTTAAACTGAAAAAAAAAAAGACTCCAAAAGTCCACTTCCATCCCGGGCAAAGAAAATTGAAAGCATGAAATTGTAACAGGTTTTCCCAGGACACCTTACAACTGGAATGCTTCCGTCTCGCCACCTCTGTAGTGTGAAATCAATATCTATGAAGAATTTAATTTCTTCTGCTTCCACTGTTTGCTTCCCCATGCACATCTACATAGCCATTTCCCACTTTCAAACAAAAGAGGGGAAGGGATTCAGTGATTATCTAATCATTCATTTTCCTCTCATCATAGGCTATGCAAGGATTTTGCCATGAGCCTCTTGTTGGTGTTTTTTTTTTTTTGTCAACCTCCATTAAGATTAGACTTGTTGTTGTTGCTGAGTGCTTTCAATTTGTTTCCGACTTATGGCAACCCTACAGCAAGCCTATTTTGGCAAGACTTGCCTTCCCCTGAGGCTGAGAGCATGTGACTTGCCCAAGGTCACCCAATGGGTTCCATGGCCAAGTGGGGATTCAAACCCTGGCTCATAGTCCAATGCTGAAACCACTATACCACACTGGCTCTGTAGAGGCCCAGTGTTTATGGTTATCATTTGAATTAGTATAGGGTAGTAGTTAGAGCAGGGGTAGGCAACCTTTCCCCTTTAAGGGCCGAGGGACTTCAGCTCCCAGAAGCCTCCGCCATGTTGGCCAATAGTCCCATGTTGGCCAATAGCTCCTGGGATTCTGGGAACTGAAGTCCCTCGGCCCTTAAAGGGGAAAGGTTGCCTACCCTTGAGTTAGAGTCTTGGCCTGGGATTTGGGAGATGCTACTCTTCATTGGCCACCAAACTCATTGGGTGGACTTGGGTTGTATAAATAATGCAGCTTAACACCACTTTAAGTGCTGTAGCTCCATCTGACTGAATCCTGGGATTTGTGGTTTTACAAGGTCTTCAGCCGTCTCTGCCAAAGAGTGTCAGAGCCTCAAGGTAAAGGTAAAGATATTCCCCACTGACAAGGTTGTCACGTCGTGTCTGACCATAGGAGGCGGTGCTCATCTCTGTTATAAAGCCAAAGAGCCAACGTTGTCATGACTGCATCAAACATTGTTAGCTTCCCACCAAAGTGGTACATATTTATCTACTTGCATTTGCAGGCTTTCGAACTGCTAGGCTGGCAGAAGCTGGAACTAGTGACAAGAGCTCACTCCATCATGCAGCATCTCCAAACTACATATCCCAGGTTTCTGTAGGATGGAGCCATGGCCATTCAAGTGGTGTCAAACTGCATTATTTTCTACAGTGTAGATGAACCTTTAGGTCCTGCTTGCACTGCCCCCCCCCCACACACACACACAGACTTTGATTCGGGCCTGATACAGTTATTTGCACATCACAAAGCCCTGCATTCACTCCAAGATTTTAGGGAAACACCAGAGTTTCCCCCAACTTTGCCAACTCTGGGACGAAGTCAGGTTAATGGAGAAAGCCTGCAGTATTCCACTGGAGCCATGTCCACCACCGTGAATGCAATGGGGAAAAGATGACACAGAGAGATGACATTATACATAATGCCACCGGAAACAAAAGCTTTCTATGAGGAATCAGAGTGATTCTAGATGGACAGTTCCTAGTGCTGTAATACAAAAGACACAGTACCGTTTTAAACCCTCCTTCATGGGTTTTTAGAAGAAAGGGGGAAAGAAAAAGAGAAAAGTGGGGATAAAGAGAAGCCCAAAGACACACAGATGGGTTACAAGCAGAAATTGACTCCCTCTGGACCTTAAATAAAATCCTCAAATAAAATAAAATAATCCCTTCATAAAGGCAATTGGAGATTATAAACCTTGTCAGGAAGCACCTCTAGTTTAGAAAATCAGCATCAGAACATGAAAATCGCTTGAATCATACACACACACATAGTTGTGAAGTGACCCTTTACTTCCAGGCTATTCAATCACAGCTGTTGTGAGAGTTTTTTTTCAGAGCAGATACCTTTATTGTGTGCTGTGTGCCTTCAAGACGTTTCCAACTTAAGGCGACCCTAAGGCTATCATGGGCTTTTTTCTTGGCCAGATTTGTTCAGAGGTTTGCCATTGCCTTCCCCTAAGGCTGAGAGAGTGTGACTTGCAGAAGGTCACCCAGTGGGTTTCATGGCCGAGCTGGGAATTAAGTTGTAGTCCAACAGTCAAACCACTACGTCATGCTCATATTAGGATGACAAAAAAGTCACCTGTGGTAAGGCTCTCCAGAAGCTTTCTTCACACTAGATGGTATATAATGTTTAAGGGATGGGGGAGAAAAGGAGTCTGAATATATGGCTAGATAGTTATTGTCTGTGCAAACAGATTGGGGTGCTTATCACTCAGTCAGTAGTTTAGGGTTGTTCTGTTTGAAAATCACTTCTCTTGTACTTGGAAAGGCAGCAGAGTGGCAATGCACTCTTTCACGGCACCACTGCATTTGCACCTGAATGGCATTTCTTCCCCGGTTTGCTTTGTCACACGTGAAGTACAACTATACCATTTACACCACCCCGTTTGCGCCACCTCCTGCTCCATGATGGATATTGCTGTTTTTTTTAAAGAATGTAATTGAACAATTATGCAATTGTGGAACCACCTCCACCCAGATCAGGAACATTAACACACACCATGCCACTTCCACCATTTTTTTCTTTGCTTTTCCCCATGAACTGACACTTGTCTGGTTTTGCTTTTGTATACTACTCTTTAAACTTTTCTTGAACCCTGTGGCATCTCTGGGTATTAATCCTTAATTAGATCCTGATTGAATATTACACATTCTCCTTATTTTTTTTTTTAAAAATAAATGTTTTAAAAACATGCCAGAGAACAGAGAATGAATGTACAATTTCCATGTTGGAAGTCCCTGGAGAAACCCTAAGAAAGGAGCAATAAAACCACACTCACACTGCACCCATTGTTCTCCCAATATCACAACAAAGTGGAAAAAGACCTTTGCACCCAAAGTGGTTAGAAAACAATAGCAGGATAGGGGGTCATTAATGGATTATTTCAAATGGGAAAAGAATCAGTTTTCAAATGGCCCCAAAAGTGGTACAGTACAGTATAGCACTGGGAGAACCACGACATCATGCAATAAGCTCCAGCCAAAGATGTGACTAATGTAAGGGCAGTTGCGATATCACAGTGTTATGTGCTAAGCTTCTGGACATGTTTGGAGACTGCAGAGATACTAAGGTTCACCTAGTTCTCCTCTCTGTAGACAGAAAAGACTGTACCCCAAGATGTGCCCACTGCCTTGGTCAGGGCACACTGGTCCCTTGAATGGACTTGGAAAAGAAGCATGAAGACAACATGGTCAAAGCATACTGGACCCTTGAATAGACTTGAAACAGAAGCACGAAGACAACATGGTATTCTTTACATCATGTTTCATGGCAGATGAATATGTATACCACAAGGGAACCCATGTGTGGCACCCATGCTTGGATTTGGCATTATCAGGCACTTGGTGAGGACCTCATTCTGATATGGAGCTTACTGCTGGCATCCAGAATCTCTTGGTCCTGCTTCTCTTCTTCCTTGCTGTTGATGTCCATTTGCCTATCCTCTCTGAACATGTGAGAAGTGATAAGAAGAAGGAAGAGAAGCAAGAGCCTCTACTTCTTTTTCCTTGTCCTGTGGGCCATTGATGCAGATTGGGAACAGAGGGAATGAGCAACAGTTATGTTATATTCAACCATTCAGTCTTAAATCCATAGTCCATACCCACAAGGTACTGTGAAGATTGTAGCTAAGCTCATAGGAAACAGAGAAGGCAGGTCCCTGCTCATCATAAGGTTCAAGCACTTCAACCCAATAAGCTCTTCTTCCACAAGACCACTGATGGGCAAGTGACTGGGCATTGCTGATAGTGGCTGTCTTGGAAGGATAAAAATAAGGGAGCCCTGATGGTTAGTGGTCAGATGCTGGCACTGCAGCCACAAGGTTGTGAGTTCGATCCCAGGGGCTCCAAGGTTGACCCAGCCTTCCATCCTTTCATAGGTCTGTAAAATGAGTACCTAGCTTTTGAGGGACAATTGGCTCAAATATTGTAAGCCACTTAGAGAGTGCTGAGTTCACTGATAAGTGGTATAGAAATGTACTTCCTATTGCTATTGCTGTTGATATAAGTGTCTACTCAGAGCATCTTGCCTAACGGTCCCTCCTCCACCCTCCAAAAATCCGGAACTGTACTGGAACTACTACAATCTCAGATCATGTAAGGAGGCCAAATACACTGCCCCCACAGCAGAAATGTGAAGAAGGGCAACAAAACAAAATTCACCAGTCCACTCTGCCAGACAGTACAGGAAAAACAACCAGACACCAACATGGGTGCAGTCACCCGCCTGCTGCGAACATACAGGCAGCCACTATATCTCACAAAGTAACACGAAGCTCATTTCTAGGCTAGTTCCCAACTCTTCAGCTGAGTCAATTCACATGGCTTACATTATTCCACAGTGCCCTCTGCTGTTTGAAAAAAGACAGATAAGCAGGGGTCCTATGTACAAACAAAAAATTCGGGATAGCGAAAGTAGATGAGAACCTGATGGTGGATCTGTAGGTGAATTTAGAGGAAATTTACGAATGCTTTTGAGTCCCAACGGTTCAGGAATAGCATGGACAAAACAGTGCCCCCTCAAACAGACCTATACAGATTAGGCTGCTGAAAGTAAGCAAGTTTAGGGAGAAACAGGAATGAAAGCAAGTGAGGTTGTGGAATGAACAGGAATGAACATAACTGGTTATGTTCTAAAATAAATGTTGGGGCTAAGGATATGCTCAGAGGCCCATTTCTTCATAAGTCTCATAGTATCGCCCCTCCTACATTTGCTCCTCTGCTTCCCTTGGCTGTGCTTTTGCATTTGATGGACCTTGGAGTTCTAGTAAATAAACAACAACACTAACACACCTAGCAAATCCAGAGTGTGGCCACCCTTACAATACAGCAGGTGTCCAGCTAGTGTTGAGATCCTATTTGAAGGTGGTAAAATTCTCCCAGCATATTTTTGCAGAGGTCCAGGAGAGCAAAAGCAGTCAGCTGGGAGGTGGTGCAAGGGAATGTTCTCCGTGCCCCCCCCCCCATGGCCAATGACTGGCTGTCTGGATGCTGGAGGAGAGGAAATGCACTAGGGCACCATCCAACAGTGCAGTGGCCAGTGTAGTGTAAGAGACCTGCGTGGTGTAGTGATTTGAGTGCTGGACTATGACTCTAGAGACCAGAGTCTGAATCCTGGCTTGGCCATGTAAATCCACTGAGTAACCTTGGATGAGTCACATGCTCTCAGCCTCAGAGGACTGCAATGGTAACCCCCTCTGAAGAAACTTGTCAAGAAAACCCCATTATAGTTTTGCCTTAGGGTCGCCATAAGCCAGAAATGACTTGAAGGCACACAACAACAACAACAACAACAACAAACCATCCAGCAGCTACTGCACTGCCTGGCAAAACCACTGCATTAGGGGGTACAGCATATCTCCTATTCCCCCCCAAACTTCTGCATATCTTGAGTATACTAATGCCTCCCATCTTCTTTCTCAGTGGTCCCCTTTGAAGCAATCAACTACCTGAGTTCAACATTAGTGTTCCTTCTTTTTCTGGTATCATTTTCAACCAATTCCCTCACTCTCATTGTTGCCATTATGGACTGGTTCTTTGCTTTCTTTATCCCCCAACAATTGTCCCATTGCCCTGCAACGTGGTGGGTGCCCAGCTACCTATGCTAACAAGTGGAATTTGCCTTCAAGTTGCTAAACAATGGCATCTTCTTTCTCTACCCCAACAATCAGAAAATGGCCAGTTAAGAACTAAAGTGGAAGAAAGATGGGGAATCCAGTGGGATATACAAATGGGACAAGAAGGAAGCAGCAGAACAAATCTGGTGTTACAATACTGGAAGCTGTTCTAAGAAGGAAAGAAGATGGGAGGCATTAGCTGTTCTAAGAAGGAATCGCTAAAGCCTGAAGGTTTCCTAGGTTTTTAAATAGTTTTCCCCATTCTAAAAGGTTGAAATGCATGTCCTAAAGCTTAGTTACTGGCAGTAAAATCTTTAATCACAATTATGCTAACATTTTTGCTCCAACTCTTTTGGCTTTGGTTCCACCCAACTCAGAATATGACTTCCTAAGAACTTCACTGAAACTGGGATTTGTGCCTTGGGATGAAAGAGTTTCCTCACCCTGCTGAAGAAGGTACATAAGAAGAGCCAAGCTAGATCATACGAAAGGGACATCTACTCCAGTATTTTGTTCACAATTCTGTTGCCGATTTTCATAGTGGTTGACCTGTTGCCTCTGGGAAGCTCAGAAGCAGGACATAGCACAGTGGTATCTTTCTTCCCTCACGCCCTAACAACTGGTATGAGAGGAATACTGCCTAAGTCATTTGTAGGATATGACATGGGTGAAATTATTAAATAAGACAAGCTTTTGCAATTCTATCCTAGGGGTATCATAAGGGCAGAAAAGAGAGAGAACAGGATCTCCAAAGATGCTCTCTTGAATAGTTACACCCATTCTTACTCATGATCACTAGGAAGAAGAGAAAGCATGCAGTCGCACCTGATTTATGGACACTTCTGAGGCAGGAGAGGGAGGCATTGAGTCGAGCACATTCCTCCCTGTTGGCCCCAAACTTCTCCACTGTCTCACAGACCTGTTCATCTGTCATTTCCAGAAGGTCCTCCAGGCTCAATTGGCCAGGAGTGATTTCCTAGAAGGAAGGAAGGAAAGAAAGAAAGGAAGACATGCTGTTATAAGAAGAGCACCTGGTCCTGCCATGTTAATGCACAGACGGTCAAGAACCAGTGGCAGACTAAAAAATGTCCCTCTTGAGCAAGATGAATTATTATAGATTTGTTCAACCAAACATCTCTGACATTCCTTCCAACAGAAGTACAAGAAATCTTTGTTGAAGACCATCATACAAGTCATCGAAGAATAAATAATGCTCTCTATTTGTGGTGCCTGCCCCCCGCCTCCATGCACAACAAACTACAGGAACAGATTATTCACAACCAATGGATGGTACAACAAAATGCTGCACTGTGAAGCATGGCTGTGCAGAAATCCAGCCAGAAGCAACCAAAAGCCTGTGCTGCCCATCATGCCACCACCACACCAATTCAATTACTGATCATTTCAGGTTTATTAATACTCATTAGATCCTCATGGGAATCACAGATAATAGAAGAACCTTTTAACAGTGATATAGAAGCATTATTAGGGTTGACCCTCAACACAGGTAAGTACAGTCGTCCCTCCACATTTGCAGCTTTAACTTTTGCGGACTTGATTAATATGTTCTTTCTAGGAATTTCTAGGTGCTCCAGCACAACTCTATGGTCAATGTCCACCAGAAGTCATGCTGGAGGACCTAGAGATTCCCCGAGAGAACATTTCTCTAGGCATTTGTAGGTCCTCCAATGCAATTATATGGTCAGCTTCTGGCAGATGTTGACCATATTGTTGCGCTGGAGGACTTAGAGATTCCTAGAGAGGTGTTCTCTCAGGTTAAAAAATAGTGGTTTTTTATTTGCATTTTTTCCACTTTCACAGGAGTCCTGTGTCCCTAACCCAGTGAATGTGGAGGCAACCCCCTTCCTCTTCTCAGATAAGTTCTTTCAACCTTATGTCCTATGCAAGCCCAAACAGCATACAGGTGGACTAGTAGAGCCCCCTAAATTTGGAGAAGGTGTCTTCTCTCTGGCCTATGCCAATATACCCCTTGATCAAGTCCAGGTAAAATAAAAAACACCTCGCCTGCCCAAATTGTTCCAGCAGGTTGCCTACCGTTGGCATAAGATGGCATAAGATACTCTAATCACAGTCAGAGTAGACCCATTAAATCAATGGGATTTACACAAGTGTTGGCTCATTCATGACATCTATCAATTGCCACTGTAAGGAATATATTCCCAGAGGCATGTTTTGGTTCCATTCATTGGGGTAAAATAAGAAATGCAGAAAAAATGTGTGGCAAACCATGTTTTGATTTAAAAAAAAATTCTCCTAAATCATTATAACCACAGTTGCTTTCAAGAACTCTTAGAGAGCAGCTGGAGAGACTTATTACTGCTTTCTAATTACTGAATAAACTATCTTTGCCTAAACTTTTTGAAAGTGATCTCTCTCTCTCTCTTTTTGAACACTCAGTTATTTGCTAATGATTAAAGGAATTTAGTTTAGCTGTGAGATTTTTGCACCGCGTATTTGAAATCAGGCATTATGTAGTGGCTTGGGTATTAAACTACAACTCTGGAGATCAGGGTTTGATTCTCCACTCAGTCATGGAAACCCACTGGGTGACCTTGGGCAAGTCACATACTCTCAGCCCTAGAAAATCTTGTCTTGATATGCCTAGTTAAATGTATATAGATCTATAGAAACTAACCAATTATTTTGTTACCACTCAAGAATGGAAAAGAGGTTGGAAAATCAGATAAAGTGGAGGAAGTGCAGAGAGGAGTGTTAATAGAAAATTTTAAAACTTTCATAACTAAAGAATTTGAAGATAACAAAGAATGAAAATCCCATATAGTTGCAAATGCTGTACAAGTGTTAATTGGGGATTAAGGAATTAGATAGGACTGTTCAAAGTTTTGAAGTTAAAAGAAAAGGGATGTATGCAGGAAGAAGCACCTGGTAAGACAGAATGGGAAAAACATTATGTGCAAACCTAGAATACTATTACAGATACATGATCATAAAAACGAGATAGACAAATTGAAGGGAAGAACTGAAGAGCTGGATATTTTGCTAAGAAAATGTAATTTAAAATTCTGAGATATCCAAGAAGATTCTGAGGGACAATGACATTGTTGGTTTTGTAGAGAGAGAAAAAAATAGGATTTAAAATTCCATCAGAATTGCACTGTTGGAACAGAAGGTGTCTCCCAAATAAAGTCATTCTTGACTATACCTAAGAGATAATTTTTGTCATTTAATAAATTTCAGAGTAAAAGAAGCAATGCAAGGAACAATCTGGATTAAATTGGCCACCCACTGGTAAAAGGAGAAAGGTCTATTCATGCTATATTGGATTTACATACCAGTATTTTTAAAAAGGAGAGATTTGTGGTTTCGTACTGTATGTTTACCGGAAAGGAAAACTAAGGTATCCATAGAGCTTCCTGTTCAACTTAATTATGTTAACTGAAAATGAATGGCTTGTGGAACATAAAAATGAGGATGACAAGCAAGTACTTGAGGATTTAAATCCAGGGAGGTGATCATGTCACCCTCCAGATTTTGTTGAACTACAACTCCCAGCAGCCCTAACCTGCATAATCAATGAGGGTGACTGCTGGAACCTGCACTCCACCAACATCTGGAGGTTTGCATGATTCCCACCTGTGTTGCAAATAAATCTAATGATAATGAAGAGTCCTCTAGGAAATAACAAAGAAATAGCAACAGCAAGTACATTTCTATAGAGAAAGGAGAGGAAGAAGGGAAGAGTTAAGGAGACAGAAGAGGAATACAGAAGGAAGGGAGGTGGAAAATGATAATGAAAGTGTATCTTTCTTTGAATGTGGAATTAATTTAAAAAATCTTTTTATTTGATGTAAAGTGACTGAAATTACCATGTGAATGATCAACATCTGCCAGGTTGCTGAAGATGGAGAATATGGATCTATTTGTTCCAGGCAACTGATGTAAAATAAAGGTGACAAACAACATTTGGAATGAAATTTATTTGGTGGAACTTCTTGCTGCTGATGCAAATGTTGGGGGGAAAAAGAGAAGTGGCAGTATTTATTAAAGTTGTTTTAAGGATTTTTTCCCCAAGCTGGATGAAAGGCTCAAATAGATGATACATCTTCATATTTGGTGTCTTAGAAAAGAAACCTTTTATGTTAGGTTGTATTTGTGCCCCAAATACCAATTAAACTATGTTGTTTGAAGAAATTCTTGCCCTCATAAAAGAAAATCTGGAAAAAGAAATAATAATTGGGGATTACTGTGATGGGTATCTTTCACAGAAAGTAAACAGAACAAAAAAGGATGAGAGGTAACTCGGTTGTATCTCAAAAAACTTTTAAGTTTTTTAATTGATACTTGGTGTCATTTTCACCATAAAAGAAGGATTGTACTTTTTTTTCTCATCTGCACATAAAACTAATTCTATAATAGATCTGTTGTTGCTTTTTTAGTGGAATAAATCTGGCAAACTACTAGCAGGCAAGTTAAAAGGAAAACAGAGAAAACAGTAGAAATTATACAGAGAGGAATGATGGTGTAGCAATTCAGACTGATGAGGCAGCTGATTTGTTTAGGCTACTTGAAATATGCATATCCTTCAAATGACTTACTAAAAATTTTCTTAAAAAGGTAGACCTACCTCATCTTACTATGGTAGATCATATGGTATTAGAGAGGCCAAATAATAGAATAGATTATACAGGTGACTGAAAATATAGATGGGCTAACTGATAATGTTATTAAAATTATACTTTCATTATATTCCAAAGAACAGAAAAATTATTAGTGAATGTTTAATGAAATTATAAAACTTGATGTTGACTGATACCTTGTTAGCGAGTTATGCTAGCATTAAGTTACGCTATCGTAACCCACTTTTAGGGGGTGCTGCGAAGGTCAAAATTTGCTACTGACCAGTTAACAACCAAAATCCCCTCCAAACCTGTCTTGTAAGTGACACAGACCCTCAACATGGCCATTTCCATGTCATTGGAGATCCGTGGGGACATATGCTGATATTTTCCTGCAGCATCAATCTATAACAGTGATTCCCAAACGTTGGTCCTCCAAGTGTTTTGAACTTCAATTCCCAGAAGCCCCAGCCAACTTGGTTAACAGTAAGGAAATTCTGGGAGCTGAAATCCAAAACATCTGGAGCATCAAAGTTTGGGAACCACTGATCTATATTAATGGTAAATGAGAAACATTCCAGCTTAATCGAGGTACTCAATATATTGTTGTTGTGTGCCTTCAAGTTGTTGCCGACTTATGACTACCCTAAGGCTGCCATATCATGGGATTTTATTGGCAAGATTTGATCAGAAAAGGGTTGTTTTTGCCTTCCCCTAAGGCTGAGAGTATGTGACTTCCCCAAGGTCACCCAGTGGGTTTCATGGCCGAGAAGGAATCGAACGCTGGTCCCTAGAGTGGTAGGACAATGCTCAAACTACTATGCCATGCTGGTTCTCAAATCTTGTCTCTGTACTCTGTTCTGGCTCTGTACTCAACATGGCTGCCTGTTATCTCCACTATTAAATGTGTTTGTAACTTACTTTTTGGAAGAAATTATCTGTATCCATCAAAAGGTACAAGGGTTTAATATATAATTTTCTGATTTTAAAATAACTCTTCATGCAGATAACACAATTTCCATTCTGAAGAATCCCAAAGATCATAAGTCCTGAATTTATTAACACAATTCAGCCAGGCTTCAGATTATAAAATCAATGTTATAAAATTAGAATTGATGGCACTGAATATGAATGTTAATGATAAAAATAAGATTGCAAGGTTATATGCAATTCCTTGGAGGGACACCCAAGGTCCCTTGGAGGACTTTTGAATAACTTATCAACTGGAAACAAATTGTGAACTTCATGATCTATTATTGCCCAAAACATTTAAAAGATTTAATAAAGTGGGCATCATTAAACTTAGTTGGATCAGATCTCAGCCATTAAAATGAATGTGCTACCCTTAATACTATTTATTTATTTATTGTATTTATATCTTGCCTTTCTTCCAGAATGGGATTTAAATGGGATATTTGTAACTATCTCATGGTAAATTATATATATATATATATATATATATATATATATATATAAAAATTATTTTGGATTTCTAGTGTTAAATATTAAGTGTTAAAACACTTTTCCAAACAATATTTCAGAATGGATTAGCATTTCCAAAAATAGAATATTATTGAGCAGCCATGCTGCATCACTGAAAGAAGACAGTCTGACCAAGAAGCACAATGGTCTCTCTACAAAAATTAAAAATACTCTTTGATATTGGGTTAAAGAAGTTTTACAGAACCCCTGTACTAATTAACTAATTTACAAGCTAGCAAAAATGTGAAAATTATATCTGTCAAGGTTTGTCCCCCATACTGTAATTCTACAATGCAGAAGTGCATGAAAGACAATTAGATAATATCATGCTCTGAGAGCCAGCATGGTGCAGCAGTTTGAGCTTTGGACTATGGGCTCTGGAGACCAGAATTTGAATCCCAGCTCGGCCATGTAAACCCACTGGATGACCTTGGCCAAGTCAGATTCTCTCAGCCTCAGAGAAAAGAAAGCAAAGGCAAACCCTTTCTGAACAAATCTGGCCAGAAAAACCATGATAGGTTCACCTTAGGGTTGCCATAAGTCAGAAACAACGGTTTGATCTCTTTTTCTTTTATGACATTTTTATTTGATTATTATTATTTATTGTTCATATATATGAAATTCCATAGTTGTAGTACAAAAAAATCAAGATTTCCAGCTTATTATAAAGATATCTTCTTATATATATATATATATATACACAAAGTTTTCCATATTCTTTTATGACATTTGTAATCAGATGAAATGCATGCAAGGAGGGTTTGAACCTATTTAAATCAAACTCCCTGCTTGCTATTTGGTCTTTTTTGTTGATCAGAGTCATGGGCTGCTGCTTCTCCAAAATAAAGGCAGCCAAGTTAAGCATGCTTTTTTAAACCCCTGGCTAATTTTGCACCTAGCCTGGCCCTAACTGTTTGTTTATTTTATTTGTGACAGTTATATTCCATTTTTCTACTAAACTGACATTCAAGGTGGCTAACAACAAAATGCAGGGGGCAATGATGAAGTCACAATGAAAAGACTGTCAGAACTCATCCATTAGAAAGGCACACTATTAAAACGCACACACGAAATAAAAACTGAACCTCGCTTTTCAGATTTCCCTGGAAAAGTGATTAATCTACATATAAATCCAATTAGAAGATGCCTAATCCCATTTGTTACTTTCCTGCCTTTAATCCTGAAAAAGGAGAGACCACTGGGAAATTAGACGGACAGATGCAAAACCTCAACTAAGCATATGAGTATTAGATGGATTTGAAGGACATAGCCCAGCTAACTAGATTAAGCTATCTCCTACATCCCTGTGCACAGGCAGACTATCAACCAATTGTTCAAGCAGTGCCTAAGGCAAGTAACCATTTAGATCTGCAGAAATTAGCAAACCATTTTTCTGCTACCAAAGATTTTACAGGATGAAGCAGTGCTGCCATCCCGTGGTTCTGCTGCAGAAGTGCATCACAGAAGTGAACCCTTTTTGTGGATTTCTTAGGGATCTAAAGAAAACAAAAATAATGACCATGGAGGACCTACATACATTCAACTCAGTCAATGAGGAAATTGAAATTGTCAGAGAATTCCTGTATCTTGGATCAAACATCAATTAGAACATAGACTGCCGTCAAGAAATCAGAAGAAGACTAGGAATGGGAAGGGCAACCATGAAAGAGCTAGATGAGGTCCTAAAGAGTAAAGATTTACAACTGAGCGCTAAAGTTAGAATTGTACATGCCATGGTATTCTCCATCACCATGTATGGATGTGAGAGTTGGATGGTGAAGAAAGTGATCAATTCATTTGAAATGTGGTGCTGGAGAAGAGTGCTGAGGATACCGTGGACAGCCAAGAAGACAAACAAATGGGTTCTAGAACAGATCAAGCCTGAAATCTCCTTGGAAGCCAAGATGATAAAGTTGATAAAGTTGAGGTTATTGTACTTCAGCCACATCATGAGAAAGCATGACTCATTGGAAAAGACAGTAATGCTAGGAAGGATGGAGGGAAGCAGAAAGAGAGGAAGACCACATGTGAGATGGATGGACTCTATTAAGGAGGTCGTGGGTACGAATTTACAGTACCTAAAGAGAACAGGGGATCTTGGAGCTATCTTATCCACAGGGTCGCCTTGAGTTTGGATCAACTCGAAGGTGGTTAACAACATCTTAGGGATCTTGTAGCATCTTTGAGTGAAAGAAGTTGTAGCATAAGCTTTTGTACACTTGACCAACTTCTTTTGCCCGGTTAGTTAGTTGCAAAGGTGCTACAAGATCCATTTGCCTACTGATAGTGCAGACTAACGCAGCTAGGTCTACCTTTTGGGGAGTGGGTTTCTTCAGAAGGCCCCACCGCGACTGTGTAGCCGGCGTTGGGCCTTCCAAAATGGCGCCCCCATGCGCGTACGCATGCGCACAATGGTGGCTGTTGTGCGCATGCGCACGCGTGGGGGCAAGCATGCATGCGCGCCCGCCCCCACACCATTTCCCCCCCCCCGGGCCCCCAGCAACAAAGGTTGCCGACCCCTGGACTTGAGTGTCCACAGATTTTAGTATCCATGGTGGGGGCAGGGTGGGGTCCTGGAACCAAACCCCAGCACATACCAAGGGTCCACTCTAAGACAAGCCAGGAAAAGTAATGGACAACTATGTGGCAATGTAAGGAAGGTTGGAATCATGGACCAAACGGATAAGAAAACAGAAGAATAGCACAGAAGGAGGCAGGAGCTGATCATGACCAGGATAACCAGATGTCTTTTCCGAGACATGTTCTACATTTCAGCCTTCTGCCCAGGAGGAATTCCCAAATGTCCTTCATTTAAGGAGCATGACTTTTATTTATATGAGTGTTTTTAATTTTTAGTTGGTAATGTTCTTCATTCTTGTTCAATGTCTTCCATTTTGCACTATCTTGTCCTCCTTTGCAGTTAGGACATCCGGTCACCCTGACCATGACAGCATTCAGAGAACCAGTGTATTATGGTTAGAGTGTTGAAACTAATTTAAGGGTCTGGAGGCAGACACACACACACACACACACACACACACACACACACTCTCTCTCTCACTCTCACTCTCTCTCTCAACCTGATCAACCTTATAAGATGGTTGTTGTAAGGATAAAATGGAAAGGAAGGGAGCCACATATGCAGCCTTTTCAGGAAAGTGGAAAGAAAGGTCACTGGTAAATAATAAATAGAGACGTCCATGCATCACTCACCTCCATGACCTCCTTGCGGATGTTGACAATGCGGAACCAGTGCAGAAGCTGCGGGAAACCCTCCAGCTTGGCATTGCGTTCCTGCAGGGCCACCTTCCGTTTGCAAGAGAGCTGACGGCTGAAATATTTCACCAGCTTGCTCTGGGGGGGAAAAAAGACAAAAGGTGAGTTCATACATTACATACAACACAGGGACCGCCTGTACATATATGTACGTCTTGAGTCCAAATATAGCCCCCTTGAATCCCAGGATTGAGAAAAGACAGGATAGAAATGAATAAATAAGAGTAATAAAATAGAATCAAAGATATAGCCATGTTAGTCTGTAGAATCAGTACGTAGAGAGATCTTGTAGCATCTTTAACTGGAAGACAGAAGTTGGCAGCTTGAGCTTTCCTAGACTTAAGTCTACTTCCTAAGACTTAATTTGTCAATAAAATAGTAAATAAAGCAGTAATACACAGATTGTTAATCTGTACACTCGTTCACAAGAAACATTTACTATAATATACTGTGTTGGATTGCTGATATTTACAATTATACTCTTATACCTCATATAATGTCATGCATGTGTGTTCTTAGAGGGCTTTCTGGCCCACATGATTCAATAGAGGTTGTTATACTTTGGCCACATTTTGAGAAGGAATCACTCTTTAGAAAAGGCAATGATGCTAGGGAAGGTGGAAGGTGGTAGAAAGAGAGGAAGACCGCATGCCAAGTGGACATATTCAATGAGGGAGGCCATGGACCTGGGCCTGGAGGACATGAGAAGAGTGGTGAAAGTAGGCGGTCTTGGAGATGCCTCATTCACAACATCGCCATGAGTCAGGGTCAACTCAAAAGCAGTTAACAACAACACCAATGCAGATAAAACAACTTTGGAGTATGCCAGCAAATGTGCACTTTCTGAAACAACTTTTAACCCAAGAGAAATGGTTAACTTCAAGCAGTATTGGCCTGTGGGAATCAGTTGGGCTGCTAGCACCAAGCCCTTTAGACTGGAGTTCTGGTGCTACCTGTGGCACTGTATCTGTAAATGTGTCAATATCAGAACTACTTGGGTTCTCAACAAATGGCCTGAAAAGCACCAAACCTATCACAGGGTTAGAAGTTTGAATAAATGCAAAGAATAATTGCAAAGAGTTCTCCTGGTGGTCTTCTGCAACTTGAGGCCTTCCAGATACTTAGACTACGACACTCAGAAATCTTCAGCCAACATGCCCTATGAGAAGAGACTTAGGAAGCTGGGCATGTCTACCCTAGAAAACAGAAGGTTAAGAAGTGATAAGATAGCCCTGTTCAAGTATTTGAAGGGGTGTCATGTTGAGGATGGAACAAGCTTGTTTTCTGCTGCTCTAGATAGAGACTGGGGCACAGAGCAATGAATGCAAACTACAGGAAAAAAGATGCCACCTAAATATTAGGAAGAACTTCCTGAACAGTAAAGGCTGTTCAATAGTGGAAGATGCTCCCTTGGAGAATGGTGGAGTCTCCTTCTTTGGATGTTTTTAAACAGAGGCTGGATGGTCATCTGTCAGGGGTGCTTTGATTGTGAGTTCCTGCATGTGGGAGGTTGGACTGGATGGCCCTTGAGGTCTCTTACAACTCTATGGTTCTAGGAACATAGGTGGGAAGGGCTACTCTAGTACATGATATGCATCTACTACTGTACTTGTGATTTGCCAAGACAGACAAGTCCAATTGCTGGCCAGGCCCTTTCAGACTATGCAATGATAGCATTATGATTCTCCTCACTTGCTGGAAGGAGCAGGTTGGCTATGTCATCCTCAGCATCTCAGTCACCAGTGCCACAGACCTCCATCTCTTGCGATAGCTGACTGGCTTTTAAGGTGGGTTTCAGGGGTCAGATCAGGAGATGGAGCATAGCTATGATCTCAGCCTCTGGTTTAGATCCAGTCTTGCTTGCTTATCCATTTATTATTTATTATGCTGCCTTTCTCCTGGATTAGGATTGAAGGCAGCTCACAAAAGAATAATTTTTAAAAAAAAAAACACACACACAATTTTAAAACACAAGTAAAATATCACATTAAAACAACATGTGAAAAATATATATATAATCATTTAAAAGCATACAAAAGGATACAAAAATAAAGCACCCTGCCATCCCATAAGAAGCCTCCCTCCAAGCAATTACTTACTAAAAGCCTGCTTAAACAGAAAATTCTTTGCCTGCCGACAGGAGAGCAAAGAGTGGGCTTAGTCACAGCACAGACCCACTGAGATCAATAGGACCTGTTAGGCATGACTAACTTAAATCCTATTATTTTTAGTGTGTCTGATCTGACCATGATGGTGATGGTGGTGATGATGATGATGTTTATTTATATATTGCCTTTCCCCCCAAAACCAGGATTAAAGACAGTTTACAAATTCAAATACAATACACAGTGGGCCCTTGGTATCCACTGGGATTTGGTTCCAGGACTCCTGTGGATACCAAAATCCATGAATGTTGAAGTCCCATTAAATACACTTGTGCACTAGAATGGTGCCCCTTATATAAAATAGCAAAATCAAGGTTTGCTTTTTGGAATTTATATATTTTTCCCCAATATTTTCAAACCGTGGATGGTTGAATCCGTGGATAAAGACTCAGTGGAGAGCCGACTATTGTTAAAAACACACGACAGATGAAAATGCACTTACATAACCATTGCCTGCATATGGCCAATGCAACTTTATCCATTCACAGGCAGAAGAGCATCTTCACATTGTGTCTTCTCCACCACCGCTACTCTGAGGGGTTAGGGATCAGAGAACTGTCAGAAAGTGGGATTGGTTCAGAATTGGAGCCCTGAGTTTTTTAGCTTGAAAATGCATTTTGGCTGCCATGGACTCACCACATAGAGTGAAGGAGCATTGCCCATAGTCTTAGAAGCACCATGGACTGAATGCAGAGACGGGGCTGGGGTGGGATGCCAAGGAGCCCTCACTTTGGATTGCTCTGCAGGCTCACTTTGGGCTGCTCACATGTGCACATATGCACTGCTTGCAAAGTGATCTAAGAGGGAGGGAAAGTGCTCAGCTTCCATAGTCGGCTTGGTTCATTTTCTTAGCCTTTCCCTCTCAGCTCACTTTGTAAGCAGTACAAGTGTGCAAGCCATTGGAAGCGAGCCACTATAGGAAGAATTGATGCAAGCCTGCTCTTTCCATGCATGCAAATTACACAAGCAAGTACCATTAATTCATGAAGGAGTCCACTCTTTCTGTAGGCAAGCCTTGGGACCCTGTGTATGCCTGCGGGCAAGCTGTACTGGGGCTCATAGGCAAGAAAAGCTGGTGAAAGAGCAGACTGCTCATCAAATTAATGGAACTTGTTTGTAATTTGCAAGCATCAAAAGAGTGAGGCATCAAAAGAGCGAGGTGTTGAAAAGTGAGGCATCAAAAAGCAGGGCCTTCCTATACAGAACACAAAAAGTTGTAGCATTGATCGGTCACCAGTTGTCTCTGTACTCTCTGAGTATAGCTCACTATTCCTAACACAAGGTGGCACTGCAGAATGTAGTCAAAATCCAAATTTTCACACCTTTATCATATTAATTTTGCAGAAGGGGATTATTCTTGTTAGTCTGCCACAGCAGAAACCAAACCAAAACATGCACACGTGTGTTTTGCAGCACTGTAAGACTAGAAGATTATCAGCAGCACAAAGAGCATTCAAATTAATTCTGCATCAGAATCAAAGGGGGGGGGGGTTCTTTTCCATAGTAGACAGATAAATATGGGTCCTGTCCTGCTTCAGTACAGAAAAACCCTGTCCTGCAAATGCCATTCTTTCTTCTGAACCTTTACATTAGAGTAACATTAACAAACCGCATAAATACTTGAAATTCCAGAAACAGTGGTTTGGATCCAGACCTAAGTCATAGTAGATTCCTCTGGAAGCAATGGGACTTAACATTAGTTGAAATCTCATTGATTTCAAGAATCAGCTCTAGGTGCATTCTAGTCTGGATCCAACATATTATAAACAACAATAAAAGAAGTTGTAAACTGATGGAAGAGGAGGGAGCTTGTAACCCTCTCCTAGGTTTTTCTTGGCAAGATTTACTTCAAGAAGGTTTGCCACCATTGCTTTCCTCTTAGGCTGAGAAAGCATAACTTGCCAGTAGGTTTTCATGGCTGGTCTGCTGGAATCTTAGTCCAACACTCACATCACTACACCATGTTGTCTCTCATTGGAAAGATTTCTTCAAAGTGGGTTTGCCTTTCTCTGAGGCTGAGAGAGTATGACTTGCTCAAGGTCACCCACTGGGTTTCCTTTGCTAAGTGGGGATTCGAACCCTGGTCTCTCAGAGTCCTAGTCCTGCACTCAAACTACTATGCTGTACTGACTTTCATGAGACTCTTCCTTACAAACAAGACCTTAAATCTGGAATGGGCAACTGTGTCTGGAGCCACTTTCTCCCTCATGCCCTTCCAGTAGACCACAGGGAATTGTCACATCCAAATTGGAAGTGATGCGATACCGTTCCAGGTTTCACTTTTGGCCAAAAATGTCTGGTGTTTTTGTTTGCTTGTTTGTTTGTTTGTTTTTTGGGGGGGTTGCATTTGGGGAGGCGAAGATGATGTGGGTAGTGGGTGGGGGTAAATTTATTCAAATTGCCACATTTTGTTTGGACTTTTTAAAAAAGATCTGAATGGGGCAGGGGGCTTTGGATGTTTCCTGTGGAGATCGAGGCTTGTAAGATATAGGCTGGGAGCCTCATGTGGATGAGACATCTCCAAGCCCCCCTATCCTCCACTGCTCTGCTTAGGTCCTGCAGATTCATGTCCATGACCTCCCTCTCTTTCTATTACCCTCTACCTTTCCCAGCATGATTGCCTTTTCTAATGAATCATGGCTTCTCATTATGAGTGAATATAGTTTCCCTGGTAAATACAGAGCAGAGGTGGGCCAAGTTCATCCAAGTTCATCTCAAAGCCCTTGACCCCTCCTCACCTTGCACTTTTTCTAGTTTTAACAAAGGAAAATTCTCTCTCCTGAAACCTCACTTTTTAAAGGACCCTTTGCGCTATACCCATTTTTCAATACCAGAAAATCCAGCCACTTCTGGATTTTTTGCGGGGGGAAGGCATTAGCAATTCTGACAGTCTGGGCAAACCCCAGAGAATCCAAGGGGCAGATAACTGGCCCCTGGCACTGCCACAGTTGCCAAACCCAGCATAGAGGTTTCTACTTTGTAGGCTTTTGCCAATTGATCCTGATATAAATTTAAGTTTGGACCTCAGATGGGGAGGGAGGCTTCACTTGATTCATTCCTTTTTGATGCTTGAACTTTGTGTGTTGTGTGAGTTGCGTGCCTCCAAGTCGTTTCCAGCTTATGGAGACCCTATCACAAGGTTTTATTGGCCAGTTTCTTCAGAGGGGTTTGCCACTGCCATCCTTTGAGGCTGAGAGCATGTGACCTGCCCAAGCAATCAAGCAAAAACATTTACATGCATCCAAGCATTTAAAGATATTTTTTCCTGACCTTTTATCAGCTGTTTTCATTTCTAGTCTATTTTGGCAGATTGTGGGCCTTTACAGACTGCCAGAAATAATGCAGCTTGAGACCACTTTAACTGTCCTGGCTCAGTGCTAAGGAATTATGGGAATTGTATTTTTTCTGGGACATTGAGCCTTCTCTGTCAGAGAGCTCTGGTGCCACAACAAACTACAGTTCCCATGATTCCTTAGCACTGAGCCAGGGCAGTTAAAGTGGCCTCAATCTGCATTATTTCTGGCAGTCTGTAAAGGCCCTGTATTTAACTTTCTTTGAGGAGGGGGGGGGACTTGTATAGTTGCTGTCTCTTTGGAATCCATTTCAATGAAGGGAAAATCAATCAGCTAGTTCAATAAATCCTTAGAACCGTCGTCACAATGCTGAAAGCTTCCTTCACTTAATGCTGAGAACCACTGTGGGGTAGTAAAAGTGCAGCTGGTGGTTTCATTGTTATGGTCCCACAACTGCACCCTTGGTTTTCATGGCAGCCTCCTTTACAGATTTTTCAAGTGCCAGTAACACTTGGCAGAACTTTGGAGAAGGGTACTGTGAAAACAAGGGTGGCATTACTGCCCCGCAACAACAGTATGGACACCAAACCTGGTATAGTGGCTAGAGTGGCCTGCTTTTCTGTGGCAAATCAGTTCTGGAATATCCTCTTCTCAGAGGCTCAACTGATACCAATGCTGGTGCCATTCTGGTGCCAAGTCAAAACAGGGCTTTTGATTAAAGCCTTTGGGTGCTAATTGCTTTTACCCAAATGGGTTACGGCAGGGGTAGGCAACCTTTCCCCTTTAAGGGCCGAGGGACTTCAGCTCCCAGAATCCCAGGAGCTATTGGCCAACATGGGACTATTGGCCAACATGGCTGAGGCTTCTGGGAGCTGAAGTCCCTCGGCCCTTAAAGGGGAAAGGTTGCCTATCCCTGGGTTACGGTAATATTATTTTCAATGGTTTTAAAGTGTCTGAGTTTTGGTGAGAAATGATTTAATATATTTTTAGTCCTCGAAAACTGTGATTGTTACAGTTGTCCCTCCATATCCACAAATTCTTCATCCACGGATTGAAAATATTCCAAAAAGATATAAATTCCAAAAAGCAAACCTTGATTTTGCAATGTTGTGATTTTGCATAAGGGGCACCATTTGACTATGCCATTGTATTTCACAGGAACTGAGCATCCACAGATTTTGCTATCCACGGGGGGTCCTGGAACCAAACCTCAGAGGACACCAAGAACCCACTGTATTTATTACCTTAAACTGAGTTGATCTCACTACCCTGAGATCTTCAGATATAGGTTGAACATAGCTATTTAAATAAATAAATAAGGATTTGGAGGTCTGACTTCTAGTTTTCACTGAGTTATGAAAAACTCACTAGATCATCTTGGGCCAGTCATTCTCTTTGTCCTTTTCCACCTCACTTACACAGCAAGGTTACTGTGAGGAGGGGACCCATGTAGCTTACAGCAGGAAATGTTAAATAAAAATGGAACCAACAAATAAATAAGTTGATTTGACAAATTGTGTGTCTATGTAGCAGGGAAAGAGAGCATACATTTGATTTTTCTTTAATTGTCTTTTCTTTTTCGTTGTCATCATGTGCCTCCAAGTCATGTTTGACATGGCAACCCAAAGGCATCATGGGGTTTTCTTGGCAAGTTTCTTCAGTTTTTTGTTTTTTGTTTTTTTTTTACCATTGCCATCCTCTGAGGCGGAGAGAGTGTGACATGCCCAAGGTCACCCAGTGAGATTTTAATGCTCAAGAGGGAAACTGAACCCTGATCACTGAGCCAGGGCAGCTGAAGTGGTCTCAAACGGGATTATTTCTGCAGCAGGTTTTGAACCCTTGTCTCTAGAGTCATAGTCCAATGCTCAAACTGCTACACCACGCTGATTCTCAGGGACTCATTATAAACTCCCAGAATCCCCCAGAATTGTCAGCAGAATACCGGGAGTTGCAGTCCCAACAGTTCCTTTTGCCAAGCTAACTTTCTAGTCTGTGAAGAGGACTTGTCCCAGGTGTGCTGTGCTCTCGGGGCCACATTCTGAGAAATTCCCAGAAGCCAGGCAAGCTAGGATGGAGAGAAACCTGGTCTCCAGGGAGAAGGATGACAGCTGCACCTCTTTCCCAGCGCCTAGTGTCAGCTAATTGACAGAGCCTCTCTGACGTCAACCAGGCTGGAAAATGCTCCCCTGCCTTGCCCTGCTGGGAGATTAAGATCTTACCAAAACAAAAGGGAGGTGGCGGTGGGTTGGAAACCTGGATGGAAAAAAATGAAAGAAAAGAAAACACAGACAAGATGTTGCCAAGATAAACCACTCGAGAGGGACAGACAGGACCCCTGGGAGAGGCCTCCCCCCTGCAAATGAAAGATTCGTCAGAGCCTTCAAGAGGAGGTGGAGAAACCCAATCCACCTTGGACAGCTCCTCTTGGCCAGGCTGTGCGCCACCTTTGAAAGTTTAATGAGTGCATATTTTCAACATTAGGCCAGAGAGACGATGAGAGCAACAGTTGATCCCCGGGAAGGAGGCTGGCCTGAGCCGTCAGCCTCTGAAAAAGACAACCAACTGTGCAGAGCTGATGACATCAGAAGAATAGCAGTGTGTGACCCGCACTTAGGGTTGCCATATTCCAGTCCTTCATAGCCGAGCATCTAATTTGCAAATTATGCACATTATTGTAAGTATGCAGATTACTAACTTGCATTTGGATTGTGCAAATTCAACACATTAATTGTTACATTTTTCTACTGTTACGTTTCAACCTCAGTACCAGGACCAAGCTAAGAGCTATCTTTTTACTTCTTTTCTCCCCTAGCTAATGTGAAGAGAGGAAGGCTTCCAAGCAGCCCCAGAAAGTAAAGGGACTTCCTTTACTCTCTTGAGGCTGTTTAGAAACAAAGTTCCACTGTGCTGCCTAGCTCTAGGTTCAAGCCCTTGAAACATACATGGCATAGCACGAGGCCATCTCTGCTTGCCTCCTTTCCTTTCCTGCCTTCTGGGCCAGCTGGGGGAACTGGGGAGGGAATGGAAGAATAAAGTGGCAACGCTATGCCTATGCGGTAACAACAGATGAAGCTCCTGCCAGTGCCAGTCTTCTTGCACAATTTCCTGCTCCATCACCACTGGTACATTTTAAACTACCCATTGGCCTGTGATGAAAGAGAAATCTGGGATTTACTGCTTCAACTGGCCCAGCCAGCTGGGACATTTTTTAGTCCCTTCAATCTGGGATTTTACAGGTTTTCCAGGACAAATGGCAACCCTACCTGTGCTGTGTGGCTGGACTGCAACTCCCATCAGGCCTGATCAGCACAGCTGTTTGGTGAGAGACTCTGGGAATTTCAGTCCCACAACACCGGAAGGGCCATGAGTGCTCACCTCTCTGTTAAGGTGGAAGGAGCAAAAAAAAAAAAAAAAAAAGGAGAAAAATGAAGTCGCCATCAAGTTTGTATAATTGGCAGCAGGTCTCCAGAGCTTCAGACAAGAGTCTAGCTCAATGCTACCTGGAAATGCTGGAAATTGAGTCTAGGATCTTCTAGCTGCCAAGCAGGGAGCTACAGTTCCCCCCCAGGACAGCAGTGAGCAACTAGCCAATTCCCAGCTCCAGATCTGCTGTGTTTCTCAACCCAAAATGCATCTTTCCAGAAGTGGAAGTGACCAGAGGTTAACTTCATTCTGCACCCCATATATACTCAAGCAAGGCCCAACATGTCATCCTTTTTGCCAGGGGTGGGGTGACCTTCCAGTATGGTCTGTTTGCCATAAAAACTGGTGAAGGTTGCCCAGCCCTACCCTAGGAACATAGGAAGCTTGCATATACAGAGTCAAAGCAGTAGCTCAGGGGTAGGCAACCTTTCCCCTTTAAAGGCTGAGGGACTTCAGCTCCCAGAATCCCAGGAGCTATTGGCCAACATGGGACTATTGGCCAACATTGCTGAGGCTTCTGGGAGCTGAAGTCCCTCGGCCCTTAAAGGGGAAAGGTTGCCTACCCCTGGTCTACATTAATTGGCAGTAGCTTCTAGAGTTTCAAATAAAGGTCTTTCCCAAGCCTACCTGAAGATGCTAGAGATTGTATGCAAAGTATGGATAGAGAGCTCCATCTATTGGTATCTGTGTCAGTGTGTTTGTTTCTAAATCTGCATCCATCAGGCATTTTTTAAAAAGAGCATGAAAATGGCACTACCTTGGAATGTATTTTTCTTCAAAGGACACACATATATGCATTTTTATTTTCCTGCCTATGTGTGCACACTTTTGTACAATGGGCCCTTGGTATTTGCTGAGGGTTGATTCCAGGACTACCCCCACCACCCCATGGAAATCAAAATTTGTGGATGCTCATGTCCCATTAAATAGAATGGATAGTAAAATGGTGTCCCTTATATAAAATGGCAAAATCAAGGTTTGCCTTTTAGAATTTAGAGAGAGAGAGAGTGAGAGAGAATATTTTCAAGCCCTAAATGCTTGCATGGATAAAGAATCCGTGGATATCGAGGGCTGGCTGTACACATGTTAACCTAAAACACACACTTTAGTATACTTTTTGGTAGTTTTTCTTTGGAGCAAAAAACTATATTACAAAATTCAGAGAAACTTGAAAACCAAATACCTGTATGTCAAGCCATCTGTTAACCATCTGTAAATCTAGGGAATGCAAGTCTGGTCTATTTATGGAAAAATGCAGTGTGAATGAAATTTTCAAGCATCCCTCCTGCAAAGTGTGCTCTACAGCTGACCTGTAACCTTCACCCTCCAAAGACACATGTCTATGGCAAACCAGCACCACATGACCACCTACCCATAATTCAGGAGCTCTCCCTTCTGTATATTCAACCACTAAGAGACGATAGCTTAGTGAGATGAGGGGCCGGGGCCTTCTCAGTGGTAGCGCTACTACTACTTAAAATTTTTAGTTAGTTCTAGACATTCTAGAACTCACTACGGAAGTCAGACAATCCCATTTGGGGAGAAAAGTTGTAAGCCGCCCCGATTGTGCTCAGAGGGGTGGGGTATTAAATAAAAATTATTATTATTATTATTATTATTATTATTATTATTATTATTATTATTATTATAAAAATAAATAAAATAGGCAAACAATAGCAATAGCAATAGCAGCTTCATTTATATACCACTTCATACCATACTATGCAGTCTCTAAGCAGTTTGAAACTGTAAGCTAACTGGCCCCAACAAGCTGGGTCCTCATTTAGCAACCTCAGAAGGATGCAAGCCTGAGTCAAGCCTGAGCCCTGGCTGGTATTGAACTCACAACCTTATGGTTTGGGAGTGAGAGTGGGTGCAGGACAGGCATTTAACCACTGCGCCACCAGGGCTCTTGCAAGGGTGGGATGGAATGATGAATCTGAAATTCTGAACAGAAAGCAATAATCAGATCTTGCAAAATTCAGAAGGTATTTTTGAAAGTAATTTGTTGTAGTTATTGGCATGAATCCTATTACACAGGTCTGCAAAACTGGGGGTTGTAGAAACTTTTTTTTAAAAAAATGTATGCTGGTTTTCTAGGGATCTGGCTTTCAAAATCCAAAAAATGACCTCAGATTTGCTCCACTGTGTACAGTTTTTTCAGTTTTCCCATTGGTCATGCAAAGAAATATCTTGCAAAGAGTACGAAAGGATTTAAAAATACCAAACAACTACAATATGTAGGGGGTGGGTGGGAATCATCACAGGAAAGTGTTATTTGTCCCACAGAGTAAAACCACTGAATCAAGGGGACTTACCTAAGTGTTAACTTACCAACTTACCATTGATTCAGTGGATGTACTCTTGTTGACACTAGAGACTAAGGTCCAAATCACACTGCAGAAATAATCCAGTTTGAGACCATTTTAACTGCCCTGTCTCAGTGGTAGGGACTCCTGGGAATTGTAGTTTATTGTGGCACCAGAGCTCTCTGATAGAGAAGGCTAAATGTCTCACAAAGCTACAGTTCCCCAAATTCTCTAGCACTGAGCCAGGGCAATTAAAGCGGCCTCAAACGGGATTATTTCTGCAGTATGTTTTGGACCTTAAGAGCATTTGGATCATTTCAAGGCCCCAAGAGCAATACTGTAATCACATTATTGTTGCTGTTGTTTAAAAAGGCACAGTTTATGTTCCTATTTCTCAAAAGTAACTAAAGTATATACTTTAAAGAAACAATGCTGAATATTCCATGCCATTGGTCTATAGCAGGGGTAGGCAACCTTTCCCCTTTAAGGGCCGAGGGACTTCAGCTCCCAGAAGCCTCAGCCATGTTGGCCTATAATAGTCCCATGTTGGCCAATAGCTCCTGGGATTCTGGGAGCTGAAGTCCCTCGGTCCTTAAAGGGGAAAGGTTGCCTACCCCTGGTCTATAGTTTAAAACACACACTTCTCCCACCTGCCTCATTGTTACTTAAATATACACCACAGAGCACAGAACAGCAGAATGAGGCACAGCACAAAACAGCACATGAACCATGTGATATTCCTCCTCCAACCTTTAATAAGGCCACAGCCATTTAACCAGAAAATGCATAACTATAACTAAAAGTTACAGTTACATTATCGCGTTACATTGCAATCCTACTGTCGATTAGTTATACCTTTTCTTTTACTAGAGAAAGGGGATTACAGTGGCCTATCCACCTTCACCACTTTCAGGGGAGCAGGACCCCATAACAATGGAAAAAACACAAATAAAAAAACTAATTTTTCGTTTCCTGAGAGAATACCTCTCTAGGAATCTTTAGGTTGTCCAACATCTGCCACAGGTTGACCATAGATAGAATCATGCTGGAGGACCTACAAATGCCTAAAGAAGTGTTTTCTCTAGGAATTTCTTGGTCCCCCAGTGCAACTTTATAGTCAACTTCCAGCACAGTTGCACAAAGCTGCAAACAGTCAAATCTGCAAACAGTCAAAGCCATAAATATGTAGGGCCAACTGCAATTGCAAATACATTGTTGGTGCAACTAGTTGTTGTTGCAACTAGTAGCTAATTACCAATATGTTGTTATTTATAACTAGATACTTCCAACCTCTAGCCAGAGGATGTGGGAATGACATTTGAAGTGGGGGGAAATGTTAATCACAATTTTAACTTCTGCTAGTTACAGGGTTGTAAACCCCAGAAGGGTGATCTGTAACATTTTCTAATAAATAAGTGAAAAGAAATAAATGAAGGTGTGTGAGGAGTGAGAATTCCCAAATGAACACCAACAGCTCATGAAAAATGCCCTTTCAGTTTTTGTGGCAGCTCCGGTTCCAACAGGGCGCTGTCCCAGGTTCTGACATAAAAGCAAAGAAAGCAGCCGAGTCTGCTTGCAATGTTATATGTTCAGCAGAGGCCAGCTCTACTGTTCCACAGAGAGTTTGGTTCCAGGGCCCCTCGTGGATACCAAAATCCATGGATGCTCAACTCCCATTAAATACAATGGCATAGTAAAATAGCGTCTCTTATATAAAATGGCAAAAAATCAAGGTTTGCTTTTTGGACTTTTTATATTATAAAAAATATTTTCGTGCCCTGGATGTTTGGGCCCATGGATAAATGCGTGGATAGGGAAGGCTGACCATACACAGGTTAAAACACAATTAAACAATCAGAATAAAATAAAATAAAATTGTGTTAAAACATAGGCAGGCACGCATAGCTGCAGTAGAGTCAGGAGACTGGAATCCCGTTATTTCCCAGTTCAGGCTATTGCATTGTTTAGTGCAGCTATGCTGCAGAAACATAACACTAAAAACGTGTGTTTCTCCAGCCCTCCTTCACCATTCTGTCAATGCCAACGTTGCTTTAAAAAGCATCCACCGTCCTAGACAGAGGCAAAGGGGGGCTGGGATATTAAAAGACTTTGTGAAAAAACAACTTCTTTGTCAGAGGTTTTGTTAACTGAGGTATGCCTATATAGAGGCAAACCAGCAAGCCACCTCCTTTGGTGTGGTCTATGTGGATATGCAGCAGCTCAATTGGGCTTCTGTCAGTCCTTCCCATCCCTACCTAGAAAAGCTGGGAACTGAAGCTGGGACCATTTGCATGCAAAAGAGGTGCTCTGCAACTCAGCTATGGCCCCTCCCAAACCGAGTTAGAGGCCAAGAGGCATTTTCCCCTCCATTTGCAAGGCAGATTTCCAGTGCAATGTATGTAGCTTTGCAACATTTGCATTTCTCCCCATACAAAGCTTGTGCATTAACTCTTGTCTAGGGATGGAGGAGGAGGAATCTGTTTTGCTTTCTCCACTGTTTACATTTCATCACATATAAATTTATTCTGTTCCATTTTCACACGTGCATTGTTGGGGTTTTTTTTGCAGGTTTTTTTTTTTTCATGGCCAAAAATTGTGAGCATTTTTGTACACATTTTCCCTGATATATATGTTTCGGCAAGGATTTTTCCTGAATATGTACTTTTTTGGGGGGTACACTGTTTCTCTTGTATGCATTTTGTACACCATTTTGGGCAGAAAAGTGGTATAAATGAAATAATAATAATAATAAACAGATTGCTCTTGCAGCACCTTTGAGACTAGCTGAAAGAAAGAAGTTGGCAGCATGAGATTTTGTAGACTTAAGTCTACTTTTGAAGAAGTAAACTTTAATCTAGGAAAGCTCATGCTGCCAACCTCTTTCTTTCAGTTAGTCTCAAAAGTGCTGCAAGATCTCTACATACTGATTCTACAGACTAACACGGATAGAAATGCGCTACAAAATTTGGAAAAGTATAAAAACCAGCAGGTAATTGCATTCCGGTTCAAGTATTCGTTTTGGAAATGCAAATTAATTCATTTTGTATTAAAATATGAAGCGAAACCATTAACAACATCTGCCCTATCAGGTAAGCTTAGGAGGGACTCAATCCAGGGTCTCCCATATCCCAGTTCATCATCCAAAGCATCACAACACAGAGACTCTCTGAAACAAGCACACTGAGAATGAATAGGTTTTCCTGGCTCAGTTCAAGACCACCCTAAACACCCCCACTCATCTGATTTTGGAAGCTAAGCAGAGTTGGGCTTGGTTTGTACTTGGATGGGAAACTACCAGGGAACACTAGGGATCTTTGGCTAGGCAAGAATTCTGTCTGAAAGCTCAGAGCGCACCTGCCCATAAGAGATGGCAAAACTGAGCCGGTTGTGCCAATAGTCTACAGTGGGTCCTAGTTTGCTTCCAGGACCCCCATGGGTACCAAAAATCTATGTATGCTCAAGTCCCATTGTAGGCAATGGCATAGTAAGATGGTGTTACTTATATAAAATGGCAAAATCAAAGTTGATTTTTAAAATATTTTCAAACTGTGGATGCTTGAATCTGTGGATAAAAAAAATCTGTGGATATGGAGGGCTGACTATATTTCCTAAGAGGCTGAGCACTTTGTGTTCTTTAATGGATTTTCCAAATATCAACACAAAAATGAGGAAAAGGGAAAATACATAGGATGTGATCGTGGACCAGGCAAAACATAAGCTTACTACAAGCCCCTCAAAATTCTTACTTGGAAGTTGCAGCTGTAAATGCACATTTGACTGTGGCTAAAGCAGTAAGATCTTCTGCCTATTTTCTTCTCACTATTGGATTATACATCTTTTTTGCTTCACAAGAGCACGCAGGATCAGGAATATAGGGCTATAGTTGAGAAGCCACAACACTTGCTGATTCTCTGAGGTACAGACACTCTTTTGATCCGCAATGCTGCACAGTACACAATCAACTGCGTATGTGTGAAGTGATTTTTAAAAGCAAACATGTGCTTATACTTTAGGGGTGGGACTCATGCAGCCTGGCCGATGTTGTTGTTGTAGTTGTTGGTGGTGTGTGCCTTCAAGTCATTTCTGATTCATGGCGACCCTAAGTCATGGGGTTTTCTTGGGTTTTTTTAATATTTGTTCAGAGAAGGTTCACAAGGGCCTTCCTCTGAGGCTGAGAGGTGGACTTGCCCAAGGTGGGTTTCCATAGCCAAGTCGGGATTTGAACTCTGCTCTCCAGAGTCACAGTCCAACACTCAAACCACTACAGCACTGGACTGCAACTCCCAGCATCCCTAGCAAGGGCAGACGAAACATGCAATTCAGCATTCAAAGGACCATTTGGTTTCCTTTCAAAAGCAGCTACTAGCTACATGCTGGGTGGGGTGGAGGGTCCTATTACAGGTTCCCTGACAGCTTCCTAGGGATCTCTAGCATCAATTAGCAGCTTGCAAAGAGATTAAATATCCCCAATGCCATGGTGTTGTGCCTCCCCTCAAGGATTCTTCATCAGATACAGGGAAGAGAGCCGGGGGGGGGGGTCAGATTAGAAGAAATCTCACAGCCCCCCTACCCCAAGAGAAGTGTTGACAAAAAAGACTAGCTCAGACCCTCCATCTCTGAAACGCTGTCTGGCTACAAGTTCTCCTTCAGAATTTCTCAATGATTGAGAAAAACATGACGGATAAATTCTGGTCAGCTGGGTGAGACCAGGAGACATTGCCTTTTATAAGTTTAAATTAAATTTTTGCTGTGCTTGTACGTCATCCTGAGATGCTGCGCTCTAACATAGGATAGAAATATTTTACTATAGATATAAAATAGATAAGCCATGCAGTTACTCTGATTGGTACTTGAGACAAGATCCTTTCTGGCTCTTAAGTTCTCCTGTATCTCTCTTCAGAACCAATTCTCTGCATTCTTTCTGGCCTGAACCACTTTATAACCTCATTTATTGCTGAACTTCTTGAAATTCCAGCCCGGAGTGATTACTTGGCACTTGACCTTGGGCTGCTGCTGGCAACCTCCGCTCTTCGCTTTGCTGGCCTTCGGTACATTTGGCTTGGTAATTGCTTGGCTTTCTTAGAACTCCTGCTTGCTCTCATTTGATGCCATCTGGCAGAATTTGGTAGTGACCAAGGATGAACTAATGTCAGGTCAGGACAAATTGTTTCCAATCCCATTACTAGTGGTACACAAGCTGTATGGCAGGAGAACCAGGACCAAGTGAACCACAGTAGCGGTACTGCAGTCCCAGCTCCAACATGGAACACCTCCATCTCCACCACCACCCCCCAAATGAAATTTATCTAGCTTCAGATAAATTTCCAGCACTTTTTTTTAGCTCAATGTTCACTATACAGTCAGCCCTCCATATCTGCAGCTTTGATTTCTGCAGATTTGATTATTCATGGATTTGATGAATATATTTTCTCTAGGAATCTGTAGTTCCTCCAACATGACTCTGTAGTCAACATCAGCCAGAAGTCATGCTGGACGACCTACAGATTCCTAGACAGAAACTTCTCTAGACTTTTGGAGGTCTCTCATTCATAGGGTCACCATAAGTTGATGTTGACTTGATAGCAGTCAACAGCCACTACCACTGGCTGAAGAGCTAGTCTGGTTGCCTAATATTGAACCTGAGGCTAGTAACCAGGAACCTACAAAACCAGAGTCACATCCCTCACAATTGTATCCTCCCCTAGCCTATAAAGTCAAGTATCTTCCACTCTACTCTCCCTGGTCAATGGGTTTAGGACAGGGGTAGGAAACCTTTCCCCTTTAAGGGCCGAGGGACTTCAGCTCCCAGAAGCCTCAGCCATGTTGGCCAATAGTCCCATGTTGGCCAATAGCTCCTGGGATTCTGGGAGCTGAAGTCCCTCGGCCCTTAAAGGGGAAAGGTTGCCTACCCCTGGTTTAGGACCACACTAGGCAGGAAGCCAGAGCAAGGAGGACAAACTTATGGCTTGTTGGTCCTTGAATATATCAGTCTTGAAGAGGTGGTGAGCTTGTGAGAGGTAGATGATGGGGGGGATGCAAGGGCCAAAATCTGTGGTATCTCTCTGGAAGTAGCTGTAAGTCATGATGATTCCAGCACCAGATTTGGGGTGAGTTCAGCACTTCCCCCCAGTATAGACACACTCTCTCAGCCTGACCTATCCCACAGGGTTTTGGTTGTTGTTGTTTGGTAGTTGAAGGGCAAAAGCAAAGCCATGCACCCCACTATGAGCTCACTGGATGAAAAATGGATATAAATGCAGCAAAGAAATATATGTGTAGGCATATTAGAGTAACAATTTTTTTAATATTATGGCAAGACATTTCAGATTCCATCTTCTTTGGCTACTTTGAATAAAGGTAAGCAATGACCACCTTGGATACAGCTTACTTTTATTCCAAGCAGCTGAAGGAGGCAGAAGCCAAAACGTCTTACCATAATATTCAAGCATTTTCTGTTTTGTTGATCATTCTAATAAATATATATTCCAACGATTGCATTCATCTGGAATCCAGAACAGATTTGTCTGAAGTGCTGTTTGAGGTTTTAAAAATTGCACAAACAGATAGGATGTAGGCACTGCACAGTTATTTTAGTTTCACACCACTTTAACTGGCACAGCTCTATCCTATGGTATCCTGAGATTTGTAGTTTGATGAGAGAATTAAAAGCAAGACAGTGTGGTGTAGTAGTCTGAGTGATGGACTGGGACTCTGGGAGACCAGGTTTTGAATCCCTGCTTGGGTATGGAAACCCACTGGGTGGTCTTGGGCAAGTCACACTCTCTCAGCCTCAGAGGAAGGCAAGGCAAACCCCCTCTAAATAGCTCTTAAGGAAAAACCCATGATAGGTTCACTTTAGGAGCTCCATAAGTCATAAATTACTTGAAGGCACACAACAACAATGAAGGAATTAATAGGCACTCACACTCTTTAGAATTCTAAAAGCCTCACCAAACTACAAATCCCAGGATAGGACAGAGCAATGTCAGTTAAAATGTGTGTGTCTGATACAGCTATGTAATGCAGCTACGCTCATGTTCCCAGTCCACCTTCAGCATTTATTTGAGCAAGCTACTCCCTTGGAGCTTTCCATGGTACTGCAACTTACCTGGCTTCACAAGTTCCTGCAATGATCACATCGGGCACATCTACACTGTAGAAATAATGCAGCTTGATGCCATTTAAAGTACTGTGGTTCTATCCTATGGAATCTTGGGATTTGTAGTTTTGCAATGTTTTTAGCCATCTCTGTCAAAAAGTGCTGGTGCCTCACAAAACTACAAAATCCCAGGGTTCTGTAGGATGGCGCCATGGCAGTTAAAGTGTGATTAAACTGCATTATTTCTACAGTGTAAATGCACCCTATATTCCCTTCTTATTAGGTGGGCCATGGCAAAACAAATTTCTAAAATGAGATCATAGGGCCCTGTTGGCTGGTCTTCAAAGCACTCCCTGCTTAAACAGGAATGCTTTCCTACTCCGAGCAGCCTCACCGCAACCCAGAAGTGGGAACTTTCTAGGCTCCCATTACATACATGCAACATGTTTGCAGGGCTCCATGTGTTCGCTCTATTTCTGATGTTCAGGCTTGAGTGCCCATGCTTTTATGTAGTCCAAGCAATACCATGTGTGCAAAAAAAGGCCCAGAGAAGTACAAAAAATATTTGTTAGGAGGAACTAAAAGGGGGTAAATCTAATCATATACTCATAAAGAATGAATGACATGTTGACTGACTAGCAAGGAGGACAGAACATTGGTCAGAAATGAAAATAAAACTGGAATACCAGGCTGACTGACTAGAATAGTGAACAGAAGTGTCCCATGCTGCAACATTTTATTGCAGGTCCCACTTACACCAGACAAGGGATAGGGAGCCTTGGATTCTCCTGTTCCCATTATTCCCAATCTTCTACCATGCTGGTGGCAGTTCCCCAACCTTGTAACAGTCTGTCTCTATGACAAAGTGTTGCAGTTGATACCACAGAAGCCAGGATCAGGAATCAAACTGATTTAAAAGATCAGAGAGTTGGGCCAATGCTGGCAACATGAATTTCAGTAGTGGGAAATGTAAGGTAGTGCATTTGAGAAGGGAAAATGAACATGAAATGCATGTAGTGTTCTGATCAAGGGAAGCAATAGTACAAATATGGGATTAGAGTCACCTGGCTTGACAGCAGTACATGTGAAAAAGAACTAGGAATCTTACTAGTTGTTCTTTTTAACTGCCTTTAAATCATTTCTGACCCTAAGGTGAACCTATCATGGGGTTTTCTTGGCAAGATTTGTTCAGAGGAGGTTGCCCTTACCTTCCCCTGAGGCTGAGAGCATGTGATTTGCTCAAGGTCACCCAGTGGGTTTCACGACTGAGCTGGGAATCTTAGTAAATGACAAGCCAAACATGAGTCAACAGTGTGATGCAGCAGCCAACAAAAGAGAAGCCAATGTAATTCTAGGCTGCATCACAAGGACTGTAGTGTTCTGATCAAGGGAAACAATAGTACAAATCTATTCTGGTTTGGTCAGACCTAACCTGGAATACTTCATCCAGTTTTGGGCACCACAGTTCAAGAAGAATAGTGACAAGCTGGGAATTCCCAAGGCAAGATGCATCTAGAAATGCAAATTATTGGAACCTGCCAGTAGCCACACTAGTTGAAGATGCTGGGAACCGTCGTTAAAACATCAACTTTTCCAAGCTCCCCACAGCTCCATATGGCTGGTCACTGCCACATAAATTTGTGTGCTTTTGAAATAAGAATTGCCTGCACGAATCCCAGAAGGAAAATGTTACAAAATGCTTACCCATGAAAGCAGGACACAAATTCGTGTCAGCAATTTCCATGTACCCTTAACTTCTTAGAGGCCCTCTTGCAAGGCGGGATTTATGGCTTTCCTTGATAAAGCCAATGACACATTTTTTTCTCCTTCTTCATTTTAAAAGTCAAGGCTGTTTTGTCCATCTGTTTAACCCCTTAATACTAGCTTGGCCTTGGTAAATATTTTTGTATGGTGACCTTTAAAAGCCTCTGGCCCACCAAGATTTGGTGACTTCTCTTACTGGGATAGGCACCTTGTTGCCTTCCAGATGTTCTGGACTACAACTCCCACAATTCATTTACTAATGGCTATTGAAAACCACTGCTTTAGGGCAGGGCCAGCTGCCTGATAGGAATTCCATTTGTATTTATGTTACTAAATCAAACATTACAGCCCAAGCCCCACTAGTCTTCAGTGCAATTCAATCTCTCACAAGGAAACACATCTAGATAGCTCTTGGTCTCAACTTTTAAATACTATAACCAGACATAAGAGAACCAGTGTGGTGTAATGGTTAAGAGTGTTGGACTAGGACTCCAGGAGGCCAGGGTTTGAATTCTCACTCAGCTAAATGTTTTAATTTGTTGTTTTACTTTTAGATTGTACGCCACAGGCAGGCTTTTTATATATTCTGGATTTTTTATTTGGTTTTGTACAGCGCCGTGTACATCTACGGCGCTTAATAAATAAAGCTAATAATAATAATAATAATAATAATAATAATAGCTATGGAAACCAAGTGTGTGGCCTTGGGCAAGCCATACTCTCTCAGCCTCAGAGGAAGGCAAACATCCTGTAAACAAATCTTGCCCAGAAAATCCCAGGATCACTTTAGGGTTTCCAGAAGTCAGAAATGACTTGGAAGCACACAACAATGACAATCAGACATAAATATGTGCAGTTCCAGGGAGAAAATGTGCATCCCTAATACGTATAACATTTGTGCAGTTCAAAAACTCATGTCAGACAAAAGTTGCATTTCTGCTGCCAAGTTCTCAGTTCTGAAGATTTTCTCCCACTCCGTGTAGGCTCTGAAACATCATGAGATATGACTCTAATAAACAAAGCATGTGGGTGCACACAAGAGAAATGCATGGGTGTGATGCCATGCGGTGCATGCTACATGTACGAATGAGAACTGCATTCCACTGTAGTTCCAAATTTACCTTTCAAAATGCCCTGCACCTTGCCCCTCTTACAGCTGAGGGAAGTGGGTGCATATAATATTGTCCTTCTTTCTCATGTTTATTAGTGAATGTGTGCTTCAACTATCATTCCTTGTGTTTGCAAGAACAAAATCTAAAGTGTCAGGAAAAAAAAATCAATAATGTTTGGAGAGGCTGACAATGACCCAAATAAGATACAGAATGCTGCACTATTTTAACAGCATATCTTAGAATTGTAGAGTTGGAAGGGACCACAAGTCCAACCTGTTACCATTGAAGGAGTCCACAGCTAAACTATCCCTGAACAGGGATCTAATTCTTCACCAGTTTTCTTCCCAAAGGAAGCAATGAGTAATCTGAGCATTTTTTTCCACACTAGGAGAAGGCCTTCCAAACCTGTACAGTTTTTGAAGGTTATCTACACTTCAGGACTTATGCAGCACAAAATTCACAATGGTATTTTTGCTCAGAGAAAAAGTATTTTTTATGCAAGAAAAAACATTTCCACACAGAGAATAAAATTTTACCATGGAATATTATTTTCTGTACAAAAAACATTTTTTCCAACCAGAAAAAGCTTTTTTTCTGCACAAAACCACCATGTACAAACTTTGCACAAAGTCCCAAACTGCAAAGAATCTCATCATTCCAGGTTTCTTCTCATCAGGGTTCATTGACACTCAAGAAACACACTTTTTGACCAATTTTAAAATATTCTTCCCATTTTTATTCCTGAGAGGTGGCTATTCACTTTCTGTATGAAGGCCTCCAACAAATGAGAGTTCACCACCTTCTAAAGTAATTTTATTCTACCATCAAACAGCTCTTACCATCAGGAAATTCTTCCTAATGTTTAGTCAGAAAGATTCTCCTTGATTTTAATTTGAATCCAGTGGTTCAGGTCCTATTCTATGGAACACCAAAAAAAAAAAAAAAAAAAAAGAAACTTACCGGTATTCCATCAACCAAATGATAACCCTGACTTTCATACTACCTCACAGTTCTCTCTGTAACCCATAAAAATATGCAAAGAAACTGACACCCTGAATGTTCGTTTATGTATTTACACATGTAGGTTGCATATCCCTTATCCGGAATTCCAAAATCCCAAATACTCCAAAATCCAAAATTGTCCACATGGGTGGCTCAAATAGTGACACCTTTACTTTCTGATGGTTCAGTGTACACAAACTTTGTTTTGTGTACAAAATTATTAAAAATATTGTGTATAAAATTACTTTCAGGTATACAAGGTGTATACAAACCATAAATGAATTCCATGCTTAGACTTGGGTAGCATCTCCAAGATATCTTATGTATATGCAAATATTCAAATCTGTGATCCAAAAAAAGATGAAATCCCAAACACTTCTGGACCCAAGCATTTTGGGTAAGGGGGACTCAATCTAAATTTATAACCCTCTTAGTTCTAATTATTTCAAAGCAGTGTACAGCAATAATAAAATGCACACTATAAATCAAGACACAGAGTGAAAAGGCAATATTCATGCTATCTATGAAATAGGTGGTAAGGGATTGTGTAAATATGTCTTACAAATATAAGACAACAAACTGGGAAAACAAGTTTTCAAGAAGCAGCCAGAAATAGAAAATATTAGAGCATGTTGAGCAGGGGTAGGCAACCTTTTTGAGCTGGGGGCCAGGTTGCTGTCCCTCAGACAATTGGGGGGCTGAAGCACCATAAATAAATAAATAAATAAATAAATAAATATAAAAATATTTTTTTAATTTAAAAAATATGCATGCACACTCTCTCAGCCCCAGAAAAGCCATGGCAAAACCCCCAGGCCTTAGGTTGCCTACCCCTGATGTTGAGTATCAAAGAAAAGTGTTCCCCATAGTTGAAATCTTGTTCATTAGTCCCGGGCCCCATTTACACTATGTAGTTATAGCACTATTTTTCTACTTTAGCTGTCGTGGCTGGAACCTATGGAATCCTGGGATTGGCAGTTGAAAGAAGCACATTTAGAATCCTCACCAAGAGAGGTCCTTTAGTGCCTCATCAGATTACAACTCTCAGGACCCCATGGGATGTTGCCATGGCAGTTAAAGTGGAATCACAGAGCTATAATGGTGTAGTGTGAAAGAGGCCCAGACCAGAATAGACCCACTGAATTAACTACTGAATGGCAAATCAACACATTGTTTTTCTTGTTGTGTGCCTTCAAGTCATTTCAAAGCTATGGTGACCCTATGCCAAACCTATCATGGGGTTTTCTTGGTAAGATTTGTTCAGAGGGGGTTTGCCTTTGTCTCCCTCTGAGGCTGAGAGAGTGTGAGTTGCCCAAGGACACTCAGTGGGTTTCCATGGCCAAGCAGAGAATTGATCCCTGGTCTCCAGAGTCCTAGTCCAACACTCAAATGAAAATGAACAAATAGGTAACTCCAACTGATTCCACAGGTCTTCTCTAGTAAGGACTAATAACAAGGATTTAGGCCAGTGAGTGCCACCACACTAAACATCTTGCTCCGAAAGCCTACGTACCAAGAGGACCTCCTGGTGTGGTACTACCAGGAGGGCCTCTTCAGATGACCCAAAAAAGCATAATGAGTCTATAAAAACAAAAGTGGTCCCTCAAGCAACCATCTGATTAAGATGGATGAAGAGGTCTCACACACCTGTCCCCATACCTTGAAAGCAAGAGCTATGGCACATTGCACTTTTCTCCAGTTAGTGTCAGATCCAGATACTCAAGCCATCCTTAAAATGATTTTGGAAGCATGCTTCTACACTTTTGGGGATTTGACAGTCACCCAGTTCATGGGTTAGGCACAAAATTGATGAAGCAAACATAATGTGGCCACTTTAATCACCTATCATCTCCATTGCTGTTGTCACCGTCATCTGTGTTGTTATTTTTAATTGTTCTTATTACACTTCCACATTGTCAAAAAAAAAAAAAAAGAGGAAACGCATCACTGAAACAGAAGACAAAGGAAGATATGGACCTTCATCCTCTCAACCCTGAAATGAATCTCAGATGCCTTAACTACAAGTGCAAGGCAGCAGTGACCTGACTGCACCAAATATGTGGGGAGTCTGGTTCACACATGCATTTCTTTGCACATTCCAGACACAATCAGGTCCTTTCAAAGCTAGATTTGACTCAGTGATTCCCAAACGTTGGTCTTCCAAGTGTTCAGTTCCCAGAAGCCCCAGCCAGCTTGGCTAACAGTCAGGAATTCTGGGAGCTGAATTCCAAAACATCTGGATTACCAGAGTTTGGGAACCACAGGAGGACTTGAAATACAGGAGCAGATATGGGCTAAAGCTGCCAGCCAACATCTGATACAAAGAAGAGCATTATTTTAAAATGTAAGACTTACTTTTGTTGTACCTGGCTTCTGAATATCAGTTGTTGGTCAGCAAACCATGTGGGGATGCTTGTCTTCATGTCTTAGCTCTCAGCATCCTAGGAGCAAACTGATTAGTGACCACTGGAACTCAGGAAATTGTCACATCTCAGGGTCAGAGCACCTGGGCACTGGTACCTGGTGACGTGATACCATTCACCACCTTGGATCACTCCTTCCACGTTTCCACTACAGCAAACCTGCTGGCACCAGAGCCATAAGCTACCATTGATTCAGTACCTGGGACAGTGACTTTTTGGGATAAAAACACCCAGAATCCAGCCAGCCAGCATGGTAAACAGCTATGCTAGCTAGAGGTTCTGGGAGCTGTAGTCCATAAAAGGTCACTCTCCCAAATTCTGGGCTCCTTTATTCTGAAACTATCAATCTGACAGCAGTGGCTCTCTTGCATGGGTTTCTCTCTTCACATCCTCCCTGATCCTTTCAACTAGAAATGCCAGGATTTATCTTGGGACTTTCTACCTCAGAGCATGAAAAATGATTTACAATTAATCAGTTACAGTTATAATCAAAAGAGTTCCCATTGGTTAATTACCATTATTGTTTCAATTTTTAAAGTAATTCTTTCCTTGCCATTTATCAAAAGGAACTAAGGGAGATACTTTTAGACTGCATCTGCACTGCAGAAATAAGGTTTGACACTGCTTTAACTGCTATGCTTCATGCTATGGAATTCTGGGAACTGTAGTTTCTAACAAACTATAGTTCCCAGAATTCCATAACATTGTGCCATGGCAGTTAAAGTGGTGTCAAACCAGATTATTTCTGCAGTGCTGATGCAGCCTTAGTCCATTTTTAAAAAACTGAATTTTAAAAATAAAAATTTAAACCTGGATTTTAAAAACTCTCCTCCTGTCTACTTCATTGTTGCTTCAGCACAACCACCAAGTATTCCTCTTCCACCACACAGCCAGAAACAGAAAAGCCACATGACTGTAAACAGAAATTACTTTCAAGTTAACAATTGCACAGCAAAAGAAGTGAAATTATGCCATGTAAAGTTGTAATGTAGTTGTACTTTGTTACTGGAGAAAGGAATTAATTATAAGTAACAATTTATTTGCTATAAGTTATTCCCAAGCTTTGCTCTACTGCAGAACATGTGTTCTTTTAAAGAGCCATAATTCCCCCTTCTTGCATGAGGGAGACAATGCTGCACTCGACAGATTTTCTGTCTGATCCTGTAGAACTTTGCATTTTTATTTTTGCTGAAGGCTCATTTGTCTACATACTGTATCAAGGAGAGAGCAATTCCTTGCTAGTAGATAACTCTGGTAAACTGAACACAGTTTAGGAAGTAACTTTCAACAAATAACTAGTTATAGTTTGAAGATCCAAAGACTATTAATATAGTCACAGTTTTTATAAAGCAACCCTGCTTTCTCATTATTTAACATTAACTAAAATACTAAGTTATTTTGTTAAAAACAGTCAGAATGCTATAAATGCTATGGCACAAAATCCACCTGAGTAGTGAGGCCACAACCCCGCTGCAACTTCAAAAGTACTACATGCTACAGTTACACTGCAAAAGGAGTGAAGCTACATTGTCTTGCAATTGTAATGTAACATATTTATGCCTTGGTTATCCCAAAAAACCATCAGTATTGCAAAAAAAACAAAAAAAACCCATCAGTAACAAGCAACTTGTTGTTGGTAACTAGCTGCTTTCACATTCTGAACCACAGGCAAACTGCCCCTGAATATAGAAGCTCTGTTTTTAGCTATCAGGATGCATGACCCATCCACCCTCAACGCTGGACAGTGAAGTGGGAATCCCACTGCCAACGCAGCTTTCATGTAACAACTGATAACGGGAAAATTGATAATCCACGTTAATGTCAGAATCAACTCATCTGCTCTGAAGGATGGAACCATTCACTTAAAAAATTGAACAAGACGAATGACCAAAATAGGATTTGGCCCAAGCAGTATTTCAATGGAATGAATGCTGCTGCTGTAAAGTTTTAATCCACAAATGGCACACAGGAAGGTATACCAGGTCAGATTATTTGTTCATTTCTCCTCTATTGTTTTGTCTGCCTGACACTGTTTCTCCAGAGTCTGAGGCAGAGAGAGAGAGGAGCTTCCCATTCCAGTTACCTGGTCCTTTTAAACTGGAGATGCCAGGGACGAAATCTAGGGCCTTCTGCATGCAAAGCAGTCACTCAACCACTGAACTATATGGTCTCCATGGTCTTCAAATTCAGTAGATCTCTATAGTGAAGATTTTTTCTTTTAATCTGAAACACATTACCATTGATTTCCAAGAGAACACCCTCCTAAGCTGAAATACAGAGCCTTCCTCAACCTGAGCACTTGGAACTTTCATCAGCCCCAGCTAGCAAAGTTAAGGGACACAGAAGGATAGGTATTTTAGTCAAAAACATCTGGAGGACACCACATTGGAGAATAATGCCATGTGGACACAAACAGAACTCATGACAAGGGTATGCATGTTTCTCTCCAGTTTCTAAGCCTGTACATTTTGGGGGTGCTTCTCAAGTTTTCCACTTGGATCGAAGAGTTTCTGGTTTTGGTACATCTGCACACATCCCAACTGAGAACTACTTTGATCAATCTGCGCCACCCAACTCCAGATCTAAGCTGTCTCATGCTATCAACTCAATACTGTTTTACCATAATTTATAGCATGTTTCCCGGGTTGAAGAGTCACTTCACCCATGACAAATTTGCAGGCATTCACTACTGGGTGTAACAGTGCAGGTGAAAATTTAATGTGCGGCTGCAACAAACAGTAACTTTTGAAGTCCTGTACTCAGCATAAAAAATGAACTCCAGGAAATTCCCTGTCAAGAGTATATACACTTGGCAAACTTATTTTTGGTGCTGTGTAGAGTATAATATAATAAGAACCAGTGTGGTGTAGTGGTTTGAGCATTGGACTATGACTCGGGAGATCAGGGTTCAATTCCTCAATCAAGCATAAAAACCCACTGGGTGACATTGGGCAAGTCCCACTCTCTCAGTCTCAGAAGATGGCAATGGCAAACCCATTCTGAAGAAACTTGCCAAGAAAACCCTATGATAAAACCTTAGAATCACCATAAGTAAAAAATGACTCGGAGGCACACAATAATAACAACAGCAGCAGCAACAGAATATAATATGGCCTCCATTCAGAAATGTGTTTTTTCCAATCCCAGTGCCCATTATTCCTTTTTTTTTTATCCAGTGATACCAGAGATCAGACTTGCAAGGCATGTACTGTACTACTGAACAAGTGACCCACAGGTGAAGCAGCATCCCTGTCGAATCTGAATACAGCAGAGACAGGTCAATGCCCATCTGGGAGAATGCCTGGGAACCCTTTTAAATTTTTGTAGTGGATGAAAGGTGAAGATAGAGATGTACGAAGCTATAGGCAGGTGGCATAGTGGAACTTGGACCTGCAGGGTCAGCACACCAGGACATCTTCACTGGTAGAGACAATTACATCACCTGTCTCCCACTTTTACCTCTGAGCTTAGCTGCACTTATCACTATAGCTGGGTCATGGATTTTCCTGGCAACAATACATTATTGCAAGCAAATCCTGTGGTAACGCACGGTACTTGGATGGACCTGGTCTTGAGATTGAGATTAAGATCCATAAACTTTTCCAAAGACTTGCTGCTGGCACAGATGAAAACTGTATTTTTGGGTTCTCCTTTGGGGTTGTGGCTACAGAGGTTTGCCACAATGAGCTCCCCCACTACAAACCACTACAGACAAGTATTTGTTTAAGCTACAATTCTGCTTCTTTGCTTCATTCGATAGCATCTCAAGCAAGGGATGTATGCCTTAAGCCCATTAGAACAGAACATATATTCAGGTCAGAATCATGGGGTGGGAGTGGTGGGCAAGAAGGATGAATGTAGGTCTCCCTGGCCATTGGAAACCTGGTTAGCTCATCCAACAAATCAAGCATTGTGCTTCCCACAGCACTCAGTCCGACACAATCGGTGTCCCCTATTATTTGTCACAGGATCTTGTATTAAGAGATCAACTGTGTCTGAACCTGAAAGATTCATTAAGCTATCATGCCCCATTAGCTGCTTTTCCAAAAGCTTTCTAAAGCAGTAGTATAGGCCAACCAAAGGTATTTTGATGCCTGAGGTAAAGGATGGGGAGACATCCTTGTCCATTCCATGTACAGAAGCAGACTAACCTGGCTTTTGAATCTTCCTTCAATCTTTCCAGTCTTGCACCAGACCTGTAGCATGCAGGTCAGTTTAGGGGGTGCAGAACAGGCTATGCAGCACACACTGACCTGTCACTCAAGGGAAGGAAATGGTTTGAGGGCTCAGGTGGAACCAATGGGTGGCTGCTACTGCTGACCCACAACATCAGCTACCTGAGGCAGTTGCTGCACTCTGCCTCATAGTAGGGCTGAACCCAATCGTCACCAAATTTGAACTTTAGATTTGTACTTTTGTGTAACAGTCAGTTGACATAAATGCATGACAAATGTTTGCCAGACTGCAAACAGACCACTAAGCACTCAGAACACGCTAGAGAACGAACAAAGAGCACAGTACAGTAGGCTCTTGGTATCTGCTGAGGTTTGGTCCCAGGCCTCCCCTGTGGATAGCAAAATCCATGGATGCTCAAGTCCCATTATATACAACAGCATAGTGAAATGACGTTCCCTATATAAACTGGCAAAATCAAGGTTTGCTTTTTAGAATTTATATAACTTTGGAATGTTTTCAAGCCATGGGTAGTTAAATCCATAGATAAAAAAGCCGTGGATCTGGAGGGTCAACTGTATTCAAGGGCACATGCCTCTTCTGACCATTGACTTTCCCCCTATAACCTCCTGTCAACCTATCTCTGAGTGGACTCCTACATCTTCAAAGGTGGGGAATCTGTGGACCTCCAGATGTTCGGCTGCAATTCCCATCCAATTGTTCGGCTGCAATTCCCGGCTGCCATCACATCCAATTGTAAAGGAAGTTGGAGCTCTGGACCAACAACACCTGGAGGGCCATGGGTTAGCCACCCTCCTTTAGGAATGGAATACATTTTTGTGAGGCATGGAATCTCACCAGTATAAACCACGGGGTCAGAAGAAGCTGCAGTTGGCAGAATTAACCTTTCTCTGCAGCTCCTCCAGATACAAGGCCTACTCGACTCCAGATGCTTTGCAAAAGCAGGATGTACACTAGGAGCAGCTCTGTCATTTGAGATCAGCATCACCGGGGTTGTGCCAAGGGCCCAGTCTTTATGGAGTCCCACACTTCGCACTCACACCCAAACTCACTCACACATACACACAGCTGCATCATCCTGTTCTCCTCCTCCTCTCTCTCTTTGCCACTACACCTGCCCTATATGAGTTTGCAAATAATGCCATTTTACCTGCCCTATTTGAGCTTACAAATAATGTCACTACCCCTGCCCTATATGAGCTTGCAAATGATGCCACTACACCTGCCCTATATGAGCTTGCAAAGAATTCAACTGTTAGCAGAAGAGCCCTGGTGGCTCAAACCAAGACCTATCTAGTCCAACATCTTATTCCCACAACCAGATGCCTCTGGGAAGCCCACAAGGCGGATGTGGGTGCAACAACACCTCCCACTCACGTTCCCCCATGACTGGCATACAGAAGGGTATTGCTTCTAGTGCTGGAAGTGATATTTAGCCAGCATGACTAGTAGCCATTGATTATCCTCCCTGAATGTATACTTTTAAAGGAAGGAGCTACCTTGCCATGTGAAGGGAGGGCTGAGCTCCCCCAAGACTAAACTGGGGGCAGATCCTTTCCCTCAAAGGATCTGGCACAACTGGACCAACAGGACTCTTATGTAGTTGAACCTCCTTGGGTATTGATTGATCAGAAATATTGAGGCAGCAATTGTCCCAGAGCCCTCCCCGTAATAATAAAAAGCTGCCTGAAGTCTACCCTGTGCACACTTACTGAAGACTGAGCGACACTCAACAACACACAGAGGGCACTTCTGGGGACACACTGGGCTTTTCAGAGTTGATGTGTTTAAGGAGGTTTCAAGGAAAATGGATGGGGGAAGCAATTTGCCCTCCCAGTGCAAGTGGACAACATCCAGGGTCCCTGGATGTCAATCCTGAGCAGGAGAAGATGGCATCCCCACCACCCATCCACCAGAAGGACACTTTTGGGCAAGTCCTGCTGTGGGGGCTTTGCTTTGGGTCTTTTGCCTCCCTTTATGACTTGAAACTTTGCAAATCCTGGCAGAAAGAACAGGGATGGAGGGAGATGGAGAAGTGAAGATGTCCATATAATGCATTGGCACAAAGGAAAACACAATCTCCTGGTGCGTTGGACTGCCCATGCTTATCTTCCTGAACCTTGGCCCTCAGGGCTGGGACTGATATGGAGCAGATGCCACCAGAAATGGGGGAGAGGCTGGGGAAGGGTATGAATGGGGATGGGGGGGCCGAGGGAGGCCTTCCTGGGGTCCAAGCATGGCATGGGGCCTCATGCCTGCGGCACACACATGTGGCTGGTTCCTCCTCACCCTCCTGCCAGGCCTCAGCTACGAGCAAACATCCCCACTCCTATGGGCAAGGCAAGGCCGGTGGATGGGCTCCCCACAGGGTTGGCATGATGGCGGGCAAACATCTCTCTCCCCCCCCCCCTTGCAATTTGGAGCTTTTCCATCTTCCCTCTGGCACCTTCCTCTCTCTTTTTTCTATCCCTCCGTCTTTAAAAAATGAGCTTAAGGAGGCAGAGTTGCTTTTGCATCCTTTTTTTTTTTTTGCAAAGGAGGCCTTTTGGAATTACTATTGGGGAGGGCAGAGATCCAGTTTAGAGGAGGAGCGAAGACAAGGGCTGCATCCTCATTGCAAGAGTAATCTGGTTTGACACCACTTTAACTGCCATGGCTCCACAGTCTGGAATTTTGGGGATTGTAGTTCCACCAAAAACTACAATCCCTGGAATTCCAGATCATGGCGTCGAGGCAGTTAAAGCAGTGTCAAACCAAATTACTTCTGCAGCGAGGATGAAGCCAAGGATGCCAAACCTCAGGGTGACTAGCTGTCCTCATCGCCAAGGAGGACCAGCCACAGCAAATGGAGGACCTTCCAGGAAAGAAAAAGCTCAAAACCCTCCTAGAAATATTCAATCCATGCTTCTGAGGGATGCTTCAAAGGGAGGACTTTTGGGGATTCTTCCTGGACAAGCATGGAGGGCAGGAGCTGGGGAAAGGAGGATCTGTCTGGTCACCCTGCCCTTACGCCTAGGGTGATCAGAGGTCCTCACGGTCAAGGAGGCCAAGGGACTGTGAAAATGGAGGACCTTCCCAGGGGAGGGGGGGGGAGAGATGGAGGACATGGCCAAACCAAAGCTCCCAACACTCCTCATAAATGTCCATCCCTGGTTTGGAGTCTTGCTTCAAATGGAAGAGGTTTGAGGCATCCCTCCTGGGCAGAAGACTGAAACGGAGGACAGGTTTTGGGCAAAGGAGGACAGTGCCTGGGGCCTCTGAATGGAGAACCTTTTGGGATTTCTCCTGGAATAAAGGTGGAAATGGAGGACAGATGCTGGGCAAATGGGAACCCCTGGTCGCCCTGAATAGAGGACCTTTGGGGACTCCTCCTGGAGAGAAGGTGGAAATGGAGGACAGATGCTGGGCAAATGGAAGGCAATGCCTGGACCCCCTCAATGGATGGAAGACTGAAATGGAGGACAGTACCTGGTCGTCCTGAATGGAGGATCTTTGGAGATTCCTCCTGGACAGGAGGCGGAAATGGAGGACGCGTCCTGGGCAAAGGAGGACGTGATGGAGGATCTTTGAGGATCCCTCAAGGTGGAAATGGAAATGAAAGAGGGTGGAAATGGAGGTCAGTGCCTGGTCGCCCTGAAAGAGGGCCCTTTGGGGATCCCTCCCGGGCAGGAAGCCGAAAGAGAGGACAGGTGCCGGGGAAGGGAGGAGAGTGCCCGTCCGCCGCCGCCGCCGCCGCTCACCTCCAAGGTGCGGATCTCCTTCTGGGTGAGGTCGTTGGAGGTGGCGCATTTGGTGCGGAGCCCCTCCAGGTTGGAGATGCTGATGTCGATCATGTTTTGGACCAGCTCGCACTGCTGCAGCGCTTTCTGGAGGCTCAGCGGCGGCGGGGGAGGCGGAGGCGGAGGCGAAGAGAGGAGCTCCTCGGCGCCCGGCCCGGTGCCTTCCTCCATCGCTTTCCCCTCGGCCTCGGCCTCGGCCTCCCCGTCCTCCTCCTCCTCCTCCTCCTCCTCCCGGATCAGGGGGATGGAGGAGCCACCGCTGCCGCCGCTGCTGCCGGCTCCTTCCTCCCAGGCAGCGGCGGCAGCGGCAGCAGCAGTAGCAGTAGCGGCGGCCCTACGGCCGCCTCCTCTTCCTCTTCCTCCTCCTCCTCCTCCGCCTCCGCCTCCGCCTCGCCGTCCCCACCGCGCCAGAGCGGCCCCAGGCGAGCGGGTCCCGGAGCCCCGTCCCTTTCTCTTGCCTTGCCTCCCCCCGATCCTTCCTTCCTTCCTTCCTCCTCGCTGTCTCTCGCTCTCCGCTCGCCTTGCGCCTCCTCCCGGGGAGGGGTCCGGGGCGGGGCGGGGCGGGGCGGGGCGCGAGCAGCCCCCCCGAGAGCCCCCGGGAGGGATCTTACCCAGGATCGGGCCCAGCGGTTAGGATCCCACCCCGCCCAGAGGGAACCCTGGAGGGGGACCTGGAGGAGATCCTGGGAAAGATCTTGGAAGGGATCCTGGATGAGATCCCAGAGGGGACCCCAGAAGGGAGCCTGGAGGGGATTCTGCAGATCCCAGAGGGGAGCGCCTTGTTCCTCTAGCCGGCTCAGGAGAAGAAGCCCAAGGCGGGGAGGGAGGGCAGGATCGGGGCGCTGGGGGCTCCTCTTTCCCTTCTGCCGCCGCCGCCTCTTTGGGCTCTCCTGTCTCCTGCTCTGCCAGGCAGACCCTCTACGGAGGGATTGAGTCCACCCACCCAGCCCCTACTCTGTCTGGATCGTCCAGGAAAGAGTTTCTCTGACCATGTGCAAAGCGACCTTCCCGCCCACTCCACCGTTCAAGGGTCCTGCCAAGCCTCCGTTGTTCGTTAAAGGGACTAGGATTAGGGATTGGGATCCAGGCAGCAGAAGCGGGGCTTCCCACTCCTCTGCCTGGAAGTTTTGTTTGGAGGCGAGGGTTCTTCCCTTCTGGTCCGGAAAGACCAGGATTTGAACTCGGGACCCTTGGCAGCCTGCCCTCAGCGCTCCCTCCCGCGCTTCTCCCTTGCCGCTGGGGGTTGAATCTGTGGCCCGATGAGAAAGACCCCAGGCCCTTCCGGAGACTAAGCCCGTCTGCCCAAGGAGGGTCTCCACCCGCCGCCAAGCGTTAAAGTGGACTCCATTTGCACTATTTCTGGCAGTCTGCAATATGACTCCCACCCACCCGCCTTTGCTGGCAGGTGGGAATCGCAAACTGTGCATCCACAATGCAGAAATAATCCGGCCTGACGCCCAGGGTGCCATGCTACACATCCCAGGATTCCCTAGCATGGAGCCCTGGCCCTTAAGGTGCTCTGGTGCCACAACAAACTACACATCCTAGCATTCCACAGCATGGACTCTGGCAGTTAAAGTGCTTGTTAAAGGCATATGAGCACCAGTGTGGCGCAGTGGTTTGAGTGTTGGACTATGACTCTGGAAACCAGGGTTCAATTCCCCACTCAGCCATGAAACCCACTGGGTGACCTTGGGCAAGTCACACACTCTCAGCCTCGGGGGAAGGCAATGGCAAATCTCCTCTGAACAAATCTTGCCAAGAAAACCTCATGATAGGTTCACCTTAGGGTTGCCATAAGTTGGAAATGACTTGAAAGCACACAACAACAACAGCAGCCCCAACAGCTGAGAGAGTGTGACTTGCCCATGGTTGTTCAGTGGGTTTCCATGTCCGAGCCAGGATTCAAACCCGTCTTGAGTCCTACTCCAACGCTCAAACCACTAGGCCACACTGGCTCAGATACGCGTTTTTCAAGGCACATGTACAGTGGAGCTCTAGTGCCACACAAACTACCATCCCCAGAATTCCATACCTTTGAGCCAAGGCAGTTAAAGCGGTGTCAAACCAGGTTATTCCTGCAGTCTGGATGCAGCCTCTGATCTATTCCTTTCAAAACCTGGAGGTTTGCTTAACTCACACAGGACTGAACTCTTGGTGGACACTGGGTTGTAGTTTATGCCAGACTTGTACGTAAGTCCACTACAGTGACTGGCCAACTAAAACAAAATAAAATAAGAAAAGAATATTATAGTCTGTTAAGGTAGCTGTCTACATTTCCATGCAGGCTCTTCATCTGGAGCCGGCATGGAAACGCAGGCTAGGAGAACAAACATAAAAATTACTTCTTTCAAGCAAGGTGGCGGAGGGAAAACTAAGCATTTATCTCCATTTCCAATTGCATTTCCATTAGGAGTGTGCAGGGGATTCAGATAAATCACAAAACAGCATAAGACAGATTCAGATGAATTCAGGATAGAGATGTGAATGCCCAGGAAAAACAGATTTCCCCCCCTCGCAAAGCCATTTTTCCTGGAAAATTATAGGATATGCTTTTTTAGGATGAAGAATACAATATATAAGACAATATGTTCATATATTTACTCTCCCCGACATTAGCTAGGTAGCAGGGAAACTTTTATATAAGACGATGTACAGTATCTCTCACATCATTGCAATTCCTGATCTTGGTTTCTTTTTCTCACTTCTTCTTATTAGTGTTTTATGTTTGCTTGGCACTACAGAGGACTAGAAAAGTCAAAACAATTTTTTGTTTTACCAGCGTTGAAGCAAAGAAGTTCCTTATTGTTCAGGGGTTCCTTATAGTCCTGGGCCTTGTAGCTCCAGTTGTTAACAAAATAAAGAAAGACACAAAAGTAACATTTTGAAAGGAAATGTGATTTGTTGTTGCTTTGTTTTGCAAAAGCCTGTACATTTAATGTCAAATGTGATACTTTTAAGCCAAGCTGTAATGCATTTTATGTTCCTAAAGTAACAAAGTGACTTTCAATCTGTAAAGCCTGCAAATGTTGCATTTCTCTCCCAGTTTTCTTAAAATTTCAATTTCTGTCCTCCAAACTTTGGACAAAATTTTTGCCATGGCTTCAACATTTCCAGAAATGTTCTGTTTCTAATTCAGAATATGTCCAAAGAAAATCAAGTATCCTCCAGAGACTGTCTGGAAGTAAATCTGAAGCTTCTTGAAGCTAGTGAATAAATCAGTTTAAATAAATCAGAGCTTTGCTCTGGTGCCACAACAAACTGCAGTACCCAGAATTCCATAGCATGGAGTTGTGGCAGTTAAAGTGGTATCAAACTGGATTATTTGTGCCGTGTGGATGGAACCTCAATTGACTGGAGGCCCAGAGGCAAAGCATCTTCCAGTCCAATGGTAACTATGCTCCTGACCAGGAAACAAAGGACTTGTCCCCAAAAATTTTGGCAACTCCTTTTTTAAAATAAATAAATAAATAAATAAATAAATAAATAAAGGCACTTTGCCAAAAACATAATTTCCCTACAAACAGTAGCAAGTGGTGAAGCTTTGGGTTTCCCGAACCAATGCTCCATTTGTGTTGACCCAAATGGGCAACATCCAAAGCCACCGATTCAGACAGTGAAAATAATCCTGGTAGAATGTGGGTTGAATCTTTGTAGTTCTCATGCATTTTGAACGCACCCGAGTAAGTTTTGGCAGGGGGTCTGCCAAAAAAGAACAACAACAGCTAACCTGGGATAATTGATCTCTGTTTTTTCTCCCTGAGTTTTCCCAAAAGATTCACGTTGCCAGCTGTGTGAAGAACAGACCTGAGATAAACCAGGATAAACCTCTGCATGCCTTGAACGTGCTTCAAATGCCTCTGCATCATCGACTCCATTTTTATTCAGTGCTGACAGGTGTGGGTAACCGAACTCACAGAGATGGGCAGAGATGCGGTTCCGCTTAAAATAAATAGTGTGAACAACAAATCGGTAATACGTGAGTGAGTTTATTCAGATGAGATGCCCTTTCTCCCACAGGCACAAAATTCCATATCCTTGCCTCCATGGTATTCCTAGTCATCTGTTTTAACCTGTTGTGGCTGTGTACCTTCAAGCTGACTGTGACACAGAGTGACCTTATTGTAGGGTTTTCTTGGTCAGACTTCTTCAAAGTGGGTTTGCCACTATTGCCTTCCTCTAAGGCTGAGAGATTGTGACTTGCCCAAGGTCATGCAGTGGGTTGCAATGGATGAGTGAGGATTCCAACTGATCTCCCAAAGTCCTAGCCCAACGCTTAAACCACCATATCGTGCTGGCTCTCAGAGACATGATAGTTATTTTCAAATAGCTCAAGGGTTGACATTCTGAAATACCAGGCTGGCAATGGGGCTGACCTTACAGTAAGCCCTGTGAAGGTTAACATGTGTGGCTAGCTGCATGGGCTTTAGTTCTTTCTCTTGGATGTAAAACCTATTAGGTTTATTTGGACTTAATGTGTGAGTAAAAGCACACACAAGCAAGCTGTAAAATACCTTAATCAAGCAATGCGGATGGGGAAAGAAAAAATCCCGTCTTCTCTGCTTGTGTCGAGAGTATTTTGATTTGCAGAAATTGACAGAGGGGATTTTGTTGCATGGAAATAAGTGTTGTTTTCACTTGCCAAGCAAGCTTCAAGAGACAAGGCCTGAGATGCAACCCTAAACTAAGCCCATGGCTACAAAAACAAATCATGTAAGAGGTTTTTGTTTTCGTTTATTTTGTCTGCAATGTAGATAACAGCCAGGTCACACTGGGGCTTGCAAAATGTGAAGTGATACTCTTGGTCTCCCCTTGAAACAGCTTTTATCTTCCATGTGAGTAGGTAAGCTTGCCGTTGAATAGCATTTAAGATGGTTACCCATAACATGTCCTTCAAAACCCCGCAGGCTTACAAAATCTGCTTTATTTCTCTGCTGCCCCCCTGGATCATGAGGTCCACCAGCCAGGGGCAAAAGAGCTGTTTACCCAGGTGGACATTTGCTAAGAATTGCCTCTGAGCACATGCTTGATCCAGGATGTTCCACACCAAAACATCAGGATGGCTCCATGTTCCCTTCACATGTTCCAGCACTAAACTCCAAATTTGAAACCAGGTTTTGTGACTGAGCCCCAGCTCACATGAAGGCCTACTGCTTCGGCTGCAGTGAGTGAGTAGAACCAAGCTTAGTTTTGCTTCTACAGATCTTCAAAGGCGTTGGTTGCAAGAGACTGCCTCTGAATTTTAAATACTACAGTACGATTATAATTGGTTTGAGAAATCACTTTAAGTCTGCAGTTCTGTGCACTGAGATTAGTGGAAAGTAAATATGCATCAGATTACAGTCATAGAGTTGGAAGAGGCCCACAAGGCCACCCAGTCCAACCCCCTGCTTTCTCAACTCCAGAGGGTTCCTGGATGAGGAGGATTATCTAGCTCCATTTCAGTCTGTTTTCAGGCCTGATTATGGGACAGAGACAGCTTTGTTCACTTTGGTGGATGACCTATACAAGGAACAGGGCAGAGGGAGTGTGTCCCTGTTGGTTCTGCTGGGCCTCTTAAGGCTTTCGATGCCATCAACCATGGTATCCTTTTGGGATGGGGCATGGAGGTACTTTTCTACAGGGGCTCTGTTCTTTCTTGGAGGGATGCTCTCAAAGGGCGTTGCTGGGGAATTCCTGCTCTACTCCTTGGCCACTGGCCTGTGGGGTCCTTCAGGGTTCAGTCTTGTCCTCTATGTTATTTAACATCTACATTAAACCACTGGGAGAGGTGGTCTGGAGTTTTGGAGTCAGGTGTCACCAGTGTGGTAATGATACCCAGCTCAATCACTCCTATTCATCCGATTCTATGGAGACTCCTCCTGTCCTAAACCGGTGTCTGCCAGCTTTGATGGACTGGATGAGGGCAAACATAGAATCAGAGAATCACAGTTGGAAGAGACCATCAAGGCCAACCCTCTGCCATGCAGAAACTCATAATCAAAGCACCCTCAACAGATGGCCATTCAGGCTCTGTTTAAAGACCACCAAAGAAGGAGACTCCACCACATGCCGAAGGAGTGTGTTCCACTGTTGAACAGCTCTTACTGTCAGAAAGTTCCTCCTAATGTTAAGGCGGAATCTCTTTTCCCGTAGCTTGGATCCATTGTTCCGGATCATATTCTCCAGAGCATCAGAAAACAAGCTTGCTCCATCCTCAATGTGACACCCCTTCAAATACTTAAACAGGGCTATCATATAATCTCTTAACCATCTCTTCAAGCTGCCTAAGTCTCTCCTCATAGGGTATGGTTTCCAGACCATTTTCGTCACCCACCTCTGGACATGTTCCAGCTTCTCAACATCCTTTTTAAATTGTGGTGCCCATAACTGGACACAGTATTCCAGGTGAGTCCTGACCAAAGTAGAATAAAGTGGCACTATTACTTCCCTTGATCTAGATGTTATACTTCTATTGATACATTGGACTTTACCAGACAAGACAGAGGTGCTCCTGAGAATACATGACTCACTAGAAAATAAAATGATCCTTGGCAACACAGAAGGCAGTGGGAAAAGAGGAAGCCCATAGACCAGATAGATAGACTCAGGGGCTCTACAGACGGCCCCTAAGGGGCAGCTCTGTGCCACTCCTGGGAGCGCCAGATCGGGGCCATGGCAACCGCACGCCGTGGCCCCAATCCGGCACTTTGCAGCTCCAAAAAGAGCTGGCAAATGCTGCTCCTTTTTGGAATGGCAAAAAGCTGCCCTTGCCACCACTGTGGCTGCTTTTCTGCACTCCTTTGGCACAGATGGGGCGCATGGTATGATGGGGGCATCAGGGTGGAGATGGGGTGGCTGGTGTGCGGTTGCCATGCCTCGACTCCACCCTCAGGCCGGCCCTTTTGGCTGGTCTGTACAGGGCATCAGTCAAGGAAGCCACTGTGGCCCTGAGTCTGCAAGACCTGAGCAGGGCTGTTGAAGGGTGACTTGGAGCTCTCTCATTCATATGATCGCCATATGTCGAAGTTGACTTGATGGCAGTTAACAATAACAAAGTATACAGGGAACCCTTGAAGCCCCCCACAAAGTTGATGTGGGCCATATGCACCCCATAGATTATATGTTGCCCACTCCTGACATATATATGCACATATAGGCAAATATAAGCCAGGAGCCTGTTGGAGCTCTACATCAGTGTAATTCACAATTGTGTTTTTTATAAGCTTGCATAAGGGAGGTATCCAACACCATCTTACGCAAGATGTTCCCTAACCAGAACATGTTAACTTCAAGGCCAGCTGGAGCCTGGACACAACTATGCCTCCCCACATTGCCAGAATGGTTGCTAATTGTCTGGAAGGGGATGTCCTAGGGACCTACCAGCTGAACTGCCCCTGCTAGACTGGCTGGCTCTTGTGTCTGCACATAAGTACTCCAGTGGCACATTACACTTTACATTTTAAACAAGATCACGTTGTTACCCAAAAAAGTAGGGAGGGGGACACTGGGAGATTCCCCCCAACTGTGTCAGCATCTTTAAATGTTGGGGGAATTATTTAGCTCAAAGGATGCTTTGTGAGAGGCTGAGTAACCTGAGGATCATTTTCACCTATGTCTATGGTTACTAATGTGAGAGAACTCTAGGTTTATTAAAATTAAGACATTTTTATTTTGAAATCTAACACACACATGATAGCCATTCAAACAGACATACCATACAGAGCTAACCGAAAGGAAATATGAAAGTTGGATAGCAGAGGCTAAGAGTTGTAGAAGGGTGATATTTACCTGTCCCAGAAAGGAGACCATGGAAGTGGGATATGGCTCAGACAAAGTCTGAGGGAAACACAGTGAGTGAAGAAAACTCTTCATGCACACACAGGCCTGGATTTGGGACTGATATCAATACCTGATGTGTAGCCTCTGAGGATGCTTGGTGCTATCTGGCCGTGTAATAAAGACGTTCTCACAATGGGGTTCTGGAACAACTGAAGCCTTTAACTTTGGATTAACAAAACAGCCCCGGGATATCTGGACAGGAAAGTTTTATCATAATTCACCAGTAGTGTAGTGGTTTGAGTGTCGTACTAGGTCAAGTATATACAGTATATGTGTGGTAAAATTATGGTGTATAGCGGTAAATTACAGTTTAAAAAGTTTTAAAATTACCATAATTTAAACAAAACAATACATCTCACCATAGCTGGAAACCTATGATCACCTACGTGCCTACTTACTCTGCTGTCCAAGTGCATGATGGACAACACCAAGGCCCTGTCTTTAGGGATGCTGGTGAAATCTGCTGCAGAATCTAGTTGTACTGGATTTTATTCTGTTCTAAAAGGGCAGCATCCTTGTAATGCTGGACTGCTTTGTCTCAGTGAAATCTGTGGCCGGGTGGGTAGGATTCGTAGCCTGTGAAATATGCAGACTTTTTAACATATATGCCTGTGGAAAATATTGTGTTACTTTTGAAGAGGATGGATGATTGTGAAAGAGATGCAAATAAAAGAGAAGTATATGTTTTTGCATATACAAATGCATATAGGTAGTTTCATATTAGTACATCTGATAGAAAGTGAGTTATTTTTTGTGTACTTTTTCCAACTCATATCCACTAGTCAAACAAACCACCTTTGCTTTGAAATCAGTGAAGGGGAATATAAAACAATGTAGCACATTTCATACAGTATTGAGCCTTTAGCAATTTTTCATAACATAGTAAAGAGCTGTGCTTGTAATAATTGTTGACACTGAGAATATGGCTGTTACAAGTGTACTATGCTTTGTTTGGCATCCAGATTAATAAGAGAGCGAGGAGTGACAGGCCCCTTTAATTTTGAGACACCCTCCTTACATAATATATTTTTTTAAACTACAGGAGAAAGCAAGAATTGCTTAAAATTGGAGCAAATGGGATGGAAGTGGGGAGAAAATGATGCTTAATCTTTCCTCTATAATTCAACATCAGGCTTTGTTCCATGTGAGTCTTGTCCAACCTGATATCCCCCAAAGGTGTTGGACTACAACTCCTGTCAGTCAATAGCTATGTTGGCCGGCAACAATGGAAGTTGTAGTCCAATGTATCTGGAGAGTATAGGCAAGAGAGGACTGATCAAACCTCTCTTAAAACCATAGGAACAAACCAGGTTTGTTTTTGGTTTGTTTTTAGCTGGTAGACCAAGGGAGGGTGCAAAAATGAATGCAAGGTTTGAAGGCCCAGTCTCTCTCTCTCTCTCACACACACACAATGATTTTTAATAGTATTTGTTGAAGCTAATACATATGTCAACATCACCAGAGAGAAAAATGTTGGGGTAGAGGGCAGAATAACACATACTCTGTATTCCTATGTGATTAAGACTGTATACGTATCATTCCACCCCCAACCTACCACCCCCACCTCAAAAACACATATGTCTCTGTAGCTATGTGGTCCATGGCTTTTTTTATTATTTGCCATTGAAAACAGAACAACGAGACACCCAAAGATGGATTTACTAGTAGACGGGGAAGATTTTCCAGATTCAAGAGGGACTGTGCCACAGTGAGGGGACGTACTAAAACAAATGGCAGTACCTGCCCATAGGGAAACCATACTTGTTCATAGAGAAACACTGAAGTATATTTGACCATAGAGAAACATTGGAGAATACTTGCCCATAGGGATACATTGGTGAATACTTGCCCATAGGGCAACACTGGGGAATACTTGCCCATAGGGAAACATTAGGGAATACTTGTCTATAGGAATACATTGGGGAATACTTGCCCATAGGGAAATATTGGGAATTACTTCCCCATAGGGCAACACTGGGGAATACTTGCCCATAAGGAACCATTGGGGAATAGTTGCCCATAGGAAAACATTGGGGAATACTTGCCTATAGGGAAACATAGGAAACATCTCCACTGTTTCCCTATGGGCAAGCATTCTCCAATGATTCTCTATGGGCAAATATGGTTTCGCTGTGGGCATGTACTGTCATTTGTTTTAGTACATCCTCACAGTGAGGACTTCCATTGCCTCACACCGCTAGGTAGCACAGTTTGGCTTCAACTGATTTAAAAAAAAACAAACAACAACCAAAACCTAGTGTACCACTTAAGTCTGTGAAGTCTAGGACAAACCAATGGGTCCTAGAGCAAATCAAGCCGGAAACCTCCCTGGAAGAAGCCAAGATGACCAAACTGAGGCTGTCGTACTTCGGACACATCATGAGAAGAGAGGACTCTTTGGAAAAGTCAATAATGCTGGGGAAGGTGGAGGGAAGTAGGAAGAGAGGAAGGCCACAGGCCAGATGGAGGGACTCTATTACTAAGGAGGTCCCCATGGGGATTTAGTAAGGGGTTGCAAGATTTAAGCAGAGCAGGGGAGGATGGAGGGGCTTCTTGGAGATGTCTTATCCAGAGGGGCGCCATGAGTCGAGATCATCCAAGGGAAGTTAACAACAACAACAACAACAGGCTAGATCTCTTCACAAGCCATTCATGATTCTCCGTCTCAGGCACTAGTTTCCTGTTCAACAACAAGCCTTGTAAAGGTAGCAGTTTGTGTTCCCTCTGAAGTCCAGCAAGGACAAGTACACATTCCAGCTCTACCAAATGAAAAAAGAAGCTGATCTAATCTGAACAGCTCAGGGAAAATACAGATTACTAGCCCCTTTTGCACAGTCTTAATTAAAAATAAATTTAAAAATGTAATTAAAATTAAAAGAAATAGGAAGAGAGGAAGGCCACAGGCCAGATGGACTCTATTATTAAGGAGGTCCCTATGGCGATTTATTAAAGGTTTACAGGAATGAAGCAGAGCAGGGGAGGACAGAGGGGCTTCTTGGAGATGTCTCATCCAGAGGGGCGCCATGAGTCGAGATCGACTCAGGACAGTTAACAATAAAACAACAAAACCACCTAATTAGTCTGCTGCTCGGCTGATGTAGAGACTTACGTGTTTTTCAGTGTCTGTGAAGTCAAGACAGGGACCTGTGTGCTTCAAAACCGACAAGGAGCAGTTGCTTGAGTCTCAGCCAGCAATGGTTGGCAGGGATGGAGAGCGACCATTCCCTGTGCATCCCAGCAAACCGGAAGCGGAGACTTTTTAACACAATTCCTGTTCCCACCACACATTTTATTACGGTCAAAGACCTGCAAATCAGAAACAAAGATAAAAGGTATAACAAGCTACCCAGTGAAAAAACCAAACCAAACCAAAACAGAGAGGTAAAAGTCATGATTTTATCAGATTGAAATGACTACATGTATACTACTATGAGAATAATTCAAATAAAATAGCAAAACAGCCAGGACATTCCTTACATTTGAGTCTAATATTTGCCCTCCTGTGCTGTTAGGTTTCTGGTGAAGATGTGTCTTTAAAAACACCGGTGCCACATCCAATTGTGTTAAAAAACCACTGCTTGGTCTTTGTGTGTTCACAACTAAATCTGGAATAACAGGCAGGGTGCAAAAATTAAGGCAAGCCAGGCCACCAAGGTCTCCATCTTAGCTACGTTCACCAGTGCCTAGCACAATATTCACACACACTCACAAACACACACACAAAAGAGCATTTGTAGCGTCTCAATACAGTATTGCATCTGTGTGGTAGCTGTATAAAGACATTTCTCTTCCGGCAGGGCTGTAGCTAGCCAGCCCATTTGAAAACATGAAAGTTATTTATATATGTGCTCCTATGAGTGGATCTGAATACTTTTACTGTATTTTAACTGTCTGTGTCTTGTTTAATTGTGTTTTGTATTTTAAGGTGCTGTACCTTGCCTTGAGGAGAGGTGGGAAAGAAATGAGTTATTATTCTCATTGTTGTTGGCGGTGGTTGTTATTCTTGTATTGTTCTTATTATCATTATCATTATATTGTTATTGTTCTAGTATTATTCTATTGTTTGTTGTTATGTTTTGTTAGTTATTATGTTGTTTTATTATATTATTATAGCTATTATATCATTATATTACAGTTTGTTGTTATAGCTTTGCTATTGTTACTATATTGTTGTCATTATTACATTTTATTATATTGTTGTTTGTTGCTGTTACATTGTTATTGTTATTATATGGCTATTGTTATATTGTTTGTTGTTCTTATACTATTGTTACTTTCATTGTCATTATTATTATTATACATTTACATCCCTGTGTGTATACAAATACATACAAAGCTCAAAGAGCGCGCCTGAGGGGGCCAAACAAAATCTCCTCAGCACCAAGGGTATGCGACAAACGCTTCTGAGGAACAGAGCGAGCGGTGAGGAATAAGAGGGAAGCGGGAGCGCGCGCCAAAAAGGCGGGCTCAGCTCGCCTCACGCAGCAGCAGCAGCGAGAGAAAGAGCGCGCGGGGCCCCGCTGGGAAGCACCTGCTCACCCCGCAAGTGGCAACAAGCTCCGCCCACTGGTTACCAGATGCGGCCGCGGCGGAGGCCTTAGCAACGCTGCCGGGGGGCGGGGCAAAAGAGGGAGGCGGAGCCTCCGCGGGAGAGAAGAAGAAGAAGAAGAAGATGCCGCCGCCGGGTGGGGCTCCCGCTTCCAAAGTCTCGCGAGAGACGGGCTTTGGCGCCAGCGGCAAAAGGAGAGCCGCGGGAGCCATGGAGAGTCCTGAGGAGCGGACGGTGGCCGGGAGGAATGCGAATTTGCCTTGGTATAAAGGGGAAGGGGCGCCTCACAGGGTGGGTTCCCAACCCCTTCCCCATCTGTCCTCCTTCTTTGAGAAGAAAGGGGCTTGGTTGCTGTTTTCTAAAGGAGGCTTTCTCTTAGACGCATGCTGCAAAGGTAGCCCCCGAGCTTGTGCAGAGTGCCCTTCTCTCGTTACCGGGATGTGTGTGATTTCCTGCGCTTGTTATGGCTGCTTTGGACCAAACCCCACTGCAGACATAATCCACTTTCAGAGGGCTTGAACTGCCCTGGCGTAGTCCTAGGGGATCCTGGGATTTGTAGTTTGTTGGAGCACCAGAGCTCTCTGACAGGGAAGGCTCAATGGTCCAAAACACACTGCAGAAAGAATTCGGTTTGACCCCCGCTTGAACTGCCCTGGCTCAGTGCTGGGGAATTTTGGGATTTATAGTGTTTGGGAGACCTTTAGCCTTTTCTGACCCCAAACTCACTGCATCAATAATCTGTTTGAGAGCACTTGAACTGCCCTGGCTCAGTGCTGGGGAATTCTGGGATTTATAGCGTTTGTGAGACATTTAGCCTTTTTGGATCCAAAACACACTGCGTCAATAATCCGGTTTGAGACTGCTTTAACTGTCCTGACTCAGTGCTAGGGACTCCTGGGAATTGTAGTTTATTGGGGCACCAGAGCTCTCTGACAGAGAAGGCTCAATGTCTCACAAACACTACAGTTCCCAGAATTCCCTAGCACTGAGCCAGGACAGTTAAAGCGGTCTCAAATTGGATTATTTCTGTAGTGTGTTTTGGACCCTTGTCTTTCTTGCCGAACTTCTGTATCTCTCCGATAGCCCTTCCACTTCAGCCTGACCAACAAATATCAAGCATGTGTATGATGTTCTCCTATAAAAAATATCAGTGCTTTAGAATATGGACAATTTTCCAGCACTGTATTGCAAGGCTGTTCTCATTCGTTTTCAAATACCTTGAATTATTTTATCTGTTTGGATATCTTAAGTACAAATGACAACATTTGTGAGTGGTCCAACGGTTGGACTTTGTGCTTGCAAAACACTCTATTTTATCTCTTATCACCAGGGTAGAAAAATACCGGCCTCAGACGCTGAATGATCTGATTTCTCATCAGGACATTCTGAGTACCAGTAAGTATTTAATATTCATAATGCAGTTTTTGGTTGATCTTCTTGAAGACATTGACACGATGGCCTTCAGAAGGTTTCTGATCATGAATGTTCCCTAAAGGAAAAGGAAAGCTGTCTGGACTTCTCCAAAAGTAGCAAGGAAATGAAGGGCTATTTAGCTTATAGTTTAGCTTATCTGTTGTCATAAGATGTGTCTGCAAGCAAAGTCTGTTAGGAGCGTATCCAAAGGAGGGCGACTAAAATGGTGAAGGGTCTGGAAACCATGCCCTATGATGAGCGACTTAGGGAACTGTGTATGTTTAGCCTGGAGAAGAGATGGTTAAGAGGGGATATGATAGCCTTCTTTAATTATTTGAAGGGATGTCATCTTGAGGAGGGAGCAAGCTTGTTATCTGCTGCTTCAGAGAACAGGACGCAGAACAACGGATGGAAGCTCCAGGAAAAGAGATTCCACCTCAACATTAGGAGGAACTTTGACAGTAAGAGCTGTTCGACAGTGGAACACACTCCCTTGGAGAGCAGTGGAGTCTCCTTCTTTGGAGGTTTTTTAAACAGAGGCTGGATGGCCATCTGTTGGGGATGCTTTGACTATGAGTTCCTGCATGGCGGGGGGGTTGGGCTGGATGACCCTTGGGGTCTCTTCCAACTCTAGGATTCTTTGATTCTCCGTGTATGGTGTGGGGAGCCAAATACAGAGCCAAAGGCAGAGTGACACGGTCCATGATTTTGGCTTATGTCTGGTTAGTCTGGAGAATTCTTGCTTGGGATGCCACAATGAGCAAATCATGAACAAAAGGCATGTAGCCCATTTAGTAGCTCTGCTTTCCAGCAGGACCAATTGGGTAGCACATACTAGCTCTCTGGTTTGTCCCTAATAAGACAGATTTTTTTCCCCTGTTGGTTTTAGCCAGTTCATCACCTCATCACTTGAACCTTCAGTACTTTTTCTTTCCAGCTTTGTATTTAAGATTTAGCTTGGAAGTCCATGTCAGCAAGTTAGAAGGCTGTTAGAGAGGTGATGTTCTATCTCCAGTGTAAAACTAGTTGGGCCCCTTTCCCCACCCAACATAGAAAAGCAGTGGGCTGCTGCATCCCTCCTCTGCTAGCCCCAGCAGGCTAGTAAGTGTGTGTGTGTGTGTGCTAGTGCCTTTTGCGGACTTGTTTGTAAGGCTGATGTAACATTATATAAGGCAGCCTACCTTAGCCTAGCACCCTCTAGAGCACATCTGAAGGGTGTTGAATTGGGGAAGGGCTGATACCTGCTTATTTTCTTCCTTCCTTCCTTATTCCTTTTGCCTTTTGTATCATGCCTACTGGATTGTAAGCTATTATTTTAAATTGTGAACACCCTTGAGTGCAGCACATGGAACATTCTTTTCTAAAAAGAACTCATTTTGTTGTTCATTAGAAGCACTATTGAAAGTAACTTGGGGAAATTTTGCAACTTGTGTATGTTGCCATTACTTTAAAAAAAGCTGGGGGAGAGGATGAAGAGTCAGCTTTCTATATTTAAACTGTATCTCTCTAAATTCTTTCTCCCTCTCTCTCAGACACACACAAAACTGTAGGGGAAATAGCTCTGGCCAGTCTACTTTTGGTGCTCACCGAACAAAAGCTGCTCCCACTGCAGAGGCTGACCAACCTTGATTTCCACTTCCTCAGACACTCCATACTCCAAAGAGCAAGTGCAGATGCTTGAGCTAGCACAGCCACACAATGGGCTTCTGCTAGGAGGGGAAGAGGCAGAATATGTAAAGTGGGCTGTCAGTCAAGCCCCCCCCCCCCCAAAAAAAAAATAACTGGTTGAGGAGGAAAAACAAGGGAGCAGCAAAAATGTGGTGTAGGATGCCACCAGTGGGTGATGCTGGCTCAGAGTAGGGTGACAAACCTAGCTAGCATCTTGCCCCTTTCCATCATAGCATGGACAAGTTCTGCTGTGTTACATACTACAGCCACCCTCCTGTACCTTGGCTCTACTGGCCTACAAGAACCTGGCATCTCCATTGTCATCTCTGTTTCCAGGAGCAATAGCTACGGATTCCTGCAGTGGTGGTAGCTGAGTAGCTGCATGGGGTGGGGGAAGAAGGTTTGCATGCTTGGCTCCAGCTCTGCTTCCAGTTTTGCCTTAACCAGATACTAGGATGAGCTGTGGGGCTTCTGTTCCTCGATAGCTTTTTAGGCAGTAGAAGTGGTCATGGCTGCCTTAGAGGCTGTACTGGGTGGGGTGGTGTAGCATGGAGGCAGCACTGAACCTTCCTTGGAGATTTTTAAACAGAGGCTGGATAACCATCTGTCAGGGGTGCTTTGAATGTGAATTTCTGCATGGCAGGGGGTTGGACTGGATGGCCCTTGTGGTCTCTTCAAACTCTACGATTCCATGAAATATCCCCCCCCCGCCACTTCTACACCGCAAAAGGAGTAGTTAATCCTCCATTACATTAAGAACCAAAACAATGGCATTCTGTGACAACTGACCAAGCAGTGAGTGGCTTCTAATTTGTTACTTCCAAGTTCTGCTTGAGTTTACTGGCTGAAAAGTTGCATATACATATATTTGCAAATGATGCAGAAATGTAATTTCAAATTTTCTTACCAGTTCAAAAGTTCATCAGTGAAGATCGATTGCCTCATCTTCTCTTCTATGGGCCTCCAGGAACTGGCAAGACTTCCACCATTTTGGCATGTGCTAAACAACTTTACAAAGACAAGGAATTCAACTCTATGGTTCTAGAGGTAAATGAAAACGTTATTTGCCTTCTGTAAATTAGGCTTGGTGAACTTATGCCTCGTTAGACTTTAGATTTCATCAACCCCAGCTAGTCAGATCAGGGGTTAGAGTGGTGGAAATTGTTCTGAAAAGCCACCTGTTCCCCACTTGTACTCTGCTCTCTTGCTCATTTTGAATACAGGGAAAAGGAAGAAGGCTTGCTGAGCTTATTGTTTATTCCCATACTCTAGTAACTTTTTGATTGAACTACTCAAATGCATAGTGGCTAACCTTGAAGATGATATGGATGTTTCATGTGGTTCAAAATACAACTGTTAGTTTTATCTGTTACTAGTAAACTTGATATTATTACGTGATGAAGTACCAGCTTTTCTGGTTACCAGCTTATTTTTAAGCCCAAATGATTTGAGATCAAAATGTTCCAAGGTTTTCTTTCCTTCGTATGGATTTGCTTAACAGGCTTGCTATTTCATTCCCTCCACCCTTCACAGTCAGGAAAAATGTGACAGGTAGGTACAGAGAATAGGCCTTCTTGGCTGTGGTGCCCAATATGTGGAACAACCTCTCAAAGGAGGCCAGTTTGTCCCTAATGCTGCTTGTTTTTGGATGAGCTATAGCAGTTTTCTAGAAACAAGTTTTGTGCACTTTTGTCAATGTGCTTTTAAAGACACAGCAAGAGCCCTCGGCTGGATCCAGTCAAAGGTCTGTCTAGTCCAGTGTCCCTCAATGGCCAGCTAGTTACCCACAGGAAACCTGCAACCAGGACAAGAAGGCAATAGCAGTGGTGTTGCAACTGATAATCAGTGGGATACTGCCCCTAAACTTGAAGGTTACATACTTACATGCTGAGCTAATGCTTAAGTATAAGGATGATTTAGGAATCAGCTATATGTGCATCTCTTCTGTGTCTGCAGATATTTCCAGTGTATTTGTTAGAAGAATGCTATAGCCTGTCCTCTGCTTCTGCATCACCGCTCCATGTTGTTATGTATGTTCTTGTGTCTGCACAGCCATGTCTTAATGCCACTTGCCTCTCTCTTCAGCTAAATGCTTCAGATGACCGAGGTATTGATATTGTCAGAGGGCCTATCTTGAACTTTGCCAGCACAAGAACCATCTTTAAGTAAGTGCCCTGAGGAGCCCTCTGAGCTCCTTCCTTCAGAAGGTGGTGCAGGGAAAATTCCTCTGTTTTCGTTTGTACCAAATCATGAAAAGTAGCTGTTGGGCTACTGATATTCAGCACATGGATCGAAGCAGTGGAGCTGGGGAAATAATGTTTTCTCAAGGAAAGCTTGCTTTTGAAGTGCCATTGTGTTTTAGACATTGGAGTTTATTCACCATCCATCTCAATTAATATAGAACAGGTGCAGCTAGACATAGGTTAGAATCTACCTGTAAATCACACCTAGATCTACAAATAACCAGTAAGAATTGGAATCCTAGTTGTTCAGCTATTTTATTGTTGTGTGCCTTCACCCTAAGGTGAAGCTATCATAGGGTTTTCTTGGCAAAATCTGTTCAACACCTGATTGGTGTTCAATAGCAACACCCAAATGTTTACCTGTTCTTGCCCAGTAACTTCCAATGCTTGGTCCTCCAGGTGCTGCTGGGCTTCAGTTCGCAGAAGCTCCAGTGGTAAGAGACTCTGGGAGTTGTAGTCTAAAACATGTGCACTCGGGTTGGAAACCACTGCACTACTGAAATTTTAAATAGGGGAAGAAACACTTAGAATGGATTTTATTCACGAGAATAGTGAACACCTCTCCATATGGGTAAAAACATATTCTTGGACTGGGAATTATTCAATTTTAACAGTATATCCTCTGCACCTAGTTTCAGCTAATGGATCTCAGGGCTTTAGTAAATGTAATAAAAAACAGAATTTGCTCTGACAGGTCTAATGTCTGCCCAGTCCTACACTGCAGAAAGCCTTTAGGCTCTTTGTTTAGAAGGATGTAACTACCTGAAATGCATCTAAAGATGTAACACCCATCTGTGGTTGGATCTAACAACAAAAGAATAAAGGATGCTTCCAGATGGATGTTATGGTTTTGTTTATATATGTGCAAAAACATGTGTGTAAATCTTGTATATGTAATATAATGAAAACAAAACATAAGAATATCACTTTCCCAAAAAAGTATTTAAACATGCTATAAAAAGGGAATAGTCAAATGACTTGGCATTTTTATCTTTCAAAAATGATAAATCATTAATAAAATGAGAACCACCTATTTGATACGTTTTCATGTAAACAAGACAAAAACCACAATTACATTGTGCAAAACAGGCAGTATTATGAAAGAGGCTCTCAGTTAACTTGTAATTGTGTAGCAAAGTACAAAAACTCTTTCCTTGCTTTGACAGCAAATGGAATAAACTAATCATGTAGGCAGAATGACTTTAGTCTCTTGTTTTAAAAGATGCAACCAGGTTGATGATAATCTTGTCCTATCATCATTCAAGTGCCCCAGGTGCCTGTTGCACATTGTACTAGGACTATTGCAAATTTGCTGCATAGTCTTGTGAAAGGCTAGCTTTCATTGAACGATGTTATCTCTTGTACCTCTTTGTTGTGGCTAGATTGCTTTTGAGTTTTTAATGCTCTGTGTGAATTTTAAAGGCTTCAGATCCCTTGTCTGTGTCTCTTTCCTATTAGGAAAGGCTTTAAGCTGGTGATTCTGGATGAAGCAGATGCCATGACGCAGGAAGCACAGAATGCCCTCAGGCGTGGTAAGTTTACCACATGCCAAGGGAATCATGGTACAAAGACACAACAGCTCCTGTGGGCAGCTGTTTGCCAGGCTGGTCCTGTTCTACTACAGAATATTGCTGCTTGGTGTCCCTGCTAACCTGAACTGCTTTTTGGTCCCTGGCATCATTAAGCATCTTGTTAAGTGAGATATCTGGGAAGACTCCAATTTCACAATCTCCCTCACCCCAGCAACAAGCATTTGTGTCTGTGTTTTATTACTTTTTGCGTGTATTTTAAAAACTGTTTTTAACCTGTGTTTTTTAAACAAAACAGTGGTTGGTGGGTTTTTTTAACTTCTGTGTATATTTATTTATTTTTTCATTGTACTTTGTTTTAAATGTTTGTAACTTGCCTTGAATCCTATGGTGGGAGAAAGGCAGGAAAGAAATGTTTATTCCTTGGTTCGAAATGTGGCTGTTCTTAGGGCTAGGATTTAATAAGCAAGCCCCTACTTTGCAAGAGGGTCACAGCCTGTCTCACAGAGTGAACCAGAGTATTTGTTCTTGGCCCATTTAAGGAAGAGAAAGTGCAGGTTTTGATTCTCTAGACGTTCTCATTTAAATGTAATTTGATCTGTTTTATCATTCTTTGCTTTTATGTCTATGCTGTTTTCATAGATTTTGCTGCCTTTCATGTATGTTTCTTTCTAACTTGTTTCTGTTTTTTTTAGTAAATGTTTGTATCCCACCTTATTTCCAAGGATCCCAGGGCAGCGTATAATAAAATTAATGTAGAACAATCAATAGCAGTTACTTAAAAGATTAAAAATAAGTCATCACTTAAAACCAGATAATTTAGAACCAGTTAAAACAATTTAAAGCAACGCTGACCATAACACACAAAATCAGCTCCCAAAGGCCTTTAGCATTCTCACAATTGTGCCTTGCCTTTCCAGTAATAGAAAAATTCACAGAGAACACCCGTTTTTGCCTGATCTGCAACTATCTCTCCAAGATCATCCCAGCTTTGCAGTCTAGGTGCACCAGATTTCGCTTTGGTCCTCTCACACCAGAGCTCATGGTTCCTCGGTTGCAGCACGTCATTGAGAAGGAAAAGTGAGTAGAAAGCACTGACATTATTACCCTTCTGACCATTCTTTTTTTATTGTGTCTGGCACCTGTCTCCTTTTCTCTGTGCAAATGCAGTATCCACTCCATCTGTGTGCTGTTGGGAATTTAAGTCATACTGTGCTCAGTTATGTGCGTTATTAGCCTCACAAGTATATGGTTGAGGGTGCTTTTAGTTTTATGGAATGAAGTTGGAATGAATGTAAAGGTCATCTAGAAGATGAACCTTAGCTCAGTAGGTTAAGTTATATAAGTGTGTGTAGGAGCTGCTGCTAAACTGGGAAGAGGAACAAAGGCTAAGATGTTCCAAACAGTCTGGTTCATTTTTCTATATTGGAGTAGCCCTTTGTAGAAAGTGGATGCAAAATATTTTGGCTGGATAAAAAGAAAGAAGAGGGGGAGAAAAAAAGGAATGTGGCAGCACCTTTAAGATTAACTGGTTTTTATTTTGGCATGAGCTTCTGTGGAAATAAACCCACTTCTTCAGATATGGTACCAAGTGGTGTTAAGGCCTCTGGTATAAAGCATATTTAACAGTTTTTGGGAGAAACATAAAATGTACAGTAATGGGATCCAGAAAGATGCAAATCATGACCCTTGCCCTAATTTTTGAAAGGGCTGGATGAAACAGGCTTCTGAAAAGGAGTGGGTTTTTTCCGCTTCTTTTCAAGCTGGCTCTTTACCTTTAGGGTGGTAAACCCCCAACGTAGCCTGTCGGCGCCCCTTTTGACCCGTCTGTTTTGAGCCATAGTTAAAAACAGTGAAAACCATTAAAAGCATTTACCGCACACAGCAAAACACAAGTAAAATTCATCCCAAGAAACGCCTGCCTAAATAAATATGTCTTCGGCTGCCAGTGAAAAGAGCAGGGAGGGGGCTAACCTGACCTCCCATGGGAAGGAGTTCCACAGTCTGGAAGCAGTCCCAGAGAACGCTCCCGAGTCCTCACCAACTGCACTTGCGAAGGTGGTGGGACTGAGAGAAAGCCCTCCCCTGCCAATCTTAGCACTTAGGCTGGGTTGTATAGGGAGATATGGTCCTTTACAGATCTTTACAGTGGTCAGTACTGACGTGTGAAGGCAATAAATCTGCTTACAAAACGTCAGTTTTTCTTGGGTTCAAAACTCTCTCTGAGAAGATTCCTTTTGTTGTATGTGCAGTAGTGAGACTCATATAATAATGTGAGCCCTCCAACATACTGTGTTGAAATTTCACTGCAAATCTCTCTGCTGAAACTGAGTAGCATATTTGTAGAAGCCCTTGAAAACAAGTATTTGATGCCAAATTTTGGCAGCTGGAAGAGGAGCTAGCTTGCAGTGGGTCTGATGGAAGGGGTGAAATAGCCCCTGGACCTATGCAACCTGGTCACCACTGGTGTAGGATGACTTCATGGAAGCAGTATTATTCTTGGTTGGCTCCATAGGCCTGTCTTTTTACCTTTCAGAGTTGATGTAAGCGATGATGGAATGAAGGCACTGGTGACACTGTCTAACGGTGATATGCGCAGATCTCTGAACATTTTACAGGTATCTATGATTTCATTTTTCTGACAAAAATCCTTTCTGGCAGGGATGGGAAACGTATGGCTCTCTAAATGTTATTGGAGCAATTGCAGGTGGCCATATATTTTTCCTTTACAACCTGGCAACTGATTCTAAGGCCTGAAATAATTTTGACTGCTGGTGGACTTAGTGGCTTAAGTTAACCAGATGTTTCTCTCCTATTTCCCTGTCAGAGCACAAACATGGCTTTTGGAAAGGTGACTGAGGAGACCGTTTATACCTGCACTGGGCAGCCACTCAGATCTGACATTGCCAACATCCTCGACTGGATGCTGAACCAAGACTTCACCACTGCCTATCACAGTATCCTTTGGAGTTCTGTTTTGGAGTTAGCACAGGAAACCGTCTGCAACTATTGGATACAAATAGTTGGCATGTGCTCCTGACAGTCTGTTCTGTGGCCACCTCATGGCAGCAAAGTTTTTAGACTGTGTATAGGTACATCTAAAAGAAACATCTTGACATATCCTAGGATTTCTGCTCTCTTAGGAACAGTTTGTCAGAACTCTTTACCTTTAGAAGAGTATCACAAATCATGAAAATCTGCCTACTAGGGTTGGATAATGGGCATGGAGGTTCCTTCATTCTGAAACAAAGTCCTGTGTCAAGAAAACTGCTCAGTTGGTAAACTCGGTCAGTAGAACTAATGCATGTGTGCTTGTTCATATAATGCTGGAGGCTTTCCATGCCATTTTAAGTGTTTGCAAGAGATTTATTTCTTGATGTACACAGTGCTCTGTTCTTGCTTGGCAAATTATTAAATCAGTAGAACCTGTATAGGAAAATGTGCTAGTAATTCATCCCTCTAGTATGAGAGTTGTCTTTCTCCTCTGCTGCCCTCGATGGCTTCCTTTATATCCATTACCTAAGGCAGTCTTACAGAGAGGATCTCACTTTGCATCCTAAGACAGCGATAGTGATGGCTAGTGGTGGTTTAGAAGCAGGATCATGTGGAATGAGTAGGAAGGGTGCAGACCATAAGAAACAACACATGGGTCACCTGTCTTTTCCAAATTGCTGTAGCATCACGAGGTAGAGAATTTTAAGTGGTAGTGGGGGCTCAATTCTGATTTAGGAAGGGTCACAGAAGCCTTTGTTCAGCAGCCGGTGAGGTGAAAGGCAGAGGTGGGTGGGCCAGCACGAGCAGGACTAGATGTAATACTTTTTGGACCCTTTACTGCCGAGTATATAACCCATAGCTCAGTTCTGTGCACATCTGCTCAGAGGTAAGTTCCACTGCAACAGCTTTCAGACATATTAGCACATTGAATTTGCTGTTCTACCTTCTAAAAAGCTGAGGCAGACTTTGTCTTCTGTAAATGGTGCAGCATTTGCCTTCCTCTCTGCTCATCCTGCCAGTAATATCAGTGTGTAAGTCACTGAAAGCTGTTTCTCTTAGCAGCTGTTCCTCCTGCGTGCATCACAGGGAGAGGTGAGACAGTGAGGTCTGCTACATCAGCCTGGCTGGGACTAACTAATATTTGGTTCCTTGTCTTTTAGAACTGCCTCCTGCAGTCCCATTATATAACTTCATTATGTAAGAGCCTGAAAGTTAGTACCTTGAACTCGCTTATTTTTCCCCCTTGCTTTGTCCTCCCCCCGTTTTTTATTCTCTCAGATTCCATTTCTATCAACTCCCTTTTAAAAATCTATTTTAAACTGCAAATTGCCTAGTATTTTGGCAGAAAGGTGGTATATAAATGTAGGGGGAAAGTGCATTCTTGGGAGGTGGCCTCAGAGAAGCTTTTCTCTCTCCATCTCTGCCTCTGCAGTTCTTTCCTCCTCCAGATGTGGTAGTGGCCTTTGCTTTCAGAAAATGCTTTCTCCTTGAAGGCAATGCGGGTTACCATGGGCACCCCACTTCCATAAGCTGGGAAAGGCATTCACTTAGTAGCTGACTGCATTAGCAAGCATCCTCTTGGCACATATCTCACCTTGATGCTGTACTCAGATATCCTGGAACTGAAGACATTGAAGGGGCTGGCACTGCATGACATCCTGACAGAAATTCACCTGTTTGTCCACCGAGGTAAAAGTACTTTTGAGTTTGAGGTACACCATTTGCTGTGTTCTTTTGTGGTTTGTGGCAAATGTTTTGCCTTTAAGAAAAGACTTGCAGGGTGGGGGTGGATGCCTGGCTGCTAAGTAGGCATCCAAAAGCTTTGGTTATATAGCCAAGATCTACTGCAGAAATACATGATGTGTTGCAAACTGAGAAAAACCCATATGTGGGTATGTCTAGACTAGTTTCTGGGTAAGGAGGAGAAACATGCAGTAGTCTAGTTTTATATTTTGATTATTCCTTTCCTCTGTATGTGTACATATACTTTAAATTGTACACCTTTGGCAGGGCCCATTGTTTTTAGTTGTTTTACTTGTAAAACACTACACTGATGGCGCTATATAAATAAATGATGATAATGATGATGATAAATAGGAACAGTTCTCTAGTAAAAGGTGCAAAATAGTACTAAAAACTACCTTCAGACCATTGTTCATACACTGATTAGCAAGATTTATAGATCCTGTGTAATAATAAGAGAATTCTATGTGTCTATATGTGGCGGTCATAATTTATCTGGATGCTACACTAGATGCCTCAAAATTGAAAGTGTTTTTGGTTGTTAACTGAGTTGCAGTGCTGGGATTCAAGTCAAAATTCCAAAGTGAGGGTTTTGTAGAAGCGAATAAAGGGGGATAGCCATAATCGATCAGATATCTTTAAGAAGGTCATGTAAACAGGAAAGAGCTTTCTGATGAATCATTGCTAAGATTGCTAAAGCAAGGAATAAAAGGTAGGAAAACGGGGCTAAGGATACTGAGGTTAAAAAATCAGGGGGCATGGCCAGTCATACTTCTCCTAGTTCCAAGTAGGTATAGAATTATTAGAAGAATTATTATAGTCCTCTGTAAAGCATTGCTATTGTTCTCTTTACTACCCTGCAGTTGACTTTCCGTCATCCGTTCGAATCCAGTTGCTGATTAAGATGGCAGATATTGAGTAAGTGTCTTTGGGGGAAGGCTACAAGTTGGAGGCACAACTTTCCCATACACCAAAGAGCATTGGATATAGCTGCTGTGGAACGATGGGACTTTATATGCATTTTTCTTGGGATCTGAAATTTCTGCTTTTTTCTACATGGAATATTTAGGACAATGTAGGGATGGTTAGCCTGTTTTAATTGGTATATTGTTTTACAACTGTAAACCAAAGAGGCATGCACAAGTATATGGTATTTTTGTTTTAGGGAGCTTTGCACAATCTGGAAGAAGGAAGCAGAGGCAGGAATTAGGCAAGGGATGTGCACAGTATAAGGTTCAATTTCAGAATGTTTTTCTGTGCCATGAGGGCTGGTAAACTACCTAAACTGAAAGGCAGGATTGGCCTAGGACTGCAGGAAGTGACTATGTAGTGCTGTGGCTTGACAAAATTCTTTTGCTGAGCTACTTTTAGAAGGCTTGTCCTTAACAACTCTTCCTCTAACCCAAAATGGCTTTAGCACCTTATGTATCAAGCAGGTTTTTTTGGGAAGCAAATGCCTGTCAGCTAGGAAACTCATCCTCCATTCTCTTCTCTTTCAGGCATCATCTAGCTGTGGGGACAAGTGAGAAGATCCAACTGGGGGCTCTTGTTGGTGCCTTCCAGGTCACCAGAGACCTCATTGCAGCTGAAGCTTAATATAGCTGTTTCTAGTGCTTTGACACTAGCCCCCCAGCTGCTGTTGGACTGCAACTCCCAGCATTCTTCTCCATAGGCATTACTGATGAGGGCTGTAGTCCAATATCTTGAAGGCTGCAATTCAATCATCTGTGGCCTGTAGTGATCAATGAATTCTCTTTTGGTGTAACTAGAGTGGACTGAACGGAATGGCAGATGAGTGTTAACACCACTGTATCCAGTGTTCAAGCTGACGTTTGATTTTTTTAAGACTACAGAGTAAAAAAATCCTTGCTTCTTTGTACATGGCTGCTGCCCCTACTCCTTTGGCTTCATATCTCTTAAGACTTGGATAAGTTGTTTTTCTGAAAAATTAGGGAACTGTAGTCAATGTAACATTTTCAACCTCTACTAATTGTTTTCACTTTTAGTGGAAGGTTCTTGAATGTGTTTACAAAACTGAAATGGACTCCTACCCTGGGGAAAGAATGCTACTCAGAATTGTCTTTTTATATTACGATATAGGCTGCCATGCTGGAACAGAAGAGTTCTTTTGGTGGGTGGTGGCATGGAGACCTTAGCAGAGGGAATTATCTTCCCCTATGATGACACAAGCTGCAAGAGAACTAATGACCCACTCCCCAAATGTCTGCCTTCTTTGATCAGGCAGAATCCTTGCTATTATCTCTGGTTGTTCACCAGAAAGGATAGCAAAGATTCCATTATCTCTATCCCCTCTGTGAGGAAGTTGTGCACAAAGCCAGCTGCCATTTGTGAACACTACATAAGAGACCAGTTTATTAGACAAACCAAAAAGGCACAAAATTGTGCTAGCTTTTTAATCATAGAGTTGGAAAGACTACCAGGGCAATCCAGTCTAACCCCATCCTGCCATGCAGGACACAAAGCACTCCACACAGATGGCCACATAGCCTGTTTATACATCTCCAAAGGAGGAGACTCCACCACTCTCCGAGGGAGTGTGTTCCACTGTTGAACAGCTCTTACCATCAGGAAGTTAACGTTGAGGTGGAATCTGTTTTCCTGTAGCTTGAATGCATTGCCCTATGTTTGTTCTGGTCTCTGGAGCAGCAGAAAAAACTTGCTCCATTCTCAATGTCACATCCCTTCAAATATTTAAACATGGTTATCATGCCCGCCTCTTAACCTTCTCTTCTCCAGGTTAAACATACTCAACTCCCTAAGCCATTCCTCATGAGGCATGGTTTCCAGACCCTTCACCATTTTGATTGCCTCCTCTGGACACACTCCAGCTTGTCAACATCCCTTTTGATTTGTGGTGCCCAGAACTGGACACAATATTCTAGGTGAGGTCTGACCAAAGCAGAATAGAGTGGTTTACTTCCCTCAGTCTAGAAAATATACTCCTATTGATGCAATCTAGAATTGAATTGGCTTTCTTAGCTGCCACATCAGATTGCTGCTGTTATGTTTCAGCCTGTGGTCCACTAAGTCTCCTAGATCCCTAGCATCTCACATGCTTCACTGGGCAAAGGCTGCATCTTTAAAAACCATGTAGGGGAAAGAAAGTGACAGTGTTAGACATATAACCTGCAAGGTGCTTTGAGATGGAAGGGTCTGTATAAACTAAAAGTAGGCCACAGCTTAAAGTAGGCCACAGCTCCAATGGCCATGACCTATCTGGGAGCAAAGGCAGCAAGAAACAATAAAAATTTGGTTTTCTGTTGGAAAGTATGAAGTATTTGAAATGTGTTGTAATTGCCAGAAGGGGCAGGCATCGGAGGTTTTTAGGTATTAGTTCTTTTAAAAACTTCTTAATTTTAGGGAAGCTGGTTTCTGGGGTCTAGTAATGCTTGCTTGTGACAAAATGATTACAAAGTGCTATAGAACAGAAAGGCTTTGCATTCAATTCCCATATTTTTACTCGACCACAGAGATATATATTATTCAAGTATTTTTTTTTTAAAAAACCTAGAAAATATGGCATTTGTATTTGCTCAAATGCCATTTTTATTGGACTCTGCCAGTCCAAATATTCCAAGGTGAGAAAAGAGAAAGAAGAGAGCAAGTTCACTCTAAGCACTTTATTGCAGTTTGGCTAGAGGGACTATTGAAGCATATTTTAAAAACAGGTCTGTCACCTCCAGAAGGCATAGAAGTTTCCACCTACTGTATCCTGAAAAATCAGCAGTTGATCTTTTATTTTCAACATTATATTCACTAGCACCTTTTCAAATACACTTTGCATCCTGATGCATTTTCAGTAGTGTAATTTCAAGTGACATATGACAGTACCAGAACATAGTTGTACAGCCCATTGAAAGCAAGGGTATGTATAAAGCAAATAAAGTCTGCATTGGGCTGCAGTGGTGATTTATGCCTGTACTGTAAAATGTCAGGTGATAATGCTCTACACCCACACCCCATGGAAAGCGAACATGGTGTAGTAGTTTGAATGTTGGATTAGAACTGGGAGATCGGGTCAATTACCCACTTAGCCATAGTAACTCACTGGGTGTGCTTGGGCAAGTCACTCTCAGTCTCAGAAGGTGGCAATGGCAAATCTCTGAAGAAATCTTACCAAGAAAACCCTGTGATAGGGTTGCCATGAAATAACTTGAAGGCACACAACATTAACACCATGATCATCATAAAATTCAGATTGCCTTAACTGGTCTCTACCCAGTATTTCATATAAATGTTCAGAAAAGTCTGGAATGGAAGCCTATTTGGAAGCCTTTGAGGAGGGCTGACCTTCCTTAGCTCTGAGCAGGGCTTTTTATTCAAAACAGGAATAAAATTGGTCATCACCCACTTAGAAATAAAGCCTGCCCAGGCTTGGAACAGGTATGGGGAGTGTAAGGCCCCCAGAACACAGCAAAGTGGCCATTAGTACATATGACAAGCTGTGAAGGGGCACTACTGGCCAATTAGAGAGCAAAAGAAAAGATCCCCAAAATTTTGTGGGGGGGGGGGGAAGGGCTTGAAAACGGGTGTGGTCCTCCAGAGGGGCCAACATGTACTATAAAGGGATTTATTTTGGGATCCTCCTTGCTTGCAAACATGGGTTTGTGTGGACATACTGCCTTGCCTCATCACTGAACCCAGTGAGAGAAGTGCTGCAGAGTTAGTCAGGATATCCAGAGCTTCAGCAAGTGACACTGTGATAGTTCTATGCAACCAGGCACGTGCAACATGCCTTCCAACCCTGAAGCCAACATCTGATCAAATCAAGATCCTTGTAAGATCCATGAAAGGAAAGCTCAGAGTGGACAGCTTTGATCACCAGTGAAGGGGGGCCCTTCATCCCCTATGAAAGCTAAATTATCAGGTGCACTTGTTGAAAATGTCAAACAGTTTCATCTTCATTCACCATGAAATGATACACAGCCAATTTCTCTTAAACTTGAAGCAACCTCTTCCCTCTCAAATTATCATCATCATCATCATCATCCAAAATCATAGAGCATGTGTGTTAAATAAAGAAGAGTCCTGGAGAAACTTGCAACCTGTTGATTGGAATTTCCAAGTGACATATGCTGAAGACCAATCCATTTTTGTCTTGGGCTGGTGCAAATGAAATCTGGGTTTTTCTGTGGCCAACAAGCACAGCCACATCCCTGGATATAAAAGGTACCTTACCACACAAGTCCCCACACCTTTGCCCTCTCTATACTGCAGAGCACAAGGCTACTGCATGAGTCTTGTTAAGGCAACAGGCCACTCTGTTGAAAAGCAGTCAACAGCGGACAGGACACCTTCATTAAACTAGTTAGCCTCACAAAGTCCTGTATGTGAGAAATTCCTTCATTTTCTTTGGAATGGGAAGTGCCAAGACTTGATAAGTTGTGTAGCATCCCCGGAGAACTTTGCGGCACAGGTGTTTAAGGGAGGAAAGCACCTGGGGGGCTGTCCAAAACTGGATATGCCCATCTCTTGTCCTGTAATGAGAAATGAGGAGCAGAGGATGCAGAAGCTATTATCTGAACTAAAAGCCGAGCTATCTTAAGATATTTTGCTGCCTAAGGCTGAGGTGCTTAGTAACCCTGAAGCAGCTTTAAAGCAGAGAAGCACAGCCAGAGGACCATGGTCAGCCCCATTTTCCTCCCACTGGGTCTGATCAACCTGTAGATGGGAAATCAATTGGGAACCCTTATATACACCAGCTTGGACACCATAAAAGAAAAGTATATAAATGTACTGAATAAACGTAAAGTTACTCTACTTACATATCTTGAAGGTCAGTAAATTCATCAGTCCGGTACAGCCCCTTTCCCAACTGATGCAGATCACAACTATTTCACACTGTCATTGTGTGGACAGTGGCTATGGTTAATTTATCACTTAGTGGTCAGACTTCTGGTAATGAGCTTCTCAGATGGTGGCCATGCAGTCCAGCACTGTGACTGTGCCTAAAGCCTTATCAGCTTGATGAAATCAGCTAGATTTTATGCTGCACTGACAAAGCCTTTGAAAGCTCTACACCAAAGTGAGATGGCAGAGTAGAACTTTGTACATAAGGTAGACTAAAGACTTACGGGTGGGAGTGGCAAGCAATAGGTCTGCAGAATTAATATAACAGTAACTGAATTATGCAGAGAACTATGTTGTACTCTGGCTACCTGACCCAGAACATACCCTGTGGCAATGATCCCACCATGTGGATAATAGGTGCAACACAGACCATTCTTCACCGAGGCAAAGGCAACTGGGCTCCCAAGCTCTAAGGCCCAGATCCTCAGGAGTCTAAAAAAAGATAAAGGTTTGGATAGCCAATTATACTCCCTGGAGAATTTACATTTTTAATACCACAAGTCTCAGAATTCCCTGGCTAGCATGTTTTACCTGTCATCTGCCACAGTTGCAAGATAGAGGCCTTCAGGTGAGAAGCACACAGATCGCAGTGAGCTGGCATGGAAGTCACTGTTGTGGTCCAGAGTGGACTGTAATGGAATGTGGCTAGGAAGGAAGAAGGAAAAGCAGAGAGGTTGGGCCATTTTATTAGCTGCCCTGACTCTATTAGAGACTGCCTTAGCTAATGTATCCAATCCAATACAACCCCTATACCCATAGTTATCCCTACCTCTGAAGGTAATGAGTAAAATCCATAGATCATTTGGTTCCTAGCCAAAGCACTGGGTGGAACTTTTCACCTAGTCCTCAAACCAGAAGGTACCATTGCTCCTCTGCCCCCTTCCTTCTATGGAGAAGCATTCTCCCTCCAGTATTTCCAGAAGCTAGTCATTTACTATTGCTGACGAGAGGGAAAGAAAAAATTGCCTACCTCCTCCAAACTGTGTCTAAATATGATAAACATATTAGTATACATCTTACCGTTCAATTCAACTAGAGCAGAACCACTCAATGAGATTTACCTATGTGATGACTTAATCAACCTTTGAGTCAATGGGCCTATTTTAGTTGAAACCAGTAGGATTCAGACCCTTATCTTTCCTCACATCCCACACCCCTTCTTAACCCAAAAGCCCTCCAAACATTTTAGTCCAGGATCAGGAAGCCTCCTAGACATTGTTGGACTACAATTCCCACAACGTCTCACTACTGGCTATGGCTAGAATTGATGGGAGTTGGAGTCCAACAATCTCAGAAGGACTGAGTGATTTCTACCACTGCTTTAATCTTTCTTTGATGGGAAAGTGCCACACACCCTTGAGATCTCTGCCCCTTCCCTAGCTATCTAACTGCAAGAAAATGAACGTGAACAGTACACAGGCACCCATTTCAAGCTGAAATGGAATGTCAGTGAAACAACCCCTCCAAGAGAAACTGACTGTATATCTGAGTAACAGACATGCTTAGCTTTCTCATCTGGAAGGAAGTGATGGGAAACAAGCCAGGATTGCACAAGATGCATAGCCAGAACAGGAAGAAATAATTCTGTCCAAATAGTAACAGGCACAATAGGCAGCTTTTTTTGACCACCATGAAAGAGTGCCAATTATTGTTGCTGCATTCTAGCTGCAGAGAGGGGCTTCTGGGATTTTCTGCCACAAGTCTCAAAATAGCCTAAAGATCCTTGCATACTAGGCTCTTGACTGGGGTACTACATTGCCATTTGCTTGTCCGCCTCAGGCTGGCCCTGCATAAACAGTATTCCCTCTCCTTCTGCCTGAAATGTCAGCTTCACTGTCAAGGCTGGATCTGTACCACTTCACCAAACCCTCTGCTGCCTCCCTTACCAGAGGGACCTCAGCTGCTCCCCTGTACAGGGGTCCCAGAGTATCACAAATGTGTCATATGAGGCAGTTGCAAGAAGAGCTGAGTCTGGTGAGAAGTCGCAGGACACAACACAGCCCTGGTGCCCTTCTAATCTTCGGAGGAGGCTGTATGAGCGCATGCTCCAGAGCAGGGCCTACCAAGAGTGGAAAGGACAAAAAGAAGGACAGAAATATGAATCAAAGCAGGACAGGGGAGAAGAGGCTGATCCACACTTGAATATACATAATAGAAAAACCTGGACCTCTCAACCATAGGGGCAGCAATAATTGATCTAGAACTAGGACAGGATAGAAGACTAGCTGAGGAATGTGTGTGAAACTTCAAAATTAGGTTACTTGGCATTAAAATGGGAACCATACAAATTTCTTCCCTGCCCACGGTCTAGTTCCAATGTTGGTTCTTTAAACTTCCCTAGCCAGCAGTTGCTGTCACTATGGGATCCAATGGGCCATACCCGTTCCCTTTCCCTCCTTCTCTCTAGAAGACAGACTCACAGACTTCTCTCCAGCAGCAGAACACAACATCTGACCATCGGGAGAAATGCGGCAACAGTAGACCCATTGCACATGTCCACACAGCACCTTCAGTTGCTTCCCTGTGTAAAATATTGAGAGGGTATGCATGAGCACAACTTGTGGAACAATGTCATTTTCACAAAGCCAGTATAGAAACTGCACTAGCACAGCAAGCCATGACTGAGCCCAGCACTAGGCAACCTGAGGCTCTCCAGATGTTGTTGAACTTCAGTTCTCATCAGTCCAACCAGCCTGGCAAATAGTGGGGCATGATGAAGTAGGACTTTTGTGAGGTATTTGGAAAGTGACAAGGTACCCAGAGAAGACAGGGAATAAGTATAATTCTTTGGTGAAGAGACACACAAGGTATCTTGGGAACTGTAGTTTAAAGGAATGGATGGGAACTCTGTAGTGGAGAATTGTTAAGTATCTCCTCAAACTGCAAATCCCAGGAGTCCTTATTAGGACGTAGCCATTGCAATTAAAGTGGTACAGAACCAATAACAGCATAGTGTGGATATACCTTATGATTCTAGCCTTACAAGCTATTCTACACTATTTGGACAACTATTTTTGCAATAAATGAACCCATCAGTGTGTTCAGTCACAGCTGGAGGATTCTGAGAGCTGTAGTCTGAAATGTTTTCAAGCTCTTTTATGGGGGAATACAAAACACTTGCCTTATGTTAGTTCAGTAATCCTTACTGTAGTCCTGAATAATATCAGTATGTTTGTCTCCATTTTAGAGAGAGAGAATGAGAGCATGAGTGAGCATAGGCACCATTAGGTAATTTTAATTTTTTCAAGTAGTATTCCAAACTTGGGAATGTTATATTTGTAGAATACCTGCACCGCCTGTAGCTATTAGTCACAGAAGCTCTGTGAGAAGAAAAGGTGGTGAAGAAAAGAGATGATGGGGTGTACAAAACACTGTGAACTATAGGGTGCACACCTCTGTGTTACATGAAAAAAATTAACAAAACTCAACCTTTTGTTTCTTATCTATTAAGCTTCTGAGTGGGAAAATAGTAGGGGTGTGTGCTGGTCAACCCTTTCACTACCCACCACATGATTTGCATAATGAATATAAATCTGTAAATAATCTGCAAATAAATCTGTAAATAATCTGGATTTGGGAAACTGGAAAACAGCACTCCAGGTGCCTGGTGGAGTTAGGAGCGAGCAAAACTGAATCAGGAGGAGGAAGACCACAAAAAACTGTCAAAGAAAAAAAAAAAAAGAGGCTGGGGAGGAAAAAGAAAGTGCATGGAAGGTAAGAGAAAAAGCATGAGGAGTGGCTGTTCACGAGATTACTAAACACATGAGCACAGTCCAAAGGCAGCAGCTCTTGAAATATGATTCATGTCATGAAACCCTGACCTTTAATTCTAAAGATCTGTCTGCTTGCAGTCTTTTGCACCTGGCTATGGCTGTAGATTTCTATGCTCTGAGAGGAAAACACGTTATTCATAAGTTTCATCAGTCTTACAGTTTCCAATGGCTTCTTAGCAGCCTGTAACTTTCTTACCTGCACACATGCCTGAAAAAGCTTAGTCAAAGTATTTCTAGTCTTCCAAGTTAGGAGACTGCCATGAAAAGCTTCATGTCCATCTCTACTCAAAGGCTTGGGGCCTTCATCCTCTTGACTGTTTACTGTGAATCAATGTAGTTGCCCAAAACATAAAGTGAAAAAGGACCCTCCCACGCTGTCCATGCTCTTTGCTAATGCTAAAGCTTTCCCTATATATTATGTGTAACTAAACCCATTTGCTTAATTTGGTGTTAAAGTCTGTTGTTCTGCAGTTGCCTCAGTACTAAATCCAATCTTGGCCATTTCTTCACATGTGGCTCTTTCTGGTTTTGCTTCAAAGGCTCTGGACCAGTGGGTGCATGTCTGGCCCTTGGTTCTAAGAATCTTAGTAGTGTAGGTTTGGATTTTCCTTGACTCAGGCTCAGTGAATGTAATGACAGTGGCAGCAGTCTACCTTACTGGATCAATGTTGATGTTGGTAAGCTGTCAGAAGACTCAGCCCCCACCTCATAATGTACAATTAAAATGCCAGGCTGCTCTGTCTCCCCAAGTAACCAATCCTGACTTGAGCAGGAAACAACATCCCCCTTGCATCCTCAAAGTGTCCGTTCTTTGGTCAAAGAGCACATTACTTGCTCCTACCGTTTTGACTCAGGTCCCAGATGCGCAGGGTTTTGTCACGGGATGCAGAGACTAGGATTGAACCACTCTCACCAGGTACAAAGCTTAGGTCCCTCACCACATCTTGATGCCCTGAGAGGCTGAACAGCAAACAACCTACAAATGGCAATAAACAGTAAGCCATCACCTCCCAAAGACAACAAATCTAAATTGGAAATGTATTATAACAACTCTTTAGGACAAGACTTAATTGCTTGTGATAGGGGCAGGAGAATCAACCTAAGACCTCCCTTTTAGTTCCTATAATTTGGCAGCAACTTGAGGTGGCCAGTTGTGGAAGGTTTGGAACTGTCACCATCCAATTTAGGACACCACTGGACGCCTGATGGAGACACTTGGCCAGTTTTAGAAATTGTGATTTGCAGTCATTTTGAGGTTCGGGGGATGGACAGGACGGGACACAAAATTAATGGAGAATCATACCTCCAGGAGGCTTCTGAAGTACAATTCTGGTTTTGTCCAGAATAAAAAATGATGAGGGTATATGTGCAAAGAGCTATAGCAATCACTCTTGGCTGCATGTGGCTTTGGGTGGCACAATTTTCACCTCAGTTCAAACTCTTTGTGCCTGTTGATTCATTTAACTTTTGTAATCTCTGATGTACTTTGTGGCAGGCAGGCAGAAGGTAGATCAGTATCTACTGGCAGTTTTCCAAGTGATTTCCAGTAAATCAACATATTTCTATTTCCAGTTGTTCAACAATAACCAAAATAAATTGCTCCCTCCCTCAATATAATGAAAGGTGGGAACAGGTAAGCGAGTCAATTTGTCTCCAAGAATTTGCTGTGCACATCCCAGTACTGCACTGAAAATGAATTCCTGAACTGAGCTAGTGGATGGCAAAACTGCTTGTTCAGACTATGGTTCCCAGAATTCCCTCATCAGCCTGATCAATGGCCATGGTACTGGTGGATTCTGAGACACATCATCCCAAAAGGTAACTTCCCAGCTGTGGGGTGAGCATATGCTTGCAGGCACCCTGACCTTTAATTCTAAGGATTCATCTGCAGTTTTTTGCACCTGGCTATGGTTGTAGATTTCTATGATCTGAGGGAAAAAGTAGATCCTGCAAGCCAGAAATTGCCTGTGCAATGATGGGGAAAAGATTCTTCTGACATGCATAAAGCTTTGGTAAATGACTGAAAGGGCCTTGCTGTTTCTATTCCTTCCAAAGCTTCATGCATGGAAGAGAGATCTTTGCCAATCCTTCCAGCAAACACACAAGGCTTTAAAGAGACACAAGGTCTTTCAGAAAGTTTTGGAAAAGGACAGCAGGGGTTTTTCCCAGCAGGTGCTTTCCAAAGCTTCTGGCAAAGAAGAGAAGACCCCACCTCTCCATTGAGTAAGCAGGAAGAGCTAGAGAAGAGAGGTCTGGATGCAGCGAAACAATGGGGGGGGGGGGAACCCTAGTTTGTGTTATCTAAGCAGCTGTACTGGTGAGAGCTTGCCATAGGTTCTGAGTTGCTCTCAGCAGGGAGCAAAAAATGACTGTTTTTGGAGGTGTTAACTAGCTGCACTGCCAGCATATTAAGGGAGGGGAAACGACCTTCAGAAGTAGTCTGTCCAGCCCACTGATATGTCTGTCCTTATCTATGATAAAAAAAATAAGAAGGTATTTAAAGCATTAGAAAAGTTTTGCCAAGAACAAAAGCTCTGGTTTTGGTAAGGATTTGTGCTGGGACTTACTCCTGAGAAGACATCAGAGAACAGATTATCATATAATCATAGAGTTGGAAGAGACACCAAGGGTCATCCAGTCCAACCTGCTTCTGCCATGCAAGAAGACACAATCAAAGCACTCCCAACAGATGGCCATCCAGCTTCTGTTTAAAGACCTCCAAAGGAGGAGACACCACCATTCTCCAAGGAAGTGTGTTCCACTGTTGAACAGCTCTTATTGTCAGGAAGTTCCTCCTAATGTTTACGTGGAATCTCTTTTTCTGTAGTTTGCATCCATTATTCTGGGTCCTATTCTCTGGAGCAGCAGAAAATAAGCTTGCTCCATCCTCAATATGACACCACAATATGACACATGCATAGAAGCAAACTATGCCTTGAAGCTCTTACACAAGAGCACACTGATAAGATATACATCTATTTCCACCCATCTTGCTTTGGCTTCACACTATGCCCTTAGTGCCATCCAATGCTAGAATGCTCCCCCATCTTCCCCCAATTTGGAATTCAGCCCCAGGCCAAACAAGGGCCTCTGCTCTTGCATTACAAGTTTTCAATAGTTCGAGATTAGCATTTATAACAATAACATGTCATATTCACAGTGGGTAATCATCTTTCCTGTCTCTCTTAGTAACAGGTTACAGGATTAAAAGACACAGCAAATTACACTGGAACAAATTGTGGAACTATCCTGGTTTCCGAGCAAATGACAATAAAACCATCTTACCTGTCTGTACCTCCCAGATTTTAATCTGGCCATCATTCAATCCCGTGGCAAGGACCAAACAGGTAGTACTTGGCCCCCATAGGATGTGCTTCTTCGAGTGGGTAGGCAGCAAATTGCTGAAGGCCAAGCCCCAGACAATCTTCCCACATTCCAGTGTCTTCTCCTTGGACCCACCTCGCCCCCTGGACTGGTTCTTGCACTCTAAAGCTTTGCAGTTCCTGTGTGAAGCAGATGGGAGGAAATATCAGAGTTGGAAGGGAACTCAAAAGCATTTTATCTCATTTTCTCCAAATCTAAAGAGAAATGCTCCTTCCCACTGATCAGCCCACACTATTAAGAACACCTCTTCTTCTTCTTCTTCTTCTTCATTCACTTCTCCCCATGGATCAAGGCGGGGAACAACAACTATTAACAGATGCCACAATGGTGATGCAAAATCCAACTCTTTTCCACAGTGCAAAGATCTAGGCAAGCAGTTCACACTGCACCTCAATGCCCTGTCTGTAAAATGGAAACATTCACAACCAATCTCACTGAGTGATAAAGTAGATAATTTTGCAGAGAGCACCAGGCAGTCCTTACTAACAAGACAATGAAGACATCAACTACCCTTGTTCAATTCCTGGTTCAAAGATCATGAACAATGAGTGGCTCAAAGCAAAGTGCTTGTGTAAAAGTTTGACAGTTTTGCACCAGAACCAAGGAATGTTATTTTTGGACTGTAACTCCCAGAATCTCCTAGCATAGTGACTAGCCATCTTGACTAAGGAATCCAGATGTTATAGTCCCCCACAAAAAATTCTGGGCTCTGCTCTACATTGGCAGGCAAGCAGTATAGGAAGCTGCCTTATAGTGAAGCAGACTGTTGGTCCATCTAGCTTAACACAGCTGCTGTGATGCTATGGGTTCAGCCTGTGAAACCAAATCAAAGCAAGAGCTACAACCATTCAATACCACCACTTCCTTGCACCCTCAGAAATCTGAAAAACATGTATGGGCAGGTCTGGATCCAACTGTCTTGGGACCAGGATAGCTAACACCTAACTTCTCCCATACGAGTCTGTCTCGAATACAAGCTCTTCAACAGTCCTGTGTTCAACCCAAAAGGCTACAGTGGTGAACACATGAGACAGGGCTTTCTTCAAGAGAAACCAGGCTGGTTCCATCCTTGTTCATATTCTGGCAGACAATCAGAACTGTTTTATTCTATCTGGCCTTGGGTTTTAAAAGTGGCTTTTAACTCATTTCTAAAGAATATTTTAATATACAGTCTATTGTTGCACACCGCTTTGAGAGCCCTGATTAATACGCACTTTAAATCAATCAATCTCTGGGTGATTTACAGCATACCAGCAGTATTTTTGATTCTTGATTCAACAGTAATAGCAACAAAATACCAGCAAATGTTTTTCACAGTCTATTCTAAAAGAAGAGAAAGAGAAGGCCAAACTTCTCTCATTTGAGAAGCAGTTTCACAAATGGAAAGCCAGCATGGAGAAGGCCCTGCTACCCATTTTGTTTGGATTAAGCATAAGGTTGTTATTTAGTTAGTTAGTTGTTAGCCCTGATCAAGCCCATTCTCGCCTCAACAGCTCTCTACATGCTGTAAGACCAGGTTGATCTGACAGGAGGTAGCAATGCAGATGAGAGCAAGTGTGGTGTAGTGGTTTGAGCGCTGGACTGTGACTCTGGAGATGAGGATTCAATTTCTGCTCAGCCATGGAAACCCACTGGGTGACCGTGGGCGAGTGACACACTCAACCCCAGAAAACCTCATAACAGGTCTGCATTAGGGTCATCATAAGTCAGAAATGACTTGAAGGCACATGCCAACAACAAACCAATGCAGATACTCACTGCTCAATCTCCTCCAACGGCCAAGGAAGCAACTTGACAATGCAGTGGCCCTGAGACCATGCAAACCAGGCACCATCTTGGGAGAAGGCCACGCTCCACGTCTCGCAGCTTGATTTCCAGTCGTACTGCTGAGGCCGTCCTGGTTTTAGCTCAGCCACAAGGAAGGGCTCCCCTGGGGAAGAAGATAGGCAGCCCTTCATCATTACCAAGCACACATCAGAGCCTAGAAATCTTCCTTTTTTTTTTTTTTGGAGATCATTTCCCAGAATCCCCAACTATTTGGCCAATGGCTATGTATAGACCATACTTGATACAATTACAAACTGGGAACATAACAAGTGCCTAGCCCATTTTCTTCAAGGTACAAATACACATGTAGTTATAAGAATTGCTAAATTTATCAGTAGGGCTATTCAACTGAGGACATGTTTTACTGAACACATTGGGGTTGCATGTAAAGGTGATGAACTTCTTTAAACATATTCTGGTTTTGGATTTTACTCTTCTTTAGTTTACTGTAAGACAGTAATTTACTACTATAAATTCAAATTAATTACACGTTATTTTATTTTAGTCTAATTTTTATTATCCCATTATATTTTACACATTATATTTTATACATTTTATTTTCTCATATTTAACCACATTTGCTGTCAACTGTTTGATATGGTCAATTGAGTAATCAATAAACTTTTAACTAACTAAATAGTAATTATGGTAGAATTCAAAGATATAGCCGTGTTAGTCTGTAGAATTAGTCTGTAGAAAGATCTTGTAGCACCTTTGATACTAACTGAAAGAAAGAGTTTGGCAGCATGAGCTTTCTTAGACTACAGTCTACTTCCTCAGATGCATTTGAAAGTAGACTGAGGTCTATGAAAACTCATACTGCCAACTTCTTTATTTCAGTTAGTTTCAAAGGTGCTACAAGATCTCTCTACATACTAGTAACTATGGTGGCTGTGGGATTCAGGGCATCATGATCCAAAAAGTAAATTCTCCAACCTACAACCTCCAAACTACAAAACCCAGAATGCACATCACGGACCCATGGCAGTTTAAACAGTGTTAACCTGCCTTAATTCTGCAGTACAGATGCAGCCAAAGTTGCAGGATACTTCTGAGGCAAAGTGTAAGTCAGGCTGTGACTAAGTTTGCATCTAAACTGGAGAACTAATGAAGACTGACACTGCTTTGACTGCCATGGTTCCATGCACTGGAATCCTGGGATTTGTAGTTCTGTGAGCACTATTTAGCCTTCTCTATCAGAAAGCTCTGACGTTCCCCCAGCAAACTACAAATGACAGAAGTCCACAGCAGTGTCAAAATGCACAACTTCTGCAGTGCGAATGCAGCCTAAATCCGCAAGACACTTCTGAGGCAAGATGGAAGTCAGTCTGCGTCTGCACTGCAGAAATAATCCACTTTGGATGGCTTTAGCTGCCCTGGCTCAATGCTATGGAAGTGCAGTCATGTGAAACATTGAGCCTTCTCTGACAGAGATCTCTGGTACTACAACAAAATACAAATCCCAGGACTACTTAGCATAGAGCCATGGTGGTTAAAGTAGTGCCAACTTGGATTATTTCTCCAGTGAGGATGCAACCCTGGTCGCAGCCTGAGATCCCATGGCAGAAATAATCCAGTTTGAGAGCGCTTCAACTGCCCTGACTCAAGGCCTAATCAGACTGCCAGAAATAGTGCACATTAAATTGAGGCACTGCCCTGGCTCAGTGCTAGGGAGTCATGGGAATTGTATTGTTTTCTGGGACATTGAGCCTTCTCTGTCAGAGAGCTCTGGTGCCACAATAAAATACAGTTCCCATGATTCCCTAGCACTGAGCCAGGACAGTGCCTCAATTTAATGTGCACTATTTCTGGCAGTCTGCAAAGGCCCTCAATGAGAGGGGATTTTGGGAAGTGTCATTTTGTGAGACATTCAGCCTTCTCTGTCAGACAGCGCTCTGGGGCCACAACAAACTACAATTCCCAGGATTCCACAGCACTGAGCCAGGGTAGCTGAAGTGGTCTCAAACTGGATTATTTCTGCAGTGCGGGTGCAGCCTATATCAAGAGGGTTCTGGCGCTGCAACTACAATTCCCAGGATTCCCTAGTACTGAGCCAGGGCAGTTCAAGGGCTCTCAAACTGAATTATGGCTCTAGTGAGCTCTGGACCAGAGAAGGCTCAATGTCTCACAGACACCATAAATCCCAGAATTCCCCAGCATTGAGCCAGTGCAGTTCCAGCTGGGTCAAACCGGATTCTTTCTGCAGTGGGCTTTGGACCATTAAGCCTGCTCTGGTAAAGAGCGCTCTGGTGCCCCCAACAAACTACAAATCCCAGCATTCCCCTAGCATTGAGCCAGGGCAGTTCAAGCGCTCTCCAAGCGGATCCTGTCTGCCGTGAGCTCTGGACCTGGCTTCCCCTCGGTCGTGCTGGCTAGCAGTACCACCAGAGCCCTTGCCTCGGGGGACGGGGGCCTTGAAGCGAGGGTCCCGAGGCCCCTCAGTCAAAGGGGGCTCCTGTGGGCGAAGCGGAGGGGAGGCTCCACTAAGAGACCCCGCCTCGGTTGCTCCCTCTGCCAGGGCGAGAAAGCAGGACCCGCGCACCGAGCCTGGCTCACCCTCGTCCACAGCCTCCGCCTCCGCCTCCTCTCCTTGGGAGGGTAGCCGCCGTCGTCGCCGAAGCCCCACCGGAGTCCCCTCCATTCGGAGCGCACCGGAAGCTGTGGCGAGGGCGTGCCTTTGCCTCTTCCCGCTCCGCCTCAGGCCTCACGTGACCATCTCACGGCGGGGGCTGGCTGGCTGAGAAGAGCGGAGGGGCGGGGCTTGTGGGAAGAGGGCGGCAAAACAAAGGCGTGAGGGGAGAAGCTGCGCTGGGCGCGGTGGGCGGGAAACCCCGTGCCTCCCTCAGGCGAGCCCGCTTGGCGCCCCTCAGGGAAGCGGGCTCGCCTGAGGGAGGCACGGGGTTTCCCGCCCACCGCGCCCTCTCCCCTCACGCCTTTGTTTGGAACTAGAAAATGGCTGGGTTGGCCATTTAGCAGATTCAAACCCAACCCCACCAGTGATACCTTGCTTGGCCAACCCAAGGGCACAATAGACTTGTTGCGAGCTCCATTCCAGGGAAGCCTCAGGCCTCTCTGTGGCAGAGGACAATGGGTTCCTCCGGAAGTCTCCATAGACCCGTCTTCGCTGAAGACTGAAACAACATGGAGGCCTCTGGCTAACGTCCCCAATTGCTGCTTCTCCCGTTTGCTTTGTAACACCCGAAGAAGCCCATGGGGCTTCGAAAGCTTGCAACAGGTATATTGGGTATTTGGGTGGGCCCGACAAAGGCATCACCGATGGATCTGTGTTCGAATTTGTTTGGAAATAGTCAGCTCCCCCCCCCCCCTTAGAATTAAAAGCTATAGCCGTGTTAGTCTGTAGAATGAGTATGTAGGAGAGATCCAGGGCCTTTGCAGACTGCTAGAAATAGTGCAAATTGAGTCCACTTTAAGGGTTAGGGAATCATGGGAACTGTATTTTATTGTGGCACCAGAGCTCTCTGACAGAGAAGGCTCAATGTCTCAGGAAAAACAATTCCCATGATTCCCTAGCACTAACCCTAACCCTAAAAGTGGACTCAATTTGCACTATTTCTGGCAGTCTGCAAAGGCCCATAGTATTATTATTAGAGTTTATTTATAGAGCGCTGTCAGTGTAGCCCCTTTGAGACTCTCTGAAAGAAAGAAGTTGGCAGCAGGAGCTTTCCTAGACTACAGCCTACTTCCTCAGGTGCATTTGGTCTCAAAGGTGCTACAAGACCACTATATCTTTGAATTCTATTATTATTATTAACTGAAAGAAATGAGTTGGCAGCAGGAGCTTCCCTAGACTTCAGTCTACTTCCTCAGGTGCAATACACTTGGAATTGTTTCTTGTTGCCCTCGAGCTCACTCTGACAGAGAAGGTTCAATGTCTCACAGAACTACAGTTCCCAGACTTCCCAAGCGGACTCAAACTGGATGGTTTATGCCCTGTGTTTTGGATCTGAGAAACTCGATCGAAATCCACGAGAACTCATGCCCAAATATGTAGAGAGATGTTGTAGACCCTTTGAGACTCACTGAAGTAAAGAAGCTGGCAGCATGAACTTTCGTAGACTTCGGTCTACTTCCTCAGATGCATTTAGACTTAAGGCTACTTAAGTCTAGGAAAAAGCTCCTGCTGGGGACTCTTGCACCCAGATCCTGGTGCAAGGAGCCCTGGTGGCGCAGTGGTTAAATGCCTGTACTGCAGCCACTCACTCATAAACCACAAGGTTGCGAGTTCAATACCAGCCAGGGCTCAGGCTCGACTCAGGCCTGCATCCTTCCGAGGTCGCTAAAATGAGTACCCAGCTGTTGGGGGGCAATGAGCTTACAGTTGTAAACTGCTTAGACATCCCATAGTGCGATATGAAGCGGTATATAAATGAAGCTGCTTTGCTCCCAAGCAACTGGCTGAACATGAAGTTAATAGTTTTAACATGAATAGAGCTTAGAATTAACCAGAAACAAGCAGTATCTCTCAGGTTTGGGAAGGGATACCCATCCTTGGCTGAAATGCATAAACAGCAGATATGAAAATCATCATCCAAAACACATTTTTATTCCATAAGCAAAAGACCACCGCCACAATTGCATAATTTGCAGGAAAATCATCTCCATCTCAATGGCCCTTTGGAAAAATACTTGCCTTAAGATAACCTTTCTTTCCAAGGGAGTAGCCTGCCAACCTCTGTGGCCCAAGACTGCCAAAAGCTTTGTAACAGTCCCGCACACATAGTTAACTTAGTTCTAGGTGGATTTTGCAGCAAAATATACTCCAGCCTGGTGCACATTTCATCCACTGGATGGGAACAAGTCATATTTATTTACTTATATCTGTGCCTTCATTTTCAGTTAAGATTAGTTATTCCAAAGCAACCTGAAACCTACTGAGGTAGATGAGGATTTACTGGTCAATGTCTTGTGGATATTTTACAGATTTGCAAAGCTTTCTCACTCTTGATAATCTTAACAGCAGTAATTAAATTTCATATTTCAATAACCCTGTTCACAGTCACAGCTGGCTCATTATTACGTGCTAGTATTGCAGGAGTGGTATTCCTCCCTTATATAATGCAAGTATAACATGATAGGGTTTGAGTAGGGACACCTGTAGATGGAGTGCATTAAGTTATCCAACTCACATATTTTTACAAGGTGGAGGTAAACATCATCTTCCATTTGTAATCCTCCCATGTTTTCCTATTAGTTATGGGGGGGGGGGAAGGGGGAGAAAGAGAGAGAGAGTCCAGAACTGAAGCATACCTAACAGATTTCTGTGCAGTATCTGCTTGAAAAACTCCAGCAAGGGAAAGCTACCCACCTTCTAGACAAATTGCTTTATCCCCAGTCTGCTCTCACCCTCAAGAGATTTCTCCCAATGTTTACCCCAAATCTCCCTTCTCTAATAGCTATTAGATCTAGTCCTGCCCTCTTGGACAGCAAAGAAAAAGCATTTGTCCCTTTCTTTGAGACATTGCTTTAGGATAGGTATTAGAAGAGGGCCACTGTCCCTCTACTCCCTTTTCTCCTTTTCAAGCTAAAAAGCATGTTTCTTCAACGTCCTTCAGAGGATTTGCTTTTCATCCCCCAACCATTTTGGTTGTCCTGTTCTGAACCCACTCCAGGTTGTCCACATCCTTCTTAAACTGTGGTACCCAGAACTGAATGCAATATGCCAAATAAGGATGGATAGGAGAATGGAGGAACTCGGGATCGAACTGTCCAAAGAAAGGACTCCATAGGGGGCTATCCACGTACTTCCCAAGTACTTGAAGAGAGCTAGCACTGGTCTCTTCTCTAGGCTAAACCATACCCCACTTCCTTCCAAGAATTTGTCTTCCTGCATCACTCTAGATTGAAGCTTATTATTTTGGGCACGCCATTATCCTGACATTCAACTGGTGCTGAGGATCCCAGAAGAGAGGAAATGGGGCTGTCACTTGCTTAAGGTCACAGCAGAAACAAAGTCCTTCTGGCCACTTCCACTTATCTGCACATAGACAAGTCGATGCTCAACCTGAGATGCAACGGACAGGAAAGCATCAACTAGTTTGCAAGGAAGATCCCAATGGGACAAATGGAACTGTGGTCCAGAGAGATAATCCAACCCTCTCTTTCTCCTGCCCTTCCTGATGCTCAAGGTATTTCTTGCTCACTGAAGCTCATTCCTAAAATGATCTTGATCTGACATCATGCCTCAGATGAAGAAACCACTGTACTCCTGTCCGAGATCTGTTTCCTACATTGTGGTTGTTAAGTTGCAAATGCCCTCTCCAGCAAGGAGACAGAGGGAAGAACTAACAGTTAGGAGAACCACAACATGTAGGAAAGACAAGCAAAGGATCAACAAATGACATTGAAAGTTGCATAAGCTGGATGCCAGTAGTACTAGTCCGCTCCTCCCGGACAAGATCTGGATGGAGCCATCTTGTGAGGATGCTTTGGTTATCAGCATGTATGATGGAGAACTCCCTTACACTGTGGGTTTTGAATCCCTTTTTATTTCCTCCAGTGAGATTTCGGTGGGCACTTTGGCATGGGAATCTGAAAGAAAAGCACAAAAGACCAAGGTTATAGCCAATGGGGTGAATAAATACACTGCGCCAGCAAGGTGATTTGCTTTTTGCTTTTTAAACTTGCTTGGCAGCCTGTTAAGTTATGACGGCATAAATCCAGTTTATACCATCACAACCTACTTTTTTGGTGATCATGGAGGTTGGAATTCTGTTCGAGCCATGTGACAACCAAATCCACCTCCTCCCCAGCAATAACATCCTCAGAGATCTCTCAAAGATCCCCAGGAGGTCCATGAGGATTCCATCACTGCAGTGTATCAAGCTAAAGGAAAATATCTGGATGCACTTCTGCTCCTGCCCCTGCTCTTCACCAACAGCAAAACTGCTATCTTTGAAGAGATGCTGCTCAACTGAAGAGCTGGGTTGGAGGATGTAGCATCTGGAGATGTCTGATAGCTATGCCTTGGAGACACATGTCCCAATGCAGAATCTCAGCCTGGGATTTAAATCTGTGAGGTAGTAATTTTCGTTTAAAAGTCAGGTGGGCATAAGTGGCCTTCCGGGTGTGTTGCTCTGCAACACCTATTCTCCCTCTCTAGTGGCTAGGGCTGATAAATACTGCAGTCCCACAATATCTAGCGTCACACGTTGCCTACCCCAATTCAAAGAACAAAAGCTTCTTCAAGCAATGAGGACAGATCTGTTTTTCAAAACAGTCAGTGATCAGCAGGGTCGAGATCGATGTGAAGGCAGTTAATAACAACAACAGTGACGGTGCCCCCTAAAACAATGGTTCTCAAACCTCCAGATGTTTGAGATTTCAGCTTTCAGAGTTCCTGACCATTGTCCATGCTGGCTGGGACTTGGAGGAGTTGAAAGCCAAAATATTTGGAGGATCAAAGACTGAGAAGCACTGCTCTAAAAGTACTGTACTCCAAACCAGAAATGGAAAAGAAATTATTTCACTTAGTATTTTAATGCAAACTTAGGAAATGTGTATGTCCCCAAAAACTCCATGAACCCAACTTTGGTGCTACGCCAACATGTACACATTTCCACACTTAGCAATGTAGTCATCTGATCAACAAATGTATACAAGAAAGTATACAGTTGCAAAGATATTGGAGGAAAATGCATTACAAAAACAAAATTGTGGGATTTGGAGCTGTTTATGTTTTCTAACAGGTTTTTTTTTTTTGTACTTCTGCAAATGTATGGATTTCCTGCAACATCCCAACTCTCTCTCCCTTGTTTCTCTGCGAGTCCATTTTGACTCCAGTTTTACTGGTCCTCACCACATCTACTGCAAGAGCAAGCCCCAAAGACTTAACTTGGGTGCCAAAAGGCTTACTTTCAGAAAGCCTGGGAAAACAGCCATTTGTCACTGCTTGATGCAAAGCAAGCTCCACAGTTGTTTCTATGGGTTGATCATCTTCTTCTGAGTCCATCAGTACAAGAATGTCACTTGCATCTCGATTCCTGCAGTCAGGAGGACAGTGAGACTGAAGAATGTCCAAAAATTCATATTGGAGTCATATTGTTTGTAATTTTACATTGTTGTTAGCCACCCCGATTGTTCTCAGAGGGGCGGGATATAAATAAATTTTATTATTATTATTTATTAAAAAGAGGTTTTTCTCAGCCTTTCCCTGCCACAACCAAATCTGAGAGAATACATAGGGTCCGCCAAGTATTGTTGGACTACAGCTTCCATCAGCTCCACCCAGCATAGCCAGTGGTGAGGCAAAATGGGAACTACACTCCAACAATAGCTAGAGGGCTACGTATTCCCCATCCATCTGTTAAAAAGTACTTGTTAGTGGATTTATATCCTGAAGCAGCTTCCTTCCTGTTTGACAAATACCACCCTGGCCACCAGCTCTCTGGATTGGCCCAGGGCTCATCTTTCATCAGGAAGACATTACTATTGTGGTCTCTTTTGGCACAGCACTACCACGTGTTTTGGTAGATGATGCCTTTGTTCAGTACAAGTGCCTCTGGGATCAGAGTGGGATCATGACAAGTTACCTGATACTATCCTGGTATTCATTGATTTAGCCTAGACATCCAGGAGTTCTCCAAGATCTCAAAGCCACACAGTTTTATCTACTACTACTACTACTACATTTAAAACATTAATTTAAAACAATTTTTAAAAAAATGTTAAAATGGTGATGAAGAAGAAAATTAAAATACCTGTCATCCATTCCCTTATCCTTTTAACACAAAGATGGGGAATGTGAGGCCCTCCAGGTATTGCTGAACTGCAAATCCCACCAACCTTTACCACTGGCCATGCTGGCTAGGACTGATGGATTCTGCAGTCTCACAGCACCTAGAAATTCATTTGTTCCCCACCCTTGTTGGAACTGGAGACCGGCAGAGATTGTGTGTGGAGCTGTCTATGCACAGATCCTTGCTTTACCACTGAGCTACATGCCTCAAATGCCTCAAAAAACTTGCCTCAAATTGCCACCTAAAAGTCTTTGAAGAATCCAGGTGGCCAGACCAAGCAATTGTCTATCTATCCTGCTGCTGCCTGTTCTGGGCAGCAGTGGTTCTCTGTGGTCTTGGGCAGAGATTTTCCTCATTGAAGCTTTTAAGTTGCAAAACATGCACTCTGTCACCACTGGACCATGTGTGATGCTGGATCTTTTCCATTCAAGAAAAGTATACACTTACCTGAGCATGTGGCCTGGAAAAAAAAAAAGGGGGGGGGAGGAGGGCAGAGAGAGAGAGAGAGAGAGAGAGAAGGAAATTGAACTGACAATGAAACATTTGCTTCTTTGATCACAAAGCCAACCCAGGGCCTATTGCTTCCTGAAGCAATGAACCAGATAGCATTTCCCTCTGTTACATGTGCAGAAGCTGAGTGAGCTGGTAACTGAAATCAATGCTGGCCAATGGGAGGCTACAAGCCAGTTTAAAGTGTGCAGGGAAAGATGTGTGGCACACACAGCTCTGGTCCCCAAGGCTGAGGGGCTCAAGAGAAGCAGCTTGGAGGTCACCACTGCTGCCCAACATTGGTCACCAAAGGTAGATATCCCATTCTGCCTCCAGTTCAGACTGTACAACAAGCATGTGATGCAATTTTAAAGGACGCCAGACCTTAATCTCCTTTTTTGTTATATTTAAGAGACCAGTTTTTGGGCGTTTCAACACTTCTGCCCAAAGTCTGACTGGAGACCAGATTTCAGCAAACCATGTGAATAGATCTTGCCATTTGCAATAGTCAAAGATGGCTGTCAGACTGTCTCTACTCACTTCTTTTACATTTCTTCTTAGAACTAAGTCCTTTATTTTTATCTCCCTCATGCCTGTAATTTTATATCTATTTCAATGTCTCACAAAACTACACTTCCCAACATTCCATAGTATTGAAGCATAGCAGTTAAAGTGGTGTCACACTGGGTTATTTCTGCAGTGTGGATGGAGCCACTTTGGCTACTCCCCAGAGAAAACACTGCTTTACTGTTCTTCTGGATGCCCCCCACCCCACTCCCCCTTCTTCTAAGAGACCAACCTGTATTCCTATAATTTGCTTTTCCCTGGAAAAATTCTCTAAGCTCCTCTTACCTTTGGGGCACAAACGGGGTCCAGTGTACAAGATGACTCCAGAAAGGACCAGAATACCCAGAAGTAATAGGACGACAACTGCTCCCACAATGCCTGCAATATTCACTGGCTCTGCAGGGGGAAAGAAACCAAGATGCAATGGCAAATTTGAGATATCTGAAGTCTGCTTAGTTTTTCCCAACCTGTCACCCTCTGGATGTGTGGAACTATAACTCCCAGCATCTCCACCCAGCATGACTGGGAAGAACGGGAATTGCATTCTGACATATCCAGAGGTGGGATGCCAAGTCAAGGAAGTCTGGCATATCTGTTTATTTTAAAATATATGCTGCCACTTAAGTGAAATATTCTCAGGGTAGCTTACGAATCAAGAACAGCAAAAATGAGACAGCAACACTTAAAAAAAAAAAAAAAGCAAAAAGTGTTTTCTTTATTGCAACTGGAACATGCAGTGTTGCGTGCTTCCACAGGGAGCCAGCCAGCCATATCCATTTGCAAGTTATTTTGTTTCTTCAAGTGAGCTTTAGGATTCTTGTGCTGTTCAGGTGTTGCTGCTTGGACCAATTGCTCTCTCTCTCAGCCTGACCTACCCTACAGGGTTGGTGGAGGACAGATCAGGACAAAGAACTATACATCTAACTCTGAAGTTACTAGAGGAAATGCAGGAGAGAAATGTAACTAATCCATAAGCAATGGAAAGTTAGGTGTGTGGTGAGGCCCCGTGTAATGGCAGGGGTAGGACCACTGAGAAGGCCTCATTTTCCCTTAGCCACACATGCCTGCTACACACCATTGCTAGCCAGGCTTGAACTTCCAACATTTCATGGACTTTGGGTCCCACTATTTTATATTTTGCTTTCTTGTATGCCATAGCAAAGGCAAGGAAGTAGATTGCAGGTTAGGGCCAGGGCGGTGTAATGGTTTGAGCATTGGATTAGGACACTGGGAGACCAGGGTTTGAATCCTGGCTCAACCATGGAAACCTACTGGGTGGCCCTGGATGAGTCACACTCTCTCAGCCTCAGAAGATGGCAATAGTTAACCCCCCTGAAGAAACCTGCGAAGAAAACCCCATGATAGGGTCACCATAGGGTCACTATAAATTGGAAATGACTTGAAGGCACACAACAACAACAAAAACATTTAGCCAATGCTGTCAAGCGGGAAACACACACAGCGTGGCACACATTGGTTGAGACAATAGCTAGGGAAGCCAATGCAATGTACTGGACTGGAGAGCCGGAGAGGGACTTGGGCAATCCAGGTTCAAACATCCACTGAGCCACAAAACTCACTTGGGTGACCATGAGCTAGTCGTATACTATCTCACCATACATGTCCTATCTCACAGGGCTGTTGTGAAGATATAAATTAAATAAAGGGGGAGACACTCAAGTATGAATGGTATTGCTCATCTCCCCAATGATCCACATTTGTTGTGACGCAGCCACATGGCTGGCAAGCTTCTTTGACCTAGCATCCCAGAGAGGTGGGGGCTTCTGCATTCTTCCCTGCTGCAGGATAAAGCAGGAGGATTGGGTGATGGCACTGCCACTTCTAAACAGAGCTAGCCGTTTCAGTAACTCCTGGCTCTAAGGGCTCCTCAGAGCCAAGGCACAGGTGATTTTCCAGCCCATCCCTCCCACAGTGCCCCTTAAGGCCAGGAATTAGTAAAACAGCCAGCTTTGGAGAGCTACTCATTGTGGCACTACAATCCTTGGGGCAGTCACAGTGGAAAGGAGTGTAGTCGGCCCTTAAACCACTGATTCAACCATCCATGGTTTGAAAATATCCCCAAAAAAGGTATAAATTCAAAAAAGGAAACCTCGAGTTTGCTATTTTATATCAGGGACATTTCACTATGCTATGCTGTTTAATGGGATTTGAGCATCCACAGATTTTGGTATCCACAGCGGGTCCTGGAACCAAATCCCAGTGGATACAAAGGGCCTAGTGTAGTATATTTGGCCTCACAGCATGTATACCACCTTGAACTTACTCTGAGATGCTATAAACCAATCCCTTTCACACATTTAAGACAGCTCACAGCCCATGGCAGAGGGATAATGGGTCATCAGAAGGTCGGGGCAAAAATGTCCTTTTTCTTACTGGCAAACTGTAGTGGTTGGTGATATACGTGTTGCTTGGAGAGCATCCAAAAGAATTCATGCAAACACTGTCACTACTCATTTCCCTGGCATGCCAGCACACTGCAGTTCCAATGTCTCTCTCTTACCGGTCACAGTGAGTTGAACATACACCTCCTTCAGCCCCAGGGGGTTTTCAGCTTTGCAGACGTAGTAACCCTCCTCGATGCCATGGGAGCAGTTCTGGATGACAAGGGTGGAGACACTGCCGTTTTGGCTGATGAGAAACCTCCCACCAGACCGGATCACTGTCTTTGGCTGGGAGGCGTTACGTAACCAGGTGATCTGGGCTGGCGGGTTGCCAGCTGTTGACTGGCAGGTCAGAATGGCAGTTTTCCCTGCAAAACAGCTCCGCATTGGGTCAGATGTGACCGAAGGGCTCTCTAAACCAGGAAGAAAGCAAATGACAGATTAAAAACCAGTGCAGAGGTTAGGGTCGGCCCCATCATGAGACAAAGTGAGGCAGTCACCTCTGGTGGCAGATGGGGAGACTGGATGTAAAAGCTGTTGAGAGCCTAGGCTATGTGTTCCTGGCAGTCAGTCCAGTGCCCCCTTAGCTACCCTAGCCTTGCCACTCTTCTTGGCTTGAAGGAGATATTACACAAGGTTTTGCATTTCAAAAGAGCAGCTTTTGAATTTGTAAACTACCTTGAGTGCCAATTTTTGGGGTGGGGTGGGGTGGGGTGGGAGGAATGCAAGGTATAAATAAACTTAACAGCAACAATAGCAACCATGGGGAATAACAACAACATTAGGGTACTAAATACCCTAAAGACACTAGATCCCATCTTATCTTGGAACTGGTTAGTACTTGGATGGGAGGCTACCAATGGATCCCAGGACCTGTAGGCTCCATTTCAGAGAAAGGAACTGGCAAAACCATCTCTGAGGATTCCTTGCCTAAGAAAACCCTCTCAAATTCATGGGGTCACCATAAGTCCACAGGCAAATTGAAAGCACATACACACAAAATAGAAACAACAAATGCAGGGGTGGTGGTCACAGCAGGAAATGGACCACAGCCAGACTACAGCTTAGAAGGAGAGTGTCTACTTTGTGAGGAAGATGTCCCGAGTTCAACCCCTGGCATCCCTATAGAAGGGCCAGGAAACATTTCTATCTGAAACCTTGGAGAGCTACCACCAGTCAGTATAAAGCAGGGCTGAGGAACATATGGCTTTCCCAATGGTCATGAACACAACTCCCATCAGCCCTATCTAGTGTATCCAATGGCAAAGGATGAGGGGAATTGTGGTCCAATAAATATCTGGAAGGCCTTATGTGCATCATCCTTGACAAAAATTGAGGATGCAATTGGGAGGGTTTCCCCTGTGTTATTTCCCACACTGAAAATCACTCTTTTCCCCACCTGCTCATTGCCACTCAAAGCAGCACTTAGATTTTGCATAAGATAATCAGAGTTTGGGAATATTTTTCTTTAAATTACAACTCCCAGAATTCCTCCATCAGCATAGTCACTGACTAGGCTGACTGGGGAAATGCTAGGAGTTGTGGTCTAAAGCAGGGACCTTTCTAAACTCTGAAAGAAAACATAGTTAATTTTTAGTTCCTCACACTCATTTAACCCACAGCAACAAAAACAATTGGTGTGGCAAGGAGCAGGCCAACACGGCCAGTTTCTACCTAGCCTTTTCCATAGCAATTGTCTTTCCTCTGCCATTCTCCAGTTGCCATTGTTAAAACAAGAGTCACTTGGCTTCCTAGCAAGCACTGCCTGGAGGACATAATCTCTAGCAAAAAGTGCAGATTATTATCTCTGCATTTCCTGGCCCATGTTGGAAAGGATGGCCTGTGGAGGCAAATGGGCAACCGGTACTGCTTGGAGTTAGTGATCTACATAGGATGGCCCCTGCTTACTCTCTCTCATTCTATAAACACATGTCACAACAAGCTGGGGTCCAGTTTGTTGAGAACTGACCTGTTGTAATGTTTAAGCCATGGTGTGTTGTTTTTTTACCTACCATGAATCGCAATCAGGTTTATTGTTGGTTTATGAACTTTGGCTTGTAGTGATACTCAAAATTACAACCTGACTTGATGCTGGCTTGTTTCCCCATCTGCCTATGCTGAAACAGAAAGTGACAAAAGAGAAGGGAAGAGAAACAAACCAGGAATGGGAAAGATAAACCACAGTTTGCTGGAGTGTCAACTGGGCAATTAGGGGCTGAAGCAGGAAACCATGATTAACATGAACCATATCTTTATTGTGATATGCGAACATACTCCACGACCAGAACTTTGTAAACTTACTGTTTGGACTATAGCTCTCAGAATCTGCAGCTTTGTAGGCTGGTGAATTATGGAAACAACAGGTCAAGAAAGTTACTTTTCTAAGTTCTGCCTGCAACTCACCCAACTGGATTGTACAAGTTTGGTTCTCCTGATTCAGGGTATGGCTTCCAAGACACACAAACTTCTTCCTGTAAAGCAGGTGTGTGCTGTTCAGTGTCACTACAATGGTGTCTGTTCTATCAGTTGTTTTGATAGCCGAACTCAGGTTCTCATGGTCTGTCCACTGGAGTGTGGGGTGAGGGTAACCTCCAGGCCAGCTGCAGAACAGCTGCACCCCTCCAGAGCCTTCTGTGGAAGTCTGGGCCCAACATTGGGGCAATGATGGTGGAGGATCTGAACGAAGAAGTTCATAGTATTAACCAGAAGAAGAGGAGGATACCCTGTAACCTTCAGATGGAAATCCACCAACAATTAATACAGTTAAATATGCATGCACACACCTTGATAAAGAACTTGGTAACTTTAAATGTAATTCATTACACTTATAGTTCCAAGGCCCCAAAGTTAGTTACTTACTATCTGTTACAGTTACATTTTTTTAAAAAGGGACACCTGACTTTTCTGTTTTTCAAAAGTAGTTACAGTCAGCCCTCCATATCCACAGATTCCTTATCTACAGATTCAACCATCCATGGCTTGAAAATATTTTAAAAATATATAAATTCTAAAAAGCAAACCTTGATTTTGTCATTCAGTATAAGGGACATCATTTTACTATGCCATTGGAATCTGAGATCTACAGGTTTTGATACCAAGAGCCCACTGTAGACTACATTACAAAATGAAACGTTGAATGTTACCAAGCCACTCCTCTGTGGTAAAAAAAAATGCTCTCCTGCCATCCAGCTCAGTATCATCTTAACACCCACAACAGAGCATGAAGCAGCAACAGAAGAAACAACATAAACCAGCACATGAACCATGTGATCCTCTTCCTCCATCATTTCATGAGGCCACACGCTGTAACTCTGTCTTTTGAAAGTTCCCATTTCAGTGCAACAGGAGCACTGCTATTCCTTATTAATTATAATGTAATATCATTATACCTTTGTAGCTAGAAAAAGGAATTATGTGTTAACTAGGAGCCCTGGTGGCGCAGTGGTTAAATGCCTGTACTGCAGCCACTCACTCATAGACCACAAGGTTGCGAGTTCAATACTAGCCAGGGCTCAGGCTAGACTCAGGCCTGCATCCTTCCAAGGTCGCTAAAATGAGTACCCAATTGTTGGGGGGCAATCAGCTCACAGTTGTAAACCGCTTAGACACCCCATAGCGTGGTATGAAGCGGTATATAAATGAAGCTGCTTTTGCTTTAGCCTCTTCTAAACTCTAGTCTAGTAGACTGATTTCCAACTTTATGGGGACTTGAAACAATGGGAAGACCTCAGAAGACAGACTGGACTTGTGGGTTTGGGAATAAAAGTTTCTATGGAAAGCCTTCCTTCCATCATACCTGTTTAATTCATTCAACTGGTTCTTGTACTTTGAGTTAAGCTTAAACAAACTTCCCATCTAGCCTTGCTAGTATTTCTTCTAAATCACTTGATCTTTCAAAAACAATGAGACAATTACTTCCATGTTCTTGCTACTTTTTGGAATTTTAGAAACTCTCTCCTTTGTTCTTGCCCTATTTTTTCTGCTAATCTCCCTCTTAAATGTCACTTTTATATTTGTGTGGAAAAGAGACAGTTCTCATAATATAATTATCCATCGGCTAATATTCGGACTCAGTTTTAACAGTGCATAAATCAAAAGGGAAAAATATGCCTCTTCTGCAAACAAGACCTACACACACACTTCTCTCAGCTTCACTTTTATCAGCAAAAGGCAAGCCTGGACAAATTCGAGGACAATCTTTTTCAAACAAGAGAGAACAGCCAGTGCAATTTGCCAAATCAAACAGCCAACTGCAAATTGGAAAAAAAAATGACTCATTGGAAAAGATGATAATGCTGGGTAAAGTGGAAGGCAGTAGGAAATGAGGCTGACCACATTACAGACGAATTGATTCAATCAAGGAAGCCACGACTGCCGTGAGTCTGCAAGACCTGAGCTGGGCTGATGATGTCTGAGGCTTTTGGAGGTCTCTCATTCATTCCCAGGGTTGCCAGAAGCCAAAGTTGACTTGACAGCAAATGACAACAAATGATCTACAGTGCCGCTGGGTCCTCGTGGTGGTGGTGGTGGTGGTGAGAGATCCAGACTTTAGTAGCTTTTGCACAAAGCTCTGTTGAGCTGCAATTAGTCTGGGATCTTGACAACCCATCAGCATTTTTATCTGCTTTTTGATTCTGCTATAGGAGGGTCCCACTTCATCATTAATAAATAATGATAATAAAAAATCATTAGGATGTAGAACCCACCTGCCTGGGTTTCGCCCTAGAACCTGTTTGTCAGTGCAAGAGTTCCTAGAATATATGCCTTTGAGCAGAAAGTAGGAAGGAATGGATAAGACTCACTTGCAAACAGGGCGTAACTGTATGAAGGACACTCAAGGAGACCAATGTGTGCCTGCTGCCTACAACACACACAAAACCACACCAAAGAACACTGGAAAAAAAAAAGTCTAGGTTCTTCCCTTGTGGATGTACAGCCATGCAATTCTTATTTTTAAACTCCCTGCTCCTCCAAAAGTCTAATTTTCAGCAAGGCTTTAGACTATAACTCCCAATAGTCCCTTAGGGATTTGGGGAATAACACCCCCCAAAAAACAAAAACCACACAACTTTTCCTAAGCTCTGATTTCCAAGGGGGATTATCAAAAGATCTATGCAGACTTGGGTAAGAAGTAAGTCACTGAGCCCCCTTCCAGATATTTTGGACTACAACTTCCATCAGTATTAGCCAGCACCACTAGTAATCAGGAACGATGAAAGATATATAGTCCAGGCATCAGGAGAGCACAAGATTGCCTCTCATGGGGCGGGCAGATTTTAGGCTTGTAGGTTCTACCTTGTATTTTTCTAGAGTCCCCCAAGATCCATAAGCTGGCGCTTGATTGAAGAAAAAATAACAAACCCACTCCAACTCATAATCAAGGAATTCGGAACCTAGGTATTTGTTTTCAATAGCTGGACCAAAAAGAGCTCACAGTCCTTCCATACACAAACCCACTCTTGGCTAACTCCACTTTCACTTGCAATTCTCTTCAGCAAGATCATTTAGAGCCAGGGTCATTTTCTTCTTGCTTCAGTTAAGTTACAAACCAGAAATCCTTGCTAATCTATTGCAAATCACCCAGAGATCTACCAGTTAGGTCCAGATCTAACTGCAAAAAGGCTTCTCTCTTCTCTCTGCTTCTCTAAATGAAAGAAAGCTTTCCAGGAGGAAATCAGCAGATTTTCCCTGATAACCAAAGCATATCAATTGCTATGTGAGTAGTTATTATTTTAATGTTTCCAGAACAAGTTCCTAGTGTCTTAAAAGGCCAGGACGGTAGAGGGATTAGAGCAGAAGGAGGCAGCTACCAAATGTTGGGCTGCATTGGCCTGCTGCTGGATTTTAATTTATTTTTTGAAATTAAGAATTCTCCCCCCACCCTATCCCAGGAGCAATATTGTGGACCTCATTTCGAATTCCTTGGAGGAAGGAGAGGATATAAACGAGTCAAATAAATGCACAAACATTGCTCAGCATACGTACAATAGATCAAGAGTTCACGGGTCACAGTCTGGCGGCGGCCACTGAGTGGGTTGGTTACCAAGCACGAGTAATTCCCTTGGTACCTGGGTGAAATGTTATAGAGGACAAAGTAGCCCAGGGTGTCATTGACTTCCGTGAATGGCTCCTGCAGGGACATGGACTGGTTGAAATCCCATTTGGTTGTGGGTGTAGGGAAGGAGTCACTGGTGCAGGTGAAGTTGAGGATGTCATGTCTCTTTGCATACAGCGTCCCATTCAGCAATGCCGTGGTGGGGTAGATGTTTACATTCACTTGGCCAGGTCCACCTGGATGGGAGACAGAAGTGGCACTGTTTACTTAGATGCAGCCTTCCAATCCCATCCAGGGCCCCAAAGTAGCTCATAAATATAAAACCAAGAAACAAGCCACCAAGTTAGTCCAATGTAGAAAAACAACAAAACAACTAACATCATTCTGTTCAGAATTCTGATCTCCAAGGAAGCATATCAAAGCAGATTACAAAGTTCATATCCTTAGCATTATTGCCATGGAGGCCTCACTCCCACAGGATATGAACTCTGTAATTCTTAGCATGTTGAGAGGAAGCCCAATGAACTCTTGAGATGCACTTAGGATTGGGCTGTAAGCTTTCTCTCCTAACATGATGACCCCTTAGCTCAGAAAGAGGGAACTGTTTGCCTGTCAGATGTTGTTTGACTGCAACTCCTATCAACACTAGCCAGCCCAGCCAATGGTGAGGAATGATGGGAATTGCAATTGCACATCTGGAAGGCAACCAATTCCGCACTCCTACTGCAGCAACTCCCAGAGTGATGGTCTAAAACAAGAACAACAGTCTAGGTGCTTCAGACAATTCCTTACCAGTGGCCATGCTGAATGGAGCTGATGGGACTTGCAAGCCAAAAATCTAGAGGGTCAAATGTTCCCAGCCCTGGTTTGAAGGTCTACAGTACAGTAGCCCTAAGGAGGTCTGAATGTGGTTTGTGCCTGGATGGGAGATGACCTGGAAACTCCACGTATGCTGCCTTAAGCTGCACAATGGAGGAAAAGACAAACTTTCTAAAATGTTAACCTGCTTTCAAATTACAAGATCTTGTTCCATCGCATGGAACAATCCTCATGCTGATCATCAACGAAGCAGAATTCATGAAGTCTCTCGAACATTCCCACTGTGAGAGTCTATAACTGTCCCTTTAGGACCTCTGAAACGCAAGGGTCCCATCCAAGTGCTCTTTCACCATCAGTGGACACTGCAATGAATCAACAACTCCAATCTGTGGCATATAGTAAGAGGTAAGCACAAGAAACTGCCCTTTGGAACATTGACATAATAGAGATGGAAAACTTGTGTCTCAAATATTGTACACACAAAGCAGGTGCTCTAAGCCTCAAGCTAAAAGTTCTCTCCTCAAAATGGAGGGAGCATTTATCCAAGCTCATCTCATCAATTCCCAGCTTGGCCATGAAACCCACTGGCCATGAAACACACTCTCTCAGCCTCAGGGGAAGGCAATGACAAACCTCCTCTGAACAGATCTTGCCAAGAAAATCCCATGATAGGGTCACCATAAGTCAGAAATGACTTGAAGGTACACAACAACATCTCATTTATCTGTCTCAGCTATTATTGCTATACTGTTCGGCAGTTGCTCTCCAAGGAAAGGGAACATTCCCTTTGACTGCTACATTGATTCTTTGATCTGGTGGTCCTGGAGAGCGAACAGAAGACTTTCTAACTGTGCTACCAAGCTCTGGTCTCTTCCTCTAAAAGAGGATTTCATCCCCCAGCCCCCAGTCCTGGAGGACTGCAGTGGCTTGGGTTTTCTTGCTTCGGTCAACCAATAAGCTAAGTAGACCCAGCATGGGGTAGTGGCATAAGTGTTGGACTAGGATTCCAGGACATCAGGGTTCAAATCCCAACACAGCCATAGAAACTCAAGCCCTGATCCCTCAGTCTCCTAAGGGGAAGGGGAGGGCAAACCTCCTCCGAAGCGATCTTGTCAAGAAAATCACAGGAGACGGTCACCATAAGTCAGTTGACCTGAAAGCACACAACAAGAAGATAAGGCGACCTACCCCTCCCAAGGTAACAGAGGCCTGTGTACTGATTCAGCTCTAGCAGAGGGACCACACAGCTTTAAGGTTACACCCTTTCTGGAGCTGTTTGGAGAAAGTGGGTGTAACTCTCTGCTCAGAACACGCTTGCTGCATAACTGCCAGCCTACCACACCTCCAAAGCAAATAGGAAACTATACTGGGAACACAGCCAGAAAGCAGGTGTGAGGAATAAGAGAGGCCATCTGATCTGTAAAAAAAATAAAAAAATCAGAGCTCCTATAGACAAGGGGGCCTAGAAGAACAACAAGGGCCCTGTCTGCACAGGCCAAATAAAATGGCCTCCCCATGTCCTCTTGGTGGGGAGTCTGGACAACACAGGGCCCAAGCCAGAGTCTGGTGTGAACAGTCCGAACAATATTCGGCAGACTCAGCACCAAACCCCGGGGGATTTCCCTCTTAAAACAGAGTTTTAAGAATTCCTTGATTGCTCTAATCTTCCTTGGGCCCTCCATTACGATGCCAGGGAGTGATTTCAAATTCATCCTGCTGTGCCAGCCAACATGGCCATTGCTGCCATGCATCACTCACTCCGAGGATAGAATGTGGCACCCAGCCATGTGATTAAGATTGGGCACCTTGTTCTGACGTTAGAGTGAAATGAACAGCAGTGGTGGTTGGCAGCACAGTGGGACATGCAAGCAAACAGCCACCTAGCATTGGAACAGAGTGCCCCAAGTAACAGGGCACCTCTGGGGCCACGATACTCTGGGCTGCCCCTGGCATATTTTGGCCCATACAGACACCACCCAGGAGTTGCAATAGATCAGTGGTAGCTCTCTGTATTTTCCAAGCACATGGTCCCAGCTTCAATTGTTGGTGGCTCCCTTTTAAATGTCTTGAGTAAAAGTCTCTTTGCCTGGGAATCTTGGATAGATGCTGTCCAAGTGCGACTTACTGTGACTGGCTTATGGGGCTCTCATTTGTTATGGGGAGTAGGGAGGCAGTGGCACCAAACTACTGAGGTTCAGCAACCAGAACCAGGTGCAAAATAGCAGCTGGAGAGTAATACTAGGCTGTGCTGTGGCAGGGGAGAGTAGGGCTCCTCATGAACCATACATTAAGATAATTAGATATGCACATACATATTCATATCTGACCAAAATTCAGGTGTAGACTAGAAACAGAACCCAGTGTGGTATAGTGGTCTGTGTGTTGAACTAGAACTATGGAGATCAGGATCTGAATCTGAATCTCTACCATGGAGACCCATTGGTGATCTTGGGTAAGTCCCACTCTCTCCGCCTCTGAGGAAGGCAACAGCAAACTCCCTCTGAATAAATCCTGCCAAGAAAACCTCATGACAGATTCACCTTAGAGTCACTGTAAGTCAGAAATGACTTGAAGGGACACCACCACAACAAAGCAGGAATGAGCAACTGTGGTCCATCCAGATGCTGTTATGGTGATGGTGGCTAGGACTGATGGGAGTTGCGCATCAAAATCATCTGGAAGGTCATACATGTGCAGCTGTGGAGTGGGTGGGCAAACAGTCTGAGCTGGAAGAAGGCCAATGTGGGCTTGAAACTTGATTTAAAAAGAGTAAGTTGAAAACACTGATTTCCAATATTGGACCAGGCGGACAAACAGTGGACAAGATCCTATGTCACTTCAGTGTAGTGTAAATATCTGCTGGTGGAATTACGTTACACAGTCTCTCTCCTGAATAAGAACATAGTGCAATGTATATGGATCAGTGGTCAATGCGCAGGGCTAACAATTCATTGTGCAACTGCCATGCACAATGTATAGACATTGTGCAGTCACACATTACCTTGTGAACTTTAATGCACTGCTGCATAATGTGCAACTCTGCTTATGATAGTAAGTAACTTCTTATGTTCCTCTGCTGTATTTGTTCAGCAAGCAAACTGTCTCTATGCATCCTTAAGCTACAGAGAAAAACAGGGCAGCTGACAACTTACTGGCTATGAGTAACTGGATCCTGTGCAAGCTGGCTGTTGCATTCAGTGTTTCCTTGCAGGTGTAGTTGCCTTCATCCTCTAAGCGCAACCCTGAAATGTGCAAGGAGCTGTTTCCCACTAAAGAGAAGCGAGCATCGGAAGGGAGCTTGCCGTCTGATGAGAAGAGGATGGGGATTGCACCCGGTTCGCCATGAAACCAGTCCACCTGGACCGCTGGCCAAGATGCATTCCGGCATGTCAGGGTCACTTCCCCTCCAACTTCCCCAACCACCTGTTCTTCAGTTCCTGCAGAGGGGAAAGAGGAAAGTCAACACCCACAGAGATTGGCAATTCATTGCCATCCTCCTCCTCTGTCCCAAGTATTTGCAACACAAAGTCACTGGAATCCTCCAGAATGCACCATAATTAATCTCAAGAAAGTCTCTTTTTGGACTACAACTCCCAGAATCTGGCTGAGTGGGAGCTTTAGTCCAAAAAGTGACTTTCCCAAGTACTTTGTATGATTGCTTATGGGGAAAACATTAAGTGCACTACACCACTAGCTGTAATAATAATAATAATAATAATAATAATAATAATAATAATAATAATAATTTATTTATATCCCGCCTTTAGCCGAGGCTATCAAGGCGGCTTACAATCTAAAAGCACAATCCCATACAATATAAAAACATTCACACACCCCCACAAAAAAATCTCCAAATCCCCTGCATCCCCTCACCACCTCTTCTCTGACAAGTACCGACAGACTGGTAGCCAACACAGGGCCACTGAGAAACAAGTGAAAAGTTCTGTCGGGGTGCCATCAGAATGACAGTAACTTTCACCTACCATCACTCTAAACCTAGAAGAGTTTTCACAATCGGCATGTAAGCACCATGTTATATCAAAAGCCACAAAAGACTAAAGGCACATATATGGCTCTAGCTTCCACTGTGAACACAAAACCCAATCTGTGGTTTAAAGCCAAGCCCTCTGGTACAACAGCATCTGCTCAGATCAATGAGACAAGAACTCAAAATTCATGGATTTGCAGTAGGCATTTCTCAAACTACAATACCCACCCAGTGATGGGGAAACAAAACAGCTGGACAAGACAAGCCTGGTACCCAGGAACAATCTACCACCATTCTACATCTATACAGGAGAATAAACAGACACAAATCTGAATTCAGAAATGGCAATACCCTCAAACCAGTGTCAGGTCTGACATTGGATACTCCCAGGATACTCATTCTCTGACCTGAGGGCAAGTGTTGTGTAACAAAAATTTCAAGGGAAAGTTAGAAAGGGAAAAAAGCTGAATTGGGATACATTCACAAATTATGGTTGATTAGGAGATCTGAACAGAATTAATGGCTTCTGGAGAGCCAGTGTAGTGCAATGGTTGGAGTGTTGGACTACAATTCTGAAAATCAGGTTTGAATCCCTGCTCAGTCATGGAAATCCACTGAGTGACCTTAGGCAAGTCCCATTCTCTCAGCCTCAGAGGAAGACAAAAACAAAAACTCCTTCTGAACAAATCTTGCCGAGAGCATCGCCATAAGCTGGAAATGACTTGAAGGCACACAATAACATGTACTAATGGGCTCTTTTCCATTATACTTGTGTGTATAACAAAAACATCTTTTGCCAAATAAAGGCTGCCTTCAGCAGAACTAATCTACCTGAAAGCAGAATGTGTTGCTTACACACTTTACCAACTAGCAGATCTGTGTGTTAACTTACAGATCCCATAGTTGTTTATGATAAACCAGTTTTTTGAACCAGTTTTTTTTGAGCGGTGAGAGAATTGTCCATTTTTGTATCCCATTTTGCTATCACCCCACACTTTCCAAATGGGCACTTCATCTCAAGCTGAGCTATTCACTCCCAACAATGTACTTCGGGAAGTGGACTCTGATTCACAAAAGTTCACGCTAAAAATAAATGAGTAACATTAAACATGCCACAAGATTCACCTTCTCTCCTTTTCTGTTCTCTAACTAGGAAACCAAAAAACAAAACAAAACAAAACAAAAAACAAAAACAAAACAAAACAAAACAAAAAAACACCCTGCAAACCTCAGGGAGGTGGACCAAACCCAGTACTGTAGAGGAAGGCTTTGGCTGGTTGTCTGCCACCCAAAAACAGGAGAAAAGTATGCAAGGAAGTAAGGAACACTGCAACATTTTGTAGCTATCATTAAGCATTTATATGCTCCTCTCCAGAGAGCTCAGGATATTGCTGATGGCCATTAAGGGCCAATTGTTACTGCTTCTTCCTAGGCTGAAGTGCAGATCTGCTTAGAAGCCTTGCCTTTATTTATTTATGACGATTAGGCTGCAACCTTCTACACACTTGTTTGGGAGCAAACCTACTGAATTCAACATAATTTTTGTGGATGCTGTAGTGTGCCATCAAGTTGGCTTCAATTTACAGCAGCCCTGCCAAATAAGAGACCTCCAAAAGACAACAGAATTGTCTTCCAAGTAAATATGTCCAGAACTGTACTGGGTGCAACTTCTTGGTGAACTTTCCAAAGCAAGATTCAATGTGGAAACAAAAGCCATGTCCCAAACTACAGAAGGAAAGCTCTGGTTACTCAGCGGTCAAGTGAATGTGCTCCGAGAGCGGACCGAGAATTTTGACAAACAAATACATTACATGTCTCAGAATTGAGTCATGGCATCCAAAAGTCCACCAAGATCTGGTTAGTGCTCAACAGATCTTGGGAAAAGTTTCTTCTTGGATTGCTGTTGTGTGCCTTCAAGTCCTTTCTGACTGATGCCAATCCTAAGGCGACCCTATCATGGGGTTTTCTGGGTAAGGTTTGTTTAGAGGAGGTTTGCCATTGCTTTCCTCTGAGGCTGAGAGAGTGACTTGCCCAAAGTCACCCAGAAGGTTTAAATGTCTAAGCTGGGATACAAACTCTGGTCTCCAGAGTCAGCCCAATGCTCAGACCACTATACCATACTGTCTCTTCTTGGATTAAAACTCCCCAAATCCCTCACTCCAAACAAGTCATTTTTGCAAACTCTGGTGCTAACTCAGATTAACACTCTGGGCGGGGATAACACAGCTTTGGATCTCAGTTTTGGAAGGACACAAAAGCAAACAGTGTTCAGTCCATGCTATTTGTGATTTTTTATATATGGCTGACAGGCAAAAACCCAACTCATTGGAAATGACCTACTTGCCACTTCTAAGTGCTGTCGCTCCTTCCTCGGGAATCCAATGGGATTTGCAGTTCGACAAGGTCTAGAGCAGCATTTCCCAAACTTTCTCCTCCAGGACTTTTAATGCCCAGAAGCCTTAGCTACTTTGGCCAACAACTGGGAAGTGTGGGAGCTGAAGTCCAAAACATCCAGAAGACCAAAGTTTGGGAACAACTGGTCTAGAGCAGTGTTTGGTCCTCCGGATGTTTTGGACTTCAGCTCCCAGAATTCCTGATTGTTAGCAATCTATCTGGGCCTTTTGGGAATTCAAGTCCAAAAGCCCTGGAAGACCCAAGTTTGGGAACCACAGCTCTAGAATCCCAGTGGTCCCCAAACTGTGCGCTTTAAGGGAAATTTTGGACTTCAGCTCCCAGAATCCCAGACGATTGGCCAACATGGCTGAGGCTTCTGGGAGCTGAAGTCCAAAATCTCTTAAAGGGCACACTTTGGCGATCACAGTTTCTCTGCCCAGAAGAGGCCGCCCCCCCAACTACAAATCCCAGGATCCTGTGGGAGGCAGTCGGGGCAGGGAAAGCGGCGTCAGATTGCCTGAATTGGGCAGTGTGGCAGCAGCGGGAGGAGAAAGCTTGGGCGCCCCGCCGACCTGAACCCAGGTGGGCCCATTCCCACGTGCATCCCCGCCCGATCCCGTGTACCTGCTCCGGCAGCCTTGCGTGCCAGGGCCAGGAGGAGGAGGAGGAGGAGGACCAAGGGCCCCACCGGCCCGATCGCCATCCCGGCTCCGAGTGGAGGAGCCCCGCGGGGAAAGCCAGGGCGGGAGCCCAGGAGGAGGAGGCCGGCCAGAAGAGCCGCCCGCCCCGACGGAGGTGGAGCTGCGGAGGACGAGGCCCGGCTCCGTTCTTCTAAGGCTCCATCCGCACGGGAGAGATCATTCGCTTTGAGCCCGCTTTAACTGCCCAGGCTCCCTGCGGTGGAATTCTGGGGAGGAGGAGGGGGGGGTTGGAGCGGCTGGCACCTCTGGATTAGAGTCACTGAAAACTTCGCTCGCGCCTTTAAAGCGGTGATTCCCAAACTTTGGATTTTTGGACTTCAGCTCCCAGGAGTCCCAGCCACCTTGGCCCACAGTCAGGAATCCTGGGAGCCGAAGTCCAAAACATCTGGAAGACACCAAAGTCTGGGAGCCACTGCTTTAAAGAAACACAATCCAGCAGGCATCCACAGCCAAGGAGATGGCCAAGGTGCCAAGGGAGTTCGGCAAAGGCGGCAAAGAGAACAGTTTGGGGCTCACCCTGGGCAGGTCACACTCTCTCAACCCCAGGGGAATGACTCTGAAGACCTGGGTTCCATTCCTAACTCGGCCATGGAAACTCACTGGGTGAGCTTGGGCAAGTCACACTCTCTCAGCCCCAGGGGAAGGCAATGGCCAACCCCCTTTGAACAAATCTTGCCAAAGAAACCCCAGGATAGGTTCGCCACTTTAGGGTCTCCCTCAGTCAAAATGAGAAAACAGACTTGGAGGTACACAACAACTCTATTTCAGAAGGCACCTCAATACCCAAAGGTGCCAGATCCTGTCTGATCTGGGAAGCTCAGCAGGGTCAATCCTGGTCAGCCCTTGGATGGAAGATTGGCAAGGAATCCCAGGCGCTGTAGGCTCTATTTCAGAGGACGGAACTAGCAAAACCACCTCTTCATATTCCTTGCCTAAGAAAACCCTATGAAATCCATGGGGTTGCCGTAAGTCTTTTTAAGGGGGGGACAGAATTATATTAAGTTGTATGCATTTTAGTCTTGTAAACCGCCTAGATTGGCTCGCCACCGGGCGGTATATAAATAAAATTTATTATTATTATAAGTCGACAGGTGGTTTCCCACCTGATCTTGGAATCTAAGCAGGATCAGCCCTGGTTAGTACTTGGAGGGGAGACTGCCAATGGATACCAGGCACTATAGGTTGTATTTCAGAAGAAGGGATTGTCAAAACCACCTCCATGTATTCCTTGACTAAGAAAACTCTCTGAAATCTGTGGGGTTGCCCTAAGTCACCGGGTGACTTCTCATCTGATCTTGGGAGCTAAGCAAGATCAGCTCTGGTTAACACTTGGAGGGGAGACTGTCAATGACTCTCAGGTGCTGTAGGCTATATTTCAGAGGAAGGAACGGGCAAAATCACCTCTGAGGATTCCTTGCCTAAGAAAACCCTGTGAAAGTCATGGGATCGCCAAGTCAATAGATGACTATGAGATATACACATATGCATTTGGGAAGGCCTCTTAGCAATGGTCTCCTTCCCATCACAGAAGACTGAGTACCTTCTCCAGAAACCAAAGCAGAATAGGTAAACATCTTAGCAATTGGCCCAAATGCATTATCCACTCTCCCCCTCTTTGTCCCAAGAGAGGAAAGAGAGACACAAACACACAGTCCCGGAAGCCATCATCTTACAAGTCCATGGGGACAAGAAACAAACCAAGCTGAGAGATAACAAGAAGAAGATGCAAGGTAACCAGGAGCTATCAGCCCTGGGAACAAGTTCCAGGGATCTAACCTTGGGAGTCTACATTTGGCTTGCAGCAAAAAAATAAAAGAAAATAAAATAAAAAATCCTGCGTTGCCTTTGAAGCGAGCAAATCTTATTTGTCGTGATCTCTTGTGGACTACAGCCAACTTTATCAGATGTGCCAAAGAAATCCATCTAAAAAGGAGACAGAGCTGTAAAGGCTCCTGTCCATGGGGTTGGCATTTCTGAATATATCTGAAATGGAGCCATCCTCTCACAGCAGTGAGCAAAAAAAGACAGCAAGCCACCAGAGGAAGCAAAAGGGATGGAAAGCAAAAGTCCAAAGGAGAAGAAAGGACAGGGTCTGAAAGGGAAAAGGAAATAAGAAAGGGGGAGGATTCAGAATTCTGGGAAGTCTTGAAGATCTTAGATTAGATCTTAATGCTTTTGGGATTGTTAAAGATGTAATCTTACATGGCTGAACTGGACAAGTTCATCACAATGGATTTTACTTAGATATCTTATTTTTACTTTTTATATGCATTAATAAAGCTATGCTTTTGGACTTTACAATATGTCTTCTTGACTGAGGAAGACAGGATGCTGGAGAAGAGAAGCTGAGCCAGTTGATGGCAAATCTACACAGTGGCTGTGGATCACAGCAGCCAGCTTGTCCTACAGACTCTGCTGGGTGCCAAAGGGCATCACTACAACACTCATCATCCACACACCAACATTGAGCCCACCAATAAAGGGAGGAAAAAAGAGGCAAAGAAAGACACACCCCCCCCAAGTAAAGTCAAAACACAGAGATGACAGTCAGGAAATTATTCCAAATACAAAAGGTACCAGAGCCAGCATGGCATAGTGGTTTGACTAGGACTCTGAGACTTGGGTTTGAATCCCAGCTGAGCCATGAAACCCCCTGGGTGACCCTGGGCAAATCTCACTCTCTCAGCCTCCGAGGATGGCAAGGCCAAACCCTCTCGGAAGAAACTGGCCAATAAAACCCTTTGCCTTAGGCTTGCCAGAAGTTGAAAACGACTCCAAGACACACAACAATACAAAAGGTATAGCTATTTCACTTCTGGAGTTGAGATTTCATGTGAAAAAGGTTCTGTGGTACCTTCTGGGGTGGCTCAAAACGCAGGGTTCTTAGTGCTACCAGACTAAAGGCCTTCCGTTGCTTATTGTCTCTTTTCCCCCTTAATGGATTTGATTTCCAAATCAGCCAAAAAGATGGAAGAAGTGATGGGAAAACACAGGAAGGTTATAAATGGAAGCCTGCGGTGCTTGGCGACAGCCTCTTTCTCCCTCCCCATTTCTGAAAATCACTAGGTGATTGTACTTTAAAAGCCTTGTTTGGAAGCCCCCCCCCCACACAGTTGGGTTAAAAGTTGCTGCATTTGATTGCTAAACTAGGGAAATGGAGGTCTGATTCACCTGTCACATCCCCATTTGGACCGTCCAAGACAGATCTCAGGAAGGTTCCTTCCTGGTACAACCATTTTTTATAATTGTTAGCCTTCTGAGAGGCTGGAAATGTAGAAAATTATAGTTCCAGAAAGGAACCTTTTGCAATCTCCGGTCTTGTCTACACGCTGGGCAGCGGAGAACAGGCTTGCTGTGTCTGTGCATAAAGCAATATGTGGAGAAAGGGGTCATATATTTGTAACCCCCCGTTTATCTGTTCTCCTGGAGTGAAGACTGTACTTCCTGCATGCAGGTCTTTTGAGAACACCTAGTCCTCCTCCTCCTCCTCTGCACCTAAACTCCTTGGCTGCAGACATGGGAGATGTAGCCTCGCATCCTAATCCTATGCATGTCTCTGCAAAGGTCAATCTTGTTGAGTTCAAGGAAGCTTTTATCCAGGATGTTTTAGATGGGATTATGCAAGGCTAAGTTTGTTTACATAGTGGTAACACCGAAGATGTTACTCATTTCTTTGCAACGTTTCCAAGAACACAGCAAGTACCTACAGTCCCATTATACATGGGCAGGAATCACAGAATCATAGAGTTGGAAGAAACCACAGGGGCCATCCAGTCCAACCCCCTGCCATGCAGGAACTCACAAACAAAGCACCCCCAACAGAAGGCCATCCAGCCTCTGTTTAAAAACTTCCAAAGAAGGAGAAATGGCATACCCTCCAACATTTCACAGATGGAAACTGGAATGTGTAGTCATGAAACGAGCATGGTTAAGATGGCAAAAGTTATTAACAAGGAAGAACAGACAAGTTAGGAGAAAGAAGGTGTAGCAGTTTGCTCTTGTCTGCGTCTACAGAGCCAAGATTCTCCCCTCTCAAGTTGCATTATTTCTGGTAGTCTGTAAAGGCCCTGAGTCCAAGGTCCAAAACTCACTGCAGAAATAATCCAGTTTCAGATGGCTTTAACTGCCCTGGCTCAGTGCTAGGGAGTCCTGGGAATTGTAGTTTATGGTGGCCCCAGAGCTCTCTGACAGAGAAGGATAAATGTCTTACAAACTACAGTTCTCAAGACTCCCTAGCATTGATCTAGTGCAGTTAGTGGTCTCAAACTGGATTATTTCTGTAGTGTGTTTTGGACGCAAGGTACAAAAGTCACTTGCACTCCATTAGCTCAGCAGCACCCCTCTCAGGGGATTTGTCAGCATCACCTCGGCAAGGCTTTAGCAGCCGCAAGATGCTCACAAAGGCAGCATGTGCCAGTTTTCCTAGTGTTCTGACTCCACACTGGGGACAGCCTTGCCTTCTTTAACATTTGTCGTTAATGCCATTGCTAAAGGCTTGGGAGGAGCTTAGTCAGAAAAACAATGCTAATTTTTTTTTTTATGAAAAACCAAAAATGTTTAGCCTTGAGTTGGATTGGGTCACCTTGATCAAAACTGCTATCTCATTACCCTGCAGGATTACTGTGAGGTCAAAACAAGACACACAAAAACACAGCAAATTTCTAGCTCTGAGCTTAAGAAAGGAAGGTTAGAATAGAATGTTAGAGCAGAAATCTAGTTTAGGCATCCAAAAAGAGGATAGGGTAAAATCCTGCAAAACCCCAACACCAACTCTTCACAAGCTTACTGAAGCATTGTACATTTTTCATTGCACATACTTTCCAGGCATGTTCACTTTGTACGCTTCAGGGCTCACCTTTGGAGCACCTACAGCTGGATGCAAAAATACATTCTCCACTCTGACACATGTGCTGACACTGTACTGGCATTGAGTGCTTCCTCAGAGAAAAAGACATTGAGTAACCTTGGCTTTGGAAAGTAAGATATCTGAACAAATTTCAAGTGGAGAGGGTCTCTGTAAATATATGGAGAAATCAATTGTTAGATCTTATTAGCAGTTCAGATCGCTATAGTAGGATGACTTTCCCATTATGTATTTCCTTCCCAGACCCTGTTATTTAGTTTACACAATTATTTTGCATGGGGAAAATATTGTATTTTATATTGATTTGCTTGTTTGGAAGCTTTACAACATACCTTATTAAAAAGCTTTATTTGGGGCATTAGCGATGAACATTTCCCCCACCAAAACCCCTTCTGCACCCCTCCCATGAAAACTGTCTCACCACATGCCTGGAAAGGACCCCAAGAGTTATTTAGTCCAATCCGTTGTCAATGCAGGAATCTGCCATTAAAATATCCCTCAGGGGTGGCTATCTAATCTATGTTTAAAATCTGCAATGAAGGAGTTGGCTGTCTTCCAGGGTTGTCTGTCAAAACAGTTCTTACTGTCAGCAAGTTTTGTCCAATATTTACTTAGAATCTCTTTGCTTGAAATCTGAATCCACCGACAGAGGTCCTATATGCCTTTGTTTAGTTGTTGTCCTTTTGTGCCTTCAAGTCATTTCCAACCTATGGCGAACCTATCCTAGGGTTTTCTTGGCCAGATTTGTTCAGAGATTTGACACCACTATCCCCTTACGCTGAGAGCATGTGACTTGCCCAGAGACACCCATGGCCAAGTGGGGAATCAAACCTTGATCTCCCAAGTTGCAGTCCAACACTTAAACCACTATGCCATCCTGACTCTCATATGCTTTTAACAAGCAGAAATCCAACAGCTGAGGTGTCGTTTTTGTAGCATGGAGAAGATAGCATGCAATCATAGGAAGAGCATCAACCAGTACAAGCGGACGGAGTCCACTGGAGCTTGTTGGAATCCCCTGTGGCTAGGAAGCAATCTTATCCTTTTAACAGTGGTTAAATGCCTGTACTGCAGCCGCTCACTCATAAACCACAAGGTTGCGAGTTCAATACCAGCCAGGGCTGAGGCTAGACTCAGGCCTGCATCCTTCCGAGGTTGCTAAAATGAGTACCCAAATGTTGGGGGGCAATCAGCTCACAGTTGTAAACTGCTTAGGCACCCCATAGTGTGATATGAAGTGGTATATAAGTGAAGCTGCTTTGCTTTGCCTCTTTCTCCCTGGGTGATAAGGATAAGGCTGTAGTAAGTCAGGACATGTGGCTTGCCTACCTGATCCTCTTTCAGCAGGTATTACCTTACCGGTGTCATAGGCAGCTCAGTTGCATGAACAGGGCAGTTTCCCAGAAAGATAATACATTTCTGTATTCAGACAATCTCGCTGGGTCTATAATTTAATAACAACATAGACTTGCTGCACAGCTTGTAACACCCTCTATGAACCCATGAGTTATGCAGGGGTAGGCAACCTTTCCCCTTTAAGGGCCGAGGGACCTCAGCTCCCAGAAGCCTCAGCCATGTTGGCCTATAATAGTCCCATGTTGGCCAATAGCTCCTGGAATTCTGGGAGCTGAAGTCCCTCGGCCCTTAAAGGGGAAAAAAGGTTGCCTACCCCTGAGTTATGGTATTGCAGTGGAGTCACTTCGAAGGCATATAACAAGCAAGGCAACCTTGCCTATCTTGGCTGAGGCTGATGGGAATTATTATCCAAAGTCATATGGAGGGCACAATTGGGGAAAGCTGCTTTAGGGTGCTATCACACTTATGGTTTTGCTTCTATAGAAAAATGTAGTCATTCCTCCTGAAGTACATAGAACTTAAGATGGCATAGTTGTTGCACAGTCTGAGTAGGGTTGGGGAGACTCAGATTACAGTGCCAGGAGTAACCTGATGTTAGTTCAAAGAGGTATTTAAAGAAGGCATTCTGAAAGGCATTTTGGTCCAAAACACACTGCAGAAATAATCCAGTTGAGACTGCTTTAGGGCCTAAGCAGACTGCCAGAAATAGTGCACATTAAATTGAGGCACTGCCCTGGCTCAGTGCTAGGGAATCATGGGAAGTGTAATTTATTGTGGCACCAGAGCTCTCTGACAGAGAAGGCTCAATGTCCCAGAAAAAAATACAATTCCCATGACTCCCTAGCACTGAGCCAGGGCAGTGCCTCAATTTAATGTGCACTATTTCTGGCAGTCTGCTTAGGCTGAGCGTTGCCCTGGCTCAGTGCTAGGGAATTCTGGGAATTGTAACTTATTGTGGCCCCAGAGCTTTCTGACAGAGAAGGCTAAATGTCTTACAAAACTACAGGGATTCGAACCCTGGTCTCAAGAGTCATAGTCCTACAGTCCAACCATGACATGGATGTTTGAATCCATGGATACAGAGAGCCAACTGTATTTTTATTTATATATAAATAAATAAGTGTGTGTGTGTGTGTGTGTGTGTGTATATATATATATATATATATATACACATACACACACACACACATACATACACACACACACACACACATTTAAAACCATGCAAGGGTGGCTTTATTTGGGGGGAGTTCTTTCAGATTATGTTTTTAAACCCTTGTATGTTTTAAATCTTATCTCTGTAGCGTTTTCATTCGGTTATTTTAATTGTCTCTTTAAAATTTTGTTTTAACGTTGTATTTATCTGAAGGGGGCCACCTTGGGTCCCTTTTTCAGGAGAAAGGCGTCACAGAAATAAAATAAAATACAATAAAATAAAAATAGTTTAGTCTGTACGTCTCCTTGGAGCGGTAGTTCTGTGAGGCACTGAGCCTTCTCTGTCAGAAAGCTCTGGTGTCCCCACAAACTACAAATCACTGTACTTGAATCTTTCTTTGTGGTGGTTGTTCTGTGTTTAGCTTGCTTCTGTTTAGGGAGTCCGTGTTTTACCTTTACACCGTCACATTACAGCCCATGTTTCCATGTTTTTACAGTAATAAAGGTTATTTTTAAAAAAACAAACTATAAATCCCAGAACTCCACAGCACGGAGTCACGCCAAGCGAGTAGCCCCTTGAACTGTCCACGCTGCCCCCCCCCCCGACCTTCAAGTCTCCTGCCCTTTTCTCTGTCAGTCCCAACGGGGAGGGTTAACGAGCCTTACACACGTTCAAAAATAAACCCGGGTCCATTCCGGAGCGTGACAACATCGCCCAAGGGCCTTCCGCCTCGCCCGCGAACGTCCCAAGTTGCCTTCCTTTAAGACGGCGGACGTGGCACTCTACACGCGCTCAGGAACCCACGTCCACTCCCGCTCGAGAGCGGGAAAGGAGTGAGGCCTAGCGTCCTTCTGGAGCCCCGCCCACCCCTGGCGCGGGCCAATGAGAACCCGGAGGAGTTGCCCGACGCCTCTGGGATTGCGGGAGGGAGCTGCCACTCAGCGAAGACGCCTTCCCCCTTGGCCCCTGGCGCCTTTTCTCCTCACAGAGCGCGGCGGCTGTTAGCGAGCGAAGATGCCGGTGGACCTGGCGGCCTGGGGAGGGCCCTTGAGCCTCTCGGAGGTGGAGGAGAAGCCCAGCCACCCGCTCAAGGTCGCCTATGGGGCGGTGGAGATCGACGAGCTGGGCAAGGTCCTCACGCCCACCCAGGTGAGGCCCAAAATGGAGGCCCAGAGGGCGGCGGGAGGCGAATGGGACCTCCTCACGGGGCGCCGAACGGTCAAAGCCGCCCTCTTGGCTTGGCAGCCGGGGGAGCCAAGGAGCCTGGAGGCAGAGAGAGAGACTGAGGGCCTGAACAGACTGCCAGAAATAATCCAGCCAGGGACCACTTTAACCTGCCCTGGCCCAATGCTAGGGAATCCTGGGAATTGTAGTTTTTTTCTGAGACACTGAGCCTTCTCTGTCAAGGAGCTCTGGGGTCACAATAAACTACAGTTCCCATCGTTCCCTAGCACTGAGCCAGGGCAGTTAAAGGGGTCTCAAGCTGCATTATTTCTGGCCGTCTGTTCAGGCCCAGAGAGAGAGAGAGAAGGCAGCCTTCCCAGTTGACAGAACCAGAGCACTGAGGGAGAGGGGTATGTGTGTGTCTATACATATAGATATTTTATTTTACTTATATATTTAAAGCAATAGCAAGTACATTGCTATGGGTGAGCCCCTTGTTGCTCCCCTCCACCAGCTGGTTCTCCATTTTAGGGCCCTCCACAGAGGATGCCTGTCCGAGTGGCCCCTGAGCCTGAGAAATGTGAAGCCACAACACTGATATTCAAGCAGACTAGATTAGGATATGGAATGTTACATTCAAATATAATAGAACAGCAGGGATAAATCTGTTGAATGGCATGGGACACTGGGGGCGGGGAGGGAGCTGACTTTTTGGCTGGCACCGTGATCAAGGGACACTGCATACTGCAGCATTTTCTTGCTGGTCTTCCTCTGCAGTTGGATGAGCAAAGGTCAGGCTTGCTGATATATGTTTGGATTCTGATTCCCAGCAGCTCCAGCCCACATGCCAACAGTGAAGAATGCTAAGAGTTCCAGTTCAACAAGCTCAGGAGGGCCACACTTGGCTACTTGGGATTGAGAGTAGGAAAGAAACTTCTGGGACTGGAAAAATCCCAGCAGACCTTGGCAGTGATCTTTCTCTGATGCATTTCAATAGCAATATAGCAATAGCAAGTACATTTCTATACCTCTTATCAGTGCACTTAAGCACTCCTTAAGCGGTTTTACAACATGTAAGCCAATTGCCCCCAACAAGCTGGGTACTCATACACCTGACAGCAGTCTGGTTGCCACATTTTGTTCTAGCTGAAGCTTCCAAACACTTTTCTGGGACAACTCCCTGTAGAGTGTGCGATACAAGTGTAATTGGGAGTTAACTACAGCATGAACCACACAGCTTCTGCCCACAGCCCCCTCACATTCTAGCAGCAGTGCTGAGTCCAAGAGCATCCCCCAAGCTATGAATGTGGTCTCTCAGATGGAGTGCAACCTCATCTAGAATAGTTTAACCTTTGATTCTCCTGTGCTTATAGTCCTGGTCCGTTGCTGCCTCCCCTCTCCTTTAATAGACTTGTAAAGAGAGAGGTGTGACGGATCTCCAACATTTCATTTTCGTTGGATGTGAGAGAGCTCTTTCTCCATTGGAGGAAACAATGCTGACATGAGTGGTCCAACCGGCCCAGTATAAGCAAAATTAAGGGAAATCTTTGAGGTGAGGCAGTGTAGTGGTTAGAGTGTTGGACTGGGACTTAGGAGATTCAGGTTTTGGTCCCCACTGAATCATGAAACTGTTAGCTTGGGCCAATAATCCTCTCACTCTCTCAGCCTGGCCTGCCTGACAGGGTTGTTGTGGCTAAGATTAAAAATGGGGAAGGGGGTACCTCTGCTGTCTTGCCCTCACTGGAGGAAAAATGGGGATATAAATACACCTAAAAATACAAAACTATCCACTTTAGTTTGTGTTTCCTTGGGCAGACATGAATGCTGGGTAGAGGCTTGTTTTTCAAATTGACTTCAAGGTTCTTTTCTTTTAAGCTCAGTGTTTTGATTTACAAGCTGTTATCTTAAAACACGTCCTTAACCTTCTTAACAGTCCCCCTGTCCAGATAATAATTTTCAAAGATTAGGTTATGACAGTGCAGAAGAACAGTTTGATCAAGGATTTTTTTTCATGGTCAGTAACAATCTTGGAAAGTGGAATGGTCTGTCTGTGCCAACACCCTTGCGTGGATCTATGTCTTCTGCCAAGGCCCGCTGCACCAACTACAGCCCTGGGTTCCACAGGACAGTTCTGCAAATTGCTGCCTTAAAATTCCCACAGGGATGGTCCATCCCAGTATAATGTCGTTTTGGGACATTGTGGGAAATTGCAACGTTGGCTTCTAGCTTCTAGGTAAGCCTGCAACTGGTGCCCACCAGCTTAGAAGGAGTTATAACTGGGATGCTTCCCTGGAGGAGGCTCTCTCTGATAAGCCCATGGAAGGGACCAGTCTGCAAATATATTCAAGTATCTGCATGCCATTACTGTTGGGGACTGTGGCAAAGACATTGATTGAGTGATCCTGAACCAGTCACTTTTTCTCAGCCTGATCTATCTCACAGGACTATTGTGAAACTAAAATGGGGAGGAGAAGGTGGGCCTTTGCATACTGCACAAATTACAGCATTATGATACAACTTTAACTGACATGGTTCCATCCTGTGTAATCTTGGGTTTTGTAATTTGGTGAGGGAGATTTAAACATTTTAGTGCCTCCCTGAACTACAAACCCCAGGATTTTATATACACTGCCATGGCAGTTAAAGTGAAATCATAGCACCATAATTGTATTGTGTGAAAGGGCTCTTAAATCTTAAATAAATATGAAGCTGTTGTTGGGAGCTGTTGCTGGTGGCACCTGTTCTGTGAAATACCCTTCCTTTTGATGTTAGGCATGCTTTCAATTTTTTAAAATATTTTTAGGCAATTATAGAGCATTTACCTGTTTTTGCATGTGGTCCTGGTGTAGTTCAGCCTATTGTGTATTTTAATTTTATGGGCAATGTACCTATTGTATGTTGTTGTTATGTATTTTATATTATCCATTTTATTATGGTTGTACTGACTTCAAGTGTAAGTACCTTATCAATGAATACAATAAATGAATAACAATTGGGAAATTTTACCCTTTGGGCAGGTGCCAAAGGCTGCTGTGGGAGGGAGCTGGCAACTTGATCCATTTCTCTGGATGATGGAGAAAGTTGTATTTTTTCCCTTTATGCACTGAATAATGAATGCTGTGCCATTTTGTTTTGGCAGGTGAAGAATCGCCCAACAAGCATTGGATGGGAAACCTGTAACCCAGAGAAATTCTATTCTTTGGTTCTTACTGACCCTGATGCACCTAGCAGGAAAAACCCAAAGTTCAGGTGAGGGAAGCAGGTAGAGTTTGAATCATGTGGTACCATCTAAAATTTCTATGCTGTATTTGATCCAGTAAGAAAACTGGATGTTGCTTGTGAGGAGTGTCACATATACTGACAGCATGGCAAAAGAGTTGGGAGTATGCCTGCCTGAGTCTAAAGATCCTCAAGGGAGGGCTTTCACTTGATCCCACCATTGTAACAGCCCCATCTGCTGAAGACATGAGAGTGGCCCTTCTTGGTGGCTGCTCACAGGCTGGGGAATTCTCTGTATTTACCTTCCTCCAGCATGTAGAGAACTTTTTTAAAAAAATTTAAACAAGCATTTAGCAAGTAACCAGTAAAAATTAAACAAACAGCCTGCCCCATTCCATTCTGTTATTGTTCTATAGGTTTGCCTTGCTCCTAAATTTTAATTGATATTTCAGAGGCTTTGTTGACTGAGGTATGCCTGTACTGGGGGGGGGGGGGAAGCACCTGCTTTAGCTTGCAGAAATATTTATAGCTGCCCTCTGGTACAGGTATTGGTAACTGACTGACTGATATGCTGGCTGGTGTAATCTCTTACTCTGAGCTTCTGCAGAGCTGTGTTGGAGTCTACATCAGCCAAGGCGGACTCAAATCAGGCTTCACCTAGGATGTCTCTGTCTAGTTCATAGTGCTACTACAAGATTTAATCTCAGAAAACTGAGGCAAATTCTTTTCTTCTTTAGGGAATGGCATCACTTTCTGGTGACCAACATGAAAGGGAATGACATCAACAGTGGTTGTGTCCTATCAGACTACGTTGGGTCTGCCCCTCCAAAAGGATCAGGTATGTAACCTGTAACTACCTCCATTAGGGCCAGAACCATTCCTTGGGAGGAATGTTTATTCACTCTCTGACTCTGTTGAGTTGTTTTTCCAGGCAGAAACCCCAGGTCTTTCTATCAAAATACTTTATTCTGAATGTTCTGCACCATTGCCTTCACTCTATGCATCAGGAAGAGGAAATAGTTTTGTTTTGTTTTTTTAAAAAAAACCCTTTTAAAAGATCCTGTCAGTTATTTCTTAGTTGGCTGCCTCAGTGAAACATAGAATGGCTCAGTTATGCCTAAGCAGTTGTTTAACTATGCCCTACCATTGTGTTTTGGCTTTATACAAAATATAGTGTATTTATAGTACCAGAGAACAGTGGTTTGGTGCTGGGCTTGTATCCGTTGAAAGAAAATAAATGCTCTGGGAGATGGTAATTAGAAAAAGGAAACTTGCCTTTCATCATTGTTAGAAATTTATTCAGGGATAGATCAGAAAAGAAATCTTGATATTGTTTACAAAAATCCCAGAACTGGCTTTCTCAAGCACAGGTCTGCATACGGGTATCATGGCCTCCTTCTAAGACAAAGAAAGAACAACATCTAACTTCTTAGGGAAGCAGTAGGAATAGCGTACAACCTAAGAATAGCACTCTGGGTATCAACAACAGAAAGGCAAGAAGGGAAAATATGCTTGTGTCTATCTGGATGTCTTTCTTGCTCCCATCCTGCCACACTGGTTCAGATTACTGGTTACAAGTATTAATGACCAGCTTCCAACAGCCTTGGATGCTGTGTGACAGCCTTCCCTACAATGTTTCCCTCCAAAGAGATGAAACTGCAACCCCCATAAGTTCTAGTCATCATGGCAGTGACATCAGGGATGATAGGAGCTGTTGTCCAAATCATCTAGAGGCTGCTCACCTGTTGTAGCACCCTCCATGTACATTTTTTATAGAGTACACATTTCCTTAGATAACGTTGGAGATGGCTGAAGGCAGTTTTGAATTGCCTGGTTACATTGGAATGTGCAAATGGATTTTATTCTGCTCTTCTGTCTTAATAGGGCTTCATCGCTACGTGTGGTTGGTGTATGAACAGCCCCAGCAACTGACATGCGATGAGCCCATCCTCAGCAACCGCTCCGCAGATCAACGCAGCAATTTCAAAGTGGCTTATTTCCGCAAGAAGTATAAGCTGTCAGGCCCCGTGGCGGGCACATGCTACCAGGCTGAGTGGGATGACTATGTGCCAAAGGTCTATGAGCAGTTATCTGGAAAGTAAAACTTTTGTCCTCTTCCAATGCCTGTTCTTCTATACCATCCCTTCCCTATAGTGTTACATACATTACTGGAACAATAGTTGAGATCCCAAACTACTCCTGGTGCCTGCATGGGGGCATGTCCTTTCACTTTGCTTGGCTGTATTGACTAATTTGGTAATGTGGCCATCATAAATCTATTCATTTAATCTGTTATAACAAGATGTGGCTGCGTGGCCCTCCAGATGTTGATGGACTGCATCATCCCTCAGTATTGGCTATGGTTGATGGGAGCTGCAGCCCAGCAACTTGTGGAGGGCGACATGTTGGCCTGCCTCTGAGGAAGGGCTTAGCAAACTTCTCTGTCACAACTCTGCTCTAGGCTCTGAAACTACTGAGGGTGTATTTGGATTCCTTTATGGGATTCGAGGTAAATGTGTGAAGGGAGGCACAAAGCTTATTGGCTGTCACCGAAATTCCTCTGTGCTGCTGGTGTCTTTAGTTTCCCCTCAGAACTATGGTCCATCGAAGATTTAAAGATGGTGGTGAGCATCAGGGAGATACTAGGTGGACCTGCCAGGGATTTTTTCAATACGTCTGAACCCTGGTCCATGAAATGCAAAGAAAAGGAGGTAGTCCCTTGCTTCCAGCTTTGCAATCCTTGCAAAATGTCTGCCAAACATTCAAATATTTATAAGTTTGTCAGCCTTGTAATGAAAGAGACACCAACTTGGAGTGATCTAGTATCTTCCTGCTCTGAATTTCCAACAAACACTGAGAATGCAATTTGGAGGAGTGGCATTTTCTTAAATTGGAATTTCTGTCTGTGTTGTTTGTAACGTAAACTTCCAAACACCAATTTCCTCCCTTTTTAAATTGATGATTAAAGCTAAGATGGGGGGGGGGGGGGCGGCTTTCCTTGGAGAGAGAAAAATATGTTCCTTTGAAACTAGTGGGACTCCATGCCACAAAGTTGCTTTACCCATAATTGCCTCTTATGCCACATTGGTAATACACAGATGTGTCAGTATCTGTTCTCAGTATATTCAGGTTAGCTAATTTGGGAATTACTCATGTGTTCCAGCCTATGTGCTGTACCTTGCTGTTACTACTGTGACATGGAGACCAAGTAAGGGAACAGAATTTAGTAGCACTAACCACACCACAAAGGCAATATATAAAATAGACACAGTGTTTCGGTCATAGCTGTAATTGTGTGACTTCTCCATTTTGTCCACCTCTTCACCAGCACACAGCATCTCTAGAAGTCACCAGTATCCCTCTTATCTCAGACCAATGGTCAAGGCTCAACAAGGGTGGGGAACCTCTTGTTGTCCAGTTTTTATTGGACTCCAACTTTCATCAGTCCAAGCCAGCATAGCCAGTGTTAAGGGATGCTGGGAGTTACAATTCAACATCTGGGCAGCCACACATTCCCCATCCTTGATATAATAGAAGGTCCAAGCCAGGTGGTCTCCTTAGGTAGATGATTGCTATTCTAGAGAGCCTTCCAGAATCTGTTCAGTGGTGATCATCCTATTAGACAGGAGTAGAGTTGCTGGTTTGATATGCTTGCCTCTCATTTTTTCTCCTCTGTTTAGGTTCATCTTATCTTTCGTTGCTTCCATGTTTCAACAAGATTTTAGAGTTCTCACATCCTGTTAGTAGCTTGTTATTGCACTGATAGAGAAGCTCTTTCTTTATCAGTGTTGGATTCTTGTCCTCTCCCTCCAGTCTTAACATCTGTAGGCAGAAGTCTCTCCCCCCCCCTCCCCCATTGTTGTTCATAGCTTGGCTATGGCAGGCCACTAGATGTTTTTAGAGATTTACCAGTGTGGTACACACACGTTCACCTGTGTTGTAGTAGCACTTTCTTGATAAGAGAAGAGTGATGTGTGCCTGCTCTTGTTTCTGTTTGGAACTTTCAATTAAAAGTTTAGAATTAAGAGTCGTGTTTTGCTTTTATTCCTTGGTGGGGTCATATTTGCTTATTAATTACATTTATACTCTGTGTTTCCTTTCATGGGCTCAAGGCTCTCCACCTCCCCACTTTATCCTCAAAACAACCCTGTGAGGTTGGTCACGATGGGACAAAGTCACCGGCCCATGCTTATACAGTGTGTTTCATGACTCCGTGGGGACTTGAACCTGAATCTTCCTTCATCCCAGTTGAGCACCCTGAACCACAGGTTAATAACTGGTGAGTCTAGGGGGCAGTTTTCTGTCAAAAAACCCAAAGTGGCCAGATGTCCACTGACCTAGGCTGCATCTGCGCTGCAGAAATAACACAGTTTGACACCTCTTTAACTGCCATGGCTCCAGTCTGGAATTCTGGGGTTTGTCGTTTTGTGAGCTATTTAGCCTCTCAAGGAGCTCTGGTGCCACAAACTCAAAATCCCAGGATTCTGTAGTATGGGGCCACGGCAGTTAAAGCAGTGGCATGGTGCATTAATATGGGTTTCTAACGTTAAATGAGGGAATCTCCAATCTATTTAAAAGATGGAATTGGCTATTAGTAGAGACAAATTGTCCCTTCTGTTTGGCAAGAAAAGGGGCAGGAGGAGGAATCTGAAAGGATCAAGGGCAGCAGAAACAGCTTTAGGGGAGGCATACTTGCCTCACTTCTCTTCAAATAATATTGCTGGTTATACATAGCTCTTGATTTTACTATAGTATTTCATTTTAAAACATGACTTACGTTTAATGATATGCCACAGCTATCAGTCAGCCTCCTGTTAACAGCTTTGTGTTACCCTCGGGATCTTTAGAAATGACCACTGACAACTGTCTTCAAGTCAGCGATCTCTGATCCCATCCTTCTGGATTCCAGTGCTGTATCACTTGTGTTTATGTCAGGAAGAGAGTCGCCTTTAAGGTCCCAGTGGCAAGCAGGACTTAGTCTGTTAAACAAAACATCATCTGTGGGTCACAGAGTATAATGTCACCCAGTGCGAATGAGCAGGTTATCTACAGTATGTAGGGAAAACAACAATGGACATTTGTACATGCTTCAAAACCCACAAACCTGCCATTTTGACCCCCCAAAACTGAACAAGCATTGCAAAGCACTTTAACTCAGAACATCATGGCCTATCTGATCTGACTGATTGGAACGGAAATAGTATCAGATCCAAGAATATTAAAGAATGAGGCTAGATAGATTTTTAACATCTTAACGCCACATTTTTCAACCTAGCAAACAGCACCAAGCCCCATTGATTGACTACTTTGCATTATGTAGCTGCCTTGGCGACAGAAAACGTCTGAAACAAGTGCAAAACATGGAAGTTGAGGACTCTGGAGAGGAAGATTTGATTCCCTGCTTATCCATGAAACCCACTGGGGTGACCTTGGGCAAGTCACATGCTCTCAGCCTCAGGGGAAGGCAGTGGCACACCTCCTCTGTGGCACTCACACAGGATGTGATGGGCGCTACCTTAGAGAATAAATAAAAATAAAAATGAAGAACAGCTATTGGGACTTCTTGCCAGCACAGGAAGACTTGTCTGTAAGAACAGGAGCCTCTTTGTCTCTCTGTGTGTGTTTTTGTTTTGCATTGTTGGAGAAAAGGGCAAACTGGCAACACTAAACCAGCCTTTCTTCCTTCAGCTGCCACTTTTGCCACTCTTGACTAGGCTCCAAAAATAACCGCACGTGCCTGTCTGTAGTCACAACCATCCCACCTCTATAGCCCTCTATGAAGTCTCAGGTGCGTCTCCCAGCTTCCGGAAAGCTCTAGAAGGAGGAAGTGGAAGCAGACCATAGAGCTATGAAAACTTAGAGATCCTTGCCAAGCCTTGGGATTGCTGCAGTCTAAGGAACGCTAGCCGGTTTCAGCTCACAACAGCCCATAGAAACTTAGGGAGAAATCCAATACGTGTGTACGGTGAGTGCAGAAAGAATCCGGATTGACCCAGCCATGAGCAGGCGAAATGTCTGAACCTCGGAGCCTGGGAGTGAAAGCGGGCTCCAAAGCTGCAGTCGCTCTAATATTTTTAGTTCTAGGGGAACCAACGGTGGCAGGAAGAGGGGCCCACAGTGAGGGCCGGCAAGAGAGGGCAGCCGCTTCACTCCTCTCGGCTGCGCCTGCTCAGACGCGGTGCTCTGATTGGGCCGGAGGTCACGTGGCCTCTCTCCTTGAAATTAACGACGCAGCGCCCGAGCTCAAGGAGAGTCCGTTTGGCCTTCCGTCGGCAAGGAGAGCGCCGCCGTCGCTATGCCTCGGGGCAGCCGAAGCGTCGGAGCCCGGACTCCGGCCAGGTAGGAGCAGCACTACCCTCGAGTCACACCCTCTCAGCCTCGTCGGGCGGCGAAGGGACGAGCTTGCCTCCCTAGGCTTCCCCAGCATAGAAGAGGGACCTCTCAGCTCTGGTCTCCAACAAACAAAGGGAAAGAAAATTTCTGCACGTGCTCAGGGGCACTCTTTTCTTTAGGGCGGCTTCGCCTTTTTTTTATCCTTTGTCGTTTCTAAGCTATCCTGATTCTATCAGGGCTTTTTCAGTTCCTGGGGCTGAGAGCGTGTGACCCACTCAGGGTCCTGGCTGAGCCGAGATTTGAGCCCTGGTCGGCAAAGTCCAGCGTGGAAACGCCTTCCTCGCATTGTCTCTCTTCAGTAGGGTTTGCTCTGAGGCTGAGAAGGTGTGACTCGCTCAAGGTCACCCAGTGGGTTTCTGAGGCTGAGCCGAGGTTTGAAGCCTGGTCTACGAAGGCTTTATCAGGGTTTGTTTTCCCCTTCTTCTGGGGCTGAGAGTGTGTGACTTGCCCAGGGTGACCCAATGTCCTCGCTGCCAAGGAGGACGAGGCCCCGCAAAATGGAGGACGTTCAAGGAAAAAATGCAGGGCATTCCCAAAGAAAAGCGAAAAACACTGGTAGAAATACATATTCCTGCTGCTTAGCCCTGCTCAAAATGGAGGCCGTTTTGGGATTCCTTTTGGACAGAAATGGAGGACAGGTCCTGGAAAAGGAGGACATCTGGTTCCCCTGTGCCTGCCCAAGGTCACCCCGGGGGGGTTTCCATGGCTGAGCGGGGATTTGAACCCTGGTCTCCAGAGTCCAACGGTCGAACCACTACACCACACATGGCCTCTCTCTGGCAGGCTTTGCCCTTGCCTTTCCCCGAGGCTGAGAGAGAGTGATTCGCCCAAGGTCGCCCTGTGGGTGTCCATGGCAGAGCAGGGATTTGAACCCTGGTCCCCAGAGTCTTAGTCCCAACACTCAAACCACGAGGCCACGCTGCCTCCATTTCTCTCCTGGTGTCGCCCAGGGGTCCCTTTCTGCTTGCTTCATCCTCACGACAACCCGGTTGTGTAGGCTAGGTCAAGAAGCAGTGACAAAACTCCAGGTCACCCAAGGAATTCGGAGATTTGGTAGATTTGAACCACAGTTGCCTAAATTCCCATTTGCCGTGGCATCATGCTGCCCTATATTGGATTAAATATCTGATCTGCTTTTACTCTATCCAAAACATCTCCAATAGATGCATATGTTTCCTTCTCCGCTGTTTTCCCTTGCAGCCGAGAGGGCGAGACAGTGTTCCAAGGTCATTTTGGGAGCTTCAGGTTCTCAGCAGTCCAGAGGAAGAACGCCGCCTTACAGGGTCATTGTGTAGTTATTCTTTTTCTCCTTCTCCCTTCCTTCCAATTTTATTTGGTGGAAAGAAAGAAAGTGCTGGAAATTGTTGGGAGTTTTACAAGTGGAAAAGGACCCCCCCAAAAAAAACAACCATTCTCATGGCTTGCACCACAAAAGCCTTGCCCCGAAACCACGTCAAAAGTATTGCACACAACTGCTCAACCTCTTGTGTGTGTCAAACGTTTTGGCACTGAAAACCTTGGGATGACTGGATTTCAGCTAAAACCTGTCTCCCTTCAGAAGGAGGCAAGCAGATGATAGAATCCTAGAGTTGAGAGATCCTGGGGGCCATCCACTCCAGCCTCCTTCTGCCATGCAGGAACTCACAATCAAAGCACCCCTGAGAGATAGCCATTTAGCCTCTGTTTAAAAACCTCCAAAGAAGGAGACTCCAGCAAACTCTGAGGGAGGCTGTGGTTTAGCGTGTGGGTTGACAGCATGGCATAGTGGTTTGAGCATTGGACTAGGATTCTGGAGACCAGGGTTTGAATCCTGGCTCAGCCATGGAAACTCACCTTGGGCAAGTCCCACTCTCAGCCTCAGGGGAAGGCAAAGGCAAGCCTCCTCTGAACAAATCCTGCCAAAAAAAGCCCAGGACAGGGTCGCCTTAGAGTTGCCAGAAGTCAGAAACAACTTGAAGGCACACTGCTGGAGAAGAGTATTTAGGATCCCATGGACAGCCAAGAAGACAAACAAATGGGTTCTTGAACAGATCAGACCAGGGCTCTCCTTGGAAGCAATGACGATCAAGTTCAGACTATCGTATTTTGGCCACATTGTGAGAAGGCACGGATCACTAGGAAAAACAATAATGCTAGGAAAGGTAGCGGGGAGAAGAAAGAGAGGAAGACCTGAGCCATATAGGGCTTTATAGGTCATAACCAGAACTTTGAACTGTGCCTGGAAACAAACTGACAGCCAGCTGAAAAGACCTAGGCTGGGCTTGCAAAATGATCACTCACTGCAGCAAATATACCATTGTATGGAAGCCCTCCAAAGACTCAGTAAAACTATCTCTATGGGGCCCCCCCTCAATTGCAAATACATCAGATTGTTGTGGTCATTGGGCAGAGCCGAATCCATGTCTGAGGGGCTTTGTTGGCTACAGGTTGTATAGGTTTAACCTGGGCAAAAGTAAATAAGTGAGGAAGTAAACGTCTTGCCAATAAAATGCAGAATTTCATGGAAATCTAAAATTCCAGGCTGCTTCTCTTCATTTCTACATAGTCACTGCAGAAAGAGATTAGGTTAAGAAGTCTATTTCTTAATAGAGGGTTGGACTGGATGACCTTTGTGGTCTCTTCCAGTTCTGTGATTCAGTGACATGATCAGGGGCGTTATGGGCAAGGGCTTGCAGGATCTGGGCAAGGCAGTGGAGGATAGGGATTCTTGGAGATGTCCAATCCAGAGCCGACTCGAGGGCAGCTAACAATGATCGCCTTCTCTGTCAGAGAGCTCACAATAAACTCCAATTCCCATGATTCCCTAGCACTGAGCCAGGGCAGTTAAAGCCGTCTCAGTGTGTGTTTGGACCTCAGTCACCTTTTAAGGCTGGATGCAGCTATTCTGTCCAGACAGTCTTTCTGTGCCTCTCAGATCCTTTGTTGGTGTCAGGGGAAATTCAAGCAAAGATTTAGGGCTGGTATCCTAGTGCTGCAAATGAAAAGATTTGGTCCTGTTCTTCCATCTTGGGTGCGACAAAGATGGCTGGCCATCTCAAGGTGACACACAGGGTCAACGGGCCTTTGCTGAAAATGTTTGGCAAGAAAATGAACTCTGTCCTCAGATGAGCTATAAAGCAATAGAAGTTTGTGTTTGTAAATCTGTACCTTGCTTGCTGCTGACCAGTCTCACAGGGCCGTGGTCTAGCTGACAAAGAAAATCAGGAAAGTCAATTCCCTGGCAGAGACCTTGGAAGATTTTTTCCTCTCCCCACTCTTGAACTGGAAATGCCAAGGATTGAGCCTGCAAGGTTCTGGGTACGAAACACACACATGCTACAGAGCTGTAACCCTTGCCAAAGCTGTCGGAGCAGCGAGGGTAGAGACTTAGGCAGGTGAATTTTATTGTAAACTTGCCCAGCTGCACTCCTGGCATGGAAACGTAAATCAGATTGAAGCAGAGGTAGGCAAAGTGTGGCCTTTTCAGATGTGGTGCTGTACCTCCCAGCATTCTTCACCATTGTTTAGGCTGGCTCACAGGACTTGTGTAGCGTAAAATGCTTGAGGATACATGACTGGAGAATATGGTGTAGTGGTTTGAGTGTTGGATTAGGACTCTGGAGACTAGGGTTCGATTCCTAGCTCAGTCATGAAACCCACTGGGTGACCGTGGGCAAGTCACACCCTCTTGGCCTCCGGGGAAGGCAATGGCAAACAACCTGTGAACAAAACTTGCCAAGAAAACCCTGTGTTAGGGTTGCCGTAAGTCGTAAATGACTTAAAGGCCCACAACAGCAACAAAATCCAAAGCTTTATGTTACACAACTCAAATGTAGACTCTCATTCAAGGATTCTGGGTCCCTAACCACTGAACCACTCTGGCTTTTTAAAATGTTAATTTCTTATCCTTATTAGCTATTCATCAAGAATAGCCTCCAGTCTGAGAATTTTCTCTGACATTTGTAGAATAGCCAACTTGTTTAAAATATATTAAATGTGTTTCCTTCAATACAGCTTGAGTTCAATGACATAGCTGTGAATGATTGAAAAATCATGAGTTCCCAATTGCTAAGCTAAGCCATATCTTCCTGATTTTTCAAAACTCTTCATCACATCCTTTTTTTTTTCCTTCTCTGCTAAGTAAACTGTTGGGTGTCGTTTCCCAAAATGATCGCTTAATTCTCTGAAACATTCAAGCACGTTCCTTATTTTTGGTCAATCATATGCTTTTGCCACCGCTGCCTGTCCTGCTTAGCATTTGACTTGTCCCGGGCCCACAGTGCGCATGTCCGGCCCTCCAATGGTCTGAGGGACAATGAAATGGCCCCCTGTTTAAAAAGTTTGAGGACCCCTGCCATAAAACATTTCTAATCAAGATTTGTGGAGCCTAGAGGAACCACCTAACAAACCCATTCCATAGATGGTATTTAACGCTGGTGAAAATATTAGAAATTGTCTACCATAGCTCCCCAAAATGTTAGAGTGGTTGTCATTTATTAGACAATTATTTTCATATGTGGTGGAATTGTGTGATATTTCCCATGTTCCAGAAAGAAATCTTTCTGGAGTTAGGTAATATTAATATTAAACGACAGGTTGATTCATTCTGTTCCTGGCTTGGTTTAACTGCTAATTTATCCCAGAAAGATCTTATTATAGTTTTATTATGAGAAGCTTGGCAGTTAATCGCTTATCATTGGGAAATCGCTGTTCATTTAAATACTAACAAATGTAGCCCTGAAGTCTGGGATCTTTCTGTACATGTACTGGAAAACCCAACACAAAAATATTAAAGAACTGAATGTAGACACAGGGGACTTTACAGAAATGTGGTTTCCTTTTATTAATTTTATTAATAGTCATGGAGAGAGGTGGAAGGAAGCTCCCACAACCCATGGAAACATTTGGCAAAGTGCATTTCGATGCAGAAAATGGTGGTTATGGAAGGTTTATTTTTTTTTAATATATGGGTCTTTTGGTGTAGTCTGTGCCCACTGATGCTGATTTTATGCTGTTTGTTGCTCATTTTTATTTGTACTTTTTGTGTGGCATAGTGTTGGACTACGACTCTGGAGACCAGGGTTCGACTCCCAGCTCAGCCATGAAACCTACTGGGTGACCTGGGGCAAATCACACCCTCTCAGCTTCGGGAAGGCCATGGCAAACCTCCTCTGAATAAATGTTGCCAATAAAAACCTCTGATAAGTTTGCCTTAGGGTTGCCACAAGTCGGAAACAACTTGCAGGCACACAACAACAAAGCTAGCATGGGGAATTCTCCTTTCCCTGATACTTCAACTCCCAGAAACCTGAGCTATGGTCAGAGACTGTAGATACAGGTTGGCAATTATGAGCACCATTGTATCGCCATATATGTACAACTGCTTTCCCCTTACATCTGTTTTCTCTCTCTTGCTCAGCAGTCCAGCTCCATCTCATGTCCACCCACCAGCTCATCCTCCTCCTTCCACAGTGGCTACCCCAGCTCAGCCCCAGCAGCCTGGAATGATGGCCCAGATGGCTACTACTGCAGCAGGAGTGGCTGTTGGCTCTGCCGTGGGGCACGTGGTTGGCAGCGCTCTCACTGGGGCGTTCAGTGGAGGTTCTGAGCCAGAAAAACCAGCTAGCAGCCCCGCTCAGGTATAGTTGCCATTGCTTAACTGGTTATGTATGTGTTAGGAGTGGAAGGACAACTGCTAGTCTTGTGAGTCAATGTAATATAAGTCTATAGATTTTTAAACCATTTGAAACATATCTATTAAAAGGCAACAGGTGAAAACAGTAATATTTTCCTAACTAGCTTATGATTGCTACAGTAAGGAGAAAAGAAGTGAAGCAAAGTGTTGACCATACATCAGAGTGCTGGGCTGGATCAGTCTCCCTCATCCCGATCCCTTCAGATGTTTTGGACTACACCTCCCATCATCCGGGTCATTGGCCATGTTGGTTAGCATAATGGGAGTTGTAAACCACAACAGTTGGAAAGGTTGGGCGAGAAGAAGCTGGGCTACATGAGCTCAGAGTTTCTTGACACAATACAACACCCTGTTTAGATAATTGTGCCAGCTGTGCCTGGCATCACGTGAGCTGACATTTTCTTATTTCTAGGAGCCCAGGCAGCAGCCAGCCTATCAGCAACCCCAGTATGGACCCTGCCACTATGAGATGAAGCAATTCCTTGACTGTGCTACAAACCAGAGTGACTTGACTCTCTGTGAGGGCTTCAATGAGGCCCTGAAGCAGTGCAAGTATAGCAATGGTGAGTTTTGACATGGAGAAGCACTCCATAGCCTTACTCGTAGCTGAGGGTTGAGAGATGGCTATCATTTTATTGGCATCCCTGATGGCCCATCCCCAGTGCCACCTGTGTGTTGTGGCATAGCAGCCTCCTGCCCTTAACTTGATGTTTCCCCAGTGTTTTGGACTCTATAACTTTTGACCGCTGAATAGATTGACTGATCAGAATTTTAGTTAATTTCCTTCTGGAGGGTACCAGGTTGTGAGAAACTGTGCAGAAGGCCTGAAGTACAGAGGATGCTGTATGGATGCAGGGTCTCAGTGAAAAATTGAACTGTACATGATCAGGGTCTGCACCAGCCTAATTTTGAAACCCTGCTGCAGGCAAAAAGCCACTTCAGGCAAGATGCATTGGCCCCTTCACTAGCAACTGGCAGTGAAGAGGCATATGTGAGATGCAACAGTTGAGAAAGGCCCTCTTTTGGCTCTGTCCACCATTGGCATACACCCCCAGAATATTACTTTAGCAGGCATGTGGTCTTGGACAGAAAACAGGTTGTCTGTTCCTGGTCTGCACACTTAAAGATGAGGGTCTTTTCCAACCCTACATACTGGTGTTAGGGATTGAACCTGGGAGTTTTGGTGTGCCAAAAACCAGGTGTTGTGCCACTGAGCCCATTCCTATGGCCAATGGCAGACAATTATGCCTTCCTGTGTGTTGAGAATGAGCCTGTCTTTCCTTCTCTGCAGGTGTTGCTTCTCTCTTATGAAGACATTTTAGTACCAATGCACCAAGATCAGAAGAATGTGGAAAGGAGCCATAAACTTGAGGGGACTGGAAGGGCAAGCAAGCAGTGAATGAGAAAGGATCTGACTAGCTTGATCAAATCTTTTTAGTGCTATTCTCAGCTATATGTATTAAGAGAGGAGAACTTGGGCTGAAATCCCTAGTCATGGAGCACTTAGGATCCAGATCTCAACTGACCTTTTACAGAGAAATGTAAAATAAAAGGAGATGGTTTATTTTAATCTAGAACGTGCTTGTATGTTTCCATTGATTAAATATGCATGTGTGCATCAGAGCTTGGGGAAAAAAATCCTTTTTTTTTTATTACAACTCACAGCATTCCCCCAGCCAATGTGGCCACTTTTCCCAAGCCCTGGTGGCCCTACAGCCATCCTACTTACTAAAATGTAAGACTTACTGGGTACAGTGGAGCTTTTTGGATTGCAGCGTCAGTGGCCATACTAGTTCGGGGGGATTCCAAGACGTTGTCCTCATTTGGTCTCCTCTGAGGATCGCATCCTGGCTGGAGGCCCACTGTTGACCACCTATGCTTCCTTGGCCTCTGTTTCCATCTTTTTCCAGCTGTCCTTACTACTTATTAGTCCTGAGCTTTGTTGGAGACACTCTGGATGGCTCTTTAGCCTCTGGACTTGAGAGGGTTTGCAGTGCTTAACTGCCCACAATTCAGCAAGCTTGCCTGCAGGACTCGGCTGAAAAAAATAAATAAAAAAATCCAAATCAAACATGCAGCATCATGGCTTGCTTTTCCCCCAGTGTGCCTATAAGTCTGGAATGAACAAACCTCATGTGTATGTGTTTCCTTGAGAATTAGTTGCAAAATAAATCCCCAGTAGCATTGAGGGACAAGATCCAGAATAAGGATCAGATTAAAAATTGCTTTCAGGATGAGAATTACATGTTATAGACCTTTCACACAGGCAGATGCTGAAGGAGGGAGCTGTGCACTAATAAATCTGCACTGGATTCCCACAGGTAGGCTCCTACCTTCAGGTGCATTGGAGGATCATGTCCCATTGCCACTGTTGATAGACTAAGGGGGGGTTGCAGACTGCCATAAATAGTGCAAATTGAGTCCACTTTTAGGGTTAGGGTTAGTGCTAGGAAATCATGGGAATTGTTTTTTTTCTGAGACATTAAGCCTTCTCTGTCAGAGAGCTCTGGTGCCACAATAAAATACAGTTCCCATGATTCCCTAACCCTAAAAGTGGACTCAATTTGCACTATTTATGGCAGTCTGCAACCCACCTAATTGTCCAATCGGGATAGCTTTTGGGCATGGAAGGGAAGAGAGAGCACTCTTGTTTTTCACTGGAGGCAAGCAAATGTCTTGAGTTGGTCTGGCACAGTCTGGCGATCAGGATCAAGAAGACAACATCAGCAATTTATTTTGATCATTGACCAATACAGAAATAATGAGTACAATCCTTAAAAACAAGAAACAAGGTTAATCTCTGCCATCTCTAACATCGACGACTGTTAACCATTTGAAGATGTATCTTACACATAATGCAAGAAAAGTTTGCTCCTTTATGGCTCTCTGTATTCATGGATTCTTTGCATCTATGGCTTGAAAATATTCAAAAAATATTTAAATTGCAAAAGACAAACCTTGATTTTGGGATTTTATACAAGGGACACCTTATACCATGCTTTTGTATTTAATGGGACTTCATCATCCACGGATTTTGGTCTCCAAGGGGGGTCCTGGAACCAAATCCCAGTGGATACCAAGGGCCCACTATATAACAATTTGTTTCTGATTATCCAACAAATAAAAAACATCAGAGTGTCCCGGCATTGGGAGTGTTTAATCAGTTGGTGACAAATGTCCTTATAAAATCAACAATACAAAAGTACACGAGCTGTAGTTTCTATAGCACCAGTGTTGCAGGGAGAGAATCAGAATTCATTGGGAATGGAAATGTGATCGATGCAATTACCTGACTCCTTGTCTGTCTTATTTTAGATCTTAGCAGCTTACATAAGATGCTGAAGGTCATTCACATTGGGTTGAGTTCACTGGTGAGCATGAGGAGCTTGGAGATTATATTAGAGGAGGCTTGGGTTGCTAGAACCAGATGCAGCCACTCAGTTACTGATACTGGCACAGGCAGAAAAGTTTCTTTTCTGGAATGCTAGTGGTCAGTTGGCAGCTTCAACAAGGTGATGGGCCCATATCAATGTCCTGAAACGTCTATCTGTGGGCAAGCTTATTTTCATTGGTAATGGGAAAATCTGTTGATTCTCCTACTTTCAATTTCAAGTTTTGTGGCTCAACTATGATGACAGGTGTAAATGTAGGTAAATTTTTCAAAGCTGGACTAGATTAAATAGGTAAGAGCTATAGGATGACAGGGAGAGCCAGCTTGGTATTGTAGTCATGTTGGACTAGGACTCTGGAGACTTAGGGTTCAAATCCCAGCTCAGCCATGTAGTTATTCCTAGTGCAAATATTTTTTTACACATAGTTCCTCACGAAAGCATTTTGGTGTGCTTTTCTCCCTTGACTAAAAGCATATTGTGTGGATTTTTTTCCAAATGTGTGCATTTTTAGCCTTTCACATCACGGATGCATTTTTTTGTACGTGTTTATTTCTCCAGTTTCTCAAACTCTGAAAATTTCTGAGGCAAGGTGTGCTTTGTCACCCCAAGGTATCTGGGGTGGGATAGGGTGTAAAATAGTTTTGCTGAGAAAATGGGATTCCAAATACTGTAAATTCTTTCCCATTCCTTCCATAGAGAAAGTGAATCCTCCCCAGTAGCATCAACTCCTGGTTTCCCCCCTAAACTACACTTGGAAATGATAACAGTGCCATCCGGTGGTCATTTTGTACATTGCACAGCATAGACAAAATACAGCCAGAATACATCCCACAGAAATATCTGTATTGTGTGCTAAACAGCACAGAATGGTAAAATTCTAAAAGACCAAACCAACCAAATTCCCAGTTACGCATGCCTGCATGGGAGTTGTGAGCAAAACTGGTTTGGCAGCAGAGTTGTCCATTCCAAAATGTCAGATTGGTTAAGGAGTTTGCTTTCCCTGGAATATAATTACTGTACACCAAGCCTGCTTTCTTCAGATTTTGTCATTGCTGTGTATCTTCAAGCCATTTCCGACATGGCGGTGAATCGATCATGGGGTTTTCTCGGCAAGATGTCTTCAGAAGAGGTTTGCTGTTGCCCTCCCCTGAGGCTGATAAAGTGTGACTTGGCCAAGGTCCCTCAGTGGGTTTCATGGAAGCTACAATTTATTAAGAGGAAAACACAGACAAAAGGGCAAGAGCAAGCCTATTTCTACCTAACTAGCTTGACACATGTGGCACCAAACTGACCCAAACTATATTCAGTACTCCTATGGCCATTTTAATAATGGTCTCTAAAGCGCATCCCAGTAGCAATAGTTTTGTTCTATTCCTGTCTGAGAACACTTTGTTCAGGAAGCTGATTTTCAATGACTGCAATGCAATTATAAAACAAACCAAAAAAAGATATAGCTGGAGAACTCAATTAGCCATTACTGATTTTCAGAGGTCACAACGAACAAATGACAAAGAAGCTTACAAGCCCAAATCCTGCTGGTGCCTTACAGATGTGTAAGTTCTCCTATGATCTTCTTCGGTCTTGCCCTTCCTTTTACAGTTTCCCTGCAAGGACAACTTTGGTCATTTTCACCCCATACGTCTTCCTCACACCATCTGCTCATTATTCCAGGCTGCGAATGATACATAATCTTCTCTTTTCCCAGCATCACCAATAGGATAGCATAGCCCATCGTCCCACATTGTTGCACATATGCTCAAGCACAGCATTTAAGCATGGCAAGACCGTGCCTGGACCATGATCCCCGTAGCCTGTGAAAGTTTCCGCCTTTTATAGCATATGGGTAACTCATTTCAAAGTAATTTTTAAATAACAGGGCAATGGTTCCTTTAAAAATGTAACTGCGGAGAGAATTACTTTGAGGGACCTGGAATTGTAACTGCAATTCATTATATATATATATATATATATATATATATAAAGTCATTTTTCCAAGCTGTGATCAGAACACACATTCTTTTTCTTTGATTGTCTTTCTCTCTTTTTGATACCCCAAGTTTTCTTGGATGGCTGTTTTGAAGAACATCAGTTACTATAGAAACATTTTGCACTTAGGTGTGTGGAAAAAAGTATTCATGTATCCCAATCATCTTATATAATGGCTGGAAATGTATACCGCTGGGTTGTAAACATTGGCACTTTCTGTGGTTACCATGGCCACCTCTGTCATTAATGTATTTATAGTAGTTTTAGATTATCCATTGGTAATTATTCATTAAGGATGCGGATAACATCCTGGTGTGTGATTTGAATCCCCAAACAGAGTCATTTGGGGGAAATCTGCCAGTGATCCAAGGCTCACTGCAAGTTACAAATATTTTGTTCACCATCCCTGTGTCACAGCTAATTCCTCCAGCAATTCTTCTTCATTTAGCAGGCATGACTAAACGGCAGATGGATATTCTTTAGAGCCACCGTGCCCTGCAACAACCCCACAAGGCAGACCAAGCCGGAGAGGAACAAAATAGAAGCAAGTAATTTCTGTAATAAAGCTCAAGTGCAAACAAGAAGCTTCGGCAGCTTATCAGACTGTTTTATACCCTGGTCTGGAGAATCTGTTTCTGCTCTGTTTGGGTGGAAGGAGAGGAGGTTGAACAAATTAGACAGACCCAACTCAGGCTGCGTCTGCATTGCAGAAACAATCCGGTTTGACCCCACTTTAAATGCCATGGCTCAGTGCTATGGAATTCTAGGAATGGTAGTTTGTTGAGGCATCAGAGCAAAGCTTTGATTCCCCGCTTGGCCATGGAAACCCACTGAGTCACCTTGGCCAAGTCACATGCTCTCAGCCTCAGAAGAAGGCAATGGCAAACTGCCTCTGAACCAATCTGTGGGTGTGGAGGGTTCATTTGCCCATCCTGTAATGTGGGAACAGCCCACATCTAAATGGCAGGTTTCTCCCAAGATTGCAGAGGGCACCCATTGTGGGCTCTAGTATAATAATAATAATAATTTTTATTTAATACCCCGCCCCTCTGAGCGCAATCGGGGCGGCTTACATCACTAGTATGTACCAGTGAAGGTACAATGGGCCCTTGGTATCCACTGGAGTTTGGTACCAGGGCCCCCCATGGATACTCAAATCCATGGATACTCAAGTCCCATTAAATATAATGTCACAGAAAGATGGTGTTCCTTATATAAAGTGGCAAAATCCAGGTTTGGTTTTTGGAATTTATATACTTTTAAGGTCTTTTCAACTGTGGCTGCCTGAATCTGGATTTTAAAAAAGTGGATACAGAGGGCAGACTGTACTGTACTTTGTTTTTGCAGTGTCCCTTTTGGGGATGGGCCTGCAAATGTGGAATTCAAAGATATAGCCATGTTAGTCTGTAGATCTTGTCGCACCTTTGAGACTTACTGAAAGAAAGGTTGGCAGCATGCGCTTTCCTGGACCTTCATCTAGGAAAGCTCATGCTGCCAACTTCTTTCAGTAAGTCTCAAAGGTGCGACAAGATCTCTCTACACCTGAAAATGTGGCAGTTTACCATTGTGCCTCGAAACTTAAAAGCAAAACAAAGAAACACACAAAAACTTGCTGGAAATCTAGGAAGTCAGGTGACTTAGGTAGGATGTGTATTTATCTATTTAGTGCTACATGGATCTGCTTTGGTTTATACCAGCAGTGGTTCCCAAACTTTGGTCCTCCAGGTGTTTTGGACTCCAGTTCCCAGAAGCCTTAGCCAGCTTGGCCAACAGTCAGGAATTCTGGGAGCTGAAGTCCAAAACATCTGGAGGACCAATGTTTGGGAACTACTGGTTTATACCAATGACCTTGTGCCTGCAAAGCATTTGCAGTGAAGGAAGACATTAGGAGGAACTTCCTGACAGTAAGGGCTGTTCGACAGTGGAACACACTCCCTCGGAGAGTAGTGGAGTCTCCTTCCTTGGAGGTCTTTAAGCAGCGGCTGGATGGCCATCTGTCGGGGATGCTTTGATTGGGAGTTCCTGCATGGCAGGGGGTTGGACTGGATGGCCCTTGTGGTCTCTTCCAACTCTATGATTCTATGATTCTATAAATTGAGTTCAGTGCACCATGCAACCACTATGTAACGGTGCAGAACAAAATGGTACAGCAGCATCCTCCATACAGTAACCCAGCCAAGGTGGGATGAAAGCCAAGTGACCCTTGGGGGTCACTTCCAAATTGGCCATTTTATGATCTGACATTCACCAAAAAGCTATGTATAATGAACTTCTGCATGGGAACTGCTTGATAGATGGTTCCATTTTTCTCGCTACTTTTTTTACTTGTCCATTTTATTTTATATATTGAAATATTTACGTTCTACCCCTTGGGCAAGTTGCACGCTCTCAGCCTCAGGGGAAGGCAACGGCAAAACCAACTCCTAACAAATCAGAAAATCCCAGGATAGGTTCGCCGCAGGGTTGCCATAAGCTGGAAACAACTTGAAAGCACACACAACACACACACACACACCCCATATCTAAAGAGCTCAGGAAGCATACAGTAAAGTCCACCTGACTCTCTTCAAACAATTTAAACCAGTATAACGTAGTTCAAGGAGGCTAAAAAACATTCAACAATCTAACAGGCTTTAAAAAGAGCATTTAAAAAGAGTTTAAATCAATTTAAAACCACACACATGGGAGGATTTGTGTAAACCCCATTTGTTATAACCTATTGTTAAAGAAAATAATTTTTCTAAAACAAAACAAAGCACATAATATTAAAACTCAATTGGATTAAATGCTTTAAGGAGTACAGTAATAAACAGTACAGCTCCTTCCTCTGCAACCTGTCTTCCATCTCCCTGCACAATTGTGATCCACAATTTATCGTATGATTGCTTCCTGCTAGTTATATATAGCCCTAAATACACGGTAATTACATAGTAAATAACCACATGAAGGAAGCTCCCCGCTTGAATAGCTGATACTCTAAAATATCCTGCAACAGCAAACCTTGTCTACATACCTTTATCAAGGCACCCGAGAATGGTCTATCCAGATGTGTAGTGTTGCCCATAATCCTGATGTTGACAGTCACAGCCCAAAATGTATGGAATGTACGGAAGATATCAGGTTCTAGAAGGCTGCTATAAGCATACCATAATGGTGTCTCACTTTGGGTTGTTCATGGGTCATTTTTTTAGTTTTCTTAGGACTGGTAACTGCTAAGCGGAGCTCTGGTGCCACAACAAACTACCATTCCCAGAATTCTCTAGCACTGAGCCATGTTAAAGTGGGGTCAAGCTGGATTAATTCTGCAGTGTGGATGCATCCTAAGAATCCTTTATATTAACAGTGGTCTTCCTTTTTTCCTACTGCCTTCCACTTTGCTGAGCATTATCATCTTTTCTAAGGAGTCCTGCCACTTCACAATAGAGTATGATAGCCTCAATTTAATCATTTTGGTTTTAAGATGGAGTTCAGGCTTTATTTGCTCTAGGACCTATTTATTAGTCATTTTGGGCATCCAGGGTACCTGCAGAGCTCTCCTCCAGCTGATTTTCTTCCTGTCCAATTCTTCACTGTCCAGCTTTTACAACCATACTTAGAAATCAGAAATATCTGACTTTGGCGTTCAGTGATATATAGTATCTTTATCCTTGAGGATCTTAAGCTAGTTCTTTCACAGCTGCCCTTCCAAATCATAGTCTTCTCCTGATTTTTTTTACTGCAGTCTCCATTTTGATTCATCACTGAGCCAAGGTGTAGAAAGTTTTTAACTAATTCAGCATCTTCATCCTCAACATTTGTGGTTATTATTTTTGTTTTCTTAATGTTCAGCTTTTGCACTTTCTTTTTTGACTTTCCTCAACAGTTGCTCCAAGTCTTGGTTATTTTCTGCTTGTAATAAGATATCATCTCCATATCTTAAATCACTGATGTTCCTTCCACCGATTTTCATGCCACGTCTACTCCAGCTTTCTGTATGGTATGTTCTGCATATAAATTAAACAAATAGGGTGATAAAATGCAGCCTTGCCTGACCCACCTTGCCAATTGGAAACCATTCTGTTTTTCCGTTTTCTGTCCTGACAGTGACCTCTTGTCCTGAGTATAAGTTACGCATCAATAAACTGTACCCAATATAAACTCAGTCTCTTTTCAGATGGCATTGCATTAAACTAATGTCTGAGAAGACTATGAAAGATGTAGTGGAAGAATTTACAAGCTTTGAGGCACAGCTTGGTTTCCAAACCTATAATAAAAAGTCAGGAATTTTGTACCTTAATATAAACGAAATATCTTGTATGAATTCACAATTAAAATTTAGAACCATGTTTGTGTAAGTCAATTTTTAAAATGCCAAGGAGTTTAGCTAGCTATTAATGCAAGGCACAAAGTAATGCTTAACATTAACAACAAACCTTTGATTTCATGGATGAAAAAAGACTTGAAAATCTGGGTTAAAATACTTAATGAATATAAAAGTTTGGGGCTTATTGCTCCCAGATAGATTTTCTCATTTTCTGTGGCCATGTTCTCGGTGTTCTCAGTCTTGAGGAGTGATGTCAAAAGGGGAAAAATCAGTCATGGTAATATCATATTTACTTCTCTTGCTCTTCCGAGTTTCTATCCTTCCATGTTTGAAAGGGAAAATGTAAGAGGAATCGCTTGAGACATTACTAAAGTGGAAATTGAGCCCATTGGGACATGGCAATGGGAAATGCCAAGTTATGCATGTGGAATTCCAAAGCCCTGGGCAGTGAAATACATTTTTATGATCTCATGCCAGGTCTGGACCCTGACAAGCGTTAGGAGAAAAATCATAACATCTAGCAGGGCATATCCCAATACCACTCTGTATAAATTTCCCCCTTAAATGTGAACAAACTAGGGTACTTACCTATGTGTCATTTGGGCAAGTTCAGTTAGAGAAGTTGCTTTGGCAACTGCATGAGGCTTATCAAGTGCCAAGGTAAATACTGGTTAAAACACCATTACAATAACACATTGTTATTCCCATAATTTCCTGCAGCTTGGAGGCTGTCATAATTTACACACCCAGTTTCCCACATGTTTCTGATTTATTTCTCAGGAATACAAATATTTCACAGCTCCCTTTTTAACATACTTTTGGAAAGAAACTCCAAGGTTCTGTAGCATACTGGAGAGCAGAGTGAGGTTCCTCTGTATTCTCTGTATGGCTGAATTGCTCTCTTGGCAATAAATCATGCCAAAAGTAAATATCAGTACAGCAGAACAATGGCTTTGTAGCCATAACTGGGTCCAAGTAAAAATAGCAAGAACATGTTATGAGGAATGCTAAACTCGCAAGACAAAAACCACCAAAAACCTTTACTGTGGGCCCTTGGCATCCTCTGGGGTTTGGTTTCAGGACCCCCTGTGGATAGCAAAATCTATGGATGCTCAAGTCCCGTTATATACAATGGCATAGTCAAATAGTGTCCCTTATATAAAGTGGCAAAATCAAGGTTTGCTTTTGGGAATCTTTATTTTTTTGGAATATTTTCAAGCTGCGGATAGTTGAAGCCCTGGTGGAGTCCTGGTGGCGCAGTGGTTAAATGCCTGTACTGCAGCCACTCACTCATAAACCACAAGGTTGCGAGTTCAATCCTAGCCAGGGCTCAGGCTAGACTCAGGCCTGCATCCTTCCGAGGTTGAGTACCCAACTGTTGGGGGCAATGAGCTTACAGTTGTAAACTGCTTAGACACTGCATAGCGGGTATGAAGCGGTATTTAAATGAAGCTGCTTAAATGAAGCTGCTTTTGAATCTGTGGATAAAGAATCTGTGGAGATGGAGGGCCAACTGTAGTTTGAAAAATTTTAAAGACAAACAAGGGGGTAAAACAAAATTCAAACAGACCATTGAAGAATTAATATCCTCATTGGCCTCCAACTGATGTTAGAGATGAAGAATGGAATGAAGTACCTTAAAAAAAGGGCCTGGCTGGTTATATGGATCCCTAAACAGGGATATAGCAACATTTTGTTGCAGTCCAGCTTGTACATGTGAAAGACACCAACCCGGTTTCAGCTAATGTTGGCCTAAAAGGTAGGAATGAATGAATGCACAGGTGACTGTTTTTCACAGCTGCCTCTATACCTGTGCAGGACTACGGTAACTATGCATAGCACATTTTATATTCTCATTAGAGCTCCCTAGGTTTTAACCCAAGAATACTTTAGAATACCTATAATGTTTTTTTTTCTTTGAATGAACAGAAGCACTTCTACACAGTGGTTTAATTTGGGGTTTTGGCTGCTTCCTCTTTGCTAAATATACCATGGATCAATTATTCAGAATGTATGTTTTTATGCCTGAATGATCTTGCTCATAGCTGTTGATTCCCAATTGCTACAAAAGTATGCCTAAACGGAGGGCAGAGGGTTCCCAGAGCCAGCGACAACTGCATTCGACCACCCACACTTTAAAAAAAAAAAAAACTAGGCCTTATTAAATGTGATATTGAGTGTGCATAAATTAATGCAGAGGGGCTTTCTTTTCCCACAGGCTGGGAGAAGGAAAAGAGGTGTTCAGATCAATATGTTCCTGAAATACCTGAGACCCAACCTGTACTTGCCTGACAACAACGTCAAATAAAATGTTTATCTACTAGAATTCTCATTATAGAGTGGGAACTGTTTTCTTCTTCTTACATCTCCCTAAGTCAGTTATCTGCGTAAGGATCAAGAGCAAAGCAAGAAACACAGTGATAGACTGATTGGAAATGATAAACTGCAGATGATAATGCAGAGAAGAAAATAAGTGTCAACAACCTGCTGGTTAAAATCCAGCAGCAGTTAATGTTAATTTCATCTCCTTCTTCCAAGAGAACAGCCTGCCCATCTCTGCAGTTTTGGAAAACAACAGCATGGTTATCCAAGAATATCTGGCACCTGGAAATAGGAACAGATCAAGCCTCTCATCATGTATGAAATCTTGGACTTGGCTCTCTTGTTGCACAAAAACATGAAGACTCCTTGAGGAATCCATTGTCGTCTGCCTACAAAGAGGCCTGTGACCTCATAAGAATGGAGGCATATTGGATTGCAAGAGAGGGGTCCTTGTTGAGATGCAAATGGACTTTAAATTCCCTGATCTTTGCAAATCTCCTTATAGCCACATGGCCAGAAGGAGGGGCCAGCCTGCAAAAGATACCCTCCATTTACCATCTTAACTAAGGACAGAAACATCAAAATGTAGGCATCTGATTAACATCTCCAATTCCCTCCCCCCACCCCCACCCCCCCCGTTTGGTTTGTAACATCTTGCCTGATGAAGAAGCCAGTGGAACTTTGAAAGCTTACCACAAGCATTTTGGTTGGCCAATAAAGGTATCTTTCATAGATTTTTGTTTGAATTTGCTAAATGGCCAACACAGCTCCCCCTGCATGTTCGGAATACAGTTAGCTCTTCATAGCCATGGATTCTGCATCCACGAATTCAACCATCCACAGCTTGAAAATATTCAACCCCCCACCAAAAAACAAACAAACAAACAAACAAACAAACAAACAAAAAATTGCAGAAAGCAAACATTGATTTTCCATTTTACCTGTTGTGTGCCTTCAAGTCATTTATGACTTCTGGCAACTCTAAGGCAAACCTATCATAGGGTTTTCTTAGCAAGTTTCTTCTTCAGAACCGCTCTGGCATTGGGCATTTATATGCAGGGTCAAAGGTGCACATTTTCCGGGCTAAATTGGAATATCCCAGGTTCTTTTTGCTCCAGTTTTTAGCCCTGGAGTATGGCTTCAATCTGGTTTTTATCTACTTCGGAGGCATGAATCATCTAAATGTCCTGTCCTGAAAGTGGTTTGAAACTGCTTTATTTGGCTCATGTGTTTCAACCCAAAGACAATCTTTAATAGTTTTCTCTATTACAGCACAGCCCTGGAATCAAGCTAGACTTTCAAATCCACATACAAACAGACCCTCTAATTTTCAGTCACAAAATGTTTTCTCATCATCTTCCAACTGCAGTACTCTTGATTAATTACAACCTATATCCATCCGTTTTTATTTGATCGCTAGGTTACTACTGTAAGTTCAAACATTAGCTTAGCATTATGCAGCATAAAGACCATCAAGGGAACAAATCTGCAGAGTAAAAGCAGCAATTGAAATACCCAGCTGAATTTTGACACTGAATTCTGGCTGTTTTGCACATTGTCTTGTCCCATCAATGTTTTCTTGTCCTGCTTTTGTCCCTCTTCCTTGCAAATTCTTTCCTGGACTTGTCTGTGAAGCAGCTTCCAAATGACGTGGACATATATTCTGAAGAGGGTTAGAATATTTCTCTGCAGAAACACTTTGCTGAAATTAGACGCTGAAGCATGTTAACTGACTGCATCCCATGCACCTCCCCAAGTGCTGCTTTTCTCTGACAGATTCCATTAAAGAGTGTCACGGAGAATAAAAGGAGGGAGGCTGGGTCAGACAAGGTTAAGCAGGTCAGGTCATGTTTCTCTTTCTTCCCTATTTCCCAAAGCCTCAGGATCATTGCATAGAAATTATGCCATTTAATCAGCTGTTAACAATTTGAGCTTGGCACGGGAGTCAGGGAAATCAAAGGAGGGGATGTCTCACAAAGGAAAAGAAGAAAAGACAAGAAGAACAGTTGCATTCAGAGTAACACAGGTGGTTCGCCTGTCACAAGGCAAAATGGCAACCCAGACCAGAAATCTATTACAATTGGACCTCCATATCCATGGATTCTTTACCCACAGATTCAACCATCCATGGCTTCAAAATATTTTTAAAAAATATAAATCCTGAAAAGCAAATCTTCATTTTGACATTTTATATAAGGGACACCATTTTACTATGCCGTTGTATTAAATGGGATGTGAGCATCCTCTGATTTTGGTATTCACAAGGGGTCCTGGAACCAAACCTCTCCAGCTGTCCCAATTAGGCAGTGACAGTCATGTCTAATCTTCCTTTGTCCCACTTTATCCATTTCAAGTGCAAAATAGAAGTAGAGTCTTGTCTGTCCCAGTATGCTCAGGCAAAAGCAAACTACAGCAGCCTTTCCCAGCTTGTGTGCTTTTCCTCATTAATAACTTTTGTTATCTTAAACACACTCAGATGTTGCTTGGCCCAGTTGTCATCTGTGAAAAGTTGGCTGGTATGTGTAGATAATCTGGAACTGCCTTTAATATATGGCTATTTTCCCTTCAGGCATTTTGACTTCCAAGATGATTGGTATGTATTAAGTTGTGTGAATACAGAGTGTAGGGCAAAGGGTGTATATCTTTCCCAACAGGTTCTAGTTGGTGGATCTTGGGATATTGTTTGTAAAAGGAGAGAAAGTAAAATAGGAACAGTGTATCGTAATGTCATGTGGTGATTAATTGACTCAATATTATAGTTTATTTTAGCTGTATTCTTTTGTATCCTGTGTTGCGCCCCCTTCTTGAATCTTGCACTGGGAGAAAAGTGGGATGCAAATAAAATAATCTGTAGTATAAATGACTTCTAGTCTGTAGGCTAGAATCCTGTTGGTGTCTTACATATGTATGCATTCCCCTATGAAAGTGATGTTCGCATTGTTCAAGGTTGCACAAGTGGAGTTGTCAATGTAATCTCACTAGACATGCAGCTGTGCATGGTATATTTTGTTTTGTGTTTAGGCTCTTGGGTCAGGTACACAACCTTGCCATTCAACACAAGGGGTGTGAAGCACAATGAATGCATGGCTTAGCACAGGGAGATTTATATGGTGCAACACCAATGTTGGAACTTGGCCCTAGTGAGGATATTTGACATAGATTTCAAACAGTCAGATCTGTTGGTACATTCCAATGCTAGTGGGAGAGAAAATGAAATACTCTTGGGGCCCTTTTGCCTGACACTTTTGATGCTAGCAAGAAAAAACAGGAATCGTGTGACAGAGGGATGAAAAAATCCATGGTAGGAGCATCTCATGATCTTCCACACTGAGCAACAGTAAGATTTTTGAAAGGAAGCCAGATGGAAGACACATGCTTTTCTTCAGTACAGGCATGTTTAAATATGGGCTTTCAGCAGATCCTCCAGTTCACCAAGAACAGGCAATATCTCTCTGTAGTAGCTTAAAGACGTAGAAAGTAGGTCGTGGAAATTAATCCTGCTGGTTCCAGCAATTAGAGTATACAATTGGGTCGAAAGTTCACGCTGAGCCTGGGAATGCAGACAGAGATGGAGTTTCTGTTTCCTTAGAAGCAGATGCGGTTTAGTCTTTGCACTGCTACTGGGTGAAGATGTAATTTACATTTGGAGATTGTTGTTTTCTTGTGTTATTTCAGAGATGCAGGGGTGTTAAAGAAGTATGATACAACTTAGGGTGCAAGAGGTTCTTAGAAGATTCATCTACTAGAGCTTGAGTTGATGAAGAGGTCAAGGCCCAGACTACAAACAGGGTTGTTATGTTGTGCCCCCAAACCAAGGAAATGGAAGGCATTTGCTAGCCCAGGGGTAGGCAACCTTTCCCCTTTAAGGGCCAAGGGACTTCAGCTCCCAGAATCCCAGGAGCTATTGGCCAACATGGGACTATTGGCCAACATGGCTGAGGCTTCTGGGAGATGAAGTCCCTCAGCCCTTACAGGGGAAAGGTTGCCTACCCCTGTGCTAGCCAAAGAAAAATCCAGAGACAAATCTGTTTGCAAAGTGCCCAAATTACTTACTACACACTCAATGTTTCATAATACATCATGTACACAAGAAACTGTATAAAACCAGGGTAGCCAACTGTTGGGAGTAGCAACCAAGATTGGATGTTTTGAATTTGCAGTAGTAGACCTAACAACAACAGCAACAACAACAAAAGTGTTGGGGGTTGTGTGTGCTAGGGTTGTCGTCCAAGTGGAAAGGGGGAAGTAGCCCCCAAAAGTATGGGGATCACCACATTAAAGGGACAGGAGCCCTCTCCAATTTTCACTGTGGCAACCCTATGCATACCCCACCTAGCATGGTTAGTGAAGGCTCAGCTAGGCCAAAGGGAGAGCTGAATCGCCTCCCCCTGCCCTTGTTTTTGCCACCATTGTCTCCATATCTTCCACCCAGCTTAGCTGGAGCTTCACCAACCATGCCAAATAGCACAGCCATGAGGAAATGGTGGCAGCAAATGAAGAGGACTAGATTAAACAGCCAAAGACCTCTCCCCAAATATGCCTGCCCAAGTATTGATCTCTGCAAGAGGGGCCTTCCTCTGTGTCCCACCAATGGGGGCAATATGAACTGGAAGGACATTGGAGAGGACTTTCTTTGATATGGATCCCCTATTGTGGAATGCCATCCCCTTGGCAATGTTGGTTTCCTTCTGATGCCAACCCAAAACATGGCTTTTTAAATTAAAGCCTTTGGGGACCAATTTATTTCAAAGTGTACATTTACATGGTTCTAAATTGTTGCAATGTTGTTTTAACTGCTGGTCAGTATGTTTTCATCTTGTTTCAATAATTGATGGTTTTAATCTGGAAGTGTTTCAAATTGTTTATGTCATATGCTGCCCTGTGATAGTATGGAATAGAAAGATTCTAATAAAATAAAAATTTAATAACTTTTGAACTCCCCACATTCATCAGGGAAGATGAGGTGAGCCAAAACCTTTGTTCTACTTCTGGAGCCATTTCCGACTTACCTTGCATTCGGGCTGTATATGCTGCATCCTTCCTCCTGCCCTCCGCTTGCTTTTGCTCCAAGTTGAGCTTGGTGTATTGTTGAAAGATGACGACGAACAATCTTGAACTCCAGAGGAAGCTGCCAATAAATGGTGGTGTCTATAAAAAGAAACATGTGGTCAGGAAATGGTTTCCTAGACTAAGGCAAGGCAGAGCAAGCGTGGACTCTAACCAGAGAGGTCAGAAATGCTTCCAAGATGACAACCATATGGGGAACAGTCCTACCCCTCCTTTCGTACAAAAAAATAAAAAAAAAATAACACCCTCTTTCTGGCTGGGCTATTTGAAACGACTTTCTCCTGATTGCACACCATCCTTTGCTTTGCACGACATTCAAAAGAGTGAGAATGACTCAAGGAAAGAGACCTTGCTCCAGTCATTCTGATAGTAATGATCAATCAGTTAATGTGCTGAATCGTCTGGCACAAACTTTGGGGAACAAGACTGTTCCTTTCCTTGCCTATTTTGAGGCAATACTATGGGATACTCAAGAGGCTGGAACTTGCCATCCCTCCTATTTTCACTACTCTAACTACTATGAAGTTATTCAGATAATGGAAATAATCTGGGCTGAATCTGTTGTTCAGATACATTTGTTGTTTGAATACATCCGATGGTTTTTTGGGAGGCTGCCAAAAAATCCAAAAACACTTAACCCAGTATAATCAATATCGGGGGTTTCCCTGAGTTTTTTTAAAAAAAGATTCACATCATGTGTGATAATTGATGTGAATAACCAATGCAAATAGACCCAGGATAAACTGGGATAAAACTTTGCATGCCTTGAATGTATTTCAAATACATTCACATAATTGACTCCATTTTTATTCGAGTGCTGGCACATGTGAGCAACAGAACTTGCAGAGATGTGCAGAGATGCAGTTCCATAGTGTGAATAACAAACCCAGAGTGAGATTATTCACATAGTCATGCTAAAAAAAAAAAGATGTCTGAATGACCCCTTAGTTACATCCAGAATGGCTGGATTTATAGAGGGAAAGCCCTGAGAAAAAGCATGTCCTGTAAGATGCAGATTCTGTTCTGAGTTTGGACTGACTGCATATTTACTTTGCAATAGTTACAGGAGTATGCCACTGTTCAAATCCTGGCCTGATCCTATCTTTCCTGGGGTCACATTGATGATGATCTCTTTACCCACAGGTGGTTCTGTCCAAGTAGTTAATCCTGGTCTTAAACTGTATGTTCCATAGCTTTAAATCATTCCCCGTGGTTTTCTGCTTTTAAGGGATTTCAGCATTGCCTTTAGTTCTGAATAATTCTGGCTGTGCAGCTGGATTTGTTTCTGGTTCTATCAAATTAAGTTCTAATATTTTCATTACTTGCTGAACTTATATGGAAAGCTTTGGCCCGGTGATGAGTTTTAGTAGATTGTACAAATGTAGCATTTAACTATGGTTTGTTTTTCTTAACCATGATTCAACTGCATGCTGCCAAAAAAACTGGATGTGAAACCAAGAGGGCTTGCTTACTATTGTTTGATTTAACCATGATTAAGCATTCCATCTGCCTTAAGCAAACCATGGATATGAGTTTCCCAGCCTCTCAGCTATATTTACCTGATATTTAGATACTCCAGAGGTGTTCCCATGCACACAGGCTGAACTTACCAAGGCAAGCCAAACTATGGTTTCTCTATATGTGTGGGATTTTTTACTAGGCACACATTAACAGCTAAGACCTGTAGTCCTTAACAACTATTATTGTTATTATAAATTCCTGTATAGCCTGCTTTCCTCCTGATCTGAGAGTCAGTGTGGACTACAAAAATTAAAACCGACAGAAAAGTAGTTCCACTGTTGTCTCTAGTGGTGGCAAAACAAAGGCCTTGCCCAGTGTTGTAGTTTAAGCTTCTTACGTTGAAATTCCCAAGAAATTCCCAAGGATGTCTGTCTGGTATGCAAAAACTATGTTGCTCTCCCTAAAATACCACTAGCCTATTTAGTCCTGAACTCTCTTCAGTACTTTATTGGCAGTGACCCTTTCAAATTTCCTAAAGAGTCTGGACACAATGAAGGGAGGGAGGGCTGAGAAGTGCTCTTTGTTGGCCATTGGACTGAGTAACTCATTAGTAATGCAGGTCTAGCAAATTACCTACATGCCGCATTCCCCAAAGTAACCCTGCTGTTTTGAGGTCTTTCAACTGGATACTCAGACCTTTTGCACGCAGACATGACAATTGAGTTTATAGCCTTTCTCATGGAAGAGGCTATATGGGCTAGGTGGAGGGGGGGGATCCTTAAGTAAATTTTCCTAGTTACAACCTGGAGGTGGTTTTGAGAAGAATCAGATCCCTTCCATCACACCTTTTCATTGCAATTCAAGTATTTTACTCTTGTCCTATTCCTGATAGCCTTTCAGGAAGAGTGGAGAGAAAAATGCTCCAGGCAAAAGGAAGTTTAGCTGAAATTTTAGGAAGAGGATTTTTAGAGAATGCTCTTTCTAGACAAAATAAATTCTGTTGAAGTATTGAAACAATGCTCCATCATTTTTCTCTAATCACATGTCACCAATAATTTTGATCTATTTAGCTAGCTGGAAAATGTGTGTTGTAGGCTGTGTGAGGTGTTGTTTGTTGTTGTGTGCCTTCAAGTCATTTCCAACTTATGATGACCCTATCACAGGGTTTTCTCAGCAACATTTGTTTGACTGAGGCTGAGAGAGTATGACTTGCTCAGGGTCATACAGTGGGTGTGTGCCTTCAAGTTGTTTTTGACTTATGACAATCCTGAGGCAACCCTATTGCAGGGTTTTCTTGGCAAAATTTGTTCAGAGGAGGTTTGCAATTGCCTTCCCCTGAGGCTGAGAGAATGTGACTTGCCCAAGGTCACCCAGTGGGTTTCATGGCCGAGCTGGGAATCGAATCCTGGTCTCCAGAGTCATAGTCCAATACTCCAACTACTACACCATGCTGGATCTCATTATTGTCTGGTACTCTGAATTTTTTGTTTGGAACATGTACTGAAAAGTGCCTTTTGTGGAACTTTTCTGGGTTCAAGTCCACCTTATTCTCATTTGTTTAGTTTCAGGGTGTTTAGGGGTTAATAAAATAATATGGATTTTAGTTCTAATATATTATTTTCAAGTACACCCAACATATCCCAATGTTTTTGATATAAAATCTTCTGATTGTGCTATGTTCTGGCCCATTTTGTTCTGGGTTTTGCAGATGATTGCAAAAAAAAATTGTTGCTTGCATCTTAATCTTACTTCTAATCAAGAGTACAAATTTTAAACCCTGCTGAATCTGTCACCCTCCTTCTCTAAAATGTCCAGTCCTCTGTACCATTCAACCTTCACTGGAGGCTAAAACCGTACCTTAACATGTCTTTGACTGACAGCTTATATGACTGACAGTCTGATTAAATTTCCATTATCACCTGCTGGATGGGTTGTTCTAATCTAGAGCTTCTTTATGTTAAAATTGGTTGAATAATGTTTTCTTCAAAAATAAAGGTGGCCGTTTGAAGCGTGGGACAATCAAATTAAGATGTAGTTTGCCTTCAAACTTCTATACCAAGAATGGCACCTGTTGCATATTTTGCATCTCTGTAACACTGAGCCTGCTACACCTATTCATTTGTATTTTTACTTTTTGCATTTTCATGTTGGGAGCAAAGCTGCACCTTGTTGTGTTTCTGCCTTTCCCTGAAGCATAGGACCTTTCGGTCCTGGAAGAAATCTGGTTTTTGTTTGTTTGCTTTGGCATTGGGAGAAAATGTGTACCTGGTACCATTCTGCCTCTCCCTACTGGAGTAGCTGTACCAGTTGAAATCCTATGTTGTACTGGGAAAGCTGTATCCGTTCAATGTCTGCCGCCACACAGCTGTTGTTAAAAAGAAAAAAAAGAACACATTCTCAACTTGGTTTGCTCCCTCTGTTGGCATGCAAAAGTGCTTTGGCAGGGGCATCCTCTCATGCATGCTGTGCCAGTGAATGTAGGGGGAGAAAGGGAGCACATGGACCAGATGGAATGAGATAGACATAAAGAAAGAAAAGTATTTGTATGAGGGAAGTTGGCAGGGAGGCTGGAATTGTGGGTTGCCGGAGTGGGAAGCAGGAATAAGGCCAGGGTGAGTCATATAATAACACTTGTAACAATCCATTTCTTTGAGTAGCAGAGAGCCTAGCGATCTGTTCCTAACCCAAGAGTGTGCAAATGTGCTTTTAACTTGTCCACTGGTCATTGGCAATGTTGTCTAGGGCAGTGCCCCTTAAAGATGGTGGTCTCTGGATCAATCCATGGTCCCTGAGCCTTTGGCTACCAGTCCCCAGACAGAAAGGAGTTGTAGTCAGTGGGACAAATATAGTGCTAGGCCCTGGCACATTGGGGGGAAAAGTTGCTGGTCCTCCACATCAGATAGCCTGAGAAGCACGGTTCTAGGAGACAAGCAACAGTTCGACCCTTTCCTGGATCATGGAAAGAGAAAGTGTGTGAAAAGCACCAAGGCCCTGGTCTTAAAAGCAAATCTGGTGTGGAAATATTCTGGTGCTACAAGAATGCTTTTCTTTGTGTGGTAGCTTCCTGCTCAGATCAGATTGTTGGCTACTTCAGGACACTTTAAGAATCAAATTTCCTAGGCAGAAAGGCAAAAATAGGAATGTGGGGGTGAGGGAGCCAGTCAGTCACACGTGAACTGCTGCTGATGCTTCTGAGCACAAGTGCATCTGTTCCACACTTTGTACATGGCTGGGAAGTGGCCACCCAGTACTGCTAGCTGGCCACTGAAAGCAGTAATACAAATCCATGGATCACATTTCCCTCTGATAGATTAAGATGGTGGCTGTTTGCTTCTACTTGTACAGGTTGTTGCTGCTATTCACTGATAACAATATAAAAAAGTAAACTCTTTCTGTTCAGACTTTGTCAAGATGAGAGTCTTTCAATGGTCTCTCATGGGCTAAGATCTGTAAAGCCCTGCTGCACCAGCATCCTATCAACCAAACTGGGAAACCCACAAACAGAACATGGGCTACACTCCTGTAAGCACTTCAATGGAAGTGGGCTTCACTGAATTCAATGGGGTTTACTTCCAAATGCAAAGGGATCTTGTAGCACCTTTGAGATTGTGAAAGAAATTGTAGCATAGGCTTTTGCTGACTTGGTCTACTTCCTCAGATGCATTCCAGTACTTCCAAACGGGCAAGCATAAGGCTGCACTATCATGTGAATTGTACCTTCTCTGTCCATGTCACAGTCATGCTCACTAGTTTAGAGAGAACACAGACCCTTCTCTCAGTCCTGCCACCCTCAAAGGCACACCTTATGGAAATATGAGAGAGGGCCTTCTTGGTGGCTGCTCCCAGGCTTTGGAATTCCTTCCAAGGGAAGCTAGATTGGCTCCCTCTTTGTTGTCTCTCTCACAGTAAGTGAACACCTCTTTTTGTTCTGACAGGCTTTTGTGAACCGTTTTACAATGAAAATGCTTTTATTAGTGTGCTGTATTCCCTTTTCTCAGTAGTTTCAAGTGGCTTTTGAGTCTCTAGATAGTTTAGTTGCATTTAAAAATGACTTTTTGCACTTCTTTATATGCATTTTTACTTATATCTTTTTATTTATTTATTTTGTAAGCTGCTTTGAGTTCCAGCTTTGGGAAGAGGGCAGGGTATAAATAAACATCATTGTGCTTGCTTATTTAGACCCTGCCTTCCACCCCAAATTGGGATGCAAAGCGGTTAACAAAATAGCAATGATATAAAATGACAGGATACAACAAAACAGTACAATGCAACATAGTAGCATGTATACACAGAAAAAACACATTTATTCTTGCTGGGAGTATACAAAGGCAATTATAATTCCACATGTAATTTACAGTAAAAGACTAGATAGTGCTAGGAGTCACATGAGGATTAAAACCTCTGAAGTGACAGAAAGCCCCTGCCCATATTCCATCCCAGAATGGAATGGAATACTCTGGATTCTGTCATGGTGACCCATGGAGATTTAGGGCAAATTTTAAAGTTTTTTAAAGCATGAAGGTGCTCCTTATAGCATATTCTATGGCCATGTTCCCAAGGAAAGTGAAAAATGTAGGTAGGTGTGCTGATTCAATCCAATAAACCAGTTCTTAACTTCATCTGGTATAGATCTTTTGTAAAACTAACGGCTCTTCATTGGCTACTAAAGACCAAGACTATTCCAGTACTTGGCACGATATCAACGACAGAGTGTTGCTGAGGAAAGCTAACTCCAGCTCTTCTGAGGGTTTGGAGGTAACCTCTCAGAGGGAACAGAGGAGTCTGTATGTGTGTGTGCTGATGGCAATGGTGGATGAGGCAATTGTTCCTCCTGATCAAAATGTCCCAGCACACTGACCTGCAAACTCTGGTTCCACTGCACAACTATTGTAGGGATGTACTTCTTTGCTAATTTTCTTCTCAAAGGAAGCAATTAGTAATTTTAGCAATTTCTTTCCTGCTGCAAGTTCTGAATCCACAAAAGTTGCATATAGTATTTTTGCGCATAAAGCCCCATTTTCTGTGCAGGAAACACCATTTCCTGCACAGAGAAATTATTTTCTGTTTAAAAAAAATGGTGTACTTTGGTACTTATATTACAGAAAACTCACATATGTTATTTTTGCATAGGAAACAGTGTTTTCTGCACAGAAACCTTTTTTCTGCACAAAAATGCCACATATGAATTTTGTGCAGAATAAGTCCCAAACTGTAAAGCTATTCATCTGTCCAAGATTCTTTTGGTCAGGATTTCAAATAGTTGATCAGCACATTTCTAAAACCATTCCTTGCATATTTTCAAATATTTTTTCTCTCTCCATGCATTATTGACACCCAAACGTTCTCCTTTTGCAAAAAAAGTCCCTTCAAAAGTATAAAGGTAAATGCAGGGTTGATAGTCTCACTTCATTCCGCCCCCCCCCCCAACCAGAATCTATTTTTCCCTTATGAGAGGCTCACTGTCTCAAAACCTAAGAGAAAGCTGTAAGTGTTGGAACCTTGTCAATAGCTGGAGTGTGAACTGCCATCCTTTCCAAGTTGGAAGGTTTGGAAAGAAAAAGCAAATACATTCAAGTCACTACTAGTTTTTTAAATAATTAAATTGCTAGTACTTTCACTTCGTTTAATTCTTCCTCAGACTAACATATGAAATTGGCTGTGCCAGCATTGCTAATGAAATATCCCCTGCTCCTTCAAAGTGGAGGCTTGTGAAGGCTTGAAGGCCTGAGAAAGAACATTCCATTTATTGGAACAGGAAACTTGAGAGTCAGCCCAGGGCACTGAGGGAAAATTTCTTCTTCTCAATCCATGCAAAATCCCAACACTCCAGGTTCATCAACACTTGATGAATCACAGGCAGGCTTTTCCATCAAAGAGCACTTTTCTTCAAAGTTATCCAGCCAGTTCTTTTCATGGGAGGGTGAATGTTGTGCTTTGCATAATCTTCAGAATTAGCTTTTGGTAGTTTGGCTTTTGCTATTCACTTTGGTATTTTGGCTGGCTTTTGTGCACATGCATGTGCCTTCAAGTCGCCGGTTAACTTATGGCGACCCAGTGAATTTCATAGGGTTTTCTTAGGCAAGGAATACTCAGAGGTGGTTTTGCCAGTTTCTTCCTCCAAAATAGAGCCTACAGCACTTGGGATTCCCTGGTAGTCTCCCATTCAAGTACTAACCAGGGCTGACCCTGCTTAACTGCCAGGATCAGACAGGATCTTGTGCCCTTGGAGTTCGTCTTTCTATTTCCTCTTTATTCTGACTTCCGATCCAGGCCAATCTGAATGTGACCATGGAACCCTTGGGGCCCAAGATGTGTGGTTCTTAAAATTAGGCCATATTGCTGTAGAGCTCTATAAGCAATGTTAGCAAACGTATAGCAAAGAAAAAAAATATCTAAGTTTTTCTCCTGGCATTATTCATTAAGACAGGCAGGTATCCATTTCTAGGGTGGCCACTTTTGCATTATTTTATTTTATTTATATCTTGTCTTTTTCCCAGCCTGGGACCAAGGCAGCCTCAAAAAAAGCTAAAATAAAATAAAGCATACAAGACAATTTACACAAGTTACCATCTTAAAATGCCACTGTATTTTTAAAAGTGTAAAATAATGTAAAAACATAATGTTAAAAACATAACACACACCATAAAAAAGAGAAGACTCCTTCAAGCAGGGGAAGGAGAGCAGAGAGGGGACCAGACTAGCCTCCCATAGGAGCAACCAATGAGAAGGCTGGTGATGGGTTTGTGATGGTATAAAGCCCTTGGTTAGATCAACCCGCCCCCCGCCCCCCCCCCCCCCCGGGGACTGGATTGCCAAAAAAGAGGGGGGGAAGTTACAAATCTGCATCACATTTGCCTGTACTAATTCATATATATAGAAGGAAATTAAGAAATACTGACATTTAAATGGCAATAGATCTTATTATCCTGTGTGCCTGCACCATATGTGGTCTAGGAGCAATTCTAAGACTCCTGCTCTTCTTTCCACTTCTTTTATCTTTAGCCCACATTTGGACTGGCCAGCCCTTCAAATACAGAACACCTTCAAATAAGAAGAGAAGAGCCATAGTGGATCAGACCAAAGACTTATCCAGTCCCACATTCTGTTCACACAGTGGGCAGTCAGTTGCCTATAGGAAGTCCACCAGCAGGACATGAATGCAATTGTACTCCTTATCTCAGGCTCTCCAGCAGCTGATATATACAGGCAAATTCTTGGTGATATATAAATATCCTGACTAGCAGATAATTCTGCCTTTGAGTTAATTAGGAACTCTCAGGTGGAAATAATTTGGATTCAGTGATTTTTTTTTTTTTACTGTAATTTATCAATGATATCTTGACCATTCCATCTTGTCACTACAGTGATCTTGGTATCTGCTAGGGTTTGATTCCAGGGCCCCCCATGGATATCAAAATCCGTGGTTGCTCAAGTCCCATTATATACCATTATCTGCCATTCAAAGATTTAATTTCTAAGGCAGGAGCAAGTAATTTCCAGAGTTCCAGGACTGCATCCATCCTGGGGATCCACACAGCTGAGCCCCCAACACCCTGAAAGGCATTTTTGCCTGGAAATGGCCAATCATACTCTTTAGGAGGCATGCTTGTCCATTTTGCCTACTTTAACCTGTTCAAGGCCCCCAAAACAGGATGTGACCATCTGGACATTTCTGGTTTTGAAAGAGCCCCCCCCCCCCCCCAGGCACAAAACAGGTTGAGAGGAGAATGTGGCAAACTGTTAAGTATGTCCTAAAACAACATCTTCAAAATCTGACTTGATAAAAATAGGTACATAGTTTTATCAAGGGCAGGCACAAGCCAATACAGCTAGACTTATAAATGCAGACTTGTGAAACATAGACACATAAGGTGTCTTCAAACATACAACTTCCAACACCTACAGTCTAGTGACACATCTGACCATTTCTGTCTTAACAGCTCAGTCTATGCAATGCATAGATTAGCTCTGAAATACTTGCTTTATCCTGTTTATAATTTTTGACCTTAATAAGTGCTCTCAAAGAAGATTATAAGAGAACAGTTGGGAACAATAAAGCCAAGGGCAGAATTGAATGGAAAGCATCACCAACAGCCTAGACAAAGCTTTTGTAAATAAAATAAAACAAATGTTTCAAAGTCAAATAAAACAAAGTTTCAAAGTTTACACAGCATGGTGCTGGTAAGCCAATATGGTTAGATCAGGGGTCGGCATACCTTTTGCCTGTGGGGCCGGTTCCTCTGTCCCCCGATCGTCGGTGGGCCGAAGGGGGGAGTGCGCATGCGCACTCCTCCCACCATCGTGTGCATGCGTGCGCGAGCGCCATTTTGGAACGCAAAACGGCGCCGCGCTTTGTGAATGCATACGCATGACGGCGGCGCCATTTTGTGTTCCAAAATGGCGCCCGCCGTTGTGACATGCGTGCGCGAGCGTGGACGCCATTTTGGAAAGCAAAATGGTGCCCCGCATCGCGCGCGGCGGTAGCGGCAGGACCGGCCACGGGCCAGTTACAAGGCCTCGACGGGCCGGGTTTGGCCTGTGGGCCGTAGTTTGCCGACTGCTGGGTTAGATGCTAGACAGCACTCTGGCCTTATCCTGGACTAACTTTGATCACACTCGCCACTACCACCAGCATATGCAACAGATTGTCCCAAAGATAATGCAGCCCTTGACAGAAAAAAGGTTCCATGTCCTTGACTGCATTTGGCACTTCTAAAGGAAACCATTCTACTAGTTCTTTGAGTGTGTCAATACATGAGCTCTTTACAGATCTAAAGCTTGTGCAGCTACATGTGTGTTCTGCTCACGAAGCCTTCCCCCACAGGTCTCCCTCCCCTCTTAGAAATGCTTTTATTTAAATAGAAAGCCCAACCCATTCCTAAAGCTTAGAGTCAATTAACAGTTCAATCAAAAAAAGAAATACAATTTTGGAGCCGGTTGAGACACTGGGGAAATCATTACACAAGAAACTTGACAAGTTCAGATTTGTTTTACAAGTGACTAATAAAGATTTAGAAAGATGCCAAAAACTTACAGTGAAGGGGGGGGGGCATGCTGTGGAGAAAGAGGGGAAAGGAGGAAGAAAGGGGAAGAAACCTGGGGGAGGACAGACACCCTTTCTGTCTTGTGCTGTTAATAGGTAGAAACTCACCAGGGGAGCCACTTCTCCATTGCTGCCTCTGAGAAAAGCTGGAGTTTCTGTCCTTTCTGCAGTCATTTCAAAGCACAGGAGCCCTGGAGGGTAAGCAAACAATGAGAAATTATGGCTACCAGAACACAAAATGATGAGACATGATAATCTGCAGGTGACTAGGGAAATAAAAATCCTCAAATATACCCTTACATGTTATAAAACTCCATGCTGGATATTAAACACCCTAAATTCCTACCCCCTTTCTTTATACCTCTATTTCATACATCATAAATTCTCAGGTTTCAGCATGTATGGGGTTCACCCTTTCTCTCCAAAGAGGGTTTTTATTCTGTCCAACTGCTAGGTTTTGACTTGCACAGTCTACTTGATCCCTTCACTTTTTAGCCTGGGAGTTTGTGTTCCACTGGATATTTTCTTCTTCTGCTACTGTTATAATGCTTTCAAGGACAGGGACCATAGTTCAGGGGCTTTGCATGCATAAAAATTTGGGGATGAAACCCAGGTAAGTCCACTTAGAAGGATCCAGTGATGGAGTGGTAAATTTTCCAATGTAAGTGCTCGTCGTGACACTCTAAAGGAGACTTGTAGACAGTTAATAGGGCATCACTACCCAATGAAGATCAAGTCAACCCAAAATACGCTTAACAGGATATATTGCTTTGGGAATAATTCCCCCGACCCACAATTATGTGAAGGTTGCAGCTAAGCTCAGAGGAGGAAAGGAAATCTGAGGGATGTGCCAGATGATGCCATCATTCCTACCAATCAATAAGTCTTGGCATTTGAACCTTGTTTCCATTACACAAGTGGAAGCATCTGATAGCAGGTTATTTATTTGTTCATGAGAATTTATAAATGGTTCAGATCCAAAGATTTCACAACTTTAAGGACCAAATGTTGTCAGGAACAACAAAACCTTAAAATGTTGGCCCTGCAGCAAATAGGTAGGCAGTATGATTTCCTCAGCTGAAGTGTTCTGTTTTGCCTGTAGGTTACCCCAGTCTGATGCCTACTGCAGCTTATGAACAGATTCACACTGCACTGCAATATTGCAGCCTTCAGGTTACCAGTACCTGGACTGCTATAGCCAAGCTGTTCCTGTCCTAGAATGGTTACACCTGACATACCAACCAGAGTTGATAAATTGGTCTCTGTCACTGAAATGCCTGGACCTCCAGGCACTGGATCTAATAGTCCCAGGCTGTGCACTTGATGCTTCAAAAGGAGTGCAACCCAGTCTAGAACAAGTAATTTTCCTATTTCCTGGATGTGGAAACCACTCACCTACAAAGCCTCCATCTTGCCAGGCTTCAGCTGGTTTATTGGTCTTCATTCAGCCTACAGTTTTATCCAGGCACTGCACAACCATGCCCAATTCAGATGTGATGTCATATTCACCTCACTTTCAACACATGAGTAGGGGAGCACATAGTCTCCCCATTCAAATAATTTTCCTCACATCAACAGCCATGTATGTGAAGAGGCGATGCCCATATCCACGTGAGCAAAATCCCTGCAGTTTTCCAGCATTCTTGCTCACATGGATAGCCTCCTTATGAAGGGGAACCTCTTCTTTTCAGACACATTGTTTTCCACATGAGAAAAGTAATGACAGATAGAGCAGGTCTAGGTCCTCCCCTGCTGGTGTTATTGAGGTAAGGTAACTTCTCATGGAGCCAGCATGGTGTAGTGATTTGAGTATTGGACTATAACTCTGGAGACTAGGGTTTATTCCCTGCTCAGCCATGAAACCCACTGGGTGACCTTGGGCAAGTCACATACTCTCAGTTTTAGGGGAAGGCAATGACAAAAATCCTATGAACAAATCTTGCCATGAAAACCCCAGGATAGGGTTGCCATAACGGCTTGAAGGCATGCAACAACAACAACAACAATTTCTCAATATGAAGTTACCAATATTGAGGTACGGTAACTCCTCAATATGACAACAGAGTTGAATGTCAGCAAACTAATGTTTACTCCAGCTCTCATGATGACCACTCCCAATGGCTTTGTATAGACATTGAACAGAATTGGAGATAAGATGGTACTAGCTGAGACACAATCTTTCAGTACCACTCACTAGAACTCTCCCTGTAGTGTAGCCAAGTTGCCTTTATTTACACAGCATCTCTGCTATGACTTATATATCTGTAAGTATTCTGTGGAAACTGCTGGCTAAACTGGTTTGTTTGACACAGAACAGAAGAGGGGTTAGTCAGTGACTGAAAAAAGAGTGCCCCTCAAGCCAGATCACGGAGCCAGCATGAACACTGAAAGGAAATGAGGAATATGACTCCATTAACTACTGCCACTGGGGGGTGCGAAGAATACTGATTAAATTGCTGGATATGAGTGAATATCTCCAGGCAAAGAGTTCTGTCTCTTAGCATGACATCTTGCAGCTGGCAAACAATGCCTTTTGGACAGGAACATCACACTGATAAGAAAAATCATCTTAGGGCAGGGCTCAACTTTTCTCTTTTTACCCAATAAAAATATGGCCACCTTTTCTCCCATCTCAGTGCGGTTATGTTTAGTCATTCTTTTGTACTTTGTTTCCTCATTGGTAAAATGGTGCAAAGTCTTCAGCAAGATTTCCAAATGTGCGAGCTTGATGAAAGTGGCAAATGAAGAAAAATGGAATGATGCTCTGTGAACTGCATTAAGATTTATGGGCCATATTTGGTATTCATGGTTCTCATGGCAGCCAGCAATAATAAATATTAATATGGTAACTGCAAAACACAAAGAATTAAAAATTGCAGTAGTAATACTGTGAATATTTTGATTTCTAGGACTCGCACACTTGTGTCCTCCACCCCCTCAGACTACAGTCATTCCTCCACATTTGCGGATTTGACTTTTGCAGATCTGATTATTCACAGATTTGATTAGTATGTTCTCTCTAGGAATCTCTAGTTCCTCCAGCACAACTCTATGGTCAACTTTAACCAAAAGTTGCCTGAAGGACCTAGAGATTCCTAGAGAGAACACGCGACTAGGCCTTTATAGCTCCTCCAGAGCAATTCTGTGGTCAGTGTCTGGCAGATGTTGACCACAGAGTTGCACTGGAGGACCTAGAGATTCCTAGACAGGTGTACTCTCAGGAAAAAAGATGCTTTTGTTATTTGCTGTTTTCCCACTTTCACAGGGGTCCTGTGCCCTAAATCCCAGCAAATGTGGAGGGACTACTATATTTCTGTGTCCCACTTGTGGTACAAGTACTACTGGTTGAAAATCATGGGGTTAACTGAGAATCCAAAGGCTAAATGGCCACAATGATAGGTTTTCAGATGTGTCATGCATGTATATATTCTTTATAAATAAAGTGATGGATGGATGGATATTCTTTACTTAGGATGTCATTCACCTTTTGTTTGTCAGTGTCTTCCTCCTTCCTTTTTTGTGTAAAAAAGGTAAGCATTACCTGCTGTGGAAGGACTCAGCCACCTACTAGTCCAAGCAGACATAACATGTGCTAAGTGGTTGTGGAATGAAGCAATCTTTCCTCTGAGTTCAGCCATGACTGTGTTTTGAATCTAATTTTGGAATCTGTCTGGAGAAGCAAGCAACTGGCTCATTTCTCAAACACAAGGCAGTTCAGGAGCATGCCAAGAGGTGGGGGCAAACTCAGTATGATTGCACTCAATCTCCAGCAGCTTGCAGCCTTCTGCAGACTAGAAAAAAAAATGTAAAAGGTTTATCCATATGACATCTGCCTGCTTTAACTCTATTGGCACGTTCTGATCATTTTGCTCCTTTTTGAACCCAAACTGGGGTGAAATCTCTTTTACAGGTGCCTGTGGGCTGCATTCTGGTTTTCAACCTTGAGTTATTCCCAAAGAGCAGATAACAACGTACTCTGACTGACTGTGTTTACAATGAATTCTGTTGCTTGTTTTAAATTATTTCTGTTGTTCCCAACGATTTAAACTATCCAGCAGTTTTAATTTCCTTATTGTTGTTTTCAACTGCCTTTGAATTGACTTTGACTCATGGTGATTCTGCAAATAAGATATCTCCAAGCCCTCCTGTCTTCAACAGCTCTGCTCAGGTCTGCAGGCTTCCTTGACTCTGTCCATGGCTTCCTTGGTTCTGTCTAATCGTCTGGTATGTGATCTTCCTCTCTTTCTATTGCCCTCCATCTTTGCTGGCATTGTTATCTTTTCTAGTGAGTCATGCCTTATGATGTGGCCAAAGTATAACAGCCTGAATTTAGTCATTTTGGCTTCCAGGGAGAGGTCAGGCTTGATCTGTTCTAGGAACCCATTGTTTGTCTTTTTGGTCATCCACAGAATCCACAGCACTCTTCTCCAGCACCACATCTTTGGTTTTCTTTAGTAATTGTCCCAAGTCTTTCTTATTTTCTGCTAGTATAATGATGTCATCTACATATCTTAAATTGTCGATATTCCTCTGTCTGATCTTCACTCCTCCTCCCTCTGAGTTGAAACGTGCTTTTCATATGATATTTTTGGCTTGCAAGTTTGAACAAGTAGGGTGATAGAATGCAACCTTGCCTGACTCCTTTGCCAATGGGGAACCGCTCTGTTTCTCCCTATTCTGTTCTAATAGTAACCTCTTGTTCTGAGTACAGATTTCTCATCAAGACAATCAAATGTAGTGGCACTCCCATTCCTTTAAGAGTAAGGATTTTCTTTACCACTTTTAAAAATACTTTTTAAAAGTACAAGCACACCTCAGTTAACATAGCCTCTGGCAAAGAAGTTCCTTTTTTACAAACTCTTTTTATGACCTGTCAGCCATCCTTTTCTCCCTTATTCTCTATTTAGCTGGCTTATTTTAGTGCATTAGCATCGGGAGGATGGTGATCAAGAGCTGCAAAAACACAGAATTTCAGTGCCGGGTTGCAACAGCACGTCTGCAGTAAACAATGCAATAAATCTTGAACTAGGAAAGTATGGGATTGTTTTAGCATACTGTAGTTGTGTGGTGTAGTGGTCTGAGTGTTCGACTATGAATCTGGTGATCATGGTTCAAATCCCTGCTCTGCCATGGAAATTGATTGGGTGACCTTGGGTAAGCCACACTCTCTTAGCCTCAGAGGAAGTCAAGGGCAAAAACAAAATCTTGCCAAGAAAACTTCATGGCCTTAGGCTCACCATAATTTGGAAACAACTTGAAAGCACACAACAACAACTTGTTGGGAAGCAATTTAAGCGAGCAATCAGATTTTAATAAAGTTCCAAATCAGTGGTACACATGAAAAGTCAAGAGGCACCTCTGGTAACATCTTGGAGAAATTTCAAATACATTTGGAATTATTTGAGTTCAGGTTGTACTTTGAATACTGTCAATGAATTCTAAAATCATTTTTTGTAGACCATTCAGAAAATGGAGAGAAAACTACACAGAGCCTTGCAGTTATGACTAAACATTTCAAGATAATAACCATACAGTATTTAATGAATATCTCCTCAAAGAGCTGAGTATAAACATCCTTTATTGTCTGCTTGCTGTTCTGAGACCAGATACGTATGTGAAACCATACTTTGTCCCCAGCTGCTCTGGTTCATTAAGATATTGCTGGTGAACATATGTACAGAACATAAAGTAGGTGTGGGATGACAATAGATTAAGATCTACTGGTAGATCCCTTACAGTAGATTGGCAGGGGTTTCTGACTCCTAATTGTTTAACAATATACACAACAAATATGCAACAAAAGGTTGCAGTGTGGACTGAGATTGTTTGTAGTTCTAGTCACTCCATTCTATTTCCTCTCCAAGGAGCTTATCACACCACTAAATAAACCTTCTTACCTCTCCTGACTTCAATCTTAATTTGGATGGCATCCGGATACTATCACAGGGATTTTGTCGCCGAATCTGCTGCCCACGTCCAGCCCGAGTCCCAGGGGTGCTCCAGCAGCCATTTTCTTAAGTCAGAAAACTCCCAGATTCTGAGCACCCCTGGGACCCGGGCTTGACCTGGGCTGGATGCGGGCGGCAGATTCAGCAGCAAAATCCCTGAGAGAGTATCCAGATGCCGCTCAAATTAAGACTGAAGTTGGGAGAGGTAAGAAAGTTTATATTAGCGGTGCAATAAGCTCCTAAGTTTCGCCCCAAAAAAGCCAGTCAGCATTCTGTGTTTACTTTCCATTCAACTGTTTCTTCCACCCCTCATGTTTTTTCCCCTTCCCTTTAAAAGGTACTTTGTACTTCTGCAGATGCTGGGATTTCCCATGCCTGTACATTCCTAGTGGGGATAGTGCAGATTTGGCTACATAAATGGTGACAGTCACAGACTGAACACTAAAAGTAGAAGGTATGATAAAGCTGTAAGCCTGTAACCATTTACCTGTCAGTAAACCTGACTGAACTCAAGAGCTCTTACTTCTCAGTAGACTTTACAAAGTTTACAGGGTTGTAAAAAGACTCCCCCACCCCATCAAAATTAAGTTGTTGAAAAAAGGACACCAGAAAATTTGGGATGAAAGAATTGTGAACTTGGTTCTTGTACCGAAAACAAATCTCTGAGTAGGTCCACTAAGGCAGTGGTTCCCAAACGTTGGTCCTCTAGATATTTCGGATTTCAGCTCCCAGAATTCTTGACTAATGGCCAAGCTGGCTAAGGCTTCTGGGAGCTGAAGTCCAAAATACCTAGAGGAATAAAATTTGTCAATCCCTGCACTAAGGGGATACATTTTCTCTTAAATTCTATCCTATTCATTCCTTCTGAGCTACTACAGTATTCCGAGCCCAGCTCTGGATAGTGGACCTTGAAATTATGATAAAAACAAAGGGTAGATCAAGACTTAATCATGCCTAAAAATAGACCTACTGGTATCAACAGAGTTGAAAGCAGTTGGTCCAAGTATAACTGGGTTCACATCCAACTAAAATAGATTCCATGAGCCTGAAATCTGCCCACCCTTGCCATAATGGAAACTTGGTACCCAGGAAACTATCATCCTCTTCAGACAGGAAAGAAAAATCAGAGCTTGATGGTCACATGAGGAAAATGGGACAATAAGAAAAAGTAGGAAAGGCTAAAATGGAGAAGGCTGGGTGGAACAGCAAAGAAAATACTGAATATCAATACTAAGAAAAGAGGAGCAGATAGGAAGCGAAGTCTGGATCTAAGGAGGATGTGTAGAAAGAAGACCCAGAAAGATCTAGGGAATTTTTAAAAGAATAATAGAGCTGCTGGGAAGAGAACCGGCTGAACTGTGTTGGAAAAGAATGTCAAAGGAGGTGGCACAACTGTCAGATATCTACTTTTCCATTTGCCATGCATTTTCCCAATGCTGCCTAGATTTTTTCACCCAGGATATATCTACTGTTCTCCCTCTGTGCAAAGGAAGAACCTTGTATTGGTAGCATGCTGTTCCAAAGCCATATTAAACACACATATGTATTGTGCGTTTGTATTACAAAAAACATGGGACTCTCCAACAGTTTTCCATATGGCTGTCAGTTATGATTTGCTGTCAATTCCTTTGCTCCAAGAGAAGCATTCTGCCTGCCACCACCTGTGTCTTTCTTGGGGGGGGGGGTGTTGTGCGCGCGCGTTGTGTTTGTGTGTGTAGGGGAACATAAGGCAAGCAATGTTTGTTTGGTTTTTTTTTTTTTTTTGCACCGGCAGAAAAGGCAATATATCCCACAAAACTACAATTCCCAGAATCCCACAACACTGAGCCAGGGCAGTTAAAGTGGGGTCAACTTGGATTATTTCTGCAGTGCGGATGCAGCCTAGAGACTAAGGTTCCAAACCAATTGCATAAATAACCCACCTTGAGACCGCTTTAACTCCCGTGGCTCAATGCTAGGGAATTCTGGGAATTGCCGTTTGGTGAGACATTGAGCCTTCTCTGTCAAAGAGCTCTGGGGCCACAATAAACTGTAATTCCCAGGATTCCCTAGCACTGAGCCAGGACAGTTCAAGCAAAGCAAAAGCAAAGCAAAGCAGCTTCATTTATATACCGCTTCATACCACACTATGCAGTGTCTAAGCAGTTTACAACTGTAAGCTCATTGCCCCCCAACAGCTTGGTACTCATTTTAGCGACCTCGGAAGGATGCAGGCCTGAGTCTAGCCTGAGCCCTGGCTAGTATTGAACTCGCAACTTTGTGATCTATGAGTGAGTGGCTGCAGGACAGGCATTTAACCACTGAGTCACCAGGGCTCCTCAAATTGGATGATTTCTGCAGTGTGGATGCAGCCTAGAGACATGCGACTTCAGCTTTTCTAACCCATGCCCTTATTTTCTTCTCTCCCCTTCTTAAAATGACTACCACTGCCAAATTAATGCAGTTTGACACCACTTTAACTGCCATGGCTCAATGCCATGAAATTCTGGGATTTGTAGCTTTATGAGATCTTTTGCCTTCTCTATCAGAGCTCTGGTGCCACAACAAACTACAAATCCCAGGATTTCATAGGAAGGATCCATAACATATAAAATAGTGTCAAACTGCATTAATGCCCCAGTGGGGCAGCAGTCTTAGGGGGGTTGCAGACTGCCAGAAATAGTGCAAATTGAGTCCACTTTTAGGGTTAGGGTTAGGGAATCATGGGAACTATATTTTATTGTGGCACCAGAGCTCTCTGACAGAGAAGGCTCAATGTCTCAGAAAAAAATACAGTTCCCATGATTCCCTAGCACTAACCCTAACCGTGGACTCAATTGCACTATTTCTGGCAGTCTGCAACCCCCCCTTAGTCTCCTTTCAGAATAGCTATGTAGAACCTGAGCAGTAGCAATCTACTGTATATACTTGACTATAAGGCGACCTCATGTATAAGTTGAGGGCAGGTTTTGAGGCCAGAATTATGGATTTTGATATGACCCATGGATAAGTCAAGGGTAAAATAACTACCGTACTAAGGAAGATCAAAGAAGAAAGTGAAAAGGGAGGCTTACTGTTGAACATAAAGAAAACAAAAATAATGACCACAGAGAACTTACACACATTCAGACTAGACAATGATGAAATAGAAATAGTAAAAGAGTTCTCATATCTGGGATCAAACTTAGAAATGGAGACTGCAGCCAAGAAATCAGAAGAAGATTAAGAATGGGGATGGGGGTTATGAAAGAACTAGAGAAGATTCTAAAATGCAAAGATATACATCTCAGCACATAAGTTAGAATCATACAAGCCATTGTATTCCCTATTCCCATGGATGGATATGAAAAGGACAAACAAATGGGTCCTAGAGCAGATCAAGCCAGAAATAGGCCTAGCAGCCAATATGACAAGACTTAGATTGTCATACTTTGGACACATCATGAGAAGGCATGAATCGTTGGAAAAGACAATAATGTTAGGAAAGATGGAGGGAAGTAGAAGGAGAGGGAGGCCACATGCTACATGGATGGACTTTATTAAAGAGACCACAAACATGAGTTTGCAGGAGCTGGGCAGAGCAGGAGAGGACAGCGGGGCCTGGAGATGTCTCATCCATAGGGTCACTGCCATGGGTTGAGAATGATGTGAAGGCAGTTCACAAGAACAACAACCACAAAAACAGGAGTGTGGAGCAAAAGATTACTCTAAAGGATGCAGCAAAGGAAAATGATGCCAAAGGACTCACAAAAGGCATAACTGTGTGCGCTCAGTGGTGTCAAGAGAATGTGTGTGCAGCAGGTGCAGACTATAAGTTGACCTCATGTATAAGTCGGTAAGGCAGGCTTTGGGGCCTAAACTATGAATTTGGACATGACCTGTGGATAAGTTGAGGGTAAAACCTAAGGGCATGTTACAACCGATCAAAAGGGTGAAGGAAAGGAAAACAATACCAAAGAACTTACAAAATTCCAGCAGTCATGATTGTTTGTGCTCACACTAAGGCAGGGGTAGGCAAACTTTTTTCCCCTTTAAGGGCCGAGGGACTTCAGCTCCCAGAATCCCAGGAGCTATTGGCCAACATGGGACTATTGGCCAACATGGCTGAGGCTTCTGGGAGCTGGAGTCCCTCGGCCCTTAAAGGGGAAAGGTTGCCTACCCCTGCACTAAGGGCTGGATGGATGAGCGAATAGAGGTGTGTCAGTGCTTCCAGGACAGATTATACACTTGCCTTTCACCAGAGAACGGTTCCTTTTTTTTTTGACAAAAAAATAAAGAGTTAAAAGTACAGTACTTACATTGACCCGTCGACCCTGGTTTTGGGGTCAATTTTTGGACTCCAGTTTCTAGACTTCTCCCTGAGGATATTGCAGGAAAGAAAGTCCCCGCCACCCTTCCTGTGAGGCGAGCGCGAGCGCGAGGGCCCCCCTCTTTTCCCGCCCTTTTTGGGGCCCTCCATTCCCTTCTCCACAGCGCCCCTAGCGGCGGGGAAGGACGCCGGAGGGAGGAGGAGCGGGAAGCGAGGCGCGGGCGGCACAGCGAGGCAACCCCCCCCATCCCCATTCCACTACCTTCCCTCCTTCCTTTCGGTCCCCTTCCCACGTGGTTCGAGGCGGACCAATGGCGGGCGGCGGCGCTCCTAGTGGCCGCCATCGCTGTCAGAGAGAGGAGAGCGGGCCGGAGACTTGAGGGAGAGGCGGCGCTGAGGAGGAGGAGGAGGAGGAGGAGGAGGAGGAGGAGGAGGAGGAGGAGAAAAGAACCGAACGCGGAATGCGGAGGGAGGAGGCCGTTGCTTTCGCCCGCCCCTCACGAGCCCCTCACTCGACGACGACGAGGACCCAAACCGCCTCACAGCGCCGCTTGGCCGTCCCTCCGGTCCCCCCCTTTATTTTTTACCTCCCGGAGCCGGGGAAGAAGCGGGTCTTTTGTGGCCTGGGCGGCGGGCCCCGGGCCCCTGGGTCCTCCCCTCAGCCAAGGAAGCGAGGGAAGGCGGCGGGGGCTGCGGAGAGGGGCGTCCTTCCCCGAAAGCCAGCCGGCCCTCCCTCTCTCTCCGGCCTCCACCTGACCGAGTGACCCCCGCCTCAGACATGCTCCGCTGGGGAGGGCCAGGAGGATCATGACGGCGGAGGCCAACGGGGCGAGCCTGGAGGACTGTCACTCCAACCTCTTCTCCTTGGTGAGTCAAGGCAGGACTTTGCGGGAATTGGGGGGTGGTGGGGGTGGGAAAAATGACGGGCAAGGGGGCTCTTCTACTCTTGGGGCCCCCAGTGGAGACTCCCAGCTTCAGAGAAGTTGGCAGCAAGAGCTTTCCTAGCCTTGAGCCCATGGGGGATGAGGCAGTAGACCCAAGCCTAAGAAAGCTCCTGCTCCCAACTTCTCTGGAGCTGGGAGTCTCTCCACTGGGGGCCCCCAGAGCCCCTGGCAGAGTAGAAGAGCCCCCTTGCCAGGAGGCAAAGAGAATCCCTCCCCCCCTTCATGCTCCCTTGGCAGACTTTGTGGGGCTGCACACTTCCTCTGCATCCTCTGTGCCATTATGCCCCAGTGGATTGCAGAGTGTACCCCGGATTATGTTCGGGGTGTTCTGGAGCATGCACTGGATTATCTTCCGTTTATTAGGGAGCGTAGGCTGGATTGTTTCCAATGTGTTGCAGAGTAGACGCTGTATTTATGTCCAGTGTAGTATGGTTATGGACATAACAACTACGGAGTATAAGCTGCATTGTGTCCAGGATATTATGGAGTGTACACCATACTATGCCCAGTTTAATAGGGAGTATACACTGCTTTTTGTCCAGTGTATTATGGAGTATACGCCGTATTTATGTCCATTGTATTATGGAGTATACACTCTATTATGTGTTATGATTATGGGCATAATAATTATGGAGTATTATGTCCAGTGTACCCAGGATGGCTTCTTTAGCTCCCCAGCTGAGTCCAAATGGGCATCAACTAGGCCATGGCTAACTCTTGGGTTGAGCCCACCTCCCTTTTCTTGGTCTGCAGCGATTAGAGGTTGAGAAAAATGCCCCGGTGAGCTTCCACATCCATTCCCCCCCCCCGCCAAAAAAGGTGGTATTTTGCCCACGGAAGCTCTGTGAAGCAAACTCTCTATGGAAATATTCATTTCCCACCTCCCCAGGCAATGATTGACATCGCTTTCCATCCTTCGAGGAAGAGCTAAATAGATGCTGCCCCAAATGATCCCCCTGCCTCCGAGCGAAATGCTGGCAAACCTCCCTCAGCAAAACCTCGAAGGAGTCCCAAAATCCCTGCTTGCATAGCTACTATATCCCTGTAAAAGAACCACGCACCGACGAGCCCTTGAGAAAAGGCAAGCCGGGGACTCACATCCTCGCTTTGTCATTTTTGTATGATTTTTCAACCCCCTCGATGAAGAAGCCAGTGGAGCGCTGAAAGCTGGCATCGGGGATTTTATGCTGGTTGGTTGGCCCCAGAAAGGCCTCCCTTTTGGGACCATTTGGGATGTGATTGTCCTACTGCTACCCCTGGCGATGCTTCCGAGATCCCTGCTATCCCCTGCGAGAGTGGATTCCCCAGGAATGAATGCCTCTCTTCCTTGCCTCCCCCTTGCCAGCTCCTCCTAGTAGTGCCTTTTCTTCCGAGGGGCTGAGGGGGGTTGCAGACTGCCAGAAATAGTGCAAATGGAGTCCACTTTAAGGGTTAGGGAACCATGGGAACTGTAGTTTATTGTGGCACCAGAGCTCTCTGACAGAGAAGGCTCAATGTCTCAGAAAACAAACAACAATTCCCATGATTCCCTAGCACTAACCCTAACCCTTAAAGTGGACCCAATTTGCACTATTTCTGGCAGTCTGCACCCCCCTGGACTCTCAGGGCAGGGGGGCACTCACGCAGGTGGAGGTGCCCCTTTGCCCTGGCCATTGGTTCTGCTTTCTCGTTCTCGTTCTCTTTCTTTCTCCTCCCCCCCCCCCCCCCCCACGGTTTTGGCAGAAAAGAAGGCAAACCCCGCCGCTGCAGCCTCCCTTGCCGTCTCGACTCGGAGCTTTGATGCTTTTTCTTTTTTACAGACCGATCGTCTATCTACCCTGAGCAGGATTGACACGCGGGACACGGGGGCGGCACTGGGGCGGGCGGCTCCCTTTGCCGTGGCTGCTGTAAGGCAGCCTTGTGCCTCCCATCTTGCTCATCTCAGTGAGGAGGGCTGGGACAAGACATCTCCCCCTCCTCTTTCCAGCTTTGGTTTGAGTTTCAGAAGCAAAAGCAGCAAACCCCCCCCCCCCCCGCTTCATCTTAGCCTGGCAGTTGACAACTTGCATTCTGTCCTTGGATTGCATGGCTCGATTTGAATGGCGCTCTATGGGTCAGCCGTTCAGACTGGCAGCTACCTAGGGATCTTTTCAAAGAAGGTCAGCCCAACTTGAGGAAGACCAACCATGATTTTCTGACTAGATCACCCCCCCCCCCCATGCTTTCACTTTTCTCCTTCTTCTGTAGCAGGCAGGTGGGGGGACAACAGTCTCGGGCTGAAGCTTTGCCTTGTCAGCCTCCCATCGAGAAGGCTTATTTTAGGGGCATTGTGTTGTTTAGGTCTGAAAGGAGAAGGAACAGCGCAGGTTACCCCAATTCGAGCCCAGTGTCAGAGGATGTGGAGCCTCCAGAGCAATTGATTCTTTGTCCGGTAGGTTTGGTAGAGTGACTTTTCATGCTGTTGGGTCAAAACTGAAATGCACCCCTGCGTGGGGCGGCCCAGCAACAGCTCCACAGACAGGTCCCCTTTGAATAAGAAAGTAGGATGGGGGAGAATTAGAACAAAGGGCCTAGGGGGAGACCTTGTGAGGATCCCATGCTGCATTTGAGTTTAGAAGGGGCTCGTGAAACTGAAGGTAGAAAGCTCCTCTATATAGAATTAATGTATGTAGCTTTGCTTTGTTGTAGTGTTGTCATTGGCTTTGTTATTTTTACCTCTGCCTAATTGTCAAGGATGCCTTTTTGTTTTTGGAGATATTCTTATTGGTATGTTTCTGAACAGTGTCTTGCAAAACAGAGATCTTTCTGTCCTTTTTAAAAAAAAAAAGTGGTAAGAGATAGAGCATTTGTTAGTTTATTTTTAGCTTTTCAAATTTTGCAAAATCAATGAGACTTGTTTCTCAAATGGAATTATGCGAGAGTAGTTTTGTTGAAACTTGCTCTCTTATTCATTTTCCTACTTTTCTTTATCATTGTTGGGCTGCAGATGCAGCTACTGACCATGCTTTTAATTTGAAAAGTGACTGTGGTCACACTCAGACTAATAGAAATGGAAAGAATTTGGTCAGGACCTGAAGGATCAGCACTTAACTTCAGACTGATAGATGTGTGTGCATGTGCCAGGGTGCTTTTGATAGGAAATCTGATCTGACTTACTAGCTTTTTAAAATGTTAATGACTTAATATAAAGCGGGCCAATTTATTTTAAAAAATGTTATTGCTCTGAACTGCAGTGTTCCATATTAAAATGAAATAGAATTTGTGCTTAAACACAGTTCTACAATGACCTATAGTTGCAGAAAATAATGTGATTGTTACAGTATTAATTATTTGAAAGGGATGTATCCTTTTAACCTAGGAAACATGCTATACACATATTACATATTTTTACTATTCCTTTTTTTGGATGGAATTTCTATCTGTTACAAGGTTTCTTGCTTATATTCGTGGGGTAAGGTCGGTTAGGTGTGTGTGTGATTAAGATGATTTCACTACATGGTGGTGTGTTTTTATTGTTCAAAAGTACTCCACTTTAAAGCATTAGTTGTTATATGTTGTAGTACACACACACCACACTAATCCAGGTATGTTGATTTTTGTGTTTATGTATACATATTTTGCAATTTTCTCTTTATCTTTCTATGCATTCCAAAGCTCCTGCTTAAATGTCCCAAGTTTGCCCCCCTAAAAAAAGTCGCATGTGGGATTGCTGTGGGTATGCTGGAGGTGTTGGCTTTCAAATAAATTTTCAAATTGGAATAGCTTTCCAGAAACCTCTCTTTGAAGAAAACACTGTGAGGGCTAATAAATGCTTTATGTTGTGTTCCTGGTGCAGAAGCAGGGGTTTGTGTGATAGTTTGCTGTATCATTGATACATAAAAGCCACTCACATAGGGGCAGAGAAGCATATCCTCTGAGGTATGAAACTGCTGCCATCCAGATGTTTTGGACCTGCCCCTGCTGTACTCATATTACATACATATATTCAAGTAGGCTATCTGGTTATATAGCAAGGCCTGTTGTTCCCTTGTTTTTTTGGCTTGAACCCAAATTTATAATTTATAGAATTGCACAAATAGAAACTGAAACCCTGTACACACTTACTAAGATATAAGCCCCACTGAATAAATTGGGATTTGCTTGTGCGTAACAGTGCATAGGATTGTACTGCATAGCATTCAGATCTTGAAATAGCTGTTGCCAAGCATACTATAATATTCATTGTGTCTAAACAAAGAAATGTTTTAATGTTATTGTTATTGCTTCTTTCATTAGCACAGCAGTGGTGTCACTTTGTAAAAGGTTTGCTTTCATTGTATCATTTCTGTCAAGAAATTGGTGTATACATTTTCATTTTTAGGAGATACACTTGTATCTGAAGGGGTTTAAAAACCTTATTTGCTAGTATGCTCATCTGTTAGATGTCTCTGGCATCTGGAATTCCCCTAGGCTGTAGCAGGCATTGAATAGTCTCAGTTCCCTTTTGTCATTCTTTCAACCACAATACTTCCTAGTTTTCTTTTTCTACTTTGCTACCATTTTTGCTAATAGTTTTGAGCACTCTAACCTAATAGAGAAGTGGATGCTGGCTAAGATACATATGTTAAAACGGTCTCACGTTCTTTTTATCAGATTATTTGTTATGGAAGGTACTCTTTAGTTCATTAACAAATTAAAATAATATTTTTTCTGGAAAGATTTGCTGGGAAGCTGTATCATTTTTGTTTCTGGAGAGATGTGCTGGGAAGCTGTGTCATTTTTGCTTCAAACTCCAGTTCTGAGCACTGGAGTGCATGTCACAACAGCTTCTTGGGTATTATGACCATTGTAGCAAGTAATGTTTGCCTTCAAGGGTTACTGACAGTATTTTATACAGCTGATGCTTTACAGGTAATTTTTCTAGTATGGTTGGTCCTTCATATCTACAGAATCTTTAGCTATGAATTTAACCATCCATGGCTTGGAAATATTAAAAACAGATATATATTCCAGAAAGCAAACTTTGATTTTACCATTTTATATAAGGGACAACATTTCATTACACCACTGTATTTATTGGGACTTATTGGGAACTTGGTATCCACAGGGCAGCTGCTTTGAGTCCCTATGTTGGGAGAAAGTTAGGATATAAAATAATAAAATAATAATAATAATACTGGAACCAAAGGGCCCACTGTGTGTAGCCTCAAAATGCATAATGAGGCACATCCCAGCAGCCATTAGCCCTTGTGTGGCAAGCTTATGCAGTAGTAAGATCTGTTGGGTTTGTCTGTTTTGATATTATGCATGAGAATAAATGGGTCTTATGTGCCCAGTTAAACACCTAACCTTTGTTACATTGCTCTGTTGTCCTTTCCATGACAGGTAGATGCTAGTCATCATTTTGTTTTTCTTTGTAGTGTTTCCTGACTAAAAGAGAACTGCAGACATTCTCTTTTGCAGCATCTGACGATGAGATGACTGCAAGTGTTTCAGAACAGTGGTATACCCTAACAGTTGTGTAACAGTTAGACATTTTGCTTCTAAGAATTGACGAGGAAGTGTAGGAATTCTCAGGAGATTACGCACTGAGCCACTTGCTGCTCTTAACTATGAAAAAGTGGGAGCAGAAGTAGGTGGAAACAATTATAAAGTACTTTGATGACAGCAGAGTTAATTGTGTATTACTGCTGCTAATTTTATGCATAATTAGAAAATCTAGGTATAATTCAGAATTGTGGTACTCTTTCTTTCAGCTGAAATTGGTGATATAGCGAGTTGATTCTCTATATATGTGTGTGAGTGTGAGTGTGTGTGAAAGAGAGATGGTCTTGGGTCTTTGTGAAAATGGATGTGGTCTGTCAATTTAAAATTCCCAGTAGAAATCATTGGGATGACTCTGTATAATGAAAGGGTGGTTGTGAATGTAAAGAACTTGTTCATAGACCTTAAGATGTAGATGTAATGGAAGGACAACAACAGTAACAACTTATGTAAAACTTGAGGGGAGCTAATATCTCAGTATAAATGGTGTCTGTTTATGGTGTTTTGGAAAAAAATAATTGGGACAAATACATGGATTTGGAAAGACATCTGTAGAAGCTGGAAATGGTTTGTTATGATGAATGATACAATTTTATTGGATTTTCAGTTGAAAATAAAATAAATCAGTTTAGTTAGGTCTGACACTACTGGAAATATAAATAGTACTCTTAGCTTACAGTTATGGAAATAAATGTCTGTACTAGGAGACAAAATTTTATGTTTCCAGAAAGGAAGATGGAATTATTACATGTTTTCTCCATAGGATAGTTGGCTTTAAGTACTCTTGCTAGACTATAATAGTGAGGAGGCTTGCCAGGCCCAGCTTTTCTTAGGTGCTGACTGATTTGCCTTATTTATTTATTGTTTAAATATCCTTTAAAGCTGCTTATTAAGGGTAGAATCCTACCAAGGTGTTATACTAGATAAAACAGTATACTGTAAAAGAAACCCATTAGAACAGGAATGCAATAAAAACAACAGAAATTAGCAGTAAAACTAGGAACCTCCAAAGCGAAAGAAAGAAAATTTTGGCTCAATGTGTCTACTAGCTTTGTTAGAACTAGTATGCAGATGATACTTACAATTAAATCCATGTATGTCAACTGCAAAGGTGCATGTATGTAAAATCGTATTTATAACACAGCCCTATTAAGGCATTATGGAATTAGGTAGAATAAACATATAAGGAGGGAAGAGCCTTAGCCTTGCTCCCCTCCACCATCACTTCCAGTCCTTTGGCTGTGCTTCCTCTTGCTCATCTTTCAAGGTGATATGTGCTGTTAGTATTATGAAGTTTGTCCAGTCTTTCTCCTGCTCTTCAAAAAACAGGGTAGATTGTGGACTGGGAAAGCTTGCACAAATCATTTCAGCTTGTGCACAGTAAACATGTTAAAATGCAAATGGAAATAGTTTTCAGTGACTTCTTCAAATCCAGGGCACAAAATTAAATGACAGAGCCAGGAGTCCACAGATGTCCTTGGTGGGTAACCATAATTTTTTATTTGCCAACTGTGAAACCTAGTTTCATTGGACTTTGTAACAATGTAACCTACACTTTAAAACAGAAAGCAGTTTCATTTAACTCAATGAATTAATAAATAATGTGAACTTCATCTAAGCTAAAGCAAGCTCTTGAACTTTGTGATTGATTTCATGGTGTTTAATTTTTCTTACTTCTAAGACTGCCTTTTCTCTTCACCACAAATATATTGTGTAAGATTGTGGTAAAATAATACATCTTTACATTTTTGGGTATTAAATTCAAATGTATGAGGAAAGTCCTGTGGTACTCTACATGAAACAGGAGGTGGCTTAAATAATTGTAATAATCTACAATTGTTAAAGATTGGCAGTGTTACATTTTCATTGGCTAGGGTTTACTTTTCCATGCAGCCAATTTTTAAGTCTAGATCACTGAAACTCTTTGCCTAGAGCGTTTAGAAAAAAAAAACGGTGTTGGAGATTATTCAGTATTCCTGTACAAATTAGATTTTAAGATACTTCAGGACTCTTAAAACTATTCCAGATTTTTTCAAATGAATTACTCTTGCTATTAGAAAGGGAGGCAAAAGTATGCTGTATGATGAAGTGTCTTAATGTTCAACTATTCTTGAAGACAAACTTGGGGTTCATCTGGAGAAATTAAGCAGTTTGGCACCAGTTTTACTGTGCTACATAGTATCCTACACAGTACTGAGATTTGTAGTTTGGTGAGGCACCAGAGCTCTGGCAGACAAGGCTGAATACCTCACCAAACTCCAAATCCCAGGATTCCACTGGATAAAGCCATGGCAATTAAAGTGGTGTCAGACTGCTTTTATTCTCCAGTGTGGATACAGCACACTTTCGTAAGGCTGCAGTACTGTAAACTCTTTTCTTGGAGTAAGCTGTGCCGTACTGCTGGAATTTAAGCATACACAGGATCATATTGTAAAATATAGCAAACATTTGCTTAACAAAAACTTTTCCTATAGCTGTAATTCCTATAGCATTTCTAGCAACAAACTAAATTATTCTACAGAGAAATCATACCATTTGAAAATGCTTGTCCCATCTTAAATCTTTAAATCACTAAGCTGAACTAAGATCTCTGTCAGAGGAAGGGGAATAAATAGCCCGCCTGGACTTGTATGTGCTTTACCTTCCTTAAATATTTCTTTACCTTCCTTGCTTGGTCTGCAAACCTTTACCATCAGCATATGTTGAGAAAAAGCTTAGCTGGTCATGCTCTCCTTCTCTCTTTTGTTTTTAGCCTGGAATGCTGCTTGTTCCAATAGCTGAGATAATCCTGCTCCTGCCTTGTCAAAGACTCCTTCACAATGACTTGCTCAGTTTTCTGTTTCCTCACACCTGCAGAATTATGCTGATAATCCAGACATTAGTAAACTTGATAGGCTGCTTGAGTCTTATCTATATCTTCTCATTCTCACTGGAAGGGACTCTTCTATTTTAATTATATATATAATTAAATATATATATTTAAAAAGAGACACTTCCTGTAGTTGGGAGAGCCAATTGCTATGGTGTCTGTTGGGAATGCATTTGTGGATTCCAGGGCAAGACATTGGTTTGTATTACATGCAAATCATGTGCTTTATTGGGCCTCTAAACATAACCCTACAGAGTCCAAATAAGCCCACAACCACAGCAGAGACCATGCTCAGAGGACCTCTCTCTGGACTCTGAGAAGTACTCTCTTGTTGGACACCCACTTTTATGGTCTTCAGAACTGTCAGTACTGTGAAGGCCTTGCATGCTATACTGTATATATGTTTACATTGTTGCCTGCTGAAGCCTTATTCATAAATGTGCATTTCCTGGACATGATCGAGCAAGTTGGGAAACATGTTACCTTCCTAAAGTTGTTGGATCAGTCCTACGTAGCATAGCAGTAGTGAGGGTGAAAGGAAATGCAGCCCAAAAACATCTGGAAAAACTCATATTCAGAAATGGATTTTAAATTTCCCGGACTTTGCAAATCTCCCTATAGCCACAGGGCTAGGAGGAGGATGATCCTGCCTGAAAAAGATATCCTCCCCACTATATATCATCTTAACTAAAGACTGACACAACATGTAGGCATCTGACTAATATCTCCAATTGTTTTTCTCCTGTTTGGTTTGTAACATCTTTCCTGATGAAGAAGCCCATGGAGCTTTGAAAGCTTGAAATAAGTATATTGTGCATTTTGGTTGGCCAATAAAGGTATCACTGATGGATTTTTGTTTGAATTTGCTAAATAGCCAACACAGCTACCCCTGAATATATACCCCTGAAGAACCCTGGGTTCTTCAAGTTCTGTAACAGTCTCACTATTTGATTCCACTATATATATATTTGATTCCACTATATATATATATATATAGTGGAATCAAATAGTGAGACTGTTACAGAACTTGAAGAACCCAAAGCCTGGTTTACAGAATTCACACACTTGGAGACAGTCCCTTTAACTAATTTTTTCAGCTTAGGGTAGTCTAAATCCCCCCCCATTGCTTTAAATGTGAAAATACATTATGTTAAAAACAACAGCATATACTGCATGCAGTAATTAAAAATCTAAAAGGCTGAACAAGTCTTCAATTGTTTTGGTGGCTGCTGGATTTTGGCTAACTTTTAGAAATTACTGCATGCTTTTGTAGCTGAGGCTGTGGTTATTTGATGAGTTGGCTGTACTAGTGTGAAATGTACTTCCCTGATGTGACATTTTAGTATCCAGATAGCTATTTGAATAAAGTTTGGAAATATTTCAGTTCTGTTGGAAGATTAAATAAAATGCTTCTGGTAATTATGGATGAAACTTTGAATGCCTGCTGCCTTGTAAGATAACTGCTTGGCTGTTATTCCCTGTGGATTTTCTACTTCTAATTTTCATACCTATTTCCTGGCATACCAACCAGTTCTTGCTAGAATTCCAAATTTGACAACCATTTTGAACTTAAGTACTCTTACAAGCACTTAGAGAGCACTGACAGATTATTTGTCATTATGCCAAACACGTTAAATACTTTGTCGCATGAAAGGCATCTTGGTGCTAACAGGCACTTAAAGCACTTTGTCAGGTACACTGATAATTTAACAGATCCTGAAACACTTATTTTTTGCTTGCTCTGGGGTTGAGCATCACTTTCTAGAAATGGTAGGCAAACAGTTCTGTCATGGAGTCCAGAAGCACATGCTGCTACATTTGTATTTTTTGTTACTTTTCTGCAGCAACACAAGAGACCCCTTACCTTCCCTTCTTCATCTTTTTCCTTCTGAAACAAAATACTGTCAGTTTCAACACACTGTTTTGGATCCAGCAAACTATGAATGAAATGAGAATGTGCATCATTAACTTCCTGCGAAATATAGGGACAGCTTGTACTGTGGTGCCACAGTGTATTGGGGTCATGCTATGGTGTGAGAGATGTGAACAAAGAAGATAAAGCCTATACAGCATATAATCTCTGATGGGCCATAAAATGATCTGGAAAAATGCTTGTGCAAGTGGAAGCACCTATCTGGATTTGGGCCACTTCTCTAATGCAAAGCTCTTCTAGTTTGGAAGCCACCCTTCCACGAGGAAAATAAGCAGTCCACTATCTTCTTGGACATGGTGCTGAAGTGCTTTGTTGCTGTGAAACTTTAGGTACTCTTGAATGAGACTGATATTTGGGGTGGTAATCCACCTTATATGGAGGCTCTGCTCTCATATTCAAGCACTGCCTCTGCAGTGCTTGGGGAGGCAGAGGAGTCAGCTGATTCCAGGGCTGCCCATCAGGACTCAGTGGATCCTGGCAGTGCTTTGCTCTTCCTGCCCTTTCCATATATGCAACTCTTAACTGGCAATAGTAAGTTATAAGGGGTCTGAGGTCCCCTCTTCCTGCTTCTGCTTAGCAGAATGGGACATCCAGAGAACACTTATCTTAATGCACTGTCACCACTCTTTGATTTGAATTCACTTTTCATAGCAACACAATGGGATGTTGCTGGGATTCTACTTGTATTTTCCATTTCTGATGCTTTAGAGACTTTTCTTCCCCCCCAACCCTGGTGAGGGGATGGAATTGTGCAAGGGCATGTGAAAGAGGAATGTGGGAGATAGAAGTACACAGGACGTGGGTGGGTCACGGAGTGATCGCCACTCTCCCCATGCATTTGCCCCATATTTTTAAAAATTGCAACATACATTTTAAACATTGGCCAGTATCCTATTGATGTCTTACATACATGTACGTTCCTTTATTAAAGCTGCTGATCATTTTTGTCCCACACAGAATGACCATATTCAGTTCAAGGTTGCAGAACCAGAGTTGCACATGTGGTGCCATTGTGCATGCATTGCAATTCATTAATGAAATGACATTGCACACTCATGAGGTAGCCTTGTGTGTGTGACGATATGCTCTGTTTCTTCAATAAAGTGTCTTGGTCACAATCTTATTTGCAGTGGTAGTAGCCTAGTTACTTTAGACACTGTGATTCATAACAATGTTTGCTTTTACTGATGTATATAAACTTTTTTCATATATAAGTTTGTGGCTTTTTTTTAGTATGATGATGAATTTCTTCACTTATTCTGGTTTCATGACTTCAGTGCTGGGAATAGAATTATTGCAACTAAACAAAGAACTGTGTTTCTTTGTTGCAGATTTTGCATAATGTACACAAACCATTTTAAGATCATTTCTTTGGTAAAGGTAAATGGGGCTCTGATTATTAAAGCAGCAGTTTCTGGGAATTTAATAGGTTGCTTTCCAATCAGATGGGACTTTCTCACTCTTTGTTACTTGGCAAAGAAATGTTTAGGATATTGTGCTTTTGCCCTTTGGCGTACCACCTGTCTCTTGGAAAAATGCCAGTGTTGTTGCTAAAACATTAAAGCTGGTTGGATTATATCTCTCTGTGCTGATGTGATTATGCTGAAGCCTGCAGTTAAGCAATGAGTGCTGTTTGGTCACATTACAAATGACAAATACTGCCCCTTCCTAAGTACAGTGTCACACACAAGTATAAATGTTACTGATGCTGCATTTTACCTGAGAGTTGCCTTATCTATAGCCATGATTTTTTAAAATATTCTTTATGTTAAAAACAGAAATGTGTCTTCCACAACCTAGCCTTTGATTTCTTTAAATTAGAATGTTCAGTGGTAAATTACTAATCCCGGGGTCTTCGGAGTTAATTTGATAGGCACTAAGTATAGTTTTCCCCCTAGCCTTAAAACCTATAGGGATTTCCGACTTATGGTGATCCTAAGAAAAACTTACCATGGGGTTTTCTTGGCAAGATTTCTTAACAGTGGTTTTGCTTTTGTCTTCTTCAGAAGCTGAAAGAGTGTGACTTGCCCAAGGTAAGACAGTGGGTTTCCATGGCTAACCAGAGATTTGAACCCTAGTTTCCAGAGTCATAATCGAATTCTTAAACCACTACACCACACTGGCTAGGATCAGTAAACCTTTTGGATTCTTCCTCTCTCCCCCCCCCCCCCCCCAAATCTATAATATGGCCTAAAATGAGGCCAGTTTCTTATAATTTAGTCCAGAAGATAAACTTTTTAGTGTATTCAGTGCACATGTGCATTTAAGACACTGGATATCTGGGGTATCCCTGCACTGTGTAGATAGAGATTTAGCCTTGAGCCTGGTACAATGGTATAATCACAGTTCAATCATAAGTAAGCAATGATAAGGAATCCTAAGTAGTTTCATGTGCTTACGTCCTAGTATGTGTGTTTAAGATTATAGTCTCAGGCTTCCTCAGGTGAGGCATGTTGGCTTGTTCTCTATTTAGCACATATCAAACGTATTGCTTCATTTTTCAGTGTGTGTAGAACACACCAGATGGAGGTCAAAACACTATGCTTCCAAATTATCATTATGCATGAAATGTGTGACATACTCAGTGGTGCATCCAAATAACTCAACTTTGGTTGAAATTTACAGTAACATTTTAAAGGTACTATTATAATAATAATAATAATAATAATAAATTTTATTTTTACCCCGCCTTTCCATGAATATGATCAAAGCGGCTTACAAAAAGTTAAAATTGTTACAATATAAAGATTAAAAACATCGGTGCAGGAATCAAATTACAAACAATCCGGGGTCAATAAGAAAACACATGGGGCAGAGAAAGAAAAAATACCATTACTTAAGGTGGAAATGCCAACTGAAATAAATACGTTTTTAAATTTCTCTTAAAAGAGACGAGTGATGCAGAGGAGCGAAGCTCTGCAGGAAGCTTATTCCAGAAGGAAGGGGCAATGATGGAAAAAGCCCTCTGAGAGGTCCTCACAAAGTGAAACTTGGGGACCTCTAGCAGATTAGTCCCAGATGATCGGAGTGTGCGGGGCGGATTATGTGGGGAGAGGCGGTCCTCCAAGTACCCTGGGCCCAAGCCATTTAGGGCTTTATAGGTCAAAACCAACACCTTGTATTGTATAGGTCTTGTCTGTGTGGTGGTGCCTGTCTGTTGGTTATGAAACCATTTTCTTTGTAAGCTATATGAATGCAGCTAAAGGATTGAGTTTTTGGCATTCATATGGTATCTGTTAAAATGAGATGCCATCAATAACATTCAGTGGAGGTGATTTAACTGGCTGCTATTAGACAGCTGTAGGCGTGTTTAATACTGCAGTTCTGGGAACCTAATAAAGTGAGACAAAGTTTTTTCTAACCACAATATGTGGAAAATGATGAGTTGTAAAATTATTTCATAAAATAGTATTCTGAAATTAATAAAATCAATGGGTAACATAATAGTTGAAAACATGCGGGGCTAGCTGTGTTGGCCTTTTAGTGAATAATAGTTGAAAGATGGTATAGCATGAAATTTTTTTCATAAAATTATTTCATAGAATAATGTAATTTAATAAAATTAATTTGTAATATAATAATTGGGTATAATACCAGACAGAGGGCTATATCCAATTTTCATCCCTGCTAAAGCAGACCTATTGAAATCAGTTGAACCTACAAAGGTTGTGACTAAGTAGTTCCAATGGCTCTATTCTGTTTGGGACTAAAAATGGACTTTGTCCAGAAAGAAGATGGAAGAAGTTGTAATTAACCTTTTTGAATGGATTGTTCTGAAGAACATACATCTAATGTCCAAAGTTCGTACATACTTTAACATCTATGTGTTTGCTAAGAGCAGAGGTAAGAATCCTGTGCCCTTCCAGATGTTATTCAATTTCCATCATACCTCATTATTAGTTATGCTGGCTAGGCTTTCAGGGAGTTGCATCCCGACAACGTCTGGTGGGTCACATAGTTCCTATTCTGGTCAAGACAGCAGATTGTGCATAAGTCAACATAGTAAGATAGAACCCAGTTGGTGTAAGGTACTGGGGGGAAATGCAGTTCAGTGTTTTCTGAAAGCCTACATAATTGGGTAAGGCTGCAATTTCTTGCCTGAGGACTGATATTTTTGAAACTGCAGCTATTCTTCTAAGTATTAAGTGTCAATATACCTGAAGATGGAAGATCCAGTTCTGTAAGACTTTGGACCAAAACACACTGCAAAAATAATCCAGTTTGAGACCACTTTAACTGCCCTGGCTCAATGTTAGGGAATTCTTGGAACTGTAGTCTTTGTGAGACATTTAGCCTTCTCTGTCAGAGAGCTCTGGCGCTACAAGAAACTACAATTCCCAAGCTCTGAGCCAGGGCAGTTAAAGTGGTCTCAAACTGGATTATTTCTGCAGTGTGTTTTGGACCTTTGTCTTGGTTTCTGTATAGGTGGAGACAGATGTGTCTGTCATATGGCTGTATTTGGTTCTGAGCCTTTCCTTCAAAACTATTGTGATAGCAAAATGTTGCTAAGCAGAAAGAAGAGACTGTGGAAGTGCAGACATTGGTAGCAGAGAATACACTTTGTATTATACAATGTATCAGGTTTAGTCTTGGCATTTCAAGTTGAAAGAGAATGTAGGAAAATGTATAAAGCTACTGAAACTGTTTGTGTAACCAACTGTAATAATATTGTCTTGAGATGGTGACAGGTGGCAACATGTGGTTGTTGGATCACAGGTAAACTTGGCCTCTTTCTGTGCAGCCAGCAGCCATGGGGTAACTCATTTGGGTTTTCTTACCTCCCAGCTGATCAGCCATCACTTGGTATGCAGAAAACAAACTCCTGTTTCCTGGCTGCTAATAGCAACAGGTCCTAGAGCAGATCAAGCTGCAAAACTACTTGGAAGCCAAGATGACTAAACAGAGATTGTCGTACTTCAGACACATCACGAGAAGGGAGGACTCTGGAAAAAACAATACTGATGGGAAAGGTGGAGGGAAGGAGGAAGAGAGGAAGGACTCTATGAAGGAGGTCACTATGGGTATTAAGGGGTTGCAGAAATTAAGGGGAGGACAGAGGATCTTCTTGGAGATGTCTCATCCATAGGGCCGCCATGAGTCCAGATCGACTCAGGCAATTAACAACAACAACAAAATAGCAACAGGGGACCAGCAATGTGTATCAGGATGGGGCTTAAACCTTCTCTTCCCAGTAATTCTGATCAGGGTTGGCTGGTTTAAACCATGTTGCTTTAAACCATTGGTTAAACCTTGGTTTTTTGTTTTTTTAAAAAATGACTGAAACACTCCTGGGTTTTTAAAATTGATTGATGACGAACAGCAAGCTGCCTACAGAATACCTTACTGAGCATGTGTGAGTAGGAAAACAGAGAGAATAGGGGAGAGCAGATCAGCCTACCTCACCAGCTATCACCAGCTTATTAAAAAGCTGTAGCTGTATAAGTTTGGTCACCAAAATGGAAATCATAAGAAAAGTGGAGACTGATGAAAGTAAAAGTCATCGCTGGATGCATTCTGGAAGAAGTCTTCAAGTGCACTTTAGAAGGTTTAAATTTAAAATATTTTCCTTCACTTATGCAAGGCTTTCCTTGCATGATTGTTTCATTTCACATGCACATGTTCATAGTTTTAGCAGGGAAATGTTTGCTAAAACATGTTGAACTACAGTTCTTTTTTGTGGTGCAGGAACATATCTCTGTTCCTTTGTTCTTTCCATGCTATTTCTGTCTCTGAAACCCAATTTTGTGTTTAAAAAGTCATGCTGGGGAACACATTGACTTTGTTAACTGAGGTATATCTGTATTACCTACTGTTTTGCAATGGTTTCTGGAATGGTTGAAGCTGTGTTTTATGTTGATGGTGGAAAGGCTGTGCGGCCTTTCATAGTTTAGTTATAGCACCTGAGATTATTTTTTCACTATAGACATTGTTAGACTTATGGCTACACCTTCTTTTACAAAGTATGCTTGTACAAAGAAAACATTTTATTAGAGGATAAGAGGAAGGGAATGGCAACCCACCTCTGAGTATTCCTTTCATAAGAAAACCTTATGAAGTCCTTGAGATCACCATAGGTTGACAGACAACATGAAGGTGTGTGTGTGTATGCACACAAACAGACTATGTGATAGTGTCCCCAGGAACTTGGAATAGAAACATTGATTATTTGGTAGAGGTTATGAAGAGATTTCCTGATGAATAGCAGGAGTAAGCATCAAGAGAGGATATAAGACATGAGAGGGAGGTCTTGTTTAATAGCCTTGTTTAAATTCATGTTTCCTTTCTTCCTTTACTCATGCATACGAGACAGAAGGGCCCTTTACGATCCTCTTTATATTGCTTCTATTTTGTTGTTTTTCATGTATGCAGCTTGGTTTCCACCTGGAAAAGGAGGAAGCATCCAGGTGCTTAGTTTATTGAAATACCTCCAAATGTGAAGCTACTGCTGACAAATGCAGATACTTCTTTCTCATCTTTTAATTTTATACTATGTTGATGCCTCCAGTCTGGAAATCTGTTCTGGGTCCTGCCTGCCTGCCTGGTACAGTGCCTGCTTCTTCATTTGAAAGGTTGAGTTCAGATGCCATGCCAGCTAAGGTGTGACAACCTGTTTTTTCCATTGTGCTGTGTTGCAGTGTAGAATAGAACTTTCTGTGTTCACTATTGATAGGAGAAGTTCTATCATTTCTTTGGTTTAGGACTATTGTATTGTTTTAACTATTTGTTTTAGCTCTGTCTTAGTAAAACAAGTGTGATTCAGTATAGTGATAGTTAACAAAGCAGCTGCTTTCAAGATGTTATTGTGTGTGTGCCCATATGTTGGCATGAGCAAGCAGCACCATTGAATGCACCAGTTTAATAATTCCCATAATAAATCAGGATGACTGTGCTTGAGTATCCACTCAAATTTCTCATAGATTTGTCTGTGACAATAGAATACAGATGCCTGAAACGTGAGCTCCGAAGTAAGCTGTTAGTTGCTGAAAGAGAATTACACTACTTTTTGTTTCCCCCCCATTTGCTTAATTAATTTAAAAATATATATTTATATATTAAACTCTTGACTGTGTAGGTTCTAATGATTAAGATTTGTAGTTCTGCATTTCTGTAATGTGAACAGGCTGTGCTATAATCCTTTCTTTTTTAATCTTGTCTTTGCCAGTAGCAGCTACATATTTGCATGGATTGAAGCAAAAGCATCTGAAGCCATGCTGATTTAAAAGTATAATTTCAGAATAGGGCACATAGTGAGCTAAAATGAACAATGTTTCTATTTTTCGACTCTTCATTAACATAAAGAAAAGTATCTTGTGATAAGAGAGTTTCAATAAAGACAAAAAGTTTTAAAAACTTTATGTATTGGATTTTAAAACATGACAAATGAAAATAAACCCCCAGTGTACTCCCCATGCAGCAATTAATAGAATAATGATGATGTTTATTTATAACATCCTTTTCAGCGAAGGGTTGTACATCAGAACATATACAATCAAAAATGAATGATAAAACACGCTATAAAATGCTAAAATACTAAAATAATATACAAATATGCTAAAAACAAAAACAAACAAAATCCTCATTGGTCACTACCCATCTTGGAGACCTTAGCAACTCAGCAACTTAATCTGGCAAATCAGAGGAAGGTTTTCAACCCTTTATGAAAGCGAGTAAGATCCTCTTCCAGCCGGAGGTGCAAAGCAAGACTGTTCCTCAAACATGGAGCCACATCCAGAAGGGCTTGCAGCCTTGACAGAGCTGTATGTATTGGTGGAACCGCCAATAATCCTTTGCCTGCACATCTTAAATTTTTAGATGGTATAGAACTAATTCTTACCATCATATTGATTAATATAATGTTATACAGGTTGAGTAACCCTTCTCCAAAATGCTTGGGACCAGAAGTGTTTTGTATTTTACATATTTTCGGATTTTGGAATACCTGTATTCACATATACATAATACACAACACAGGTAGTGTAATACATATTGTATTTGTGAGGGGTCAGAGAGATGAGAGGCTGGAGAGAGACTGAGGATCTATGAAATGGCTGGATTCCAAGCTTAGTGCTCAGTGCGAATCCATACCTCCTGCCATTTCACAGATCCTTGCATCTCTCTCCAGCCTCACGTCTCTTGTTTGCAATAGACGTGAGTGTTCTTCCCTCCTTTTTATTATAATTTTATTATGACATAGATTGCAGTAGTTGTGGGGGCCAAGTTTGCTTCAGGTATCATTTGACTGTGTGTCCTGTATATCATCTTCCCTGCTCATTTTGAATCCTTTTATATTGGTTGTTGTTGCTTTGAAGAAGATTGTGCAGTCCAGATATCAGTTTCATATATTAGCAGCCATATTCAAAGTCATAGAATCATAGAGTTGGAAGAGACTGCAAGGGCCAGCCAATCCAACCCCTTGTCATGCAGGAATACACCAGCAAAGCCAGTTCATTGAAATCTGCCTATTTGTTGTGGCTATTTCATTACTGCCTATTCTAAAAAGTTTTTAATCTGAAAAAAAATGTGCCAAGCCATTTTATCCAATGCAGTTGTAAAGTTGTGACAACAGCTTGAGGGATAGACTTGAGCATTCCTTCCCCCTTTTTGTTCTGATTTTATCATAATATACATGCCTGACATAGGTGGTGCATGGGTTTGTATTTATCTTTTATCATGCTTGCAACAGTTAGCTGTGTTTGGAATACAATCACAGTTCTCGGCAGTAAGTTTAGCTTCACCCCTTCTAACTAAACTGCATGTGTTTCACTTCTTGACTTTCATGTACCTTATTGATGTGACTTGCTGGGGAGTATGGATATGAGGGAGTGCTATTGCACTCCTGTCCTGCTCGTGAGCTTCCCATAGCCAACTGTTTGGCCTACTCATTTGATCTCAGCCATTATGTTCTCAAGATTTTTTTGGTGACACAAATACCTATTTGCCTCTAGACCATGGGAAACTTTAAAAAAAAAGTTAGGTTATTTTTTCTTTATGGGTATGTAATACTTTCTTTTAAAGCTTCTGCATATTCATTTTATGCAGGTTTATTGTAGAACTAGTATAACTCTCAGTGTCAGTACTATTTCTTGGGAGGGTCAGTGTGGTGTAGAGGTTTGAATGTTGGACTATGACTCTGGGGACCAGGGTTCAAATTCCCACTTGGTCATGAAACCTGCTGGGTGACCTTGGGCAAGTCACATGCTCTCAGCCTCAATGGAAGGCAGTGGCACAACTTCTCTGAAGAAACCTGCCAAGAAAACCCCAGGATAGGTTCACCTTAGAGTGGTCATAAGTTGGAAATGACTTGAAGGCTCATAATAAGAACAACAACAAGCTCTTGCTTCTCTTCTGATGAGCACTGACAGTTTAAATAACAGAAATGATGGAATGCATTCCTTAATTGCAAAGTATTTGAGGAACAGTCCATTCCCAATTTTTATGTTTCAGTGATGATTCTTATATCTTCTAGATATCTTAGATTTCAAAACTAGTAGGCAAATTTGCATAGCAATCAGTTATGAAACCAAGTGGATTCAATAATGTATTTTTATTTTGTTTGTTTCCTGCAGGCGGAGCTCACAGGCATCAAGTGGCGCAGGTATAACTTTGAAGGCCATGGAGATTGTGGCCCTATTATTTCAGCCCCTGCTCAGGATGATCCAATTCTTCTGAGCTTCATCCGCTGTCTTCAGGCCAATCTACTATGTGTCTGGCGCCGGGATGTCAAACCAAATTGTAAGGAGTTATGGATATTCTGGTGGGGAGATGAACCAAATTTAGTGGATGTGATACACTGTGAACTGCAGAGTAAGTATTTTTTTTCTTCCCTCAGTCCCTCTTTTCCACTTCAACTTACAGTGATTCTACATGAAAGATTATTTTCTGTACTGCATGGGCCTCAGAGTTTGTACACATTAAGAGGTATGAAAATAAAATGTTTCAATGAATACTCAGACTGTAAACTGATCAGATTTGGGACACTTGTAGTTTGGGAAGCTGGTGATTTTGAGTACAGATTCAAACATATGTACTGAACTAAAACAGAGAGAGAGAGACACATACAAAGTGTCTAAAAGCCTGGTGACCATAAAATTCCTTAACATAGAGGCTTAATTGTCTGTGATTCTATAGATATGGAGAAACTTTTCCTGCATTCTGTGATCAACATAATTAAATGACCATCCAGTTGCCCTCAGTTATTTTTAGTGTGTTTCTTCTCTGATTCCTGTTTTCTCTTTCTCTCTCTTTCTTTCACACTGTATAGAAAATTCAGTCAGATTTCTGAGACAACGAGCATGTTACAGACTTTATATCACATTATTATTATTACTCTGGATGAACTCGGTGTAATCCTGTCATTAGCAGTCAGCGTTCCTGGACCAGTTGGAATTTGCTAGGCTGGATGTTCTGCTTGGAGTTGTGGGGGCCCTTTGCTTGGCTGCATCCTAGATTGTTGTATAGTACTACACCTGCTGTGGCCATGTTGCAGTTTTTAGCATGCCTTCTTCATTGACAGCTTGTGCAGCTGACCCTGGGCCTGTTTTGCATGGAGGCCTCTGTGCTCTGCCGTTCTCCCCCTAAAATCATGTGGCTGAATTGAGCCCACTATTTTTAATACTCATTTGTTTGGATGGACTCAGTAGTAGCACCTAGTTGAATCTGTGGGTTAGTGAGGACATGTTTGGGTAATATTCCTTACCTTCATACCCGTTTTCAGTTTTGGTGTTTATTTTTTATACATATAGCTTTATAAAACTGAGGGAGAATATTGCAGAGTAGAGTGCAAGCATTCTTGCTGGTGAGGGAATGTGGCAGTTTTTCTCACCCAGTCTTTGAAGGGTGGTGGCCCCCTTTTTATCAAGTTCTTTCTTGACTCTCTCACTGCTTGCATCATTTGCAGTTTCCTTGAATCCCTTTATAGGAAGCTAGCCCTCCTTTTTTCTGTGCTTTACTTTCTAGTTTTCAACTTTTGCCTTCTTTTCCTTCTCCACATAGGGATATAGTTCACCTCAGTAGATCTATGGAATACCTATATTCACATCTCTGTTTAGCCAAAATACTGCTGCTTCATCCACTTTGCCCTGGGGACCAATTCAGAGTTCAGCAGCTCAGCTTATTTGCTGCCCCTAGATTTTTTTTGTGAAGTGCATGGCACTTCTTACTACACATCTGTTAACAGAAAATCTGTTTTCCTGTACATAGACCACTAGCCACTTATTATGCTTATGAGTCATCCTCTGTTGGCTTACATTGCCTTTACACTTTAGCTGTTCAATAGTTTGGGCACCTGTACCACTGCATTAAAGTCTCACTGTATACTAACTTGTCACCAAGCATTCATAGATGCTTCTCTAGATTCTGTGGCTGTTCACACTTACCTGCTCAGTGGAAGTACCTGAACCTTCCTAGGTTTAGTCACTTACACAGATATTGGTTCTGACTGGTCTGCTTTTCAAATCCAGAAGATGTTGGGGCTGATGTTATTCACAACAGCTGTCACTATATTTGCATGTTTGAGGATTCCCTCTCCCCCAGTACTGTAATTCTGATTCTTACAGATTCTTCAAGCAATGCATTTTCATTTCCTTCAAGAAGTCCAGCACTTTCTGTGCTGGAGAGTGCTTTTCTGTATATTCCTTTATGAAGTCCTGTTTAGTTCTCATCAACACATTTCATCAGGTTGGGAAGTTCACCCACAATGCCACTATGATACTAAGAAGAATGTTGACTTTATAGAAATGTCCTCAAACTACTTGCAGTCATAAAATCATCCAGGGCATTTAACACTTTTCTGCAGGGCTAAGCTTTTCTGATAGCTGCTGCCAAAATGGTCATAAACAGGATGGCACAGGCTCCAGAATTTATTTAATTTGCGTCTTGCTTTTCTTGCAAAACTGAGACTCAAGACAGCTGACAATGAAATTAAAACAGATACAGACGACAAAACATACAAGAAAACATACAAAAGGTTAACATATTAAAACAACAATTAGGCTACAGTATTTTAAACATTGTTTGATTTAAAAAGACATCAATTTTAAAAAGTACAGCACCAATATTTAAAGGATATGTTCCTCTCAGTTAACAACCCCCCTCCAAAATCCTGACTACATGTGACTTCTTGCTTGCTTCCTTTCAGGGTTGCCTTTTACCTCTGTGACTGACACATTCTAGTGAGCTTTGGTCTTTTTACTCAGATTCATCCCATTCAGTCCTTTGTAGGGTTAAAAAAGTGATCAAGCCAGATCTGTTTTTTGAACTGTGTTAATGGCTAGTCTGTTGCTTCTGCTTGGGATCTATGGAGACTCAGCTGGGGCTATTGCATTTCTCAAAGGGGGAGGGGGGTTCCTTCCTAAACTGTCTTTTTCTGACATCTGATTGTGAACAATTGAGTACTGGAAATTTGAGTTTGAGCAGATCTGTCCTTTAGAGCTCAGTATCTATGTAATGCTTTTTGCCCTGGCTTCCCATAAAGTCCTGATTTTTGTGTAGAATGGCACAGGCACCACAGAAAAGTCAGGCAGAACTCTTCCTGGAGTTCACTGAATAGTTATTAGTGTAGTCACACTATCTGCCCTTCTAGCTGCAGATGTGTCTTTTAAGCTGGCCTGTTTTGGTGGCCTGTTTAAAAATTGAGTGGGAAGGTTGTTTTTTAAGTGGGCACTTTCAGGGCTTAAGTGATCCTCCCATAATAAATCATTTCATTTTCCATTTTCATTTGTTACACCCCATGTATAAAACACCTTTCTCAGGCAGATTTGCCTGATGCCATCTTTATTTTTGGCGTGGGGTGAACATGTCTTTTTACCAGGCCTTATAATGCTGCATGCATTTAATGCTGGATTTCCCCCCTAAAAAACAATACTGAGTTGTAATGATGTTTATTGTTAGATTATATGGCTTGGATTACTTTATGTAAGCAGTTTTGAGAGGCTGTGTCAGCTGATGAGTGGAACAGAAAGAAAAAAAATCCCTCTAAAATAGATAGAAATAGGCACATTATTTAACTTGTAACGCGTATGGTCCAAGTGTTCAAAAGTCTGTGTTCATATTATTCTGGTGAAATAGGCATTGCATGTTACAGTGGTTGGTTTGTTGTATTGTATTGGCCTGTGGTCATCGAAGTGTAGCGTGGTTCCTTTTTTTTTTTTAACCCTGGTCTGTAACATACCAGTGTTATGACTGGGTCTTTACAAAATGCATGTCTTCACAAATCCCAGATTGTTTACTTGGCATGGAACCTGAGAATTCTCAGAGCAGGGATGATTTCGGTGTGCCTCTTGGCCTATTTTATGCAGGTAGCGATGTGTTCATGTATAATTAAAGAGATGGTTCAGAAGTGCTGCATCAAGCAATTCCAAGGCTGTTTAATTTTTAATGAGGCACCTGTTGGGAGTGGAGGCATGGGTGACATTCCTACTTACCCAGCTAAGCTTTAATAATACGTTTTCTGTTCATGAAATGTAGTTTATTTGTTTTCAAGTGTAGTTTGCGGCTGAAGTATGTTCAATGATCAGGCAAGGAACTTCACCATTTCCTTTATTGCTATAAAAAGGTGTCAGTGGCTTATATATAATGCTTTTAAGTAACCAGATTATACTACTTGCTGTTTCTGGGGTTAACTGTAAACTGAAAAAAACATACAACATCTGTGGAGCTGAATTTGTCATTGTCTTTGTATTTCTGCACTTCATATGCTTGAATGTAATTCTTTTCAAAGAAACAATTACAGCACCGGTTGGTTGCGATTTATGTAGGATAACACAAATTTGCTGCTAAGCATGTCTCTTAGGAAAGAAAAATAAATTCTCTATAAATAGAATGGTAGTGGAGGCATCTGGAACATTTAATAATAATAATAATAATAATAATAATAATAACAACAACAACAACAACAATAATAATAATAATATTTTTATCCTGCTCCTCTGCGTAACGCAACCGGGGCAGCTTACAACTTTAAAATATCCATTCACATCCCACAATCCCGCCCCCCCTTAAATACAATTAAATAACGACATTTAAAACACATTTAAAAATAATAACACAAAGAACATAGATATTATATGTTGTATCCTACTCTTCAAAACAATAATCCTCTCCTCCAAATCCATCTAGGTTGATCTCAAAATGCATCTTGTCTGTTCACTGGGTGATAAGCAACTCAACATGGCATCTATGTACTGTCATGATTTTCAATTATTACGATGCATTTGAAGGAAGGGAGAAGAATGGAGTCCTGAATTGAAAGAAATCACACCCATTGTGAGATTAAAGAGGAAAGCCAAGTGTGAACACTGACTTCACTCCTGTTCAGTGCCTCTCAAGTTTTTCCTTGGACACTGGGATAGGAAAAATGGTACCGTAGATATCAGTCTGAAGGCATTCTCTGGGCCGACTTCCTTCCAGGCACAATTCAGTCTGAGTTGCAGCAGTGTGGGATTGTGGGAAATGTTAAGTCACTAAAATCTTCTGGTGTCCTAAATGTTTGGGATCTGATCTCGTCTGTTTGAACTATGCTTAATCACCAACATGAACAATTATGGCATGTTAATTTTATAGTATGTATGTAAAACACATTCTCTCCTTAGAAGCCAGGATAACTAAATTAAGGTGGTTGTGCTTTCGCCACATCATGTAATGTGACTCACTAGAAAAGATGGCAATGTTTGGCAAGACAGAGGGTAGCAGGAAGAGAGGAAGACCTCACACCAGATGGATAGACTCAGTCAAAGAGGACATGGCCTGTTGCGGTTGAGCAGGGCCATTGAGGCCAGAATGGCTTGGAGATGCTTCATTCACAGGGTTGCCATAGGTCAAGGTTGACGTGAGGGCAGTAGCAGGTGGTGATGATGATGATGATAGAAAGCAATGTAAGGATATTCTTGTATTTCCTACGTTTGAATGGCTGTAATAGGAATCTTGTTTATAGTACATCCATATAGTATGTGGCAGTTTTTGTTCTGTTTTGTTTGTCTGCACATTCTTACCAAACTGAAAATAAAACCAAGTTACTGTTTCAATTTGACGTTGGGTTTGAACTCAACCATGTGAAAAGCCAACTTGAACTTGCAAACTCTCACTTAGAGGGCCTGTTCTTTGATCCCAGAAGTCTGAGGGCAGGCTGTATTTCAGTGATAAAGAGTATGGCATATGCTAAGAGAGACTGGCTTATTGCAAAACACTGAAAGTTTGGAGGCTGTTAAGTTCTGACTAATGTAGCTTTACCATTGTTAATATGCCTAAGTCTGAAAATATTAAACACAAGATTCACCTTTTGCAGATCATTTATATTATGGACTCCTTAAACTCCTTCAACATCTGTTTCATATTTTGGATACAGAATAAGCAGAATTATTCTATCATGCCCTCTGTTGTCTTGGTGGGCATTTCCTGGACATCTTATTTATTTGCCATCTGTAGCACAGTTTTTGTACATTCCTATACATGCATATTTAACTTCCTCAGAAAAAGAGAACAGAGAATTTACAAAGGAGTTATTGCTGCCTGTTAAGAGGCACTAACTTATAAAAACTCCACCATGGTATTTGAAATTGTATTTCTTTAGTTTGTTGACCTTAGACAGTGTGTGTCTTTGAATGTGTGTGTATGTGTGTGCATCTCGTTCCTTTGTCCTGATTATAGTGCGCTTCTGCAGCCGCCATCCGTGTTGATCAGGATGGATTAATTTTAATCAAGGCAATTTAAATCACAAAGAAAAACTGCTGATTTCAATCATATTTTTAACTTTTCAGTTAATATAGTTCCTGATCAGGCATGCCTATAATTGGTTGCTGTAACAATTAAACATGAATAAATAAGGGAATCTTCTGCATTAGTAAAGTTCTGTTTCATCTTAATAAAGGTTTTACCTTACTGTGGCTTTTGGATTTATGCTGTCAGCCCATTTACCCACTAAGCCTGAAAGATGATCTATTCTGACTGGCAGCTGCACTCAGGTATGGGGTCTTTCCTAGTCCCATTGCCTGTAGTCTCTTTAACTGGACATGCTGGGAATTGAACCTGGGGTCGTCTGGTTGCAGAATTGATACTTTGTCCCTGAGTTGTGGTCTCTGTCTAAAACCTATCTCTTGGCAAGTAAGTGAGCCTTTATATTATGCAAGAGCATAATCCAGAACCACTGGGGCTTGCATGTGTTTTTTTTTAAACCAAATAATGTATTGACTCAAAGGAACAACTGTGAAATGAAGGTAACTCTCTTTACTGAAAAGTACACTAGGAAAGATTGATTAGCTTCCTTTTAAATGCCTTGAACTTTGCACAATCAGGATCTGGTGTTTACTTAGGGTGTCTCTTCTATATGCTCTCTTGCTTGTATTGTTACATGTTCAGCTAGTCCCTGTAGTTCTGCTGGTGAAATACCATTGGCGTCTCTTACAAAGGAGGCCTTCATGGGCCTCCCGCTTCAACCCTCTCACATAATCCTCATTAGCTTTCCTGGGCTCTGCCCTGTAGACTTTCATCCCAGCTCTCAGAGGGCATCAGATTTGATGATGCCACTCTGGATTTAATAGTCTTTGCATGAAATCACGTTGTCTGAACTGCTTCCTGAAGTGGTTAGCAATGTTGTTGGTTAGCAAAGTGGTGGCATGTGTACCTGGATCATACATTTTTTCTCTCAACCTAACTTTCAGAACTGTTACTGTAGAAATCTTTCTTTCTTTTACAGCTGTTGCAAGTTTGACTTCTCAATAGTTTTCTTTAGACTCAGACAGTGAGTCTGATGACAATACATCAACTTCTTAGTTTGTGGAAACTTTACATCTCTGAATTGACAAAGAGACTGCTGACTGAGGTTCAAGTCATATTAGAACTGAGGATAGGATCCATGCAATGGTGGTTCTTCTTGTGACTGCTTAGAAGATTACCTTATTTTATTTTCCTACCATATTTATCATGCTGTGTGACTGCATAGATTGTATCTTTGGTTCCAGTTTCAATCCCACTTAGCATGTTTCATGCTGTCGGCTTTGATATCCTTTGAGCAGAGGGTCCCAATGGCCTACCTTGTGTGGGTCAGAGTAAAGAGTGTTTGCTTTAACCATGCCTATCTCACTTATGGCTATGATTCTAGTGGTGCCGGTGCTTATATTAACTGTGGTCTTGTAAGTGAGTCCAGTGGAGATGCCAGTTGTAGTTGCCTCCTTAATCTTGTTGACTCCTGCATCCATATTGCTTGAGATTGTCACACCAGATATTTCAGTATCTTGGAAACCTTGGGTTTGATTATTCCCTGATCTGAGCTTCCCATATCTAGTAACTTCCATATCCTCTTTCACTGCAGCTGTCCTGTTTCCACTGTAGCAGTCAAACGCCTCTACTGGGGACAAAAGTAGGTCTTTTTCTGGCAATACTGTGCGAGGCCTTTTAAAATTTACATATTATACATACTACTTTATAAATAGACTAATGCTGTTTAAGGGCTAGCTGTGCAGCATACATTACATGGCTGTGCCCTGATGCAAGACTGTGGGAAGTGAAGTAGGATCCATTGTGCTTGTCAAACAAACAACACTCAGTGTATGAGCCTGGTTTATATCAGGGATCACTGTGTGATTTGGAAAGTATGCTAAATATCATCTCCCATTCTCCAGCAATAAGTATCTTCTCCAAAATCTGTCTACAGAAACGTGTGCCCACAGCGTATCATTGCTGTTTCAGGGCATCAGTTCCAATGTTTGGTTGTGTTATAAACCAGTTATCCTAAGAGAACTGCAAATGCTCATTCATATCAATCTGTCAGTCTTGTGCTTTCTTCCTAGTATTTGGAAGTCACCATAAGTTGAAAACTATTTGAAGGCACACAACAATAACAACAACAACAACAACAACAACAAAAAGTCCTGGTATTATACCCTTTAAGAGTTGCTATATCATGTAAAATAATTTCATGACCACTGTAGCAACTGACAATTTAGTACATGTCCTCTCAGCTACCTCACCTTAGATCCCACTGTCCATTTCAGTTTCCTTAGCTGTGCTGATGGAAATGATCTTGGATTTTATTGAAGATTGGTTGTTTTGAGAGACTTTAGCTTCTATGGCTTGGGTACATTATCAGAGACAATTGACGTAATGGCTATCACAACAACCATGGAGTTGTCCTATTTTGTCATCGGTCTAGCACATGTTGCTGAACATACTTTTAAACCTCGTGTTTAACAAGTGAATGTTCTCTGTTCTTTTACAGAAGATTAGGATTGAACATTTCCCCCCTCTCTACTTTGTGTTTTTCATCCCTGCGTGGTTGCAGTGTGGGGAAATTTTCCTTGACTCTGTTTCCATGGTTGGATCACATCCAGGCAATGTCTAGACTTAAAGACTATTAAAGCGATCTGCCCCAAAAGTTGAGGGAATGTAATGGCTCTATTTTGTTGTCTCAGTGACTCACACGTATGGGTCTTGTGCCTGTGTGGAACCATGATGGGAACACTTTATTGCTCAATATAGTTTTGGCAGGAACCCTGCCCCCAACCTTAACCTCATAGGTGTGCCTATGTTTCTTTGCCTTCGTTTCTGTTAGCTCCATAAGTAGCATTGAGAGGAATGGTCTCTGTTCTTTTACAGAAGATTATGGTTGAATATTTTAACTCTATTTCTTGTTTTTTATCGCCATCTTACTTCTTGATCTTTTTTCTTCATCTTTGTGTACATTTCGTCATCTTTGTGATTCCTGTGATGGCTCAGGTCTAAGAGATATATGGCCGCAGCTTTTGTTTAAAATTTGTTTGACAAGCTCAGGTATAGAGGAGTGGGTGGGACTGTCCCTTCATAGACATTCTGAGTGCCTGTTTTGTCTGGAAGAATGCCAAAGCTGCAAACCTTTTCCACCTCTATAGGCTTTACTAAGCAATGGCTTCAAAATGAGTGCCTCTGTCTTTGCTTAGCTTCTTGGGAAGAGACTCTGACCACAGCAGATCAAGTAGTCCAGTACTAGCCTTTGAGTACAGCTATCTCCATCTACAAACACACTTGTTAAGGGCTTTACAAGATTCCATTTTGTCAGACTCTACTTTGTGTTTTGTCATATCATCTGCTGCTTTGTTGACCATAGTACAAACAGTCTAGCAATTGGCTACTGTCTTGGTATCAAAACACCAATATTGGCTACCACCTTCCCTCCAGATCCAGGGAAGAGGCTGGAGCAGACCTTGTATAAGTAAGATCACAGACAGCATTAGGGTGATTGAGGGAGAAGTAATCAGGCAAAGATAGACTCGGGAACAAGGTGGGGAAAAGTGAATATACTGTTTTTTCCTCATCTTGCCTTCCTTTGACATAGCCCTTGATGTCAGCTTCTGTCTCCTTCAGTTGCTTCCAGCATTGGAGTCCTAATCTTTGGCTGTAATTGAACTTGTCTAACATACAAGAGATTCCAACACTGCTACTATTGTGCTTGCCTATTCCAGTTTTAGAGTGCTATCGACCAGTTACAGAACAAATCTCAAAATGCTTTTGGTAAGCCATTTGTACTGTAATTTCAGCTCTGATGGTATAATTTTGTTTGGAAAAGAGAAATTCCAAAAACTAGTAACATGTTTGAATAATAATAATCTTTATAAAGGTGTGCAATGTTGTGACCGTAGCTTATGGTTACTGTGCTTTCTTCTGTGTTTATTCATCTGTGACGGTTCATTATGAAACTGAATCAGTTACTGCCTTATTTATATTTGATTCTAGAAAAGCATCAAGGCTGTATGTGCCAGATTCAGTCAGAGGGGCATTTGTTGGAACTTCCTCTACTTAGAGGTGTGGTGGCATTTTTCTTTTATTGTTGTTTGACTCAATTGTTCATTCTTTATGAACGGTATACTTGGGTTTTGATGAATGTAGCTTGTAATGGCTGCTTCTAAAATAGTTTTAGATGGTGTTTCTTACAGCGCATGTCCCTTTCTTTACAAAGCAAATAGTTGGATCCCTTGTGATATGTCAATTTACATACAGTCAAAAAAGGAGCAAGTTCATCCCCACCATTTAAATTACATTCTGTCTGTTGCCTCCTAGGATCGGATTAACCTCCATTTTTAAGCCCCTCTTGTGCCAGGGCTAGAATAACAAATGTGATGTGAACTGACATCTGGAAAAGCAGTGCTGAAGAAATTTCACCTACATTCTGAAATTGGGTTGTTATATGTAAAGGCCTGCTTCATTCAGGTTTCCTTTCTTCTACAGAAGTAGTTGCTGTATGGGCCAAACATGCATACAAATGTGTGAAGTCAATGAGAGTCTTTTGTTTTCTTTGTATGAACCCTTGACTTGAGAATGTTAAAATAAGCCTAATGATGCAGCCCATGTGTCTTCAGTAATGTCACAGACTAATATACATTTGTATGTGAATGTGTGTACAAGAGATCTTAGGGTGAGAAGAATGTCATAAAATCAAACTTTTAAATTATTGAGATGTTATCCTGAAGGAATGTGGTTGATTTCAAGAAACTGCAGGGTATTTTTACTTGATGTTTTATACAGTTGATATTGATTTTCAACTAAATAGGGATAACAAATGATAAGAGCAGATTCAGTATGAGTTTTCAATGTTATCAGGAATATTGTCAGTATTTAATCAACTCCCAGAAGAAGTTATATTCCTGAAACATACACAATTTGTATTTGTCTTGGTGGAAACCACTTCAGACCCCCCACCCCCCATCCTTTCTCAAAACATCAGCAGTGCCTCGGTGGAAATCCTTAAGGTGAATTCTTTTTGAAACAGCACTGAGATTTTCAAAATTTATTTTTCAGGCACTCTAACAGAACCATCCTGAAACTCAAAGAGGCCCTAATAATTTCACTGAGAAGTGGAGAGATGATTTGGAAATGTTAACCCATAAAGTAACTGTGGCAAGCCTGTTTTGTTTTCGTGAAGTTTTGTTTTCAAGGACAAGATTATCTAGACTTTGGAAGGATGTTCTGTGTTCTTTTCATGACAAATACACTACTGGATTTACAGTTATAGTAAATATGATTGAGTAGCTGACACTGCTGAAATAAATTGAAATTAGACTACTTTTAACCACTTTTTCAAAATATCCTGATACTTTCCAGACTCATTTTTTTATTGAGTCCCAAAAGTCCTCTGATGTCTCTGTTTCTAGGTCAGTGACAGTGTGTAGGTGGCAAATCTTAATTGCCTCTTGACTTCTGATTCAATTGTGATCTATACTTGGAGACAACATCTATTGGGAAGCTCATCCTCACTCTTGCTTTCTGTGTTGCAAAACAGATACTGCTTCCCCTCTCAGTGCCCCTCAGGTAACTTCCATGTTTCTATATACTTTTAAGCACACTGAGTTCTGTGGAAATGTTGCTGGAATTTTCTCTGTCTTGCTTTTCTGAATCTTTGCAAAAGGCCAAGATTAAGTATGTCTGAATAAATCATTTGATTTGAACAGATCCACATGAATAATAGCAATAGCAGTAGGTTGTTGGAGTTGCTTTTTTGTGGCTTCATAATACGCTTAACAGTTTGTGTAAAAGGGCTTTTAAATTGGAAGCAGTGGTGTTGCTCAGATTATTGCAAGCATGAGAAACTCAAAAGAATCTTGTGAATGGGTGAGAAATGTGACCCCTTTGTTGGCACTCTGTTGCTCTGCAGAGGCTTGCATTGTAGACAGAGCAGACTCTCGTCTTGCTGTGTTCAAGAGGCATGTCATTGATTTCTGTCATGAAGAAAAGCTTTTCTAAAGTACTTTTCTTCAGGCCCTATAGATTATTAAGATCTGTTAGTAGCTAGTTGCTCTTTCTTTGGGAAAACTGGCAATGCTTAGACTTTACCAGTTCACTTGGCTTCTGATTAAGTGGAACTGTTGGGTCAGTAACAGATTTTTATCTAGCATTTTCCAGTGTTCTGTGCACCTCCTGAAGTAACAAAAGAGCCCAAGACTTGTCCTTTTCTTTTGCTGCACACTGACAAAAACAATGATGTTACAAGTGTCATGGTCTAGGAATTCTCCCCAATAATACCATAACTTATCACACTCCAAAGTATTAGTCCATTCCCATTCACGCATCTTTGAGTAAGAGCTCCTGGGCATTAACTTGTCTGTGCACCCATTCATATTTGAATTTCAGTGCCTTTCCAGTTTCCTGTGTCTTTTCTGTATAATACCACCCTCCTGGCCTGAATATGCATCCTAAGATGGAACTGTGCTGGAATTTCAAAGATCCATCTTCTGAGAGGACAGCTTGGTTGGTCTTGACTGAAAGACACCTAATGTAATTCTTATATTTACAAATACAGTTGACCTTCCATATCCATGGATTCAACCACCCATGGCTCAATTTTTTTTTAAATCCCAAGAGAAAACCTTTGAGTTAGTCACCATTTTATATAAGGGATGCCATGTTACTATAACATTATATCTAATGGTACTTATATACATCCATGGATTTTGGTATCTACGCAGTGTCCTGGAACCAAACTCCAGAGGATATCAAGGACCCATTGTAGTCTCTCTGTCCCTCCCTCCTTCCTCCTCACACACTCTCACATACAGAGAGAATCGTGATTCAAATAAAACTGATTCATACCTTTTGAAATAGTGTGCCACCATAATCTACAGTCAGGCACTATGGCCAAAATGATGGAAGTCATGTCCTTGTAACAGCAGAATCAAAGACAAAAAGAAGGAGAAATACTAAAACCCACAAACTGAGATTCAGCGCCTCTGGAAAAAGAAAAGAACTGTGATTCCAGTGGTGATAGGTGCTCTGGGAGCACAATAGTTCAGGGATTGACAATAGCCCTGAATGAAATCACCATAGATAGGATCATACTAGTACAAATATAAAGGAGGACACTGCTTGGAAGGTGCCACATTATCTGTGATACTACACTGATTCCTAGATTCTTGGACAGAGTCTGAATCATTGCTGGTCTAAAACTCCAATTCATACAACACTAGGGTCTCCATAAGTAGGAAACAACCTTAAGGCACACAACAACAGTAGGAGGCCACAGTCTCTCTGGATGAAAGATTTGCTTTGAACTGTGGAGTTTTCAGTTTTTGTTTATTTGTTTGCTTGTTGTGTGCCTTCAAGTCATGTCCAACCTATGCCAACCCTAAGGTGACCCTATCCCAGGGTTTTCTTGGCAAAATTTTATTCAGAGGGGGTTGGCCACCATGGCCTTCCTCTGAGGCTGAGAGAATGTGACTTGCCCGAGGTCACTCAGTGGGTTTCCAAGACTGAGCAGGGAGCCAAACCTTGGTGTTCTGAAGTCCTAGGCTGCATCTGCACTGCAGAAATAATGCAGTTTGACACCACTTCAACTGCCATGGCTCCATCCTATGGAATCCTGGGATTTGTAGTTTGGTGGGGGCCACTGGAGCTCTCTGACAGAGAAGGCTAAACATCTCAACTACAAATCGTAGAATTTCTTAGCATTGAGCCATGACAGTTAAAGTGGTATCAAACTGCATTATTTCTGCAGAGCAGACTGGGTCCTGGTCCAATACTGAAACCACTACAGCACTGAGGTTCATCTTAATATTAAAGTCATACTGTTCATTTCCACAGAGTGCTACAATGGTCCATTGCATAAAAGGCTTTAAATAAAAATTAAGTAAATATACACCAGATAAACCTACTGGTTGCTGACAGGTCTAAGACTCACAGTGGAAAGGGCATTTTCAGAAGTTTGTAGTCTCACCTATCTAACTGGTTAGGGCACCTCAAGGAGCACAAATTACAGTTTTGTTTATATCCTATTGTGCCTCATAAAAGTGAGATGATGCCTTGTTTTGAAGTCCTTTACCAATCCAGATTTGTTTTAACCTAGATATTTCAAAAAAGATTTACATCTAGAGACTAAAAGTTCTCTGAATGCTTGCTGTGAAAAATATACCATCCCTCTGGGCACATGCCATTAAATAAAGATGTGTTTGCTAGTGCACAGGAAAGAAAGGTTTTAAGCAAACTGGCACACACGACAGACAAAATAATTACTCTGATACTAATAAAAGAGCTTTATGTGGGGGCAGGCGGGTATATAAGCTTTTAAAAGTCTTTAAAACTAGATTTTCCCTATCCTTTCTGTCAAAATTACCTTTTTCTTCGGTTTTTATGAATGCGGTATACATCTCATTTTAAGTGAAAGGCTATTCTTTTGGATGACACTTAATAATCTTAAGAGGAGGATTCTGGAATTTTCCTAATGTGTAGATGAACACTATTTTAAGTCATCCCAAGTCTAGTGAAGGCAAAACTTAAATTGCTTAATTATTACATTAAATAGAATCTGCAGAATTCGTGCCCATTTTGCGCCTCTCATTTATTTTCAGTTTCCCCCCCATGCTTTTCTTTTAATTCTAATATTGTACATTTGTGTCCATTTTCTTTTAGGTAAAGTTACATAACAAGTTTGCATGAAATATGCAGGGTTAGTATGAAGAAAAAAACAAAACAGATTTTATATTGTATTCATTTGAAGGTTTGGCTGTTTTTTCTTTTTCCTCTGCCAAGCATACAGTACATTCTGTTGGTTTGTCCCAACTAGAGTGGACCTATTCTATCAATTGTCGACTGATGAGTGAACACATAGGTAAATCCTGTTGATTCAATGGTTTTACTCTAGTCGGGACTAACAACAGGAGTTAAACCAGTATGGGACAGTAAATCTACTTGTCTTCACTTTGCTGTGTCTTAGGCTGTCATGCATATACACTTTGATAGCTACTTTGCATGACCAGATGAACTGCACGGATACAAGACTACTTCAGCTGTGTTTACAACTGCATTTCTAACTCATTTACCAAACATTAGGACCGTGATCTAGTGGTGCAGTGCCATTGAATCCCACCAGAATCTCCTATCGGCCTTCTTTCTGTACTCTAAAATCTTGCCCGGGGGGGGGGGGGGTGAGGTACTCTCTTGGCAGGTTTTGGGTGTCATGGATGATGGTGTGTGTGAGGTAGAATGGGATGGGATGGGGGGATGATGGCCAATTCCATTGTGCTGGATATTGAAGTACACAGATCTTGGCCTTCTGTCCTACACAAGATATCTTTCCAGCATGTGAAGAATATAGGAAATTGCCTTATAGTGAATCACACTGTTAATACATTGATTTTTGGGACCTTTTGAAGGCAAATTATGTGTTTCCCCCATTTAGTTACAGGCCTTCCTTTCTGAAAACTTGCTCTGGCTGGTGATCTCTAGTGGGCAATATTGTTACTCTGCAGCTTTACTGAAAGGTTTGTTTTGGAGCTACATTGGGGCAGTGTTTGTTCTTGTATACAAAATATGCATATTTGTAGCAGTGTTTGTTCTTGTATACAAACTATACATATTTGTAGCATACTTTAATAAATTAAATTAGTTTAGGTGATACTTAACTAACTATAAGCTGTGGGAATGTGAATAAATACTGTTCTTGACTATTCTCTCTAAATATTAAAAAAGGTATTGCCAAATCCATAAATTATGTAGCAGTTTATTTAGTTAGTTGGATAAAAATGTGTTTGAGAAGGTTTTGGACTTTGTCCCTGGCTTAGAATTATCTTTTGATCTCAGCTTGATTGGAAGTATTTAACTATAGTCCCTGTTCTGGACATAACTGGAATCTACGTTTAATTGTGGTTTTGTGATTTGTTTACTGACTTGTCTGAAGGGAGGAGCAAAGCAAGAAGGAAGCTGCTTATGCACATTACGGTGTATTAAACCATGATTGATGGCTTAGCATGACATGAACATGATCAGTGCCTGAAAACTAGGAAATGCAAATTAAATTGCACTACTCAGTTATCAGTGGACCTCTCTGCAAAGGTCTGTTGAGGTTCATAGACAATGGAAATGGTACTGCTTATCTTTTGTAGCTGCATTTGAGTGGTAGCTACAAGGATTTCCTTCCTGGCTTGACCTTTCCCTTCCATGAAAAACAAGATTGAATAATGAAACTCATCTTTGGCTTGAGTTCTAAACATTCCTGAAGGGTATGTGCCTGTAGGAAGTTCAGCATATCAAATGATGATAGTGAAACACTGTCTTTTATACATGACAGAGACTGTGGGTTAGGCTGTGCTTTTCTATCATACTCAGAGAGCACATGCTTTTAAAGCAAAAAAAAAGCAAAGCAGCTTATTTATATACCGCTTCATATCACGCTATGGGATGTCTAAGCGGTTTACAACTGTGAGCTGATTGCCCCCCAACAGTTGGGTACTCATTTTAGCGACCTCGGAAGGATGCAGGCCTGAGTCGAGCCTCAGCCCTGGCTGGTATTGAACTCGCAACCTTGTGGTCTATGAGTGAGTGGCTGCAGTACAGGCATTTAACCACTGCGCCACCAGGGCTGTGGTTAAATGAAGTATTTAAAAATGCTTCAGTATTTAAAAATGAATATTTAAAAATGCTTCAGTGCTTCCCATCACTTTTTAGAGTTTCAGGGATAGCCATTCTGCCATAGTCTTCCTTTGCTGCTTCTGTCATGCATGCCCAACCTGGAGGAAGCCTCCTCAGGTAAGGAAGGGGCAGAGGTGAGTCCGGATAGCAGGCCTTTTCTGTTTTGCCCTGGTCTTTATATCTCTATTTCTGTGCTAAGCAAGTTAATTGTTCCACCTTAGTGATGGTAGTTTCTCTGAACAGACAACTAGATTTAAATAATGACTGTTATCCAAGGGAGTGCTTGTGTTGAATTTGAAAGTGCTATAGCAATCATACCTCCCCCTTTACATACAATCTAAATGGAACCCTCTTAAAACTTGCTGTTAGCTTTTGGGTAGCTCTTTCTAAACAGAAATTTTGCTTGATTTAAATTTCATCAGGTGTGAAAGCTTTTTCAACCTCTTGAGGAGGAACATGCATTGAGGAGGGGTATGTATATTTGAATTAGTACAACATGATTCTGAGTTCAGTATGGAATGATCCCTCTCCTACCTTTTCATAGTTTGAACTTTCATGCAGGGTTCTGACATCATAGTCCTATGCATGTTTGAATTTTGTGAGGATAATTCCAAAGGAAGGATGCCTAGGATTTTTGGCTAAATGGCTAAATACGTATGGATACGTTATCCTTTGTAGTACAGTGGTGACGTTAATATTTTGAAGTTAATTGACCAGACAGCTGACTTGCCTGATTTGTATTTCTCTGTGTTAATGTGGTCTCAAGAATGGTATGCAAGTGGAGTGCATCTTTCTACTTATACATGGAGTTAGGGATCAGCTAGCTAAAGTTTTGCCCTCACTTGGAAGGGATCTGCCATTTACTTAAACAAATGTGTATAAGATTACAGTTTATTTACTGCTAGGTTGTGGAAGATAGCTTTTCTGCCTTTTCAGAGGGATATTTAATCTATATTTGTTGAACTGCATGCTTAAAAGTTCTCCTTGTGTTAAAAATTTGATATGAGTAAAATATGCTACATATATCCTTGCAAAAAAAAAATGGTCAGCAGTAGTTAAACTCGCATACACTTCATTTACCACTGATGTGCAAGGGAGGAATTGGCTGAATGAAGGAAGGAGATCTTGCTGTCTAACAGAAGACATGGCAAACCTGATGACTTTTAGGCATTAACACCTTAGTGATGACACTGGGAGAGTGGCAGTCCAGAGGCATCCATCACTCTACATTCCTACCAGTTTAGACATCTGCTCTACAGTGCAGGCAGCAGGGAGCTGTTAATGATCAGGATATTTCCTTAGTTGTATATAAAACACAGAAAAGGTATGAAAAAGGTCAAGCAAAATTAATTTTATTAAGCACAAGCTTCAGTGTTTCAGTAGATCTCAGTTACCGTAACTGTTATTTGTGGTTTGTGCTAACTGTTATTGACATGATGCTTGAACTGAGAAACAACAGAGGTGTTGCTCTACCTCCAGAGGTCCTTTCAGTACAGAAATGAGAACGCCAAGCACATGGAAATGAAATCAGTGAAGTGGCAGCTGTGACTTATGGTACATTTGAAATCTCAGAAGCATGGTTTGTGGTGTTAACCTGTGGCTAGTGCAAGCCAAGTTCTGTCTCATGGTAGAACTGAGGCATTGTGATTAATGTGTACTAGAAAGCTGAATGCAATAAAATGCATGTGCAATAACTTTCTAAAAGTTAATTCTTGATTCCTTTTTTGGTTTAATTACTCCAGTGATTAAGTTTGGTTCAGATATCTGCGGGTAAGTGTTTCATCTAGATGTAAGGTATTTGTTTTGTAGATAAGAAATTATTTCAAGGATCCTATGTTACACTTGGGCAGTAAAAATGTAGGTGTGTCTGCCCAAGAGAATCAGTTTGACTGTGAGCAAAAGCAAGCTTTGGCCCCAGGGAAATGCAAAAGGATGAGATGCTTCTGACTGAGTTATCTGAAGCTAATGTGCAATGACATGGGCTGCATGGTCATCCAGAACAAAAATATCAGCTTAGGGCTACACCAGGACAGCAGAGATGGCAGTGTCAGTTCTGATTCCAATTAAGTCCTTGTAAAGATTGTTGCAGATAAAGCTTTCTGCTTGACTGTTAAGGTCTCTATTTTTTATATATGGCAAGGATGTAGTTTATATTGAGGAAAATAGAACTTTGTTCTTCACATTTGATGCCAATTACTACACGATTGGCATTAATATTGTAAACAACACTTACAATGCTAGCTTAATCAGATAGAATATTGTACTAGACCTATTTTCACTGGGATATGTTGGTCCAGGGAACCATTTGTTCTTAACATGGTGTTATTACACACGTGCTTAAAAAGAGGTGGCAAGATGGCTTAGAATAAATATTTTAGAATCCATACTTAAGGTTTATGGACGCTTAAGTACAGAGGCCAGCAATTATAGAAGTTTGCGGATTTTTCAAATATTTGGAAGCAGAGGCAAGAGAAAAATAACTGCTTCTTCAGGGTCTTTCAAAGTGCCTTGTAGGTGCACATCCCTTTCATTTGATTACATTACCTACACATTTTGCATTGAGCATCTATACTTGAGTGTAAAATCTACCACATGAAGCTGTCCTACAGAGCTTACAACTGAACCAGTGTTTGTATGTGATGCAATTGTTTATGCACTCAAAATGAAAGAAGTTGATAGCCTGACATTACCACCTCTGCCTGCTGATAGAATGTTATGGTTACATGTTGATGACTACTTTAGATTATGTGTATTTTACCTTGTGATGCTGTAGAACAGCTTCTCTGTTCAGATGTTTGCCTGAACATTTTTGGAGGGTTAAAAGTGTGGGGAGATGTGGACACATATAAGCCCCAGCCCCAATGTCCTCATGTAACCAGCAGCGTCACAAACCTTTGAGTTGAGCATGCAAAAGTCTAAAGAGAGGCTAGTCACCTTATTCATCTGAATATTACTATTAATAGTTAATTGCAGCTGACATTTGACAACAATGAGAGCCATAGGCATCTTACAATAAATATGAATTGTAATGAGATGTATGTAATAGTGGAGCAGCAAGTTCCTCCTTGATATGGGAGCATGCTTCCCCACTTATATGGTACTGTAGTGAAGGAACTTAAAAGCACACATTGGGTCTCAGCCCCTCAAAACAGCATTGATATTGCTAAGGAACTTAGGTTTTGCTGTTACCGGTTTGAGGAAAAGGTGGGATATAAAGAAATAGTCCAGAGTCCTCTTTCCTGTAGTGGGAAGCCTAAGCCTACAAGTTAGATATAAAGGTTAATAGCCCTCTGCTGTTGTTGCTCCCTATCAGCTGACATTCAATGACATATTGCTCCCAAAGTTGGAGAGTGCATGTAGCTATTGTGACCAAAAGGCATTAATAGGCTTTTCCTCCATGAATCTCCTTCTAAAGACATTTACTAGTAGACATCATCACCAGGTGTTATAACAGTGAGTTCCAAAAAGTATGCAGTGGTTTATTGTGGCTGAGTGGTGGGGCTAGTACAAGTTGCTAGGTAATTTCAGCTTGCTGTGACAACTGCTAAACAAATCTGATGTGGGAACCTAGCTCTTTCCCTTGTTGTCTTCTTTACAAGCCAAAAAATTAACACTGAAACAAATCCTGGACTATTACTGTGGCTTGTCAGATGATAGACCTGCCAGATAATCTGCACATCAGAATAGTCTGTACATCATTTAGTCATTTGTGCTACAAGAGTGATTCACCAGAGTAAATAATGGCATGGTGGTTGCTCAACTTGTAGTGCAGGAATGAGTAAAATGTGGGTGGCATGTACCACCTGGGACCCTCAGTTTGGCCCCTTCAGACTCTCTCTGCTGCATCCCCCAATTGCAAGTCACACCCTAGAATGCTCTAGGGCCCAATTTGCTATTTAAACATAACCCCCATCACCTTGTTTTGGCACTTTAAAAGTTAAAAAACAAGCTGGAAGTGGCTGGCCAAAATTTTGGTGTGTGTGTGTGTGTGTGTGTGTGTGTTGCAACACTTACAGACTGGATGATTACAATATATACCCCCTCCCAAACTGTTGAAAATTTTCAACCCCTGTGTACTCCTTTCATACATCCAGATAATTCAAATTCATCAGCTTATAAATATCCTGCAAAATTTTACTTGTGAGGTATTATCTGTGTTTGATTTTATTTTTTCCTGCTTTTACGGGTTGTGAGCAGTATCCCTGAAGCTCCCGCCTGAGTCTTAGTGGCTTCCACAATTTCTGTAGGCATTGGCCACACCCTTCCAAACAGACCTTTAGCGCTATGAGGATTTTAGAGTTTCAGCTTTCATCTTATAAGGGAACTCTGCCAAATTCTGCATTGTGGCTTTTCTGTGCCTGTGCAGAATAATAGCATATGTGAAACTCTGCTAGCATTGCAAATCTGTATATGTGCTGACTCTCTGTCAAAGAAATGCAACCCCCCACCCCCCGTCAAACACTTGTTTCCTTCTATTGACTCTCTCAGATTTCTTTGATTATGAAGTGATCTTATCTTCTATTTTGTGGGATGTCAGTAGGTATACTTTCCCACCTGTCATCACACTAATCCTGAGTACTACTTCAGAGAGTGAACGATGTAGATATGAAATCTGTTCTAGTGTAGCCAGGGGATAAAAGCTCTTGCTTTTCCACCCACAGGTCCTGGTTTATTTTCCTCATGAGAGGTATCTTGCTAATCTCTGAGCTTAATAGTACACTGCACACATTCCACTACTAGTAATCTGCTATTTTGGTTGGTTTTTAAAAAGACACTGCTAGGCAGATGCTTTCAGGTTGTGGAAGATAAGATTCTTATCTTTGGTCTGATTCTTGAAGAATGATAAAGATACACAGAAATCTGTCAATGGAAATAAATAGAATAACGCAGAGTCTTTGGTTACTCAGCACAGAACTTGGGGCCTTTACAGACTGCCAGAAATAATCCAGTTTGAGACCACTTTAACTTTCCTGGCTCAGTGCTAGGGAATCATGGGAATTGTAGTTTTTTTCTGAGACATTGAGCCTTCTCTGTCAGAGAGCTCTGGTGCCACAATAAACTACAGTTCCCAGGATTCCCTAGCACTCAGCCAGGGCAGTTAAAGTGGTCTCAAGCTGGATTATTTCCGGCAGTCTGTACAAGCCCATGATTTCCTTCTTTTAGCTGAAGAGTTTTATGACATTTTTTGAACCATACAGATAAAGCAATGTTCAAATAAAAAGGAAGAGTTAGGAAGGGGGGAATTAGATTAAGGTGACTGGGCAGTGGAATTACCGAATTTAATTTAAAAGCTAGAAGCATGTAATTACTGGATGAGTTTAGTCACACCCTTTCCACCCTCTAGGTTCCTTCCTTCTTTCCTTCCCGGGATGTAGCCCCATGAATAGGACTGAAGATGGAGGTAGGAGCTTCTTGCCTAGGTTAGAATGAATTTTTCTGCGGCAGGGTTTGCAATTCATGCGCATTAGCTTAGCTAGGTTGCCCTTTCTTTTTTCCTTCTGTACAGCTGCTGTTTGGGCTGTGGTGGCAGTGAGTCTGCTTCTGAAGGTTTCCCTCTCCTTATCCTAGATGTTCATTTCTGGTTTCCAGCACAACCTCTCAAAATATCTTTTCCAGTTTATTGAGACATAGACCCCAAAACTTCCTTTTCGGGACTGATAATAGCAGTGTGTGGAAATCATCTTCAGATGCGCCTCATTTTTAACAACCAAGACAAATTAGCTTTAAAGAACAGTGTGTGAAGTTCCCTCTGTATGCTCTATGTGTGCGTATTTTGTTAGAGAGGTGGTACGGTTTTGCACAATCAGTTCTGCTGCTTAAGTGCTTGCCGTACACTGGTGTATTGTAGTTATTTGTGTTTGTTTTGGCAGGCTCTGTGTGCACATGTGCACATATGTGCAAATACAGAGTGATCTAGTTATTGTATGTTACATTGGTTCTACCTGCTATTATTTACAAGGAAAGGGGGAAAAAATCAGTAAAATAAAGCTATGAATGAGCACCAATTCAGACTCTGGTGGATTAAATCAGCCAGCTAATTCTGGCCGTACATACATTATGTTTTCACAAGAATAAAAAGGAACAATAAAGGAGAATGAAGTGTGATGTAGTGCCCAGTGTCTCAGACCAGGAGACAGGAGACTTCTTAGCCATGAAACACATAGGCACTGGAAGAAGTTGGGATAAATCAGTAGTAAAAATAGAAACCGTTCTGTCCTGATTGTACCTAGCTAGTGTCCCTTGAGAGTGGGGACTCATTGCTTCTAATAAAAGATGCTATGTTTTGTTTCAAACCATACAGACAAAAATCTTAGATGCTTCCAGCATGTATGTTGCCCCTTTTACATTTATATATTATTATTATTATTATTATTATTATTATTATTATTATTTACACAATCAACTGTTTGTACTGAGTGCTGCAGAAGTAGTGAAATATTACTTGGGTACAGTTTTTCACCCCCTGCCGTATCTTGACAGTTAAACAGAAAGGACACTTTCAGATGAATGCACATAAAAATGCATATTAGGTGTCATCAAATGGATGGTTTTGTATTAAACAGATAAAAGCAAGAGGGGCAGATAAATAGAAATGGAGGCCTAGGACAATATAGAACTGAAAACAAGTGGAAAAAGCAAACAAGAGGCATTGTCTTGAAGAGTTGCACAGGCAAACATTTCAAGGGGAGCCATTTACTGCTAAACATGAATACTACTGGGGTAAATCAACAGAATTGTGAGACTGCAGAACTCTGTTTTAAAATGGAAAGCAGGTTAAAGATAAATGAGATAGAGGAGAGCCTCCAACAGAAGCTTCATAACAGACCTATTAAGACGCATTTTATTGGTCTCTATTCGATTTCAGGGAACGTTGTGCCTGTGGGTCATGTATAAATTTAAAAGCCTCTTTTAAATATATATTTAAAAGGAAATCTTGGATACCTTTCTAGTATAGTGAAAGTTATCTCTTAATTAAAGTTTTCCTTTCTGTATAGGTTTGCTTGGGAGAATGCATATATTATATTCAGCTCTCTATGGGAAAATGAAAGGCAGCAAAAAGGAGCTCTGCTGATATCACTCTAAGCATGTCTAATGAATTGTGTTTCTGTGTTCTCTGGATCAGTCTGTAGAGTGCCCTCAGTGAGGGCTAAGTCTTCTGTAAAATGCTCCTTAAGATTATTGTTGCAAGTGTAGAGCTGCTGGATGAGTGTTTTGTTGATGGGGGAATGCTAATAAGGCAGTTGCTTTTCAGCCAGTACAGCTGCTGGGGATTTCTTGCTATTGCTCAAATAGTGGTGATGGACAACTGTTCTGTCTTTGGTGTAAAACACTTTTCTTAGGGACATGGCTTGTCAAATACTTAGTTGACAACTCTTAACTATGCCATTGTACAAACAAGCTTGGAGGGGGGAAAAAATACAGCCTTTGACCAAGAAGATCAGCAACAATGTAGACATATTTGAGCACAAACCTAAAAGAACAAAATGTTGCTTTTTCACACTTGTTGGAGATTAAAAACTAACCAAATAGTTAAATTTCTTACATTTTAAAGTAATGTGCATTTTAGTACTGATGACCTGATAGTGAAGTACTTCCTTCCCTCTCAACTTTCTTACGAAGCATTGTGAGGACTGTTGTGATGGTAACCCCATTTATCCACTAAGGAATTCAAACTCAGATTTGACAGAGGCATCAGAGACAACATAACAACAGACAATCACTTAATTAATCACTTAAGCATTGTGCTTAATTAAATATTTAATGGGCTTAATGCAGTTTTTCCGGAATCAATGTACGATTGTGCTCCTTTTCTACTGTTTTGCATGTCACTTTCCAAGCCACATTGACACTTCTGCATTTCTCACTAAATGAGTAATTTTAATCAAAAATAAAATGAAAGGTCCAGTACATGTCTATGCTAAATTAATTTTCCGATATATTTAACACAGGTATTGGCATCAAGTTGTTTTTTTTTTTTTAAAAAAAATAGATCTATTTTACCAGGAAGAAACCTAGTAGTTGCCTGGCTAAAGGAGAAGGATATGTTCTAGCTGGACCAAAATGATACCGTATTTAAAGAAGTCTCCTGTTATTTCAAGGATACAATCCCCACCCCCGAATATTCTAACTTTTTCCTGTTTTTGCAGTGGTGGAAGAAGGACTTTGGGAGAATGGGCTTTCCTATGAATGCAGGACTCTACTTTTCAAGGCAATCCATAACCTGCTGGAAAGGTAAGAGCTCAAATGGTGCTGTATATAGTGATTTATATTTGCAGGGGTCTATTGATTTGTTTTTGGTTTACCTCCCACTAATTTCCTCCCCTCGTTCAAGCCTTCTGGTTTGTACAGAGGACTTGTTTTGAGGATGTGGAAGAGGAAGTATCTTCTCATTGCATGGAGATATGGGAAAGGTAAGAGGCAACAGGAAAGCTTTCAAACCTTAGTATGTTATGAGAGAAGATCTCTCCAAAGTCCTCTTAGATTACTGAGACTTTGGAAGAGGGGATTTTTGTGGTGTATGAGTGTGTTAGTCATTATTGGAGACTTTAGAATAGTTTTTGTGGAGCCATTTTTAGGGAAACATCACTGGACTCCCACTTGTCTAACCCAGTAGACAACTTTCCCCACAGATCAATGTTGTATGTTGTGTTCACAAAGAACTTAAAATCTACAATTGTGGTGTGGTAGGGACAACAGCAGAAGGAGAGATGAAGACATAGTTAAAGTCAGTGATCTCACTGTACTGAGTTACGAAGTGAAGAATAGTATGTCTGTACAAATGAGTTCTTTGAAGAAACATTATCCTATACTGGGTGCTGTCTTGGGGATGATAATATTCTGTGATAGTGACTTGTATTACTTTCCTGAGTGTTATCTAACTGCTTCACTATCTTGGTTGTGGGGAGGGAAGAAGGAATATCTTTTGTAGGCCTTTTATATAATGAAAATAGCAGAACGTTGTTGTTGTTGTTAACTGCCTTCAAGTCGACTTTGACTCATAGTGACCCAATAAGTGAGACACCTCCAAGACTCCCTGTTCTCAGCTGCTCTGTTCAGGACCTGCAGGCTCAGGACCATGACCTCCTTGATTGAGTCTATCCATCTAGTCTGTGGCCTTCCTCTCTTTCTTCTCCCTTTTCAAACATTATCGTTTCTTCTAGTGAGCTGTGCCTTCTCATTATGTGGCTGAAGTATGACAGCCTCAGTTTAGTCATCTTGGCTTCCAGGGAGAGTTCAGGCTTAATCTGTTTTAGGACCATTTGTTTTGAGTTTTTGGCTGTCCACGGGACTTTCTTTCTTTCTTTCTTTTGGTCATTCATTCTTTCTTTCTCCTGATTGCCATTTTTGTAATAATAATAATATAATAATAAAATTTATTTGTATCCTGCCCTTTGGGAAACCCAATCTGGGCGGCTCACAACAGTAACAAGCAGCTGTTTACAAACCTAATGGAAAAGCAGCAGTATTTATATTATGTGAGTAGAAGAACTGGAAGGTTTCAAGCATCGCAGAGGAATTAATTTTAAAAGAATAGTATAAAATAGTCTAGGCTGCTGTTCCTATCCTTGTAGTTCGGAAAGATCAGCTGTATGCTATTCTCTTGTAGACACTCCTTTTATTTCTTTGCTACTTGCAAAAGGGATATGGGATAGAAACCACAAAAGGCATGAGCAAACACAGACCTAATATAATTAGGCTATAAAGGCTCTTTACAGGCTTTAACTGTTAAGAACTTTGTCTTCAAATTCTAATAACCAGACAAATATTATTGAAGGCCTGAAATCCTTCTGGAATTCTTCTTGAGCTTCTTAAACTCTGCTACTTAATTGCTCATACCATTTTGCCTCAAGTCATGTAAAGAGACAATAGTTGGGGTCGAATGTGCTAAATATAAAGAGATTAAAAGTAATATATTGATCTTTGTATTAAATGATTCGAACAAAGGTAATATTTCGAAACAACAGACACACTATAAAATGTATATTCCCAAAGAGAAAAATAAATCAATTTGAAGCAAAATGGGTTTATTGTTTTCTTAACTGCCTTCAAGTCAACCCTGACTCATGGTGAATGAGATACCTCCAAGATACCATATCCTCTACAGCTCTGATCAGGTCTTGCAGACTGATCATGTTCTCATTGATTAAGTTTATTAATCTGGTATGCATTCTTCCTCTCTTCCTACTGCCTTCCACCTTTCCAAGCATTATTGTCTTTTCTAGTGAGTCATGCCTTCTCATGATGTGGCTGACTATAACAGCTTTAGTTTTGTCATCTTGGCTTCCAGGGAGACTTCAGGCTTGATTTGTTTCAGAACCCATTGGTTTGTCTCTTTAGCCATCCACGGTATCTGCAGAACTCTTCTCCAGCACCACATAAAAATATGCATAAACAACAACAAAACTATAAATCTGACTAAACTACAAAACAAAACAGACAATACTTAGATTTACACTTACACCTACTTCCCATCCCCTAAATGATGGATATATTCCACTATTACTATTACTATACTTTCTTTATATGATGATATAGTTATGCTTCTATGACATACGAACTGTTTATTGTACGAAACCTAAAATCGATGTATATATATCCCAGTGAGATTGCAAAAAAGTAATAAAAAGTTCCCAAACTTTCTTAAAGTCATTCAAAGATTTCTCCTTAATCAACACTGTCAATTTATTCATTTCATTGTGTTTTTACATTGTTATTGCTCATTGTGTATTTAATTGTTGATGTTAATTGCCTTCAAATTGACTTCAACCTATGACAACCCTAAGAATGAGAGACCTCCAAGTCACCCTATTGTCAACAGTCCTGCTCAGGTCTTGCAGACACAATGGTTCCAATTGGGAACCATTCTATTTCTCCATAGTCTATTCTAATGGTAGCCTCTTGTCCTGAGTACATCAGGACAATAAACTATAGTGGCATACCCAATTCTTTTTAGAGCAGTCCATAGCTTTTCATGATCTATGTAGTCAAAGGCTTTGCTATAGTCTATAAAACACATGCTGATTTTCTTCTGGAATTCTCTTGTGCACTCTATTATCCAACCTATGTTTGCAATGCAGTCTCTAGTGCCTCTTGCTTTAGTGAAATTAGCTTGTATCTCTGGAATTTCTTGCTCCATATATGCTATAATGTCTTTGCTGTATAATTTTGAGCATGATTTTGTTTGCATGGGAAATTAATGCAGTGGCTCTGTAGTTACTGCAGTCTTTTGTCTCTCCTTTTTGGGGGATAGGGATGTATATTGGTAGCTTCCAATCTGTGGGCCATTATTTTGTTTTCCATGTTAGTTGGCAGATTTTAGTTAGGACAATCAGTTAGTTGGTCTGTCTTTGTCGATTGCTGCAGTTCTATCGGTATGCTATCTGTTCCTGGTGATTTATTCCTCCCAACTGTTCTGAATGCAGCTTTCCAAAATTTGGGGTTCATTTTTGTATGATTCTTCCCATGTGTCATTCATCCTTTCATCTATTTTATATATCTCTTCTGTGTATTCTTCCTATTGTCTTTTTATTTTATCTTGGTCTGCTGATTGTGGAGCATCTCCACCTTGGTTTAAACTTCCCTTTGATTTCATAGATCTTGTCGAAGAGGTCTCTTGTTCTTCCTTTTTTGCTGTCAGCTTCTATTTCTCTGCAGTGATTATTATCGCAGTTCTTTATCCTTGTGCATTAATCATTGAACAGTTGAATTCATGGTTCTGACACTACTCCTGCCTTCCCTGGCCTTTTTTTCTTTTTCTTTTTTGATTCTTGTCTGTTCTTACTGTTTGAAGTGTGTCTGTTATCCGTAGATTCTTCTCTTTCTTTTTGGCTATAGATAGTGTCTTTCTATCTGATTTATTTTTTGAGTATGTCCCTGGCTTCTGTCCATAGTTCATATGGTTCTCAGTCACTTAGGTTAAATAGTGCAAATCAGAAGGGTCATTTCTGATCTTCACAAAATGTTAGTGCTCATTCTCTCTCTCTCCCCCCCACCTTTTATTCTTTTTCTTGGTTTTTCTCTCTATCTACCTCGGTTTTCATTCAGCCTTTCCCTCTGCTCATTCTCATTCCCCCCACATATCAGGCAGAAGCTCTCTCTTTTTGAATTGCTTAAATAGTTTAGGGGCATTACAAAGGCAATCACTACATGGAGTTTCCTAGAAGTTCTGTAGGAGAAATGGATCTTCCAATCTTACTTCCAGCTTTGTTTCTAGTTAGGGAAGGCCTGGCACCCAGTGGTTTAAAATATTACTGCAGACTGCAAAAATATTTTGATTATGGGCAGGAATAAGTGAAGACTTCTATAATTACTCTTCATCTTTTTTAGCCCAGAAAGGGCTTTATCCCACCAGAAGGGAACTGCTTTGTCAATATCAACAGCAAATAATAAAATAAAGGCACATTACTATGCTTGTTAAAAATAAGTAAAATCTGTTTTTCTGAAACATTTTGCATCAATGAGGGCTGTAATCTTGGACAAGTTTGGCTTGGAAACAAATCCCCTTGAGGATGACTACATCTCGGTTTCAACTTGATCCATTAAGTATTAGAGTATTGGAAGTGGATAGGAACCAGTTATTTTAAGTAGCTCCACAGTGAGAAAGTTTGGGGGCAGGATGTAGGAAAGCAAATGCACTAGGTTGCTATCATTATTGCAAATGAGCAGAACAGGCAAGGATGTGAAGAGCTTGGCATGTGAAATGTACAGTAGAAGCTTGGTACAGTGGAGAAGATGGGCTTAATATTTTCAGCACTTATTAAGTAATTATGATTTGTGTGTGTGTGTGTGTATGTGTCCTTTTTTTTAAAGATGCCTAATGGAAAAGAACTTTGTAAGGATTGGGAAATGGTTCATCCGGCCATATGAGAAAAATGAAAAGCCCATTAACAAAAGGTAAGGATCCCATGTGCCTTGACATAAGCTGCCAGTATTGATAGCACAATTCTGATTCTTAAATTATTATGGCATATTTTCTGTTCATTTGTTGTATCATATAATCTGTTCCATTCTGTACATGTCCTCATGGGTATGCACAAATCCCCTCTTTTGTGTAGACAATGCATGATGTGACACTTAACAAAGTCCTATGAGTGAGGTCAATGTTATTAATTCCCACCTCCCTGAAATCTGTTCTCCTTTAGAAACCTCCTTTAGAATGAGAGAACAATGTGGCCCCAGGACCACAAAAACGGGAATTGATTTCTTTTCCTTCTCTTGGTGTTAGTTATGTCCCCCCATCTATTATATATCCCTGTGCTTGTTGATACTTCCATGGATGGTGCAATAGCTGTTCCTTTTGCTCCTGTCTAACACAAGTGGCCCTAAATACCCTGAAGATCTCGACTGATTTTGAAAGCTAAGCAGGGTCAGCCCGAGTTATTACTTGGATGGGAAAAAGTCTAGAAATACTGGGTGCGGTAGGCTAGATTTCAGAGAAAGGCAATGGCAAACTACCTTAGTATTCCTTGCCTAGGAAAACTGTATGATGTTCACAAGGTCACCATAAGTCAACGAGTGACATGAAGGCACATACATACATGCAACCCAAGTGGGTAAGTTTAGTAGAGATCCTCCTTTATAGAGAGACATACCAGACTCCAGAATTTTGTGTGGATGTATTTTAGACATTTTAGAACCTAGTTGAAGTAGACTGTATGAAGAATCCAGTGAAAGATACATTCTACTTTCCTCAGTTGTTTTTATTCAGGCAGCCCTAACTATCACTGAGATGCTGAATTACAGGCTTTGTGCTGTTCCTACTAGGAGAAAAATAGATTCGTTTTATGAACCGTGTCCACAGTGTGTGAGATTTATTTTTGAGCTTTGGGGAAGAAATGACTTAAGAATTTGGTGTGCCAACTTTCCTTCACTATGGAGTTTTTAGAGGCAAGGACAACACTTACTCTTTTCCTAGTACAATTGTACCAAGTCTTATGCTTGGTTTGAGGGTTAATACATACAGGTAATACCAAGATGATTTTGATTCCAGTTAGAGAAGCAATCAAATGTTTGATTTGGAGAGAAGAAGCAATCAAATTTATGAATTTGGTTGGTTGCAGTATTTCTCATTGTGATAGTATGTATTGAGTTTCAAAGAGCAAGTGGATTGTTGCTGTTTTTAAGAGTTCAGGTCAACCTCTCATAGTCAACATGTCAGGGTTTCCTGTGTGCATGAGTTTCATTAGGGTACGCAGAACACACTGACAAAATTGTTTAGTGTTTGTTTTAATTATAGATGCATGTTTCGGTGTTCTAGTTGCAACAGTAATACACACAATGCATAATTCACAAGTTGACTGTGAAGAACATGCTTCTCTCTTTGTCAGCGTTATATAGAACTGCTTTAGTTGTCTTGACAAGAATGTCTCTGTTTACTCAAACATGTGAAGCATCTGAATGTTGGTGATCATAAGAGGAGGACTGGTTGCAGGCTCTGTTGTCCAGCTACTGAAGTTCTAGGAATGTTTACGCTCCTTTCCTCATTAGACACTCAAAGCTGGCAGAGTATGTAAAGGATAAGCACAATATCCCGATGTGCTGTTAATTAGATTTGTCAGGAGTCCCAGTTGTGCATCCTGCCACACTGTGTTGTCACTTACTATATCCATAATGAATTGTCTTAAGGGCATCAGTAAATATTGAGAAGCTCCTTTTTAGTTTCTGAATGGCTATTCTAATATGGTTGCTCCTGCATGGCAACCTGAATTGTACGTCAGGGGAAAAAAGTTTGCTTTGAGAATAAGCTTCTTCTCTTAAAAGTATAAAATGATGGTCTGAATCCCATTAGTAGTCTCAACTAATGTAAATCATTGACTCAATTGTTAAATAGTGACTCAACACTTACATAAATCCCATTGATTCAGTGGGTTTACTCTAGTTGAGACTAACAATAGGATTAGAGCCAAAATACTGTAAAAGTCTACTCTGGAACAAGCTTCAGAGCAAGGATATTACCCCTTTAGTTCACTTTGGCTGCATCTGCACTGCAGAAATAACCCAGTTTGACCCCACTTTAACTGCCATGGCTCAATGCTATGGAATTCTGGGAATTTTAGTTTGTTGTGGCACCAGAGCTCCCTGCTACCATTTCATGCTTTACATTGAGCCTCTATTGTTATGGCTTGACCTGCATGTTTGTGACATTATTCTCCAGATCCTCAGATGACACCCCCCAGTGGCTTCATGGAGGGTAGTGAAAAGAATGAATAAAGCCTTTCAAGTTGTGCCCTCCTTCCTATCGTAGGAAGCTTTATCACATTTGACGCCAGCTTTATCACATTTTTGATGCCAGGTTGAGATATTTCTCTACTTCTAGGCATTTTAATCAATGTGATTGGCTGATTTTTAAATATTTACCATTGGTCAACTGGCTGGCCCTCTAATTTGTTCTTGGATGGAAGAGGTGTTGTATATTACATATTGTTATGGCTTTGTATATTTTGGCTAGAATTAATAGTGTTTTACACATGCGTAATGTCCCCTATGGATGTGGTTCTACATTTTTGTCTAGTACGGAATGTCTGCATTCAGTTCAAGTTTGTGAAAGTGGAGTTAGGCATTCTGGGGCATTGTGCATGCAGATGCATGTGTGGATGCTCATTCAGTTGCACATTTGAGTGTACTTTAAGTTGTGCAACATTGCCATTTAACAGAAGAGGTGCATAGCACAATGAATGCATAACTCCACATGTGGAGATGGACACTCAGTCCTGATGTAGAATGTAAACCTTTTTCTTTGCAGTGACTTGAATCTTCTTTTAAGGGAAAAAAATAATAATCAAGAAATGCAGCTGCAGCAGCAGCAATTCACTATAATTCACAATTTACAACCAACCATGTTTGTAAACTTTGTTAATCTGATTGGTGTGATGTCTGAATTGATCCATTACTATGGCTGATCACCATGGAGAAAGGCCTTGGAACTGTGCCCCTGGCTCAGGACTGAGATCTGCCAGCGAGGGGGGAATTTAATGATTTTACCCAAACCTGTCCTGGTGTATGATTTCAACCCTTAATCTGTTTTAATTATTTAATATGTTTTGAGACTAAATGATTTCTTACTGTTTAAAATTGTTTTATATTGTTCTAAATAGTTTTAAATTGATTTTATTTGTCTTCCATCCTGAGACATAGGGTGGGATATAAATATTGAAATAAATAAATACTCGGTCACACAGGTTCTCATATGCCAGTGAGGGATAATTTCTTTACCTTGTACTGTCAGAGTGCTTATTATAACAAGACGAAGGGCTGTAGTTTTATGGTGACACAGCATGGGTTTTTTTGTTGCAGAAAGTTCCAAATTCAGTCTTCCAGGGAGGGCTGTGAAAGACCCCTGTCTAAAGGGCTGACCTAGTCTTGGTCCACTGCAGATACCTAAACAGTTATGCTTGGAGTCCTGCAAAAGATAACGGAAAACGATAGATAGGGTGATTCCTGCTCCCACAGAGTAGCTTCTGACATGTTAGTGCAGTTGTCCATGGTATACTGAGCAGTCAGCTCACTTACTTAGAGAACCATTTGAGCGTGTAATAAAACTCAGCCATGTCCTGATTACCATTAAATCATGTGAGTTGTAGAAAATGCAAACTCTGGCAAGTTAATTGCCTGATCTGAAGGAAGCCATTGCTAAAGAAGAGGTGAATTACAACATCATTTGAAGGTTTTTACTGCTTTGGCTGCTTTGATTTACACATTCAAGGGAACAACACTACACCATGTAGAAGTTGCTGGTGCTTCGTATTAAATATTAATTGCTAAGAGTGTCAAAGAAAGAGAACCTCAATCAGTGTTGCCTGTCTCAAGATAAGTAAGATCATAGGTACCATCTTTCTTTATAGCAATAGCAGAGATACAAAAGCCTGAGAAAATTTGTTTCCACTTCCTTGTGGAAACACTACCACCAACTACCACCAACAGGAGAAAGATAAGATTCTTGTTGGAAGTGTTTCTACTGGTATCATGATAAATCAACATTCTGAGCTAGCTGAAATTTCTGAAACTCTTTCAAAGCTTCTGCCATGTAGAAAGTGATCATAGCTAATTTTTCAGCCTAAACTGAGAAAAGTCACTCTGGTGACTGGTAAACAAGAATACTGTCAGTGCTAAACATGCTTTTACAGGGGACAGCACTCATTAATGATCTTTGTATTAGATGTGTGATTGATTTATTATTACACAGAATGTCTAATTCATGCTTTCAGGCCCTTGCATAAGGGCTATTTCTTTAAACAGCATAACATTACTATGGATCTAGGGCTGAATTCAATTTTAGGTCTAAATGGAACAGAACCATTGAAATGAATGGGGTTTGTTTACTACTTATGTACGTTCCATCTGTTTCAGTAAGTCTATGGATTTTGGAACTAAAATCAGTTTTAGCCCCTCTAAATTTGGTTTCTGAGCTTTTCCACTTACATGGGCACATCCCCTGGTTACCTACACAGTCTTTGTGTTGTAATCATGTTCTCGTAGTACAGCCTTTTAAAAGGCTCTGTTGAATCTAGGAGATGAGAAAATCTACTCATGTGGATTTCTGGCAAACTGGCAGTGGAGCAGCTGTCGCTCTTTGTTCCACTTTGCTTTCTCTGTATACTGGCCTGTGGCACTTGTGCTCATTCTTCCTCTCTCAGGGGTATTGTCAACTCTAAATTAATGTATCTAACTATATGCTGCTTCTCCAGGGAAGGAAGCCTAATGACAAACCACTTTTGGTGTATATTTTTTGCCAACTGTGCTGACTTTTTCTTATTAGTATGATTAGAATGATTTCCAATTCCTAGGCACTGAGGTTGACTGTTGTTGTTGGTGTTACTAAAGTGTCAGACCTTCACAGGGTTGGTTTTTCTTTCTCTTTCTTACACGAGCACTAAATTTTAAGCTGCTGTGCCACCAGCTTTATCCTTTTGAACAAAGCTTTTAACTTGATTGGATATTCATGTACCAGAATGGCAGTCTGTATGCTGTCTAGATATGGGTGCAAATAGGATTAAAGCACTGCACCCACCCCTCAACCATCAGAGGAGAAAATTACTTCTGTGACACCTTGTTTGGACTTGTGCTTCATAATCCACTTGTAATTTACAGTGACCTTGCCTAAGAGTTTATTACACTGAAACAAGTGTAGACATTGTAAAAATAGCAGGCTTTGTTCTGTGGTTCCAGATGTCAGGAATTCTCGCACTGACACTACCAATAATACATTGTGGTATGAAATAATTCATGGGTTCTGGAATGGAAATTAAATGGCCGTTAAAGATGTTAATCTGACTGATCATTAAAAATATGAAGGAGAACAAATTGTACCGGTCTCATTAGACATTTGCTTATGTGCTTTGTGCAGGAAGTTTTGTTCCCAGATGTTCTTTTTTACATTGTAAAAAACATTGTATTGGTGTTTTATGTTTGCACTGTATAATGTAAAATGTAGAATTTTGAGCATGACTTTACTTGCATGAGAGATTCATGGAATGGTCCTGTGGTTATCTTATTCTTATCTTATTCTTTTGTGTGCAGCTGCAGTACTCTTCCCATTTGGGTAAATGGGTGCATTTCCTTTGTAGGGCAAAGTATAGCTTGCCTGCAGGGTGGCTAGGAAATGTTGCTTTTAAAAAATGACGAAACCTGAGCTACAGTTTCAATCCAGATCTTGCTTCTGGATGCTATTGCATTTAAAAAAAAACAACATTCAGTTTGTGAATCTGCATGACTTCAGCTTCATTCTTTGAATGAAGAGCTTTGCAGAAATGTGCCAGACCCTAACAGTACCTTGAGTCAAGCAGAGAGATACAATACTCTGGTGTTAAGTTCTTTGAATATGTCAAACATTTCCTTCTTTCCTGTAACAGAAGGCAGAAAAGTCTGTGCATAACTGCATTGTTTTGAGGGCTTTTTGATAGATATTTAGGAAATGGAAGCAGTAGTAACTTTATTTCTTTGTATGCATGCCACACATTGCGGAGTGTGTGGAACTTGTCATTAATTGAAAAGGACAAAATGCCAGCACTCAGACGTTGCCCGCGAATTGTAAATATAGTTGCACTTCCCAGACATGAAGAGACTGTAGTATTTCAACTATTTCTTCCTCTGGAGACACACACATTCAAGACAAAAGGAGTCTGTTTGCTTTGTTCTTGTGTACCATAAATGCCACAGTAACTTAAACATTTGACTTTTAATGTCAAGAAGAACACAAGTCTCTCTTTATTTTTCTCCCCTTTGAATATAGAACTGTTGTGATTGTAGCACTCTTCATTTTTCAACCAGCAATTATTCATAGTGTGACATTGAGACATTAGCTGTTGCCATGGGAACTGGCTCTAAGTAGCAAAGATACAGGCATGATGTCAGTAGAAGAGCATTGCCTCAAAGCAACTATGGATCCAGGTGTTTAAAAAATAAAATAAGATAAAATAAAATAAAATAAATGATATTAAAGTTGGGATCTACTTCCTGCTTCCCGTTTTTTCCCTTGCCTGAGTGAATATGGGTGATTCTTTAGGCTTTACCACTGTGTTAGCTTCATTTTATTCCCCCTGTTAAAGAAGAGCTTTGAGTTATTCTGGCATGATGGCGTTTTGAATATTTGGGAACTTTGGGAAATAATTGGGAGTATGGTGTCATGTGGAGAGTTGGACTTGGTTTGCTTGGATTCAGAGCTCATCTCTGAGGGATACGTGAATACTTGTCTGTAGGTGCACATAAATGTAAGCAGAGAGAAACATTAGCAGTGCATTGTCATTCACTTCAAGGACATAAATGTCTTTTTATGGTGTGTGTGTGAGAGAGAGAGGGAGAGAGAGAGAGAGAAATGGGGTAGTATCAAGCCTCTTGCCCCTCTACTATATAGACAGGCACCTTTAATTCTACTCCCACTACTTGCTTAGCTATACCAGTGCTCTCCTCAGGCTACATTTCCCTTTGGTTCTGTGGTTCTTTGGCGCCATACACAGGAATACCTCAGCTCACCTTTACCACCTTTTCTACCTGGGCATTTACAGTCATGATCTCTGTGTGTGCCTTCAAGTTGCCTATCAACCTGTAGCAACTCCCATGAATTTCATAGGGTTTTCTTAGGCAAGAACAACTCAGAGTTAATTTTGTCTGTTCCTTCCTCTATAATATAGCCTAGAGCAGCAGTTCCCAACCTGTGCTCCGTGGACCCCTTAGGGTTCTGTGAGTCAAAAAGGTTGGGAACCCCTGGCCTAGAAAACCTGGTACCTGCTGTATATCTTCTCTCCCAATGTATCACTTCTACCACAGATACATTGTCCCTCTATCTAAACTAAGGTTGATTTGATTTAAATAAAATCCATTTAAATAAATTGATTGACATTACTTTTAAATTTAATTTAAATTTTTCATTCTTTATATCACAGTTTAAATCAATAGTAAGGAAGATTCTATTTAATAATCAGCCCAAGAAATGAAAATCTAAGAAGACATGGAGCAGCATTAATAGTGAGGATAGATGTAGCAAAAGCAGGGAAAGGATATAATGCAAAGTCTGAGGGAAGAATATCAATAAGACTTCAAGGAAAACCAATCAGTATGACCATAGTCCAAGTTTATGCTCCAATTACAGAAGTAGAGGAACAAGAAATCAAATAATAATAATAATAATAATAATAATAATAATGCTACCACCTTATTGAAGCTAAGATGGTTTGAGTCTGGTCAATGCCTGAGTGGGAGACTACCTGGTAAATTTCTATCTGTTTTCTTGAGTTCTATGGTGGAAAAAAGATGAGAGATATATACAAAAGAGAGCAGTGCAGAATTTCCAGTTGGCATGTTTTTAAGATACTATAAAGAGGTTTCTCACATAATCCTATCAATTTATGTAGGCACTTGTAACATCCTGAAATGAGTTTTATTAGACTTGTTATACTTGATAGATCCTGTGAATATTTTCCAAGGCATCCTAGTCCAGGTACTCCAGTGCATACCTGTAGATCTTGCATGTACGAAAACATTCCTGTTCACTTAATGTCAGCTTTGCAGAAGTATTTACTACTGTTCATTGCTATAGGTGGTACAAAACCATTCTTTTGATTGAACTTAGATTCTTTTGTCCAAATGGTGCAATGAGTCAGAAGTGGAACAAAATACCCAGGGGATTTTGCAGTGTGTCCTCCACTGGAGGCTTTTCAGATCACTTTGCTGTTCTGTTAGAATTGCCTTTCCAAAGTGAGGAGGTGGCCATTACAATGCTTTTGGACTCTGCCATAAATCTAAATGTTCACTTCCTAGCGTGTTGCTAGGTATGGTGGTTATAAAAAGGAGCAGTGGCACGTTTAATTTTTTTGCCTGTCAGTCAGATAGTGCCAGTCAGTATCAGCGATCTGCAGTCAGAGGGTATGTGAATCTGTCTCAGTCAGAAATATGGCTACATTGCACTAATTTATACACTGACAGCTGTTAAGAGTTTAATTGCCAACTATAGTTAGATGTCACACTCCAGTCAGCTAAAGTGGCTTGTGATTCTTACCAATGTGAGGTTGGGGAGGTTAAGAGGATTGCACTGCAGCAGCTAATTGGATCACATTGACCTCAAAACTTCAGCTGTTGTGTAGATAGATTTTGCTGCCCCACTAATATTGACAGTGTTTTATTTCCAATAAAATTGTTTGAGCTGGGCGAGGTCCTGAGTCAGCAGCTTGCTCCATTCTGTGCCCAAACACTTAGTGTTCTGTCTAAAGCTGACCTTCTTTGGGTTCTACTTGAGCATTTCAGGCTCTTACAGAATACTTGTTGTTGTTGAAATCTCTGACTATGGCTTACAATAAATCAGCAAAGAATGCAAATTTGTATGAAACAGCGTTCTACTTATTTGGTGCTGTTGTGTAACTTCAAGGCATTTCCGACTTATGGTGACGCTAAGGTATTCCTACCATAGGATTTTCATGGCACGACTTGTTCAGAGGGGGGTTGCCTTTGCCTTGCCGTGGGGTTGAGAGAGTGTGACTTGCCCACTGGTCACCTAGTGGCTTTCCATGGCTGGGCACAGATTCGATCCCTGTCCTCCAGAGTCATAGTCTCACACTCACCTTAAATAAATTGGCATCCATTTAAGATATATACTGTTAGAACCCTGTTATGGTTCTGGTTCTGGCTCAAAAACTTATGGTTTGTTAGTTGTTCATGCTTACATTTCTTTGCAGTTTATTTTTATGTGTGGAAATACAGGCATTTCCTTTTATGCTATGTTTTTAACATTCCTATTGTTTTAGGAGATTATTTGTATTGTAGTAACAAGGGAGTAAACAAGATAGTGGCCCTTATCCAAGAGAAGTTCCTGAGGATTGTTCTTGCTTTTATTATCCATTATACTATCCTGGCACAATTAAGCTTTGAAATATTTTGAAGAGAGTCTTCTTCTAGTGAATCCCTCATACCCAAATCCCATGCCTGTGTGCTTGGAAGCTGTTCTAGTTTAACACTACACTGTGGCCATTTAGGCTGAGGAGTATGTGTATAATCCATGAATGTAGTGAGCGTTTTATTTGCCAGTTTTATGGGGAGCGGGTGAAAAATGCTGTTACTGGAATTCCTTGTTCAGAGTTCCAAGCATACTCTGATTTTCTTGCTGCTAGAATTACTCAGTCTTAGTATGCTAGGATTATGGAAAACACATTCTGGTTCCAACATGAGACTGGACCGTTTCCAGAGTGTTACAGTATGTTCCTCATGTTCTCACCAATGTCCGAGTCACTCGGGTGTGCATTTCCATGCTTCAGGGGCCTACGTGTGAATAATCTGCCCATAGAGGTTCCAGTTCCACGGGAAAGACCAAATGGATTAGCCCTGTTAATTTTCACAGATGCACTCATGCACAGTGGAATTACACTAGGGCTCCTTCAACGCTGGAGTGTATGTGAAGACCGTCACACTCTGCTTAGATCTGATCGACTATGTTTGCTCCCATATAGTTTAGTCACCTCTTGCCCCCAGATACTTTCAGTTTCTTTGCAAGACGACGATGTGTCCTTGGCTCCCTTTCTTGGGGCAGCATACTGCAAGACTTAGAATACAAGAGCCCTGGAAGATATGAAAAATAGAAAAGAGCTGGCTTCATCAAATAAAAAGTACTGGAAAATTTTTGGTGCTGGGGCCTCTATGTGGGATTCTAATTTAGAATGCATACTTTATTGTTGATATCACATTGCACTGGTTACTTTTCAATTGCTAAATAAAATTAATTGGCGATGTAATTTTTACTCTGTTTGCTTTAAGGATAACCAAAGCAGTATTGTAGAAACTGTATTTATTGGAAAGAGGGGTCAGGATAGAAATCTAAACAGAGCACTCAATCTGTTTAACTGTGCAATAAGTAGAAAATTGTGTGCCTGGCACTGAACACATTTTTATTTTGACAAAAAGATGTTCTGTTATTGCTTACTGAACTTTTTGTTTAAGGAAGTGAATTATATCTTAATTGACGCATAAGGCAAGTAGTTAAGTATTCTTTTCTTGCTTATGCAATTTGGCAAATGGATTGCAGTGCTTGTTACTAATAATATTCACGAGAACAATAGATTGTCAGAAACAATGGAACTGGACTACTCCAAGAATAATGTATCTAATCCATGAAGGATTAGAACAGTTTCTGTACCCTTTGGATGGATATTCCAGATACAATTGTTACTCTTTAGTGCAGGGACCGGCAACCTACGGCCCGGGACTGAAAAGTAATGTGAGGAGATTGCTATTAGAGAGAGGGAGACGCTTGTCAAATTCAGCTAAATGGAGGGAAGGAAAAATTAAATTTTAGAGTACACATAGAACAACCTGTTCCTTCTTGCATCTATTTCAGCAGCTGTTCAGTGAGCGCTACATCAGAAGTGGTGTGGAAATCACTGGCTCCTAACCAGCAATATGTTTAACTGAATATATGCTGAGTGATTGAAGGAAACAGAATTTCTTATGTATGACACGGTAAACAAAATGTCCTCTGTAGGAAGCTCATTGCCACAAAGGGGAAAATGCTGTGGTTACTGATAAACTACCTGAAATGGAAGAAGCATATCACCACCTTTTTGGAATCCACGAAGGCTGTTTAGTTCACATTTTGCATAATACTTAGTGTTCATTGAAGACAGAAAACAAATTCCAAGGGCATCTTATTACCATTATGGATAAAATGACTTACAGTTGAAATTTAAAGCATGACACAGGAGGGAAAAGGGAGGGAAGAGGCTAAAAGAAAGTTAATTTCATATCATTGAAGATTTATTTTAAAAAAAATAGTTATATTCTTAAGTTCAGTTCTTGTAAGTGGAAGTAGTTCAAGCTGCTTCTCCCCTCCAAAAACAAAAACAAAAAGGCAGATATGATGATAAAAGTGAGTTTGTTTCACAAAAACGGATAAATATGATTAAAGGGCAGGAAGGTTGTTTTCATTTGAACTGCATTGTTTCTGGCATTGAAAGCTGTGTTTAGAATAGTGAGTCCTTTGTCAGAGGGCTCTTAAGGGCTCAGTCTGGACAGGATAGCAAGCCTTTTTAAATGCATACCCCATCACTCCTTCCTTCTTAGTAAAACCAGGTAAAACTAATTAACCACAGTTCCCCATTTCATCTGAATCTGGCACCTATTGTTACCTGCCTTGGAATAAGCCAGGAAATTTGCAAAGTTACTCTATAGCAGGGGTCAGCAAGGTTTACTTACCTGGGGCTGGTCGCTGGTCCCCAGGTCTTCCGCCGGGGGGGGGGGGAATGGCGGCATACACGTGCCTGCCGCCATTTTGTTTGCCAAAATGGCAGCCGCGACTGTTTGTGCATGTGCAAACGAGTCGGGGCCGCCATTTTGGCAAACGAAATGGCGGCAGCGGGGCGCGCGGTGGAGGCGGGGGTTGGCAGGGGTCGTCGTCGTTGGTTGTCGGGGGCCGGTCGTCGGTCGTCGGGGGTTGTCGGGCTGGGTGCGGCCCGCGGGCCGCAGGTTGCCGACCCCTGCTCTATAGCATCCTGGCTTGTTTTGAAGCTGTGAACTTTAGTTCTTTTTTGTTTAGATGAGATGGAAACCCTTGATTAATTAGGGGCATCTTGTTTTTATTGTGTATATTGCAAAGGACAGTTTACAGGCTTATTTTTCATCTTGCAACAGGTTTGTTATTCATCTTAGCTTATAAAACAACATTATGATCTTTGGAATGTGTTTAATTGTATCTTGCACTTTATTTCCATACTAAATACTGCAAGGGAGCCACCTGGAGGAAAGCCAAGGGAGCTATAACTGTGAACAAATGAATGGTTTATCAGAAGTAGTCTGGCTGAGGTAGTGTGAGCTGAAAGCAACTGCAGCCTTGACTGGAGGAAACTTTTTTTACCCACTCAGACATGTTATGGGCTGATAGCAGTTTGGTTCACACACAGATTACTCTCAGGGATGCATACTTACTGAGGTGTGTTTCCTTGTCTGTCCTTTATGCCCGTTTCTTGCCTGTTTAAGGACTCTTGAAGGTACTTCTGGATATTTCTAAATTGGAGTGTGTCTGGATCCCAACCAATATGTGTAGCCCTGAGATGCTAAAACTCTAAAGTGTTATTTTGGGTAGCCTTAAAATAATGTGAGCACAAAGACTTCTTGCCGGGGATAATTGGAATTGTAGTCTAAAACATTTGGAGGACTCCAGGTTGGGGAAGATAGGCTTAGAAAGTTGACCTTCCCTTGCCTGATGAGCTAATGGTTTCCTATGGCTTTCATCTCCGATTCCATCTCAGCTTAAGGAAACTGCATATCAGGGAACTTCTCTTGGGATACTAGAATCACAAGCATCTTGGCACTCTGTTAAAATAGTGAAGCTGGAGACACCAGATGCCTTGATGCATTTCAACAGCAAAATCCACAGGTGCTAAAGATAGGCTCAATGGTTTGGGGCTAAAATGTCATTTGTTCAAAAAGGTAGCATGGAAATGCTTTTAATGAATGGGTCAAGGTGTTTGTTCCCTGTTCTGCGTTTTGCCTAACTTTTCCTGTGAAAATATAGATGCTTTGACTGTAGTCGGAAAGTGAAAACATTTTTCATATCGTTCTGTATTGTAGTGTAATTGTAAAACACAAGCTTTGGTACATAATATGTTCTCTGAATATGCAATGTTCTGTTTAGTATACAGACTTTTTCTGTTATCTACTCCATTTTTTCTTTCTTTCATAAGCCTGTGGATCTTGAGGGAGAGCTTGATATATACTTTTTTTTTTGCTGCTTTCATTGGGGGTGAAAATGCAGGTATGGCCACACACAATCATTGTGTATTACAAATTCTGTTTTAGTGAGCCATTTAAGCTGTCAAATATGCAATTCTCTGAAGGATTTAAGTCATTATTAAATGGGTTGTTATCTTCTTTTCTCCTCCTCCAGTGAGCATTTGTCCTGTGCCTTCACATTCTTCCTTCATGGGGAAAGTAATGTGTGTACAAGTGTGGAGATTGTCCAGCATCTGCCAATCTATCTAATCCGTGAGGAGCACCTCCACATGGCTCAGGTTTCCCCGGTGCCATTCCAAGGTAGGTTTGTATTTCATGTACTATCTACGTCAGCAGTGGGAACAGGGTGGGACCACCAGTCCATTTTTGCAGCCCCCAAGAATCACTGCCATCATTCCTCCTTCACATCCTAAAAATGGCTTATCATGCCTCCCTGTAGCTTCTGCTAGGCTGCAGTTAGCCATTTTGCTTCATTCCCCCCTCACTAGTGTCAAAAACACTTCTGGTTTTGGGGGAGGGAAAAGCCTGCATGAGCCTAAAGGTGTTGAAAAAAATGTGTTTTTTAAAAAAAAGTGGAGTAAAAGGTGAAGATGGGGGGTAGTTGGGGGTGGTTCCTCAACCCCTGGACATTGTCCATCCCTGATCTGTGTGTTGTGGTGGTCGTCTGAAGGAAAACCTTTATTAAAATTTCTAAGGCACCTCTTCTTACTAGTAGCCTCGCCCATTCATGCTAGTCATTTTCATTAATTCATTGAACATGGAAATAGCTTTTTCCTCCCACCTTACTTTGGAAGAAACTCCATGTGGAGCAAAGTGGCATCTCTCAGACTCCCTATGATGGGTAGTGGGTTTGGTTTTTTTAAAATTTTCTGCTCGCTCTCCCAAGAGTGTGTGTTGAACTTGTCCATATCTCATTTCACTGCTCTTCAGCTGCTCAGTGAAATAGGTTAGTCTGAGAGCTAACCTATTTCCATTTTATGCCATTCTTCAATTAAGAGGAACATATTTTAGAATGAATGCATACTTGATAATGGGTTGCTTGGCATTTTTGGTTTGAACATAGTTATCTAAGATAATAGTGAACTTCAAGTGTGTGTATATGTATGTGTGAGAGAGAGGGATGGGAGAGAGGAAGAGGGAAATGCTTAATTCACTACATCATTCTGTTTCCCAGAATAATTTAATGCATGGTGGGGAAAATAACAACCGAGTTTCAATATAGGCAAAACGGTAGTAAGGGATGTGTGTGAGTTTTAGAGATTTCCTTGTTGTCCGCTTTCTTCCCACATCCTCTGATTAGATCCCCCACTCCCTAATCTATTATACTTGCCTTTTTGGTTTGTGATCGCAATAGTTTGCTTGATCTAAAGCCATAATCAGAAACATGTTGTTTAAAAGTGTTTTCCAGTTCTTGTTTGCAGTTAGTATAGCTCACTTGATTGTTTTAAAATAGCAGACTCTAATTATCGTGAACTAGAAAGTGAAGGAATGGATTAAGGTGTGGTGGAGGGAGGAAGTGTTCAAGCCCAAGACATAGCTCTGAGAAACAAATCTTGCTTGGGTTGTGTACATTGCTAAATGACATTAGGCAGCAATCTTTTACAACAGCAGTGGGAGCTGTGTAGTCCTTTGGAACCAAGGCATGCCTTGCAGTTGGTGCCTATAGTTGATCCCAGTTAGATCTTCCCACAGCAACCTGTGACTTGGTGACAGTGGAGCTCTTTTTGTTGGTTGTTTTTCCTCATAGGTGCTTGCAGAAGAGCTGCTTCACTTAATGCATTTTGTCACATTTGTAGAAAATCCTGATCCACTAAACATGTGTGATTATTTCTTTTTATAATAAACTATTTAGTGCAATGAATTGAATGTTAAAATAGTTTCCAGGTTCTGGAGGTTCGAACTCTTCTTTGTAATCTCTTCTCCTGGAGCAAAGTGGCCTCTCTCATTTCTAGAACTTCAGTTGGGTGACACAGTGCTGTTACTCAGTGGTTGCTTTTGGTATCTTTACAGGGTTGTTTTTTTTTTTAAATTAAGCCTTAGCTCCTTTCTTCCTCCTTTCTCTGTTTTAATAGGTGCCTTGAATACATTTTTCTTTCAGATACTTTCAGAGAATTTGTTGAGGAATCCAACTACAGTTTGTTTGTTTGTTTCCTTTCCTGCCTTGAAATATCTGTTTTAATTAAACTTTGTGTGATCTTAGATTTTGATAAAGGGTGGATAGATAATTCTCTATAAAAATAATAATAATAAAACTTTATTTATACCCTGCCTTTAGCCGAAGCTGTCAAGGCAGCTTACAAGTCTACCTCCTCACATTGTTTTAATTGTTTAAAAAAGAGAGGCTGAATACAGCTGACATACTTTTTTTTAAAAAAAAGAAAGAGAACTGATTCAAACTAAAAAGCACTTATCCTTCTTTGTAGTGCAAAGAGGCTTGCCAACTACTAGTTTGTAGGACTGCTATATTAATAAAAATGTTGTGTATGGAGCTGGACAGAGTGTGACAGTGTTTGTCAGCAATGTGCCTTGTCCGGAAAAAATAAAACATTTGAAAATATTTCTTCCTGTGGTGTGTGCATGGTCTAGCTTTTTAAAAATCAGGACAATAAAGAGACAGGAGAGTGAATGAGAGTGTGCATGTTGAAATCCATGGAAAATGTTTTCCTGAAGGATAGAATAAGTTTGCAAAAGGGGGCTCATGTTAAAGCTAAGTGGTAAAGGGTTTTCAAAAGTGGTTTGAAACTTAAAGCTGAACAAGCTTTTTGGATGTTAACTGAAATTTGAAAGCTTTTCAAAGGATAAGAGCAGGGTGGAAATGTTTTGAAAAATTTGAGCTAGAAATGTGTTAAGAGTGATCAGAGGTGAAGAATGAAGAGTGTAGAAGTGGACAAGGCAAGAAATAGGGGGAAATCCACCCACTTAACATGCAGTTAATTAATTTGCATGTCATTTGTGTGTAAGGCTAGCTGCCAAGTTATTGTCCTACTTATTGTCCTACATATTGTCCTACTTATTCAGCAATCTTCTTATTCCAGAGTTATCCTCAGATTTGTAATTCTCAAGACCAGGAGACTAAAAAGCATCAGATAGGCTTAAATAATGACCAGTGTGGGGGACCTGATTAATTTGATCTACTTATTTGCTATCAAATGTTCAAATCTGTCTGCTGTGCCACAGCTGAGAGGACAACATTGCTTACTCCTTAAATGTTCCAAGAGATTTGTATGGTTTAGGGCAGGGTCAGGCAACAGTGGCCCTCCAAACATTGTTGAATTGCCCTGACAAGTTTATTCCATATTGGCAGTGCTGACTAGGGTTTGTGGTCAACATCTGGAGGGTCACAATTGTCTATGCCAGGGGTAGGCAACCTTTCCCCTTTAAGGGCCAAGGGACTTCAGCTCCCAGAATCCCAGGAGCTATTGGCCAACATGGGACTATTGGCCAACATGTCTGAGGCTTCTGGGAGCTGAAGTCCCTCGGCCCTTAAAGGGGAAAGGTTGCCTACCCCTGGTCTATGCCTAGTTTAGGAACAAACCTTAAATAGTGCCAACATTATATTACTGGCTAGATTAAAAACATGAATTTTTCCCCCAATGAATTTTTTTAGAAATATCTACCTTAGTGAGAAGTAGTGCGGGGCTACTTCTTAGAACTTGAGTGAATCTGAACCAATAGTTTCAATATATGTGAGAAGAGATTCCAACTAAATATTAAGAACTTCTTGATAATAAGAACTGTTTGACAGTGAAATAAACAGTCTTGGAAAAGAATTGACTTGTCTGTGTTCAATTTCATCGGCTACTAGTTCACTTTTAGGCACAATTCAAAATGTTGTTTGTGATCTCTGAATCCTAAATGATGTGTGTCCAAACTGTATGAAAAATCATATTTCCCTTTGTGAGTCTGTCTGAATTTTAAGATCTTGGGAATATTTTCTCTCATTCTTATCACTGTCACAGACTCATATGGTGAGGACATGTGTGAGGGGTTTTTTGGTGGCTGTTCCTAGGTGGTGGAATTCCCTTCCCCAGAAGAGTAGGCTGGGCCCCTCTCTGCTTTTCTGCTAGCAAGTGAAGATCTTTTTTTAAAATTGGATATTGGCTACTAAATTGTTGTAATAAAGGATCTTTTAATGGGCAGGTGTGCCATTGTTCCTGTTGTGTGCCTTCAAGTTGTTTCCGACTTGCGGCAATCCTAAGGTATCATGGGGTTTTCTTGGCAAGATTTGTTCAGAGCAGGTTTGCATTTGCCTTCCTCTGTGGTGGAGAGAGAGTGACTTGCTTAAGGTCACCAATGGGTTTCCATGGGGATTCAGACCCTGGTCTTCCAGTGGCCTAGTCCAATGCTTGAATCACTACAATACGCTGGCTTTCAGCCTCAACATGAGTTCATAGCAATTACTCCAACTGCCTATAGATAGAGTTGTGCTGTATAATCCTAAAGATGTTTAGTCAGAAATCTTTCCATTGTTTTCAGTGGCCTTTACTGCAAGGGCCCTTTGAACAAGATAATGCAAACCACAGAACAATAGAGTTGGAAGGGATCCCAAGGGCCATTTAATCCAATCTCTGCCAGTGCAGAAATCCACTGCTAATGCATTCCTGACAGGTGACCATCCTACACCTGTTTGTTTTTTTTAAAATTCTCTCTCTCTCTCTCTTTTATATCCTGCCTTTCTCCTAAGACAGTTCACAACAGAAGTTAAAAACAAAGTATAGCTGAAAACAATGATGATAAAAAATAGCTTTAAAACTATTGAATCAACTATCCTGTTAAAACACCACTTACAAGAGTATGGTATGAGAGCTGTGTAGAGTGCTTTGATTACTGTACTAGGATTCCAGGAGGCAAAGTTGAATTACCCACTCAGCCATAAGTTGGAAAGGACGTGAAGACACACAACAGCAACATGTTGATGCTGCATACTGATGAATGGTCAGGAGTTTTTTTTTATTTTGTTTTCTTTTTGTTTTATCAGTGCTGATAAGCCCATATGGTTTGAGTGGTACTTTAACGGGTCAAGCATACAAGATGTCAGATCCAGCAACCCAGAAACTAATTGAGGAGTGGCAATATTTTTACCCAATGGTGCTGAAGAAGACAGAGAGCTTAAAGGAAGAAAAAGAACTGGGATACGATGATGATTTTCCAGTGGCAGTAGAAGTCATAGTTGGTGAGGTTCAGTATTTCACTTGAAAAAGATCTTGCCTTTTTGTCTCTCCAGTTAAAATCTGAGTACATATAATCATGATAACCAAGAATCACTTTTTACTGTGGATCCATTAATAGTAGAGTTCTTTGGAAATATAGTTTATTTTAAGAAGATGCTCTCTTTTTCTCACAAATTATGACAGTTTCAGGCTCTTTGTGCTTCCTGATAGTAGTTATAAAAACAACGGGCTGAGGCCTTGTATTGAGGAGACATAACATAGCTTTACGCTTTGTTGCAGTATGCCAGTTTGTCACAGAATTATGTTGTTGCACAACCAAATGTTGTGTATTGATGTGCACTGCACAACTGTGCAATAGATATACAAGACTCAGTGATACACAGTGGAACAACATGCACAGTTCTGTTTTCATACCCTTCAACTGAATGTTATGCCTTGGCCAAAAATGTCCACTCAATTGCATCACACAACATATGCATGGATAAGACACCAACATGATGCCTGCCAGCTGGTTCAAATATACAAACAATACCTTTGTTACATACTTATGTAGTAATAAGATATTGCTTCTGTTAACCGATTAGAAATATTAAAACAAACACACAGCCGTTTCTTGATTTTTGTTCCTTCTTTACTTCCCTCTTAACAGGTGGTGTCCGGATGGTGTATCCTTCAGCTTTTGTTCTTATTGCTCAAAATGACATTCCTGTGTCTCTGAGCACTTCTGCACCTGGAGCCCAAAACAACATGGTACAGCAGGGAGCAGGAAACATGAAAGATGCCAACAGCTGTGGAATGTTACTTACACCACCCATCTCTCCAGAGCAGACAGTCATAGGTGAGCAATGCACCGGAATGGCGAAATCTCCTCCTTTGCAACCCTCCCATCGCACCTTAAAAGCCTGCTCCAGAGGACTAAGAATCTCTCCAGAGGAGACTTCTGGCATGGGAGACAGTTGCAGTGAGGAGGAGCTGAAATCCAAACACTGTCTGACACAAAATCCCAACACATGTTGAATTTAAGCCTTGCTTTCTGGCCTTGAGCTGCAGATACTTGGAAAGACTGCTCAGCTTTCCACATTTTTAATGGTTACTAGAACAAGAGTGAGTTTAATAGCCAAAAGAGGAGACATAGTGAGCGTTTCCAGCATAAGTGTCCATTTAAAAACATGTAAATAGAAAGTCTCAAATATACCTTTGAATGTGATGGTGCCTATTTATTTAGGAATCTGTCCATAAGCAATATTAATTGTATAGAGATGTTTCGTATCAGATGAAGCTGCTTTCTGTATGCAATCTTAGGGACCAACAGCATGCATGAGTAAAACTACTCATGTGATTGTGTTGAATTCATACAGTGTTTTAAAGTGAGGAGGCAGTGGGTGGTATTGTTGGACGAATGTTTCCCCTATTTGTCGTGATTTGTATTGAAATCTCCCCCCCCCCCCGCCTTCCACCATCTGTGTTTCTTCTGGTAGAACTGATTCTAGCTGATAAGCCACACTAGATGTGACATACTAAATATTGAATTGCAGTTCTCTTATTTAGTTTCCAAAATTAAATAGAAGCAAGATGGGGGGGGGGGGGAGAAGAGGAGGAGAGACAGGATATGGACCATCTTGGGAGGTAACTTTTGTCTCACTGGTCCAAGTCAAAAATCCCCCTCCTTGCTAGCTTCTGTTCAACCTGTCCAGTATTTTCATCAGGACTGTGGCATCAGAGAAAGGACCCCTCCTCCCATCCGTTTGCTGTATTCTCATTCCTGGGAAGATATCCTATCAGCCTCTGAAGATGTATCATGTAGTGGTAAAAGTAGTTGCTTTCCATGCAAAAGGTTCCAGATTCTGTCTCTGGCATCCCCAAGCAGGACTGGGAAAGATCCCTTTCTGAAATCCTGGAGAACTACTGCTGATCTGTATAGATAGCCCTGAGCTCAATGCACCCAGATTGATGTAAGGCAGCTTCATGTGTTGCTGGTTCTGTCACACACCCATATTCTTTAAATCAGCGTTGGGAAGTATGTAGCCTGTAGGCTGCATTCAGCATGCCAGAACCCTGCCCCCAGGCTTTCTGTGCCAACTTCTTTTCTTATCTAAAAATGGCCAGTTTCCCCACTCCTTCTGAAGACTCAGGAGGGATAATTGGCCATTTAATGCCTATCCTAATTATCCAAGTTGGCTCTTCCATATTGTCTTGGCTCTGTGGACCTCTCTGGAAGCCAAGCATCTGAGGAATAGGTGGCTCAGAGCTGGCAGCCTCCTTTTCCCAGTGACACCCACATTTTTCTTCTTCCTGTTTTTGTCTTGCTTATGCCACTAGTATTGGTGTAACTCCACTTAATTCTGGTGAATAACTGGAGTCTTGCAGTGAATGTGCTGCATTCTTAACATTTTAAATCATGTACATAACATCACAACTAGGTTTGCGCTCTGAGCACCTCTGGAAGGTAAATTGCTATGGTGTAGAAGACTGCAGGTAAACATCAGCAAGTGGGGAAATGCTTCTCCCTCCTCCATATAGACGCAAAGGTCTACTGTTGTCCTGTACAGTTACCTCCAGATGAAATTAGAGGGTAATGTATAGTGAAATTATGAAGAGCTCTATAAACTCTTGAGTGCTCCAGTTTTCAGGAAACACAGTCAGAGCAATAACAATGTTGTCTTTATGTGTTAGTGAAATCTTACTCTAATATCATGCTCTGTTCTTTGGCTCTTGTTTAATGGTGAATTTCCTTTAAGTCAGTGGAACTATTTAGCTCAGTGTGGCTGAGGCCATCTCCTTTAGTGCTGTGAGGATAGACCAGGTTTTAATATTTTTCTCTTTCTTGGCTGGCAAATTAATGTTACCCTAACTATTTTGAAGGCATAACCATGTCCTACCATTAGTGATATAGTGTAAGTAGGCATGCTTTCTGTTGGTTTAGTTAATTGTAGCTGTTGTAACTCTCCTTGTCTACCACCCTTTCCCCTCAGTTATAAAATAATAATAATATAGCTCTCGCAACCAGTGCTGTGTTAAGGAAACACCCTTGATTTATGTCATTGACAGACCTTTTGAAGCTCAGCTTTGCATGTTTTTGTTGTTAGTTGCCTTCAAGTCAACTTCGACTCATGGCGACCCCATAAATGAGACACCAGCAAGACCCTTAGTCCTCAACTGCTCTGCCCATATCCTGCAGGTTCAGGGCCGTGGCCTCCTTGATTGAGTCTATCCATTTGGTCTTCCTCTCTTTCTGCTGCCCTCCACCTTGCCTAGCATTATTGTCTTTTCTAGTGAGTTTTGCCTTCTCATAATGTGGTAAAGTATGACAGCCTCAATTTAGTCAACTTGGCTTCCAGGGAGAGTTCAGGCTTGGTCTAGGACCCATTTATTGGTCTTTTTAGCATTCCACAGTATCTATAGAACTCTTCTCTAGTATCACATCTCAAATAAGTTGATTTTCTTTCTGTCAGCTTTCTTCACTGACCCTCTCTCACATCTATACATGGCAGTGGGAAATACAAAGCTTAGATGATATTAACTTTAGTGTTCACCTTTATATCTTTGCATTTTACAATCTTGTCTAGTTATTTCATAGCTGCCCTTCTATTCCTAGTCTTCTTCTGGTTTCTTGACTGCAGTCTCCATTCTGATCAATGATTGATCTAAGTATGAAAAGTCTTTGATGATTTCAACTTCCATGTCATCTGTGTTGAATTTACGTAAATCCTCTGTGCCATTATTTTTGTTTTCTTAATATTCAACAGTAAGCCTGCCTTGTCACTTTCTTCTTTGACTTTCTTTAGCAATGGTTCCTAGTCTTAGTTGTTTTATGCTAGTAGTATTGGTGTCGTTCGCATATCTTAAATTGCTGATAATCTTCCCTCCATCTTCATTCCTCTTTCCTCTGAGTCTAAACCTGCTCTGCATATGATATTTTCTGAATACAGGTTGAATAAATAGAGTGACAGGATGCAGCCTTGTCCTCCCCTTTTTCTGATTGGGAACCATTCTGTTTCTCCATATGGTGTTCTGACAATAGCCTCCTGTCCTGAGTACAAGTTATACATCAGGACAATCAAATGTAATGGTACACCCATTTCTTTAAGAACCACCCATAGTTTTCATGATCTGTATAGTCAAAGGCTTGTTTAGTTGCATATTTAGTTTCCCCTTTTTAATCTCTTCTTTCCATCCATCAGTCCTCTCTATAAATAAAGCTTAACTGTTCAGCTCAAGCTAGTGTGCAGTTCTGTGGAACATGCAAGTAGATTTATCTGTTTATATTTTCAGTGCTCTGAAGACATTCAGTGCTCTGCTTCCATTGTGTAGAATTTGTGATGATTAATGATTTGATCAGATGCTCCAATAACAGATTAAACTTTTAAAAATGGAAGTAATGAATTACAAGAGTCCAGCTGTGTTATACAGAGTTATTCTGACAGATGTGAGCAGAATGGGATTAATGAAGCAAGGAGGTGCGTTCCAATGGATTGTGTGTGGATGGCTTTTCATTATTTATTTATTTATTAATTAAAAATAGAATTCATTGCAGAGCAGCTTTTCCTAATGTGACATCCTCCAGATGTTTTAGACAATTCCCATTTTCCTTTGTCATTGGGCATTTGGGTCAGGGTTGATAAGAATTGTAGATCTTAAGGTGAAGGCTGTTCTAGAACAACTGTAATATTTAATGGATGTAATTGGTAGAATTAAATACATACACATTCCATAGGAGATTGCTGTGGCAATATGTAAAGATTTAAGACTGGGTGAATGCATCAGTCAGTGCAGGCAGCGATAGGACTGGTAAAGCCTAAGAAATAACTACGCTAGTGACAGCTGTTTCTTCAGTCCTGTGTGAAGTGCTGTGTGCAGTTGTGATGCTAACACCCAGGAATTTGAAATTCTTTCCCCCCCGCAAAATATTGCATCATGTAGAGATTATTGAAAATGCATCTACACAGGCACTTAATGTGCATTTCAGCCATTACTTATAGATAGGAAATACGACTGGAAGTATCTGTTGTGGAGAGAGGTTGTGGACTGACAATAACTTAGTAAGAAGTGGGTGAGAGCAAGGTTCATTGTTCAGCTTGATGTGCAGCCATGTGAAGCTGCTAGAAACAATGGCAAAAGCCCTAATACAGAAATCCTTTTACAGCAGTGGCATTTCTCAATGAAACCTACTTTATTTGGCTCTTTTCAGTGTTTTAAGGGATTTTTGGTCGTTACAGACATAAGAACAAGGAGTTCTGTAAATATGTTTGACCTTGTTGAGGATTAATACTATTACCGCCTTTTCCAGCTTAAGCACAGAGTCTCTGACAAAAAGTAGATGGCAAAGCAAACTAAAAGCTCCCTCTGCTGTCCCAGTTGACATTAGATCTGCTGCTTCACTTTGCCTTACAGTTGCTTTACCAGTAACCTACATAATGGACAACAGCACTGAGGCTGGTGCCACTGTCAACCAATTTGTTTACTTTAATTTATTTAACTTTTGTGCCACAATAAAAATATTTTGTACCTTTACAGAGTTGAGTATCTTGTGTACATTAGGTGGTATAAATGCCAGTACATTCATTTAAGTTCCAGCTGGGAACACAACAAAATGGGGAAACGCCGAATGAGTTGTGGTTTGCATACTTCTGCAAGGCAGTATAGATTTTTACACCAGCAGAATTAATGCATTATTGTCCTTGCAGGTTCTGTTTCTTGTGGCTGCTAAACTGGTAAAATTCTGCTGTCTTTGATACAGTCTACTAATCCCCCAACTGAGTTTGGGATAAATTCAAATGTTCTGAGTTTGTGATAAGTTCTGTGATGGTGTCTTGTTGGAGGGACAGCAGATAGCAAACATCTAAAGAGCATTTTTTCTGGCAAATAACTCTTTTGGTTGTTATTTCCTATGGTGTTGACCATTATCTTTCAGGTGAAAATGGAGGCATTCCTAGCATGGTCAGTCATATAGCGACAGCACCAGATGGGATGGTCACTGTGCAGAGTCCAAAGAAATCAGAGAAGATTCCTCCAAAATTGCAGAATCATATGGTTAACAAGGTTTGGAAGGAATGTATCCTCAACAGGTCACAGTCCAAGTAAGAGAATAGTTCTGCCTGAACCCACTGCTAGGAGCTACAGCAGGCATCTCATTGTCACAATTAATCAGTTACTGCATAGGTCATGTTATCTTCACTTGTATTTTAATAGTTTTCAGAATGAAATGCATAGGTTATTGGGAAGGCAAACATCTGGGTCAGTTGTGGAGCTGATTTGAAGCAATCGTTTGAGTTGATGGAGGGGTTAAACAGAGAATATATAAAGAGAGTTTACTTAGGATTTTGTCAGGCAAGTTAGGTGATTATTCCTTTTCCTTAATACAGAGCAGAATTGTCCACTTTTTGTTGTTGTTCGGGGGGGCCTCAGAACTGAACACAGATGGGATGGGTCCACTGTGCAGGTGTCCTATAAGAGAAAGTTGACACTTGACACTCAAAAGGTGTAGATAAACCATTATGATTTTATGCATTTAAATGTATTTCTGTCTGTTGTATTGTTTGGGATAGTTTTAATTCCTGTCCTTGAACTTGCATCCTTAATTAAAATGTGGTATTTTGTGAATGGGATGGCATTTACTGTAAAGAAGAAAATAGGCTCACAGCTTAGAAGTTTCCCATGGTCCAGCAGGTTGATCAGAAAATAATTGTGGCTAGGAATATCTTTTCCAAGCTACAATCTTCTCTGGAGATGATGAAGCTGAATATACCACAGATGCTTTAGTCATATCATGTGTATTGCAAACAGATTTGCAGGCCTGGTGATATAAAATTACCGTCAGCCCTCCGTTTTCGCGGGGGGATCTGTTTCGGACCCATCTGCGAAAACATTGATTTAAACAGAGGTCGCCCCTCCATGAATATGTAAAACCGTGGACTTCAAGTCCGCAAGAACAATGGGGTGACTGTATACAAGCAAGATAGGAGAAGTTGCAAATTTTAATTGACAAACATCACTTAACTAGAGGTCATTTATCAGTGTCCACTTGCTCTCTTTAATTTATTAGATCATGCACTGAGGTTTCTTAGCACACTGACACTTTTAAATATTTTTCTTTCTATCAGAAGGGCTCAGATTACTGCTAGAAATATGGAGAAAAAAGCCCCCATCAACTATGCTTCTTGGGATTTCGTTGATCCTATCCAAAGAGTTCGTTGCTCTTGCTCTAGGTAGAGTAATTTCAATAATATTTTAATATCTTTATTTGTATTATTGGTAGGAAGAATTTTGAAGATATCCAGAAAATGGCTGTAAAACATGTTTTTCAAGTGTCAAGAAACTTTGGTGAGAAGAATCCTGAACTGAAGACTTTGGGACTTAATTCTACACAAAATTCACACATGGTTGTTTTACTCAGAAAGCAGAGTTTTCTATGCAGGACACAGCATATTCTGTGCAGAAAATGATAGTGCAGTGGTCTCTTGGTATCCAGTAGGGTTTGGTTCCAGGATGCCCCCCCATGAATACCAAAATCCATGGATGCTCAAATCCCATTAAATATAATGGCTGGTCTCCCTTATATAAAATGGCAAAATCAGGGTTTACTTTTTGGAATTTATATATATTTGAAAATATTTTCAAGCCATGGATGGTTGAATCCATGGATAAGGAATCAGTGGATACAGAAAGTCAACTGTACTACAAAGCAATATTATTTCCTGTACAAAAAAATGCTGTAATTGGGGTTTTGTTTTGCCCAAAATTGGCATGTTGGTGATTTGCATAGAAAACAATTTTCTGTGCAGGAAATGATACTCGAAATATTGTTTTCTGCACAAAAAAACCATGTGTGAATTTTGCACAGAAAAGTCCTGAATTGTGAATAGGCAGAATCACTGAGTGTTTGTAGACCCTCTATGATTGGGGACAGGGACAGGGACAGGGGTAGGGATCCTCCCTCTCTCCTGAGACTGGTAGGAATAGCAAATGATATGGCAGATATCAACTTCTCTCTCTTTCTCTTGTATTTCTTTGATCACCTGTTCAACTTGGTGTAAAAGAATGGGGAAATGTTGGAGTCAGATTTGGTTTCAGATGCTGGGCTAGATCCCCACCCCTCCAACTGTGCATGGGCTGTATGATATCAAAGGGCTTGACCACACTCCTGAGGTCATGGATGTGATCACACCTTCTGATTCCCTGCTATAGTTGCTATAGTTGCAAGGTCAATTTTAAATTGGATAAAGAGGAGAAATACAGATACATTAGCAGATGATCTGACCCTTTGCACTCTTTACTTGATACATTTTTCCTCTTTTCCTCTTCCAGGCATAGGTTCCTTAGGCAACGCTTTGGTTTGGGTTTCGGTCGACCATCATCAATATCACAATCTGGGTTTGGCATGGGATCCTCTTCTGCTTTGCTGTCACTTGCCTCTAAGCACAAAACCACAGAGAGGCAGGAGAAGGTGGAGAAATTTCAGAAGAGATCATTACTACCATTTCACCATAGGCCCTCTGTTACTGAAGAGCTTTGTATGGAACAGGCCCCACCGGGACAGAAGCTGGCCTTGGCGGGTATGGAGCCTTCCTTGGTAGCCCCTGGCAGCCGGAAATATGAGAAGCAGCTTTCTCTACCACCACCACACTCAACAAAACAAAAAAATTTGAATCCTATGGATTCTCCCCATTCCCCCACATCCCCTCTGCCTCCCACTCTTAGTCCCCAGCCAAGAGGGCGGGAATCTGAGAGTTTGGACCCATCATCAGTTCCTGTGAATCCAGCCCTCTACAACAGTGGATTAGAGCTTCAGCCACTGCCTAGCAGAGAGGACAGGACGGTACTTGGAGGACAGAGGCTACCTCTTATGGAAGAAGTCGGTGATACGGTTTTGTATTGCGGGATTATACACAACCAAAAGTCACTGAACATGTGGCAGGGATATACTCTTCCCTCTAATGGAAATCCAGAGTTCAGGCCTCCGGAACTCCATTGTGAGAGATATGATACCAAGGTGGATATGGCATTTGAAAGCACTGCACTGAAAAGGTAAGAACAATCCCTAAGGGCTTGCTGCCTGTCCCAAATGTTGCCGTTTGGGTTTGATCCAGGTGATGGTGACTGGGTCCGCTCCCATCCCTGAAACAAATTTGCTGACAGGTTCAACCTGTGTGAAAATGATTGAAAAATGTAATGCAAGAACCATATATAAAACATAGGACTGGGCCACTTGTGAGAGTTTCTGTAGATGGGACTTTCTAATAAAAAGCTCTATGCAGTGTAAACAATATCAGAAGGATGATAGGACAAGTGTAATGGGGGTGAGAATTTTGTTTCAGGTAGTTTTTGATAAGAATTTATCAGAATTCACAGTTTGTTTATATTTGGGATAGAAAGAAATGGAGATTAAAATATTTGGGAAGTGTGAGAAATGGTAACTGACTTATTTGTCCATCTAGGAACAAATGAGTACTTAGCTGTCAGTGCTTATCTCTGCTGTGAATAGCTTGATCTGTTGAGTTTGACTAATGGGAGGAGTCAGTCATTTTCAAAGAATTCACCAAAATTTGTAAATTTCTTCATATTGGAATGGAAAGAACTTGAGGGTCGAACATTTGGATGTGGGAGAAAATAACACTTGAAAAGATTTTTCTATCTTTAGGCAAGAAAGCCCCTAATCTCTTCAATGCATTCATGTGTGAGGCTGTCTGCCTCAGTTTTTCAGATGTATTTTATGCTTTATGTCAGATCACATGTTAACTTTATGTTATCTTCATTTGAATGAGGCTTAGGTAGATACATGAGAAATTTGTTCTATCCAAATTTTTATGGAGATTTACCATATTTACATCTCCTGAACCAAGAAGCAAACCAGAATTGTGTATTAAAATAATTTTCAAATTTTGAAATGCAATGCCCACTCAAAAATTTGTGCAAAAATATACACATTAAGGGAAGTCATGCTCAAACATCCATATGCTAGGAAAATGTGCATATAATAGTGAAATTGTATTCATAAATACACTATGGGAAATGTGAAAATAGCTTGCAAAAATGCATCCTTTTTTGAAGCAAACATGAATGTACACGTTTCTTAAAGAATTTTATATATTGATGCAGAATTGGCTGAACCAAACTTAATGTCAGAAAAAGGAGAAACTGAACGTAACAGCTGTAGATAGATTTCTCCATTGCTAAGGTTACGTGAATGCACCTGTCTTATAACCTGTTGTGAGCCTTTAGGGTTTGAGTAATGATGCCTGTTGGTTAGAACTGGGCCACTTGAATTGCTATCTGGCTGTATAAGGATTTAAGCTTTCCTATCCCATTCTCACACAAAACGGAGAAAAAGTATAGTATCCAAATGTCATGTATAGTTCTCTTTTCTATTCTCTGCTGTGGTGAACTGATTGCAAACAGATGTTTCATGTGCATTAATGTCTTCTTCTTAAGGCTGATAGGAGTTTAACAAACAACAACCTAGCTCCCTTTAGTATGTATTGTACTACCATGCCTAATGCTTGCAGCCAGCATGGCTGGTGGAGACCAATGTATCTGGAGGGCTCAAGGATGAGGAAAGGTGCTTTAAGTGCATGTGAAACAGTTGAAATAATTTACTATTTTGTGGGGCATGAGGAAAGACTATGAAGCTATGATTGTGTTACATGGAATTTTGGAAAGCACTCAGTAAAGGGAAGAATCATTTTTAAGATATGCTGATCTGTGTAGATTGTTGTAGTGAACTGTACCATTTGTATATCATTGCCAGTGTTGCTATCAATGTTGATGCCTTTTAACAGAACTGGAGAAGCTCCAGAGGAACCTACTGGGCAGCAACAGTAGTGGGATGGTGACACTGATGGAGTGTCTCTTAGAGACAATGGCAGTGACACTTCAGCTAACACTTGTTAGTACTGCATAGAAGGCACTGGCAAACCACTTCTAATGGTCGTTTACTTCAAAAACCAAAATGAAGCAAGACCAACAAAGCATATCTCCCACTGTGATGGCTGCTTCAGGGTTCACAATTTACTCGACATAGTCAAAGCAATTTCATCACAAAGTTCACCCCAGAATAATTGTATGGAATGTTCAAGGAGAGTTGTATTGTTGAGCCTTGTAAGCATTCAAAACATTTACCTCCTTTGAGGATATGTTGTGACTGCCTGTCTACAAACTTAAAATGGTAACAGAGGATGTTCAGAGTCAGAGTGTCTTCTAGCAGTGTTTTGTCTCTAAAGTTGAAGCAAGACATTTCAGAGATTCCTATCTACAGTTGCCTTCTCCTCCTCCTCCTCCTTAGTTAGATATGTTTAGTAATACGAAACAGGCTGACAAGCCACACTGTCCCACTCTGTGTTTCACATTTCCCACTCTGTGTTACTTTTTTGTTGAGGGAATTAAAGTACAGTCATATCACAGCAGAGTACTGTAATTGGGGACAGAGGCAGTGGCAAAAAAGCAGCAGCAGTACTGTTTCTAGGTAGCAGCCATGCCCTACCTCAAATGAGGAGTAGATTAGCTTTAAGAGGTTGATGTTAACCTGAAGGCACACTTATTAGGTCCCCACAAAAGAGAGGTGGAGATTTGTGTCCCCAGTCTGTTTCAGGATTGTGTGTGTGTATGACTTCCAAGTTGCTTGTGGACTTATGGCGACCCACATGAATTTCATAGCAATAGCAATAGCGTTTACATTTCTATACCACTTAATAGTGAACTCAACATTCTCCAAGCAGTTTACAATCTGTAAGCCAATTGCCCCCAACAAACCGGGTACTCATTTTACCGATCTACAAAAGGATGGAAGGCTGAGTCAACCTTGGAGTCCTGGGATCAAACTCACAACCTTGTGGCTGCAGCAACGGCCTTTAACCACTGCGCCACCAGGGCTCCTAATCTCAAATGAGTTGATTTTCTTTTTATCCGCTTTCTTCGCTGTCCAGCTGTCACATCTGTACATGGTGATTGGGAAGACCATGGCTTGGATGATCCTAACTTTGGTGTTCAATGTCATATCTGCACTCTAGGATTGTAACACCAGTTAAAATGTGTGAGTTACTCACCTGTGTATCTTAGTGGTAACCAAATATAAGAATGATAAGCACTCTTCAGCCAAGAAAATGCATGTACTGAGGAGGTGATATAGCCCCTTTGGACAAGCACTTTGTTCATATAACAACAAGATTTTCCTGTTATTGAATAATAGCATCTCATGATCAGAATCATAGATTTGAAATGTACCACGAGGATCACCTTGTTCAACCCTTGCTGAAACAGGAAATCTGCTTCCACAGCATTCCTGAAGGATGGCCACGTAGGCTCTGTTTAAAAATCTGAATGACATGTGTCCTCTGCACATACCTGATCAAGAGATGTGAAGGCTCTACTTTTTATATGGTATTTGTACAGAGGAAAAAGGAAGCACAGAAAATAAGTGGATTCTGCTTCTGTGTGGCAAGACAATGTCCAAAGTAAATGCCAAAAACAAAGGCTGGAATCCTGTATTGAGGAGATGGAGTATAAATGCTCATGGAGTTAAGGCATGATTACGCATGTTGCCTTGTTAGTGAATTGTAATGTGAAACCAAATGTACATGTGCATCTGCATGCACAATGTTCTGTGTGCATCTGCACATCCAGTACCTATATGTGTGCATACTCCTTAGTGCACAATTGCATGTGTAGTGTACATATACAGTGGCACTATATGAGCAACGCTGTAATTTTGAAGTGAATGCAGACATTCCATTCAGACGAAAACATCTAACCACCTCCCTAGGTGAACATACATATGCATAAGACACTGACAGGATTCTGGCCAAAGGATTCTTGCCTATCATTTTTCTTTCTTAACATGCAGCTCTCCTCATGATGTAGGGAAAGTGGCAACTGTTAGGCAGTTGTTGTTTCTTTTTACTGTGATATTTGCTTTGTTTTTATCACTCTTATTCTGCAAAAAAATATCAAGTAGATAGGATTAATTTTATCTTTTGTTCCTTCTCTGGCCAAGGTCTCAAGGTAATAAATAAAGTGGCCAGATTTTGACAGATTTTGTGCAGTCACTGTTGCTTGTCATAGTTTTCTTGATAACTACGCAGTGAAATCTGTGAGTCATAGTGTTGATTATAGTGCAATTGAAATATATTGCACATGTTACCTTCTGGTCCTTGATCATAATAAAATTTTACTTACAGTTCTTGTTTCCTCTGAAAAGTAGCTAACAGATGTTAAAATCTGATGCAAACATGAGGAAGTAGGTGGATTGTTGCCATCTTTTCCACAGCATTCTGTGTTGCAGATGCTTTGATATACTGTAATGTTTCTGGCTCTTGAAGGGATTTTGATTATTTGTGATGTGCCATTAAGATTCTAGGCTTTGAGTGACTGGCCTTGAAAGTACAAATCAGCCAGAAAATGCTTATTGCTAGCATGAGGCTAGGCATGTTATACCAGAGAAAACCCCTCCACATCTGCGGCTTTGGCTTTTGCGGAAATGATTATATGCAGATTTGATTAATATGTTCTCTCTGGGATTTTCTAGGTCCTCCAGCGTGACTGACAGATGTTGACCGTAGAGTTACACTGGAGAACCTAGAAATTCCTAGAGAAAGAACGTCTCCAGGCATTTGTAAGTCCTCCAGTGCCATTCTAGGGTCACTTTCTGCCAGATGCTGGCCATAGAGTTGCACTGGAGGACCAAGAGAATCCTAGACAGGTGTTTTCTCAGGTTAAAAAAACATGGTTTTCTATTTGCATGTTTGTTTGTTTTTACTTTCACAGGGGTCTTGCACCCATAACCCCAGCAAATGTGGAGGGCCCACTGTATTTCTGCCATGTTGGAACAAATGGTGGATTCTGTTGGCTGTGTTTATTTGAGAAAAATATTATCTATATCTTAAGACAAGCTTTACTGAATGTTTCCACTTTTTCTTAATTTTTTTCCTCTAGGCTCTTAGCACAACCTAATAAAAGATTTAAAATCTTGGGAGAAACCACCTCTGCACCAGCAATGAATTGTTTTGACCCATTCCCTCTAATACATTGGCCTGGTGAATGTTTGGGAGATGTCAGTGATCCTTATACATTTCAGGATGGGGACATCAAATATAGCTTCACTGGAAGTAGAAAGTGTAAACTTGGAACTGATAGAGAATTGCTGAAGAAGAATAAGGTATCATTGTCAAATCAGAGCGCAATTCTTTTTTTATATGAAAACATCTCATCTGGTTTCCTTACATCCAAGGTCTTGATGTGGCTTAAATTTCATCTCAGGCTTTCACCTTTATTGGATCTGAGGCTATTATCCTATGCAAACCTACTTGAGAGTGTCGTTGAACTTAATGGGTCTTCCTTTTGCACAGATGTGCTATAAGGCAGAAAATCAAATGGGCTTTAATTATAAAGGTTGGAACTCTTTATGCACATTACCTGTGAGTGGACTTTATTGAATACAATAGAACTCACTCAGTATGCATTAAAACACACAGTATGTTTACATATGAGTAAAAATATATTGGAAGGGAGAATAAAAGCTGCTTTAAAGGATGACTGCTTTTCTTCAGACAATGGTCCTCTGCTGACGCCCAAAACAGACGGGCCAAAGGTGCTGCCTTCAGACTGCATTGAGGGTGGGGCATTTAGACGTCGCACACCCCAAACGAGGCCTGAAGGTGCACCGAGGTTGTGCCAATGAAAAAGAGCCAGGCCAAAAAGGAACGGATATAATCCATTCCTGCTGACGGTCTGGTTTGGGACCATGGCAGCAGCCCATGGCAGGAGCACGCCTGTGCAGTCGCCATGGTCTCAGCATGATCAGCGCCAGAGCGGCTTCATGCTGCTCCTTTGGGCCCATTTGTATGACCCCTGAGAAGGACTGAATCTCTGCCTCAAATTCTTACATCTGTGGCACCACTGGGCAAGTGACTTGGGGAAGGGAGTTCCACAGATAGGATGCCACTAAGGAGAAGCCATAGATCAAGGGTTGACGTAATGTGATTTGTTGGCTGCATATGGCTCCTGGACCCCACTTTTGTGGTCCCTGAACCCTTCCAACTGTAATGAAACTATCATTTTCTAATTGCCCTACAACACAAGAAAGCCATGATACTTCTACATTTTTCATTTGTTTGAATAACTTTCTTTTCAGGGATGATCTCTGCTTTTCCTTAATATCAGGCTTAAAGCCACCTCTCATATGTCAGGTTTTTAGTTCATGGTATGGTGTAATGATTTGAACATCGGACTATGAGCCTGGAGACCAGGGCTCGAATCCCAGCTTGGCCATGTAAACCCACTGGGTGACTTTAGGCAAGTCACACCCTCTCAACCTTAAGGGAAGGAGATGGCAAGCCTCATCTGAAGAAACTTGCCCAAAATCTCCATGTTAGGCTTGCCTTACAGTTGTCATAAGTTGGAACTGAGTTGAAGTCATGCAACAACAACATATAAAAAAAACCCATGTTCTCTTCCTTTTGTGTTATGTCGTCCACCTGTTCTACTTGTCTTTCTCACTTGTTACACACTTAGTGGTTGTTTAAATGCTCTGTGTTTGCAGTTAGAGGATGGAACTGGAACTAAGGAGATTTCTGTATCAGGTCATCCTACCACTGTGCCAGATGGAAAAGATGCAATGTCCATTTTCAGTTCAGCTCCTAAAATAGGTACATAAATGTCTATTGAATCTTTGATTTTAAATTGTTTTAAAAACTTTCTTGTAAATATTTTTAATTTGTTGTTTTTGGAAGCTGCCTTAGATCCTGCCCTGGGAGAAAGGTAACATATAAATGAAGTAAATAAATAAATACCTCCATGTGCACCAATTTTCAGTTGAATTATTTTTTAGTGGTTAATGTTGCAACATAGGGATGTTGTTTTCTGAGTGGTTTCTTGTTATTCCTATTCTTGGAGACTGTGGCTTAATATCACTTGTGTTTTTTGCCCATTTCTAAAGTCCTTGATTATTTTTCCTCCCCCCAGACACACGGCAAGATAATGCTGCAAGTAGAGTTGGTTCTAGTAGCCTCATGCAAGTTACAGACTTGGCTCCCTCGCTACATGATTTAGACAATCTCTTTGATAATTCTGATGAAGATGAGTCTGGAGTAAGTGTGTGATGAATTAAGCTACACCATATGTGTGTAGTATTATTTGACCTTTGAAATAATGTCTACTACCTCCAAGATACATGACTGAGGAGGTGACTTGTCTTCTTCTTTCTTTGATTTGGTCCAGAGTGGGATGTTTGTGGTGAAAGGTGTCAAAACTGTTGTAGTTCCATTTCTAATAATGTTGCTCATGAAATTGGAAGCTTTACTTTGTGCTTGTTATGATGAACAAAGACGCCATGGCCTGTTGCCATCTTCTTGAAAAATGCTGGTGCACATTAATTATAAAGGCACATAGACCTTGTTAATGGTTTCCTCCCCGTCTCCTACCCTTGGGTAGGAGAGAGGGACCCCAGATTTTACTAACTCTCCTGCAGTTGCTGCCACCAACAGTTGGGATTCACAAGATTCAGTGACTCAGTGAGAAGTCACTGAGAGTTTAACTTGTCTTTTTTGCTATTTCTGACATTGCAGAGATTTCTCCTCTTGCAGGAGATGAAAACCTCTACACACACACTCACACACACACTGAAACCAGCAATATGAGAGATTGTTAAGAAGTTTTTTTTTATTCTAAGTGAGCATGTTTTGTATTAGCAAAGGCATCATACATAAAGTCTCTTTCCTTCAGGTGAAACATGGAAAGTCAGAACATTACTAAACAGTGTTAAATTTCATTCAACCAAAATTCCAAAAAGAAACATAAGCCCTAATGTGACAATTACATGGTCTACTCACAATGCATTTAATAGTCTGGGTCTTCAGGTAGTCAGGAGAAGCAGGGATTCCAGACTTGTTTGTCCAGCCTGTGACACCAAGGGATGGCATTGTAGGTGGCACCCATCCTGTCCCTCTTCCACATGCTTCATGGTAGTGCGTTTGTATAATCTTTTACCTTCAAAGCATCTGAACATTTTTGAAGCTTCTGACAAGCAGGTCATCTCATTAGATGATTGTCTTTTATGATTTTCTACAGATCTTATGTGATGCTGTCCCTAAATACAACTCAACCCTAATATTATTAATCCTTGGAAATCCTCTACAGCTGTTGCTCAAGATAACGCCTGAGTGACATTATAATTAAACTGAGGGCCTGCACAGACTGCCAGAAATAATCCATCTTGAGACCACTTTAACTGCCTTTGCTCAGTGCTAGAGAATCATGGGAACTATATTTTATTGTGGCACCAGAGCTCTCTGACAGAGAAGGCTCAATGTCTCAGAAAAAACTACAATTCCCATGATTCCCTAGCATTGAGTCAGGGCAGTTAAAGTGGTCTTAAGCTGGATTATTTCTGGCAGTCTGTTTAGGCTTTGAGCTAGTTCTTATATCTATTTAAACCAGAGTAATAAAGAACTAATAAATGGCACAAAGTACATTTTTAATGGTTGCTTTTCTATTAAAAGGCAAACTTTTAATTTTTTGGATACAAAATGGAATTGAAGATTCCTTTGCAAGAAACAAGAGTCCTGAAGCTGCATTATGCATTAACCATTTGCTTTTCTTCTTACATCTAGGCTGTCTCTCTTTCTCCCCAGTCATCAAAAATGCCTCCAGTGGGGACTGAAGAACGCTCTTTGGGCAAGGATGGCAGAACAGCTGTACCCTATCCCCCAAGTAAGTAGCAGATGTGACCACATCATTATTCTCAGGTAAAGTCATTGCTGTCATGGCCTTCTTTTACAGAACAAAAATGTAAAATTGGAAAGCAAGACTTCTCTCCTACCTTAAAATTAGAAACTGACTATTTTAAAACATAATTTTGGTTCATTTTTAGCCCTCACACATTTTGTGTGATATTTTGTGGGGTATTGTGGGGTATTTTCTGACTCCAGTGAGAATTCCAGCAAATAATGAGGGTTGGGGTGAGGTTTATCATTGTTGTTAGGGTTATGACTGATCATTCCCAAATAGAATTCTACCCCCCCAAGAAATTTTAAATGGGAGTTTGTTTGTCTCATTACATTACACTGATTTAGCCAAAACAGCAACAACAAAAACAACAACAAACTAGTGGTAAATAGGATTGAGACAATGTGAAGCCAAAGACTTTCATGGCCAGCATCCATAGTTTTTTGTGGGTTTTTTGGGCTATGAGGCTGTGTTCTAGAAGAATTTATTCCTGACGTTTCGCCTGCATCCGTGGCTGGCATCTTCAGAGAAATGCCACCCACAGATGCAGGCGAAACGTCAGGAATAAATTCTTCTAGAACACGGCCTCATAGCCTGAAAAACCCAGAAAAAAATAAGCATTGGGACATTTTTAAAAAATACTAGCTGTTTTTTGTTTGTAACTTCCCCAAACTACTACATGGCAAGTAGCTAAAATTTAAATTATGGTTTATAACTGTGCAAGTGGCAATGCCACAGAACGCGTAAATTGCAGGGCTGCTTCTGTGTGGATTCTGCAACAAAATGTGGCTCTGGAGGACTAACGTCCTCATTTTGGTCATGAGATTTAAAATTGCCTTATAAATGGACACTTATTATGGTAATTTGAAGAGTTGATTTTGAGTAATTTGAAGTGATTGTGCTGCTGTTTGTATCTTTATTATGGGCCCAAAATGAAGATAAATTTTGGCAAAATAGTGATTGCTTCTGTGACCATAGTATTGGCTGCCTCTTCACAAAACCTTTTTTTTTCCATACAAGTGTTCTCAAGAGCCATCATTTATTTAGTAGTTGATCTCTGGGTGCATTGTTTATACACAAATGTGATTGTACATGCCATGGGGAAATGTAATTATTTTAATCTGAGCTGTCTTCATTTAAAAACTATCACTTTAGAAATGGGGGTGCACTTTGCTACATGCACAAGTCAAATTTCTAATTAAAACTATCTTCTTTGTTTTCACTGATTCTGTATAGAAGGAGGTATTAAACATCAATTTTCAAGCTGCTGTTCCTTAGCATTCCTTGAAATGCTTAGGTGAAATCAGAGAATTACGGGTTGAATGAAACTTTTGTACCACTGGCCATCTTTGGTGCTATGGTCCTCTTCTATCGTCCCAGAGCCACAGGGAATTGTAGCATCCATTGAGATTTGCAGAGGTTCTTTCCCCTTGCATCTCTCACATAATATGTTTTAGACATGTTTTATGTTCATTTGAAATCAGTGTTCTGTAAGATAACAACAGACATCGTGAATTACAAGTTCCTTGACTTCAGAAAGAAAGATACTGCGACCACTGTAAGCTGAACTTTCATTCTGCTACAAATCATTGTTGAACGTTATCTCATTAACTCTGGCTGGTAATGAGAACAAATTGAGGGGAAAAACCATAGTGTCAGAAGGATGAGGCAGAAAGTTTTATAGACCCATAAAAGCAGTACTGATTTACTCAAATTGAGAAGTATGAAGTACACAGAGATTGGATTTTGACAGTTTTAGTAGATCTATCACTACTTAAAATATGCAAGGCTTTCTCAAGCATGACACATATGAAAATGAATAATGATACTTGGACAGTTCTGTGGGTTTATTTAATTGAACTGTTTTCTTCTTTTTTAAAAATGACTCTGCATTGCAGAAATTTGCTGGGGGAAATAGGCCCCCTAGAGGAAATGGAATAATGTGGAGCAGTTTGGGAAGGGTTAAATGGATAAGGCTTGCCCTTTTCAGATGGTTTTTCTTGAGGTAGCAACTTCCATAAAAGACTGACAAGAAGAGCAGAAACGTGTACATGCATCAGAATGATGGCTGGACAACAGAATTGCTCCTCTACACAGATTGTAATGTACTAGAAGCTTAGTCTTTGCAACACATTTCCCCACTGGATGCAAATTTGGTGCCTCTCAAAAACTTCTTTTGCTACCAACAACAAGAGGAGTAAGTGAGAATATGAGGGTGCTGTACACCTTACAACCTGCAGGCATATCCTAGAGGAAATTCTGCTTCCAAGGTCTCAGTTGGCTCCATATTCTTTGGCTATCCTCAGATGATCCTTCTATTGTGCAGTTGCTCTACTTTCTTTTCAGAATTTTCCCACTCCTTTCCACATCTTTAATTTTTCTGCCGAAGAATATGTCAAGGAGGAAAAGACAGAATATTTGCTCAGTGACTCGCGGTAGCATGAGGGTTCTTTATACCAAAGCTTCCTGAATATATTACAGGAACTGCCTATCCACAAAATGCTCATAGAGTAACCTATAGCCCTATTGAATGTTTCCTGGCTCCTGGCCATAACTGGTAAACCCAGTTAGCTTTATTTATTGACAGATTTATTTACTGGTTACATCTGTGATATGGCTGGATTCAGGCAGTGTAAGCACCTCACATAATGATTCTTTCCAATGCATTTGCTTTATACTGTTGTCTTGGTAGCATCCTGGTGTCTTGCTGTGCCATGGCCTTCAGGATTTGTGGATCTTGGATTGGAGACTGCCAGCAAATACCAGGTGCTATAGGCTATATTTCAGAGGAAAGCAAACAACCTCTGAGTATTTCCTGTCCAAGAAAAGCCTATCAGATTCATGGATCACAATAAGCAGCTTGAAGGCACATACACACAGACACAGAGTATTTGGGATATTCTGTAGTTTTTACCTAGCCTGTCATTACTAGCCTCACAAATATTGCCAGAATGAGATTAACAGGATCTCTGTAAGTCAGAAACTTGAAGGCAAACAACCACTACCACCACCACCACCTCTGACTGAATCTGGATCCAGTCCACTATTTCATAGACAATAAAAAATAAGGCTGCAGTACACTATAAAACATGATGGAAAGTTACAAAATCTTGCTTGCAAGGTTATTATCTGAATAAACTAGTGCATAACTGGAGAGAGAGCAAGGAAGGAAGGAAGGTATAATGAAGATAAAATCTAAGCAAATCAAAATAAAATCTAAGAAGGTCTGAGAAGTGGGCCATAAAGAGTGAATGGGAATGAATCTTGATCTTTTTCTGCTGTTTATTATCTTGTAATGACCAGTAGGTGGATTATTTAATTATTTGTGTATTTATAAGCTGTGTTGGAAGATAAAATGTACAAGCCCACAGCAAGGCATCACAGAACCTGGTTGCAAGATGAACCTAAACAGGTTCTTGGCACACCTTACTTTAAAACCACTCTGTTAAGTGGAAGAAGGGAATATATAGATTGAATATATATTACAATTCTTATTTTTAAATGCAAGTTTTCTAGCTGGAGTATAAAGACAGAAGTGTAAAACCATGTTAGCTCCAGCTATTGTAGACCCATTAAATGTAGACTAGTAACCATATCTCATATGTATTTGTTTTATCCCCCTTTAAAGCCATCCAAGTTGGTAGTCAATATGACATTCTGTGACAGCAAATTTCATAGTTTAACTGCCCTCTGCACTTTATGACACATTATGACACAGGTACAAAAGCAATGGCTTTCTCTCAGGGCTTTCCCCACTTTGGCATGCCTGTCAGCGAGAGATATCCCGGTGCTGACACTATTCTTAAAAGGTTAAAACTTTTAATTTATCCAGACATTGAACGTTATAGCATGTTCATTTGATTGAATAGCTGTATTCCTCTCAACTTCATTGTATTCTTGCTTGTTTTATAATATTTCATATTGTACTGATTTTAATTAGCCTGTGTACTGCCAATGAAGACATGGTTTATAAATGTTTAAAATAAATAAGTGCATTTAGTTAGTCAGAAAAGTACACCATAGCAAATGTTTGTCCATTATAAATATCTAAAGTGTTCCCAGTAGTCAAAAGTAGTTACATTCAAATGACTGATTGTGGAAAGTATTCAGTGGAAACTTAAAAGTTATGGAAATGATTAGCATACACCTCCATTATATTACTTAAATTGTGAGAAAAACAGTGTATTCACAATGTTACAATGCGATGTTGCATTTTTAGGGTCACCAGCACGGCTTGGCTATATTTTTATTTCTTAACAGTTAATGGCAGCCACAGTGTTTGGGGAAGCAGGGTTGGTGATCATAGAATCATAGAATCATCGAGTTGGAAGAGAGCACAGGATCATGTGCTTTAACTTTTTCTTTCCAAAGAAGTGCCCTACCCAGCTATTTTTTGGCATGGTAACTCCCATTCATGCAAATGTTCTCTCTTGTGCCAAATAACAGCTTAGGGTGGATATTTATTGGGACAAAGCTACAAAAGGAAATAGTTAATTGACTCCAATCCCTGCATGCCATAATCCTGATACGATCAGGACCTCCAGCAGCTGCTGTTTACACTTTGAAAAAGATATTTGCCAGATCAAATCATGTGGTTAGTGTTGCCTGTAATTGAGCCTCCAGAAATGGATTGTGGTTCTTCATGGTTTCTGGAACTCAAAACATCTGAGTTGTTTTTGTGCCAGCACTAAACTGTTCAGAACCTGCTAAAACTACTGTAGTGTGATACCCACTCCAAACTAGTGCTCCTGTCTAGGCAGAATTGCCACTATTCACTTCAGTTCTTTTTTGCCTGATAGAGCTGCAGCAGCTTGTTAAAGAACCTCCTCTGACTTCCCCAGTTTTTCAGTCTTTTTCCACTGAGCATTTTTGTCTTTCTTCTTGTTTCTTTGTAGTTTTCTTCTGTCTTCTTCCTCCTCCTCTTCTCTCTTTCTTGTTATTCTCAGTAGTGAGATCAAGAGGCAAGCAAAGAAGTGACCATCCACAAGTACAGTAGTGTAAGTTCACAGAGGAACACTCAAAGAACTAGCTACAGGTAAGCAAACTGTACTTTGTGATATCTGTGACTCACACATAGAAGAGAATGTATAGCAGGCTGACTGCATGGATAAATGACTGCATTGACAAATGGTAAGATGTGATGGAATAACCAACAAGACAGCTGTACCAAATTCTGCATCTCCCCAAGCTCCAATTCTTTTAAACAAAGTAATTGTTATTAAACACAAAACAACCATCACACACATATTTTATCCATATATCTAAGATACAGATACAAAAACAACAAAACTATAAACACTATAAACTATAAACAAAACTATAAACACAGCAGTCAGTCTGCTATATATTCTTATATGCGTGAGTCACAGATATCACAAAGTACAGTTTGCTTACCTGTAGCTAGTTCTTTGAGTGTTCCTCTGTGAACTTACTCTACTGTACTTGCCCTCCTTCCCTTGTGGATGGTCACTTCTTCGCTTGTCTCTTGATTTCATTGACTGTGACAGCCACAGAACTGAGAAGAGCAAGAATCCTGCAAGATGAACAGTAGTTTGGCTGATTTTCTGCCAAACATGTCACTCTGCTCTGGAAGGTTCTGAACAGTTCTGTGCAGGTGTAGAACAACTCAAGTTTGAGAGTTCACAGATGACCAAATGAAGAACCAGTTACAGGTAAGGAACCTGTTATTTTCTTCCAAAAAATATTACGGTGGCAAATGTTCTATTTTGCATCACAAGCAGTGACACACATGTTTGTGACACATCACAAGCATAGAAATAATTGGATTTTGTTTCTTACTTTAGATATTAGCCATCAATGTGGGATCTCCATGGGATTTGGCTCTTCTATGGGTAGATTTCAGTGAAGCTAATTGTGAGACTAGTTGCAAGTGTGGTGTCTTTTAGGCCTCTTAAGTTTGACCCCTCAGTTTTCTGTAGTATGAGTTATATTTGAGTATCACAGAAAGCTTATTTCATAATTTTTCAACACTGGATTGTCTTCTATAGCTGTGGCAGACCTGCAGAGGATGTTTCCTACTCCACCATCCTTGGAGCAACACCCTGCTTTTTCTCCAGTGATGAATTATAAAGATGGTATCGGCTCAGAGACAGTGTCTACGCTGGGGCTGATGGAAAGTCCAGTGGTCAACAAGATTACAAATCAACTCTCAGAGTTTAAAATGGAGGTGGAAGATGGATTAGGCAGCCCTAAGCCAGAAGAAATAAAGGTAGCAAGTCAAAGCTATTAATACTGTTGAACTGCAACATGGTTTGGGTGGTCTATATAAGGAAGTAGTTCTAATCACATTTCACTCACATTCATTACATCCAAGTTAGGGATTTGTAGATACTGCAGCTGTAACAAAACAAGACTATGAATCAATACTAGAAATCTCATATGCATCAAGTATGTTCAGTGTTATCTTAGAGCTGCCCTAAACTTAGCAAAGGGTCATATTTAGTTCAGTGGTGTAGTGCATGTACAAAAGCTTTGAGATTCAGTCCTTGGTGTGTACAGTTTAGATAGTGTGTGATGGGGAAAAGTCTATATAAATCTTAAGAGTTCTTGTATATTTCCTTGTCTTCTTTCCCCTTGGTTCCTTTTGTTTTGGCACAATTGTAAAAATTTGATGTACTCCAATTCACTGAATGAATCCACACCTTGGATCCACCTTAAGCAAACTATTAGTCCAGTAAAATAAAGGGAAGGGAGCATGTATACTGCCTATCGCTGTTTGGAAAAACTGAAAGATAATAGATCTCCACAAGTAACTGGCCTGGATGTAATATGGTTTGATTTTGGAATATATATGTTTTAGACCTTTTGCTCATAATAAAACCATAAACATACTTCACTCTCTTTGATTCAGTTCTGTATCTGCAACTGGTTCATTTGTCAACTGTAGTGCTAGCCCCCAAATCTGTCTGTTATGCCAACTTAACAAGAATTGATTTTTTTGGTAAATAGGTTCTTGTGGTTATTATTGTTATCATGATGTGATCATTATTGTTATTGGTGATCATTATTCTTTCAAATACAGTTTGTTCACTTCCCATTCAGTGTGTGTTCCCATTGGTAGGGTCAGAAAAGCATGGCTATAGTATTGCTGTGGGTAGGAAACACTTCTCCCTTTGCCCATGCTGTCATCTCACCTGCTCCAACCTGTCCTCCTCTGTTCCACATACACAATCACTTACTTTATTCATGTTTGCTGTATTCTCTATGATCTTTGAAATTCCATATCTTTAGATGTTATCCAAAATAGAAACAATGTATTTCTCCACCTCTGCTGACCATTAGCTGCTCCTTTTTGGAGGAGGTGAAAGGGGGACATTATCACTTGATGATACCACATTATGAAAGAAAGGGGAGCTAGAGAAGGAGCCACTATTTTTGAAGACAGAGACATTGCCCAATCATATGTATACACAGAGATACTTTTTATAAGACATATAATGGACTTGATCAGCCCTGTAACATAAACAATGCACTTCCTTGGATTTGCAGGATTTCTCCTTTGTGTACAAGGTTTCAACCTTTCAGCCCTTTATGAGCTCCTCTGCATTTGCACCTTTGAAGATGCTACCAAGCCAGTGCCTGCTACCTCTGAAGATTCCAGAGGCCTGTGTTTATCGGCCATCCTGGGCTATTCCTCCAAAAATTGAACAACTTCCTTTACCATCTAACACTACTTTCATCAGGGATGGTTACAGGTAAGTATAGCAATGGAAATGAGTATACATGTTTTGTATGGTCCTACAGGAAATAGTTCTGATTTCTGTGTTTACTATGTAAGATTCATGGACTTTACCACTTGGCCTTGATATTTACTTTGCTCATAATGAAGTTGAGAGGTGCCTGTTTAGCTGTAAAATTAATAATATGCTAAAATGATCAGACACTATTACAGAGCTAATAAACATTTTACGGAGATAATTGTAGTCATCAGAAGATCATCCTGTACTACATTTTCTACAAAAGAGACACAAATTACAGGAGTGACTACTCCTGACATTTTTCCTTGAGAAATGGAAATAATATTTGAAAATATTCAGAAAATGGCTGAAGAATATATTTCATAAATGTTGGGAAACCATGACCAGAAGAATCCTGGCCTAATAGCAGTGGCATCACTAGGGTTGGTATCATCCGGTGCAGTAACTCATGGTGTCACCCCCACCCCCCCCACCACCAAACTGATTTCCTCCCAAACCCATACAGAATCCATAGTAATTTTTTTATACTAAATTATGCATAAATTATAATTCCCGTATCACTGAATGTAATGGCAACAGTTGTGACATAAACAACTAGCAAAATTAAAAAGATATCTGTAAATTACAATATGACACGTACAGAATAAATGTATTTACATATACATAGTTTCATGTGGTTAAAGTGAAAATTTGGTAAAATGTGATGTTTTTAAAGATTTTTTTAAAATTAAAAATTGTTTAAATTTTTAAAGTTACATTTTAAAAAGCCTGGGGCCTCTCCTTTCTCCTCCTATTGAGTCTCACCCCACTCACACCATCTTTTCACCATTTTAAAACAATACAGGCAAATGCCACACTCTGTTTTTGCCAACATGTAGATGTTTGAGGAGCAGTAGTGTCACCCCCCCTTAGGATGTCACCTGGTGTGGTCCACAAACCCCTCGTGATGCTACTGCCTAATAGTGTCTTATGTAGTTTGGGACTATACACAAAATTTGTAGGTGTTGCTTTTATGCAAACCCATCTCCTCCATCCCCCACCCATCATTTTCTGCATAAGAAGCACTATTTTCTGTTCAGAAAATAATATTTCTACAGAGATATTATTTTCTGCTTATTTTCTGTTTATTGCACACAAATTTCTGGGTAGTTGGGGACTTTGTACAGTTTTTTAAGGCTTTGTCACAGCAGGAGGAAAATTGATAAAACTGCTTGTTGCTTCCTTTGAGAAGAAAATTAGCAAAAAATTATATCACTTACTCACTGTTTTACTCACTGTTCACTGTCAGGCTGTGAGAAGTCCCCCTTGCACACATGTCTTTTACCAGGATATAGCCTTTTACAAATGTGGCTTGTTTGTTTTCTCAGAAGAACCTGTTCTCATGCCACTGAGCCTGTTGCATACTGCAGCTGTGGAGATGATTATGACTGATCTCCTATTTCTGTCTCACCCTTCTCTTTTCCCTTCATATGTGGCTCTTGACCCACTCTTAAATCCTAATTCCCTTTCATTGCTTATGAATAAAGCAGGGTTTTGGTTATGAATCAGTGTGTTGCTCATGAAGGGATCTTATTTTTGCCCTGCTCTTTAACAGCTGAGTCCTATTCTGTTTTCTTGGAGGCCATCAAGAGGGATGGATTCTCAAGGCTCTTTGGGAGACAGTCCTCAACATCAGTGGAAAGGGATGTTACTCTGTCCACCACTACTGCTGTGAAATAAATCTAAGATTATCATTCTCATTATTTCCCATTTTTGGAGACTCAGAGACGTGGCTAGCAGTTAGGTGGTCTGTCTCTCAGATTTGCAGCTTATAGATGGAAGAGATCTTTCTACGATGCTGATAACTTGGTACCTCTTCCTGATCCTTCCATAATAGTTTTTTCATTTGCTGTGTTCTAATCCTGTCTACACTGAAGTTATTGCCAGTCCCTTGAGTATGAATTGAAACCCAGTTTAACACATCTTATGCCATGCAAACCCCACAGCATGGATTGAATCTATTAAATGCATGAAACTTGTTAAAAGCTAACATGCAGTGTAAGATTATCACACAGCAATTAATTAATTTTAGAGCAGAAACAACTTGTATCTTTACCTCAATCCTTTATATCAGTCATTTTCTAGCTCCCAAGGGTCTTCAGGTCTTTCAAAGGAATTTACACCAAAAAAGAAAGAAATAATCATGAAGCCTATGACACTGTCTGGGCAGCAATTTAATTTCTGGTTTTTGTTTTGTTGTTGTTGTTGTTATAGTAACTACCTTCTGATGCCTTAGCTGATTATTAATTGCAGGTATTTATTAGGATAAAAATCTTTTATTTCCAGTTTAATCCAATTAGAGCAAAGACTGTTACTGCAGGCATCTGACAAAGAGGTGATTGCTAATCAAGATTTCTAGGTCACCTTTTAGTCCTTCTCCAAGGCATTCACTGTGCTTCAGCTTCTTCTTTCTGCATCTGTAGACTGCTTTCTTCATTTCCTTTGGCTGCCACTCAAGTCTGTTAGAGATAACAAGAAAAGTATTCCAGTAAATCAGTTTGCACAGCACTTCCTTCTCAAATAGCTGGCAGAATGGGAGTTCAAAATGAATATTTAAAATTTTCACATTAACTGAAAAAGAATGCCAAAGCATTAAATCTGCAGGTTTCCACTCCTTCATCAAGGAAGTGATTGCTATATTGGGGTCATTTTAAGAAAAGTGTTTTTAACAATCTGAGTAGGAATGATTATGGAGATCTCCATCTGTACTCTTTTTGAGGGCAAGGGATATGCTTTAATGCCAACTGTTGACAACTATCTTTAGTTGTGGTTCCATCTAGCAAAACTACACATGTCTTTTGCAAGTGGGCAAGTCACAAAAAATGACTGAATTCTGCTAGTTTAGGAAATTTACTTGTGATCAGGCAAAGTTCTTGTAGGCATAAGTCAATTAAAATATACTGCTCGTGTCCAGAAGCAAACAGCTTAATTCACATTATTTGCAGCTATTAAAAACATAGTGTTGGAAAATCTTGTCTAATGATGTATTCTCTCTACACCTACTTCTCCCATTTGCTACTAAAGCAGTGGGGCTTTAGGTAGCAAGGGCTTACTGCATGCTGCATACTGTCTCTATTACTTTTCTCATTTGTTCAGTCACCCAGTTTAATGCATGGTGATCAGTGTATCCATGTATCTAAGCAACCGCACCATGGGACCAGATTTCTGTGATCATATAAAGGACTCCTCTCTTTCTCTTTCTCTCTCTCTCTCTCCTTCCTCCCTCAAAATGGTGAGTGAAAGCTCTGCTGAGCTGCCTCTTTTCCTCTAGTTAGCCAAGGCTTAGGCAAAGTATGTGTATATGTTTTGCACAGGCATTTAAATGTAACTAATACAGTTTTTAGTTATGAAACTGTCATACTGCCTGTTTGTCTTACTTTGCTTAACTTGTTTCAGAGGGACACAAGAGATCCCATGCTTTCACTTGTGAACTCTGCTAAAGGAAACTGAAGGAGCTAATAGCCTGGGATTCTGTCTCTTATCCAACACATAGATTCCATTTGTTTCCTTCATGCATAATATGTCTCTCTGTCCTTAATTCTAGAATTCTGTTTTTTTACTTCAAAAGGCTAACACTGGCTTCGTTTCAACTATTCAGCAGGTATTTCTTTTTCTAAGGAATGATACAGTTTTCATTCTTTTTCCTATACTGTCAGCAAAGTCTTCAATCTGTGAAGTCTTTTGTGACATGCAGTATTAATTACTTGACCTCAGTCAGGGATGGATAGGTTTGTATTTACATCATATTTTGACTAATGTGTTTAAAAATTGTAAATGTAGTCAATATATACTTATCTTCTTATAGCAATATACCCAGTGTTGGGAGCCAAGCAGATCAAGACTATCTTCAGATGAACACTCCCCAGATGAGCACTCCTGTGACACTAAACAGTACTGCCCCAGCCAGCAACAGTGGGGCTGGGGTCTTGCCTTCCCCAGCCACTCCTCGTTTCTCTGTGCCTACACCACGCACACCCAGGACCCCAAGGACTCCTAGAGGTGGGGGCACTGCCAGTGGACAAGGATCGGTAAAATATGACAGCACAGACCAAGGATCACCAGCCTCAACACCCTCTACAACTCGACCCCTTAATTCTGTGGAGCCAGCTACTGTCCAACCAATTCTAGAGGCCCATAGCCTGTATTTCACACTCATTCTTTCAGACTCGGTGCTGAATATCTTTAAAGATAGCAACTTTGACAGCTGCTGCGTTTGTGCTTGCAACATGAATATCAAGGGTGCAGATGTGGGGCTGTATATTCTGGATTCATCTAACGAGGACCAGTATCGGTGTACTTGTGGATTTAGTGCAATTGTTAATCGCAAACTAGGGTACAACTCTGGGCTATTCATTGAGGATGAATTGGATATTTTTGGCAGGACTTCAGACATTGGCCAAGTTGCAGAGAAGAGGCTGATGATGTGTCAGACCACCTTAATTCCTCAGCTAGGAGAGGCATCCAAAAAGGTTCAGGAACCCCCAATTAGCCTCCTCCTCCTCCTTCAGAATCAGTACACCCAGCCTTTCACCTCATTGAACTGCTTGGATTACATGTCTGCAACTAGCCAGGAAACACTACCTTACACAAACTGGAATTATGACAAAGTTCAAGCTGAAAGTAATGATTCCTGGATTGAGTGCTTCAATGCCCTGGAGCAAGGCAGGCAGTATGTGGATAATCCTATTGGTGGGAAAGTGGATGAAGCTCTTGTCAGAAGTGCTACGATTCACTCTTGGCCTCACAGTAATGGTATTGTTTTTCTTTTTATTTGGGAAAATGTTTTGAGATGCTGAGATTTGATGTTGTTCCTTTAAAAATGCTTTAAAAATCCTTCTCCCCACAAAAATGACCAGTACTCACAGCTGCCCACCCTTGTTTGGAACAAGTCTTACAGTGGGGTGAAAACGGGATGTGTGGCCCTCCAGGGGTTGAATGCTCCCCTTCTCAGCTAGATGTTTTTCGTCCTTGTTTTAAATGTATCTAGCCTCTGCAGTGTGCTTTTTATTTAAAACAGTTGAATTTCAGTTCTATTACTGAATCCAACTGTTTATATTGTTTTGCAGTTCTAGACATCAGCACGCTATCTTCTCAGGATGTGGTGCGTATGCTCCTTTCTCTCCAGCCCTTTCTGCAGGATGCCATCCAGAAGAAGCGGACTGGCAGGACCTGGGAGAACATTCAGCATGTTCAAGGACCCCTCACTTGGCAACAGTTCCATAAAATGGCAGGACGTGGAACCTATGGTACAGTAAAAACACTCATATAATTTGTCAACTTTGCTTTGCATTAGTGCAGAATGTTACGGCTTTCCAAGTTTGCTTAAAAAGATCCCAAGATAATGCAGATGAGAGGTTCAAAGCTGTGTTCCTTATCATTTTATGTAATCAAAGGAATTATCCAGTAAGTGCTTGTGATGATCATGCAATTGTATGCCATGCACCAGTCACATTAAACGGGGATTGTACTAGTTGGAGCAATGAGGGGAAAGAAGAATTGCATTTTCACAGAGCTAAGAAGACATCTTTTTTGACTTACAGAAGATCTAGCTCCATATGAATTTACACAGGTTTTTTTTATTGTGGATAAAATATTGGTTTGCATAAGCTTTAGGAAGTCCAGCCTATGGTATCTGACATCATTCCATGATCAGAGTTCTATAACTGCTTTTTTTATTCAGGTTCAGAAGAATCTCCCGAACCTCTTCCAATCCCCACGTTGCTGGTTGGTTATGACAAAGACTTCCTGACAATCTCTCCATTCTCTTTGCCATTTTGGGAGAGGCTACTGTTGGATCCTTATGGAGGCCATCGAGATGTTGCCTATATTGTGGTGTGTCCAGAAAATGAGGCCTTGCTTGATAGAGCCAAAACTTTCTTCAGAGACCTGAGCACTGTATATGAGGTAGGTGAGGAGAAGCATTGCCCAAGACTTCCTTGCTACAGTTGTGTAGTAGAAGACACTCTAGCAAAAATTTGCCTTCTTTTCATTGTCCATATCCAAAGGAGTACGGTATCCACACATATTATTTGTGAAATGGTATGACTTATTCCAGTATGGTGAGAATGATGACATGATATTTGTCTCACTATCTGAAGGACTGTCATGTAGAACTTGTTTTCTGTTGCTGCAGAGAGTAGAACATGAACCAATGGATTCAAATTACAAGAAAAGAGATTCCATCGAAACATTAGGAATAATTTCTTTGATGTAACTGTTGTTTGACAGTGGAATGGACTGCCTCAGATGGTAGTGAACCCTCCCATCATTGGAGGTCTTTAAACAAAGGTTGGGTGAGCATCTTTCAGGAGTGCTTTAGTTGTGTATTCCTGTATGACAGGGAGTTGGACTAGATGGCCTTTGGGATCCCTTCTAACTCTTAAGATTCTGTGATTCTGTGATTCAGTCAAGTGATCTAAGTCTCTACTCTACTTCAGTATGGAAGTGTGCATTGAAAGGAACAAAGAAAAATAAGACTCCTGAAAACTATAGTAGAGGGGAACAAATTCAAGATAGCCTTCTAAACAGTCTGGAACTACTTTATAGTACCTGTTGGCTGAATCACAGCTTACCAAGTTTTGGGTAACTTGTGAATTCTTTACTGGAACAGATCAGTTCTACTTGAATTACACCTTCTTTGCATTCAAGGCTTAAAATAAACTATATCATAACTGAAAGCCTCCTCCCCAGCATGACAGGTGGAAGATCTTGTCAGAATCTGCAGCTTACCTGCCTTACTTGAGATACGACCAAAGCTGCAGGTGAGAGATGCCCAGAAATTAGGTCAGGCACAAGTGTCAACATGAGTTGCTCAACAGAGACCCAAGGGACAAGCTAGCTGTGGAGTATGGCTAAAGATGTGGGTATCAAAAGGCACCTAAGAATGCTGGAGGGGTGGGGAGGGCTTGTCCAAGAAGTCTCCTCTTAAGGCAGTATTAGTAGGTGAGGTGACTGCTAAAGGAAAAGAAAAGATGCTGTTTGAGTTAAGCTCTGGTGCTCCTTCTGTGCTCTATACCTTCACAGCAGTTAGCAAGTAGGCCTTGGGTAATTCCAGGACCCTTACTTGCTGTTGTTGGATTTCAGAGATGCAGCATTTTCTACCCTGCACCATGCAAGGTAAACACTTTCAAATAGAATTCAAAGATATAGCTGTGTTAGTCTGTAGAATCAGTATGTAGAGAGTTCTTGTAGCACCTTTGAGACTAACTGAAAGAAAGAAGTTGGCAACATGAGCTTTCATAGACTTATGTCTACTTCCTCAAAAGAGACTAAGGGGCTATGCAGATGGGCAGCTCTGGGCTGCCCCTGCTAGCAACGGGTTGGGGGCCGCGGCAACCCCATGCCGCGGCCCTGATCCTTCCTTTTGCCACCCCTAAAAGGAGTGGCAAAAGGCTGCCCTAAAAGCCAGCACCGTGGCTTTTCTGTGCCCTTTTGGCACAGCGTGTCTACATGCTGCATCGGGAGAGCGTCCTGATGCCACGCACCATGTAAATGGGCGCACGGCATCAGGATGGCATTGGGGTAAGGTTGAGGCGGCCAGCGAGCGGCTGCCCCACCCCAACTCCACCCCCAGGCCAGCCCTTTAGGCTGGTCTGCAACGCATCTAACTTTCTTTCAATTAGTCTCAAAGGTGCTACAAGATCTCTTTACTTACAAATAGAATTTGTCTGCTTTTGCCAGATTGCAGAAATGGTTTGCAAGCATTCATACTCCATCTACTTCCTTGTTGCTGGTCTGTTAATTACACATCCTCTGCATGGGTTAGGAGGAGCTATCCATGCTCAGGTTTTCCCCACGTTCCAGCTAACTTGGCAGGAGTTCCATATTCCTTTTGGTTATGTCCGTTGACTCCCTTCCCTTGCTCATTTGTTGCCTGCCTTGCCTTGATACGCTCCTTTGATACACTTCCTCCCTTGATTACTGTTTTAAATCACAGGTATAGAAATTTCTAACTTGTCAGAAAAACAATTCTACCATAACTTGATGACAGGCATGCCTGTAGAAGACTGCATTTGGAACTATATTTTGACAGTGGCTTTTAAGAGAGCATCTCAGACTTCATGCTGACTTTGCCTCATGGTTGTCACCAGTTGTTGAGACAAATACAAATGTTATTGTAAAGTGTGTGCTACAGAATGTCTGAACTAAGTAATATGAAGTTAAGAGCTGTGGCAGAGGGGTGGGGTAGAAATTATTATTATTATTATTATTATTATTATTATTATTATTACATGTACAAGGACCATTACATTAGAAGAACCAGAAAATTATACCTAATCAACAGTGTACCTTAATGTGTTTTGGTTCAAAACCAGGTATAAGCTGAAGTAATAAAATAGTGAAAGAGGAATAAAGAAGCTCTGAAAACTGAAAAACATATTATGAATGATGAAAAGTGCAACAAACTACCAGCCACAGAAAGCATTATGGCTGCCTATATAATCACAATCATACTTTGTGACAGCAGAGTAATGAAGAGTAATGAACTGGTAATGAGGATATAATTGAACAATTGCAAGATTAATGAATTATTAAAGCAAATTTTCACAGATAGCCAAGCAGGCAAAGCGTAATGTTTTTGCTTTGGCACCATATTTCTCTGAAATCTTACTGAAACAACTAAAACAATGCCAAGTGTTTGTTATCTGTTTTGATGAACAAGGTGTTTCAAAAGGGTCAGATAGATTTAGTGGTCAGTTTTTTTGAGGGAAAGTTCCCACATGAGATTTGATCAGTGCTTTTATTCAAACTGCTGCTGCTGAGAACCTTCTTCAGAAGTTCTGCAAAGAGAGATCTTCTTTATAACTTGCAAAGCAACCAGGTATCTATAGTTGTGCTAAATGTGTATCACCTTTTTTCCGGGGGGAAGGGACTGAAGAGGAAATAGACTGAAAAGGAGAAGGTTGAGCGAGATCCTTTGAAGTTCAAGATAGCTCATGTCTTACCATTATACACATATACATGCTTTCAATATACACAAACTAAATGTTGGAATCAACAGAGTATGGACTGTACTTGAACTTCTACAACTTAGAATAGAATTTGCATGAAACTGGGAACGGAATCTACATGCAGGAAATTGAACTAATGACACAATAGCTGAAGAATGAAAGCAACAACAATAGATTGCGTTAACCACTACTGCACAATGAATTCAAGGCTCAGTTTCAAATGTATGTGGCATAGCAAGATGATGAAGTAGGATTGGATGCATTTTACAGTGGTATTTTGACAGCTAAGAAGAATTTCTCAGACCTATGGAATGTTGTCAACATGTTCCTTATCCTGCCCCAGCTGAAAGCAGATTTTCAAGTAGTAATTGGATGTTTGTACAGAATTTATATGAAGAAACTGTTGTCTGTTAACATCAGGTTTACAATGCTATCCTAAGTTTTGGAGGACTCAAATTTGTTGTAATTGATAGGAGTTTGTTGCACTCATGCGTATTCACTTTAAAGGAGTTCAGTGATACTCCTGTCTTGACAAAAATGCATTTCAGTACCTCTAGTTTTAAACCATTTACTGAAACTTCTGTTAAATGTAATGTACTGTGTTAATTGTTACCATTACATAATGTAATCTATTGGAGGGCTGTCATTCATAGGGCTACCCTAAGTTGAAGCTGACTTTACTGCAATTAACAACAAAACCTCTTAATTAATTTATTTTTTAAAAAGTTGGGATTCTGCTTGCATGGTGGTCATGGAAATAACAAAAGTCAGTTGAGGAAGTCAGCGAAATGGATAATAAAATTTCAGTGGCAGCCTTATAGTTAAAATACCTTCCAAAGTCAGTGTATTAGTTTACTTTTAAGCCAAACACTAGGTTTATTAACAAACAACAGTTGCATCTGACAGATGGTGTAAACTGAAGACCTTGGCAGAAAAGACTTGGTTTTATAGAATGTTGGCTGCAAAATTTATTCAGTGGTACAGTCATACTAAGGAATGTTTCTGCTCTTTAGGATATACTATAGGACAAGGCAAAGCTGGGGTTTAACAAAGATCAAGCAGTGGTAGTAACACGTACATTTACTCCTTAGAAACAAAGGACTCACTTTAATAAAAACTATATGTAATTCTATAATTTAACATGCTTTAGAGGACAGCTGGCACTTGCATACATGAAACAATCTTGGTAATTTGTCCAGCCTTGTATAATTTATATGTGTTTGCAAAATAGGGGAAATGTTTCAGGAAGACTTTTTAAAATATACTTTTGGCCTTAAAAATGTCAAGAGACTTTACAATAAGTTTGGCAAGACCATTATCTATTTCAGATAATTCCAGTTTATGGTATAAAAGCCAAGGCATCAAAGCTTGTGTTGATTTTGAGCATTGAAATCAGAGTTTGTGGGGAAATGAACATTTGAATGTCTAGTTTTGCAATTGCCTTTAGAAACAGGCATTTTAAATCTCTCAAGGTCATACAAATGGGAATTTTTTTGAAATGTTTCATCTTAGAGGGAATTTCAGTCTATGCTTGTATGTAAAGTGAAATGTTAAACTGAAATATTGGGACAGATACTCAGATTTAACTGCCTTGAATCCCATTTTGGGAGAAAGGCATATAAATTCAATAAACAAACAAACAAAGCAATTTTTAAAAACCTGCAGGATTTTTGGCAACCCCCACCCCCAGATACCTCGGCTATTTGCAAAGTTCTGTATTAGTTTTATCATGCGTGTCTTTCCTGCTACAGTTTGATTTTGCTAGTCCATTTACTTTCATGTGCATTCTCAGAGACATCTGCCCACCCACCCCTTTCCAAGACAGCAGTAATATTTTAATTATCCACTAGGAAGCAGTAATGATTAAATAGTGAGATGTGGTGCGCAAGAGTAACACAAGCTCTGCTAGTATTTCCCCAGTTGTAGATACTTTGGAGAAAGCAAGCCTCTGATTTAATTGGCTTGCTATTCTGTTGTGGCATCCAAAGAGTTTAAAATTCCTGAATCCCACTGAAAAGCGCACAGGCACTCAAGTCCCACTGAACTAAAGGTAAACCAGCTAACTAATTTGTGTCCGTTGTTGTAAGTGGGAAATTGTCAGCCAGTTTCTTTGCTTAATTTTAAATAGATACATACAGAATGACAGATTTGTTTTGATTTTATCATTTACTTACTGCATTTAATCTATTTTTATATTTGTTGTGGAATAAACATTTGGATCCTTAGGTACATATAGATATATTGCTGTAACTTTTGCATATATTCTGCTACTGCCATCAGTTTATTTCCTTGTACCACTAGATGTGTCGGCTTGGGCAACATAAACCAATCTGTAAAGTATTGCATGATGGAATCATGCAAGTGGGAAAGACGGTGGCCCAGAAGCTAACAGATGAGCTTGTGAGCGACTGGTTCAACGCACCTTGGGGCAGTGAAGACTGTGACAATCATTCCAAGCTCAAACTTTATGCGCAAGTGTGTCGTCACCACTTAGGTAAGCATGCAGATTGCCCATTTTCAGCAAGCATGTGCTGTATTTGATGGATCTCCTTAATTCCTTAAAGGGGAAAGGTCCAGCATATGTAGGGTGGGTCTCCTCCAAGGATCCTAGTACATCCTTGGCTTGTACAAATGAAAAGTATCCCTTATCATTGGACAAGCAAGGACCGAAGTTAGAACCAGAAAGATTGTTTCAGTTATACCATCCAAGTCAGAATGAATCTGGTTAATTTTATTTTCAAAGTGTCATACAGATTGTTCATAATTGTTTGTGCAGTAAAGATGCACAAATGGTGCCACGTTGCCTTTCCCTTCCCCTTGCTAAGAATAGGTCTCAGCAGTCATGAATCTGCTGGCTAATGAATAGGACTGGAGTGTCTTGCTCCTTGTGTAATCCCAGAGGAACAGGTAGGTTTGGAATTCTTTTTGCTGAATCAAGAATACATCCAATTAAATTTGTCAGTAGTATAAACAGTGTTCCAGTTCCTGGAACATTGGGTAAAATTGGTAAGTGTTTCCTTCTCACCTGTGGGAACTTTGCAAAAGCTTTGACTCCCATTCAGCATTTATAATACAAATTGTCCTGCCGACATTTTGAAAGCCTAGATTTTTCAGCATTCTTTTTCTTTTTGTCCAGGGCTTCCTCTTCAGAGCCCTCTAATATCTTTATATCTGTATGTTCTTTCAGCACCTTACTTAGCTACTTTGCAACTTGATAGCAGCCTGCTGATGCCACCTAAATGTCAAACTGCACCATCAACATCATCGAGCAAGGAGCGAAGACTATCTGGGAGTGCAGCACCATTTACTCCCAGCTCAACCTTTCTTGCTGCATCTGGGACTCCTTCAACTGGCAGTTCTTTCTCTTCAACATCCAGTGGTAGAAACACAAGCATCCCAGTGGGCAGCACTTCAGCCTCAGGGTCTACAGTGCCACAGTTGTCAGCTTCCTCCTCAGCATCTAGTATTAACCAGACAAACACTACCTCTTCATCAGGGTTCAGCAGTGGCCTACCTCAAGGTCAAAACCCAGTTCCTAGGGCAAATGCCATGGAAAGATCCCAAGGAAGTTCATTCTCAGGAGGAGATACAGAGTTGGGACATAACTCATCTCAACAGCATCAAGAAGGGCTGGATAGGTAAATCCTGTAAATGAGTATCATGGCAGTGGATGTGAGCTATGACTGTGTTTTACATTTTTGGAAAATTGTTTCAGTATATTAAGCTGAACATCAGTGATATTTTTCACCATGTTGGCCCCATTCTAACACAAAATTAAGCCTAGTAAAGGCCGTTGATTTTAGAAGGGTTAAGTGTACATAATACTATGCTCATTTATGGGTTTTTAAGCATACCTGTAGACCAGGGGTAGGCAACCTTTCCCCTTTAAGGGCCGAGGGACTTCAGCTCCCAGAAGCCTCAGCCATGTTGGCCAGTAGTCCCATGTTGGCCAATAGCTCCTGGGATTCTGGGAGCTGAAGTCCCTCGGCCCTTAAAGGGGAAAGGTTGCCTACCCCTGCTGTAGACTTTGGGATAGATCAAGATAACTCTTGTTGATAGGACGGCGTATTCTTATGATTCACTTTTACTTTGTTATGGGAAATGCATTTTGACCAAGATAATTCTTTTTCTTGAGTTCTTCAGAGCTCCCCTCTTAACCTTTCTCGGCTATTTTACCTATTTACTGAACTAGTCTTCCAGACATCATGTCACCATACATTGTCTCTTAGTAAAGAAGTTTTTAGTAAATATTTAATTCCACCTTTTTTTTATAGTTCTGCAGAGAGGGAAAGAATAGGAGTTCCCTCTGAGTCAGAGTCTGCAGATAGCCATGTCTACCCCCCGGCTGTCGTCATTTATATGGTAGATCCCTTCACCTACACTTCAGAGGAGGAATCTGCTTCAACCAACCGCTGGCTCTTGAGTCTGATGCGATGTTACACAGAGATGCTGGACAGCCTTCCTGAAAACATGAGGAATTCTTTCATTCTTCAGGTATTCCCTCTTCCAGAGTTGCATAAGTGTGTAAAAGGCCAAGTTCAGTGTCTTCAGTTGGCAAGAGGAAATATCTGTGCTACTACAGACTAATATTATTCTTAGGCTTCGGCCAAGCAGTACTCCTGCCAGCTCTTAATGTGTCTTGTTTATGTCTGTGTATTGTAGTTTGGTTTTAAAGCGCATGGAGTTTTGCCAGTGGAAGTCAAGGCAACAACAGAAGATATTTTGAGTACAGCACATTTTCTTCTTGAAGATACTTCCTGGGAGCACAGTTTGTACTGATATTTGAGGGACAACATATTTTTTATGAGTTTATTGTAGCTTTGGAACAGAAATTAAATTTATGGTGCAGTACATACACCATAAATGGGGTGCAGTGCATACACTAAGCATACACTAAGCATCTCATGGGGCACCCACACAGTAATCATGTAGAACCATTGAAATGAAGTTTTTGAGCTAATCCCATTTGCTTTGACACTGAGTATATCTGTTCTCTTTGTGCAAGACAAGGTACAAAGTCCCCAGAAAAAAATAGCAGTGACAGCTAGATTTATGGGTTTTTAAAATTATTATTATTAAATTAGACTTCAGGATCTCATGTGCACCTTACAGAAATCAAGCCTGAACTCTGTAGCAACAGAAGAATTTCTGAGCACAAGAAGTCATCAAGTTCTATGATTCTGTTATTTCCTGTGCTCAAAAACTCTCCTGCTGCTACACAGAGTTCAGGATTGACATCTGTGAAGTGAACATGAGATTCTGAAGTCTAATTTTCACAAAGAGCAGGTGATGAATTAAAGGTGTGCCTGAAAAATGCTCCTCCATATAGAAAACTTATCCAGCACAGAGAGGTCTGTGCAAACGGGGTTCTCTGTGATTTCTAGCTTTCTCTCTTGAAACACTTATTTCACGTCTCTATGTAAGAGCAGTTCCATCATATTGAATCCTTACCTATAGTTTGAGTAGCACAGCTTTTTTATTGCATCTTCTGTTTGTGAGAACTGGGCTTAAAATGTACTGTTGCAGAGGTTCTCTTGAAGGTTTTGGAGTTAAGAGTGCATCAAGTGTAATGATGAAAATTGGTTCTGAATAACCTTAGTGGCATAATGGAGCTCTTTTCCTGACAGTAGATTGCCTCCTCATCCTTGTAATTACCATGTCAGAAACGTGTGTGTAGACTTTCCCAGGGTTGCTGAAGTCTGTGGCAAATGGCAGTGTTGCCTTGTTTTGAAGAAAAGAACTTTGCTTTGAACATTGCTTGCCCAAATTCACTGAAAAGTTTACCCTCTCCTCAGCAAGCTGTAGCCAGCTCTTATTACCCACAATAGTGTGTCTTTGAGAAGCTTCTTGGATTCCTGCATTTTTGAGTATACATGTAAAACATTTTAACCTAACCCTTAAATATTTGATCTATGGAGGAGTCCTAAGTTGAACCTTATAATTTTGACTTTGCTGTTTCTCCATCACATTCTAGATTGTGCCTTGCCAATACATGCTGCAAACCATGAAGGATGAGCAGGTCTTTTATATTCAGCACTTGAAGTCTCTGGCATTTTCAGTCTACTGTCAGTGCAGGCGACCACTGCCCACACAGATTCACATTAAATCTCTGACTGGCTTTGGGCCAGCTGCCAGCATTGAAATGACTCTCAAGAACACTGAGGTAAGCATTTCAACATACAGAAGTGCAGGTGTGTGTATGTCACTTTTGTATGTGAGTATGTGTTTCACAATCTCTCAGAAAGGGCAGAAAGGCAACTGATATTTGGTCTGAATGCACACCACTGTTTTGGGCTCATGTTGCCATGAGGAACAGACAGAAAGGGCAGAGGAAATAATTTGCAGAGTTTTATGTCACTGCTTGACAAACCCAAAATACTAAAGCTACCAAACCTGTTTCTGTGTGTGAAACAAGTTAACTACACAGCCAGATTTGCAGAGGTCAGTGGGATGCATTTCCCCCTCTAGATTTCAGAAGCCTCAATACTGAAGGGTTATTTTCTTCCTTTTTTGTGTTATTAAATATTCTAAGGCTTCTGAGGCAAACACACGCATACGATTTTCTGATTCCATCCTCTCATCTCTCTTAGGCTGATAGAAAAATGCCAGCTAGAATTTTGCCATCACAGAAATTTATAAACTGACCCATGATCCTGCAGAAAGTGATGTCAAACAGTGTCTTCTGAAAGAGCTATTCTGTTGATTTAAGGGATTATCAATTGGATAGTCAGTGGGACCCCTCCCCTTCCCCTAGGAATCTACATTTGTCCTGCTTAGTGATTGTCTCACAAGCTGGTGAGTCAAAAGAAACATCTTGACTCACTTCACCCTGAGCTGGTTTCTGCTCTCATTATGCATTATATGTTTTGCTGCTGCCTGGCATATTTTCTGTAGGGATGAGGTGAGCAGGCAAGGGGAGAGGTGCTGTGTGTATGTGTTAATAATATAAAACAGCTTTTCTCCCAGCTCACAATGTTAGTTTTCCCTTGCTATATTTCACTTGCCACTCAGAACTGCATACCGCCCACCCCAAGTCTTCAGCATTAATTACAGCTCATTTGGTTAGAATTCAGTTAATGTCTTACACATGCATAAATGCTCCTACAGAAGTAGTTGGACATTTTTGTAAGATGATGCAATTGCATCACATTTTTCATCAATGCACATTGCTCGTCATTGCACATTAGTGTGCACTGAACATTGCATATCATGCATGCAGATGTGTGTTGAGTTGCAGATTTAGTTGCACAATGTCACAATTAACTAAAGAGACACTGTTGCATAACTGTCTTATCTCTTGTGAGCATAAATTTACATTCCATTTCCTCACTGTAGGATCTGGGCCATTTGTATTTCAAACCAGAAATTCTGAAATATGGTGCCATCATTAATCTTCAGTATAAGCCAAACATACTTTGATGCCCTTCATTTTTTTCATTCTGTTATTATACATAGTTGGTTGAAGTTGGTTGGTTGACTTCTATGGGATATTTTTTGGTTTTATATATATATATATATATATATATATATATATATATATATATAAAATATTTTATATATTTTAGAGGGAAATTCTTTCTGGTGTGTGTGACTCACACGTATGGATTGCTCTGCACCTGCATGGAGATCTTTGGAAACTTCTAGAGCTGTGTTTTGGCAGTAACTCATCCACTAAGGTCGCACACATACAAGCTGTGCATTACCATCAAAACCCAGTTCCTTTTGATCCGCCATCTCAGTTGGATCATTAGGAAGTTCTTAAAGCATTTTTGCATGTCTCTACATTGTCAGATCATCTTCTGTGGGGTCCTATGGCCCTGAAGGGTTTCTTCAAGAAGTGTTTAGCCTGTGGGGGTGAAGATCCCACTAGTTCTAGTTTTAAGACAGGGATCAAGTAATGGTTTTCCCTTGGTTAGAGCTTAAACCTCAGTTTTCACATTTAAACATAATAGGAATTTTTCTTTTAAACAAACTCTGCAATCGCCAAATTAAAATAGGTGGTAGGAATACGTAGCACACAGGCTGAATGCTCATTCTTAGTCTGTTCAAGTAATTTCTTCCATTGAGGAGCTTTCATGAAGTGGCTTCTACATGTAGATCTGGATAGATTTGCACTTTGAATGCTAAAGGTATGCACCAGTTAACTGTCTATATCTGTCTCACCCAGATGGCTTGATACAAGCCATGCCCTTAAAAACATTATGTTACTGTTGACACCTGATACATCTCATACTTCTACTATTTCTAAAGTCTCTATGTGATACCCTCTTTTTATAGCGGCCCAGTCCCATTCAGCTGTATTCTCCTCCATTTATCCTGGCACCCATCAAGGACAAACAGACGGAGCTGGGGGAGACCTTTGGAGAAGCCAGCCAGAAGTACAATGTACTTTTTGTTGGGTATTGTTTGTCTCATGATCAGCGCTGGCTCCTGGCATCCTGCACTGACCTGCATGGCGAGTTGCTGGAAACGTGCATTGTCAACATTGATCTGCCAAACAGGTAGGGTAAAAACTAGCCATTGAAAAAGCATGCAGAAGTTTCAAGTTCAGTCCTTTAAATTTTCATTTAAAATTGGGTACCAAGTGTTGTAGAAGGACTTTCCTTGCCTTTTCTTGAGCCCCTGGAGAGGCACTGCCAGTTGGAGAAATTTTGGCCTTAATGAATCATTGGTCTCAGACTCAGTTTAAAGCCACTTCATATGTTCTCCCTCATAAATTTCATTTTCATTTGCCCACATAACAAGAAATAATAATCTGTGTGAATTAGTAAAACCACTTTTCATCGCAGTTTTTAAATGGTGGAGGATGATGCTCAAGGGGGCTTTTCTTCCGCTGTAACTCTAGGAGAAATTAGAAGACCAAGCCTGGTGAATCAGGGATCTAGTTTTATTGAGGGAAAGAAATACATTTCTGTCTTCCACCATGACAGGCCAGAATCTGAAGATAATGGAAGCCCTGAGCTTGTACATTCTAATTTCTTTTGTCAAGGTTGCCAAATCACTATTGCCAAGCACATGTGCTGGAAAAATTCCATGAAGCTAACAAATGTGATAGAAGTTTTGACTTCTAAGTATCAGTTGGTCATGTGCAGCCTCCTGTAAGGTCAACCATTCCCCAGTCCTTGCTATATAACCCATTCACCAGTCTCTAGGCATTGTAAGGGGGAAAATATACCATGTTACCTTCATGGTGTCAGTTTATTCTCCTGGAGGAAGACTAAGACAATACAAAAGCATTTTGTTAGGTTAGCCCATATGAAGCTATGTTTGTTTCTCCTTCACACACACACATTTTCACTTCAAAGAACTGAAATCTAGTCCACCTCATGGCTCAAGGCTCCCATTTTCTTCAGATTCTGGTCTGTTAGGGTGGGAGACAGAAATGGATTTCTTTCCCTCAATAAAGCTGGATCCTTGATTCACCAGGCTTGGTCTTCTCATTTCTCCTAGAGTTACAGGGAAAGGAAAGTATCCCTCAGTGTCTTAGAAATACCATGAAATCAAATGTCAGAGGAGGATATTGCTACAACAGGCTTGCCCTGAGTAGTAATAAAAATAATATGTAGCTGTTACATATTCCACTTCACATATCTCAGTTCATTGAGATGAGTCTCCCTTGTTGCAGGGGTGCCTTAGGGCCTTTGCAGACTGCCAGAAATAGTGCACATTAAATTGAGGCACTGCCCTGGCTCAGTGCTAGGGAGTCATGGGAATTGTATTTTTTTCTGGGACATTGAGCCTTCTCTGTCAGAGAGCTCTGGTGCCACAATATACAGTTCCCATGATTCCCTAGCACTGAGCCAGGGCAGTGCCTCAATTTAATGTGCACTATTTCTGACAGTCTGCAAAGGCCCTTAGAGACAGAGAATTGCCTTATTCAAACTAGTGACCTCATTGGTATTATTAAGAATCATCTACTTAATCCGATGCCAATGAAGAATAGTGGCATCCTGATGAGGATTTGCTACTGCAGAAAAACCTGAAAAAAACTAAAATATAACAATTGTCTTTGTCTCTTTTTTTCCTCCCATAGGTCAAGGAGATGCAAAGTATCACCCCGTAAAATTGGCTTGCAGAAGCTATGGGAATGGTGCATTGGGATCATCCAAATGACGTCACTACCGTGGAGAGTTGTGATTGGGCGACTTGGCCGACTTGGGCATGGGGAGCTAAAAGGTAATACAGCCCATGTGGCTTTTATTAGAGTGTTAAGCCTAGCTGTTGTGTCTTGCCAGATGTTTATATGCTTACACACTTGTACTGTCAGAACAGAAAGCATGGACAATTGTTAATTTTAGATTTTAGTAAAGATATTAACAAAGTAGTATGAAAACCAGCTTTAGATTCTAGAGTCACAGGTTCTTGATGCTTCCTGTAATTTTGTGTTTGTCTGCATTGTAGATTCTAAACTAACTTTATATGAAACTAAGAAATCAGTAGATTTTACTTGCAAATAATAATTTTAAGACAATCATAAAAAAAACAAACTCCTACATGAGGAGTGTGACTTCATACAAAGTTCTGGAGGTTGTTGAGCAGTGCTGTGGTACCACATGATTTGTCTCTTTATGAAGGTTTTTCTCACTGCTGGGTGATTATTGATACCAGAGTGGTGGAACGTACTGGCCTTCAGCTTCTTACATTGCAGTCACCCATACTTCCAGGGTGGTGATCCCTCACCAACAGTTTTGTGGTTTATCTCTTGAATTACAAACTATGATCTTTCCTAAGGGAACAGCTGCATTTTCCCCTTGCTCTGTCTTCAGATTGGAGTATCCTGCTTGGAGAGTGTTCATTGCAGGCAATCAGCAAACAGTTGAAGGAGGTGTGTCGAATGTGTGGCATCTCCTCTGCAGACTCTCCTTCAATTCTTAGTGCCTGTTTGGTTGCTATGGAGCCCCAGGGGTCATTTGTGGTGATGCCAGGTAATTTATCCATAGCTGTCTGATGCTAGATTTAGTTGCACTAATGTTGCCTTCTCTTTGCTTGTCTCTTTGTTGTTTGGCTTTGTTTTCCAAACAACACTTATTCACCTTCTTGATATATCACCAGGAGCCCTGGTGGCACAGTGGTTAAATGCCTGTACTGCAGCCGCTCACTCACAAACACAATGTTGTGAGTTTAATACCAGCCAGGGCTCAGGCTCAACTCAGGCTTGCATCCTTCCGAGGTCGCTAAAATGAGTACCTATTTGGGGAAAATTGTCAATTTGGACATGACAGTGAAAACATGGTTGATTAGGTCCGTCCCTCCCCCATTCTGATTCTCTCACTGACTTTTTTGTTTGGACAAACCATAGTTTGAGGTTACATACAACCGGACCTGTTTGGAAATCCACCTCAACCCACAGTTTCGTAGTCAGGGTTGGAAGGCAGCTCTAGTTTGCTGATTTGGATACAACTACAGACTGGTTTGTTTGAACAGTGAAATCAAGGCGACTCAGTGTGCACAAGGGAGTGGAGAGTCCAAGATTGCACTCAAACACCAAATCTCAAATACTGAAACATATGTTGGCAGGCAGGCAAACCAGCAGCTGGTTTCTGGCAAGGCTGAACCACTTTGAAGGGCCAAGGCTACCAGCCATAGTTTAAAAATCTCTGGGAAAATGTTTGGAGACCACTCCCATTTGTGCCCAGCGCTAATGTTGCTTGTCCTATGTTCATGAACATATTATGTTTTTTATGATGCTTCAATCAATCTGAGGTCTGGTAACTCTGCTTTACTTCCTTCAAAGACGCTGTTACCATGGGATCTGTGTTTGGCCGCAGCACTACCCTTAATCTGCAGTCATCCCAGCTGAATACTCCACAGGATGCCTCTTGTACACACATCTTAGTTTTTCCAACCTCTGCAACCATCCAAGTTGCCCCAGCAAATTATCCAAATGAGGATGGATTCAGCCCTAATAATGGTAAGTCACTAAAAAGGAGGTGAGGATGAGCTTGAAAAGTTAATTTTTGGACTACAACTTCCCGAATCTCCAGGCACCAGTGTCAGTGGCTATCCTGGCTGGGGAATTCTGGGTGATTTATTCCAAAAAGTAACTTTTCCAAGCTTTAATTCTGCACTGTCCTGTCCTGTGATGCACAATCAAAATGTTTCTACATTAACAGTCATTGCCAGGTACCACTGCCTTTGTGCTTCGTATATAGGGTCATGAGAACCAAGACCTTGAAAATGGAACCTTCCTTTGTTATTTACTGTAAGGTGTCCTCTGGAGACATTAATCTCCCTTTTCTGTTCAGCTGATGCTTTTGCTGCATGTTCTTCTAGTTTAGGATGCAAAACCAGTATCTACCAATTGAGCCCCCTTCCTGTTTTGTTGCTGGTTGTAGTATTGTCCCAATCCTCATGTTTCTTCTCAACACTTTTGTCTGTGGCCGAGGTATGGTGTGGACATGGTTTCCTGCCAACCCCTCCATGAACTCAACACCACCTCTGGATGCTCCTTCCCTAATATCCATATTCCATGTCTTGTACATTACATCTTTTTTCTATTTCTGATTTCTATTTTTGTACATTTTACTGTTTTATTGTTTAATGTTCTTAATTTTATAAATTGTTTAATTAATGGTTTTTAAAGGTTATATTTATACTTTTTAATGTTCTGGTATTGATTTTAATTTGTATGGTTTTAAATTTGCTGTGACATGCCTTAAGTCCCTATATCAGGAGAATGGTGGGGTATGTATGTATGTATGTATGTATAAATAAATAAATAAATAAAATTGACACACACACCCCTCATTTTTCTAGCACAGAAGTGATAAAAGCCCATTGTGACAAATATCACACCCCCATTCAAAACATCATCAGTGACAAATGTCATGCCCCCCATTAAAAACATCAAAAAATATATTGAACAAGCCAAGAAAATAGATACAGACTTGCGAAATTTACACCTGCCTGTATCAGAAACTCTAGGAGAAATCCCACCCAACTCCACAGTGGGAATAACAACTTGTAGTTACTACCAAAAATTAAACTTTTGGGAAAAATGCTGGGATAAGAAAGGAGGAACACAGTGTCTTTCTACTGGATATAAGAGAACCAGAGAAGGTCTAGAAGATAAAAGCCACAGAGTTACCTTTGAATTAAATCAATTTTCTTAAGCAAAGCAAGACTATAGCCTCTTTATAACTCCTCACCTCCAAAGAGGTATAGAAGGCTATGAAAAAGTGGGTTCTCATTGGAGTGATGCCATCTGGTGACAGATCAGGAATCATCATGAACTTAATTACAACCAATGTCATAAATGAATTAGTTTATTCCACAAAATCTTCTGGTAGGGACTTTCTAAACTACTTTGGAGTGGGGAGCTTTAAGAATAATATCTATTTTACTAAGAACTGAGTTGCAGTATGAAGAAGGAACCCTTCTTTCTTATTGAATGAAGGAGTCCAACTTTGATATGGAGCTGCTGGAATTTAGATGGCCTCACAGCAACAGTTCCCCTTAATACATACGTGCTGCTGTCCTTTTACAGCCCCTGAATCCCTTCTGAACATAGTGGTTTACAAATATTTAACCTGCATTAACCTGCCCTTTAGGGTTTTGCATGCCAATTGGCGTAAGAGTCCAAAGGCGAGCATTTCCCAAAAGGGTGTTAGATTTAATTTTCTCAACTCTTGTTCTTTGTTTAATAATTAAAAAGCCTCTGAAGCTATTAGGTCTCCTTTATTTGCGCCTTGGATGCAATGCTTAACATAGCATTGATTTTGATTTGCCCCATGCGTGTGCAGAAGGGAAGCCAGGGGAAACTATTGCTGTTGTCTTTAGGAGAGAAGAATGAGAGGCTTGTGGAGGTGGAGGAAAAGAAAGCTATCAGGAAAGGTGGTGATCTTAAGTCCTGCCTTCATATCAATATCAAGCATGCTTTTGACTGCAGTTTCTTTTTTAGTAGTCGTATGTCCGCTGCTTTTGATTCCCCCCCCCCCGCATAATTTTGGAAAGGGCAGAATTGTTTACCAAACATAGAGACATCTTTTGTGAATGACAGCTATGGCCATACTAGAAAAGGCTTCAAAGACATAGCCATGTTAATCTGGAAAATCAGTCTGCAAAGGGATCTTGTAGCACCTTTGATACTAACTGAGAGAAATTGGTAGCATGGGTTTTTGTAGATGATCCTACTTCCTCAGATGCATCTGTTTGTATATATTTGTTTGTGAAAGTTTTTTTTTTAAATCAAGTACACATTGATTTTGGTTGATATGAACAATTGGATTTAGGCTGATATCAGCAAGTATCATCCTACAGTGTAAATCTTTTGTTCTCTGACAGTGGAGAAGGAGCTATCCAAGGATGGGTTAAGTCCTCCTGCTGCCCAGGTTAGGTTGAGGGATCACATGACTTACTTTTTTGGAAGATTTTGAGATTAGATCCCTAGCTTTTCCCTTCAGTTTCCCCCCCTTGCCACAGCCCAGGACAGATTGTATACTCTTCACTCCTCCATCTTCTCTTATTATCCATCTTCTTTATTTCCTCCCTCTTATCTTTTTCTCCCTTCCTCAGTCTGTTTGCGTCTTTTAAAGAAAGAACGAGAGAAAGAAAGAATTTCTTGCCTATCCCTTCTTCTATAATGTTTTAACCTCTTCCTCCCAGTACTTGCAGTGGCCATCATGAATAAAGTCTTGGCTCATGCAGGTAAATATTCTTCAGATCAAGGCCCTAACATGTGCAGATACTGTGTCTGCATCATCAAAGACATGCATATGCTCCTAACTGCTTTCCCAGGGAGCTGTAAGGAGCTGTGTATTTGCAGCCCTCATGTGGTGCTCAACCAAAGCCTCAGCTGCCTCCTATAACACAGTGGGGCTGGGAGCTGCTGAGACAAGGTTGCTTCTTTCAGCATAGTGAAGTTTCAGGACACTATAGCTGATTCCTCTGAGTTGTGAGCAAAGGAGATTGTCCTTCAAATGGCTGAACAGCTGGACTCAGCCATGATCAGATTATTATTGTCCTAGAAAATGAGGTAGCAAGCAATCTAGATAGAGAAAAGGAATGATCCAGATGTAGAAATGGAAGGTTTTGAGAAATGGAACAGGGAGAATGGGGGAGGAGGAGGTGGAGGATTGTCACACTCCTTTTTCCACTCCATCCTAATGCCACATCTCCTTTTGGTGCCGATGCCGGGAGCTGACACGCCATTTTATTCAGAGACTGCCAAAAAATGCAGATGACCAGCCCTCAGGGAGCTTATTTGCGTATTTCTATCCATTCCTCCTCTCACAGCTTCCTTTGCTTTTGCTACCCCACCACCCACTACCTGTTTAAAGCTCTGTATTTTGGTTTGACCTTCACCAAACTGATGATTGTGCCTTTGACTTTCCAGGAGCTGCAGGATATATATTATTTTCAGATTATTTCAGATAAACCTGTGTGCATCAGATGCAAACACCAAACTGAACAGGTTGTTTTCAAGGTTTCATTCTTAAAAAACAGGACCTAAGGGCATCTTGTTGATTCCCTAATCCTTGGTACTACTGAAAAAGCAGTGGCCCAAACTTGATGTTCATAGGACTTTAAAATTTATGTCAAGAGAATAAAACTTGTTAGAAGAACTACTTGTTTATGTCCTTTCCATCACCTTCTCAAGGGCCCAGAGTTCTCCTTCTACCTTAACAAGGTTTTTAAAGGCTAGCATTTTCCTGCCTGCAAAAGTCTGGGCATTCCCAAACTGTTTAGGGATACTGTCCACACCACTAAGTGAGTCTCAGCCACTTTATCTACTAATACTTCTTTGGATGAGATCCAAAGCCTGGTCCAGCACTTCAGCTTTTGCCAAACATTGTAAGCTCAACAAATATGCTTCAGCTCAGACTGAAGGGCGTTTGGCAGGAAGATCTTGCAACAGGTGGTTCCATCTTATTTTTTTACAGTCATTGCCTTTCTTAGGTACTACCATTGCTAGGATAAATCCCATCCATGAATGGCTCCTTCTTTGTTGACAGAGAATGGCCCATCGGGACTCATGTCCATTCTTGTCGGTGGAGAAGGAGAAATCCATACCCGCCTTTGTAGTGGCTCTCTTTCCTTTCTATCTTCTCTTAGAGCTGTATTGGGAAATGAACTGATGGGAGGAGCTAGGGATCTAGTCTTAAAATCTTCAACAAAGAAGTCATGTGATCCTTTGCCTGGCCTGGGCGGCAGGAAGCGCTAATTCAGCCATGGGTGTGTCCTTAGCAGACAAGAATGGACCTTCGCAGTAAGTCCCAGTGTGCTATTTTCAAGGTAGTTATATCACACAAAGTAATATTACTGATCTTTTCTTTTGCTCTTCCCTTCCCTTTGAGATGACATGTTTGACCTTCCGTTCCCGGATGATATGGATAATGACATTGGAATTCTAATGACTGGGAATCTTCACTCATCTCCAACATCATCTCCTGTCCCTTCCCCTGGCTCTCCTGGTATTGGAGTAGGTCCATCTTTCCAGCATAGTCGGGTAAGTTCCTTTAACTTCCACACCCCACTTATGCAATATATCATGTTTGGAACAGAAACTCTCCAGGTGCTAAAATGCTATGCAGATCTTGTTTTCTTAGCCCAGGGTGCTTGAAGCTCACAGTTAGTGTTATGTAAAGTGGCTTTTAAGAAGCTGGTTTCAGCATCAAAGCTTATTTAACATGTAAATTAATTTTGTTAATTCCAGAAAGGAAAGGTTGCATTTTTTAACTTAAAAGGCTTAGCATAATGTTGAAGTGTTTAGCAGAGCTCCTCACTTGCAGTTTCTGTGGTGCAAGACACTTCATGGGGCTATTATGTACGTCCATCATCCTTCATTTGGAAAACTCATAGAGCCAACAGGCAGTGCATTTTTAATATGATGGCAGAGCTGAATGTGTAGAGTCCTCTATAAAAAGAAAAGAAGAAAATAAAGCATTTTTGCTTCATCTTATCTCTATGAAAGATGAAAGGGACAATAAAGTTGATGCAGAAGTTCTGATACTGCTATTCTGATTAATAACACACATCCCAAACCATCAGGATTTTAAAAAGAACTTCATTTTATTAATGAAAAGAAGAAAAGAAGGTCTTTTAAAATCCTGATGGTTTGGGATTTACTCCAGTTTTCAGGTATTTCAGTAGTGCAGATTTACCCCTTTGCCTAGGTACTTCGTGTTCCCTGTACAAACGTCCTACAGTCCTGCTTGGTACTGTGTGATACTGAATGGAGAAAACAGGCACTGTAAGTTATCATAATAAAAATATTTTTTTCCTTTGGAGGATACTGCAAATCCCAGTTTCTGACATATACATTATCCTAAATATCTTACAACATGAACACCTGTTCCACAGCGTACTCTTCATTCCTTAAAAGTGTAGACTTGTTAGTATGCCATCCCTGGACACTTGCAGACTTCCCAATCTACACTCAGTACGTGAAGTCATCATCTGAACAGGATATTAGTTGTTTCTACCAAATCATATCAATTTTGGAAGATTATTTGCAACACTGCATGCCAATTCTACTTGGCTTCAGTTTCTGTTATAAATGAGATGGGTAGTCAGGGAGTTTGGTAACATGAGGCTCTCCTGTGTGAATGCCTTTTGGATCAACTAGTTTAACCATTAACATGAGTCTGGTAATTGAGGTGTAATTTTTGTTCTTACAAAAGCAGCAGCGTGTGATCGGTTCCCTTGGGTCAAAGGAGGGCACTCCTTCATCCATGGACCTTGTAATTGATTGCTGCAGTTTGCAAATTAGTGTTGCTTCCCTTACTTGCTGTTGAGTTTTTAGCTGGGCAAGCTATGATGCATTACGAGACTAGCTCCGATGACCTGATGAATAAAGAAATTTATTTAAGCAGGGTACTTTTAGTGGGCGTTTTAGATTTGGTGGTGCTTAAACTGCTAAAGTCGTTTCTTAAATCTCATGCACTTACAGAATTTGGTGCTTAAGTTGCTTTGTGAAGTCAATAAATTACACAAAATTCACTTGGGGATTATTAGAAATAAAAGCTTCTGATGTATTACTAGCATAACTTAGAGCTGATCTACACGTTATCTCTATTGCATGCTGTTATTTTCACTTGATTTTTGTATAGATACTGTAAACATAATAAATACAAATATTTCTAATCATTACATCCTACAGGAAAAGTAAAGCTGATTAATCCTGATCATAAGCAGCTCTGGCTCTTCATGATCTCACTCTTAAGAAAAGTTGCTCCCTTTTCGCTATAACGGTTTCTTGTGGGGTAGCTCTGTTAGTGTGTTGCAGCAAACAGTTTCTTTTCTTTTTTTTAGCCTGTATGGTTCCATGAGATCCTTTGTTGTGTTTTGCTCATTTTTTATTTTCCATGCAAGAATTACAGGATTACATATCCTGCCATCCTGCCAATACTAAAAAAGAATTTTTGAAAAATGTGGGTGGGAAGATTATTCCCTCTCTTCTCTTCCTAAAATCTAGTTTTCTGTACTTTCTCCATCACCAAACTGCTGCTTCACTTTGGCCATAAATAAATGTATGAATACTTGGATACGTAATTCTTTAGAAAGACAAAAAGTGCAGGATCACATTCCCCTTTTGGCAGTATCACCCCTTTTCCTCCTCTTAGTCATGGTTGATCTTTCTATTTTCTTATCAATGAAACTGACAGACTATTCACCATCCCATCGTCTCACATCCACTGCACTAGAGTTTGGTCTAATGGCCCTGAATGTCTAGAATTACCCCCTAACTCCTACTATCAAAATGATACATGATATACATTCCACACAGCAGTATATTCTGCATAATAAGCAGAATAATCTACTAAATCTGAAACCTGAAGTCCAATCTATTGTCAGATGTTGATTGGCTTGAGGAAAGTATCTTTGCTCCTATAACAGTCCATTGTAAAAGACAGCTCAGCCTGAGTGTACACAAATATTGGCATCCACTGCCTGCTGACAATTGTCATACACAACTAGTAAAGAAAAATTTATCCTAGTATAGTTGTCTCTTGAGATTGGTAAGAATACTACAAGACCAAGAAGTACAAGAAGATTTGAAGGGAGGTCACGATTCATGGTCAATGCATGCCAACTTCTGAGTCGGTAATAAGCATCCAATGAGGGTATTCCCAAACAAAAGCTGAGTGCCCCTCACCTCCACCCCATAGGCTTGTCCACAGTGCCTCACTTTGATGTCTAACTTGTATTTCCTTATCCTTCTTGTTTCTACAGAGCCAAGGAGAACGTCTCCTCTCCCGGGAAGCACCTGAAGAACTCAAGCAACAGCCTCTTGCACTGGGGTACTTTGTCTCTACTGCCAAAGCTGAGAACCTTCCTCAGTGGTTCTGGTCATCTTGTCCACACGCTCAGAACCAATGTCCCCTCTTTCTGAAGGTTTGTTGAGCCTCTTGTTCCTGGCCTCTTGTTCCTGGCAGGGAAAAGGAAACCTCTTCTTTGGTGGCATCTGTCACCTGAACACAGCCTTCTCCTATCAGCAACAGATTCAGCTGCTATGCCTACTAACACATTTGCAACTGTTTTGCATGTGCCTGTTGCTATAGAGAGCTGGGCTCAGGGAAGTGTTGGAGTTACAGTTGGTGCATCCACATAAGCCTTGTCTCTGTACTACTGTTGATGGTTTTTGTAACGCAGCAGTCGCTATCCGTTTGGGGTGAAGCCTGGTAGTGGACTGTATACAGAAGGTCTCCAGTTCAATCCCTGGCATCTTGAGTTTAAAAGGATTTCAGATAGCAGGGTTGAGAGAGAGCTTCTGCTTGAGACCTGCACCATTACGTCTGATAATACTGGGCTAGATGGATCAATGGTGTTGTTTAATGTAAGGCAGTTTTATATGGAGGCAAGATGTTTGTTTGGTGAAGATATATAAGCAAAAACAAACACCTATTTTGATTTCTTGCATTTATGTCCATCTACCCACCCTTCCTCCAAGGAGCTGAGGGTTGCATATATATTTGTACCCCCTCCCCATTTTGTCTGAGCAACAGTCTCTGGCTGAAGCAGTCCACTTTCCCCAGTATGCTGTAGGAAAAGTGTTTGAAGATACCTTTCAAGCAAATCACTCTTGGATATTGCTTGCTGAGTCCAGGGTGGCTCTTTGCTTATATAGTGCTCATCATGAACTCTGAAGAAACTACTGTCCAATGGCATGACACCTATCTTTCCCTGAACAGGCATCACTGCATCACCACATCTCTGTTGCACAGATGGATGAACTCCTCCCTGCTCGGAACTCCCAGAGGGTTCCCCACCCCTTGGATTCTAAAACCACATCTGATGTCCTGAGGTAAATGATCTTCAAGTTTTGTATTTCCATTTTTCTCCCTCAAGACTCAGAATTTCAGATGTTGGGCTTTTACCAACCTTGTGCTCTTGAAAGTCGAAATTCAGTTTGAAAAAGCTTATTGGTCTGTTTGGCAGACCTTTGTGATAGATGTGTGTACAGAGTAGAAAGGAGGGGATCATTTTTTTTTTTATTTTAGGAAGCCACTTCTACATACTACTGCAAGATTTTTTTCTCTTAGGTGCCAGAAAGGCAAGTAGGAGTGTGATAAAGAATGTCTCTAACATTCCTAGTCAAGCTAGATTGGGGAAGATCTGAAATTATCCTTCCTTCCCTGCTAAAGACTTCCTTGAGCCTTAGTGATAGACCATTTGTTGCTGATGCTTTCAGATTGGTTTAAAACATTATTTTAGAGCCAAGAGAGATTTGCAAACTCTTCCTAAATAAGAGTCCTGCCAAACATCACAGTTATCTCATGGAGAAAGTACATTTTTGGCTATCATATTACAGCACCATATTTCTTCAGATAGGGCTGTGGCACACAAGATCCAACTTCTGTTTTTTACACATAGCATGAGAAACTGCTCTCTTCATTGGACTATGGGAGAAAATAAGTGCATTCATTTCATCGTAAAAGTCTAAGAAACCACAGAGTGTGGAATGGAAGAAACCACTCATTTTGGCCAACAGCAGCTAAGTTGCTAATCCAGCATGCCTCTTTTTCTTTCTTTCTCTTCTCCTCTAGGTTTGTTTTGGAACAGTACAATGCACTGTCATGGCTTACATGCAATCCTGCAACTCAGGATCGCAGCTCCTGCCTTCCTGTCCACTTTGTGGTGCTCACACAGCTATACAATGCCATCATGAACATCCTTTAATAACTCAGAAGCACCTGGCAGATTGTCATTTTCACATTGAGAAATGTGCCATGGCCTATAAATTCAAACTGCCCTCCTCCTTTTGAGATCCAGCTTTTGAGGGTCCATACAGCAATTTGCTTACTTTGGAGTCATGGGGGAGCTTCTTCAGTGTTTGGAGTTTACCAGATGGAGCATGCCAGCACTTTTGACAAGCATTTTGGACATTGGATGTATTAAAGCTTCAGAGCAGTGTTAAGTTGTTGGCTAGACATTATGGAACAACAGATCACAGAAGACCGTGTCTTACTTTTTTAATGCACAGATATCTGCTTAAGCAACAAGAGCCTTGTCATTCTGAAGCAAAATGCTGTCATGGTCTGTGTACATTGCCCAAAACTATCCTTGAAAACCATAGGATAGAGTTAGCTGCACAGGAGAACCCATTGTATTCTTTTATAAACAGTGGAAGTTTCTGTCTGTCAGGAATAAAGTGTATTGTTAAAGTGTTTATTATCTGTCCATGTAGTTATGAAAGGTCTGGAGATCATCTGAAGTTTGCTTTTTGTTTTGTTGTTTGTTTATTTATTTATAGGGGCTATTAAATTATAGCACACCAGGTACAGTACAGCTCTATTCTGAGAACTTTTTAATGACATACCTCTCACTGTTCAGATCTGGGGCAAAAAAATCCAGGTATCAGTTAAGAAGAGCAAATCAGTAAGAGCAATATGAATTACCTTTTTGGGGCATGGGCACTATGAATTAAGACGCTCAGTGCAGTGGGGCATGAATAGGTCTAATAAATCACTGAGAGTTGTGGGAGATAGCAGACACTTAAGAGCATAACCGAAGCAAGCTAAAGGAAGAAGTATTGTTTTAGAAAGAACTTTGACAAATTTAGAACTTACTCCTGAAGCTCAAGTCACCCATCTATTGGGACAGGCTCGTCCTCGAGCAACATACATATCAAAATACTATATATAAGATACACACTTCTTTGTTTACACTCTTGTCAGTTTCAATTCTGGTATTTTTTTTGTCTGCAAAAAGAAATATTTCAAAGAAATGATTTCATTCCATTAGTACTTTAAAATTAAAAACTACAGATACAGGAAAATAAGCTGGTTTAAAATGTTTGCTTAAAAATGTTTAAAGCAAATCATATTATTTCTGTGACTCCTGGACTGTAAGATTGGTGAGATCTATAGTGCAAACTCACGTCTCTAATGTTTGCTGTTGCACTGTGTGACAGGCACAGACATGGGTTACTTCTAAGAAGAAGAACTAAGTAGGTAAGCATTGGTCAGATGGTTATCCTTGGAAAATATTTTACTGTTTTTGAAGTTCTTCCAAAAGTCTGTCTTGTTCTGGTTTAATTTTTTTTTAAATTTCTATGAAATTAAAGAAATATTTTTCTTGAAATGATAGTGTAATGTTTAAATTGAATTTATTATTGAAAAAATAATAATCCCATGTAAGATGGGGAAGAATTTGTCAAAAAAAGAAAAGAAAAAAAAAGGACCATCTAAATGGATCACTCTCTGCCTCAGATCACCCACCTGGGGGAACCTTTGCATTGTACAGAAGGAAAATCAGATATATTAAAACCATTTGTATCTAATGTATAAATCTGATTTTTAAAATATTGCATATTTTTTCTTAATTAGAAAGGAAAATTGTTAAGGCCTTTTGAAGAGCATTAAAAGAAAAAAGATTGTAAACTTGTATTTAAAAAATGTTGAGAGGAAAACTATGTAAAGGTATCTTTTACCACTTTGGGGTTTTCCACGTTCACCTGACCTTTGGGTTATTGTTGGGTTGACTTTATATGTGATGTTTTTAGCAAAGGGGTTATTTTCTTCCCCAGAGATCCAGTTGTAATGCAAAAATTAAAATATCCCCCACCTTACAATTAAGGGGAGGGGATAGTAAGGAATAATTTTCATCTAGTGTTGTTTTTATTTAATTTTTTTAAGTTAAGAGAAACTGTTAACATATTTATACATTTTGTGCAAAATAAATGAACGGCAATAGATTTTAAAAGAAAAAAATGTTATTTACTTCAGTGTGAAAAATGTGTATAATATTTCCCTTTAAATATGCATTATTTTACTTGTGAGCGGGTTTGTTTTTTTTTAACTGAATTAATCTGAAATGTACAAGCCCTGGATTTCCTACAGAATGAAAAAGGTTTTTTTATTTCTAATTTTGGAAATCATGAAGAAATCAGAATTATTACAGTTTGTGTGAAAGGTGTGTGTGTGTGCAAAGGATGCCCAGCATGCTTGTATGTTTAGTTTAGAACCTTTTTAAAATGTAAAAGCTATACATTTCTTGGAGGAATTTTGATATTTCCCCCCTTGAGCATTTTGCAATGAGCATCTTTTATATATAGCCAACTATTTAAATGGGGAAAAAAGAGAACTGTGTGAAGTTCATTTTAAATCTTAACATTATATCACTGGTACAATACACTAAAAACAAAGACTTTGATAAAAAGAAACAACAATAATAAAGACCTCCATTTTAAATGTCATTCATATATACTTATGGATGAGAGCTACATACTTTTACACACTTTTTTTAGACGAATAAATTATTGAATTATTGAAACTTGTCTGGGTTTACAGCTCAATTCTCTCCTGGTGATTTTGCCAGCTGCTCATGAGCTTGTGGACTTGTGCTGAAAGACACAACAACAGTGATCTGTGCTGTCATTTGTTGGTGATTTCTCTTTTATGGTAATACTTGTAGGACATCAGCTTGTGATGTCAAGATGTTGAAGGCACTCAACAATGTTCTCTTTCCACGGGGAACTTGGTAATATCTGTGGTCTTTTCTTAATTTAGTTTTGCCCCAGGTCCAAAACACACTGCAGAAATAATCCAGTTTGAGACCGCTTTAACTGCCCTGGCTCAGTGCTAGGGAATCCTGGGAATGGTAGCATCAAAGCTCTCTGACAGAGAAGACTAAATATCTCACAGAACGACAGTTCCCACAATTCCCTAGCATTGAGCCAGGGCAGTTAAAGGGGCCTCAAACTGGATTATTTCTGCAGTGTGTTTTGAACCCCAGTTGCATTTAGGAAGCAGCAACAGCAGAAAGATTTAAAGTGAGGTGGGCAGCTTTAGTAGGTATTTTTGTTCTTGTTGTTTGCCTTCAAGTCATTTCTGACCTAAGTTTTCTTGGCAAGATTTGTTCAGAGGGGATTAGCCTTTGCCTTCCAGGTTTAGGGGCCAAAATTTCACCATGGGCTGCACCAGGGTCAAGAGTGGATAAAACATTTTTTAAAGATGGAATCAGAAGTGGTGGGATGACCACTTTTCATTATGGCTGGGGGGTTGGTTGGTTTAAAAAGGCTGCACCCAGCCAATCCCACTGGGGTGGATTTTCTCCCCACAGGCCACACTGTCCATGCCCCCCAGACTAAGGCAAGAATAGAGGACCTGTCCCATGAGCGACTTGGTAGAATGTATTATGATTATTCATGGCTTCAGTGTATTATTGCATATGAGGTCAGTATTCATTAGTGGAGGGATAGGAGCCAAATCCAAGGCCCCTTGAAGTCTAGGTCTGGCTCAGCTTTGCCATCAGTCAGCCTTTCCACCATTGCCCCCCATCCCATGACCTTCCCTTGGCACACACGACAGCTGGTGGCAGCGAGGGCTTGCCGACAACTACCTTAAAGCATGGATCATTTTCTGCTGGATTGTGTGGAATATAGAGTTGTCTCAACTCACTGGCCCACTTCATGGATATTCCACGCAGCTCTATAGGAAACAACCTTGAGCATGCTTCAGAGCATCCAGGACTTATGGATTAAGCCTGCAAAGCCTCTCCATTGCCAGGTCTCACGTCCCCGTTCCACAGATTATTTGCTGGGAATGCACAGCTGACATGGAGACTTGAGAGTAACGTAAACCAGTGTAGGTGCTGGACATTTGTCTTTCCTATTACACCCCAGGTTCCAGAAGTATGTTACAATGAATGACATGCTTCAGTACTCAATGCCGGCAAGAGTGGGACTTTCTTTCCTTCACACTGCAGCCTTCTGGGATGCCAAAAACCTATTTCAGAGAGTTTCCTAGAGGGCAGATGTGGGGCTGTGGAAGCATTGGTAATGGTCACTGATTCTGGTGAAGGTAGCAGGATCCCATGAAGGTACAGCCAGCAACTGAATGCAATTGGAGGGGAAATCATTTTATATCAAATCACTTGTTCTTCTTAACTGAATGCACAAACACCCCCCAACTTCACTAAACAGGAAGACTTTTGTTGCTTTGGTGGATATGGTCGTTCATTGAAAATAGTTTATTATGGTTCTTGAACCATGGATCTCAAGGCAGGTTACCCAGTAATAGAATGATACAATTCAAAACAAGGAAACAGAGAAGGTCAAGATTCAGTATAGAACAGACAAAAATTAAGGGATGTTTCTATGTGGAGCAAATAGGTGCTTGGGTTACCCAGTTCAGCCATGTGCAATATGAAACGAAAAGTCTGGATCCACAGAGTATTGCCTGATGATGGATTTTGGTTTTGGGTTTTAATTGATTGACATTATTTTATTTGCAAGTTGGAAAATAACCTACTTGAGCCTTTCAGGAGCTGGCTTCTGCAGCAGAAAGATGAATTTCTGGTGCCTGAAGGGGAAACTTTATTCTTTCAAATCTACTTTCCCTTCTGCCTCTAGGACGGTAATCCTACATAATTTTGCTTCTATTGGTTTTCGCCCCTTCGCACCTCAACAAATTATTCTCCATCTCTGCTGGTGTGTGTGTGTGTACACACACACACACACACACACACACAAAAACACTGATTTTTAAATTCACTTTTCTCTGACCTTTTCCCCGCAGACTTGGAAAACCCTGTAGTTACAATAGAACTTTACAGTTTCAAAAGTGGGAGAATCAGCTATCCTGTGACTTTTTAAAATCCCATCTAGCCCTTTTAAGTTAATCGACTGAAGTGATCTGCAGATCCTCAAAGCTTGCTTACACTCACAATTTTGTACATTTTTGGCCCTGATTAAAAATATCACTGGCCATGGATGTTGCATTGATGTACCATGAAACCTAAGTAGTGTTCTTGTTTGTCCACCAGGAGTCAGGGTTTGATGATAAATATGAAAACAACTTGTAGATGCAGAGTTGGTGGCTGCAACCTCTGCCACCACCATCACCTATTGTAGAAAACTCCAGGAGTTTCATCATGGAAAGGTCAACCCTGCTACCAGATGCAAGCTGGCTAGTTAACATACTTATTGGGTAAATCAGTTACAATGGTAATTGCATTAGTGCCTGGGGAAAGTGTAGCATGCGCAAGAGTAGAGTGAAATGGGAATGCTGGCAGGTGAGAAGCTGTTCCTTGCAGGTTACTTGGCTGTCTTCAGCAGCAGCAGCAGCATGCAACAGTGCTTTGCCTGGGGTCTGATTAATAATACTTCATTAATTACTGCGGGAGAAGTATGTGTTGGCATTGGTAGGAACAGAGACTTGCACTGTGAAAGCATTATATATATCAGCAGTGTAGAATCTGGCCTGTAGATGTTGTCCACATCTCTCTCTTTTCCCATTTCCTTTCCCCATTTCAATCATTTTAGATTGCAAGCCTGGAGGCTTGTCTTTTTATTGTGGCATAAGCTGCTCTAAGAGGAGCCAGCATGGTGGCGTGGTTTGAGTGCTGGACTATGGCTCTGGAAGCCTTGTTTCGATTCCTTGTTTGGCCATGAAACCCACTGAGTGATCTTGGGCAAGTTCCATGCTCTCAGCCTCAAGGGAAGGCAATGGTAAACCTTTTCGGAACAATTCTTGCCCAGAAACCCCCATGATAGGTTCACCTTAGGGTCGCCATAAGTGGGAAATGACTTGAAAGCACAAGAACAAGAACAACAAGTTGCTCTAATAGCCATTCCAGGTGGAAAGAAGAATATAAGTGCTATAAATACCAAATAACTACAGACAGCCTCAGCCACCATAGGTTTGGGATGCTGGGATTTTAAGCCTAGCAAAATGTGGAGGGCTACATATTCCAAATATGGGTTTATTCTTTTACTGATTGTAACTGATTACCATTGTTTACTGAGTTTACTCTTGGCATATATACTCATATAAACTCAGTTCTCTCTCCTTACATATCCAGAATGGCACAATTTTGGAGGTAACTGTAAGCTCAGCTAAACCTCAAACTTGGCACTTGAGTGTGCTTCATGGTGTGGTGCATAGTGGTGGCGCAGTGGTTAAATGCCTGTACTGCAGCCACTCACTCGCAAACCACAAGGTTGTGAGTTCAATTCCAGACACAGGCTTAGGCTCAGCTCAGCCATGGATCCTTTTGAAGTCGCTCAAATGAGTACCCAGCTTGTTGGGGGCAATGAGCTTACAGGTGCAAAACGCTTAGAGACTGCATAGTGTGGTATGAAGCGGCATATAAATGAAGCTGCTATCGGTATTCATAGTTAAATTTGCGTATTTTGATGTACTAGTACAGAAATCATCTTCTCTTGCCAAATTTGGATTTCCTGGGTACAAAATTCAATATCTTTTAAAAAATGCATGGAGTAGATAAGAGCAGAAGCAATAGAAGACAGAGACTGGGTACCTTCCAGAGTTGCAGCAGAATTGGGGGGTGGGGGGTGAAAAGGGCTCAGAAAAGAGCGTACATTGGTTTGTAGCAGAAAGTACCAAGTTCAATTCCTGGCGTATTCTGCTAAAGAGATGAGGTAGTAAGCCTGAGGAGGATCTCTGCCTGGGAACTTGGAGGATTGTGTCCAATGAGAATAGACAGCGCTCGGTATCATTACAAGCTGTACCAATTATCTGGCTCAGTATAGGCAGCTGCATACATTCAGAACATCTGCATAGGGCAAAAAGCATCATATCAAACCAGGAAGGAGTATAGCTCAGTGACTGAACAAAGGCTCTGCATGCACATTCAACCTCCATCATCTACGTAGGGCTTGGAGAAGATCAAAGCCTGAAAACCCAGAAAACCCCATGACAGGCTCACCTTTGGATCTCCACAAGTCAGAAACAAGTTGAAGGCACAAAACCACCACCTCGCCACCAGCCTTGAAAACTAGAGCCCTTCTGAACACCTCCAGGCATCAAAACGAATATGGACACAGGAAGGAGTCTTGTCATGCTCAGACCTTCCATTATGTCTACACCAAGGATCCCCAAATTCGGACACCCAGAATGCCTTGTCACTGGTTGTGCTAGTTGCAGTTTCTCAAAGTTGAAGTGCAAGGACCTTTGGGGACCCACAGTTGGGAACTCCATGTTTACTCTGAGTGACAGCTGCTGTGAAAGCCTTTTCAAACCTTACCAGGTAATGCTTGGAATCAAACTTGGGACCTTTTGTATACAACCTGTGAGCTTTGCCGCTGATCTAGCGCTCTTCTGCTATTGATCTGATGTAGAACTGATGACAGCACTTGAAGAAAAAATTAAGTTTTGCTTAAGGCATATTTTTCTTTTATAAAATATGTTAAAAGCTTGCACGTCATTCTATTTATCTATTTATAAATATTTGCCTGGATGCCTGCGTATGCACCTCACTGCCTTTCCTGCCTCCTCATTCATTCATGGGACAAAAGCAGAGGCAGGCAATAAGATTCTACTGAAAAGCACAGAGCGGAAACACACACTGAAGCACTGTGCCTTCTGTCTTATCCCACTCTTCCAAATCCTGATGCTATCCAGACAGCTGAGATAGAACTCCCATCATCATGGGATAATGGGAGTTATAGTCCAACACATCTGGATGGCCCCAGAGTGGTCTCGACCAAATAAGAGACAAAAGGAAGCGGGTTTAGCATTTGAAATGTCATGGTTATTCACTGCATTTGTAGGATCTGTTGATCCTTTCTTGCACAGCAAGGTCTTTTCTCTCTTTCTGTCATACGCACAGTGCATGTACACTTTTTCAAGCTGATCTTCCTGTCAAATTTGGCCTGGCTTGTGTCATTGTACCAAAGGCCTTTCCTGCTTCTTTTGCTGAATGATTCCCAGCTCACATGTGTCTCAGGAAGGCCCAGGGGCACCAAAGTCATTCTAAATGGGCACTTTACCAGGAGGTACTTACCTTTAATGGCTTCTTTGTATAGCTGCAGCTTGGCTTTTAGGCCGTTTTGCTAAATTGTTACTTAATCCATAGAGTTCATTGGCCTCCTGTTGGACAAAGAGGCCTGGCCTTTGGGTTTTGTGATGGAATAGTCAAAGTGGCTTTTAACAACAACAGCGGCAGCAGCAACAACAACAATGGACTAGAAAAAGGAGGAGGAGAAAAAGTCATATTTTTCCGTCCCTAGTGGACGCACCTTACTAAGAAAGTGGTGCAGACACTAGCACGCACAATTAATCAGGTAAAATGTGCAACCATAGGGGACATGCACAAGAGCACAACACAGGTTTTTGTGTGTGAAGAGGAACACCAAGGAAAACACGCACAGAGAAAATTTTCACCCTATCTATTTAACTTATGTGCTGAACATATACATAAAGCAGGATTAGACTTGGAGGAAGGAGGCGACAAAATTGAAAGTAGGGCCATCAACAATTGAAGATACGCAGATGACACCATACTGCCAGCAAAAGATAGCAAAGACATGGAATGACTGAAGAAAGTCAAGGAAGAAAGTGCAAAAGTGTGCAACACACACAGAGTAACATTTGTTACACACTAACAAAACACGCAACTTTGTCAAAGGCATAATTAAGAACTGCACTGCCCAGATAGAAGACTGAATCTGCACAGTAGTGCCAACACATCCTTGCAAGAAGGTTACTAACTACTGCTTTTCTACTGTCCCTGCTTCCCTCTCCCATCCAATTATTATGGCAAACGTAAATGAAAGAGCACATTGCCAAACACTAATGGACCTGATGTTTTCATAATCTCAAGTGGCCAACAATTGGAGCTGTTTATTTTACAGAGGAGATGGGAATCAGGGGTGGAGAAGAACTACAAAGAGGTTCCAGAACCTTAATGCCAATTCTATATTCAGACCTTGCTCCAGCCAGTAGGCTGATGTTTATCGTCTCCTATCTGTGGCCTTAAATGCCCTGGAAATTTGCCAAAGTGTGTGAGATTCCAAGCAGGCAGAACGGAGGGGAGAAATGGCTTTGATCTCCCTCCCCACACTCCGTTCCCTACAATGAGACTTGAGGGTACAAAGGGAAGAAGCTACCCAGAAGCTTTCTTGCAGGCAGAAATACAAAACCTTTGCCTATGTAGATCTGAAAAACTATAGCTCAGCTGCGAATGGGATGAATGTGCCACAACATTTGAATCTCTTGACCTATATATGAATACTCTGGATAAGAGGCCGCTTCCAGGACACAAGATGAAGGAACAGAATCATTTGTTTAATTGGCAAGGGGGTCAGATAAGGTGGCACCTTTTCACCCTAGACTTGAACCTATCATTGTGGTGGGCCTTCAAGTTGTTCCCAGCTTATGGTGACCCTAAACTGAACCGGTCACAGAGCTTTTCTTGGCAAGATTTGTTCAGAGGATATTTGCCTTTGCTTTCTTCTGAGGCTGAGAGAGTGTGACTTGGCCAAAGTTACCTGGTTGGTTTCCATGGTCAAGCAAGGATTCAAACCCTGGCCTTTCACAGTCCCTTGTCATGAGATCATAAGAGATCATAAGAGATCATAATTATGATCATAATTATGATCATAATGATCATAAGAGAGGCTCGAGTCCAACATTCTGTTTCTCACAATGAGTTGCCAAATGTTTCCAAAAAAACCCCATGAGGATGTAATATCTAGTAGTCACCAGAAATTGGTACTAAGAAACAACTTGCCACTGGAAACCTGGGCATTCCATAGAGTCATTGGCTAATGGATACTGTCAGCATTTACCTTTTTAACAAATTTATTTAGATTGAACCTCTAGCTAAGTCAAGTGACCAATGGGGCAGCCAATTCCATAGTTATTATATTGTATAAAGTACAAGGTGTCCAGACCCCACCTCCTATTCATTTCCATTTTGGAATTGTAAGAAATTGGGGGGGGGGGAATAATTGGCTTGTACTTTTCCCACATTGTAATTTTTATAAAACTTTTAAATATTTGTTTTATAAATACTTTTTATAAAACTTCTGCTTTGCGAACAGAATGCTAGTCTGATTCAGCATCCTATATACCTCGGAAAAGGCTTTCAGTTAGGAAAAAAGCCTTTTCAGAGGTACATAAAAGTACAAAAAGGCTAGACTCATCTCAGGGGTTGCTGGAGCATGGAAGGAAATCTCTGAAGATTATCTCAGGATGTTTGTGTTATTATGGCCTGACTCCATCTGGTTATTCCCAACTAGAATTGTTGTTGTGTGCTTTCAAATCGATGCCAATTTATAGCGACTCTAAGATGACCCTCTCATGTTTTTTTTTTGGCAAGATTTATTGTCTCTGTCTTCCTCTGAGGCTGAGAAGGCGTGACTTGCCCAAGGCCACCCAATGAGTTTCCATGATCAAGCAGGGATTCAATCCCTGGTCTCCAGAGTCGTAGTCCAACACTCAAACCACTAGGTGATGCTAGTTGTTCCCAACTAGAACAGATCCACTGAATCAATAGTTGAATGCCAATGCACTGATAAATAGTATTGATTTAATGAATCTCCTCTGGTTAGGACAAAGAATAAGATCTAGGGTGATGTCCCCTGCTCAAGCATCTTTGATCCTAAAAAGCCGCAAATGTTTCAGTCATTCCTTGTAGGGAAGATGGATACATCACCACCACCCCCGCCGATCTTTTTGGTTATCCTTTTCTATCCTTTTTCCAGCTTTACAATATTCGATTTTTGCAGCAGGTTTTCACAGCCTGTTAAGTCAGCTTGAGTTACATCTTCTGGAGACCCACAAGTCGAAATACAGCTTCCCAGTTAAGTGTGGCATCCTACCACAGATGAGGAAGATTTCTTTCTAGAGACTGCGAGCATAAATGAAATTCACAGGGGTTCCATCGCAAGGTGGGACGAGTTTGGCTCTGAGTGGGCCACATGCCTTGTCCATTCCCTGACACTGGACTTTTCACTGCTAATGGCTCTTGCAACCTAAATAGATCAAGAACCAAGAAGTGGGCTATTCCCATAACTTAGTGCTTTCTCCCAATTTGTGATTATTCATTACTAGCATATTGATTGGGGTATATACAAATTGTGCATTAAAGAGTGCCTAGTCAGGGCACTTAGGTGCCTTTGGCCATGTATTAAAAATACAAATTGTCTTTGCAAAAAATAGCAAACACTAATGCAGAGTCAGATGCATTGTCCAGCAATCCAGGACTGGCTCCCAAGCATCTTTGCCCAAAGCACGGAGGTCGCACGGCGCCCTTGGATACATCTTTTCTGTGTTTTTGTTTTTTTTAATGTGGATGAGAAGAACGTTTTCCAACAGACTGTGTGGGCAGGGCAAGTCCCAACATTCAAGTAGGATCGCATGCCTTGCTAACAGCCTGGTTGGGTTCCTGTAATGCACTTTGCATGGGGCTGCCCTTGGAAACTGGAAATGCCAGCAGATCCAAAATGTCGTGGCCAGGTTGCTGACCAGGGTTGGATATAGGGAGCATATAACTCCCTTACTGAAACAGTGCACTTGACTATCGGTCTGTTTCCAGGCACAATTCAAAGTCCTGGTTCTGACCAATAAAGCCCTATACGGCTTAGGTCCAAACCATCTGAAATACTATAATATCCCCCTGTCTGAGGCTGCTTGAGTCTTATGATCTTTAGGGGAAGGCGTTCTCTCAATCTTCCTAGACTTATCTGGTGAGGACATGGAAGAAGGCCTCCTTGGTGGCTGCTCCTAGACTATGGAACTCCCTCTGGAGGGAGGTTTGATCTGCCACCCTTGGCTGGCTTTTTGCTGGCAGGCAAAGACCTTTCTTCACCAACCAGGGACATGCCAGTAGGTGTGCTTCTTAAATTAAGTATTCCATGTGTTTTTAATTGTTTGAAAGCAAATGTCTTCAAAGAGCCACCATGGTGTAGTGGTTTGAGTGTGGGCCTCCAGCTCTGGAGACCAGAGTTCGATTCCCAGCTTGGCCATGAAAATCACTGGGTGGCCCTGGGCAGGTCACACTCTTTCAGCCTTGGGGAAGGAAATGGCAAACCTCCTCTGAACAAATCTGGCCACGAATAACCCATGGTAGGGTTGCCTTAGGGTCTCCATAAGTTGGAAACGACTTGGGGTCACACAACATATACACACCCACACAAATGTCTTCAAAGCAGTGTTTTATTTAAATGGGTATCCCCTCATCATCTTTTTAAAAATTAATAACCATTGAAGAAGTCCCATTCTCTCAGCTTCAGAGGATGGCAATGGCAAACCCCCTCTGAAGAAACATGCCAAGAAAACCCCAGGATAGGTCTGCCTTAGGTTCACCATAAGTCAGAAACGCCTTGAAGGCAAACAACAACAGCAACAACAACAACAACAAACCACCAAAGATGCCTGGCTAATCAGATGGCACTATTTTCAACCAATCGATTCTCTCTCTCTCAAGGATTCATGGTCTAAGCATGGCAATAGTTTGGTCCAAAGAGAAATGGTCAAGGAGATAGGCTGGCTGAAGGACCAGATTGTGCACGCGCATGCTGTGTGCCTTCATTTCCAACTTATGGCAACCCTAAGGCGAACCTATCCTGGGGTTTTCATGGCAAGATTTGTTCGGAGGAGGTTTGCCATTGCCTTCCCGTGAGGCTGAGACTTGATCAAGCTCGCCCAGTGGGTCTCCATGGCCGAACCGGGATTTGAACCCTGGTCTCCCAGTGTCCTAGTCCAACACTCAAACCACTGTGCCACACTGTCTTTAATCCATGGACTACTTTTCTCAGGTCAGGGAAAACCTTCGAATGACAAGAAGGTGTTTTCCCGCCCTGGGTCCCTCTGTCTCCAGAGAGAGCTGCGTTTCTTTGGCCTTGTGAGGCTGTCGTCTTTCTCCCTTTTCACAGCAAGCTGTCCAGGTTGCCAGGCACCTGGGCGTATTGCTTGGCGCCATCCCTTCATCAATGTGCCACCTTCTCTCCCATCATCCCCCCATTTGCAATGCTTTCTAGGTGATTAGATCCGGAATTGGGGGAGCAGGGGGGTGCCTTCTGTCACAACCCAGCTCTCTGCCCTCCCTCATTTCATTGGAATTAAGTCTCCCACCTGAGACGACAAGGTTTAAATGCACTTAATCTCCTGGCTTAAGCAACAGTGTTTTTAATATTTTTAAAACGTTTGTTTTCCGAAAAGGGGGGATTTAGGCAGGTTTTTGAATAACTAACCTAAGCCCGTCTCATTAAACAGCAGGCAGGAACCCTTTCCGTCAGCTTTGCGTTTGCCCCAGCAGTGTCCAAGGTGGCATGACTTTCTGATTCAGAATGAAATCCAAGTCAATGGCTTTCAAGCAGGTTTCCTGGGAACGGTAGATGAATGAGTAGCCTGGAGACCTATGGCTCCTTTGCGCAATCCTTTTTTTGAAAAGTAAAGAAGGAGTAAGAAAAGCAGACTCGGACACGGAAGGAGGAGGAGTGGATTTTGGAATTCCTCCTGGATGGCATATTGAAATGTAGGACATGCCCAAGAAAAGGAGGGTGTCTCCCTGAACATTTGATCCATTCCCCTTCCATCCTTGTGAATTGCCATGGATCCTGATAGCATGGCGGAATGAGCAATAATGGGAGCAAAAAGTATGATGGTAGGGAGTGGGTCCCTCAAGATCATCCAGGAAGAGCAAAGATGGCGGGTGTCCCATTTCATCTAGTTGTAGGTGTTCCCACATCTCAGTCCCTTGCACCAACCAAGGGAGCAACAATCCTTTTAGAAATGCACCAGAAACCCACTGAAAATGATGTGAGATCTATCAGAGGAGAACAAAACTTGAAAGAGGATGAGCTCTTATCACAGAAGCTCTTGCACGAGTATTAAAAATCCAGCCTCGAGATATCGCTGAATAAGATATTAACATGACAGCAGATGATGCAGCAAGCTCCAGCGATTGAAACCTGGAGAAAAAAAAATGCAATGCCATAGGCTTACAGCATCTAATATTCATGAAATAGTCTAGGCTAGAGGTTGGTCTGAACTTTAGGACTCTAGCCGCTGTTTTCAAGGGCAGCCCTCGAGTGGAAAATAATGCACTCCAGTTTTTGGCTGTTCAGAGAACAGGACCCAAAGCAATGGATTCAAATGATAAGAAAGGAAATTGCCATTAAACATCAGGGAAAACTAGCTAATGGTAAGAGCTATCCAGCACCCAAATGAATTGCCTTGGAAGGTAGTACCGGTAGGTTCTCTTCATTGGTTTTTTTTATACAGAGATAAGAAGGTCATCGGATATGGCTGCTTTAACTATGGATTCTTGAATTGGCATAGATTAGACTATGGCTGCATTCACACTGGAGAAATAATCCAGTTTGACACCACTTTAGTTGCCACGGTGCAATGCTATGGGATTCTGGGAATTGTAGTTTGTTATGGCACCAGAGCTCCCTGATAGAGAAGGCTAAATGTCTCACGAAACTACAGTTCCACAAATTCCGTAGCACTGAGCCATGGCAGTTAAAGTGGTATCAACCTGGATTATTTCTGCTGTGTGGATGCAGCCTTAATGGCCCTTGGGGTACTTTGCTTTTAATACAGTGCAGTAGCTAGTTCACTATTACCGAAAACAACCTTGCAAGCTAACCCATTTCACCAGGTACAGGAGAAAAACCACTAGATAGTAAAGCATATGAAATTAATGGCAGAACAAATCCTTTGCTAGTACAAAGTTCCATATTTCAAGCCAAGCCATTTCCACTGAAAAAAGAGTTACCTGATCCCATAAAAACCCCAAACCCAAAGCAAAATAGAAATCCAACCAGCTGAAATGCCTAAAGTCACAGGAAAGGCCCAAATCTTTATTAGAACGATGCCATTAGGACAATTCTAATGTATAAAAGTATATACTGTATACATTATATACAGTGTTTGATCAAAAATAATACATTAGAACAATGTCACCTTTTCCATATTCTTGAACTAGAATGCTCCAGGACAAATATCCCAGGACAGACTGCAGTTTCTACTTTTTCAGGGGAAGCATCCTGGTGTTTTGAAATTCTTTTCTCTTGTGAGGTAGGACCAAGGGAAGCAAAAGCTTTAAATGTTTTTGAAGGCTGCTCTTGAAAAAGGATCATTCGGCACACAGGGAAAACTTTACGCATGCTTGAAAGGAGGTCTGACAAAGATCTGGAGCATGATCCATTTAGGTCCCCCCAGAGATTCCCATTGCTCACATGGGCAAAGATGAGCCCAGACTTTGCCCCACTTACTCCTCCCCAAGTAGACCTTTGCGCAGCAGATTGTTTCCTCCCAGAAGCTCAGGAGACACCATTTACTGAATTTATTTTCTTTGCTTTCATTTCATTGCGATCCTACCTTTCTCCCCATATGGGACCCAAAGCGGCTCGCAACACAGGTTGGAACAAAATAGCTCAAACAATACGTAGTACCAAAGCATGAAACAATCAACCCAATGCCATCATTCATTTAAAAGCAAGTGAAAACACGTTAAAATCAACACGATCGCCAAAAGAGCACATCCTTATCTACCCCAACCAGTTAAAGACTGCCATGAGTTTTGCTCTACAGCCCTATCATCTTGTTTTTGGGTTCATGGAATAGCTGTGGTTTGAGGGTTGGACAGCGACTGGAGACCCGGGTTTGATTTCCACTCCAGCCATGAAACCCACTAGGGCAGGGGTAGGCAACCTTTCCCCTTTAAGGGCCGAGGGACTTCAGCTCCCAGAAGCCTCAGCCATGTTGGCCAATAGTCCCATGTTGGCCAATAGCTCCTGGGATTCTGGGAGCTGAAGTCCCTCGGCCCTTAAAGGGGAAAGGTTGCCTACCCCTGCACTAGGGGATCTTAGGTGAGTCACACCCTCTCAGCCTCAGCAATGGCAAATCCCAAAAGGATGGGATGGAATATCCCAGAAAGGGGTGCCGCTGGCTACGAAAGCACACCACCCTGCAACATTTCATTGCAGCTCGCACTTGGAAATGCAAGAACTCTTAACAACGCACAGATCCACTGGATGATCAAAATATAATGTCTCAAACCTTCGAGGCAGAGGCATCATCTCAAACATACATGCCCGACAGGACCCTGCCACGAGAAACTTACAACAAATGCGAAACTAGATCCTCGCACCGACCTTGGCGATTGTCTCAACTAGTAATTTAGTAATTTCAAGGGAAAGTACAAAGGAGTCTTGCATAACTGTTGGGAATGATCACTAACAAGAACGGAGCAGAAAGTAAAGGACAGAGTAAATTGCTTTCAAAGCTATTATTAATATTTCCCTGTATAAATTATATATGTGAAAATGAGGACAAAAGGCCGTGTAATTATTCATCAAGTTCCTGGCCTCCACAAACAGACATTGGTTTATTTATTTTCTCGGTCCCCTTTCCATGTTGTATAAATCACGGAGTGTCTCAAAGAGCAGAGAATGGTGTTTGGGCCTGTCATCCATTCCCAAGAACACACCCCAACAACCATTGGCTTCTTTTGCTTTGGTTTCTCCTGTCTTGCACCTGGATTGTCCTTTAGGTTGCACCAAACTGTTTGGGTTGAAATAAATGCAAGTGGGGGAGTGCTTTTCTCCATCCCTAGTTTTGTAACTTTATGTACCCATCGCCAGCATGACATAGTGGTTTGAGCATTGGAGTATGACTCTGCAGACCAGGGTTCGAACCCCGGCTCAGCCATGTAAGCCCACTTGGGGTGATCTTGGGCAAATCACACTCTCTCAGCCTCAAGAGGATGGCAATAGCGAATCCCCTCTGAAGAAGACGTGACAAACTGGGAAAGATGACAATGCTTGTGAAGGTGGAAGGCACTAGGAAAGGAGGAGGACTGTATTACAGGTGAATTGACCCAAAGAAGGAACTCACCTGTAAGACCTGAGCAGGGCTGTTGAGAACAGGGTTAGAGGCCAGAATGCTAGGTTACATTCACTCATCTACAGTGGATTTTCTTATATTTATATCTATATTTTATGTATAACCCAAAATTCATAAGCCAGGCTTTCTTCCTCCTGGTAGACCTATTATATCTTACTCAGAGGTCTCTCATTCATGGGGTCACCATAAGTCGAAGTTGACCTGACAGCTGTTAACAACAACAAAAATGCATGCAAAGCTCTTTGAAACTTGAAAGTGCTATGGTGGTTACGTGCCTTCAAGTCGTTTCTAAGGCAACTTATCCCGGGATTTTCTGGGCAAGTTTCTTCAGAGGAGGTTGGCCATCTGAGGCTGAGAGAGTGTGATTTGCCCAAGGAGGTTGGCCATCTGAGGCTGAGACAGTGTGATTTGCCCAAGGTCACCCAGTGGGTTTCCATGACCGAGCCAGGTTTCGAAACCTGGTCCTAGTCCAGCGCTTAAATCGCTCACACCGCATTGGCTCTCAAAAATATTAACACCCTGTGCAATGTATAAAAAAAAGTGAGGTGGTAGAAGTGACACCTATGTGGTGCGGAGGATCTTTCTGGCTCCGCGGTTTCACCTTTAACTTCTTCATCTTTTGACCGCAGAAGGCGCAAACGTTCCTGAGCGTCGCTATCAAAGGAAATGACTTTCCATGGGAATGATTATTAATAGGTGGCCCCACCCAAAGAAAACTGTAGGTGGTGCAAAGGACAACCAGGCTTAATAAGGCTTTAAAATCTGTCCAAACATGAGAAAATCACAGGTTGTCATTCAAGGTGGAAAGATAATAACAGACACATCCAAACAATTGTAATTGAAACATGGGGAAAGATGCATTTATATGGCCTGCCTTATAAGAGGAGATGAAAATGGATTGCCAAACAAGGAAGTCTGAGCATCTTTGAAAGAAGCCCGAAGAATTTTCACCAAATTATTGCTTAATAATGCTGGCAGATTTCTCTCTCCATCCCCACTCCCCCTCGCTAACTTTTAAAGGCTCATTGCTTTCTCTCGTAAAATATCTTCATGGTATTACAGTACTTAAGTCTGGGAGACGTTTCGTGAAGGTAGAACAAAAAGAATGGAAACGTTTGAAAGATTCAACATTTTAAATAATACAGGCTGAGGTCCTGCATAGTTCCATCTCTCAATGGTAAGTCTCCAAAGCTCACCTTGTAAACAGCACCTCCTCCTGCAAAGCAGCCATTTCCAGAGAATCATAGAATCCTAGAGTTGGAAGGGACCCCCAAGGGCCATCCAGTCCAACCCCATTCTGCCATACAGGAAGACACCATCAAAGCACTCCCAACAGATGGCCATCCAGACTCTGTTTAAAAACCTTCAGAGGATATTAATGTTGTCAAAGGGATCAGTAGGGACACATCCAGCTATCTGGATGGGTTGTGATGGGATCTGCAGCAATCTGTGGGGGTTCTTGAAAGGTTCCTGCAGATGATCTCCTTGCGGTGCATCTTCTTATACCATATTTTGCTTTGGAAAATTTCCCACACCCATCCATCTATGTTTATCCATAGATGTTTGGGCAGTTGTCCTGCAACCAGCCATGCCTGACAGGCTAAATATGGGATATGAAGTTCTAGTTCTTCTTCAAGAAGGCAAGCATCGACAAACGCTAGCACTCAGAGCAATAGACTAACAAAGGAACACATTGTAGAGAGATCTTGTAGCACCTTTGAGACTCACGGAAAGAAAGAAGTTGGCAGCGTGAGCTTTCCTAGACTTCAGCCTACTTCCTCAGATGCATTTGGTCTTAAGTCTAGGAAAGCTCACGCTGCCAACTTCTTCCTTTCTCAAAGGGGCTACAAGATCCCTTTGCAGACCGATTTTGCAGACTAACCCGGCTATATCTTTGAAAGGAACACATGGCTAAGCTTGTTTCTAGTTCACGAAATCTCTCGCTTCACAGTCAGCTGCAAGTCCAAGACGTCAAGACAAAATGGGACAAGTTGTCTCTGCCTACAGACTCATCTGCATCTTTATTGAACTAAAATATTCAGCCCTCTAGTTGTTCTGAATCAGGTTTTTCTCAGATTGAAAGGGATCTGATAAGTAGCACAGAGAGGGAGGGACATTTATATCTCAGCAAAAGAAACGTAAAACTGTGGATCGAAGGTATGCAGTACAGCTTTTTAAAGGCATATGACCTTAAAGAACAGTGTAGTTATTTTTTTTAAATAAAAGGGAAGTTTATACTATCCCTGTTACATGATTACAAATATTCTAATAAAATAATCTCCGCATAAAGCTTTAAATGGGTTTGGACATAACGTTTAAACCAAATCATATAATATTATTACATTTTCTGGATAGTTTTCCAAAACCTACAGCATTGCTTCTACTTACTCTCCTGGTAGGTCCAGCTCCTGATGCAACTCAACAGCTTCTTGGCTATTTCTACTTATACATTTGCTGATCTGGTTCTGGAAGTGATTCACCCAGTATCTAGCCTTCATGTCTGCTCCTATCTACTTGTCCAGGGCCGCTCACTCCTTTCGGCAAGAATTGCTTAAGTTAAAACAAAATTACAATGAAAGCAAGGTATGGTACAAATGTGTGTGTGTGTGTTTTTTAAAAACAGACAGGATGATTAAAAATGAAATTTGAATTTCACGCCTAAAAATCAAAGGCCAGACCAGCTCAAAGCCCAGATTTGTTGTTTGACAAATTTGACCATGAATGCAAAAGACCTCGTAAAACTCCCAAACCCAGGATGCCGTAGGATGGAGAGCTACAGCACTTAAAGAGGGGTTAAACTGCATTATCACTACAGTGTGGACATACTCTAAGGCAGGCAATTCAATTCTTTTGCCCCCCCCCCTTGAAAAAAGATTGGGGCCAGAAAATAGTCTCAGGAGCCACATAAACCCCAGGGCTAAACGTCCCCCCACACTCCGGTTCAGAGCTTCCCTTTCGAAAAAGCCATACGTGTGGATCATAAATAATAGCTTAATATTATATATTGCTGTGTTGAGACTGTCTAAAGAGACTCTTTTGTTTGACCTTTAATTTTGCTGGCAAGTTACCCTCTCTGTGGAAGGGAGGGACCTATTCATTTGCAAATAATAATAATAATAATAATAATAATAGCCAGTTTACCCTCTCTTCCTCAGTGCCAACCAGAGGTTCTGTTTTTAGCTTCTAAGGGCCTTTGCAGACTGCCAGAAATAGTGCACATTAAATGGAGGCACTGCCCTGGCTCAGTGCTAGGGAGTCATGGGAATTGTATTTTTTTCTGGGACATTGAGCCTTCTCTGTCAGAGAGCTCTGGTGCCACAATAAATTACAGTTCCCATGATTCCCTAGCACTGAGCCAGGGCAGTGCCTCAATTTAATGTGCACTATTTCTGGCAGTCTGCAAAGGCCCTCAGTCGCCCAACATTCATTGGTTTTGGGAAGGAAGGTGCGTAGGGAGGGGGACCAGAGAAAGATGAGCTCCTTCATGAACCTGTTCCAAGTTTTTTGGGTGGAAGCATCAAAGCATGGACCCTGTGGCTCAGAGGTGATCGAAGGATTCCCCCAGGCGCAGCTTCTGTGCCGGGAAGACTGTAAGCACCAGGCTCATAAACCACTATTTGCAGAGGGGGGAATGCAGAAAAAGACTCCTATTAGCTGCAAAATACGTCTTTTTGATCACAATCTCTGACAGGAAACAGCGCTATTTGGACAGTAAATCATCATGGCTCCATTGAAATACCTGCCCTGATAAAAGGGAGCCTTTGACAGACAGGAGAGGCAAGACATTCAGGTCAGCTTGTAGGGAAAAACCTTTCATTCCAGGCAAAACATACATACAAACCTTGTACAAATGGAGGTTTGCAGGAGCAGGTACGGACAAGCAGCCCTGACGTGCTGAGCTCCGGCTTGTGATGGCAATGGGTGAAGTTGTGTCTCAGGCAGCCAAGATGGATGGGAGAGCTTTGGGCCGTGATCCTTCCTTTTAAGAGAAAGTGATCCTCTTCCATTTGTTTTCCTAATCTGTTATTTCTGGTTCCATCGCATTAAGGGGAGTGGAGAGGAGCACAAAGACAGACTCATGGAGGGCGACCTTCTCATGCTCTCATGCAAGAGCTTCCTAAGTGGATCGCATCCCATGACCCGTGTGCCTGTGTCTGTGTGTGCATCGGTACGATTTGGATTTTCTGCCTCAAGCACCAAACTGTCTTGTGTCAGACCTGAATATGTCTTCTAAGGATTTCTTGCCTCCTAAATTCCTGCATTCCTGCCCTCTAGGCCTGAAGGATTTTCGTCCCAGTTCTCACTAATGTGGTAATTCTAAGCCATTTCACAAGAAGGAATGTCCTTCCATCTATAAATTCACTTCTCATGGGAAAATGGGTTGTCAAGGTTCTGGCCTTAGTTTTCTTCCAAAGATACTAGTGGGCATGGATTACGGTTTGATATGGGAGAGCAGCATTATCTTGGCCCACACCTTTTGTATAAAGCGGCTCGGCCAGAAACCAGACAACCTATTGTATTTAATTGTTGTTGTGTGCCTTTGAGTTGTTTCCAACTTACGGCAACCCGAAGGTGAACCTATCATGGGGTTTTCTGGGCCCAGTTTGTTCAGAGGAGGTTTGGCATTGCTTTCCTCTGAGGCTGAGAGAGTGTGTCTTGCCCAAGGTCGCCCAGTGGGTAAAGGCATGTAATCTTCCCTTTCCTTATTGCCAAAACTGCATGGGAAGTAAGTCTGAAAGCTTATCAGTACTTGAAATGTGGTGCTGGAGGAGAGTTTTATGGATACCGTGGACTGTCAAAAAGATGAATAAATGGGTCCAAGAGCTAATTCTCTCTAGAAGTCAAGATGAGCCAACTGAAAGTCATACTTTCTCCATATCATAAGAAGGCATGATTCCCTAGAAAAGTCAACAATGCTTGGTAAGGCAGAAGGCAGTCGGAAAAGAAGAAGATCTCATTCCAGATGGAAAGACTCAAGCAAGGAAGCCACGGCTGCCCTGAATTTGCAAGACCTGAGCAAGCCAGTTGATGATAGGGTGACTTGGAAGTCTCTCATTCATAGTCCTGCCAGAAATTGAAGTCTACCTGATAAAAATTAACAACAACAACAACAACAACAACAACAACAACAAGGGGCATAGGAAGGGACAACGCACCCTAGATGTCCTCAGAGAGGTATGTCGCAATAACAAAGAGTATATGGATGCTTTAGAAATTATAATTACAGCTTCTCATGGGAAAATGGGAATGGATGCAATGGAAATAATGAAAGTTATAAGAATATGATTTACAGAAAAAAAATTCATTGATGATTTTCTGGCAGAAAGGAAAGAATGAAAGGGGAATTCCTTTCTTTATCCACTTGTAATAAATCAGTGACGCAAGGAAAGAAATATTAACTGTTCAGACACATGGGGACTTTCCCTCCCAAAATAGGAGATCATTATGTCATTGGAACGCTTTAAATTTAAAGCATAACAGACATCAGTCCTTTCCAGAAATTCTTAGGATGTACAATGAGCAATGCAAAGAGGATGGGAGGGAACAAGCTCTGCCCGTAGCCTAACGCAAGGAATGGAAATCCTCAACTATTTTGTCCACATATGAAGTGGACAAATATTTACTGCCATTTTCTCCTCACATCAGGAGAAAATGAATATTCATTTGCAGTATTCTCTCCATATTTGAATGTCCCAAAATGTTGAGGAGGAATTTGGGCTTCTTGGGCTTCTTGTTGTTGTTGTTGTTGTTGAGAAAAATGTATTTTCTGCACAGGAAACAGTGACACAATTCTAGATCATCTACTTAGCTAAATCGAGGTAAGTCTACATCAGGGGACATGAGCCCTAGGTATTCCCTACTATAGACTATTGGATATGTAGGGGTCGTGAATATGAACCAGTCACAAATGTCTAACTCTAGGTTATAAATTTGTAACTGTGATTGTAAATTCCAGCCAGTGTTTTCTGTGTAGGAAACAGGATTTTGCAATGCAACCCCCCCCCCCCCCCATATTTATCACCCATCAGAATAATTCCTCTGCAACACTTGGAGTCATTGGTCAAATACTTGAACATCTAAAGACAGAAGTCTGTATGCATGGAAACACTAGTGCATTCAAAGGTTTCTCAGCCCTTAAATTGAACACACAAAGGTCAATGCAGCATGGCATAATCCTCCATGATATCAATTCACTGCTAGTATAAAAGGACCAGTTTCAAGGGCAGGCATCGTCTGTTATTTGCCAAGGCTTCTATCCTTGCAAGGGGCCATAGCTACTCTCTTAAGCATCCCACCTCTTCTTCTTCTTCTTGCTGCCTGATCCTTCCCCAAGCTAGTAATGATAAGAATGAAGAGAGGGAGTAACCCCCACATTCCCCTTATGCTGCCCTTCAAAGACCTAGCCATCTTCGTCTGGAAAACCGGTCTGCAATGGGATCTTGTTGCACCTTTGGGACTTACTGAAAGAAAGAAGCTGGTAGCATGAGCTTTCATAGACTTGAGCCTATCTTCTATTCCATGCACCCAAGGAAGTAGGCTCCAGTCTCCAAAAGCCCATGCTCCCAGCTTCTTTCTTTCAGTTGGTCTCAAAGGTGCTGCAAGATCCCTTTGCATTCTGTACAGTTAGGTCACTAGTTTTCCCTGGAGGATCCTATGCGATCTATTGGGAAAGGGCTTCAGCACTGCCACATTTGGTGCACAGTATATAAGAGCTCCAGCTCTTTGGGAAAGTAACTCACCCCTCTAAATATCAAGGCCAGGATCCTGTTGGGACACAATGCCAACTTATCTCCTGGTTGAGTCAGTGGTTGTGCTTCTTACAAGGCTGCTTAAGGAGGTATCCAATACCCCCTTATACAAGCAGTTCCCTCTTTACCAGCCACAAGTGAGCAGCTTCCAAGCCAGTTACCATCCAAGCACAGCTCTATTCCCATCCGCCTGCATGGCACTGCCTGACTATGGGGTGTTCTGGGAGGTTACCAGGCAAACTCTTCTCACTGCTGCCAGGCTAGCTGCCTCTGTCTTCTGCATTTTAGTATGCGGGCAGCGCCTGCCATTCCACCAGCCTTCAAAAGGACCTTAGCCACAGCAATTCCTTTTAGACACCCACCCATCCAGGAGGGATGCATTCAATGGAGCCAATAATTCCTCCTATTCAGTATCATTTCGATTGCAAGCGCTTTAGTGGAATGACCTTCCAGCCCTGTGTATACTTGTTCTCTTAATACTTGTTATTATAAGAGCCAAATAAAGGCTCTTATAATAACAGTAATAATTATAGTATTTTTCAAGCATTAAGCCTGGGCTCCTGGTTATCAAGGTCATAGCTCTTTAGATAAACTGATCTCGTTGCCAGCCTCCAGTAAGCCACAGTAGTTTGACTTTTCAGTGTATAAGCACACACACAAACACACACCAGAGTCCAAAACTGCAGGGCCACTCTGTAGGGCAGGGAGGGAAGGGAATTCAGAGGGGTCAAAAGAAATCAAAGCTTGGAAAAGTTACTTTGGAGGACTACAGTGACCATCCTGGCTGGGGATTCTGGGAGTTGTAGCAACATTTCCGAGCACTGGCAGCAAAAGAGCAGCTCAAATGTATAGATTTTATTAGAGGATCGTAAGAGTATCTCATCTAACAATCTGCCAAGCTCATCCCAGACCTAGCCCCCCTTTCTTAAGCTTTTATATATATTGGCCCACAACTCCCTCCAACCCCTGGCAGCCTCCTTTCGTTCGGCTTCCTGGTTTATCCTGACTTCTATCTCTATTCTGACTTCAGGTTTTATTCCTTTACTGTCACCTCCTGGCTCCTTCTCCTTGCTCCATCTTGGTCTACTGCATGTGCTCCATGACTGAGAGATGGCTGGTTTCCGAAAAGTTGACATCTAGCCTTTTGGAAACCATCCAAGCCTCTCTCCCATTTCCCAATGCCTCCCTCGATTAATAGAAATGGGATGCAAAGACATAAAATCATAGAATCCTAGAACTGGAAGGGGGCCTCATGGGCCATAAAATCCAATACGATCTCCAGCTAAAGCACCCCCAGCCTCTTTTTGAAGACATCCGAAGATAGAGACGCCACCATCTCTGTAGAGTAGTGATTCCCAAACTTTGGTCCTCCAAGTGTTTTGGACCTCAACTCCTCGAAGTCCCAGCCACCTTGGTCAACAGTCAGGAATTCTGGGAGCTGAAATCCAAAAACACCTGGAGGACCAAAGTTTGGGAATCACTGCTCTAGACCCTTGGTTCCACTGCCAAACCCCTCTCGCTGTCAAGGCATTCCTTAGAAGGTTCCGTTGAAGTCTTCTCCCCTGTACATGGCCCCTGTGCTCTTCTCTCCCTCCTTTTGTGCACCCCCCCACACCTCCTGTGGATCTGTCAGTGCCACAGGTTTGCAAAGCTCTGCTTGGAGCCTGCCAAGGTCAGAGCCCAAACCCAGCAGCGCTTCTTCCTTTCCCCTTGAGGTAGCCCTCCTGCGTCTTTTCGGCCCAGATGCTCCACCACCATTTTGACAAGCTGGCAGTTCATCACCCAGATAAAAGGCTTAGATCCTGCACCCCACCCTCTGTTTATTGGAAGAGCTGTCACAGGGGAGGTTTTGCAGGTTTCTGAAGGCAGGTGAATGCCAGAGTCAAGCGTGACTCCGGGGCAAGTTGCACAGGGTTGGAAAAGAAGGGACAAGGAGATGTGTGTGTTTTTGGGTTCCTTCTCAAAGGGTTCAAAAATGCCTTGGGAATGACAACTTAATTCTGACGGCTGGAGAGTGATCGGCAATCCCTTGCCCCTTAACAGCAGCTTTTCCCCTCCACTAACTGATGGGTCCATTTAACCTCTGCCATTACAAGAACCTTTCCATCCATTATATTTCATAATGTAAATCGAACAGAGATTCCAATACCATTTTTTTTCCAAAGTCTGGGAATGTGACGAGAGATGAACGGCAAGCTTCTAAAACTGTTTCATACCCACATCCATCCACACGATACTTTATGTCAGGGATAAGGAACCTGGATGCTGGGGCTTGAAGGTTCAGTCCCATCAGCCCCTGCTGGCAGGGCCAATGGCCAAGGAGGATAGGAATTGTAGTCCGACAATATTAGGGATGAAAAGAATATTTGATAGCATTTGGAAAATGGTCAAAAATGAATTTCTTGAGTGTGGAGAAACCTGATAAGGAGAATCTTGGGCTGATGAGAATCTTCGCAGTTTGATACTTATTTTGTGCAAAATTCGCTCATGCTTTTGTTGGGCAGAAAACAGCATTGCCCATGCAGGAGACAGTTTTTTTTTTCTGTACAGAAAATGTTTCCTGCATAGAAAATGCTGCTTTTAGTGTCCAAACAACAACAAACACACATACATGCCAATTTTGCATGAACCATTTTGAACATTTTCTCACAGGTGGGGGACAAAATGCTGAAATTACTTATTGGTTCCTTTGAGAATGATGTTTGCAAAGAATTACATCCTAAAAGATCTGGGGGTGACTGGCTTTTTGTGCCCCTTGTCTTACCCCAAAGGTGAGAACTGTGAGGTCCTCTGGATGTTAAATTGCACCTCCCACCATTCCTCCCCATTGGGTGTGCTGGCTAAGCCTGCTGGGAGTTGTGATCCCACAGCATCTGGAAAGGTGTATGGTTCCTATCCTTGAAGACTGGCTCTTCCACAAGCTATCCAAGATGAAGGATGCTGGATGAAGATGTTAGAAGCATGCCCCTTTTTTCAACCGTGAAACGATGGATTTTACTTAGTTATCTTATTTTCTTTTATATGCATTAATAAAACTATACTTTTGGACTTTACAATGTGTCTTCTTGACTGAGGAAGACAGGATCCTGAAGAAGGGAAGCTGAGCCAGTGGATGGTAACAGATGCAAAGTGGCTGTGGATCACAGCAGCCAGCTTGTCCTGGGGATTCTGCTGGGTGTCAAAGAGCATCACTGCAACACCCATCATCCACACACTGACAGATTCAAAACCTGTATTGTGGAAATGCCTTCACTGGGATGACCCCCCCCTCCCCAAAGCACAAAAATGAACTGTCTGTTACTCCAGCTCTTTATGGCCCCAGCTTGAAGCAAGGCAGGGATCTGCAACTCTGTTTATGTTTAGGTTTGGCGTGGAGAGCCTGCACCAAACTTCTCCAGTGGCAACTCTTGGAAGGGGGCATCTGTTGCTGTTTTTATGGGCCCAGGAGAAGCAAGGCCCCTTAGAAAGGGTCTCTCCCTGACCCCCTCTCTGCCTTGCCTTGTTCTGATCTTTATTGGGCCGTCTGCCGGGTAGCATCAAAGGCAAATGGGGGGCAGTGATTTGTTCCACGACAGCTCTATAAAAAATATAATTGCCCAGTAACCTTCTGTCTGCAAAATAAACCATCTTCCTGTTTCTTCGCCCCACGCAGGCTAATGGACAAGGCTGCTTCATCAAGGGACTCAAGCGGGTGGATGGGTGTTACTATGAACCTCAAGAGGATAGCTTGGGCCAGCCTTAAGCTTTTGGATGAAAACTCCTTAGGAGTCCAAAGCAAGACAGACAGAAAAAAAGTGTCGCAAAAAAACCAGAATCACCGCCCATCTCATATAAGTGCATAGAACAGTAATTGAAAACAAAGCTGTCCCCAATTCCATGGCCAAAGGGACAACACAAAGTGCAGGTTGAGTCTTCTTTGTCAGGCATTCCAAAATTCAGGCTCCAAAATCTAAAAGTGTCCACATGAGTGGCTGAGACAGTGACACCTTTGCTTTCTGATGGTTCAGTTGTGTGCCACCATGGTTTCATGCACAAAATTATTTAAAACATTGTCTATAAAATTAACTTCAGGCTATGTGTACAAGGTGTATACAAAACATAGAGGATCTCACGTTTAGATGCCAAGATATTTCATTAGGTATATGCAAATATTCCAAAATCTGAAAAATAATCTGAAATCCAAACCACTTCTGGTCCTAGGCACTTTGGATAGGGGAGTCTCAACCTGTATGTGAGGAATATGTGGCCACTTGCACAAGTCAAAATCTTATCTAGTCCGGCACTCTGTTTATGCAGCCACTCACTAGAAGCATATGGAAAGTGCACTAGCCTTTTTCACCCAGATCCATGCTCTCCAACAACCCACAGAGAAGACAGAGGCATATTTCCTTGGGTACTCTGATGCAGCTGTGTACTTTATTGCATGAAAGGTCCTCCCTTGTAGTCTCACCATGGACATAGAAGTGGCATGCCCATGGGTCAAAGGAATATCAGCAAAGAAGCAGGGAAGTCTAAGCTAGAAAGAACCTTGGAGGTCATCTTTCCTCCTTGGTGCTGGAATCATTCAAGTATGGCATCCTTGACCAATGTCTTAAAGTCATTTTTCTGTGACTTATTTTTCTGTATCTTTTGGGGATGGTGGGGGTGGTGTTTGGTAAGAGCCTGTCTTAAAACTGGAAAACTTCTGCTTGAAATACTTGCTAACGAGTTTTAAAAGTAACTAGAAAATGTGAATTGCTACACAAAGACAAGTGATATGCCCATTCTTTGGCCAAGATCCAGAGGTTTAGCTACAGCAGGGTGAAATGAATGAAATGCGATGCTAACCGAAATATGAATTCTGCCAAATTCTTGACTGGTTGTATGTGACTGCAGTGCTAGAAATTGGGAAATGAAGAAAATTTGCATGGGGGGGGGGGCAGAATTCTTTTTTGGGGATGTCCTCATTTTGCCCCTTTCCCAATGTGACTCCACTCTGGATTTTACTTCCACTTCTCCTTCTGCTTGCTTCAAGCTGAATAAAAGCCAGTGTTGGATCCTAGCTTGGCACTGGCATGGCTCTTGTTCAACTTGCAAAAATGGCAAAGGTGGGAGTAAAATCCATAAGAGAGTGGTGCGGTAGTGGGTTGCCTTTCTTCACCTGCACAGCTTTGTTTTTCTGCAGCAAAAAATGAGGATGGCATTCAACAGGAACAGCTGTCCTCCGTTTGTTTTGGACTTCAGATCCCAGAAGCCCCAGACAACTTGGCCAAGAGTCTGGAATTATGGGAGCTGAAGTCCAAAACATGAGCACTGTAGTGAGTTATTAAATCATTTGCAAATTGCAGTGCATTACTTTGCTGGAGGAGCTGTTATGAGTTACTGAGCACACTCCAGTTTAAAAGTAACTTTCCAGGCACTGAGCCTCATCCTCTACATGTCGACTTGGAAACAATTGTTTTCTCATCTCTGTGAACCAAGCAGTATCTGTTTCAAACACTTGTCTCTGGAGAAACAGATGGGAAAAATAATTAAGTCTTTTATTAAATGCTCTTTGGACTGCTAGAGACTCAATTAAAATGGTCACTATAAACTTCACCGGGGAAAAAAAAAGCACATAAGGAGATGGACAGAAATTGTGCAGGTCAGGAAGCAACTTAAGGAGGTGTTTGGAGTGTAGTCCAGGCCCTGATGGAAAAAAAAGTGACAAGACAATCTCTTGAAAGGAACAAAAAACTGGACAGCGAGCAGAAGCCTGGTAACTCCAGCAACTGACTGGGATGCCAGGCTGGCAAAGGGCACATGTCAGGAGTGATTAATTCAGCCAGTCCCTCGAAAGTTGAAATCGATTCTAGAAAAACATTCAGCTGGAATTTGCTAAGGCAGTTACAAATGTGTGGCTGGTTTGTATTCATGTTGTTGATATTGTCGCTGTGTGCTTTCAGGTCATTTCGACTGGGGTTTTCTTGGCAAGATTTGCTCAGAGGAGGTTTGCCATTGCCGTCCCCTGAGGATGAGAGAGTGTGACTTGCCCAAGGTCACCCAGTGGGTTTCATGGCCGAGTGGGGAATTGAACCCTGGTCTCCAGAGTTGTAGTCCAACATTCGGACCACTACAACACAGTGGCCACACATGAATACCTAGGGAGTTTGAAATCCCCCAAACCCCATTTATTGGGCAGTGGCATCATTAGGACAGTGTGGGGGTACAGAATGTACCAGGTGACACCCCAGAAGAGGGGTGACACCCTGTCGGACCCTCTTTCCACTGAGGGTGAGAAAGACCAAGTGGGCTGGCACCACAATAGTAAAGGAGAGGGCCAAGCCTGCCCTTTTAGCCACCCTCCCACAGCCTTCTCACAGCCCTCGGCAGTCTCCCAATTTCTAGCATCGCCGTAACTTAAAATTTCAGCAGAATATTTAGATATAGGGTTTAGGCATCCAAAGAAATGGGGACGGGCTCCTAGATCAGCCATGAAACCAGTTGGGTGACCTTGGGCAAGTCACACTCTCTCAGGCTTGGGGAAGGCAATGGCAAACCTCCTCTGAACACATCTTGCCCAGAAAACCCCGTGCCTTAGGGTCACCTTAAGTCAGAAATGACTTGAAGGCACACAACAACAACAACAACAAGTTAAAAGGGGGAATGCAAAGATAGCAAATAGAAGAGTTTGAGGTGAGAACAATTTTCTACAACTCACTTTCTGCAATGGTAGAAATTTGGGTACTGAAGATAAATGTAATTGGGGGGCAGAATTCTTGCTTGGGGGGCAATGTTCTCATCCCCCACATAGCTACACGCCGGTGAGCACTGGAATTCCAAATCTTGCCAGTACATCGCCAATCCTCAATGATAAAGCTGACAATATTGACATGCAGGGATAGTGCTGACCTAAATCCAAATGTTAATCTTAAGTAGAGAAAGCACAATGAGAACTTGGTAAACTGATATTTATGTATGCTTAATTGATTCATTGGATTTACTCTAGGCCATCAATTTAGTTCATTGTGTTTTCTTTTTCTTTTTCTAAAATGAATGGGAAAATGTAAAAGGTCCCTGCTGATTCAGCAAACAATCTGTACCCCTATATTGGCTGCAATCCAATATCCACTCAGCTTAGCATAAATAGTCACCTGTGGAGATACACCACAGTGCACTATGCAAGGCCCATGCTGAATAGCAACACTGCACAACACATGGGTGCCACTGTGCAATTGTGCAATGTGCAACTGCAATGCACAATGCCCAGGGCATAAACACAAGGCACAACATGGCTGCCTGAACAACTTTGCTTCTGTTGCTTTTAGCAGAATACATCTGTTGCACGATAGCAAAGAATTTGCCGCAGTTGCGTAGCATGACTTATGTATGTGTATCTTACCAACAGAATGCTAGCCATTGTCTTACATGACAGAGGAGAAAAGTCATGCCTGTCAGCCATGGAACACAGTTGTGAAAATGTTGCAAGTATTCAGCGTTCTATTATGAGCCAGAATTTCGAAAAGTAACTTTGGGGATTACAGCCCTCAAAAGCCTCAGTAGTGGTTGGGAGACTTTGGGATTTCAGGTCAAAAGACCCATTTGGATTTGTAGGACTGGCCCTGATATGGTGAAGGGATAACACAAACAGAGACACCTTGGAGACCCTGAAACATGAAAGGATGGGAGCTAGGGTGCAGGAACTAGAGCAGTGGTTCTCCAACTTTTTACCCTTGTGACCCCCTTTACATCTATGTGAGAAAACCACTGGACTAGAGTGCATTTTGCAAAAGACCTCCACTTTGTAGTCAGAGTAATTCATTGCCCATGCCTCCTCCCACCAACCATGTTGGAGAATATATTGGAATATAAAACAGCCACAACTTTATTGAACAACAGCAATATGCAATACAGCTAAGTGCTGGGGCTGCAAATCTGGAAAGGAATTCTGGGGCCATCTACTCCCAGACCCAGCTCAATGCAAGAACCTGACACTTCGAACAGCCAAGGACCATCCAGCCAATGCATTTTTAAAGTAAGAATTGTTTGTTCAAATGGACACCCAGTCTTGGCTTTTGAACACTCCGTAAAGACAAAACAGACATATACAACTTAATCGGTGAACTGTGTGACCCCCTCCCCTGTATCAATGCCTTCTGAACATTATTGCAAAACACAAAAAATAATCCCCAGATATGTATTTTTTGGAATTCCAGTTTAGCTGTGATAGGAGTTCTGGGATTTTTTATTTGTCTTTTTAATGCATGTATTTTCTGGTGAGGTTAGATTGTTCATGCCATTGTGTGTGTGAGTGTGTATGAAAGTTGATTTCCCATTTACTGTACAAATAAAACTACATTGCACTCTGGAGGTTGGGTAGTTTGGAACCGATATACATAGGCTAAAGTTCCTGATTTAAGTTACTGAAGCCCTCTTGAGCTAAGCTAATTTCTCCACTGAATTCAATAACTGGGTGCCCTCTCAAGACCCCCTGCATATTGATTTCCCTTCCTTCTGTTCTCATGCTCTGGAGCAACAGAGAACATCTATTTCATTTTCCATATGGCAGCCCTCTAAATCAGGGGTAGGCAACCTTTTTGAGCTGGGGTCCGGGTTGCTGTCCCTCAGACAATTGGGGGGCCAAAGCACCAAAAATCAATCAATCAATCAATAATTTAAAAAATAAAAAAATAAAAAAAGATATGCATGCACACTCTCTCAGCCCCAGAAAAGCCATGGCAAAACCCCTGTGGAGATTTTGCCAAGAAAACCCCAAGAACAAGTAATAACAACAATAATGAATATCATCATGGCGGACGGCGGCAGCGGCGGTGGGCGGTGGCGGCAGGACTGGCCTGGGGCCGGTCCAAAGGCCTTGGGGGCCACATCCGGCCCCCGGGCCTTAGGTTGCCTACCCCTGCTCTAAATAGTTGAAGACCACGTTCAAGTCTTTGTTGGACAAAGTTTCTCCATCTCTGCAAGACCCTCAGTTGAGAATGGACACTTCAGCTTTCTTTCACATGCACATGTTCTTTAAACTTAAATGCTTTTCACTGAGTTTATGATGACATTAGCAGATTTGGGTAAGCTTTGATTTTAAAAAAAATAAACCAAATGAAATTCTTGTCTTGTCTTGTCTTCTCTGCACTGACCAAAATCACTAGGTAGATGTATATGCAGCACAGAGAAGACCATGTTGTACCTGCCATAGAGGTGCTAAAGATAAGGAGCTTTTTGAGAAAAAGAAATGGTTACCATAATAGTCAACAAACACAGTCAAATAGGAACTGAAAGCCAGATTTTGGAGAGCTAAGCATTCACAGCCTTCTGTCCTCATGTCACTTTGTAGAGCTTTCTCTTAGATTCAAAATATATATTTTCAGGTTGGAAACTTTGTCTATTAAATGAATCAAAGCCCTAAACTCTATTGCCAATGCCAACTAGAACTGATCCCAATTTAAGGATGGGTGAAATTTTAGTTTCAGTTTATGTTTTCTTAAAGAATTTACCAGCATTCATAAGTGTCTTCATTTGGGGGGGAGGGGGAGAATTTGTCAAAATCTTTGAACCTCTTATTTGAGATGGAATAATGGAAAATTTAAAAATACAGGAGAAAGCAAAACTGACAGAAATGAGATCACATGTACATCACCATCATGCTTTTACTCTGGGATTAATTTAGGTATCCATATTTCTTGCTGGAGGTTTTAAAGTTTCTAACATTTTAGGGAACATATAGAGGCTAGAATCCTAGTGGTGTTTTAGTCATGTGCATGATGTAGTGGTTTGAACATTGGACTATGACTCTGGAGACCAGAGTTTGAATCCCGGCTCGGCCATGTAAACCCACTGGGGTGACCTTGGGCAAGTCACACTCTCTCAGCTTCAGAGGATGGCAATGGCAAACCCCCTCTGAAGAAGCCTGTGAAGAAAACCCTGTGATAAGTTCACCTTAGGGTCTTCATAAGTCCAAAACAGCTTGAAAGCATGCAACCACCACCACCACCTCCCCTACAAAAATGGGTTGGCCATTTTTGTCCAATGAGAAATGGCGGTATTCAGTTCAAAATTATGGGAATGGTGTTGAGCAAGTGGGGGCATTATACATAGATCCTCATCTCCACTGTGCATGGATGCACATGGACATTGCACATGGATGTGTCTTGCACATGTGGTGCTCATGCACATTTGGTTGCACATTCAGTTGCTCAACCTTGCAGTTCTTGGAGAAGGCGCCATTGTGCAACTACAGCAAAACTCCATGACCATAAAAGGATGCTCCAACTCCTTGATGTAGGATCTTGGGCAATATGTTGTTTTCATGTTTGATTTTATTTACTCATAGTTGCGGTCTTAGATTGATTTGCTGTTATATGCTTTCCCATAAACTCTGACTCATGGTGACTCTATCTTCTTCCTTGTGAAGATTTCTTTAGCAGAGATTTTCCATTGCTTTCCTCTTAGGCTGAGAGAGTGTGTGCTTTGCCCAAGGTCACCCAGTGGGTTTCCATGACTGAGTGGGGATTTGAACCTTGGTCTCCTGGAGTCCTAGTCCAACACTCAAACCACTACACCATACTGACTCAGATTTCTTCAGAGGAGGTTTGCTGCTGACTTGTCCAAGGTAACCCAGTGGGTTTCCACTGTGGGGATTTGAACTCTGGTCTTCTGGAATCCTTCACAGCTATACCACACTGGCTCTATCTTTAAAGTCAAAGCAGAATATAAATTTGTTAAATCAAACTTGGCTTGGGACAGTATCCACGAGGACGGCCTTTTCCATAACTCTTATTAGGATCAAAAACTTTATTAGGGTGGGAAAGTACCCATTGAGTTCAGTGAGTTTGTGTCTCCTTTAGAATTAAATGGTCAGGTTAGACAAAGAGAGTGTGAGAACCAGAACAGTTTTTTAAAATGGCATCTTTAAAAGAAAATCACAGTCCAGGTTCTGACCGTGTGTTTTGGGGAACGGCGTCGGTGTGTTTTGAAACAACGCTTTTGCTTTTGGATAGGTGAAGTCCACGACGAAGAACGTTTGCAAAGACCCGCGCTCCTAAGAATAGGGTAATATTTTTTAAAAGACTGTTTACGAATTAGACTTTTGTTTTGCACTATTTTTTCTTTCTTTCCCAATTTGATCTTTTAAACGACCCCCCCCCCCGCAACCCACCAGTGTCCAAAGCGTCAGAAGAACAACTGTTCTTTCTTTCCAAAGAAAGGAGCCATCCAGAAATATTAGCTGCTCTGAAACTCTTCGTGGGTGCAATTTCTCCTTCCAATTATAACCAAGCCTCGGCCCTCCATGTTTCCCCCCCTTCTCCCCCTTTCCATTCCCTTGGGCAGCGCTGTGGTGGGGCACAATCACCATTTTATTAGTTGTGATATACTGTGGCTAATTCCCTTAATCGGGACCTTGCTTTCCTATAAAGCTCAGACCTCACGTATTGAGTTTCTCTGATCAAAGTGCAACCGGTGTGGGACCCAGCAATTGCCACTAAACAAGGGAACTTGGGAAAACTTGTAAAAAGAAGAAGAAGAAGAAGGGGGGGAAAGAAAGACCCAGCATGTATGCACTCTCTGGACCAACACGCAAGCATTTGGGAGAACAATCATGTGTGAAATATGACTGGCTCCTTAAAGTGCTCAGTCCTGGGATTTACTGCAGCATATTAATCTCCTATGCTTAATGCATTGACCTCTCACCCTGAGCAATTCAGTAGATGGGGCTCGAATAGCCAGAAGCTAATACAATAGATTAGGATCAGAAGGAACCCCGGCCGTACCAAGAGATGGAGAGGCGACCCAGGCCTCTGTGGAATAGCTTTGCAACTCTGTCAACATTCAGTGTGTGTATGCGTGCATCTGCAGTTGTAGGTACACCGCAGTTAACCAAGTAGATATCATTTCTTGGACAAAAAATTGGTTACCAGAAGCAGAAATAATGTGGAAAGAATAGGAACAGGTCCCTACATCACAAAGAAAGAAAGAAAGAAAGAAAGAAAGAAAGAAAGAAAGAAGAGGAACCCAGCATGCTTCCGCAAATTTTTACCCAAAACTAAGAATATACGCATGTGAAACAAAGTGACCAGGTCAGGTAAGAAAAACATTCCTTCTGGAGACCACTTTGATGGCTTCTTCCAAAAATATATCCAGGAAGGACTTCTTCTTTCAACCATATTTGTCACCCATGGCTAAAAGCAAACCTTTTAGCCAAAACTCACAATATACACATGTGAAACGAAACAACCAGATCACGTAAGCCTTCCACACGTAAACAAAAAACATTCCCAACCTTCTAAAGACCACCTGATGGCTTCTTCCAAAAATATATCCAGGGAAGACTTCTTCTTTCTCCAGCTTCTGCTTTTCTTCTTTTTCTCCAGCTTCTGCTTTTCTTCTTATTTCTATTTTTTTAAAAAGAAAAAGATTCTAGCTGAAATAGGCACATTAAATACTGGGGCAAGTTTACATTTTTATCATAATTTATTTTAATTATAGCAATAGCAAGTACATTAATTAATTAAGCATCTAAGAAGTTTGCAGCCGTCAGCAATTCTAGTTTTTAACATGCTGGGGGTAGCTAGTAAGGCAGGTTTCTCTGTTTTTCCTTTTTCTTTCTATTGTGACATTCATGCCTGCAAGGTAAGGGGATTTGGAGACAGCTGCTGTCAAGGCCTATAAGAGGAGAGGTTCATCTGGTACATCGGTTTGGGGCCCAAAGAGTCAAGGAGGGGCCTGTGAATTTCTTATGGTCCCCCCCTTCCAAAAACCAACCAACATCAAACCCCCCCCCCCACCTTTCATGGTATTATTTTACAAAGGTTAGCAAACATGTAGATCTCCAGCTATTTTCTTGGTTTTTTACGCTGCCTATTTTTCCTATGAAACGAACAGATCATTTCACCTTGGGAAAGGGGCTGTATTCACTTAAATGCCTACATTCTGGTTGCCAGTTATAGCACACATTGACATTGTAACCAGGAAGGCCATCATTTCACTATATAACATATTTACTATGTCTTTCAGGTCCAAATTGGACACGTTATACCATTATCTTTATTGGAAAGACTTAATTGGACCTTAAATCTATTTGGATCTCAATTTTGGAAAGAGCCCCGTACCCTGGGTCCCAAAAACATCCTTGTTCCACCTTGCAAAATTTCTCTCTGCTGCTTACCTTGCCATAATAGATAAAGAAATACATGGCTACAGTGGAATCAGCTAGAGAATACGGTTCTTCACCAGATGAAGCTTTATGCAGACATGTGGCAGAAACCGACACCAAAACTTTGTGTTTTCCCAGCCTTTCTTCACCATCCTCCCAATGCTGATGCTACTCAAAAAATCCTTCCAGCTAGATAGAAGACGAGAAGAAAAAGGTGAGGCTGGGTGGGCACACAAAGCCCTTGTAAAAAGGAGCGTCAGGCTACATCTGCACTGCAAAAAATAATGCAGTTCTGACACCGCTTTAACAGCCATGGCTCAATGCTATGAAACCTAGGATTTGCACTTTTGTGAGATATTTAGGAGGGTTGCAGACTGCCAGAAATAGTGTGAATTCAGTCCACTTTTAGGGTTAGGGTTAGAGTTAGGGAACCATGGGAACTGTATTTTATTGTGGCATCAGAGTTGTCTGACAGAGAAGGCTCAATGTCTCAGAAAAATAACAGTTCCCATGATTCCCTAGCACTAACCCTAACCCTAAAAGTGGACTGAATTCACACTATTTCTGGCAGTCTGCAACCCCCCTTAGTTTTCTCCATCAGGGAACTCTAGTGCCATGACATATGATGAATCCCGGGATTCCATAGCATGGAGCCATGGCAGTTAAAGCGGTGTCCAACTGCATTATTTCTGCAGTGTGGCTGCAGCCTTACTGTCAGAGGCTTTGTTCATTGAGATATGCTTCTTTCCCAAGCTACTGAAGTTACAGTTTAGGGCCTCAAGGATGTATATGTATAGAAGATTTTGCAGCTTTTAAGCTGAAAAGTGTTACAACCTGTTGTCGACAGCTAATTCAGATTGTTGTCACCATTATTACTCATTTACATCACGCTTTTCCTGTGCAGAGTGCTTTACCTCTATACTTGAGCCTCTAAACGTGTAAACCTCATCATTCTAATATCATCATTTAACCTAATATAACTGCACCATTGCAACCAGGGAGAAGCTTAGTATGGTACAGGGGCAGGACCCTTCCCCAGGTCCAGAGGCTACATACCTCCAACAGGTAATTACTTGTTACTGTTACTGCAGTCCTGAAAGTAGCTTGCAGGATTACTTGTTGCTCACATTCAAAGAGCTAGCCATGAAATCAGGCTGCAAAGGGATCCTGTAGCACCTTTGAGACCAACTGAAAGAAAGAAGTTGGTAGCATGAGCTTTCGTAGATGCATGCCACCCCATGCATCTGAGGAAGTAGACTCAAGTCTATGAAAGCTCACGCTACCAACTTCTTTCATTCTTTCTTTCTGTAGCCCTTTCTACTCCTGTCCCATTCATGACACTGAGTCAGAACACAATAAAGAATGAGTAACAGGAACCCTATCCACATTACACTGAAAAATAACGAATTGCAGCCTTGCTGGGCAAAAACAAAACAAAACAAAACAAAAAGCCAAACCCAAGCCTCCCAACACATGTTTGATTTGTTATTGCAAAAAGTAACTTGTTACTAAAATATCTTACTGCAAGTAACATGCTGCTTCCAAACTCTGTATCTTCCTCACTTGATCCCGTGGTCACCCAGTGAATTTCATGGCTCAGTGGAAACTAGGCTGCATCTCCACTGTAGAAATAATGCAGTTTGATACCACTTTAACTGCCATCCTGCAGAATCCTGAGATTTGTAGTTGGGTGAGGCTCCAACACTCTTTGGCAGCGAAGGGTAAAGATCTTGTAAAATCAGATTCCCAAGGATGGAGCTAGAACACTTAAGGACTACACAAGAGAGCAAATCAAGTCTGACTGTTCACAAGATGCCAAAATCACTAAATGGAGGCTATTGTATTTTGGACATATCATGAGATAACATGAGTCACTGGAAATGATGATAATACAGAATAAAGTAAGAGACAACAGGAAAAGAGTCAGACACATTTCAGATGGGTTGGCTCAACGAAGGAAGTCATGATGACTTTAGATTTGCAGTCCAGGGCTATTCATGACCAAACCTCATGGAAGTCTCTCCTTCATAGGGTAATTGATGGCACATAACAATAAACTCAACAGCACTACTGTGTTCTAGCCAGAGTTCTGAGAAGTTACACTTTTGGACTACAATGTCTAGAATACCCCTTAAAAAACCAACAAGATTCTAGGAGCCCTGGTGGCACAGTGGTTAAATGCCTGGACTGCAGCCACTTACTCACAGTTGCAAGGTTGTGAGTTCAATCCCAGCCAGGGGCTCAGGCTCAACTCAGGCATGCATCTTTCCGAGGTCACTAAAATGAGAACCAAGTTTGTTGGGGGCAATTAGCTTACACTTTGTAAACTGCTTAGGGAGTGCTTATGTGCACTGATAAGCGGTCTAGAAATGTACTTGCTATTGCTAGGCTGCATGAATAGAAGTATAGTGTAATAGTGCCACTGTATTCTGCTTTGGTCAGGCCTCACCTGGAATACTGTGTCCAGTTCTGAGCAGCACAGTTCAAGAAGGATGTTGAGAAGCTGGAACATGTCCAGAGGAGGGCATCCAAAATGATGAAAGGTTTGGAAACCATAGAGCCATCTGAGGAGAGACTTAGCGAGCTGGGTATGTTTAGCATGGAGAAGACAAGGTTAAGAGGCGATATGATAGTCCCGTTTAAATATGTGAAGGGATGTGATATTGAGGCTGAAGCGAGCTTGTTTTCTGCTGCTCCAGAGAATAGGACACAGAGCAATGGATGCCACCTACAGGAGAAGAGATTCCACCTAAACTTTAGGAAGAACGTCCTAACAGTAAGAACTGTTTGGATTTGATGGCCCTTGAGGTCTCTTCCAACTCTATGATGTAGTCTCCAAATATAACTTTCTAAAGCAGTGGTTGTTGCCCAGGTCCCAAATAATTTTGACACACTCTGTCAAAAGGAGTGTCATTTGGGTTATCTACCTTGGGGGCCAAATACCTTAAGGCCAGAGAATTGTTTCATTTGTCCTGGTGGGTTGTTGACCTGCCTGGCTCTTGGTATGCCAGTAATGTAACACCCTTGCGACACTCGATGCTCAGGCCAGAACATTTTATTACCCCGCTTCCACTCTCTCTGGTTTATATCGGATTTTGTTTTCCATAGACAGGTAATAAAGAGAGGAGGAGGGGAGACTGGATTTATAGTCTGCTACACGTAGTTTTCCTGGCTTTGCTGTCCATCATCCTAGCCCTGCTTTGTTCTTCCAGGGCCAGACCACTGCTGCTAGTGGTGGGGCATACACTAACAAAACAGAGAAGGTCAGGAAAACTATGATGTATGCACAACCATTTTAAAAATCAAATCAAATCAAATTTCATATGTGATGCAGCCACAAAGAACTTCTCAAATAGTGATTTCAATTAACTTTGTTTTTTCAAATCAATCAAAGCAGAGACAACTAGACATTTGCGAATATCAGTGACCTCATGCGGGAGAAATGTGAGATATAAATGAAATGAAATGAAATGGAGGAGCAATTGCAATGGGAGCTATTTTTTGCAGGAGGCCTTACTACCCAATGTTTTGGTTAAAAATTACAACCAGAAGTCACTTCTAGTTGTGAACTCTGTGTGTGTGTGTGTGTGTGTGTGTGGGGGGGGGAATTGGAGGCATTTGTAGGTGCTTTTGGGAGATTGGATGTGACTATTGGATGTGACTACAGGGGGGCAGTGAAAGAATTGTTTTTTATGTGAAAATCTTTGTTTTTGGCATGCAAGAGAGAGAGTGCACAAATGCAAATGGGGAAAAGCACATGGCAGAACCTTCCAACTTGGAAAAATGGCTGCCAGAGCGCATTTTTGAATGTGCATTGGAGTAGGGATCTACTCAGAAGTTGGATTCCTCTGCAAAAGCCGTGCAATAAAACATGGCTGCAGCGCAAATTAGTTAAATTCGGGAGAGGTAAGGAGTATTATATAAGGCATGCGATAATCAACTTGGAGAGTGGCGTAGTCTCTTCCTTTGGAGTTTTTTTGTTTTTTTTAAAAGAGGCTGGGTGCCCATCTATCAGGGATGCTTTGAGTGTGTCTTCCTGCATGGCAGAATGAAGCTGGACTGAACGGCCCTTGGGATCTCTCTCTTCCAATGATTCTATGATTGTATGAACCCTGGTCTCCATAGTCCAGTGCTCAAACCACGATGCCACATTGACACCACAGGTTGCATAGAGATAATTTTGAGAGGCTTTCTGTGGGTGGGGTGGCAGCTACAGCAATGTTGTTCAGTGTTGATAGCATGGCTGGGCACCTTGTTCTGACCTCAGCCATGGCAGCAGGTGGCAAATGGGAACTGCATGGAAAGCCAGCTGCCATCACTGGGGAAAGAGCAACACAAGGGACAAATTTAGTGGCAATTTGGGGCCAGAATACTCCTGGGGCAGCCTGGAACTCAGCTATCCTCAGAACCCAGAAGGGCCATGCTGAAATGCAACATATTCCTTGTCATTAGTTACTTTGTTCATGATAATGGCCACCCAATGCCTTTACTTCCACAATCCACCTAACAAAGGTCCCCAATGTGCCTTTTTCCAGCAACAAGAATTGGGAGAAGGGGTCCTGTTTCGTCCATTTGTGTGGGGCCCTGGCCCATTTACCAAAATTGATCTCTGCTTTTCCTTTTTTGTTTGTTTTGTTTTGTTTTTGAAAAACAAACTCCAAGCCATGCAAAACGTTTGTGGCTTCTCCGAAAGGCTGAGAGCGCTCTGAAAAGCTTCTCAGAAATGCTAATGGTATAATTCTGAGAATGTTGTACAGAGCTATCTGGAGCTGTAGGACCAATTACACCATTATCTGTCTTGGAAACTGTGCCCTCAACCCAACAGCCTAGTATAAATACGCTCATGCAGACATAAGGAGCAGCACTACCCAACCCCCATGCAGAATGGCAACATGGCCCAACATATGTCAACAAAGGGGTGCCATTGAGCAATGAATGCACCCTACATGATGTACACCCTCAATGCAAAGTATAGGATGCACAACCACAGTGCACACTGCACAACCTGCGCAGAGAAGGCAGAGAGGAAAATACTATCTGTGCAACTCTGCTTCCCCTGCTATCGGCAAAATGTGTCCATTGCACAACGGTAACCTTTAGTGTGGCTTATGTATGCATATGTCCCTATGTGAAATTTGGACATTATCATCCTTGCAAAGCAATGGTGTGCATCTTTTCCAGCATGGATTTTGGTTTAAAGAAAACCAGAGGAGAAAAGAGAGGTCAGTTGTCATATTGGGAGTGTACACCTCTGATCGGAATATATGGTCCTTGTGATGGCATTCAAAGCCCTGAAAGGCTTGGGACCTTTATAATTGGAGTACTTTTCTACTTGAAGGAGTACTTTTCCCTATACAGGCCTGCCTGAGGATTGAGATCTGCTGGAGGGGCCCTCTTGTGTCCCATTATTGGGGACAATACACCCCGGAAAGACATGCAAGAAGGCCTTCTCTCTTGTGGTGTCCTAGCTGCAGAAAGCTCTTCCTTTAGACACCTCATTGGCACGAACACTGGGATCATTCTGGTGCCATATTGAAATGCAACTTTTAGGGAAAGCCTTTGGGATCCAATGTGATGCCAGCCACAGATGCTGGTGAAACATCAGAAAGAAACTCTTCTAGAACATGGCCACACAGCCCAAAAAACCTTTGGGATTCATTTGGCTTTATCTAAATCTGTCCATGTGCCTGGCTTTGAAATCATTGGAAACTGTTTTAGTTGGTTTCCAGTTTTGCGTTAACTTGTCAAATGGTTGACTATGCTTTGAGTCTGTTTAGTTTTGTTTTACTGTTCCCAACTGGTGGAATTCAATTTATTGTACACCACCCTGAGATCTTTAGATATAAGGCAGGATATAAACATTTTAATGAATAATTAATAATAGATCCAGGTCCTCCCATTAACTTCTGGGGAGGGGATCCTTTCTAAGATCCAATAAAATAAAATAAAAATAAAACAAAAAGAGGTAAGGGATGCTGTTAACTTGTTAGTGATGCATAATGTAGCAAGTGATGTTGGCTGGAAATATTATTTTTCACGCAAAAATGCTGTTACCTGCACACGGTGCAGTTTTCTACACAAAAATGCCATGTGTGAATTTTGCACAGAATAATTCCCCAACTGCCAAGTTTTCTGCACAGGGAACAGCATTTATTATTAATGCTTGGACTGTAGGCATAGGCCTTTTGCATACAAAGGAAATGAGTACAATTTAAAAATACAACATGGGATAAATAGCATATTAATCTAGAATATTAAAAAAACCCCAATAGGATTAAAACACTTGAATATAAATAAAATGATATGATTAGATAAGAACACCTCCAACACAATCAACTTCAAGATCACCGATAAATTGTGCCCAAATGTTCGTTGCTGCCAGGTCAAAGAGAGAAACACTGTGCATTACCATAGAGTTAGTATCAGACAGGAGATACAAAATCTTTTCTGGAACACTATTTGGGTGTCAGCAACACAGAATAAAACCCAAAAACTTCCTTTTCAGTGGCTGCTCCCACCTTCTGGAACTCTCTTCTGCGGGAGGCAAGACTGGCTCCTTCCCTGATCTCCTTTTGCCAAGAGGCAAAAGAACCCCCACTTCTTTTCAAAGAGGATTTTAATACATAATTGCATTCAGGGAGGCTTCTTATTGGGGTGTTTGCTTTGGTATTTTTTTAATGGTTTTATCTTTTTAACTTAGTATTTTATACTTTATTTTTTCTTCAAACATATGCATATCTTTCCAGTAATGTACATTAGAATTTGCTTAACTACATAAAACACTACCCCTAAAACTCTACTTCCTCCATGTCTCTTGCGGGGTCATCCTTTCTTTCCAACCATATCTATTTGAATTTATTGTTCTTTTGTTCTTTTATGATATACACCCATATATCTACAGTAGTCGCAAAGTTTTATATTCATGTGATACACAGTTCATCTTATTTCTCTGTCATCCTATTATTCTACTTATAGTTTAATTCTACCTGTTCTTACTAAATTCTTTTACCAGAAGCCATTCTTTCTCAATTACGTTCATATCCTTATGATTCAGACGAGCCATCAAAATATCCATTTCCATAATTTCTGATAATTTTAGCAGCCAATCGTCTAATGCAGGAAGTTCATTATTTTTCCATTTTTGTGCAACCAAAAGTCTTGCTGCCATTATCATGTAGAGTAAAATTCTTCATTGTTTCCTTTCTACATGAGATGGGATCTTATTTAACATACTGAGTAAATAAATTTCCGATCTCAGTTCATAGTTTATTTTAAATATCTTTTCAATTGTTATGTAAATCTTTTCCCAAAAGATCTTTAGTTTTGGGCATCGCCACCACATATGGATCCATGTATCTCCCTTTTCTTGGCATTTCCAATATTCGTTAGAATTCGTCTTATATATCTTCGCAATCTTACTTGGTGTCAAGTACCACCTATGCTCCATTTTTAACTTAGTATTTTAAAAGGGATTTTGCATTTTTATTTGTTCTGTTAATATGGCATTTTAATTGTGTTTTATTGCTCTTTTTAAGCTTTTGTGAGCCCCTTTGGATCCAAGTGGGGAGAAAGGTGGCATATAGATAGATAGATAGATAGATAGATAGATAAATAGATAGATACTTAGTTTTTGGTTCTGCATATACAGAAAGAAAGAGCAAATAATGAGTCAAATCCTCAGCCTCTGGAGTCCCACAAATGCACAAAGGGAGGGCAAAAGGTTTATTAGAATATCTGCCATTGATCATAGCTGTAGGCATGGTTTGAAAGCAAAGGGGTGTAGAAAAAAATATTTTTCCACCCAGAAGATGAAGTTTCCTGAGTGGAAAGTGCTGTTTGCTGTTCAAAAATGCATATGTGAACTTTGTGCAGCACAACTCCTGAACTGTGAGTTTTTGAAGACTTTCCTGCGGTGGGAAGAAAATGGCTCAAATGACTTGTTTCCCTGTTTCCAAAGGACTAGACCTCATGAAGAGGGATCATGGGCTGCTGCAAGCTCAACTATCTGGGACACAGGGTTTTTAAACACCTTAGTTGGGTACGCTTGTCCCTGGGAAGGTCAGTACTGCCAGAAGGGAAGCAACCAAAGCTATGGATATCTTCCTCACATTATCTAGGAACTGTGAGGTGCAGCACCTGGCAGGTGACACTTTCCCATCCCATTTGGTTATAGGTGTGTGTCTCTGTGTTAGCTCCAGCTGGAGTCAGGAGGCCCTCAATCTGCATGCCCATCTTCCTCAACTTTGTCATCACCTTTAAGGGTTTTTTGGATGTGAAGGCCTTCAAGGACATACCCAGCTCAGGACCTGTTGGACCTGTTGCAGTCTTAAGACTCAGCAGAACCACGTACACTCACCCCTCCACTTTTGCGGCTTTGATTTTTGTGGATTTAATTATTGATTATTCACAGATTTTATTAATATGTTCTCCCTAGGAATCTCTAGGTCCTCCAGTGCAACTCTATGGTCAACTTTAACCAAAAGTCACACTGAAGGACCTAGAGATTCCTAGAGAGAACACTCCACTAGGCATTTGTAACTCTTCCAATGCAATTCTATGGTCAATGTCTGGCAGATATTGACCACAGAGTTGCACTGGAGGACCTAGAGATTCCTAGAGAGGTGTTCTCTCAGGTTAAAATGTAAGTGTTTTTGTTATTTGTGCTTTTCCCACATTGACAGGGGTCCTGTGCTCCAGTGACTGTGGAGGGATGAATGTAGTGTCCACGGTATCCACACTTGTGTCCATGCAGAACCCCATATCCTGGATTTTGCCTTCCACCACTGCGAAGTGATTTGTAGGTCAGCAGGTGGCTTGTCCAATGTTGGGATCTATTCTCCATGTTGTGAAAGCCTCTCCCCCCCCACCATAACCAATACAGTTGTGGCTGTTCTTCATATTCAGAAATGGTGTCATATGTGATACATTTTCTCTCCCCCCCCGCCCCGGTCTCCATTTCCTTTCCTTGCTAGGATCACAAGCTGCTGTTTGTATAAACCGACCCAGAGTTAGTGGCCTGTTCCACTTTCTTGGCCTTGTGCAATTGATTTCTTCATTGCCCTCCAGTGTATCTGATATATTTCATGGTGACCTCATCCGAAACATTTCTGATGGAGTAATGAAAATTAAAACTGGATTCCCCCCTTTCCTCTTCCTCCTTTGCTTCTTCTATACCTGCCTATTAACCCAAATGATTTAGAGCACCCTCAAACCTTATATCAAATAAAGCATATTTCAGGAGCTCCACGCTCTGGGACATATGGAAGAGGTTATTTATGCTAAAGAGACCTTGAATAGCAGTGATGCCATAGGAGACACTGGAAAACCATATCGCCCTGGTTTAGCCGGGTACCAAATCACAGCCGTCCTTTTTCCTGTGACGGCACCCACTGATTTATAGAGTGCCAGGACACAGTCAGCATGGATACCACTTTATTTTTTACAAATCTTTATAGGTTTCCAAAAAAAGAGAAAAAAATACGTTTGTATCCTTTGTTAGTTTTTCTTCTTCCTTTTCAAGCCCTGCCTAAGGGCCCCTTCGGCTGTTACCTTGTCCTGACCTGCAACAGGCATACACCCACCATTAATAACTTCTAAACCCAATTCAATGTGAAATGTAATTCCCTTCTGCCAACCCACTTACTTTCCATTTCATTCATTGCCTGACGCTACAGGAAGGGGCTTTCTGGTTTACCAAAATGAATATGAAAGACTTGTGAATGAGGAAAGAAAGAAAAAAATCTCGGTAATTATACTATAATTGCCTATAAAGTCCTGCCCAAGAATTGCCTCATACGGCAAGTCATATACAGGAGGCTGTTTTCTCAAACCAAAATGTTAAGGTGGCCCACCTGTTTGTTTCATCTGAGGTCTGTCCTATCACATATAAAACAAGACCGGGGTCAGAAATGTTTTATGGGGGGGGGTTGGTGCAAAAGGAGTCAGCACATGAAAACTATGGACTATAAGACAAATCTATTGACCTTGCTACAATGGTGCCCCTGGCTGCCAATCTGTTTCCGAGCACAATGCAAAATTAACAATGCAAAATTATGTCCTATGAACCCTATAAGGTCTGGGTCCTGGCGATCTGAAGGTTGATGTCTTCCCATCTGAGCCTGCTGAAACTATGAGACCTTTGAGGGAGGCCATTCTCTCAATCCCACCACCTTCATGGGCACATTTGGTGGGAATAAAGGAGAGGGCCTTCTTGGTGGCTGCTCCCTAACTTTGGAACTCCCTCCCTAGGGAGGCCAACATGGCTGCTACTTTGCTGTCTTTTCAGCAGCAGGTGAATACCTTTTTATTTCTGGACTGGCCCCGGATTAAACGGCCAGTATAGATGTGCCCCATATATAATTTTATTTGCAATTCACTTTACTTTGTAAGCCACCTTGACTCCTAAGTTGGGGAAAAGGTGGGGTATAAATGAAGTGAGGGTTGGATGGACCCCAGGTCTCATGCCCTGTGTTACTGTGCCCAGGATCTGCTGTACCATTTTCACCCCTCTGTTCCACCTCATAGGCACTATATTCAATTCTTCCACCTCCTTAAAATCCACATGAGTATATTGACATCTGGATAAAGACACACTGGGAAAAATATACTCTCACTTTTGATCAGGAGGTAGACACCTGCAGTCTTCTAGATGGTCAAGATCCTACATCACAGTCAATATTTTGTAACTTTATGGATCAATACCTACGTCAAAGAAATGCAATGGAACCCTGCTAGTGATTTATGAAGATGCACATCCGGGGGCTGGCAAGAGTGCTCCAATGCACATCGGGCACTTCTGAACTGCACTGGGCATTTCTGAGACACGTGGAGCACTCTTGATGTTCTCTGACACTTCCTAGCTGTTGTCTGGATGTACATAAGGGAGTGTCATGATGCACACTGGTGCCTATTGCACATTGGGCCACAGCACATCAGTCACTTCATCCTTGTGCAACAGACACCCATATGTTGTTATGTCACAGCAGCTCCTAGGTGAACTTGGATGCTGTGAAACAACTCAATTGATTTGCACACACGTAATGCCAGCTATGAGGACAGCCCCAAGCAGAATGCTACTTTTGGAGGACAAATCCCATCAAATAAAATCTAATGATAAAAGTGGAGGGGTGCTGGGAGCTGCAGTCCTACACTATTTAGAGAGCAACAATTGCCCATGTCTTCTGTAGATCATCAGATGTTTGAAAAAGCTACAGTGTGCAAAGGCTGCACCTTGCAGGGTGTCTTAATGTCTTAATCCTTTCCATGGAAGCTCACTACCAACAAAATACATTTCTAAAATTAAGTCTGGAATTGTAGAAGTTCAGCTTTCTGTTCCATCCATTAGTTTCCATCTTTTTCATTTCCCACACTCCATCCCGATGCATATAAAACACTGAAAGGAAAGCAGTTTTGATGTGGTCCTGTATATGGTTTATAACTGGTGGATAGCAGGAATCTGAAGACAGGAGCAAAAGGTTAGTCCTCACTTACTAAGAAATGAGATTTTTTGGGGGGGGGGGTTCTATGGCGGAGCCAGTATAATTTAATTTGCTCATGTATGATCTGGAGTGAGACGGACCACTGAAGGGGCAAATGACTGGTATTTTCTACATATGCTTGCACCGGCAAGTTACTTTTTCTTAAGGACATTGCACCATAGTTGTTATGCTGGACTAGGTGTTTGAGAGACCCGGGATCAGATACCCAACTGGGCCAGTCAGTTTATTACCATAACCTATCTCATAGGACTGTTTTGAATATAATGAAGGGTTGGTGGGTGGGGAAGCCATACATATTACCTTGAAGAGGAAAGACTTGTAATATGATAATTAAAATAAAAAATAAATTCAAGTTAAGCCTTCTGAGTCTAATAGCACATCACTGGATTAACAGACAGGTGGAATATACACCATCTTGCAGATAAAATAAACATAATGTGAAAGTAAGAGATATCTAATCCCAGGATGATGTTGCTAGAAAATTTGAGATGTTTACCAGTTTTTAAGAATCCCTTAATCTCTTCTGCACTCCTATCTGGCTCTGTCAGTCTCTCCTACCGCACATATCAGATTTCTGGATTGCTATCTACAGAAATCCTCCTAATCTAAATCCCAGAAAGGTGGGAAAATGGTCTTCTAGGTAACCATTTCTCAAATCGCACAAGGCTTTGCTTTATAAAGATTAGGGAGTGCTTTGGGAATGAGGTAGATAATTTCCAAAGAGACTGTTAACGCAGAGACAACACATTAAGTCTAACACATTTATTATAGCATAGGATTTCATGGGCTGCTGTCCACTTCTTGAAATGTAGGAAGAATTATCTAAAGTTTCATCCTGGAACCAGGTAAGCCAATGAGCACATGTGGTGTGATTGTTTTTGTAAAAAAAAGACAATACCTTCATCCTAATTCAGGCCTTTAGTGATAAACTGGATTTTCCTTCTGGAAATGTCTGGACATGGTTTCAGGCAGTCATGTGGCCTTCTGACACATGCCAATCTTCACCATCACCACATAGTGGTCAAGCTTCATGGGCATCAGGAAAGATACCCCTCATATTGGCTCATGACCAACCTTCGGCATTGATGTCATTTGCCATCAAGTCAACGTTGACTTATGGTGACCTTGTGAATGAGAGACCTCCAAGAGCCTTAGACATCAACTGCCCTGCTCAGGTCTTCCAAACTCAGAGGAGCTGGGGCTTCCTTGTTGAATCAATCCACCTGTAATGTGGCCTTCCTCTTTTCCTATGGTCTTCACATTATCATGAAAGAGACTGATTTATCCCTCTTTTATAATCTTTTCCAACAAATCATGTCATCTTATGACATATCCAAAGTATCATATATTCCCAATTTAGCTATCTTGGCTTCTAGTGAGGGTTCAGTTCTGATTTGCTCTAAGACCCATTCATTTGTCTTTGTAGTGGCCCTACAAGTATCTGTAGACCTCTCCTCCCTATGAAAACCTTATGATGAGATAATCCAAAAGCAAACTTAGACATACCATTCCTTCAACAAGGAGTTCAGCCAGAGTTTTTATCCCTGGAAAAAAGCAGTCTGTACATGATAAAATCTACTATATTGCAATCCTGTGAACATCCAGGAGAAGTTACTTGGTGATGTCTACTTAGCCGACAGAGAATTTTGTCCCGGATCATAACGGGAGCATACTCTTGAAAGTTCTAGGTCAGGTATACTAGGTTGACAGCATAAAACTCTGGCCCAAGTTGCCTTGCTTCTAGCGGTAAAATAGAACAGCTACAAAAGAGCCCAGATCAGTACTGGACTCATAGTCCAAAGGTAATCCCAAGGTCCAAACACAGGATCAGCATGACATGCAAAGTCCAAACCAAAGTACGCTGTTTCCTGCTTATGGCTCTCTTTTTCAGATTGCTTTCCATCAGAGTTGGCCAAAGACATATTGCTGCTTCAGGCAGAGCAGAAAATGTGAGGCAGAATCAAAGTGCATAGTACCCAAAGCCTACCCAGTTATTGTAGCAAATGAGACCAAAAAAATCCCCCGAAGTACCTCTCCTGCTGTAAAAATACAATACAACGGCAGTATCTTCCATTAGTAACTCCTTTCAATAAGGAGAGAACACCATGAAGGAACATTCATTTTATCCCACAGCAGAGAGAAAACTACCACCATTATTTCTCTTTGCATGTAAGGATGAAATAATTGAGGATTTACATCCCTAGAATTGGAGTCCAACATCTGGAGGGCCACATGATTCCCACCTTTGCCATAAAACAAGTCTTTTCCTAAGGGATCACCCTGAATTGTTGCTGATATGGACTCTAAAATGAAACAACTTTATTCATGTACTGTTGGATTAGGGTGATTTTTTGTGGAACATTTCCTTGAACCTCACACTTTTTAAATTCATCAGTTCATTGTTAACTGCCTTCAAGTTGACTTCAACTCATGGTGACCCTATGAATGAGAGACCTCTGAGTCACCCTATCCTCAACTGCCCTGCTCAGCTCTTGCAGATTCATGGCCATGGCTTCTCTGATTAAATCTGGAATGTGGTTGTCTTCTTTTCCTATTGCCCTCATTTTTACCAAGCATTATTGTCTTTTCTAGGGAGTCATGTCTTCTCATGATGTGGCCAAAGTATGACAGCCTCGTTTTAGCCATTTTGGCTTCTAGGGAGAGTTTGAGCCTGATTTGCTCTAGGACTCATCCATTGGACTTTTTAGCAGTCCATGGTATTCTCAGTTGATCCCCACCCCCATCAGCTTTCTTCACTGTCCAGTGTTCACAACCATACATAGAAATGGGAACGAGGATGGCATGGACAATCTCAACTTTGGTATTTAATGGCATAACTTTCCACTTCAGGATCTTGTCTAGTTCCTTCATAGCTGTCCTTCCAAGTCCTAGTCTTGTGCTGGTTTATGACCATAATAAAGATGAACTAGAACTAAGTCCTAGTCTTTTTCTAATTTCTTGACTCTGTTCTCCGCTCTGATTGGAGGTTGAGCCCAAGTATGCAAATATAACTATCCCAATCTGAACCATTGGCAGCTTGATTTTTTAAAAATCCTCACACCAACATCCCCCTTGCTGATCTTTTTGGTTTTCCAGCTCTATCCTGTTCTTAAATCAACCCCAAACCACACGTGTTCTGTGGCCGAACTGAAGCCCAGTTAGAGCTTTCCAGTCGTTCCTCCCACTCCTTTGTTGGTTTCAAAGATCATTTGACTGAAATAATTAGATTTCCACCGAGAGTGCCCTAATTGGCCTTCTAGATGATTGGGTTGTCTGCGAGGTAATAGCAAAATGGCCGTGTTGTTCATTTTTCTTGGCTGTATCAGGCAATATATCACAGTCCTTTTCCCTCCTCCTCCCCCCGTCCTGAGCTCTTCAAATAAGATTGCCTCACTCTTATTTTGGTTCTATATTATAGATTATAAATTTCACTTCCCTCCTCTTCTCTTTTTAATTTGACCCCCAACTGCTGAAACTTTACTTCAAGTAACTGCTTCAGCCCCACACTAATGGGTTCATATGAAATACATGCTTTCGAAACAGTTGACATTTTCACAGCCCAGCTGTATCCAATAAGGGGCCAACCCCACCTGTCCTGGAATGAAATGATAGAACATTTTTCAGAATACATGAGATCAGATACATGAAACAGGGGCGAGGAGGCCCGCCTAATGTGCAGCTTCCATGTTGTTGTTGGCATTGCCGTCTTTAAGGGCTGGAGCTAGAAAGAGAGGCTTCAACAATATGGTCAGATTAAAACGTCCACTAAGCATTGACCCAGAACCTAGAGAAGTTACTTTTTTGGACTCTTAAGTCCTAGAATCCCCTAGCCGGCATGGCCACTGGCCATACTACTTGGGGGATCCTAGGAAGGATACTTCAAAGTCTGGATCTTATTAGTAGTCCTGAGCTGAGTAGACCCATTGAGTCGATTGTTTCCAAGTAGGTCAACATTTATGCAAATCTCATTTATTCAGTAGGTTTACTCTCCTTAGGTTCCTCCTTTTTAATGTCTGCATTAGCCTTGGCCAATGTTCTGTACTATGTTCAGAATTTCCTAAATAGCCCAGTTAACTGGGAGCTTGACATGCCATTTCAGATCAGGTGAGCTCTAGGCCTGAGACTTTGCATGTTCATAAATATCCCGTGATACTGCTTGAGAGAACCAGCATGGTTTAGTGGTTTGAATGTTGGACTACGACTCTGGAGACCAGGGTTAAACTCCGCACTTGGCCATGGAAACCTAATAGGTGACCTTGGGCAAGTCACACTATCTTACTTTCAGAGGAAGGCAATGGCAAACCCTTTCTGAACAAATCTTGCCAAAAAAATCCTTTAGGGTTGCCATAAGTCAGAAATGACTTGAAGGCACACAGCTGCTTGTCTTGCACCACACCAAGAGAGTGTCTGTCTGAAATGAATGTGGAACTTTTACTCTGTGAAGAGGACATGTTTTAACAGAAGGTGTTGAGAAATCAACCCTTGGTGTCCAAATGTTTGCTACAGTTAAACAGTGCCTGCGCCTTTGCAAAGCAATCTCCATTATTTCAAACATTGGTTTAAAGATCTAAAAAAAGACATTGCCAACAAAACAGCGCACCCATTCTGGCTATTTCTATGGTACTGGTTGAGCTGCCCACTATGATTCTCTGCCTCAGAAGAGCTCCTTTCTAGTCATCCCAGATGATCAGAAGAGGTCTAGGAATGGACTAGAATTTCATTCTGTTCACTTTTTTGGAGAAGAATTTTCCATTTTTTTTTCCATATTGCTCCATAAGTGGGATATAGAACATTTGAGTTTTTTTTTAAATAAAAAAATGAACGTGGGAGAAGATATAGCTAACAGATTTATCCATCTAGGCAGTAAAAAGTTCCTTTCCTCCATTTTTTTAAAAACATAGATAATAGGATGGAAAGAACATATGATTTTGAAAATGGAAAAGAACCTGACTTTTTAAAAATATATGGGGGAGCACAGAACTGAGAGATTCGTCCATCCTCGGAAAGGAGTGAGAGCAAGTTTGCTGCAACTCCTGAATCTTAAAATGTACTAAATTTGGGGAGCTGCTTCCAGCTGTCAATAGAAGAGCCAAAATACAAGAACTCGAGATTTACATGTATTCAGCTTACTCTCACTGTATAATTACACAACTGTTACACTTGAAGTATACTTTTCTCCTTCATGCCTTGCCATTACCTAGAAATGAGAACTGTGTTCTTTAGAGCAAAGCTGGCCTTGGACATTTAGGCATCAGAGCCAGAAAATCCAAATGGCATCACAGCTCATAGGGTAGTCTTGGGCACAATTCTACCTAAGCCCTGTTCCAAGTGAATGGGAGCTGTACAACTTTTATGTAGCTTTCCCAAGGAGCACAGAAGGTAGCTGTCTTCTCTTGAGCCAGACCTATCTGGAGATGTGAAGGATCAAAGCTGCAGGTGCATTGTCATTGGGATGGGACCCTTGAAGCACCATCCAAGACCACCATCCTTTGTGATCTTATGGAACTCCAATCCCAGGATCCCATAGGATGGGGTCATGGAGACCAGGCCTGTCTACACTGTTGCTATCTGCTTCTTCCCCATCATGCATCTTTTGGTCCCCTCTTCTTCCCTCCCCCCCAAAAAAAGCTAAAGAGCCTCAGGTCTTTCCTCAGAGGAGAGCTGAACTCCATAGACCAGTTTATCCTGCTTCCCATATTGCCATGCAAACCCAAATCTATTGCTGGAGATGGGTGGGATTGCTACATCAAGCTTCTCCAGAACTACCGTAGCCTTATAAAGGTGATATAAGTTATTTGGCTAGGGAAAGATCTGTGACATCATTGGAAATACATGCCACTGGTGAAGCATGGGTTTTAATTTGGGTCGAAATGTCACACATAATCTAGTCTACCTTGAAAATATAACTTTATATATTCCCATATGGGTCACGTTAAGGGAAAGTGGGTTGTTTCCTTTTTTCTTTCTTTTTTTTTCTGTCTTTCTTTTTTCTGGTAAAGTTAAAGTTAAAAAAAAAAAAGCAACTCCATTAGACTAGGTCTGGAAAAGTTTAGCCAGTTTTCAGGCGATACATCTTAATCTTTCAAAATGAAGGAAAGAAGGGAAGTAAGTGAAGGTGAAGTGAAGGATGAGGCAAGGAACCCTTTGCAAAATAAATAAATAAATAAATAAAATGCCATCATACGCATGTTTGCTCTGAAGTAAACCCCACTGGGTTGAGTGGGGTTTACTCTCACGTGTACTTGCAAGCGACAGCAGCCTGAAGACAGGACTATATGTCTCCCAAATTCCTACACCTTTGGGGCAAGTGGGCTTTGTGACAAAAATAGAGGGGTCTTGTAAGTGTGCTGTTTCCCCTTTCCTTTCCTCTGTGCGTGTGTGTTTTCATACACATTGCATGAGTGTGGCAGTATCAGTGCAATGGGATTGCCCAACAGAGAGAAGGGAAAATGGCTGATGGGTTGTAGGTAGCCTCCCCTCCAGTATTGATCTGTGGCCGTTTTACATTCATTACTGGTGGTATTGAGCATGGGGTCTGAGCCAAAGTCAAAGGTGTGTAGTTATTTCACCCCCCCTTCCCTTCCATCCTTGGCACTGTGGGTCCAACTTTGGGGAGCACACCCATGGGTTCCCTTAACAGGCATGCCAAATTTAAGGTTTCATAAGCAGATAGGGGATGCAGTGGCTCAAGTGGTTAAGATGCTGACTCTGTGGATTGCAAGATGGGCAGGTTGGCAGTTGGAGGTCCATGTGCTGCATGATGGGGTGAACTCCTGGCACTAGTCCCAGCTTCTGCCAACCTGGAAGTTCGAAAGCATGCAAATGCAAGTAGAGAAATAGATACCACTTCTCAGTGGGAAGGTAAACAGCGTTCTGTGTAATCCTGCTGGCCACAGGATCACAGAGTAGTCTCTGACAATGCTGGCTCTTTGGCTTAGTAACGGAGATGAGCACCGACCCCTACGATAGGACACAACTTGACAACCTTGTCAATGGGGAATACCTTTACCTTTTTAAGCAGATAGACAGACACACAGAAGATGTTGATGGAGAATAAGCCTCATTTAAACAAGAAGCCTAGATCAGTAAAAAATTACCTATGCAGAATTTTATGCAACTGGCCTCTATTTCAATTGGGCTTTCAGTTGGACTGGCATTGCCACTGCAGTGCCAACCTAAGCCTTGGCACTCTTGGAAGTGAACAACGCTCATGAGTAAAGTGAGGAAACCCATTGGAAAAGATGCTAGCCAGATGGTCTTGCAAGGTACGTCAGAATGTTATTAATCTTTTTGTCTTGCAAGCTAGGTCAACATGTGCCTTCCCATTTTCTGTGTACCTGGTGATTTTAGGATTCAGGCAAGTGTGCTTGAGAGGCACATTTATTAATGTGGAGGTAACGATCCTGGCACTGTCTTGCAACATGCCTGTTCCATGAAATTATAGGATTAAACAGGTGTGGAGAGGGAAACAATGGAAATTTGGCAACAAAGAGGTTTAGATTCCCAAAAGAAGTGGGTAAGCTTTCTTTGCAAAGCTCAGAACTGGCAAAACTTGAAGAGCAAAGCAAAATGATGGTTGGCTTTTGGCATTTCTCCTACAATCGCGGTGGCCCCAGGAGGGAAAAAAAAAGAATGTATATTTAGGGTTGGTTCTGGAAAACTCTATCTTGCATAGGGTCAGAGATTGACCAATGAAGGCCAAAAGTGAACTAGGGAATCAAATCTTGTGACATCCACTTATGCCCTCCTCTCACCATCTTTGTGCCATCTTTTTCTTTTTAAATGATCTTCCCTTTTTTAACCATTGGCCACCTCCAAAGCAATACACTAGTGAAGAGGAGGTTTGACATTAGAAGTTTTACTGGTTTAGTTGTCTGTGGAAGGTGTGGGCCAAATACAAACAGGAGAGAGGTGTGTCATGGGAGAAGGCTGAGATTGTGGATTTGTTACACAGGTAGCTGCCCCTCTTTGTGAAGTGCCTCATCATCATCATCATCATCATCATCATCATCATCTTATCCACTTCTCCCCATAATCGATAATAAGTAATATGTGGAAGAATTCTTACAAGGTCTCTGCAGTGTTGATCTCCAGACTATCAATGTGGCTGAATACATAAGTGGTGAAGATGTGCTTTCACCTAAATGCCAGAGACCAGGGCAGAAAGGCTACATTCATTTCTAAGGTGCAGGAGTGGAGGTGCCATTGCACATGGATGTATACTGCAGATGGGTGTGCATTCACCTTTGGATGCACATTTGCTCTCTTGATTCAGTTGTGCAATATGCCCATTCAGCACAAGGGTTGCGCAACATAATCCAGGAATAATTCTGCTTGCAGAGACTGGCATTATACAACCCTACTGTAGAAACCTCTCTTATTCTTGGCCTCAGGCAACAGAGTGTCTTGGGCTGACTCTGCCCAGTGCATGAGATAAGTTCTCTGAATTTTCTACACCCATATAAGCATTTACAGAGAATCCAAAGTAGGCATAGAACTCCTAAAGCAAGACCAGGGAACATGCAGCTCCCCAGTTCTTATTGGATTCCATTCCCTATCAGCCCTTGCCTCTATAGCCAATTGTGAAGGATGATGGGAATAGCAGTTCATCAGAGTCTAAAGGGCCACAGGTTCTTTACTTACTCAGGCTGCATCTGCACTGCAGAAATAATCCAGTTTGACATCACTTTAACTGCCATGACTCAGTGCTATGGAAATCTGGAAACTGTAGTTTTGTGAGACATTTAGCCTTCTCTGTCAGAGAGAGCTCCGGTGCTACAACAAACTGCAAAACCCAGAATTCCATGGCAGTTAAAGTGACGTCAAACTGGGTTATTTCTGCAGTGTGGATGCAGCCTGAGACTGTTTGTCCCCTGATCATAGTGCTGTCGACTGTTCTACCCGTGCACAGAAAGTTTTTTGGGGGTGTGTATGTGTGACAGCTCCCAGAATCCCGCAGGCAACCTGGCTAGTGGCCAGGCTTGGCAGGGGATTCTGGGGATTGTAGTCCACCCAGTAGCTTTTGCATGCTGGGGTTCTAAGTGGCAATGACTCTCATTCGGTTAGAATGAAGTCTTTCCCATCATTGCTTGTCACCTGATTTCTCCAGCCAGAAGTCATGGGCAGAGTAAACCTGGACCCATCTGCCTTCCCCTTATGGTCCATAGCACTGAACTGGTTTGGCTTTTAACTTTGAGAGGACTCCTCCTCCTCCTTCCATCTTTCCTTCCCCAAATCTGCTTTTGATTTGGTTTTATTGGCTAGTGAAAGGAATCATTTACTAGTCCGAGCTCAACAGTGACAAAGGAATGCAGGTGAAATTAGTCTCAGCTCCTCATTTCACCCAGTCTTTTTTTTCTCTTTGGAATTTGAGCTTTGTGGGAAGGGAGGGTATACCCTTTTTGCCCTTCCTAAACCCCTTTTAAAAGGACTTTGCCACTTCCTAAATGTTTCTTTCGAGGAAGAGTCTCCTGATCCTGGGTCTCCTTCCCTCCTCTGCTCCCAGTCAAAGGCCAGAAAGGTTTTAAAAGATCTAGAAGAATAATGGAAGAACAAATGAAACACTTTTTTTTCTTTAAAAAACAACAACCCTCTTTGCCAGAATATAGAAGCTATACTTCAAGTTGCTCCAAATCCCATTTTAAGGAGCAGCTATTAGTATGAAATATGTAGGGCTCTGATGATGATGATGATTTTTTTAAAAATTCAAGTTTGCAGCAGAAACGCTATACGATGTCTGTTTCAAACAGTACTGGGAGGAAGGAAAATCAATATGGTGGAACTGTTTTATGATTGCATTGGGAAGCTTCAGGGGCTTATGAATGAGTCAGGGGGAACTTTGGGCAGGGAAGAAGGGAATACCAACCCTAGTTGTACCCCCCAAAAGGCATCTACATGTATAAGGGAAACTTGTGCATGTGGATGTCCCTAACAAAATTCCAAGCCACCCGGCACCTCCCAGGCACCCATCTCACTCTGCTTCATGGTAAGCCTGCCTCCAAGTCCCATCCTTCACTGGCCAATGTAGATAATGCAAGGTAAAATGTAATATGGGGTGCATTGACACTGTAGAAATAATGCAGTTCAACACCACTTTAACTGCTATGGCTCTGTCCTACAGGATCTTGAGATTTGTAGTTTGGTGAAACACCGGCACCCTTGGACAGAGAATATAGCAATAGCAAGTACATTTCTATACCACTTATCAGTGAACTAGCACTCCCAAAGCAGTTTACAATGGGTAAGCCAATTGCCCCCAACAAGCCGGGTACTCATTTGACCGACCTACAAAAGGATGGAAGGCTGAGTGGACCTTGGAGCCCTGCCTGGGATCGAACTCACAACCTTGTGGCTGCAGTGCTAGCATTTAACCACTGTGCCACCAGGGCTCCTTTTGTAAAACGACAAATCCCAGGAGTCCAGAATTCCTACAGTGCATTATTTCTACAGTGTAGATGCACGCCCTCATGTAGTTTATGACTGGCCATGCACCGTTTAATAAGAAGGAATAAAAAATGAGATTGGGTTTCCCGTGTCAGCATCTCATGCAAGAGCAACCATCCAACTGGCATTTCGGATCTAGTTTGGGATGCTGCGTGCATGAAAACATGAAAGAACATAACAGCCTGTACTTAGGTAATAATGACATGCCAGACCCAAGCTGATAGATGTGGAGAAATACACATTACTGTTGAAATGCCCTCCATATGACACTTCATGCTATGTGGCTGCGTAATATGGGGAAAACACACACACATGCAAACATGAGGATGGAGGCAAGGGTAGCATGCTTGGCATTTTTGACATCCTTTGTTGGTTGGTCTGCCATAGCTTTTCTTTTCAAAGTGCCTTAATTATCCTGAAAAGAAGTATTTCCCCCAAGAATGTTATAAAAGAGACTCAATAGCAGAAGACCTTTCCTTCTTGCTTTCTCTCCCTTTCTTTCTCTTTTTTTAAAAAATGCCTCCAGTACAATGAACTGGAAAGCTGCATCAGGCACTCGAGTGGGTGAAGCATTAAGGTTAGGAGTGGGAACAGGGCCTGTACAAAATGTTTGCTGACTGAATCAAAGAAGACTAAATAGAAAATGTAGAAAAGCCAGGTGATCCAGCTGTCTTCAGAATCTTTCTTCAACACTGATGATGGAGCATCTTGCATCCAGCACTCTCCACTGAACCTATATTCATTATTGGCCTCCAAAACCTACGGCTTGAGCTTTGCACTTCACCTTACTATAATGTGAGTGACATATTTGAGTATTATGCACATGAGGAGCTGACCCAAATATTAAAGACACTATGGGAAATTTTGTGGTTGTTATCAGTGCTCCTTCCTAGACATTAAATGGATCTGCAAGTTCTAACATTCAATTATGAGTTTAAGACTCCTACCATACATGGAGCAAGAAAATCCAGAGGTGCAAGCTGGATTCAGGAAAGGAAGAAGCACTAGGGATCACATTGTAAACATAATTCCGGACCAGCCCCAGGTAAGGGGAACTTGCCGACCCCTGAACTTGAGGTATCCTGGAGGCCTAGATACCCTAAAAGGACCAGATCCTATCTGATCTTGGAAGCTAAGCAGGGTTAGCCCTGGTTAGTCCTTGGATGGGAGACAGCCAAGGAATACTGGATGCCATAGGTTGCATTTCGAAGGAAAGAACTGGCAAAACCAACTCTGAGGATTCCTTACCAAAGAAAACTTTATGGAATTCATGGGGTTTCCATAAGCCAGCAGACAACTTGAAGGCATGCACACACACCCACAACCTGGAAACAGTAGAGTCATTGGGGAGAATACTGGGACATTTCATTAAAAGAAGTTACAAAATAGTTGACCAAGTGAATGTGCAAAACCCTGCATTCGAAACAAGCGCGCTACAAAACCCTCCAAAAAACTTGCTTCTCAAATCTGTAGCAAAGAGCTCTAAAAATGCCTTCCTCTCTATTTGCGGATCCTCTCAGTGGTTATTTAAAAAAAATCCCAAAAAATTTAAATATGAGATGAAATTAAAAAAGGAAAGTGATTCCTCTAGGCGGCGCTATTTAACCATAAACTCCTCCAATAGGAAAAAAAAAGCAGGCAAGGGTAGAATTCATCACCCAAAACAAAAGAAAATCCCATTTCCAGCTCCTTTCCCTGGTCCTGGTCTTCCTCAGGTGTTCCAAAATTATATTCCAGTGATAGAAATGACAAAAGGAAACTAAACCGGGTGGATTTTTGTTTTTGAACCACCTATTCTTGCTTAGCGTTGATACTTTAAAGAGGACACATGAAAAAGTTATCTTGCTCCTCCTCCTTTTTGGTGTTAGATGCTTTTAAAAAGTGTATGCATGCATAAAACCCTCTAGGATGACTGGACAGTCTTGTCCTGCTTTTTGGAATTTTGGAAGGCTCTGTTTTTTAGAATGTATCCCTCTCCTGCCCCCCGTGGATGCCAAAATCCGTGGTTGCTCAAGTTCGATTGGATACAACGGCATAGCAAAATGGTGACCCTTATAATAAATGGCAAAATCAAGGTTTGCTGTTTGGAATATAGGAATATTTTCAAGCCATGGATGTTTAAATCTGTGGATAAAAAAAAAATCCGTGGATATGGAGAGCCAAACTGTAGACTTATATTTTTTTTTCAAAAACATATAATTGATAACGTTTTTAAAAAAATAGCATTAAAAGACAACCTGCAACCCTGAAAAAGAGCAGCACATTGCATTAAAATCCCACTTTGTCAGTAACTAAAAATCTGATGGCATAAAAAATGTTTTCACTTGCTGACGGACGGAGAGCAAGGACAAGGCCCTCCTGGCTTTTCTAGGGAGGGAGTCCCAAAATTTGGGAGCAGTCACTGAGAAGGTCTTCTTGTTTCCACCAAAGAAGCCTGAGCAGGTGGCAGGACAGAGAGAGAAGAGCCTCTCCAGATGATCTCCAATGGGCTCACAAAGAGAGATACGGCCTTTCCAATAGCCTGGACCCAAGCTGTAAAGGGCTTTATAGGTCATCTTTTTAATGTAAAATTCTTGCTGGAAGATAAAGGCCCGGATCGTGTAGTTGCCAAATTTCTCTCTGAGGCAGCTAGGATCAGAGCCCACTATTTATAAAGAAACAGAGTTAGAATTGGAATTCGATGAGTTTGTTGTACGGCATTTTCAGGAACGGGAATTGAACAGGACGGAACGGAACGGCATGGAATGGAATGGTGTGATAATGCAAGTTACTGCACAGGAGAATGCTGCTGATACCGCCAGGAGTCCCAAGCCATTCTTCAGCCGTTCCTTAGAGTTTGAGAGAGTTATAACTGACTTAGAGTTATGAATTAGAGTTATATTTAGCAATTTGGGCCCCAAACACACTGCCGAAATAATCCAGTTTGAGACCGTTTTAAATGACCTGGCTGAATGCTAGGGAATTCTAGGAACTCTACTTTTGTGAAGTATTGAGCCTTCTCTGTCGGAGAGCTCTGGGGCCACAATAAACAACACTTCCCAGGATTCCCTAGCATCGAGCCAGGGCAGTTAAAGCAGTCTCAAACTGGATTATTTCTGCAGTGTGTTTTGGACCTTCCTCTCTTCTTGTTTTACTGTGGGGAATTTTATTGTGGGGAACGTGACTATTTTGAGAACTTGTATATCGTGACTGAACTTGCATGCCTTGAGTGAATGCCTAAATTCTGGGTCTGTGGACTGTAATAAATTATGACTGATGGACTTTATAGGTCATCACTAGCACTCTGAATATACCAGAATGTAGAAATATTAGCAACCCTGTCGCAAGCCTACTGTCAACAGTCCCAGAGACTTCAACCCAGTGTTAAATCATTTGCATTCAATTCACACCTGAACAAGACTGCTTTATGGGATCTAGACCAAGGCTGCTAAAAACCCCTACTGGCCATGCTGGACACAAGAAAATGGTGGCGGTGATATGCATGACAACAACAACACTTTCACATTCAAATTTGGATTTCCATTTAGATTGTACTGTTATACATGTTCATACCTGTTTCTGATACTGCGGTTTGAAGAAAGAGGCGTAAAATAAAAACCCGACCAAACGCCAAGTGCTCATGGAAGCACTGCATGCAGCCGACGTATCTTTTTGGATCCTTTGGCTGAAAAACCGTACACATTTTCCTGGGAGTAAGCCCAACTGAATGCAATGATTTATCACTGAGTTGAGGTCTCCGGGACTGTTGACGGTAGGTTTGCAACAGGGTTGCGAATATTGCAAAAGCAAGAAGTAGGACGCTGCAAGATTTATCATCAGGAGAGGTCCGTCTCAATGGAAAGAACAAAGGAAAGTTACTTAGAATTCATTTGTCTTTAATTAAAAGATTTATCTGACATCTATCTACAATATGGCTGCATGTGAAACACATTTTATTTGCTGCGCCCGCTTAGACTATTGCTTGTTTAAAACAATTGACTCAATAAAGGCAAACTAATATAAAACAGTCCAGGGTGGGCTTGGATGTCTTTTTATATATCTGTTATTGTGTCTCTTACTCTGCAGGAAAGAGCCATTCATTAAATTAAGAGAGGAAGAAGAAAAAAAACAACCCGGTGAGACTTGGGCTTTCATTGAAGAAAGCTTTCTTCTGATCCAAGCTTTTGCTGGGTGGATTGTCTTACAAAGAAAATAAACAAAAGGGGTTTTTTATGTGTGTTTTTTTTTTAAAATGAAAGAACTAAATGCACTAAGGAGAAATGCTGCCCAAGGAGGAAATAATGGGAAATGATTAACGCTAAGCAAGGCTTCTGCTTTCCAGAATATTGCAATTTGGTCAGAGTTTGGGGAATCTGCACATGTTAACAACTGCGTTCATATTCTTCCAGGTTGACCTAATAGCCAGTTGTCAAAATCAGACATAATGCCTGGGCTTTTAGCATGTAGAAAGAAAGTGGGGAGGGGAAAAAGAAAAAAAAGGAGGGAGCCCAACGAAAGACTAAACGAATGAAGCCCAATTTTAAAAATCCGTCCCGATAATTACGTCTAGCGTTTGCTAGTTTGCAAAATGGCTTCTTCCCCAATTTTAACCGAAAGGCAGTTGAAACGGTCTTGTTGCCGGAGTGTTAGGCCAGACTTGGCAGGTTTTCTGTGCAGAAATATGTCAATGAAAAATCCATGCTAACTTTTTTATTTATTATTATTATTATTACTATTTTTTTGCATATATGCACCGAACAAAATCCTTCTACATCTTCCCAGACATCAAGTCTGGGGGATTTCAAACAACATTCACTTTGCAAATTCTGTTCTTCCTTTGAAATCATGCCCGACTCCTTGTAAATCTTCACAGCAGAAATCCATGATGAAAGACAGTGCAGAAACCAAGATGCTTTGTCAGAGGAATCGCTTACAAAACGCAAGGTTAAAAGGTAAAGCAACAATCCCAAAGACCCTAGCATGGGAGCAATGCAGATCCCCCCTCCACCGTCTCTCATAGATAATTTGTCAGCTCTTGAATACGCGAGCTATGGAGGGATTAAAGCATTCCATTTTTAAAAGTGCATTTTTGTTTTCGAAAGCATAAATTATGCAAAAAGTCTCGAATAGGAGAGAATTAAAAGGGGGAAACCAAAAGGACTTTCTACATGGTGCGGATAGAAAAGATCCTGGGATAGACACAGCAATTGTTTGCAGCTTACAGGATCTTACTTTTTAAATCCTTCATTGGAGGCACCTGCAATGAACGCGAATGGCAGAAAGTCCCTTTTAAAAGAAAAGAGAACAAAAGTACCATACTTTCAACATGAGACGTGGATCTTGGTTACCTTGGCTATTATTTGAACACGTCCTTAATGAATATTTTTGGTACTGGAAAGCCAGTTGGGGGAAAGACCTTCAACTCAAAAGTCAAAGCAGGAGATAATTTGTAAGGATCGCAAAACATCCGGGACCAGTTCACACTAGAAAATAATAGTGCTATAATTCCACTTTAACTGCCATGGCAACATCCCATGGAATCCCGGTATTTGCAGTTTAGGGAGTGCCATTTAGAGTTCTCAGCTGGACAGAACTCAGCAAAATGACAAACCCCAGATCTGTAGTCTTTGTAGTCACACTACAGTTATAGCACTATGATTCCACTTTTAATTGCCATGGCTGCATCTAATAGCATCCCGGGATTTGTAGTTTGGTTAGGCACTAGAGCTAAGAATTCTAATCCCTCCCTCCCTAAAGTACAAATCCCAGGTTACGCAGAGGAATTGGCGTGGTGTAGTGGCTTGAGTCCAAGCTTCGAATCCTGGCTCAACTATGGAAACCCCTTGGGTGACCTTGGGCAAGTCACACTCTCTCAGCCTCAGAGGATGGCAATGGCAACCCCCCTCAGAAGAAACTTGCCAAGAAAATTCCGAGATAGGTTTGCCTTTGGGTTGCCATACGTCAGAAACTCCAAAGTCCTTACTGACCCATGAAACTCACAGGGGCTGCACCTACACTGCAAAAATAATGCAGTTTGACACCACTTGAACTGCCATGGCTTAGTGCTATGGAATGCTGGGATTTATAGTTTTGCAAGCTACTTAGCTTTCTCTGTCAGGGGGCTTTGGTGCTGCAGCAAATGACAACTCCCAGGATTCCATGGCATGGAGCCATGGCAGTTCAAGCGGTGTCAAACTGCATTGAATTTGCAGTGCGGCAGTCGCCTGGGCGACCTGGGGCCATTCATTTCCTCTCACTTGAACCACCTCACAGGGTTGTTGTTGTGCAATAAAGTGAGCAGGGTCGAAGCCATATTGGTCGCTGTGCACTCCATGGAGGATAGCAACGCGACGAACGGGTTAGTAGTTGCAACACTGTGTTAGCAGCAAACGCAGCAACCTGGGCTCAAGCTGCCCCAAAACCTTGCCGAAAGTGAAATGTCAAGACAGACGTGGCTGTTTCTACCCAGAAGGAACATTTTAAAAAATTCAAAGGGTTCCGGGAAGAGTTTGAAAAAGGCCAGTGACCTTTCTCAGAAGGCGAAGAAGAAGGGTGTGCAGCCATATCACATCTTAGTTACAATCCCAGCTGAGCACTTCTGCAAATGCATAAATCTGCTAGAGTAAGGGGTTAAGATCTTCCCGATGGTTGAATGACAGAGCAACAATTTCAAGATGAAAAAGGCACTCTGGAAAATTGAGGTGTTACTTACATGTGCTTCTACGGGATTTTTTTTTTTTTTTTTGCAAAAAAAGAAAAAGAAAAAGAAAAAGAAAAAGATCAAGAGACAGCTCACGTTCCTGTGTAATAACAGATGCCGCCCTTCCAAATTCAGACACTGGATTGGGACGGGCTGGGGGAAAATGAGAGCAAGTTCCTTTGCCTTTAAGGTACTTCATACATAGCCTTGCCTGTTCTTGGGGTTGCAAAAAAAGCCCATCAAGATCAAAGTCCAAGGAAGGGACATGGAAGTTCACATTTTCATAGACTCACCACTACCAAAGGTTATTTATCATAACCTGAAACATATGACCAAGCCTTTCTTGTTGTTGTTCACTGCCTTTGAGTCGATCCCGACTCATGGTGACCCTATGGATGAGATATCTCCAAAGCTCCCTGTCCTCCACTGCTTTGTTTAGGTCCTGTAAATTCATAACTGTGACTTCCTTAATAGGGTCCATCCATTTAGCATGCGGTCTTCCTCTCTTTCTACATCCTTCCACCTTTCCTAGCATTATTTCCTTTTCCAAATCTTACCCATGGGCACACTTGAGAGAGCTGTTTGCAGTGCTTCCCAAACTCTGGTCCTCCTACAAAACTACAAAATATGTAAAACGACAAATCCCAGGATTTCATAGGCTAAAGCTCCAGCCCTTAAAATGGTGTCAAACTGTATTATTTCTACAGTGTAGATGCATCCATGGAGGAGATTTTATGTTCCCTAGACAGGTCAGAGATGACACTTTCACCTCCTTTGGCCTGCAAATAGGATTTCTGAGATCTGACTTGGAACTGCCATTTCCTCCTTTCTCTTCTCTCTCCTTCCCAGCATTATTACTTATTCTCATTTAAGCTTCTAACCTTCAAGGATTACTAAGGGGAAAAAATTAAACAGCTTTGATGATCCTATTTATCTTGATTAAATGGCAAATGACGCCATTTCTTACTAATAGATTTACTCCTGTGCATTGACTGAATCTCTGTTCTTCACACAAAATAGCCTGCATAATACAAAATGAGTTTTAACCATTCCAATTATATTCTGTAAGTTCTCATTAACTGTTGTGCTTTTTAGGGACTCATTCACTTTTATGTTCTTGCAAGCCCTTGGACAAAAGGATCTGGAGCAGCATACACAGAGGAACACACCAATTCTCCCATAATTGAAACATCAAGAGAATCCTTGAGGGCTCTCAGAATTACAGATGAATCTTATCTGAAAATCCTTTAAAACTGGGGTTTTATTTGTGCTCATGCTCAAAGCCAACCCTTATCTAAAGGAACAAGAGAGCTTAACAATAACAATTATCTGTCCGCTTAGAGCATTTGTTGCTGTCTTTGGACCCAGGCAAACATACAAACGCATGCCTTAAATAAAATTAATTCTTCTGTCACTTTAAAGTCACCAAGTCCAAACTCTTACCCAACAGAAATTACATATGCCTGCACTGGGATCTTGGCCTTAATAATGGTATTGCCTAGTTATGGATTGTATTTTTTATATTTTAAAATAATGAACTTTTGGTGATGACCCTGGACTCTCAAAAGTTGTGCCAATGGACTATAAAATCTTGCAGGTTTTACCATGTTGGTAAAGCTTCAAGAATGGCCCCAGTGGAGGACTGCATACCTGTCATTGGAGGACCACCTTACATAAGAACATAGATGATGATGATGATGATGATGATATTTATTTGGGACTCAGAGAAGCTTACAGTCTTAAGACTAAGCAGTGTACAGTCTTAAAACACAGTACAATTAAAAACTTACAAAAGTGACAATTAAATTGGAACGAAACTATTAGAATAGTGGAACCGATCATTTGTTTCAAAATAGAATACAATTACAAAAGATAAAAGCACTTAGCAACCATACGCTTTAATATAATACAACACCCCCAGGACGTTCTTGAAAAACTTTCTGTTTAAAATGCCTGTCTGAACAGGAAAGTCTTAGCTTGCAGGTGGAAGAACAACAAAAAAGACCATTGTGATCTCCCTGGGAAAGGAGTTCCAGAGTCTCACCAAGAAGTCTTGTGTCCCCACAACCGTGCTTGCAATGAAGATCTCAAAGTCCGGGCTGGTTCATACAAGGAGATATGGTCTGCCAAATAGCCTTGACCTGAGGCATATAGGGATTTATAGGTCATGACCAACACTAGAAGGTTGACTACAGTTGACTACAAGTGTCCAGTTCTGGGCACCACAATTCAGGAAGGATATTGACAAGCTGGAGCTTGGAGGTCTCTTCCAATTTGATGATTCTATGATTGTATAACAAACTGAAACTTAATCCAGAGAAGACACAGGTGCACCAGTTACGCACCCATAACTCTAGGTTACGAATCTGGAACTACAATGCAAAATGTCAGTCAAAGAATCCTAAGGCTTCAGATCTATCTATGGCACTGCTGGTGGGGATGGATGAAAATCTTGTGCCTGTCTTATTTTAAGGAATTAAAATTCATAGCAATTTCTAAGTTTTTTTCACGTTTGAAAAAATCAACTTCCATTTACAAATATCAATCTACACCTGAGTTCCTATAGATCACGGATTCTAACACAATTCTCTCAATTATTTACAGCAGAGCTGTCCAAACAGCTGATCAAAGTCACCTTGGGTCTGACTTTTCTTGTTTTCCTTGGACCTCCCCATCTTTTTCTGTTCTGGTGTCATGTTTTTAGATTGTAAGCCTGAAGGCAAGGATTGTCTTCTTTGCTGTTGTTTTAATTGATATGAAAGCCAAGCTGATACAAGCTCACAGTATGAGGATATCATTATTATAAACAAACAAGCAATCTGATACTCACATTTTTCCAGGAAGATAGGTAGCTGTGTTAATCTTCTGCTGAGGGAGAAGTAGTTAGCATTATAGCCAGCCACATCAGAGAACTTTTTAAGCTTGCAGTTTTTACTCTAAAGTAACTACACAACAGTACTATGCAAACCCTCTGCAGGATAGCAACATTTGCAACTCCATGTCAGTGACTGTGTTTGCAATTCCACAATGTACCATACAGGATACACAACCACAATGGAAATTATAAAATGCAGGACTGCAATGCATAATCACAATGGAAAGTATGGGATGCACAACCACAATGCCTAATGACAATGCAAAGCTAGAGGATGCACCACCACAATGCATAATCACAATGCAAAATATAGAATGCATTACCAAAATGCAATGTACAGAATGCACAAGCACAGTGCACAATGCGCAACTTGCAAAGACAGGGCACAGAGGAACATGGTGTCTGCACAACTTGTTTTTAGGAACGATATCCTCATACTATACCCTGTTTACTGTTTAATAGTATTTTAAGGGGTGGGTGGAACTGTGGGATATGAAATGTATATTTTTAATGTTGTAAGCTGCCCTGGTTGCGTTACACAGAGGTTCGGGATAAAAATAAATTTTATTATTATTATTATTCCGCTTCTGCTGCTAATATGGGTGGGTCTTGGTTTACAGCTTGTTTTTGTTGTATTGTGGTCTATTTGTATGGTATTTTTTTAACATTGTAAGCCACCCCGATTGCTCTGCAGAGGGGTGGGGTATAAATAATTTTTTATTATTATATTATTATGTCCATTGCACAATGGCGACCTTTTTGGTCTCATATGTGTAGCACAATCTACATCCCTAAATAAATTCCAGCTATGGTTTGGAAATAGTGCTTGCTCCTTATGGGAGTTTGTATGCCAGTTGCATGTTTTTAAAGACACATATAAAGTTGGTTTAATTTCTTTATTGGTGTGAGACCCTGGGCTTCCAAGCCAGAGTCTATCCATCACTGTGTCTAAATAAACCACTGAGATCAATCTACTACTAGACTCCATACATGAACTTTAAAGGTTTTAAAAATCTGCCTTCACATCCCTTCCCAAACAGTGGGGGGAATTTCTCTCCTTCTAGGGAATATTTAGCAAAAAAATGCCTCCTCTCTGCCCCTCACTTGCAATTGGGATGGAGAGTTTGCCCAGGCCATGTGTGCTCAGCCCTATAAAAAGGTTCTGAGATTCTGTTTTTAAAAGAAAAAGTCATTGATTTTGATATTCCTGGTTTTTTGGACTCCCTTCCATTGAAGCCATATGGTTTCCCTATTCATTTCTCCAACCTTAGGAGCTTTCCTCTTGGCTCGTGCCTGTCACACATTCGGAGAAACCATTTCTGCGGAGCATTAAATGGAAGCCAGTAGGGACTCCTTAAAGGACTCATTGGGAGAAAAAAGAAAACGGCAGAACCAGTGAATGCTAACTCGGTTTCTCCTTAAATGCACGAGGAACCTTTCTATTTTCTCTTCTCCTGCCAAATCTCATCTGGTCGGTTTGAACTTTGTTACTAATGGGCCAAAGAAGGTTTTCAGCCAAAAAGGATTTTCTTCCTTGGCAGCGTAACTCACACATCGGCTACACGGTCGTAGAATCCGACTCTTCTTGTCCAAGTTTGTCTGAAGGAATTTCCTTTTGCTCTGCTACTGTTCAAAGGTCTTTTCCTAAGAAAAGAAGAAGAAGTTGTCATTTGTTACATAGGGTGCATCTGCACTGTAGAAATAAGGCAGTTCGACACCACCTGAACTGCCATGGCTTCATTCCACCAAATCCTGGGATTTGTAGTTTGGTGAGGCACCACCACTCTTTGGCAGGAGACAGCCAAAGACCTTGTAAAGCTACAAATCCCAGGAATCCATAGACTGGGGCTACAGCAATTAAAGTGGTGTCAAGCTACATTATTTTTACAGTGTAGATGAACCCATAGTCATCATATCTGTCCAGTAAATTAGTGAATACAGCCTTTTTATTAAGAAGCAAGAAGAGTCTATTATCTTGGGGATAATTTTATTTGGAAATGTGAACGTCAGAGGTGTAGCTATTTGGATATGTGTGTGAGGGCATTCATTCCCTTCCAAATCATTTCGGCTTCCAATGAAATTTTCCTTCACTTCCCTCATTTCCTACATTGCAAGAGAGTGAGACACTGAAAATCCTTCACACCCAGGGCTGCTGCCACACTGCAGAGTTAATGCAGTTTGACACTGCTTTAACTGCACGGCTCCATCCTATGGAATCTTGGGCTTTGTAAGGCACCAGAGCTCTCTGACAGAGAAGGCTAAATATCTCCCCAAACCACAGATCCCAGGATTCCATAACATTATGCCATGCCATTTCAAGTGGTGTCAAACTGCATTATTTTTGCAGTGCGGATGTAGCCTGAAGCTCTTCATCCACCAGTATTTCTTCGTTAACATCATAGTGTGATCCTAGTCCATCAGAGATCACATCAGGGATATGATAAGGCCACAGCGCCAACTAACACTTGCAAGAGAGTGAGATGCTGAAAATCCTTCATGCCTAGGGCTGCTGCCACACTGCAGAATCAATGCAGTTTGATTCTGCCCTGGGCCCCTGGTTGTCACAATTGTGGTTACCTCCTGGGTTTCTCAAAATGCAAGGCCCCAGAAGGTCTTTCCTTCATGGTATGGTGGGTAAAAACCAAACAAACCTGGCAGCCTTCTTGCTCTTTTTCTAAACGCCCAATGTCCACGGATTGAAAGAACCATAGTCATGTCATGGTCATGGTCACAACTATAATGGCAGCCCCAATGGTCAAGGGCCTTGCTTGAAGGCCATCCCTGAAGAGGACTGAAATGTGGAAAGGGCCCATACCTCTGTTGGCTTGAAGGAAAATGTGAAAGCAGGTGCCCTGCGAGTCCAGCTTTCTCAACACCTCCAACCAACCTTATGAGTAAGCCCCAGATCAGTCAGGATAAAATGATTTATATCAGCCACTTAGCAAACATACCAGACACTGCTCAGAACATGCAGCATCACAGTAGGCTCCTGCTGTTCTTAGTGTGCCTGCAATTGCCATTTGTTTGAGCTTATGGTCTGAGTTCACTTGCCAAAAATAACAAAAGAGGTTCCTAGCCAATGTCCCTCCCTTCTCCCCCATCCCACAGTCAAGGTTCCTCCACAAAGGAGAGTCTGTACTGCATTGCCAGAACTCACACTAGAGAGCAACACACGGCCTATAGGATTTCCCAGGCCTGCAAATTGCCAAAATGCAATTAGGATATAGGTCTATATCTTTAGGGTGCTGGTCTTCTGTTTTTTCAAGGTTAAGGGCTTATGCTTTTCCTTGGCTCTTGACTCACTTGCCTAATAGTCTTTGATGGCAATGTGGCACCTCCAAGACTTGGAACTGATCATTTCTATCAACCCGCTGTTGTGTGCCTTTGTCACTTCTGACCTATGGTGACCCTAAGGGGTCTTTCTTGGCAAGATTTGTGCAGGTGAGGTTTGCCATTGCCTTCCTCCGAGGCTGAGAGAGTGGGGCTTGCCTAAGGTCAACAACTTGTTGCTGTGTGCCTTCAAGTCGTTGCCGACTTAGGGTGATCCTAAGGCAACCGTATCATGGGGTCTCCTTAGCAAGTTTCTTCAGAGGGGGATTGCCATTGCCATCCTCTGATGCTGAGAGTGTGTGACTTGCCCAAGGTCACCCAGTGGTTCTCTATGGCCAAGCAGGGATTCAAACCCTGCTTTCCCAATTGTCTTGATCTATCAGGGATTGTTCCTATTAATGCTCTGCCATCCCACTTCTACAGCTGATTTTCGAAAAACCCGGTTTCTCTCTCCTCCTCTCACTTCCCCCCTTTGTGCTCACCTTACTTCATTTGCTGCAAACTGAGTTCATGGTGCAAAAGGAGTTTGCACTCAATTAATTCAGCCTTTTCCTAGCTTGTGTGTTCCTCCTTGTTATGAACTTTTGCCATCTTTTGACCACATTCTGGTGTTACTTGACCACGCGTGTCCCAGTTTTCATTTGAGAGCTGTTGGAAGGTATGCATTGGTTCAGGGACTGTCCGAAATTCTGGGATCCCCTTTTTTACAAATCATTTAGCTTCACAGCCAACCAAAATCTCCATGCAGACAGTTGAGCCATTAGAAGACACGTAGATCTGTTGATGTCAAAACGCCTTCTTTTGTTCAAGAATGGGCAGAGCCTCATAAAGAGATATAATTATCTTGCAGGGGAAAAGAAAGGACACTCCTCATCCCAAGACACTGTCCTCTCCGCTGCCAGGTACAAGGTGTTCCTGTCTCACCTTGGCTACATTAAATGCAATGTATGGGCAAACAACAGAATAAGGCAGCAAGAAGTATTTGACATTAAGTGATGGTGGATGCCAATGAGCATTTTGGCTTCTCCACATCTCACGGTTACTGATCTTCGACCTTGTCAGATGAAGACACACAGAGTTGAAGGCCTTGTGGGTACATTAAAAAAAAAAAATCCTACCGTTACTCCACATTCATCAGGGTGCAAATCAGGGTAGCACCTTCTTCCCACAATACTCTTTCCATCACTGCATCACTGTCTCCATGCAAGAGATAGCGAGTGGCTCAAAGAAGAGCATCTGCATTTATACAGTCGGGCCTCCGTATCCATGGATTCTTTATCCACAGCTCGAAAATATTTTTAAAATACATAGATTCCAAAATGAAAACCTTGATTTTGCCATTGTATATACTTGCTATCCTGTCAACTGAGGACGAGATAGCTTCATACCTGCAACAAAGTGAGCTCTACTCCATGAAAGAATATGCCACAAGCCAGGCCAACCCAAGACAATTTGCTGCTGAAGCAACATCTGAAAGATCACCTTCTTCCATTCTACACACAGAAGCAGACTTCACTGGTTCTTGGATCTTACTTCAAGGACCAGTGGGATAGTGTCCTCCATTGCATCTCAGTAGACCTAAGGGTAGAGGATTGTTTAGGACAGAGATTCCCAAACTTTGGTCCACCAGATGTTTTGGATTTCAGCTCCCAGAATTCCAGTCTGTTGATGAAGATGTCTGGGGCTTCTGGAGGACCAAAGTTTGGGAACCACTGGTTTAGGAGATGAGGATAGATCATGGAGAACACATACGTTTTCACACGGGGCAAAAAAGGGAGTCATTCCTACCTCCATCTGGCCCCACTCCGGCTCTGTGCAGGAAAAGTTCACACGACGTCGCGGCAAGCCCCTCCTCATCCTTTGCCATCCCTGCGCCATCCCTGCCTCACTCCGGGGTCTTGCTCATCGTGTTCAAACTACGTCGCAGCAAGCCCCGCCCCATCTTGCGCAATCCCTGCGCCATCCCTGCCGCTAGCCGGCTTTAGCCCCATCTTTTTAATTCCTTTTTTAAAAAGGAATTACAGGCGCTTCTGCCGGAGGCAATCAGGAGTCATTCCGGCGGCTGCTGTTTTCGCCGCCGGAATGACTCCTGATGGCTTCCAGGGGGCTTCCAGGCGGCTTTAGAGCCGCCTGTGTGAAAACGTCCACAGCTCTGTCCTCTGAAAGAAGAAAATGTCTGGGGGTCTTTCTCCACTGCCCCCTGCATCTTCCATCTTGCACAGTGCAATGGTACCACTACAGATTTGGGAGTACTTTCTGGAGCTGTGGGGATCTTTTTTTTAATGGTGATGTTGATGAGGGGATGAAGGAAAAGTTCCCTTTGGATCATGACATTCATATTCTTGAATAATTCCTCATAGATGACATAACATCACCCCATGTCTCGGTAGACTTTCTGCCTTAACTAACATGACATCCGTCTGTTGTTGGGTGGAGTATCTTATTTATTGCTGTGAGCTTGGAGTGAGAGCGTGAATCAGAAATGGTAGAACTGTGTGTGAACTAGGCAGGCCTTTCAAAACAATACTTCACCCCACCCATGTGTCATCGGTTCAGTCAAATAATTTATTAGTGATTCTTTCTTTGACTCCCTTTCCAGAGTTTGGTGCAAACTTTTTCTCCTCTGAAATAGTCTGTTTCTGTAGAAGGAATGATTGTGAGATGGGTGGGTCTCAGCAACACCCACAGGTGCAGTATATACAACCCAGTTTATACAACCCCTTGGAATAATGCAAGCGAAACGCTTGCACTACCGTTGAACAGACTGGACACAGCCTACACACTGCTGACATAGGTTTCGAATGTTTCTATGTCCTAGTGAGAAGTAAGGATGCGAGAGAAGTTTGTTTAGTTGTGGTTTTAAAGTGAAATGAACTATGCTACACTTCCTGCACTAATATGTGGATTTGAACAAAATTCTCCAACAGGACATTCTCAGGGGTAGCCTCCCCTGTTGCATTCGCAATTGCATGGCACTAACCAACTGGAAAAGTAGTCAAATTATTAAACAAGTGCAAAGCCTTGACAGTTAAGCTAGTGTAAAACCTGTTTTTAATAATAATAATAATAATAATAATAATAATCCATCAGTGATACCTTTATCGGCCAACCAAAATGCACAATATACTTATTTCAAGCTTTCAAAGCTCCATGGGCTTCTTCATCAGGAAAGATGTTACAAACCAAACAGGAGAAAAACAATTGGAGATATTAGTCAGATGCCTACATGTTGTGTCAGTCTTTAGTTAAGATGGTATATAGTGGGGAGGATATCTTTTCCAGGCAGGATCCTCCTCCTTCTGGCCCTGTGGCTATAGGGAGATTTGCAAAGTCCAGGAAATTTAAAACCCTCCAAGTCCTGGGCCTCATATGGTTGAATTTGTCCATTTTGATTTCTCCCAGATTTAATTTACAGAATCAAAAAATCAACCCCTCCTCCCATGAAATATTTAGAAATGTGCACATTTGGGTAACATCTTCTCAGAAACAAACTGAACTGAATTTCTCACTTGTCCATGTCCAAATCCACCTTCCAGAATAGGGAATGGCCCTGTCCTCTTATACCTTTGGCTTGTTGGCCACTTCCAATGGCTATATAATGGGAAACAGGGGAAGGACTCTTCAGAGCTTGCTGGGAGGGAGGCTGGAGTGTTGGTTTAAGCAATGAAACACTTAGTTCCCCTTCGCCCATCAGCACCACTTCTCAACAAAGCTTTTCTATAAATCACGCAGGCCCATAAATAACCAGCCGAGCTTGGAAATAAATACAGCTGTAAGCCGACAAAGGCCAGTGATGAATGATGTTTATTTAATTTCTCACGTGTGGTCCATTATGGAGGCAATCACGGGGCTTACGATGCACTTTCATGTCTAGGATCCTCCTTTTACAGATCAAGAGTGGCAGCTCCCCCCAGCCTTTCAAATGGAGAAAGAGAGAACTGGGTTGGGAATCAGGTAGAATATCAGCTCCAAAGTGAAGGCCTTTTAGCTCCTCTTGGCAGCCTGGGGTTTTCAAATGGTGCAAAAATGGGATGATCCTAATTAGGTGGACCTCCGTCTTCCTGAAGGTATCAAGACGTGGCATGGTTGGGTGAATGCTTGGACTCCCAGGACCCAGGAGGGCCAACACCATTAACTAACTTCTCTCTTTTTCCATATTTACAAAAGTGGCAGGTGCACTGTGGATGTATTCTCCAACATTTCACAGGTGAAACTTTGGGACATGTGTGGCCAAGCAACATCAGAGTGCATTTGAGATGGTAAAAGTTGATGAGGAAGAATAGACAAGCTAGCAAAGGAAGCAGCAGTTTGTATTTGCTTGAGCTTACCGAGAAGGGCAAAACTTTGCCTCTCCTCTTCCCCCTGTTGAGTTAATGGAGTACTTTTGCAATTTGAATTTAGGGGTTATTCAGAATGTGAAAATAATCCCAGTAGAACGTGGGTTGCATCTGTGTTGTTTACATGAATTTTGAATGCATCTGATTATGTTTTTTGAGGAGGTTGCCAAAAAACCCACAAAACCCGGGCTTGGGTTCCCCCCCCCCCACGTTTTCCTGAAAGATCCACATTGTTGGCTGTGTGAATAACCGATGCAGATATACTCAGGAATAGACCGGGATAAAACTCTGCATGTCTTGAACATGTTTCGAATACAACCGCATCATCGACTCCATCTTTATGCACAGTGCTGACATGTGTGGGCAACAGAACCCGCAGAGATGTACAGAGATGTGGTTCCGCTAAGAAAAATAACATGAACAACAAATTGGGAATGTCAGATTTGTTGCAAAACAAAACATGTAGATAACCCCTTAGTTTGTGGCAACTGAAGTAAGCCAAGAACAAAGCGGGAAAGTGGGGGGAGGAGAGCAAAACCAGGGCTATTTTAATAGCCACTGAAAAAGTGATGAAACAGAAGATTAACTGGGACTGTCCCTGCCAAATTGGGATATTTGGAGGGTATGTGTAAAAGGAAGGGACGCCTCAATGGATGATAGGCGAAACTTTTGCAGCAGTTAAAGACAAATAAGGAAAAAGGAAAAGGGACAGAAATAGGGTCAAGACCCTGAATGCAACTATTCAGCGACTTGCAACTGTTCAGCGAGTTGTTTTTGACTTATGGCGACCCTAAGGTGAACCTATCACAGGGTTTTCTTGGCAGGTTTCTTCAGAGAGGGTTTGCCAATGCCATCCTCTGAAGCTGAGAGAGTGTGTAAAGTGGGTTTACATGGCTGAGCCAGGATTCAAACCACTACCCAATGCTGGCCTTCAACTGTTACCCTAGGCTCCCTTTCACTCCCTGCATCACTTCAGGGACCATCTGAGATGGAGCCTCAGATGATATGGCTGCCTGCCACTCCTTTGGCCATTGAGAAAAGCTGTCTGGATTCACCTATAGAGGAGGCAGTGGGGAGAAATTGGGGAGCAGATATCTGGAGCCCCATTCAGCAGAATGCGTCGGAGCAGCTGCTGAGGACCAAGTCGAACTTGAAGCTGGCCTTGAGCTGGCCCAGTTTCTTAGTCTTGGTTATTTTGCCCAATGTGAAATGCACCTAGACAAGACATCTTTCAGAGTTTATCTGTCTCATCCATTCTTTTATCTGTTTTGGTTTTGAACAGACATAAAGGAGCTATTCCATGGCTCAATCTACAGTTCAGCACTCCTTATACATTGCAACTAATAAAACTGGAGCAGATTCCCTGTCCACTGACACACGATCCACCAGCCTCTACTGAGTGGACCTCAACAGTCTGAGATGCAGAAGGGAAGGAGGAGAGCTGGCCAGGATTGCCTGCTTGTGGTGAGGAGCCCCAGTATGAGCTTTGGAGATTTAGACTTGATATGGGTTTCCAGACTCCTTCTGGGCGTATTCCGAAGTCTTCACAGTGTCAAAATCCATCCTCCACCACAAATCATGGGTGGAATTGTGTATAAACCAAGTACATTGCTCCGTGCCCTGATCTCAAGAAATGAGGTGGGAGAAGCACTTGGGTGCACACCTAGAAACAGAAATGAAAGGCCAGATAGAAATGGAGCTCTACAACAGAGTCTTAAAACCTCCCCACTTCTGGCAATGAATCTCCCAGATCCACATTATCTCTATTAATACTAGCCCCAGGGTCATTACTCAGGCGGTGTCTTCCTCCAGCATAAATATTTATACAAGGCTGACCTGTGGCTGCTGCATTTTCCTTTTATTTGATTTCTGCCGCCTTTTGTGTCTGGCAGCTAATGTCATCTTCTGGTTCTCTGTCTGCATGAAGAAACTGGTGCATGCAAGTGAGGCAGGAAGAGAGAGGAGATATCATTTTGCCAAAACAAAGGTTTGCATGGCCCTTGTGGGCAGAATATTGGAGGGCGCCTGAATGAAGACCAAAAAAATCCTTAAAAATATATATATATATATCAAGAGACGTTGATATCTGAGGCTGCACCTATGTACCACTCACAACTTTGCATCTTCAAAGTGCATGGTACTTTAGTGCGAAGCCTCTGAGTGCGAGGAATGCAACTGCAGGCAATTGGTATGTGATGTTTAAAGTATAGATCCCTGCGGCTTATTTTATCTCATTTTATTTCTAGCCTGCTTTTCTCCCATATGTGACCCAAAGGGGCTTGCTCTGGACATTAAGACAAAACAGCTCAAGCAATCTGTAATACAAAAATGTAAAAAAAGAAAGAAAGAACAATCCATTTAAAAGCATTCATTTTTTAAATAAAAAACCCATCTTATTTCTTCCCTTGGAAGCAACTTCCATAGTCTGGGAGAAGCCACCAAGAAGGCCCTCTCTCCAAGTCAATGAACAGATGTACCTGTAATGGTAGTAGGACCAAGAGAAAGCCCTTCCGTGAAGATCTTAAAACTCAGGTAGCCTCGTATCAAGACATACAGTCTTTCAGATGCACCCAAAGTATTAGATATAAAGGATGACAGGTGACCAAAAAGAGAGTATCTACTAGGTTGCTGTTGTACCCATGCCTGGAAGAATACCTCCTCCTTGTTAGTTTCCAACAAGAGCAATATTTTCTCATTTGCTGGAGTTGGTGATCATTATTTGAATCACATGCTCTGCACAACTGTAGCTGATGCTTAATGTATCATGCTTAGTGTCATCACAAGGATCCCCCTCATAGTCTCAGGTTTTGGCCCTGCAATCTTAGGACTCCTGACTTGGCAACTGTACTTCTGGCTCTCTAGTGCATCCCTCTAAACTGTGCCGCTGAATTTTAGTGCTACCTGGGGGGACAGAGAGCCATTTGAAGTGAGCATTTGGCTCGTTTTGAATGGCTTGTAGCAGTCTGCCATCAAAGGTAAGTTGCAAGGTATTGAAGAGCTGCAAGGTATTGAAGCAAGCAAAATGATTTAAGTTTTTTTTTGTGGGTTTTTCGGGCTCTGTGGCCATGTTCTAGAAGATTTTATTCCCGACGTTTCACCCGCATCTGTGGATGGCATCTTTCTCTGAAGATGCCAGCCACAGATGCTGGCAAAACGTCAGGAAGCTCTTCATTCCGAGGTCAAATGGCTGTTTGAAATGCAACCGCCTGTGCCACATGGCACATCCACTGCCACTGCAGATCACTCACTCTAAGGTCAGAATGAGTTGCCCAACCATGTGATTATTGTTGTGCTGGGAAGCACAGTGGGATGCACATGTGAACAGCTGCCCAGCATTGGAACGGAGGGCCTGAGATTGAGGTTGGGGGGCGGCTCTGGGTTCAGGATAGTCTGGGCTGTATCCTGGTCAGAGGGTCTGCCTTTGATGAGGTTGTTAAGCATGATAAATCAAGCATCAACCACTCCTGCACAGAATATTTCATTCAAATAAAAAGCACCAAGTTTAACAAATGAGGGATATGTGTGTGTGTGTGTGTGGCCATGCCTGTGAGGGTGAACACTTTTCAAGGCAGTGCTCACTGCAATTCCTCCTGTACACTTTGAGGACCAGAGAAACAGGTCCAGACTGTGAGATCTGGTACCCCTAGTTGCGAGTCTCTGAGGTCTGGCAAGAGGTGAGTGTGGATTGCAGACCTCAGGTTAGTCACCCACCTCTGTCTTATAGTCTTGATGTTGCCAGAGTATGGATTACTGTGGCTGTGTTGTCCTTCCTTCCCATTTACTTCTAAGACATCAATTTATCATTGCATGATTGCTTCCTCTCAGTGTGCTTGCCTTCTTGGCATGCTCTATCAATTCATCTCTATGGCTCAAATGCCTTCAATTTTCTAAAACACACAGTAACTTTGTTACAGTGTCCCCTGACTGTTTGCTTTTCTGATGCCAGACTGCTATTCTGCCAAAAAAGAGAGTGGTCTCTTTTGAACTACTTTTTGCCTTCTTCTTCTTCCAGGCTTGCAGGCAGAGTAAGTCGATGTTGGCACAAGAGTTGATAAGCACATTAATAGCGGCAGCACAGCCCCTGGCAGGCATCATGTCTGCTGGGGATGTCAAGGAGATGCTTCCTGATAAACTAATGTCATTGATCAAGGCTAAAAGACATAGGGTATGATCCACCAGAGAGCCAGCATGGTGCAGTGGTTTGAGTGTTACATTATGACTCTGGAGACCAGGGTTCACATCTCCATTGGGCCATGGAAACTGATTGGGTGACCGTGGGCAAGTCACACTCTTTCAATCTCAGAGGAAGGCACAAGTAACCCCCCCCCCCTGAGCAAATCTTGCCAAGAAAAACCCATGATGGGCTTTCTTTAGGGTCGCCATAAGTCGGAAACGACTTGAAGGTACACAGCAACAACAACAGCAATGATCCACCACAAAATTCTCCTTTGCAGATTGTAAAAAATATATATAAATAAAAATACAGGAATTATGAAGATGTGGGACTGTTCATGGACTTCAGAGCAGGGGGCAGACTTCCAGCTGTTGATGAATCTTCTGCTCCCATTTGCTCTTCCAGCATGGTCAGTGTTCAGTGTAGATGGGAGCTATAGTCTAAAAGCATTGAGAAGGCTACTGAATCCTCATTACTGGTGTTTACAGTAGATACAGCCAAGATACAGTAGGTCTGTGTCATGGCCATGTTGGATGAATCCTTGTTGTTGGATGACCTGGAGCTGTCTATGCCAAGCATCACAAAGAGATAGCCTGTGTCATTGGACCTTGAAGGAGAGAAGACAGTAGAACCTTACCTTCAACATATGGAGGGCCATCTAGCCCCACGGGGACAGCCTTATTTGATCACGAGGCATAGAAATGCCAGTGTGATGAAGGCCTCCTTGTATGCAAAGGGTTGCTTTACATCAGTTCCTAGTTGTGCTTATCTCCTGACTGCTTAGCTAGTCACCGAACTTCCCCTCTCACCCATGTTTGGACTTTGGGACACCTTTCAGACCTTGCTTCTGCTGCATCTGTGTTTGGTCCTTGGAGTGGTCTTCAGACTATAGATATTGATGCTTGCTAATTTCTCACTTCTCTGTTATGCAGTCAAAAGCAAGTGAATGGGGGTGTTCCTGTTCAGGGTACTCTGTTCCATATATACGGAGAGGCACTCCTTCAATTATTGAGATCCTAAGCCATTTATGGACCTCTGCTTCTACGTCCCAGTCCAACCTTCTAACCACTAAACAAGTCGGCTCACACTGGTTGCCATTCTCCACCTTAGACACATCTCTTGTCAATCTCTAGAAGCAACAGTTCAGTTTGAGAGACAAGATGACCTCCTCAGATTCTCTTCTCTGTTTATGGGTGGTGAAATGTGCATGTGTGTGTTTATACTACATATTCTCCAACAGTTTGAGGGTGGGGAAAACAAGTCCCCCCCCCAAGAAAATTTGTTCAAATTTAGTCCATCTTGAATGAAATGGCATTATTACTTCATAATGGGGAAGATGAAGGCAAGGAAGCAGTGGACAAAGAGAGAAGGTGCAGAAGGAACAGCAGCCAAGGTTAATTCTATGTCAATGTTCAAATGGCCAAGCTAGTTTGGCATTACACTTCAGCTGAACACTGAATGGCATATGAAATGATTTAAGAGGCTCATGCCTATTAAGACCAGAACCCTGTTGGTACATTGCATTAGTGGCATAATGGGGAGGGAAGGCAGACAAATTTTTTCAAGCAGCTTAGTCCTTCAGGTCCATCACAGCTGCCGTGACTGTGACCTTTTCCCACCTGCTACCAACCACCTATGCCAGCATAGCTATGCCAGAGTAGTACACCAACAGGATCTCTGCCATTGTACCCAATTCCTTTTCTTTAAAATAAGGGCAGCTCATATGGGAAGGAAACTTTCCTGCAACTATTAAGTCATTAATATGCCCAACCCTGAATCCTGGTCCTACTTCTCCAGTCATCCAGGTGAGATAAGGATGAATCACACAGTGATAGCACTGCCCTAAAAAATGTGTGTGTATGCGTATGTGTGTATTGCTCATTTATTAGATTTTGTGTTTTAATTTGATTGGCATACTCTTTGCAGCTCTGGTTAATACTTAATGTATCCTGCATGATGGCATCACCAGGAGATGGTCCTTGTAATGTCACCCTTGTGACATCTTGAGGAGTCTCAGGTTTTAGCCCTGAATTCTCTGGGCCTGGGATAGTCCTGACCTGGCAAATCTAGTCACGAATTGTGATTGTTGGCATCACAAATCCTCCTATAACAGACTATCAATATTTTTAAATTGAAAATTTATTTCTTATTGTGCAAATCGTGGCCTTTAATGTTATTTTTCTGTCTGGGTGCCACAGTTTAAGGAGCATATTGACAAGCTCAAAATGAAGACCTGGAGTCAAGATGTATGGGTGTTCTTTAGACACATAATGAAGCTGAGCCTCCCAGGAACAGTGTGTTACCACTCTCAGGTCCTACTACCAGTGCCTGTGGTATAGTGGCAAATTTTACATTTTTGGTTCTCATTATGTAGGTGCCCCATAGCCACAATCCTGAAGGAGAGTCCAAAAAATGCAGGCAACTGTGTTGCTCCCTATCAATTAGCCAATTCTATCAGTTTTCATCTCCACCAGGAGCAGCTCTTTGATAAAGTTTAATAGTCTGGTTATAATAAAAGAGATCACTCAAAATGACATATTGTTGCTGAGAAAATGAATTCTCACCTGCCAGGTACTGTGAGGATCACAGCTGAGCTCAGGGGGAAGGCTGGGGTACATGATATGGCAGATGACATCCTCGTCTCTGTTAGAAGTCTTGGTACTCTGACCCTGAGAGACCTGTAGTGACCATCTACTACTTCTCTGCCAGTTACCATCTGAAGCAAATCAAATTTAGGGCACACAACCTCGCAATTTTAGTTTCTTATATGTAAAATCAGAAGAGCAACCTTCTTGGTGGCCACTTCTAACTATGGAATACTCTTCTCAGAGAGGTTAAACTAGCCCCTCCTTGTTATCCTTCTGCCAGAAGGCAAAGATATTTTTTTCAGATAGATGTTCATCAGCGAACAAGATCAATGTTTTAATATTGGCGCCAGAATGATGTTGTGGTTTCAGTGCGGGACTATGACTCTGGAGACCATGGTTTGATTCCCCGCTTGGCCATGAACCCACTGGGTGACCTTCACTCAGCCTCAGGGGAAGTCAGTGACGAACCTCCTGTGAACAAATCTGGCCAAGAAAACTCCATGATATGTTTGCTTTAGGGTCACCTTAAGTCTTGTAGGCACACAACAGTGAGACCTTACATCAAGGCCAGCCGGAATAACTTTATGCTCAGAGTTACACCTCATTTGTCATGTGCAACCTCATTACAGAACTGAGACATTGCACAACTAACCTGCATTGTGCATTATGTGCAAAGTGCAACATGTGTGACCATGCCGTCAATGCACAATATGTGCAACAAAGTGCGATGCCACCAGATGCATTACCTTTGACCCCAAAGGCTACACTTTGGCCCAAAATATCCGCCCACTTGTGTAAGGAAACTTATCCACATGTAAGAAACCATAAGGATGCCAGCTTTTGTGTGTTAAAGTGATATGACAGATGCTAAATTCATGTGTAATTTAATATGTTATCTTTTTTCTGTGTTGTATTGAGATGTTTGAATATGTTGTAAGCCGACTTGTGTTCCAACTTTGGGAGAAAGGCAAGATATAAATAAAGAGATCAAAAAATCTATCCTATCGGATTGTGGTAACCCACACATGAGGTCATCCAATGCCTTTGCAGTGTTGTATGTCTTTTCCGCTCTGCATCATTGAACCACAGACTCCCAACTACCTTTCGCGGAGAACAATTCCATTCCCGCTTCCTTCTGTGCCACAAATCACCATCTGGCTCAATTACTAGGAAGCTACCCTCCCACGGGGAGCCAAGCGGCCCTGGTGGAGCTGGAGACAAACGTTTGTTTTCCTTAAGAACCCTGGTGTAGCATTGCAATACAATCCCTGGCATGTCACATCCTGTAAACCCTCAAAGCCCAAGACCAACAGTGCAGAAAACACTGGGAGAACCCGCCATGGGAGCGAGGTTTACCAACCTTTTCGACGTTTCATGCCAGCTTCACAATGATTCCAGTGGCTTCCTGCTTCTCCAGTGGCTTCTAGCTTTCCTGGTTGTGACATCTGCTCTGATGCGCTCAGACAGAGGGAATATGCACCAAGACGGTTGCAGCTCCGTGCTCGGGAGATGTCACCTCCTATTGCCATCAGGCTGTGGAGCAGCAATTAAGGGTGCAGCTGACTCTCCTTGTTCGGGCTCCAGGCATGCTGGGATGGGAGAAGAGTGGAGGGGGCAATGGAGGGAAGTGCGGGGAGGAAGCTGGGGTGACAAGAAGGAGAAGATACAATGGACAGATAACTGGGGAAAGTTGGTGGAAAGAAGGGGAAGAGAAGACGGTATGCTGAAAAGCATGGATGAGCTATCATTTCGCTCTTCCAGCCAGAACTGTTTGACAGCTGCGAGAATGCAAGTTGATACAATGTGCAAAGAGCTATGCCAAAAGACCCCCACCTTTTGCGGGATGAAGTGAAAGAGTGTGGCCGAGTCTCCTCCTTTGGAGATTTTTCAGCAGACCCTGGATGGCCATCTGTTGAGAATGCTTGGATTGTGTCTTCCTAAATGGCAGAACGGGCTTGGATGTGATGGCCCTGGTGGCCTCTTCCAACTCTAGGATTCTAAGTGCTCTACTTGAGCTAGCATGGTGGGGCGACTGTACAGACCTCCAAAGCAGGAATGGGGATGGTAAGGCCTTCCAGATGTTGCTAGACTACCATGCCCAGTAGCCCTTGCCAGCATTGCCAGTGGTGGGGAACCCTGGGAGTTGTAATCCAACCACATCTGAATGACTGCAAGATTCCCATCTCTGCTCCAGAGGGTGAAGAACTGTTACTCCCATCATGCCTCTTCACCAACCAGGTAGGGATGGCTGATGGGAGCTAGAGTGCCACAATGTCTAGAGAGTCCCTGTTCCCCAGCTCTGCTCTAGTCCCAGTAGTGCAAGACCAGTTCTTTCCCCATATCATAGGCAGCGATGGAGTGCCACAAGGAACAGGAGGAGCTGCATTTTGGGTTGATACTTTAAAACAACTATGCAAAATAGACTATTGTGGCTACGAGAAGCCCTGTGGCAGAAAGCAGTTGTTCTGAATTAAAAATTACTGCCTGAGTTTGTCCTCCTGGCAAAACATAGAACATAGAAACCACTCAGCATAACCCCTGTTTGTCCCAGACCAAAGACCACTAATAAAAGACTGGGCTGTATATTGATCAATAACATAGTTGCAGAAAGACTCAGTTTTGGCATGATCCCAATGTATAGGACATACATGAGGAAAAGACTGAGTCCAGCCTGGCCAAAATGCAGTCAGGAATCTGTGAAAGATGTTGGTGAGCATTTTGGACACATTTCTAGACTCCCCTGGGTCCCCTCACCACCATAGCAGTTGATAGAGGTTGCTTCTTATTCCCTTCCTGTTTTGTTAAAATAAAAAGTTCTGTTGTGGTGGTTGTGTGCCTCCAAGTCATTTTTGACTCATGGTGACCCTATCGTAGGTTTTTTTTTGGAAAGTTTCTTCAGAGGAGGGTTGCCATTGCCATCCTCTGAGGCTGAGAGAGTGTGACTTGCCCAAGCTCTGGGCCAAAAATGGCCTGTTTCCCAAAATCATGTTGAAAATGCCTCAATGCCCCCTAGAGGCCACTTGCTGGCATTTTAGTGGAAAACAAATATATATCTTCAGAGAAATGCCAGCCACAGATGCATTTTTCTAGAACATGGCCTCACAGCCCGAAAAACCCACAAAAACCTATGGATGCCGGCCATGAAAGCCTTTGACATCTAAATGCTGGATGGTTGAGAAATTTAGAAGGATCAGTGCTTCCAGGACAGACTACATGCTTGACTTTCACTGGGGGATGAGCCTTCAAAAAAATAAATAAATACAGTTTTTGTCTTCTTGTGCTGAAGGATGTATGTGAAGCTATCTTTTGGTTGTTTTTTTTTAAATGTACACATCTTTGGAAAGACAAGAACTTTCTTCTGGCAGCCTGCCTAACTCCCTTGCTTCCAAGTGGATTGGTTGCAGAACAAAGAAGATGCCTGGGTAAACATTAGAAAAGAAGAGGAGCACTTCAGGCAGGTCAACAGATCAGGGTGTGTGTCTGTGTATATAATCCAGTGTACTGGTTTCTTCCAACAGTGGCCCATCCTGATGCAACAGAAAATTATCTAACCTTTTCTTTCTCCAAAACCCTCTAGGCTGGCATCTGTCATCACTACATACTAAGGATAATGCATTCCAGCTTCAAACGACCTAGCAAGTAATATCTTTTCTTTTCCATTTCCTAACTTGCATTCCCCCCCCCCCCCGCATTTCTTCTCTCCTCCATCCATGCTAGAAGCGGTAGGGAACGCTGAATTTAAAAGCAGCAGCAATACTAAGGGTGATACTATGCATAGTGATGGGCGTCCAGAAAGTAAAGCCCTAATAGAGACAGAGTGCTGTTGACATTGGCTGGGATCCTTTTGGTGTTGTATGCATGCGTGCAATCCCCTGTGAAAGCAGTTGGGCATTTTTGTCCCATGCTGAATAGCTGTATTCAGTTCAAGGTTGTAGAAGTGGAATTACACACACAGTGCCGTTATGCATGCAGATGTGCATACCACATGTATGCACATGAGATGTACATGTATCTTTAGTTGTGTCTTTGGTTACACATTTAAGTGTTACGTTCACTTCCCCAATGTGTCCAGGTTATTTGAAGGAGCATATCTCCCTTTATGAGCCCATTAGAGCTCAAAGATCTCCTGAAGAGACCCTTCTCTCTCTTTCCCACCACTCTCCCAGTCTCATTTGGTGGGAACAAAGGAGTCAGGGCCTTCTCAGTGGCTGCTCCCAGACTTTCGAACTCCCTCCCTAGAGAGGCCAGGATGGCCCCATCCCTGCTTTTCTTTGGGCAATAGGAAAAATCATTTTTGAGCCATCGGGCTTTTTAAACTGAAGAGGGTTTGGCTTTCAAATGCTATGCAAGTCACAGGTCAAGGTTAGTATATAGTTTTTCCATACTTTTTTGTTTTTTATAATTTATAATTTTATCATTGTAATGCCTTGTATTGTGTTGAAATTGTAGTGTTTTAAATTTGTTGTTAGCCCCCCTTGAAACCCTATATTGGGAGAATGGCAGGATATAAGCAAATGAAGAAGAAGAAGAAGAAGAAGAGAAGAAGAAGAGGAGGAAGAAATTGCCCTTCAACACTTGTGTCACACCAGGAAACTTTCCCATGTGAAGGGCATGTAGACCTGAAGACATGTGAATGACCCAGGTAATACCAAGATGAAAGAAAGGTGAGAAATTGGGCTTTCAAATATTCCTATGGCTGTTTCTTTCTCACCTACTGTATATACTCATGTATAAGTCTAGAAAGTTTAGTCCAAAAATTGACCCCCAAAATCTGAGTCAACTTATCCATGGGACAATGTACTGTACCTTAACTCTCATAAAAATAGAAACTATCCCCTAGTAAAAGGCAAGAGTGTAATCTGGAAGCACTGACCTTCCTCTATTCTCTCATCCATGTGAACAGAAACAGTTATGCCTCCTGCAATTTTGTACTTTCTTTGGCATTGTTTTCCTTTGCTTCATCCTTTAGATCCTCTGTTACATGAGTCTACGTTTTACCCTTGACTTATCCACGGGTCATATCAAAATCCATAATTTTGGCCCCCAAACCTGCCCTCGACTTATACATGAGATCGACTTATAGTCGAGTGTATACGGTGAGTTCAAAACATGGGCATGGCAGGAGGATGAACAGAATCATTTTTCGCTGTCACTCTGGTAAGTTTTTTTTTTTTTAAAGTAAGTGCAGCGAAGTAATAAAAATTTAAACACCCACTTAAATTTACCTGGAGTGTAATAAATAGCCCCTTTACAGCAGAAACATAATTAGTGTACTTTTTCTGTTCAACTTTGTAGTGCAAACGGAACGCAATAGTACTTTCCCCACCAACATTCCTATCTTTGAGAAGCTCCCGATCCACCCTTGACCATCCTCTCTTCCATGCCTAGCTGTGTTCCCATTCCAAGGACTGGGAAGAGACTGCTGGAGTCGATGCCACTGGAAGTCATGAACCAGTGTGAAGGCATGCACAGGTGAAAGGTGAGAGGTGACTGTCTCCATCAGTCTGACATTGCCCACTTTAACCCTGACTGTCTGCAATGTAAACTGAAGCCTTCAAAGAGTTCCATTCTTAACCCCCCCCCCCCCCCCCGCCCACAGCCCCCTTCAAGTCGCACTCTGCACTCCGGCCATTAAACCTTGAAATACAGCCTGGAACATAAACTTTGATGAGATTATTAAATATACAAGGGTTAGCTGCAAAGGGTTAGCATGGTGCCAGAGCTCAGTGCTTGTGCTTATTAATAATCACTAAATTGGAGGGAGAGCTGGCAGAGGGCAGGCAGGGGAAGGGGAAACCCTCATTGCCTTCTCCACCATCTGAAGTGTTTTATTCCCCTCATCTGGATTTTCCTCCCGCAGAGTCGCAAAATGGGCCTTTAGACCCGGAGCATGGTGCCTGCCAGACAACTAACTAGGCACCAGGGCGGGAGCGTTTTGATGCATTCTGGCATACGCAGGCTTCTCTCTCTTTTGTACTGGGGGTTTAGTGCCAAAAGCAATTGTGATTTACACCCTGCCCATTTTTGGTGGCAAAATGGTTTTGATTAAGGCACATACCATGTTTATTAAGTCTCGCATGACCAAGTGCAAGGGGTTTTGGCTGGGGCGCCATAAAAGGCTAGGAGATTTACACATCTCCCTGCAGGACTCATTTAATCTCTTGGGGATTTACTGACCTTCAATTAGAACCGTTAAGTACTGTTTACTTGGTCCTTAATTTGGGCAAGGCTTTGCTAAAGTTTCATTAAGAAGGTCAAAAACAGGAGGTGTGATCATGCAGCGATTAAATGAGGAAGGGAAGAATGCAGTACCTTTAGATCGCATACATACCAAAGAGGGAAGAATTACAAGGGTTAAAACTCAAAATACCTATCAAAGATGGGTTGTGGAGACATGAAATGATGTGGTCTTAATGTGACCCCACACAATAGCACATAGCTGAATGGCCAGAAAACTCTTCCTAAACTTGGTTAAGGTGTCACTCCATCCTTAATCCAAATTCCAATGGAGTCCAATGGAAGTGTTTGTATGGGTCTTCTGTGGCTTTATGAAGATGCAGCTAAGCATAGTCATGCCACCAAAATTCATGATTAGCTTGTTTGGAACATGAATGTGTCTTCATGCTTAGATGTATGATGAACTAAACAACATTTCCCCAATGATCTTCTTTATCTTAAGCTGTTAAACAAGCTCTTACACCTGGATAGTCAACATTCAGAAATCCAGTGCCCCACACTTAGATGTTTTATACGTAGACATATACATGTTCTTTCATCTCAGATCTTTCTTCTTGCTGAAATGCCAATGATGCCTGCAAACCTTATGAATGGATCGCCTCACCAAACATCCTTTCATTCAGAATAATCTAGTATTCATTTAGAAGAGCAGCCAGGCACAGCTTCATACTTTGGTCCAGTGGCTGGTGAGAAGCCCTCCCTCCATGTTCCAGCTGCCATTGCTCTGAAGGGCTTCAGAAGTGGGGGGTTCCTTCACTTTGGAGTCTCCTTCCTCTGTTCAGCTGGATTGCTCCATCTCCTGGTCAGCAGCCACACCTCCTCTCAGGTAATCTGTCTTGAAAACTGGAAGCACAGGAACTTGCAGGTAGCTTCTCTCTTCTTTTTTCCGACTTCCCTATCTTCCTGTGCAGTGACAGCTGCCAACCTTCATGTCAGTAGGACAGTGAATCCATCTCATGTTTTGGATAGCTTTAAAGGAGCTATCCAGAGTACTGAACTTTCAGCAATTTGGAGAACTCCTTGAAACCCTTGTTTAAAACCTGGTATGGCTTCACCACTCCACTGAGATTGGGAGCCTCTAGCTGCCACTGTTCCTGTGCCTGGATTGTATACACTTATGAAATGGGACAAGGGAAATTACTTCAACAACTTACAAGAATTTCCCCAATTGATTCATTTCCCGCCTCTTACTGAAAACCTTCAAGAAGGAGAACAGGGAATCAGCCAGCTTATTCCACTGGTGAGCTATTGCCAAAACTGAGAGATTTGTGGTAAAGTTTCCTTTAGCTCACTGGGGATAAAGACATTCGTGGATCATAGTTTATATGAACAGTCTAATTCATAAACATTTTTATACAGAATCAATAAATTATTAACAGATGTTCTGCTGTTCCAGCCCTTGGCTTATAGATGGCTACCAGCACATCTGTAGAAGATATTTCAGATGGCTTGTAAACTGTGATTACAAGGAATACGTTGACTCAATAACCATTGATTAGCCATCTGTTCTTCCACTCTAAAGAAAACTACTAAAAGCTCAGATTATCCACAGTCCGAAAAACCATGTAGTTCAGCCCTTCCGGGACTGTACAACTTTATAATGCAGGTATGGAATTGGAAGACTGAATTGCTCTGCCATGAATCTGTGCCTGCGGAAAAATATTGGTTCTAGCCAGGATTCAACCATTTCTTACAGGCAGAAAGTTGCATTTGGGAGAACACTTAAGTCTGTCCCACCCCCCATTTCTTACTGAAGTCATACAGTCCCAGAAGGGTACCACCATACAGTACTTCTGATCATCTCTTAAATATCTGGGGGCAAGGCAGCTAAGGATGACAAAATCTATCAGTTTCACTTCTTCCCATATTTAAATTTTGTTGAGGTTCCTGCCCCAGTTTTCATGCCTCCTTCCTCCAAGTCTAATTCTGCTTTACATATGATATGTTCAGCATGCAAGTTAAAGAGACAAGGTGATAGAATGCAGCCTTGCCTGAACTCCTTGACAATTGGAAACCATTCTGTTTCTCTGTATTCTGTTCTAACAGTAACTTCTTGTCCTGAGTACAGGTTAAACATCAGGACACTCAAATGTTGTGGCACACCCATTTCTTTAAGAGTGATTCATTGTTTTTCGTGATCTACACAGTCAAAGGCATTGCTATAATCTATAAAGCACAGGCTGATTTTCTTCTGAAATTCTTTGCTGTAATAAAATGCAGCTTTGCCTGACCTCCTTGACAATTGGAAACCATTCTGTTTCTCTATATTCTGTCTTAACAGTAGCTTCTTGTGCTGAGTACAGGTTAAACATCAGGACACTCAAATGCTGTGGCACACCCATTTCTTTAAGAGCAGTCCATTGTTTTCCATGATCTACACAGTCAAAGGCTTTGCTACAATCTATAAAGCACAGGCTGATTTTCTTCTGAAATTCTTTGCTGTGCTCCATTGTCCAATATGTGTTTGCAATATGGTCCCTAGTGCTACTTCCTTTCCTGCACAATATGACAATTCCCAGAATCCCACAGCATTGCACCATGGAAGTTAAAGTGGTGTCAAATTAGATTATTTCTGCAATGCAGATGCAGCCACAGAGAGTCTTTACAGAAAGTGCAGGGTCTTTTAGATAGTCTGGACCTAAAACATATAGGTTTAGTGTTGACTTTTCAAGTCACCATTTTGGCAACAGTAACGAACAAGACTCATGTCGAAAGGTGATGATGATGATGATGATGATGATGATGAAGATAGTTATTTATATCTTGCCTTTCCCCTAAAATTAAGACTCAAAGTGGTTCACAATTTAAAAGGACAATACAATTAGAAACATATAAAAAGTGAGCAGTAAAATACAATTAATCAATTACTGTATTAAAACACTAATTAAAAGAATAGCATGCAATTAAAAAGATAACAGCACTTTAAAAAGGACAATTAAAACAGTACAGCACACACACCCCAGCCTCCTCTCTAACAAAGATGGGAGGTTGTGGGAATGATGTGTCTATGCACTAGCTCAATGTTCAAAAAGATAAGCTGAAAATATCTTCTGCTAGGACTATCATAATCAAATTAATGTTTCATGGGGGACAAGACCAAAGTAAACAGGACAAATAGGGAGAAAATGGAACATATGAAGCAGCAGGAAAACAGAAGTTTGAATCCCATGGGCTGATATGATATAACCCAACAAACTTGGGTTTCACGCCTCTGCTAGCATTGTGGCTCAATCCAGTTTGTGAGATATTCGTGAGTTTTCATGCTAACTTGTGAGACGGCTATGACCACTTCATTTCCTAGAGATGGATTGTTCCTTGACTCCTTCCTTTTCACCTTTGGTTCCTCCACCCTGTCTTTTTTTTTTTTTAAGCTGTTACTTTGGGTAGCTTAGGACAGAGGCAAAAAATAACAGCAGGAGGGTTATCTGCAGAGGTGACATGATGTACAATGTCAATGAGACTGTTTCCAGATTTAAAACTCAGAGAGAGGAAGAGTGCTACAATGGGAGAGCCCTTTGACCCTAGAAAATTAGAATGGCTTCCTGGATTTGGGATATTACGAGCTGGAGCCAAAAGGCTGATGCAGATGATTCCGAGGTGTTAAAATTAGAACACAATGTATAAAGGTGGGTGTGAATTTCTGGCTGTCCTTCTTTTCCCACTTCAACCCCCCCCGCCCAGCACTCATGCATATAACTAAACATAACAGCAAAACAATAGCATGGGTGGGGGAGTTTCCCACCCTTTTCTGGGCGACATAAGTGCTTTTATTTTTTTAAAAAAGACTTGGTGTCCACTGATGTAATCACTGTCTGAGAGATTCCAAGCTTTGGAGGATGAAGACATTGAATTAAAGACTTTCTATGCCTTGGCTCAGTCGTTACTCCAAATGAAGTCTGTAGTCAAGAATTCAGAAGAAGGCTAGGACATGGAAGAAACAACAACATCCAAAATCCACAAAACAGCGGGACCTTTATTGGCCAATCACGATACATTGTGCAAGCTTTTGGAGCTTTGCTGGCTTCTTTGGGCGTCTCTGCACTGGCTCCCTTAATCCAGAGTTTTATACTGGGTGGACCTGATGTGGGATCAATGTGTTGAGAGGGGCCACCAGGTGACACCAGATCATCTCACTGCCTTGCCAGCCCAGTAGCTCCATGCAAAAGCCTCGCCGTCGCTTTTGCTGAGATCAGAACGGGGAACCCTGCCATGTGATCAACAGAAAGGGGGCCGTCATTCTACCAAACAAGACAATGTCAGATTTTTTTGGAGGGTGGACAGGCCTTTTGACCCATGCAGACAAGGTTCTAGTAGCCGATCTCAGTGCTTATGTGTAACAGGCTATTTTTTAGGGGGACCAAGGGCTTAGTGACATTCTTGCCCCCCCCCCCAAAAAAATAGCAACTGGAAATATTACCACAGCAATTTACACATTTCTAGCACTGCAATTAATTCAAAAATCCCTGCTGAGCCTTTAAGAAATCAAGTTTCAGCATCCAAAGAAAGGAGGTAGGCAAAGGGACCCAGTGAATGAGAAAACAGCCAAGCAGAAGAGTTCTAGGGATGGATGACTTTCAAGTTTAGAACCTTGTGGACTGAAGGAATATTTCATTGAGAGAGGCCGAGTTTTTATTTGGGGCGGCAATGGCCTCCTTTTGACCTCCCCCAGCTGTAGCTCTGCATGACTAACTACTTTTTGGACCTTGAAGCTGTAAGTGTAATTATTTACTTTAAAAGGAACTTTTAACGTTCTTTTGGGGGACAGCTTGGGTGAGAATCTTCATTGGGTTGTCATTTCTGTTTGGGCGGAGTTTCTCCTCTTCTTCCCCAAAGTTGCTGTTCTAAGACCAGTGTTCTGTCTGTTGTGTAAAGATGTCTTTTGTGTTGTCACCTGAGTCTTGCGTTGCTGTTTTTGCCCAGAGCAGATCAGGCCGTTATCTTTGCATGGATTTTCTGGGCAGCTATAACCCAGGAGGGGTTGAAAACAGGGAGCTAAAGAAGCAGGACAGGTTGCTTTTAGAGTTTCCATCGTGACATTAATTGGTCGCAAAGGCTCTCTTGCAACCTCAAAGAGCCTGCAGCAGACAGAGCAGTGAGAATGAGGCAACTTCTCACCCAAGGCTGTGCTTTAGCAGGACCAAAGATGGGGAGGAATCAGCCACTCTTTCCCCTGGTTATACCCAATCCTGAAGAATTATAGACAAGAGGAAGAAGACGGGGTTTCTTGCTGGTTCTTTGATCTGTTCTGATCTGACATAACTTTAAAAAGCTGTGAATATCCAGGGAAAGGACAGGCCTCCAGTGTCATTCTTTCTCTGTCTCTCGCAGCACATGGGAGACTTCTGGTAACAGTTGCCTGAAGAGGTTAGCTTTCTCTTTCTGATTCCAGCCACTGAGGCTAGGGGTGGGGAGGAATGCAGCCCCCGGGACTGTTTTTGTGGCCTCAAGGGTCCCCAATTGTCAAATGATTTTTAGCAAAACATTTCCCCCCAGTATGCAAAGGGATCCTGCAGCACCTCTGAGACTAACTGAAAGAGAGAAGTTGGGAGCATGAGCTTTCGTAGACTTGAGCCAACTCTCTCAAACGCATCCACCAAATGCATGCGAGGAAGTGGGATCAAGCCTACGAAAGCTCATGCTATTTATGTATTTCAAGGATTTATATTCTGCCTTTCTCCCACTACAATGGGATTCAAGATGCTACCAACTTATCTCTTTCATTTCGTCTCAAAGGGGCTGCCAGATCCCTTTGCAGATTATAAGTGGTCCAAAACGTCATTTTTTTGGTCATCTTTCAGTGTGATGTGTGCCATCATTTGCAGCAGTGCCCTTCTGCACCCTGCATAGGATAGATCATCCAACTTGTACATAAGGTGGGCACAAATTTGACACCAGAAATGGTAATATTCAAAATGCGGTTGAGGGACATTTTATCCTCCCAGGACAGTCTAGCGCTAATCTTAATGTGTCCATCCTTAAATAAAAAGAGCTTCAAAGTCAAATTATAATGTGAACCAGCTAGACTACAGATCATTGAGAGTTACAATTTTGTGTCCTGTGGCTTAAGCTGGGACCCAAAGTGCTTTTATTTTAAATTATGATGTACATGTTAATCATCTCCACAATACAAGATATATGTATTGTAACCCTCCAACTGTTTTTGGAAATAGCCACAGTTATTAATAAAGCAACACACACACACACACACCATTTCCCCCCAAGTTTAGATTTTCTATTAAAATAGAAAATAAAGATATAAGGCAAACGGAGTGTGGATATCTGTTTAGTAAATGGGGGTTCTCCGGGGAACTGGCATCCTTAGGGAATTCCCATTCTGTTTCTGTTTATAATGCACACAGCCTGTCTCACTGATGTATTTTTTACCTTCAATGGTGGCCAAAGTTGGATGGATGGAGCTGGAGAAGGAGGGAAAGCAGAAGAAATGTTGTAGCAGAAAAATCTCTCTATTCCTTGTGGGGCTGCTTAATGGATATTGACTGGGACTTAGAAAACAATGCCTAAGAACCAGGCTAAATTTAAGGAGCTCCAGGGACAAATATCAGAATGGTAAGGAGTTGGGGAGGATGTTGCTCTCCATCCAGGTTGTTTGGCCAGAACTGGGCAATTTACAGGATATCTCAAAATATTTGCTGCATTTACTTGACTATCAATACAAAACCTGGGAGTGTGCCTCTCCCTTGGGCTACCAAACAGTATGTAAAACAGATCAGCATTGGTGTTATTATGCAGATATAAACTCATGCCTGAAGTCAAGAAGCTGTTCCAGAGAATATATTCAGATACCTCTCCACCCTCTCCACCCTTTGTTTAATTCAGTTTATTTTCTCAGCTTGGCCCTGAAGCTCTGCAAAGGTTATAAGGTATCTTTTATCTCATTTTATCCTTGCAAGAAACCCACCAAAGCAAATAGACCGATCGACTTGAGGCTACCCAGAATAAGTGTGACTCTGGAGTTGTCGGATGCAAGATGTCGTGAGAACGGGTACCAAGGACCAACAAAAAGACAACTAAATGGGTCCTAGAGCAAATCAAGAATCAGCATGGTGTTGTGGTTTGAATCCTGGATTAGGACTGTATCTGCACTGTAGAAATAATCCAGTTTGACACTGCTTTAACTGCCATGGCTCCATGCTATGGAAATCTGGGATTTGTCATTTTGTGAGATATTTAGCCTTCTCTATATGGTGCCAAGTCAAATTGCAAATTCCAGGATTCCATAGCATGGAGCCATGGCAGTTAAAGTGGCACCAAGATGGATTATTTCTGCAGTGTGGATGCAGCCCAGGACTCTGGCTCCATCCTCTGGAATTCTGGGAACTGTTGTTTATTGTGGCACCAGAGCTCTCTGACCGAGAAGGCTAAATATCTCACAAAACTACAGTTCCCAGAATTCCATAGCATTGAGCCATGGCTGTAAAAGTGGTGTCAAACTGGATTATTTCTGCAGTGCGGCTGCAGCCTGGGATGTCAACCCTCATTGTGATAAGGAGGTTCTGAAAACGTCTCCCTGGATCTTGCATTGGGTCATGCTGCAGTACAAAATGGCCTTTCACAGCCAATTCAGTCACAATCAGCTGTTTTACGGGACGCCTGTGTGTGTGTGTGTGTGTTGGCTGGCCTTTCTGATCAAACAGGCTTCTTCACCTGTTGGAAATGATTTAGGGGAGGGAGCAAACAGTTTGCAAACCTCAAAGGGTTTAAAATTAAACCTGCCACAGGGAATTTAAAGGACATTCATGCGGCTAAAGTGATACGACTGGGGTAGATTTCCCTCTTGTTATGGTGAAGGAGAAGGAATGAAGATAAATGAGGAATCTAACTCACCGAAAGCAGCCGAACACTGCTGAAAATTAATTTCCCCTTTAAATCCATTCTCAGCTGCCAAATTTTCATTCAAGCCAAGGAGGTAAGGGGAATTTCCACCCTCTCCGTTTCTCCATCCAGCCTCAACCCACCCCCCAAAAATCTTTTTCATGTCCTTGTTTGACATCTATGAAAGAATCATGAGGTGCTGACTATTATTAACTTCTAAACACCTAAGAAATCAGTGGGATATCGCCAACGTTTTGTGTGCCCCCGACAGTCTCCGTCAGTGACCCATCCTAAATCCCGGCCCTTTTTTAAAGATGAAAAGAGAGGGCCATGCTGAGAGAAGGAGGGCGAAAGGATTGGGGAATGAGGCAGGAGCAAACGAAAGGAGAAATATGATTACCTTGGCTGGCGCTACAGCTGGTTTGGGGTATTTAATAAACAGGTTGACACTCCGGGTTCCTCTCATTAGGTGATCACCTTGGCTTTGGTCGCCATAAATCAAATGGCCAGGTTATCAAAGCTTGTGATCCTGAACTGTACAAGGGCGCCCAACTGTCTGGTTTAATGAGGGGAAAACCAAGCGTGGAACCTGCAAAGAATTAAGGGTTGCAAGGCATTTCAACATCCCCGCGCGCACACCCAGACAGACAGTGGATGGGCGAATCCATTGCAAGCATCAGCACGAGATCTTATTTGCATTTCTCTTCCTTTCTTATGGGCCAAAACTTTTTGCAAGCAAAGCCTGCCTCCTATAATGCACATTTTTGTGGCTTGCGTTGCAACTGGAAAGTGCAGGATTTGGGAGTATACGTAATTCCAGTTTAATATATTGTATATATTTGACTATAAGTCAACCTCATGTAGAAATCGAGGGCAGGTTCTAGGGCCAAAATTATGGATTTTGATATGACCCTTGGATAAGTCAAGGGTAAAATTTAGGGACACATAACAAAGGATCTAATGGATGAAGCAAAGGAAAACAATACCAAAGAACTTAAAAAATTCCAGCAGGCATAACTGTGCTCACACTAAGGGCTGGATGGATGAGAGAATAGAGGAGGTCAGTGATTCCAGGACAGATTATGCACTTGCCTTTCACTAGAAGATGGTTTCTTTTTAAAAAATAAGAGTTAAAGTACAGTACTTACATTGACCTGTGGATAAGTCGACTCAAGTTTTTGGGGTCAATTTTTTGACCTAAATTTCTAGACTTACACATGGGTATATACAGTAGGTTCAGGAGGCAACGACTGCTAAGTTCACTCAGAAGGAAGGAATTTCTCCTCCATCACTAACACACAGACAAACTTGGGCAGGCACGCAGTCCCTCCACCATTGGCAAAAAATAGTATTTGAGGCACATACGTTGTGTCATCATTGAGGCCATGATCCACAGGAGGAACCATGCAAACTTGAAAGTGAAAGTGCTGTGGGAAGAACTGGGAAGTTCCAGGATGAAAGAGTTCAGTGACTCACCCACCTGCCAGCACTCCTCTCTATGTTCCTATACTGGCATGCAGTCCATATGCCCAGGGCATTCTCTGGAGTTTCTGCCCTGATTCCTAGCATGAGCTTTCATAGATTTGATGCATCAGAGAAAATAGATTCAAGTCTACAAAAGCTCATGCTAGCAACTTCTCTCTTTCAGTCTCAAAGCTGCTGCAAGATCCCTTTGCAAATTAGGGGCCAATAGGGACTCTTTTGACTCTGGAGAATCATGCTGGAATGCAGACTGGGCCTGTATTTCACCTGTTTTGGCCCCGTGCATCATCTGAACAGGTCATGGTGGGAACAGGAAGGAACATTTCTTTTCCTCCATGTGGACATCACCATAGAAATGAAATAAATGGATGTACAACTATTTGCAACATGAAGTGCAAGAGTGAGCAGTGTAAAATTCTTTATGTGTGAACTCCTTTTCAGTCCTGGAGCTCCAGTGAGATGAAACAGCCTAATCTGATGCATTTTAAAGTGACCCAGAGTTAAATCACAGTTGACAACACTGCTTCATTAGTGAATTGTGAGACTGCACAACCCAGTGTGCATGGGCGTCTGCATGCCAGTATGGGAACATGGAGAGGAGTGCTGATAACCAAAACACCAGCAGATTCAGGAACTGACTGGGGAAGAAAAGAAAAGAAACTATACTTTTTCCTCACCAACAATGGGCCCCTATCCAATCAGAGCCCTAGTGCAATTGCATCAGCTGAAACACTGATAATCTGAGCTACTGTCTGATGTGAAAATCTTGTGGTAATCAATTTTGTGGTATTCAATTTTGTAGCCTAACATTGTACAGAGAACTGCTTTCCTTTTCCTGTCCTATTCCTATTTCTAGTCTATTTCATTTCATTTCATGACCTCTCATGTTATAACCAGAGTCAGCCTGGTATAGTAGTTGGATCCTTGGACTCTGACTCTGGAGACCAAGGTTCAAATCCTTGCTCAGCCATGGAAACCCACTGGGTGACCTTGGGCAAGTCACACTCTCTCAGGCACAGAGGGAGGCAAGAGTAAACCCCCCCCCATTGAACAAATCTTGCCAAGAAAAACCCATGATAGGTTCACCTTAGGGTTGCCATAAGTTGGAAATGACTTGAAGGTGCACAACAAAATGTTATAACATTATGAGGAGGGAGGAAAGATTATGAAACACCATTCATAATTTTATAACCAAGTGTATTTGTTATACTTGATGTCCAGAATTTAGTGAAATCTGATATGCCCATGAACAATCCTTGAGAAAAATGATGAATTTTCAGAAACTCAAAGGTACGGCAGTGAATATGAATAGCTGAGCAAATTAAATTTCACTTGAGTAGCTGTCTTAGCCTGTTACAAAAAAGGAAACATGTTGTGGCATCTTTTAAAACTAGTGGACATATCACATATTCCCATGCATGTCTAATTAGAAGTTAGCCCCATTGCATTTAATGTGATTTACTTCTGAGTAGACATGTCTAGGATTGCATTATTATTCTGACATGAATTCATTTTCACTTGATAATGTAGACATATCCTGAGATACTGCATTGAGAGATGTGTGTGCATCAAACAGCTTCTTCTCTTAGTGCTACCTCTCCAAAACTCTTCTTGTATGCAGCACAGCCTGCTACCCAAAATGCAAGAGTCCTGGGAGGACACTCACAATTAATATTCAAATAGTGGAATTTTATTAGCTCAAATGAAAGCAGCCAAGAGGGCTCGGGCAACTCAAATTGGGGATCAAGCCTGTGTATATTGGTTCTGAGAAACTCCAGAGTACAAGTTCTAAAATAGTTTTATTGCTATTTCTATAGTTTGCAATGCACTTCTCCCACTAAAAAAGGGCTTACAGCGATGCATATAGTGGGGACATGCATGCAAAATTTATTATGTTGGGGGAAATTGCTTGCAAAATAGGTTTATTAGGTAAACCCATGTACACTCTGGTCCACTGGCAATAAATAAATAAATTGCTGGTCCCCCCTCCTATCAGATAGTTTGAGAATCACTGGACTAGTTGACCTGACCATCCCATCCAATTATGATTTATGAGGGACAGGGACCAGAAAATAATACATAGACCCAGTGGGGGGGGGGGGAGGGAAAAAAAAGAAATGGATCCCATGAAAGAACTGGAGAAGAAAAAGTTGAGAGATGATAGGACAGCCATTTTCAAATATCTGAAGGACCATCAGGTGGAAGATGGGACAAACTTGTTCTCTCCTGCTCCAGAGGACTGGAGTCAAACCAATCAGTGCTAATTCCAACAAAGAAGATGTCTACATTTTAAAAACAATGCATCATTCAAAGAAAAAGGTGGGATGCTGTTTGACCAGGAACAGATAATCAGAAAATTGGGATAGTGTCCTCTGGTAAACAGAGACAGCTGGAGTGTAAACTGGAAGACATGAACAGTTTTGTCAGAGCCATCTTTCTTGAAATCAATCTATGTGTCACCTCTAGACTGAGAATGTCTTGCAGTAAAGTTAAGGCTGAAGTGGGAGGAATATTTAGCAGAGCTTGGAGGAGCAAGAGAGATGAAGAGAAGGAAGGAAGGCAGAAGTCAAATAAGCATGCATTTTCTTGCACAGGGCATTTTGAGCATGATAGATGTTGAAGCAAAGTAGAAGAAAAGGAGTCAAAAACATGGCTACACAAAGATACTTCCATCATTTTCTAACATTAACTCACAGGCAACATATAGCTTACCATTATTGTTTTAGTGCATTGCTCTCCAGTTGTGATTCCCTATCAAGATCACATGATTCAGAGTTAGTAAAGTATACAAAGTATACATCACTGCATAGCATATCAGAGCTAGGCACGTTTTTGCAGTCTTTACATCACCAAACATTGGAGGCTATTAATGGACACGTACCCTGCTCCCAAACTGAGAGCCAGTATGGTCTAATGGTCTGAGTGTTGGACTAGGACTCCAGGAGACCAGGTTTGAATCCTCACTTGGCCATGGAAACCCAACTTGGGCAAGTCCCATTGTCTCAGCCTTAGAGGAAAGCCATGGCACCCCCCTCCCCAAATAAATATTAAGAGCCAGCATAGTGTAGTAGTTTGAGCTTTGGACTCTGGGAGACCAGAGTTTGAATCTGCACTCAGCCATGGAAAATCCACTGGATAACCTCAGAGCAAGGCAAGGTAGCAACCCTCCTCTGATGAAACTGACCAAGAAAACCCTAGGATACGGTCACCGTAAGTTGACCTGACAGCCCATAATAACAAACCTGAAAATTAATATGATAATATAACCTAAACATTAATATAATGATTTACTATAACCTGAAAATCAATATAATGTTGGTATATAATGTCATCAATAGGTGCAGATGAAAATTTGGAAATAATTGTTAAGGGTTAAATCCAGTCTTGCTCTAGTGGTTGGAAAAGAACTTTCTTATCCTCTTCTCCACCTGCAGCCTTCTCTGCCACTCAAAAGTGGCACCAGTGGGTTGTCCAGCTGATTTTGGTGGTGCCTTATTCTGCCAGTCCACCAGTGGAAGTCTGCTGTTGGATTCCTGTTGTATAGTTTATGTAGTGGACAACCCAGTGACCAGGTGAGATGAGGTGTACCTGCCTGTTCAGTATGCAGTCTAAGTGCTGTATACACTCCTTAAGATCCTACAGACTCAATCCTGTTAGTCCCAGTTGGAAAAGACCCATGGACTCAATGGAACTTAGATAAATGCTGAGTTACCAATTTCCCATTGATTCAACGGGTTTCCTCTAGTCAGGACTAACAATTGGAATTATGCCTTCATCTTTAATTTCTGCCTTTTATGGTATTTTCTCTTCAAAGCAGGCATGGGCAAAAGAGCCTTGCAAATAGAAAATACTTTCAAACAGAGGACTGTCCTTTGCAAAATAGGACACATGGCCACCCTCAAGCTCCAAGTGCCTGATGAATTACTTGCTATTGCTCCAGGGTTAAATCCTTTGGATCTCTAGTGACATTTCAAGCCTTTGTACAGACTCCTTTGTGCAAGGGTGGACAACTGTTTGGCCACCAAGATGTTCCTTGGAGAGCAACTCCCATCACTCTTCACTGTTGGCTATGCTGTCTGGGGCCAGTAGGAGTTATCATTTGGAAAGAATCACCCAAAATATGATGGGGGAGGGAGTCCAAATTTATTGCATGACTATTGGTGACTTCTTCCTATGTTAGTCATATGGCCAACTCTATGGCTACCAAGGTGACTGTAGATTAATTGCTACTGAAGCAGTTAATGTATTCCAGTTGTCAAATTTCAGTTACAGATCATTCAGTTGGGTGATGGGGAGGCTAGTGGATTATTCCAGCCTTCTTTGTGACAGCTAGTCTTACCCTCTCTTCCTCAAGCTTCTTCTCAGCCTGGCCAGCAATTGTCCACTTTGTACGCATGCCATTTGGTGCCCTCACCCCTAGCAACTCCACCCCATGCTATATGTCATGTTACATTTGCTTGCGTTGGCTTTCCTCTTGCCATTTTCAGCCCAGTTCTCTGTCTTATCAAGATCATGTCGAATCCTCATCCAATCCTCCAAAGTGTCTGCAATCCCTCCTGGTTCATGTCCCCAAAGGCTGTTATTCCCTCAAGGCCTTCCGGGAGTGAAGCCTCGGCTTCTATAAGTCAACTCTGAGGCACGTTGGAGGTATATTTATACATCAACATGCCGCCTTCCTTCATTTCGTGGGATTTTAATGAAAGGAATTGCCCTAGAGAACAGGGAAAAAAATTCTAACGCACAAACATGACAGTCTGCTCCTTTAGGTTTAGATCAAGCTGTGACGTGGTGCTGGAGTGAAGGTTTTAGAGTGGGTGATAAGCAGAGGTAGGGAAGAGAAAGGGGTCTTTCCGTTAGCACTGTTTCCCTTCTGCCGGGTACTCTTTTTTGCACTGCCTTCAAATTCACACAATGTTGGCTTCTTGTGCCATTTGTGCTAAAAATGGCAACCGAAGTTGTGGAACAGGTCACAGGTATGTGCGCATATGTACAACCAAACCTTAATGGCACAGCACACGCTTTGCAAATGGACACAGAGTCCACCTCTAGTAGAAATGAGGGGGACGTATGTTGTGATGTGACTCCAAAATGCAAATTTACCCAGTTTTGTACTTCTGCTCGCTTCTCCAAAGCTATCCTTCTAAAATCACATTTTCCAAAATTTTGCCAAGGGACTTGCCAATAAAACAGTGCATTCAGACATGGATATATTTTCATTCCCCCACCCTCTTCCAAGTTCTCAAATAATGCCTTAAAAATTCCTAAAGCTTTGCTCACATACTGCAGATGACATCCTATACGTCTGCATTCAATCACATACGTAAGATTTCAGGACCAGCAGGTGATGTGATGTGTTGTTTAATATACTAGGTCTTGCCAGTCACTGTGCTCCTAAAAATGACAGCCTGCTTAAGGTGATACAGGTGATACACTATTTTTAATCATAAGGGTGTGATCCTGTGTGTGTGTGTGTGTGTTTATGTGTGCATGTGTGCATGTGTGTGTGGATATGTTGTTGTTGAACTCCGGTCTCCAGAGTCCTAGTCCAATGTGACTCCTAGTCCACTGTTCAAATATATAGTCATGTTAGTCTGTAGAATGAGTATGTAGAGAGATCTTGTAGCACCTTTGAGACTAACTGAAAGAAAGAAGTTGGCAGCAGGAGCTTTTGTAGACTAAAGTCTACTTCCAAATGCATCTGAGGTAGTAGACTTAAGTCTAGGAAAGCTCATGTTGCCAATTTCTTTCTTTCAATTAGACTCAAAGGCACTACCAAATCTCTCTACATACTAGTCCACTATGCCACTCTGGCTCCATATACTTTTACATACACACACACACATACACACTGACTTTATATTTATACCTTAACTCTTTTTGTTTACCTTCTATTATTTTAATGAATTAGGTTGTATCCTATCCTTTTGTCCTGCAATTGCCAGTCTCTCAATGTTACTCTGGAACTCAAAGCATTTCACAATGATTTAAAAAAGCAATTTGGCAGATTTTACCATCTCTGCTATCCACGTCAAGCCAGAAGAGGGTGTCATATGGCAGTTCCCCAAAGCCACAAAGATTTCCTTCAGCATTTCGCTGTCGCACCTGGAACATATACTTCTAGAATTAGGGAGAAAGGGTTACACAGTTGTGCCTTTCCATGCAGGTTTGAACCTGCATATGTCTTCTCGAACAATGGTATAGAATGTACTCCTGTGGTGTTTGTGATCCCTTCTGTCGCCTGCCAAAGGACATCCTTACTGCAGCAGCACTGAAATCCATCTCTGTGTCTGAAAAGCATCATTTCCATCTTTTGCTCCTGCTTACCTTTGTTAGAAAGTTCATCAGCTTGCACAATTTTCATTCCCGCACACTGAAATGTGATAGATAGATAGATAGATAGATAGATAGATAGATAGATGATAGATAGAGAAATGAATCACCCGAAAGTGCATTAGGACTCTGGGATCTCGAGTTACTAGCTGGAACATGAGCTAACCTCACCACCTAGCAAGTGAGCATTCTTACACGTCTCTACAGGAAATTGCCAACACTCCTGGTTCAGGAGATATTTCCCATGCAATGGCTAAGTGGTTTCATTGCACTCTAATGAAGGCCAAGTGGTAGTGAAGGATTTGGCAGGCATCATAGAGTCCTAAGATCCAACCTCTCTCTGCGTGATAGAGAATTGCTTTTGAACTCTCATGTTCATGCAAATCAACCTTCTTACTGTAATATGCAGACCAGGACTCAGGTATCTCGAGGACTGGGCACTTTATCCCAGTTTTCAGTGGAAATCTGGATATGGGGACCTTTCAAAGACCTGAAGTTAGCCTTGGGTTTGGGGGAGTGCATGTCTTTTTCTATGATAACTCCCCCGCCCCCCGATTCCAATGCCATGCATCTATGCTCCATCAGTGCAGAGTGCAAGCAGCTTGGGGTCAGGAGAAATTGGAGAAGAACAGCTGCAGTTATCTGGTTTTTCACTCTGGGGAACCCAATGTAGAACTGGATGGACCTTTGGTCCATATAGGCACTCCTTACCTTAATGCCAACGATCCAGGAATGGCTGGGGGAAATTGAATCCCCTCTCCCAAATACTCCAATAAAGGAATGAACAAATCTATCCATCTCAGTTTCTCTCTATTCACCCGCCCCCCCCCACTGAGACATTGGAAGGAAAAGCCGTAAGCATTTTTGTGCATGTTTCTTCTAATACCTGCATCTTGGCATGCAATAATTGCTCCTGAATGCATCTTTAACATTAATCAATATCACACCACATTTTTCTAGTGCTATTATTCCATTTTAACTACCTGGCTGCCTTCTGTGGCGTTATGGCGTTTGTAGTTTAGTGAGTCTCTAGCTGAGAATTTGAAATACCTCTCCCTAAACTGCAAATCCCAGGATGACACAGGAGGCAATTGTAATAGTTAAAGTGGAATAATAGTGCTATAACAGTGCAGTGTGATATTCAGCCATTTGTTTTCATTAATATACAGATTTTTGGGGTGCACATTGTCCTAATATTCCTAGTTTTGTGCCCCCTTTTGACTGCGGATCCCCCCTGCAAAAATATGGTGAATGTTGAATTTCAAAACTCAGCTGCGGTTTGTGTGACGGTTCACTAGTGAGAAAGTATATAAGCGCCCATGAAACTGTAAAGCAAACAACATTCTCCCACTGTTCTAAGAAGGGGAGAGGTGGCATGTCAGTTTCCAGCAACAGAAGCCACCACTGGGTCCTCCGAAAACAACTGCTTTGAGACCCCCCCCCCCCACATTTTTATTGGTTGATTCAATTTACGTTAGGGCCTGCATGCTATGGTTCAAGAGGACTTCCCTTGGGGAATATTAGGACTTGTCCAAGAGCGTTGCTACCTGCGTTGGGTCAGCTAACTCCTTGTTCTGATCAGCAAAGTCAGCTACCTTGTTTTTCCAGCAAGAAAAAGGATGCTGCCTCTTTAAAGGGACTTAACAGGAGTATGGAATTACGACTAACTCGGTTTGGAGCCATTGTATATGGCTTTCAGGAAGAGATAAACCATCAATCATGCACAATTACTCTGACCTTGCATGAACTAATGTTTTTCTGCACAAGTAGGATTGCTGACTCAAGGGACCTTCAGCTGTTGACTGGGTTGGCTCAAAAGAAAGGACTGCTGTGACCTAAACCTTGGTCCCAGAAAACCACCACCATCTCATTTCAGTAAAGGGATGTAGACCTGGAAGATGTGAAAAAGTAATAGGAAAATGCGAAATTCGACAGTTATTAAGACCGATCACGATATCACAGAAGAGAAGAACTCTTCATGAACATCTACATCAGGGGTAGGCAACCTTTCCCCTTTAAGGGCCGAGGGACTTCAGCTCCCAGATTCCCAGAAGCTATTGGCCAACATGGGACTATTGGCCAACATGGCTGAGGCTTCTGGGAGCTGAAGTCCCTCGGCCCTTAAAGGGGAAAGGTTGCCTACCCCTGATCTACATATTACTCTTGGTGTGACTGATCGGGGTAGATCAGGGGTAGGCAACCTTTCCCCTTTAAGGGCCGAGGGACTTCAGCTCCCAGAATCCCAGGAGCTATTGGCCAACATGGGACTATTGGCCAACATGGCTGAGGCTTCTGGGAGCTGAAGTCCCTCGGCCCTTAAAGGGAAAAGGTTGCCTACCCCTGGGGTAGATGATCTTTGCTGTCCAAGCTCAGGTTGGACTTCCAGGTCAAAGGACAGAACTTCCTGCTACTCTGATTTTATTTTGTTTTGACTGTTGTTCCTCTGTCCTTTTTCTGAATGGCCTCAAATAAATATAGTTTATCTCCATGTGTGACTGTTTATGCTGTGCAGAGGGGATGTTTGATTGCAGCCAGTTCTGAGTTCAGACCACATTGCTCCCTATGCTCTTGGGATATGCTGTAGACCAGGGGTAGGCAACCTTTCCCCTTTAAGGGCCGAGGAACTTCAGCTCCCAGAAGCCTCAGCCATGTTGGCCAATAGTCCCATGTTGGCCAATAGCTCCTGGGATTATGGGAGCTGAAGTCTCTCAGCCCTTAAAGGGGAAAGGTTGCCTACCCCTGCTGTAGACCATGTTCACTGGGGTCCATTTTCTTCCAGGTTAGAATGATGGGCATTGTTTATGAATCTTCAGTTTAGGCCTCTGTTTTTTTAGGAAGCAATCCCAATAATGGAATCATAGAATCATAGAGTTGGAAGAAACCACAAGGGCCATCCAGTCCAACACCATTCTGACATGCAGGAACTCTCAATGAAAGCATCCCTGAAAGATGGCCATCCAGCCTCTGTTTAAAGACCTCCAAAGAAGGAGACTCCACCACCCTCCAAGGCAACGTCTTCCATTGTCAAACAGCTCTTACTCTCAGGAAGTTCCTCCTAATATTAAGGTGGAATCTCTTTTCCTGGAGCTTGCATCCATAGTTCCAGGTCCTGTTCTCTGGAGCAGCAGAAAACAAGCTCACTTCCTCCTCAATATGACATCCCTTCAAATATTTAAACAGGGCTATTGTATCTCCTCTTAACCATCTCTTCTCCAGGCTAAACATACCCAGCTCCCTAAAAGTCTCTCCTCATAGGACATGGTTTCCAGACCCTTCACAATTTTAGTCACCCTCCTTTGGACACGCTCTAGCTTCTCAACATCCTTTTTTAATTGTGGCGGAGACGGTCCTTCCTAAGAAGGGCAGAGCAGAAACGGAAGAGGATGTTCTGCCATCCTTTCTCAGCCACTGGCCTCACTGGCCTTAAGACTGGATCAGAGAGCATCCTCTACAGAGGATGTATTTGTTCCTAATGGCTGAGGGGCACTCTTGTGAGTTGAAGAAGCAATTATCTACTTTTGCCATGCTCCCCTCCCCAACCAAAAAGAAAAAGGAGAGTAAATGAGTGGAACAACAGGGGTGGACAGTAGCCAGCTCCCCCATCCTTCTCCACACACCTCCTCTAAGGGAATAATGGAAATTGGCTGCCCTGGATAATAAAGTCTCTTGAGCGTGGAGGCAATGCCAGAAGTGCCCCCCCCTCTTCCCTAATGAGCCCAGAGACGCCAGCTTGGGGGCTCTAGCCAGTGTTAAATTAGCAGAGAAGGCCATCTGAAGTGGACTGACTCCACCGTATACTGCTTTAAGTGTCTCTTTATTAAATTACACCACCGCTTAGAGTCTGCCTTGCTGCCACATCAGAGCTGTCTGCATCCCAACAAACTCCTGGCATTCCCGGGGGAGGTCTGGGCTACTGGATACTGACAATAATAATCAGGAACATGGGATGGGGGGGGGGCAGGAAGAAAATGTGACCCACCATCAATAACAGCTTCCTTGTTACAGCTCTGTCACATGCTATTTTGTAATAACACCACAGACATTGGTAGATGCATGACGTTTTTTTTCCCAACCCAGAAGGTTGATACACCAAAGATCCAGAAACTGGAAGTTTGTCATTTTTTTTAAAAACCAAATGCAATTATTTTGCTCTACTCTGCCTGAAGATGTCCAAAGGGTTTTACTAGCATATTCGGATTCTGAAGTTGAAAAATTGCAGGAGTAGCTGCGTTGACCCATCAAGAGATCACCAAGGTGCGCTTTGGAAACTCCATTGCACAGGGTCGTCCTTGGTAGCTCAGTACTGTGTAATGATAACAGAGCATTTGATCTATGACAGCCTATAGTGTTGCTATGTAATCTACATATTTACTTCAGTTTAATATGTTTTAATATGGGTACATCTTATTTGTCCTTTTAAACTGATTGTGTTTTAACTGATGTCTTTTTAACTGATGTTGTTAGTCTGTTAATTGTTGTTGTTCCCCACTTCATGGGAAGAGGCGAGTGAGAAATAATGATAATAATAATAATAATAATAATAACAACAATAATAATAACCATAACAATTAGAGACCCATGGTGGTGCAGTGGTTAAATGCTGGTATGGCCGCCACAAGGTTGTTAGTTCAATTCCAGGGCTCCAAGGTTGACTCAGCCTTCCATCCTTTTGTAGGTCAATCAAATAAATACTCAGCTTGTTGAGGGCAATTGGTTTCATGTTGTAAACCTCTTAGAGAGTGCTGAGTTCATTGATAAGCGGTATAGAAATGTACATGCTATTGCTATATTATTATTTATATGCCACTTTTCACACAGAGCGAGACCCAGAAACAGGAAATAAAAAAAACCAAAACATTTTCAATATTTTTTTAAAAAAAGCACAATTAAACTTCCCCACATTAAACTCTATACAGTCAGTCCTTTGTACCCATGGAGGAGCCATTCCAGACCCCCCCCCCCCATGGATATGAAAAAAATGTGGGACCTCAAGTCCCATTGTCCCTATTGGCAGCATGGCCACATGCAGGGGCCACCATTTGGGACAATGGGGCTTGCCGTTTGGAGATTCTCAAATCCGCAGATGACAAGCCCGCAAATGGTGAGGTCCCACTGTAAAATCATTTTAAAGCCATACAACAGTTAAAACAAATAAAACACATATCTAAATAAAAACCTTCCCTGCTTCACCATTGAACGCCTGCTTGAACAAAAATGTCTTTGCTTGTTGGCAAAAGGAGAGCCTAGAAGGGTCCAGCCTAGCCTCCTGCAGAAGGGAGTTCCAAAGGTTGGAAGCAGCCACTGAGAAGGCTCTCTTTCAAGTCCTCACCAAGGGATCCTGTGATAGTGACGGGACTGAGAGAAAGCCCTGTAGATCTTAGGACCCTTGCAGATTCATATGGGGAGATATGGTCTTCCAGATATTCTGGACCTAAGCCATATAGGGCTTTATAAGTCATGACCAGCAATTTGAATTGTGCTGAGAAATGAAGCAGTAGCCAGTGAAGCTGTTTCATCAAGGGACGTGAAAGTAGCTGGCCCTGATCAGCATTCTGGATGACCTTTTCTAATAAATGGAAGAACAACGGTGGGATTTTGATAACCATAAATTCCAGGAGTACAGCTAAGAGCACCCATGGGACATTTTTGAAGCAACTCTTTCTTTATAAAGGAAAGGCCAGGGTTAAAGGCCATGCTGGCTGGGGATGACAGCAATTGTAGTCCAACAAGATCTGGGGATCAAAACTTGGGAAGGGTTGCTCATTTTCCTGCTCAGTTAGATGGACCATTAGGCTAATTTGGCATCTTTTCCTATCATCAGAAACACTGGGTTGCATCTCTGGAGGAGCTTTCTCAGCCAGGTTGTGCAACTTCCACTAAATGCAGGGAAGCCAAAGGTAGAATACTCCCATCATAGGACTGCTCACCCTTTACTTAAGACCACGGATGAGGAAGACCCTGACACCCCTCTAATACAGCTGTTGCTACCATGCCATGAAGATGTTTCTCCTAATGTTCAGCTGAAATGTACCTCCTATAACCTAAGATGATTAGATATAGTCCTGCCCTCTGGGGAAGAAGTCAACAAGCCTTTCCTCTCTTCTATGTTATCAAGCTTCAGGTATTTGAAAAGCGTACCTGCATGCTCGCCAGTCTTTTCTTATTCAGGCAAAACATTCCCAGTTCCTTTGACCTTCCCTCCTAGGACCTGTTTCCATACTGATGACCATCTTGGTGGCCCTTCCAGAAATCCCTCCCGATTTGCCTTCAAGATGTTCAGGAATGCTGCAATGAACAGCTGCAAGGAAAGCAGCTGTTGGGCACACAAAGGAGAGGAAAAGAATATCAAGCAGGGGCCAAGGTGGACTGTGTCTCATTTCCTCAGAAACTGTTGGTCTCTAATAGTCTTTCTGACCTTCTCAAAATTGCTACATGATTGACTTAGTCTACTAACCATGGCAGGAAGCTGGTAAGAGCAATCAGCGCCAATGTGTCTAAATTAGCCAATCATCCAACAGTCTGAGAAGGGTCAAGGGTGGCAGCCAGGGGAGGGAAGAGGCGGGTGACCATGTGCTTGGCTTCCTTTGGCCTCTGATGCCTGCAGGCCATTGCAAGGAGTCTGGAACACCTGACTGCCCTTCCAACAGAGGGCATGTTTATTTGGACGATCTGCTAAGTGTTAAGGAGAAGGGGGGAAAAAGAGTTTTCCCTCTTCGAGGGCAAAATGTGACCTCAGGTCACACCCAACAGCTTTGGACACATGTTTCTTCCTGGACCCCAGATCCTGAAGCAAGCTGCACAAGATCAACAAAGGCCAAGTGTCACTTTCAATGGTATTGGTGCAAGATGGTGTACACCATAGGGTCTCCTTTTTAGGTTTCTTTTAATTGCTGAAAGCACATCTCCCAAGCTGTCAACCAAGGAAATATAGTGATTTGAGGCTCCCCATGAAGAAAGAAGGTAGGGAGATGTTCTTTTAAAAATTATATTAATCACACATATATAATACTTACATACTACATACATACTACATATATACATGAAAACATGAATGTAAAATATATCCTATTGTCCATTGCCTTATTTCCAAATATAACTTCCATTTTGTTCTACTGTCTTATACAAAATAACTTTAAGGTTGATTTTTTTTTAATGGAGTGGCTCATTTTTTTAAAAAACCGAAACTTCAGATTGATCAAGCGTTTTCAAGATTTCCTAAAGAGCTGAAGTGGAGGATCCAGCAGGCTAAATCTGACATGAGGGTTCCTTGTTTTGCATCTTCTGCCCATGTATGGATCACTTTTCTAAACATTTGTCTTCTAGTTTTCCTCTTCTTCTCAAAGTCCTCTCTCTGGCCTTCTCTTCTTCCAGACAAAAGAACAGGATCAAGCCTAATTCGATGAAATAACAAAAGGTAAAAAACATCAACAAACTGTTAGGGTATAAACAACTTTAGAAAATGTGGCATTCTTTTAAACGCCTTTTTTCCAAATTGTAAAAGCCTGTTGTAATTTTAAAAAAGGTTTTCACCTGCTGATTGTACTTTTTAAAAATGTACCATTTGGAGGGCAGGCTGGGGAGGGCAAAGAGTGATGTGCATTTTCCTAAGGGTTAAATGATTCATTTTTAAATTTTAAAAAATGCCAGCATTCATACATGGAAGACAATAATTAAATAATTAATTAATGGGCCTTTTTCCTAGTATGGGACTCAAGGTGGCTTTCAACAAATTAAAACAAAGTGCAGCAAACAAACAAACAAACAAACAAACCCAAACCATCAGCACTATGTGTGTGTGTGTGTGTGTGTGTGTACAGTTGTCCCTCCCTGTTTGCAGACTTCAAGTCCGCAATCATGCTCTTCACAGGAGGGACAAGCAGAGAGGGATATAATGGTGGCACACCCCCGTGCCCATCCTCGCATCCCATTATTTTCAATGGAGCTTGAATATTTGCGAGCTGCCATTCTCACACTGGGGGTGGGGGTGGGGGATTCCTGGAATGGATCCCCCGTGAATTGGGAGGGGCTGCTATATATTAAAAAATAAGCAACACCTATCGTCCTTGGCCATCATGGCCATGGTGGCTGGGAATTGTGAGAATTGTGGTCCAACACATCTGAAGAACAGATTGGTTCTCCACTAGGGCGGTATATAAATAAACTATATTATTATTATTATTATTATTATTATTATTATTATTATTATTATTATGAAGGGTGCCAGGCTGGAAAAGGATGTATTAAGGTTGGTTGTCTATAGAGGTTCTTGACTTGAAGCAGCCATTCTACCGTTGTCAACGTTATACGGTACATGTGTGCATTTGCACAGGAAGGAAAGAGAGAAAGAGGCAGAGAAAGGTGACACCAAGGTGACCAGACATCTTCCTTTTCCAGTACCTATTCTACATTTTAGCCTTCTGTCCAGGAGGAATTCCAAAATGTCCTTCATTTTGAGCATGACTGAGAAGCCCATTGAGAAGCACCACCTTTGCTATTCCCCTTCAAGAAATTTGTCTCCTTGGCAGCCTGTCTTGCTGCAAATACAGAGATACGATGGATCATTCTAAAGTTCTTTTCTCCTGGGACAAGCAGCGGACAAGACTTGCACTCAGAGCTCTGGGTGTGTTTGTTTCTTGGAGAGGAAAAGAACAGTAAATGTGCTAGGCAATGGTCTGTTTGAGGACACAATGCAAATGTTGAAAAGGGTTATTCCTTAATTTCAGTGCAATAAAAAGAATCATTTAAATGTAGCAAGGGTTTGTTGCTGGACGAGTACAATCCGAAGCCTTTCTCTTGCTCAGAGTTGTATCCTACAAGGCAACAAGGTGTTTTAAACAAAGATAAGTTCATCAGAAAAGTATGCTTGAGCCCATAATGAAATACAGTATGGGTAATACTGCTGTAAATAAACCATATGAATTTCTATTTCTATGACGGTTTTCAACGTTTATCTTGTAAGGTCTCCCATTTTTTCTTGAATGTCCTGCATTTTGCGGTGCCTGGTCTTCCTTTGCATCTGTGACATCTGGTCACGCTGGGTGACACCTGAGTAAGGGGGCTCTCTTGCAAGGGGGAAGGAGGCCTGGCAAAGAAACCCCTGAAGTGAAAGGACGCTTTCTTCTGTTGCTGCCACCAACACCTCAGGTCATGGTGTGACCTTTGAGAAGACTATCATGAATCGAAAGGCAAACATGACCTTTGTCAGCGACATGGAGCTTCCTGGCTCTGGCTTTTACCTGGAGACGGGAGAGGTCCTGGAGGCACGACTCCATCCTTGACACTCTGTGGCAGGTAGAGGTCTTGACCTGCCATGGCACACACAGAAATCTGCAACAGCTTAGCTTCTTGCCTTTTCCATTCTTCTGCACAAGCAAATCAGAAGAGCTGACGGAGGATATTGTTTGTGTAGCCGTAGTGCTCATCTTGAGTCATTTTGTGCCCCCTGCCTGGAAAAATAGACTCAAATAAAGGGCACGGGGGAGGTACGTTCTTGCTTCCAAACCTTTCCTGCTGACCCCAGGTATGAAATGACAATGCCATGTGTGTGATCACAAGAGACTGTAGTGGGGAACTGTTAACCCTACCCAGGCGGCTGTGCGATTGCTTCGGACTAATCCCAAATTCTGAAAAGAACAGGGGCTGATTCAGGACAAGTTCAGGTTGGATCCAAAGTGGGTCAACCCAAGTCAGAACTGGAGCAGATGGGCTCATTCTGAAGTGCATCAGACTCATTTTAAACTAACTCGCAGAAGAAAGTGGGGTTGTCTTCTCTCCAAAATAAACCAGACATTATCACTATTGGTATCATATAGGCAGAATAAATAGAGTCTTCAGCACCCTATTTGCAGGGTTACCCAGGGGGTTTCTGGGATCCAGGGATAGGTGTGATATTGGGAGTTCTGCTGCTGGTCCCACGCATGTGTATCCAAAGCTGGGGTATGCAAACTCTGTGTTGGGGGAAGGGGGTCCTAAGATAGATGGGTGGCAGGGAGGAGATCCAGGACCTCCAGGGAGATAGCAAGCAAAGCTATCTTTGGACAATTTCAAATGTCATAAGCACACACACATGCATACTGAGGCTTGTAGGCCACAGTAATTGAACACTGACAAGGAAGAAGACGCCTTCATGGACAGGAAGGGAGACTTCAGATCTGCTGAGGTTCTGATTACTCATGGACCATCCCTTGTGTATCCAGGCGCCGGATTCTCTCTTCCTCTGGCCAGTGTCTCCTTCTTGCTTTCCCATCTCCCCCACTTCCCAGGTTGGTGGAGAGCATTCAGCCCCCATCAGGGCAGGAGTCTCTGTAGATCCCTTTCTAAGATTAAGCCCTGTGAATATTTCATGATCCTTGAGTGACGGCTCTTAAGGACCAGTTGGAAGACTGGCGCCCACTTACTAGTTAAAAAGGAATGGAGGGGGCAGGAAATCAGATGTGTGCGTTGTGCATTGTTGGGCGGGAGGATGGCTTATATGAGTCTCAAACCCAGTGTTGATGGAACACAATGCACTGTCTCCCCCTCTACTGTCATGCTCCTGAAATAATAGCATAACTCATTTGGGAGCCATGGAGTGCTCAGGGTCAATGTTTGCTGCCCTCAAACTCAATCTCAGCCCCAGTTTCTTTGCAATCTATGAGCTTACAATACAAACAGCTCTCTTTCCGCTTTTCCTTGCTTCTCCAGCAGCTATTTCTCTTCTCCTAACAATCTGCCTTAACCAACCTGGGCTGATGGGTTCTCATTAGAGGCTGCAAGGCTCACACTCCTCTCCTGCGGCCCCTTTGCATTATTAAGGACTTGTTTCACTGCCCCCTAGTCAACGGCCGGAGAAGCAAGCAGCGACCTGGAAACCCAACATTGGGCTGTTTTTGATTTCCTTCCTAATCATCTTCTTCGGGGTGGATGAGGAAAAACCAACAACCACCCCAATTTATTTAGGGAAAGCAGCCATGAGTTTGGCTCTTTGTGCTTTGGGGTCGGGGAGACATTCCTTGATGAAATGGGGAAGGTAGGGGGAGAGGAGTGGAGGAGAAAGCTGCCTCCACTTCTGCTCCTTCTGCCTGCCCTATCTGGCTTCAGCAGAAATGCAGTCAGTAAGATTTATGGTGTGATCACCACTGGAATGGCACGGCTACCATAGGAAAATTGCTGGGTCCTAACTGGACACGGCTCTTGGACCCAGCTTCCCAGTCACCATAAATGGTTGGTCAAAGCATCAGAAGAAGAAAAGGCTGGGAATTGTAGTCTCCCCCCAAAGGGAACTTTCCTGAGTTTGGATTCTGCCTCTTGGCTCTAGAGCCAATCTGCTCTACCAAGAGGTAGAATCCAAGGGAGGGGACACTACAACTCCCAGAATCCCCAGGCCACAGATTTTGGGTCTCCTGAGAGGAAAGGAAATTATTTGTCACTGGTTGTGTTGTTATCTTTCAAGAGCTAGAGATAGGGAAAAATGATGGTGGGATTTTCTGCCTCTAGTGGCAAAATAACTCACTGGCTTTAGGTCATATGCACCTTGACTTGGGCAGGCAAGCATTTGCTACTTGGCCCCAGGCAGCAAAATATCATGGGATGAGCCTAGAACAGGGGTAGGCAACCTAAGGCCCAGGGGCTGGATGCGGCCCCCCAAGGCCTTTGGACCAGCCCCAGGCCTGTCCTGCCGCTGCCGCCCCCCGCCATGATGATATTGATTATTGTTGTTATTACTTGTTCTTGGGGTTTTCTTGGCAAAATCTCCACAGGGATTTTGCCATGGCTTTTCTGGGGCTGAGAGTGTGCATGCATATTATTTATTTATTTATATTTTTTTGTACTTCAGCCCCCCAATGGTCTGAGGGACAGCAACCCGGCCCCCCGGCTCAAAAAGGTTGCCTACCCCTGGCCTAGAAGGTTGACACTAAGGGCACCCATGCTCTTTAACTCCAGGCATGCACCAAGGGGAGATCAGAGTATATTTTTTCCGTCAGCTATTCTCTTTTTTTCTTTTTGCCCAAGCCTTTCTACATCTGCCCTTTACAGATTTCAGAATTGTTGGGGAAGTTGTTGACCTTGTTCAACAACCAAACCTCCTCTGCAAATCCACCCTTTAGCTGCTGTATCATCCTCAAAATGCCAATTTACTGGCTGGTGGACAGTGAAGGAGCAGCAGAGATGTGTCCAGCTATGTTCTTATAGCTGCATCTACACTGCAGAAATAATGCAGTCTGATACTGCTTTAACTGCTGTGGTTCAATGCTATGGAATTCTGGGATTCATTGTTTGGTGTAATATTTAGCTTTCTCTGGTGCTACAAAAAACTCCAGATCCCAGGATTCCATAGGATGGAACCATGACAGATAAAGTGGTATCAAACTGCATTAATTCTGCAGTGTGGCAGTAGTTTATAGCAGGACACAGTAGTGACCTCCAGGACCTCCAGAGGACTTTGTGAGGTCATGGAAGATGCCTTGTCACCGTGTACCCAGCTATAGGAACACAGTTGTATGTTTCTCTGCCATTCCTTCACTCTAAACTGGCCAGTAAATGGCCACATTGGGGCATGGTTGCAGCAGCTGAAAGGTAGGTTTTTATTTGGGGGGGGGGAATAAGAGGTAGACATTTTGTAGTTCTGCCAACAAAGGAATTTATGTCTCTTGATGCAGGAACTTTGTCCTAGTCTGCAAATGGCACTACAGTGGGCCCTTGATATCCTCCGGGGTTTGGTTCCAGGAACCCCCTGTAGATACCAAAATCCATGGATGCTCAAGTCCCATTAAATACAATGGCATAGCAAAATGGTGTCCCTGATATAAAACAGCAAAGTCAGTCTGCTTTCTGGAATCTATATCTTTTAAAAAATATTTCCGAGCCGTAGCTGCTTAAATCCGTGGATAAAGAATCCGCGGATATGAAGGGCCGACTGTATTTCTTAGGATTTCTTCAAATATTTCTACCCTGCCCTATACCAAAAGGAACTCGGGATGGATTACAAATAACACCAAAGCAGCAAGTTAAGTGGTTTAAAACAGTACAATGAATGTAAATAAGTTAAAAAGAGATTGAAAAGTATTTAAAACTATGTTCGATCCGTATTTGGGATGAATGAATGAGGTCGCAAGGCTTTAATGGATGGCTAAGTTTCCACTTGGCACCTCAATGGAAGGAGTGTTGGCACCAATCAGGCTCCCAAAGGGAGGGCATTTCGCACTTGGGGCTCCACAGCCGAGAAGGCCCTCTCCCATGACCCAACAGAGCGTATTGATCTCACTGGTGGGTTACAGAAAAGCCTGCCCCCCACACCTCAGTCCGGCACATATGGGGAGACTCTTCCTCCATGTTAGACATCGATGCATGGAGCCAGCTGACTCTTGAATCATGATCATTTGAAGGGCCTCCACATGGGAAACACTTGGACGTTTTTAGAAAGCATCCACTGAGTTAGTACATTATCGGATAACTCCCCCTATTTAATGTCAATTAGTGTATTTTTTAACAACCAATTGATGTCCCATTAAACTTGCAAGAGCAGCCTTGGTGAGATGCCAGAGGAGCAGCTCAATAGCACTTTCCCCAGCCAGGGCATTCTGGTGTGGGATGTACATCTCCGATTGCAGATGGCTTGCTTTCTCTTATGTGTTGTGCAAGGAGAGAGGTGTGCGTCGAAGGGAATAACGCTATTGAAAGTTTCAACAGGATTTATATCGAGACGCAAGGGCCCCGGGAGTTTTCTGGCTCTGGCTTTCTGCCTTGCCATTCCTGGGCAATGTCGAGAAGCACTGGAAAGCTGACTGCTGCTGACCTCATCTCCCTTGCTGGGGAGTCGATGCACAGCTGGACTGGGAGAGGTGACTGAAGCAAAGGAGTGAGAAGTGGCAGAAAGCAGGACCCGTGTTCTGAATCAGTGTCATTGACATGGCTGCTTCCTCCCCTCCAGGGATGGCTTTGGCACTCGTCCCATGGCTAGATCCGTTTGCAGGTCCTTCTTGGAAAATGCTCCCATGCCAACAATGCAAACCACACAGTGCACTATGACATAGGGAGAGACAGTATGAGAAGCCTGGTTGGGGTATTTGGAGGCAAGGATAAAGCCAGGGTGATAAGAAACATTGGCCCTCTGGATGTAGATGAACTCTCATCATCCTTCACCATGGCCAGCCTGGGTAGTGCTGATGGGAACTGGAGTCCAACAAATTGGGAAGGAAACACATCCTCATCATTTTCTGTGGGGTTTTGGGGCTGTGTGGGTGTGTTCTGGAAGATTTCTTCCTGATGTTTCACCTGCATCTGTGGCTGGCACAGATTAATTCTTCCAGAACATGGCCAAACGCCCCCCCCCAAAAAAAAACTCCATGGAAAACTATGGATGCTGGCTGTGAAAACCTTCGACTTCACACATTCCCATCGTCCAGAATATAGGCTATGCACTAAGGTGAAAATATCTGTGAAGCCTCCTCCAGATGGGGCAACTGGATTGTGAGGTTGTGGTATTTGTTGCTGTACTGTTTAGTTTTTTTTAGGTAGCCTGCTTAAAATATTTCTGTCATCCCAGACTATTTCTGGCAATTCCTGGCACCAGCTGCAACAATGTATTCCCACCCATAAGTGAGTTTCTTTTTAATTCTGAGACATGCTAGAACAAGATACTCCTTTCTCTTGTCCTCCTATCATTCTTTCATTTTCAGATTTGAATGATAGGGCTGTAGTGCATCAGTGAAATGGCACCATTGCACTATAACTCTGAAAGGATTCCAGAAAACCAGAGAGGGGAATTTGCTTTTCAAACCATAGGACCATCCCAGCAATCCATGTTCCAGTTTTTTAGAAAGAGGTCCTTGGAAGACCTCTTAAGACATGGGTTAAAAGGAGATTCCATATCAGTGTTGTATAGTATAAATAACCACCAACAAAGTTGTATTCTGCATCCATTATACAAACCCTATACTGGATAGTAACATGGCACAACAAATGCACATTGGAAACCAATGCACATGGCTGTAGTGCAATGCACAATGTGCAAGGCAATGTGAAACTGCATGTGCAATTTACATTTTGCATATTGCTGTCTGAACATTGTGTGAAACCACATGTACAATGGTTCTCTTGCTGGGAAAATCGATCCCCTCTCCAATACTACTGTGAGGATTGCAGCAAAACTCAGACGAAAAAGGAAGTCTAAAGGGATGGTGGTGGTAGATGATATGCTTGTCCCTGCTAATAAAAAAAGTACCAGCACTTTAATCCTGCAAGCCCTGATTCCGTCACAACAGTGGGGCATGTCAAGGCTTTCTTGTGACACCTTGATTTATAGGTGTTTCCAGTTTTGTAGAGTCTTTGCAGCTATGTGCCTGGAGGTGTCTCCCTGCAACAGTTTTGTTTGCACTGTATATTAGGGATGTAAAATAAATTTCATTCTCCAGGCAAGAATCAATAATTTCACTATTTTTCTCCCTGCAGCAAGAAAGTCATTGAAAATTGTGCAGCTTGTGAAAACTAGTCACAGTTCAGGACTAACGCTGGAGGAAAAAAAGCACATAGAGTCCCCCCCCATAGAAAACAGCATTTTCTATTCAGGAATGGCTGTTTTCTGTGCTAACCCCCCCTCCCCCCAATGCATTTCCCCCTTTGCACAGAATAAGTCAAATATTCTCACCCATTTTGGCTGCTACCCATCAGGGTTTTCTGACACTTGAGAAACCCAATTTTTGACCATTTTCCAACTATTTTCTAAGATTCTTTCCCTCTCTAGGGCTGATGCCTTGCCTCCTGGTAGCCTTGACTATGTGGAGCATTTCTGGAAAGGGCTATAAATGAAGGATGGCTAAGAATTTTCCATGGTTCGTTTTTGATAAGAAAGTACCCAAACGTACCGATTTCTTCCTCAACAGAATGCAAAGAACTTGAATTTCTTTTAAAGAAATGAATTTGGGAGAAAGTGTAACTGGTTGATTCAAAATAACCAGATAACTCTGTCTAAGGGTAGGACTGGCTTGGTTGCATAGAGATAATTTTGAGAGGCTTTCTGCAGGTGGAGTAGCAGCTAAAGCAATTTTGGTGTCAGTTGCCAATGCCTCTATGGTAACTGGATGACAAAGGCCATGGAAGCAACCCTTCCCTCACTTTGACTTTAATCTTTCCAAGCTGGAGAAGAACTTGGGGGCTTTAAAATTCACTTGGCTTGGGTAAATTGTGTTGGCATCTCTGACATCAGTAAAGGAGGTGCAGGAGTTAGTCCCAGTGAATTGTCTGTCCTGTGTTTGCATTGCTTTTATCTTTCAGTGCATTTCTGTTCTGGGTTTGGGTTTGCATGTCAGTGCATTGCCATGGTGGGTTGAAGCTGGCATGGTTTGGAACCAGAACATTCGGAAGAACATGTCCTCCTAAGTGTTCCTGCCCACTGGCTTAGGCCAACAGGAGAGGCTACTTCTTGTGTCCCATTGTTGCCAGAAACATAGTTGAGGGTGACCTGGAAAGGTCTTGCTTTGCTGTGGTGCCCAGGTAAACAACACCCAGGAGATCCTGAAAGTCCACTTCTTGAAGGCAATTTGATACCAGATAAAGGTCATAATGGCTGGGATTGTGTAAATTCCCCAAAGGAGGTGGTTGGACATTTTTGTCTAGGATGGAAAGAACACATTCAGTTCAAGATTGTGGAAGCAGAGTTGTGTATATGGTGCCATTGTACATGGGTGTGCATCGTGGGGATGCATCTTGTACACAAATGCAGATTGTGCATCCAGGTACAAAGGTGAATTTGGTTGCACATTCACTTGCCCAGTGTTGCAATTCACTAACCGCAGCACAATTCTGTTATGCTCCATCTCCTCAATATAGGGCCATCATCCTTATTTTTATAGCATGGCTTTAGTGTGTCATATTGAAGAAGGAGCAGGCTTGCTTTCTGCTGGTCCAGAGACTAGGACACAGAGCGATGGATTCAAACTACAGGAAAAGAGATTCTGCCTCAACATTAGGAAGAACATCATGACTGTAAGAGCTGCTCAACAGTGGAGCACATACCCGTAGAGCAGGGGTAGGCAACCTTTCCCCTTTAAGGGCCGAAGGACTTCAGCTCCCAGAATCCCAGGAGCTATTGGCCAACCTGGGACTATTGGCCAACATAGCTGAGGCTTCTGGGAGCTGAAGTCCCTCGGCCCTTAAAGGGGAAAGGTTGCCTACCCCTGCCTTAGAGAGTGCCTCAGTGTGTAGTGGAGTCTCCTTCTTTGGATGTTTTTAAGCAGAGGCTGGATGGTCATCTGTCAGAGGGAGGGCTTCAATGGTGTCTTCTTGCATAGCAGAATGGGTTGAACTGGATGGCCCTTGGGGTCTCTTCCAACTCTAGGATTCTAAAATGCTATGCATTTGTTGGTGATAAGCTGTCTCAAGTTTAAGGGACCCTTCTTACAGCATCCACTTCTGGCTTCATTTTTGTGATACTGGGCCTTCTTGAAGAGTTTACTTATTAGTGCCAAGAAGTCTCGGCAGCTGTGCTATATAATCTGTATGAATTGCCCACAATGCCCTTGACATCGGGCATTATGAGAAAACTAAAATGTTAGTTGTTGGACCTGCCTAGTCACTGGAAGATGCCCACGATTCCATGTGCTGATGGAGGGCACAGTGTGATCTTCTGTTGTGGGTACTGATGTTTTTTCTTCACTTGTAGCTTTAATATGCTTCCCCATCCCTGCTGCCGGCATTAGCTTCCTCCAACTGTGAAAGGACAGGGTGGAAGAGGTGGGATATATATATATATATATATATATATATATATATATATATATATATTGAATTAAAAAAATATTCAATACAAATTGGAGAAAGCTGGGAGCATGCAGCGCCTAGCCATCTCCCCATCAATCACCCCTTACAGATATTGCAAGCACACAGGACGGAAAGGGTTACAGCTGCCAACTCGGTGAGCCATCCCCAGCAGGGGATGACCCAGTTAAAAAGGGTTAACAGTATTTGGTTTTTCAGAACTATTTGTTATATCAAGTTAGTGCAAGCAGGGTTCACAAAGGTCAGCTCCCTTCCCTTGCCCCTCTTTCTTCTCCCCCCCGTCGCCCCACTTCTTTCTTGTTTTTCCTCTAATCTGATGACCTCAGACACAACTCTTTCCTTATGATGTTCTTGACAGCATCTTCAGACGATATGCGGCTCTGAGACGCCAGTGGTCTCCCCATTTCTTCCTTGACCCCCGGGAGACAATCGTAGAAGCTAAAAGGCATTGGTGATATGGGATGGGAAGTATGTGGGGTGTGCGTGTGCAAGGTTGCAACAATTAGCTCTGTGGTTTGGGGCCATGAGAAATATTGGGAAATATTTCCTTTTCTCTCTGGTTTTAATTCTCCCTGCCCTAATCCATAGCAAAGCTTCTGCTGTAGAGTCCAATGCAAAAGGTACATCATGCTGCAGAGATGGAGAATCTCTGACCCTCCAGATCCTCTTGGACTACAATGTCCATGATGCCCAGTTGATGTAGTCCATGTCCATAGGTGGGAATTGGAACCCAGGTATATTTGGAAGGTCTCAAATTCCCCACCTCTGTTCAACAACAATATGATCAGGTAGCTGGAGGAACTCTTGTATGAGAAAATGTTGCAACTTGTGGGACTTTACATAGTGGTGGTGGTGGGGCTTTAGCACAAGGATTTATTTTTTTAAATGTTATGAGGCGGAGAATGTTTCTTACCCTCTCTCATAATAATGTGTGTGTATGTGTGTTGTGTGCCTTCAAGTCGTTTCCAACTTATGGCGATCCTAAGTCCATATCATGGGGTTGTCTTGGCAAGATTTGTTCACAGCAGGTTTGCCATTGCCATCCTCTGAGGCTGAGAGAGTGTGACTTGCCCAAGGCCACCCAATAAGTTTCCATGGCCGAGCAGGGATTCAAATTCTGGTCTCCCAGAGACGTTGGCCACTGCCATACTGCAGAATTAATGCAAAGAGTGGGGCTTCGAGCCCTGATCTCCAGAGTCATAGTGTGGCTCATAATATCAGCACCTTAATAACTCTGAATAGTCAAAAAGTGAGGGCAGAGAAAAGGAAGTGCATGTAACATGGAATATACTAAATTTGTGGAACTCATTGGCACATGGTGTGGTGATGGTCACTACCTTTGGGGCATAATTGATGTTAAAGTATGTACATGGTTTTTGTATAGAAATATTATTTTCTCTGCAGAAAAAACTGCATCCTGTGCAAAAAATGATGGGGTTTTTAATGGGAAAAAAGGAGGGTATTTTGTACAGAATATGTCCCAAACTGCAAAGATTCTTCTCAGTCCAGGCGTCTCCGCATCAGTGTTTCCTGACCCTTAAGAAACAGGTTTTTCAACAATTTTTCAGATATTTTTCAAATATGTCCAGGGATTTAAAGCTAGAGTTTTAAGACTTAAGCTCTCAAATGCCTCTGCCAGTATGGATGAATCTATCAGTTTTGCTTTCACCCACCAGCAACTTTTTTAAAATGAAAAATCTCAATTTTCTTCCATTAAAAAAGCAACACCTGGTGCTTGTGGTGGAATGTGAATTTCGGCAAGTTCTTACCAAAAAACACACCAAATAAAATTCTCATCCACCGCTCTTGCTGACGATGATGACATATTTAATGGTCCCAGTCCCTCTGTGAAAAGGCGAATGAATCTCATCAATTGAAAATTGAATTCTTGGTGAGGAATACACATACATAACTGGGGGAGTTCATGATCTCATGGTAGCAATTGACTGCAGTAAAAAGAGAAACGGACCCACTCTTATAGAGTTGCTCTTGGTGTTAACATTTGACTCCTAGTGCCATTTAGTAGTGAGGAAATAACAACAGTTATAGTAACTATGCCAGCATGGCATAGTGGTTTGAGTGTTGGACTAGGACTCTGGAGACCAGGGTTCGAATCCTGGCTCGGCCATGGAAACTCACTGGGTGACCTTGGGCAAGTCACACTCCCTCAGCCTCAGGGGATGGCCATGACAAACCCTCTCTGAAGAAACTTGCAAGAAAACCCTGTGATAGGTTCGGCTTAGGGTCACCATAAGTCGGAAGTGACTTGAAGGCACACCACCACAACAAAAATAGGTTTCAGCAGTTAGTATGTAAAGCAGGGGTAGGCAACCTTTCCCCTTTAAGGGCTGAGGGACTTCAGCTCCCAGAAGCCTCAGCCATGTTGGCCAATAGTCCCATGTTGGCCAATAGCTCCTGGGATTCTGGGAGCTGAAGTCCCTCGGCCCTTAAAGGGGAAAGATTGCCTACCCCTGATGTAAAGTATGACATAGAGGGTAAAGTATGATGTTATGTATGTGACGTATTATGTTAGTATGTAAAGTATGACGTAGAACAGGGGTAAGCAACCTTTCCCCTTTAAGGGCCGAGGGACTTCAGCTCCCAGAATCCCAGGAGCTATTGGCCAATATGGGACTATTGGCCAACATGGCTGAGGCTTCTGGGAGCTGAAGTCCCTCGGCCCTTAAAGGGGAAAGGTTGCCTACCCCTGACGTAGAAGGTAAAAGTATGTAGAGAAGAAAGTATGAGTATGTAGGAAGAGGTTTTGGAGGATATAGAAAAGAAGTAGAAGTGATATAAAAGAGTTGATAGAGAAGAAGCATCATGATAAGAAGGATGAAGAAGAAGAAAAGAAAGGGATTGTACAGTTGGCCCTCTGTATCCACGGAGTCTTTACCCATGGATTCAAGGATCCATGGCTTGAAAATATTCAATATATATACAGTTGTTCCTCTGTTTTTGTGGACTTGAAGTCCACAACCCTCGCTTAACTGTGAGGGACGAACGGAGGAACATAAAATGGGGCATGCCTCCATGGGCATGCGCCTCTATTCAAGCCAATAGGGCTTGAATATTTGTGTTTTCCCTTTTTTGCAGGGTGTGTGTGTCCAGAATGGATCCCCCATGAGAAAGGAGGGGTGACTGTATATACATTTCAAAAGCAAACCTTGATCTTGCCATTGTATATAAAGGACACTATGTTCCTATCCATTGTATTTAATGGGGTTGGAACATCTACGGATTTTGTTATCCACAGGGGATCCTGGAACCAAACCTCAGTGGATGCCAAGGGCCCACTGTAGAAGGTATAAGGAAAGTAGATGAATGGTTTTGGATGATACGGAGAGGACTGAGTGTGAAGGTTGATGATATGAAGCTTACGGAGATTGTTAGTAGTGGTATGCAGTGCTCAAATGGAATGGTTAATGTGCTTGTATGTGCGGTTGGAAATGTTTTTATGTGCTTAATAAAAATTTAACAGGAAAAAGAAATAGCTTTCAGCATCCTGTTTGCTGTATTCCTTAAAATGAGGGGGCCTTTCCGAGCTTCAGTCACGTCTATGTCTGATCATCCTGTCTATGTATTTTTAAAAAATTGTTCCTGGTCGAGGTGTCCGTGTGTGTAAAAGAGGAACCGAGAGGAAGGGAAAGATGGAGAAAACACTCCAGGATATGAATGGAAATTGGCCGTCGGCTCAATGAATGGCCTCTCCTTTCCATTTTGGAAAAGGGAGCGAAAGAGGAAGTTAACCAACACAAAAGGATTCCCCATCACTATCCCATCGCCTCCCCCGGCCTTCCTCCCATCTCCTCTCTGGGAGAAGGGAAGAAAGGAAAGAAGAAAAAAAAAGAAAAAGAACTTGGCAAGCCACCTTGTCGCCGATCAATCTGTGGTGTAACAATTAGCACTTAAGCACCACTCATGCTAAACACATGCTCAGAAAACACTTTACAAAAAAAAAAAAAAGGGGGGGTCGTCGGAGAGAGAAAAATGGCCATAGAGAACGAGAGGTCGGCCGGGGAGGGAAGAAAACACACACACAACAACAACAACAACAGCCGGAGGATGGAACAGATCAATGCAACGGCAGGAAAAGAGGCACCTAATGCCCCATTATTGATGGTGATGGTAGCACTTTAAGTGTGTGTTCTCCACGGCGAGCAATTAGCCAGAAGGCCCAGGCAGGGATGGAGGCCAGTCCATCCATTGCAATGCAAGCATCCCTTCTCTCCCCTCCCAGAGGTGTTTGATGACAGCTTCATCTGTTACCCTGGGCTTCCGTAGAGAGTGGCGCCAGCATCCTTGCTTTCCATTATGGGAGGAGGGCAGCAGTCGGGGAGTGCCTTCTCCCCACTGGGTCCACAAGCCCCTGGCAAGAGAAGGGAGCAGACACAGAGTCTGTCTGAGCTCACATTCAATTGATTGCAATCTGGTGGCCTCTCTCTCTCTCTTTCTTCCCCACCATTTTGGGAGGAGGGCAAAAGGATCAACGGTTTTCTCACCTTCAGGGTTGCCTCTTCCACCGGGGTGGGCAAAGGCTGGTCCTGGGGCTGCATGCGGCCCCACAAAAGCTATTTCTGTGCTTCTTGCCCTGTCGAAATAATGCTGCTTGGCACCACTTGCTGTGGCTCCAGCCTATGGAATCCTGGGGTTTGCAGTTTTACATGGGCTTTAGCCTTCCCTGCCAAAAGGTACTGGTTTCTCAACAAACTACAAATCCCAGGAATCTATTGGATGGTGCCATGGCAGTGTCAAACTGCATTATTTCGACAGTGTAGATGCACCTCCGAATCCCAGGAATCCAGAGGACTCCGGACTCCCTGGAACATCCCCTTTATATAGGAGTGCAAACTGGCTCTCCTGGGGTGCCTGTAATGCAATTTGACATCACTTGAACTCCCACAGCACCATCCTATAGATTCCTGGAATCTAAAGAAGCCAGTACTCTGAGGCAGAGAAGGCTGAAGCCTTTGTAAAACTACAAACCCCAGGTTTCCATAGTTTGGAGTCAGAGCACTTAAAGAGCCAAACTCACCAGTGTAGATGCACCCTTGGAAGCAGTATAAATAAGTTGCACCACCCCAGCACTGAGAATGATGATGATGATGAGGATAGAATAGGATACAATGGGATACAAATTACACTTCCCAGAATTCCATAGCATTGAGCCATGGCAGTTCAAGTGGAGTCAAACTGGATTATTTCTGCAGTGCCTTTGTTACTCGCTCTTAACCAAGTAGCTGATGCAGACTATTGCTGAATGTCTTTACGTACAGAACATGTTGCATTTTGCACAAAACAAACTTAAGGAAAAAAGAGAGTGGAGAGGGAAAAAAAAACCCTGGAGCTTTTACTCTTGTTTAAGGATTAAAAAAATTATTGCAATTGTTAAATTTTTCATTCCCCCCCCCCCAATGCATAAAAATAGTCTCTCTCACTGAGAGAATGTGTCAGTATTCTTTACACCCCAATAGTTGAACGGACTCGTAAAAACCAAGGGATTGCTAAGTGCTAGGGATGCAATTTTTCACTAATTTCATTCTCCAAGTAAGCCACAAATACTTTGAGTAGGTTTTGCCCCATTGTGAGAAAGTCTTTGAACCCTGTGCATTTCTCCCCTAAGAATGTTTGCAGTTTGGGACTTATTCTGTGAAAAAAAAATTGCAAGTTTTCTTTTTGAGTGGGAAACAGCACACACCCCCCCCCCCCCCCGTGTTTGAATTTTGTGCAGAGTAAGTCCTGAACTGTGAAAATCCTCATCAGTTCAGGACTGCTGTAGCTTCTAGAGGGAGAGAAGAGCAGCCAGTGCAGCTCCATTCTGCCTGGTAAAAGGGCTCCAAGGTTGACTCAGCCTTCCATCCTTTCGTAGGTCGGAAAAATGAGTACCCAGCTATATTGGTTTACAGATTATAAACCGCTTAGAGAGTACCGAGTTCACTATGAAGTGGTATAGAAATGTAAATGCTATATTGCTAATGCTAATGCTATAAAGGTCCTCCTTCCATCCCAATGACCATTGCTCAGGCTTCCAAGGGAGAGAAGAGCAGCCAGCAATCCTCTTTCCATTGCCATCCCCCTTTCCTTGTGTCTTTTGAGATTGTAAGCCCGAGCACAGGGAACTCCCAAATTCACAATTGTAAACTGCTCATGTAAACTCTCATGCACATGGATGGCACTGTGTAAATAAATACATAGATAGATCTTGTAGCACTTTTGAGACTAACTGAAAGAAAGAAATGGGCAGCATGAGCTTTCGTAGACTGCAGTCTACGAAATACATCTGAGGAAGTAGACTGAAGTCTACGAAAGCTCATATTGTCAATTTCTTTCTTTCAGTGAGTCTCAAAGGTGCTACAAGATCTCTCTACATACTGATTCTACAGACTAACAATGCTATATCTTTAAATAAATAGATGATGATGATGATGATGATGATGATGATGATTCTCATCAGGATTTCCTGACATTCAACGTTTGTTGACCATTTTCCACATATTTTGGAATATTGTTTCCATCTCTAGGAACCACCAATATGCATTTGTTTGGATATGTGTTCAGTGAGGCTATGGTCTGTTTGGTATCCTGTCTCAGTCTCTTCAGGGCAAGTAAAGTGTCAAGTCAGCTCAGATAAATGGAAAATCAGGTCATGATAGATGACAACAAAATCCAAAATCCACCAAAGAGCAATACCTTTATTGGCCAACCCAAATGCACAAAATAGTGATGCAAGCTTTGGATGCTCCACTGGCTTCTTCACCAGGCCAAAGATGTTTAAAAAATCATACAGGAGAAGAAAAGTGATGATGTCAGGGTTATAGGAGTATATTTTGTATTAGATGTCAGTATTAGTTGGTATGGAGGGATCTCAATACAGCCAGAGGACACTCCCCCCCACTATTTTTGGCCATGTGGGGACTGAAACAAAGGACAGTAAAATTTAAACTCTGTTAGCAGCAGAAATGTAACTTCTTGTGGGATCCAGGTAGTCTCCGTCCTTTGTGAAGCCACAGGTCCCTTTCTTGGGCAGAGAACATTGAATTTCTCAAGAAGTCTGTGTTCTGCTACACTGGAAAAAGGCTTAGGTGTTATATAGGTAAAAATTGCCAATTGTAGTCCAAATGAAAAAGGTTTACCTCTCTTGGAGGTAGAAACCTCAGAGTTAAGTCCCAATCCTTCCTTAGCTCCTTCTTGTTTAGGATTCCCCTGTTACGACAGGTCAAGACAGGTCTCTTTAAGGAAAAGTCAGGACCATGGACAGCTCCCACTTTTCCCTCCAGACTGTGCTACAGAGAGATGTTGCATCAGCAGGGATTTATGTAGTCTGGTTAGGGTTTCCACTGCAACAAACCATGAATTCCTAGAGAATCCAGCTCTGCTTTTTAAAAGGTCTTCACCTGATTCTATATTTCTTGACTCCTGTGATGTCTGGGAGAGGAAAGCATTGTTAGATGCTCACCTCTGGAGACAGAGGCTAGTATTACTCATTTCATCTGGTAGGATGGGTATGGGAGCAGGTTCTGAGGGTCTTCTCCTAAGTGAAGCAACCTGCTTCTTATTCTCCTATGAGTCTTCTTCAGGATGTTGCAGGACTCCCAGATGGAGAATCATTTATATGTGTTAGATTGCTCTAGCTTGCTCTTTTTTCTCACTTTTTTAATTTTTTTTTTATAGTGAAGCAGTTTTATCATGAAAGGCTATGGAATGCCCTTAAAGACATGGGAGTGCCAACACATCTGATAGTCCTAATGAGGAATCTGTACTCAGGCAAGAGGCTACTATCAGAACAGAACATGGAGAAACAGAAGGGTTCCCAGTTGGCAAAGGGGTCAGACAAGGCTGCATCCTATCACCCTATCTGTTCAACTTGTATGCAGAACATATTATAAGAAAAGCAGGCTTGGACACAGAAGAGGGAAGAGTGAAAATAGGAGGAAGGAATATCAACAATCTAAAATATGCAGATGACACCATAATACTAGCAGAGAACCTCACAGACCTGGAACACCTACTAAGGAAGATCAAAGAAGAAAGTGCAAAGGCAGGCTTAATATTGAACATAAAGAAAACAAAAATAATGACCACAGAGAACTTACACACATTGAAACTAGACAATGAGGAAATAGAAATAGTAAAAGAGTTCTTATATCTGGGATCAAACATTGATAGAAATAGGGACTGCAGGAAGGATATCAGAAGAAGATTAAGAATGGGGAGGGCGGCTATAAAAGAACTAGAAAAGATCTTAAAATGCAAAGACATACAACTCAGCACAAAAGTCAGAATCATACAAGCCACTGTATTCCCATGTATGGATGTGAGCGCTAGACAGTCAGGAAAGAAGACAGGAGGAAAATCAATGCATTTGAAAGAATGTGGTGTGGGAGAAGAGTCCTGAGGATCCCATGAACAGCAAAAGGACAAACAAAGGGGTCCTGAAGCAGATCAAGCCAGAGATATCCCTAGAAGCCTAGAGGACAAGACTTAGACTGTTGTACTTTGGACACATCATGAGAAGGCATGAATCGCTGAAAAAGACGATAATGTTAAGAAAGGTGGAGGGAAAAAGAAAGAGAGGAAGGCCACATGCTAGATGGATGGACTTTATTAAAGAGACCACAAATAAGAGTTTGCAGGAGCTGGGCAGAGCAGGAGAGGACAGGGAGGCCTGGAGATGTCACATCCATAGGGTCACCATGGGTCGAGATCGATGCGAAGGCAGTTAACAACAACAAAGGTTTTATCTTGGAAGTCCTTCAGATTTGTTTGCTTTCACTGACTACATTTAAATTCTTCCCTTTTCTTATCTTTTTGCCAAAGCGCTCAAGGTGGCTTCAGCCGAAACTCAGTCTAAAAGACACTGTCCAATAAGGGAAAAGGGACAGTGGATGAATAGTAGGTGAAAACTTGAAGGGAATGGACCGGCAGAGGTGAAATAAGCAAATTCATTCATCTTCACAGTTTCTGCTTCCTCATCACATTTCCCCCTTCCCATTTCTCCATCTAGTGCGTTTGCATGCCTCTTCGACCATCTCTTGTTCCATGGCTTCTCCACCCAGCTGGAAACATCACCTGTAGGGCAATCAACTTGAAATGTTTTCACTCTCAGTTGCCACCTTCCAACTTACATTACTGAAAGGAGAAGAGAAAGGCTTTTAACACTATCCACTGACCCAGCCTTAAGTACACTCTCCTGGATTTGATCTAGCACAAGTGAAGGGAGGTCAGCTTCGGGGGACTGAAAAGCGTGAGAAAAAGTGTGTCAATTGGCTGCTCCTACCGTGTTGGAGTGGTGAAGGATGAGTGGGTGACACGGCAGAGAGAGCAAGGGTGCTCACCTGGAAAATGTTATGGGGAGCCTGTCAGGGGTGTCTAAGTGCTGAAAAGACGTGTCTGAGTGATCCTTGCACTGCATTTAGGAAGCGTAAGAATTTCTTTCCTTCTTGATTCATGATATCGAAGGAAGCCTGATGGTCCCCATCTCAGAAGGGTTGTCTTTCTGCTGTGCATTTTTGCTTGGGCATTTGCAAAGTAAAGTCTACCATACAGTGGCCAGCATTCTCTTAGTGACATGCACATGTATACCTGGGGTTTGCTCCTATGTAGTAACTTTTTCAGATCTTGTGGAAGGAGGTATCCAATACCTTAATCTGCAAGGCCTATGCCTTGGTGCACAACAATAACTGGAAAGCTAAAAGGCACAGCCCCATCTTCCCAGTAACTGATTGGATATAAGCGTGCAGGTTATACTGGTCAATGACCGAATAAAAATTATTACGAAGCGTGCAGGTTGCAGATGTATCTGGCTGATCCTGAGCATTGTGGGAAGAAGAGGGGCTTCTTCCCTTGGTGATGAAGGGTAGCTAGAACCAGCCCTGGTATATCCTCACATCTGGGAGACATAGCTGAACCCAACAGCATATCTTCCAGCTCTTCTTCCACACTACAGGAAGCAGACAGGCAGAAGGAGCTGCCTCTGCCACCTCCCACAAATATGTTGGCAGAAATGTACCCTCTGTCAGCATAATGTAGGATCTTAGCCTTTGAGTCCTTTGCCTTGACCATTGTGAATAGTACAGTGAGCTAAGAGTTAGATTCCTGTCCTCTTATTTTAAATAATTATATGTCCATGAATGATACTTGAAGAATGTGGTTGTGTTCTTGGTAGATTCTGATTGAGTCATTATCCATAAGATTTATAAAATTCATAAGACCTAAATTCATAATTCATGACTCAAGATCCATAAATTCATTATTATTAACTCATGACTTCATGTGCATGTACAAAATGTGCCTATAGAAAAATGTGCACATTTCAAATGCATATAGCTCCCTGTTTAAATACATTCTAGTCCATGGAGGAATGTGTTCAAATTAAAAACATGTGCAAAAACATGCATTGAGAGGGTTGGCTCTTGTCTTGTAAAACAATGCTTATTAAGCTGGTGAACTGGCATTTTTTCCTCCTTGACGGGCCAGAAAGTTTGGTACCTGAAAGTTCACTGCAGATCAGCAGCCAAAGGCTCATAGACCAGCTCTGATCCACAGACCACTACTTTGAGTAGCACTGTTGTAAAACACACATACACAGTGGAATTGGCCCTGGACTGGAAGTGGAGTTTGGAAAGGGCAGATATCTGTAGAAACAAAAGGAATCCTGTAGGTGGATTATGCATACATTTAATGACATTACAGTAGGAGTTACCTTGTGGCTCCTTGAAAGAAGCAGGCAGGAGGAAAGAATGGTCCCAAACAGAATGAAAGAATGGTGATTATTTACATAGTATGCAGGGGGTGATTGCTATCCCATTGAAATTGCTCATTTTGACAAGGAATGTGTGAATTTACTAAACCTGCATTCCTCATGGTTCTCTAATTTCCACCTGAGAGCTCTTTCTGACTCAGATCTATATTGATTGAATATTCATGGTAATTTGTACAATTTTTTGCACAAGCTTTTCAAACAGAATGTATTACTTTGCATGTTTTTGAAATATATGGCTGCCATCCATCTGATGAATTATGATGGCCTAAGCCAAGATTGCACTATTGCAATGAACAGTTTTGGTCACTATGGAGACTGGAATTCTGTTCTGACCACTGTAATGGCCAATCCCCTTTCAATAGACCTTATAAACAGCACAGCCCCTTCCCAACACAACTATTTCTGTGTTGTTGGAGGGTAAGGGGTGCAGAGGAGACATGTCCAGCTATTTTCCTGCAGCTGGATACACTTCAAGGATGTCATCTCCAGGAACCTCCTGAAGATTCATAGAATCATAGAATTGGATTCTGTTCTGATAATGTTAATTGTGTTGTGATTTGTTTGATATTTGATCTTTTAATTTTCTTTCCTCTATATGGTAATTTGTTTATCTATTTATTTTATTTAGTTTATCTATTTATTTTATTTTATTTCTTAGAGTGTACGCCGTGGGCAGGCTTTTTTATATTTGTAACTTTTTTACTTTGTACAGCGCTGTGTATAATTACAGCGCTCTAGAAATAAAGTTTAATAATAATAATAATAATGGAAGAGACCACAAGGGCTATTGAATCCAACCCCCTGCCATGGAGGAATACACAATCAAAGCACCCCCAACATTTGGCCATCTAGCCTTTGTTGAAAAACCTTCAAAGGAAGAGACTCCACCACTCTCCAAGGGTATGTGTTCCACTGTTGAATTGCTCTTACCAATTCGGGATTAGGTGGAATCTCTTTTCCTGTTGTTTGAATCCATTGCTCCGTTTCCTAGTCTCTGGAGCAGCAGAAAATAAGCTTGATCTATCCTCAATATGACATGCCTTCAAATATTTAAACATGGCCATCATGTCACCTCTTAACTTTCTCTTCCCCATGCTAAACATACCCAGCTTCCTAAGACTTGGCTTCATAGGGCTTGGCTTCCAGACCACCAGAGGTCCCTATGGATGCTTTTTGCAGTGCATCCAGCTACAGGAAAACACTTTGATGCATCCTGATGATCCCCCTCCCCCCATTCTCCAATGACATTTGCTGTGTTGACAACAATTGCTGTGTTGAGGATGGGGTCATACTCCTTATAATGTGGGTTAGAGGAGGGTAGGATTGGGAGAATAGCTACATGATACACACATCTTCTAGTGTCTTACCCATAGGCATTTTCTCCCATTAATTGAAGTCAATTTGCATGTATTATTTTAAAATATACATTTCCACATTGTTTGAAATGTCCTTTCCAATGTGTGCGCATACACACATGTGTATGGGTGTGAGTTGCATTGCAAATGTCTGGTCACAAACTGCATTCTGATCTGCATTTGTTTCCGAGAACTGAAAATGAGGTGAGCGCCTATACATTTGCTTGCTCAAAGAACTTCTTTCTGTTCCTTTGTTTTGACCCGCAATGACTCCCATACTGCCAAAGTCTCCCTTAGATATTCTTAATGATGGCACCACAGTCTGAAGAGGCCTAAAGCAAAAGTGGATGGTGTCCCTATCTCTCTTTTGGGAGGGGGGCCCTTGCTTGCCTGCTACCTCTCTAAAATCCTTGGTCATACTGAGATTAATTGCTTGGATCAATCTTTCCACTGCAGGAGTTAGAGAGAACTTGGTAATGTTTGGTCCTTGAGACTGGAGTTGCCCTTGCCGTTCCTAGAGAAGAAAGAGGTTCCATGAGATTGAATTGAGGGTGCTGTTGCCTATGAGTTCTTGGGGATGGATCCAAAGATGAGTTGGTGAGAATCAGAAGGAAGAGGGAAGTGGCCACAGTGCAGAGCTATGCAGCTGTCAAGTTTGGTTACCCAGGAGAGAGGAGATGGTGCCTTCAGGGCAGAGATGGTTCCCACCTGTTCTGAGCTAATGAGCTTGTCTTTGACGTCAATAAATATTTCCCATTCGCCACAAAAGAGGGCATCGGTCTCTCCACATGGAAAGTGAGGAAGAGAGAGTTAGATGACTGAGCATGACACCTGGAGATGAGCAGAAGGGGAGAGTGATGGGTGGAAATGGCGAAATGGATCACCAGAAAGCTATTAATCAATGCTTTGAACTCCATCTTTCCTGAGTCTTTGTTTCAGATCTTATCTTTGGTTCATCTCTAGTAAAACTAGAACTGAGCTAAAATCGCAAAGGAGACCTTTTTTACCTAAAGAAAGCTCTTGGACTTTCCTTTTACTCAGTTCCCTAGGGAAAAAAAGGTGGCAACTTTCCCTATAAAATCATAAATTATACATACGAGACCTTGTGCATCGGATGAGGTAGGCTCACATCTACAAAAGCTCATGCTTTCAACTTCTCTCTTTTAGTCTCAAAGGTACTACAAGATCCCTTTGCGGATTGATTTTCCAGACTAACAGGGCTAGGTCTTTGAATCATAAATTACAGTTATTCTTCATGGTTGGTTTTTTTTTTTTTTTTTTTTGGTGGAGACCACTATTCCTCCACCATCACCCCAGGGCCTTTAAATTATGCTGGCCCATTTTCTACATCACCTACATAGTTACAACTGTGTAACTAAGGGGCTGGAGTAATTTATTAATCAAGGGGTATCCTTCAAAAAGATACTCAACCATTCTTAATTCTGAAAGAGTTCTCCCACAAGTTTTGAGTTGTTGTCATGTGAAAGGAAAGTCACACTCTGCTCCCACAGTTGACTCTGGTCCTATTGTCCCTGGTAAACCACTGTCCCTGTGTTGTTGCTTTTTTTTAATTTTTGAAGCTGCTAAGAAAAAATGTTAAGTTGGTCTGCTAGCATTGTCAATCTTTAGGGTTCATCTCCCCCCATTTAAGTACTGTCGGAAAGGTGGTGGCTCAATTGTACAACCCATGCTCTGTATATAGAGAGTCCAGAGCTCAATTCCTGACATCTCCAGGTCAGGTTGGAAAGTTTCCATGGAGAGCCACTACCATAGACCAGTGCTATGCAAAGAGTGGGTTTTCAGACTTGTGCCGATTCATGAGCCATGGGTTGCTTATCTGAAGAGAGTCACCAAGAAATGCTGTGAATATAATAATAATGTGACATAAATATGGTACCAGTCCCTAGCACATTAAGAGGGGAAAATGCTGGTCAATCATGTTAAATAGCTTGAAAAGCACTATTGCAGACTATAGGCATGCACCCAAGATTTCCAGTTTCACTGTAGACAGCACAATGAGAACAAACTGGGGCTTATACTGGTTTTCTTTTGTTGCATAAAGCTGTAGGAGCCCAAGACATCTAGAGCTGATGGTGCTTCCATTAAGGCGAAAACATGAATATGCAAATTTGTATGATGTTCTCAGACATATGTGAGGTTTTCAAACTTTTCTTTTAAAGAAAAGAGATATTAAACTCTTGCATGAACAAGGCCTCAACCCAAGAGTGTTGCTACTGGGGAAGCAGCGCATGAAGACATGGCCCACAAATGAACATTTTGTCTCTCGAAATGACATTTTCCTCCGGTCTCCAAACTTGTAGCATCCAAGCGAGTGAGACATTGACAACGGTTCACACCTTGACTGCTTCTCTGTTTGCAGCCTCTTGGTTGCTTTGCTTGACCCTTTTCTTGGGATGCTTCAAAGTGTACGTTTCTAAAGGGTCGACGGAAATTTGAAGCAACTGCGATGCTCTTATGTGGCAGTTGCTTCAAATTTCCGTCAAGCCTTTTGAAACGTACACTTGAAGCATCCCAAGAGAAGAGGCTGGCAAAGTGACCAAGGGGCTGCAAACGCAGAAGATTTGGGGATGGAAGGGACAGAATTCATAGACAGGGAGGGCCATGTCCTCCTTTTTGCTCCTCTCCATAGCTACACCCCTGCCTCAACCTCCAGGAGAGGTCTAAAACTTCAGATTAAGACATCAAGTCTCTCTCTCTCTCTCCTTCCCCCCTCCTTCTTCCATGTCTCCCCCCCCTTGCCCTCCCCACATCTTTTATCTTTGAAGAAGTCTGTGTTGATGTAAGCGGACAAGGCAGAGAGTCAATAAAGAGGGTATAGGAGAGCCTGGGAGCAGAGCGCCTGCAGCAACAGAGAAGACACAATTACTGCAACAACTGTCCAACCAACCGCAGCTCAGAGACTCCACTTAAAGTAATTGAGTGTGAAGGCAGGCTGGAGACATGGAGGGCCCCCCATTCCTCCAGACCCCCCTCCCCACCATGGAGACAGTATTGGCTGCTAATTGGCGCCAGTGGGCTTGTGCTAATTGTCCTAATGCTCTGGGTCTGACAGAGGAGGTTTGGGAAGGATGGAAAAGAGTGTGCAAAGGAGAGGAGTCCTGGATGGAGGGTGATGGGAGGGTGGGAGAGAGGATGATCTTAAAAGCTGGACTGGGGGTTGAATTTCCTATCAAATATTGAAGCAAGTGACGGCAGGATCTGTGGGTGTACCCGTGTGGTAACCCACAACAGGCCTTGGAGAATAGGGCCTCTGTCAGCGGTGGGTTGGCCAGAAGGCGTGGGCTTTTTCTCAACTTTGTTGAATTAATTATGGGAATGGCTGATGAGCTCTTTTGTCTCCCCTCCTTTCTTTGGCTTTGAATGGTGCTTCCATCTTTACCCACCACCCCTTGCCCCCAATCCTGGCATGTGCTCTGCTCCTGTTGCATTTGGAAGAAAGGTTTCCCAACTGGACAAGAGGCAGGATGGAGGTTTGTGATGCTCAGTTGCACGTTTCCTCCACGCTGGGATGAAAGAATTTGAGGGCTAGAACCTGCTGGTGTCAGACATTCCTGCACACATCCATTTTTAACCTTTTTCCTTTTTTTGGCAGTGGTATTCCATTGCACAAGTGGACATCTCCAACTTGTGTTTCATTGTGTTTGTTGTTGTTGTTTGCCTCCGAGTCATAGCTGACTTATGACGACTCCAAGGCAACACTATATTAGGGTTTTCTTGACAGGTCTATTCAGAAGAGAGTTGCCATTGCCAGCCTTGGAGGCTGGGAGAGTGGGACTTGCCCAAAGTCACCTAGTGGTTTTACATGGCTGGGATTCAAACTCTGGTCTCCAGAGTCATAGTCCAGTGTTCATACCACTACGCCACACTGGCTCCCTGATCAGAAGTGAATTCTACAAATTTTGGTTACAGAACCTGTCAAGGCATTCTGAAAGTATGTTAAGCAAAAGTTTTGCCACCAGAGGATGCCAGTGTGGCAGACCTCCAATCCCTTACATCCCCTTGGCTCCTCCACTTCATCTCACCACTTTAAACCCACTTAAACAACAAAACAAAAACAAAACAAAACAAAAAAACCCAACAACCACAACTTATGGCAGATATTCTATATCATGATCTGCGTTGCATATCTTGAAGAATCCTCAGCAACATTGCAACATTGCAATACCACAGAGGTGTGACAAAGCCCTGTTAGTGCATTGCAAAGATGCATATAAGGGCACCAGCATAAGTCTGATGCACATTGGGCTCTTCTAATGCATAGTGGCCACTTGCAATGTGCATCGAGCACTTCTGGTGTGCTCCAGCATTTCCCAGCTGGTGTTCAGATGTGCATTGTGGAGTGCCCTGGTGCCCATTGATGCCCATTGTACATTGTGTCATGGCACATTGGTTACTCCACCATTGTGCAACACACGTGTTTATGTAGTAATGCTACAGGTGAATACAGACATTGAGAAACTGCTCAGTTCTATTTCCCGCACACCTAAGTCTACTTGCAAAGATGTAAGTCCTATACTAAATGACAGCCACTATTTCTATTACCCCCCCCCCTTTGTAAACAATGAATTACTGACCACTGGAGATGATGTATGGCTGGTGTAACATAATCTTGGTAGCATTCTGATGGCCACAACTTTGTGCCAACTGGCATTTCAGACCACCCAATAACCAAGAGTTCCTGGGTGGCTTGCACTACATCAAAAAACATGACAGGCAAGTGACAAGCCAGGCATCAGACAGGACATTATTAAATCAAGATGAAAGGAGCAGTAAAAAACAAAAGCACCACAACCTGAAAAGCAAATTAAATGGAGCAACAAAATAGATAAAATGCAAAGCTCAAAATTTTCAAAGCACTAAAGGAAGCTGCACAAATGTCTGGAAGAATAAAATATTCTTCACCTGGCACCTAAAAGATGGCAATGGAAGTGCCAGGTGCACCTTTCCGGGAGGACATTCCAAAGATCCCACCACCAAAAAGACCCTCTCCCTTATAGCTACCTGCCTCTCCTAATTTGGCCTGAGATAGGTGATGGCCATAGGGAATAAATCACCCAAAATTGCACTCAGAGCTTAGAACATTGAGGGAGTCGGTGGGTAGCTGGCTTTTGGGGACTTCACACTTAGGGGTCCCAAGGGCTGCATGAAGCCTGTGGACTGGACTTTTCCCACCCCTGCTTTAGGTAATCTGGCCCCAAATTGTTTAAGGTTTTTAAGGAGTGAACCAGCACTTTGAATGGTGCCTAGGCAGCCTGTGGAAATGGGAAAATAAGAGCATCATACCTAGTCATGTTGTCTAGTCCAAGTTCCAAGAGACCCTAGGCTGTACTTGTTTGTCTTTCTTCCTCTTAATATAATCATACAATTTCTCACCCTTCACCTGTGACTTACAGCCGACAATGTGGTGAGACTAGGAGGACACATTGAGGTGATATCATTTCACATTTCAGCCATATAAAGCCCTATATAGGTTGCATCCAGGCTATTTGAAGGACTATATCTCCCTTTCTGAGCCCATTAGAGCCCTATGATCTTCTAGAGAGGCCCTTCTCTCTGTCCCACCACCCATTCAGGCTTGTTTTATGGGAACAAAGGAATCAGGGCCTTCTCAGTGGTTGCTCCCAGACTTTGGAACTACCTCCCTGGAAAGGCCAGGGTGGCCCCATCCTTGCTTTCCTTCTGTCAGCAAGTTGAAACATTTCTATGCCATCAGGTTTTTAGAAACTGACAAGATGGGATTTTAATGTGGTGTGGTGCTGTTTTATAGAACAAGGGCATGGCATTGTGGTTTGAGTGTTGGACTACAACTCTGGAGACCAGGGTTTGATTCCCCTCTTGGCCATGAAACCTACTGGGTGACCCTGGGCAATTCACACTCTCTCAGTCTCAGGGGAAGGCAAAGGCAAACCTCCTCTGCACAAATCTTGCCAAGAAAATCCCAGGACAGGTTTGCCTTAGGGTCAACCAAATTCATCCTTTCTGAAGGAACACACAAAGCAGAATCCAGTTGTCCTTTGGATCTTTTGCCCAACTCTGGATTCCATGATGCAGGGTGCATGTGTCTGAATGTGTGTTCAGGTTGCCTGTCAACCTGTGGTGACACCATGAACTTCTTCTTCTTCTTCTTCTTCTTCTTATTATTATTATTATTCCCTTAATTAACCTATAATTAATTAAAGGTTTGCTTCACTGCTCCTTTACAGGAGAGTAAATCACATTAAGCTCAGTGTGACTTAACTAAACAGGCAAAAAAATTGGTCTCTCTTCTCAAACAGATAGCAATTTCTTTCCCCGAAGGAAAGAAAAGAACCGTTTCTTTCCCTGAAGGAGCAAAAACTGTCTGTCAGCTCCTACGGAGGTGCTGTTTCTTCCATTCCAATGGCAACATCTTTCATCCAACAGAACAGGCAACAAAAGAAGTACGTTGAATGCCATCACCTACGGTTAAATGTATTCAGTAACATGGAGAACAGTACAATCTGGAAAATGACACTAAATATATTTTGAATGTGTTGACATAGATTGGAAACATATTTGGGAGAAAGAGCTGTACAGATCTGGAAGTCTGTTTTATAGATTGTTAAAAAGTGGAGACAATGCTGGGAAGCTTCCTTACTCTCTTCCTGCCATCCACCTCATATTCTACTGGACTTAGCTATTGGACACATCAAATCTCAGGTGTGAGACCATAACTCAAGGGGTGTACATCTGCTCTATGTGAAGATGTTTCTAGGGCCCTGTCTGCATGGCGGAGAGTTGAAGGGGAGAAAACACTGGGAAATGCTGGGAAATGAGAGCTGTACCACAAAGCATTGCCAATTTCAGTAAATCCAAACAGAATAATTGTTGGAAATATAGGAAAGCCAAAGGAACTTGGTTTCATGTGTGGTGGAACTGTTCCAAGGTCAAGAAATATTGGAGGGAAATCCACAATCATATGTGTAAACTGTTAAATATTAGCTATCAAATGAAACCAGAGACCTATTTATTAAGCATGACGAATAAGATCTCAAAAAAGGATTAATAAAAAGATTTAAAAAAAAAAAAAAAGGATGAACGCAAATACTGGAAACTGCTTTTATACTTGATTACAGATGCTAGAATTTTGCTGGCCCCAAAATGGAAAATGCCACAGTTACCAACCATTGAAGAATGCTAGAAACTCTGGTTACAGAAAATGAGAAACAAAAGAATCAGCTCGTGAAGAAGGATTTCCCCCCAAACACACCAGCCAGACAAATAAATGCCTTTTTTAAAACAGCATGGCATAACATTTTGTTCTACAAAAACACCAGAGTACATTTCTCATTTTCCAACCCTCTTTTCATGGGCCAGGGGTAGTCTGGAGTATCCTGGCCTCACAATTTCCCTGACTTGCCCCTGTTAGCTGGTTCTCCATTCCCATGCCACAGTTGCTGTCTGCGTGGGCATCCCACTGAGCTTCCCAGAGGTCAGAACATGGCATTCAATGGCATGGATGGGCACTTTGTTCTGACTTCAGAGTAAGCAACCCATGGCAGTGGCAGAGTCACTGTGGCATGGGAACAGAGAGCTCCGGACTTTCCGACTAAATGACTAAACTGACGCTGATGTACTTTGGCCATAAGGTAGGTAAAGGTAAAGGTTGTGAAGTTGTGTCCGACCATAGGGGTCGGTGTTCATCTCTGTTTCTAAGCCAAAGAGCCAGTGTTGTCAGAGACTACTCTGTGCTCATGTGGCCAGCAGAATTGCACAGAACGCTGCTTACCTTCCCACTGAGAAGTGGTACCTATTTATCTACTTGCATTTGCATGCTTTTAATCTGCTAGGTTGGCAGAAGCTGGGACTAGTGACTAGTCACCCCATCATGCAGCACCTGGGCCTCAAACTGCCAACCTAATGATCTTGCAACCAACAGAGTCCGTGTCTTAACCACTTGAGCCACTGCATCCTACTTTGGCCATATCATGAAAAAATATAACTCATTGGAAAAGACAATGATACTTGGTGAAGTGGAAGGTGCTAGGAAAAGAGGAGGACCACATTTCAAATGGATTGCCTCCATAAAGGAAGCCAGGGATGCCCTGTGTTTGCAAGACCTGAGTAGGGCTATTGATGACCAGGGCTTTGGAAGGTTGCCATGGGTCAAAGCTGACTTGACAGCAAACAACAACAACAACAAAGTCAACAAAGGGGTGAAAAGTAGGGTTTCTCCATAACACCAGTGCTTTCCTATCATCTGGAAAGGCCACCAGCGACAAGGAAAGGGGTGCCAACAGTGAGACTAATCTCCGGCTTTGATTCTTACCACTGTCATATCCTTGAGATATGCTAAATTTGTTGACACAATAGCATGGCCTGCCTCAAACAATAGGGGCCATTCTTCTCCGTCCTCTTGCCCACCAGCAAACAGGGAGCTCTGGAACCTTTCAGGATCTCACGGCCATAATGAAAACAAGGAATTCCCTGAAATCCTTCTGAAAAGGAACTAAATAAACCCACTTTTTTGACCTTACCCTGACCTCCCAATGAGGTGTTAATTACTGGGGGATTAGCACCTTTCCTCTATCACACCCGGTTGAATGGAGGAACAGGAGGTGACAAATATGGAGACACAATGCGAATCCCCAGAGAATCGGGCCTCAGAGGCAAAGAAAGAAGGTCTGTCTGGAGTTTAGGACTCAATTTGCAGAGATATCCAAAGTCTAGATGTCCCTGGATGTTGCTGTTTAATTGCGCCATGAAATTTCAAGGGAAATAAGAAGAATTCCCCGAAGGTCAGCCAAGTTCTCCAGAATCATTTGGAGCAACCCTAGCTCACCACAAGTGTTAAGCAGCTCCAGAGGAGAAATTCTGAAGGGACAGCTGTGTTAATCTGTTGCAGCAAAGGCAACAAAAGTCCCACACAGGAGTCGCTGTTTTTTCTTGCATAGGAAAAAGCTAGAGAGGTGCTTATAATTCTGTTGGATATACACCAATAAGACAGCCACTCCTGCTGTATTATTGGCGGTGCTGGCGCCGGCGGGGGTAGATCCCACAAAGAATTCAGCTTTGCAGATGTTCAGCAATATCGTTCTTCAAGAGAATAAATGGTATAACCTACTACTGTTATATTGGGCATATTTATTAGGGATGTGAAGCTTTCCTTACCTCATTCTCTCACACAAGAATGAAGAATTTCAAAAGTATAGTTCCAGTGGGACAAGCTTACAAGGGTTTTAGAGCATTGTTTAATGTTTTTTTTTTGGTGGAAAATGTTTGTTCAAATATTTTGGCTCTTTTTGGCCTAAATAGCCACATGTTTTGTGCAGAAAATGGTATTTTCCATGAAAGATTTTTAAAAAAACAGCAGCTGTGGGACACGCATGGATAAGAGAAGATGCACAGTCATTTGAAAGGGTTCCATTTGTGTGGGTATATGTTACATGTTTGTAGCATGTGTTTGTCAACCTGCTCCAGGAGCAGTCTAGATCTGGACTACATTTTATTCCTTTCAGATCCACATCTTCTTGTCCTACATAGAACAAATGGCTTAAATTCCAAGATTTCTAAATATCAAAACAGAAGCAAAAATACCTACGGTGACTGGATTATTAGATGTGCACCTTCTTTTTCCAAATCTAGATCCCGATTCTTTGTTTTTCCCTGAACTTTCTCTCTCTCTCTCTCTTCCTTGTTCTTCATTTTGTAGAATGTTCTTGGTTTGGTGATTCATCTTTTCTCCTGAATCCGGATCTTCTGAGTGACCATCTGTGGTGACGGTGGTGGGGGAATATTAAATGCAGCTTCACCGCCTCTCTGTCTCTGTGTTGGATGAATAGTTAAAAATTTATGGTTGTGATAGTTCTTTTTCCCTTGAAAGCCCTAAATTGCCTTATCCTTTTTTGCAAATTGTTCCCCTTTGAATTAAAAACAAACAAACCACCAAACCTTTGTCTAGACTCAGCTGGGCTCTTTGCTGATGGGGCTGTAGTGGGATAATATAATCCTAACCCAAGTTCACTCATTTAGGATGGAAGCCCAGGGACGATGCATTTCAAGGTAGGATGAGGTAGGGAAGAAAGGTAGAAAACAGTCAGGGTGAGAAGTACAGGAGGGTCACAGGGATTCGGTCAGCTTTGTCTTGGACAGATTCTTCTGATTTTGTTGTGGCAGCTGGAGGCTTCCATGGCTTCCACTTGGGTTTAGAGAATTCTCTGTGTGCTTCTTCTTTTTTTGGTGACATCTTTAGCAAGGCTCCCAAACTTATTAAATGAACTGGCTAGTGAGACCTGTGCCCAAATTCTGCAGTATATGCTCACTCTCTAATAGAAATGCTGCTGTTCAGAGTTACAGCTAGAGCTCGCAGAAGTCACTTTTAGTGACTACAATCCCCAGAAGCCCTCAACCATCATGGCCAATGGCTGCTTCCATGATTCTGGCAACTGTAGTCCAAAACAGTGATTTCTCCAAGCTGTCCTCCTTTGGAGTGTTCCATTCTTTCCCATTTCTCCTTTGGTTTCACCTTTTTCTTTTGCAATGGACTTTCAGCATTCTGTGCTTGCTGAGAAAGGTGCTCCTCATCTAAGCTCAAGTCCCTCTCTGGATATGCAAGCGTGAAGAAGGATTAATCTTTACTTGTAGTTGCCTGAGAGCTTTCTCAGCTTGTTCCGGTTTCCTGTATTTCATATATCCAATCCCCATAAAAAAGAAGATGCCTATATAATAAACCCAGGAGTGTGGAAGCCATTTGGTGAGAAGACACTAGAAAGAAATCAACTTCTGGATTCTCAGTCATCTGTCGCCTGATCCTTTTTTCACCTTTCCTATCAGCTGGTACTTCTCACTGGAAATGCCTTGGACTGAATATGGCCTTGGACTCATGCGTATAACACAGCTGGACCACACAGTTAGGCCTAGGGATATCTGTCTGCTTTCTCTGTTCACATTTTTTTCAAGCAAAAGTTTATTCTGTCTCTTTTTGTTGTTGTTGTTGTTGTTTTAAATCTACATGAACATTTCTACTCATTTTTGTATACAATTTCCCGAGGTACACACATTGGAAGGGCAGCTATGAAGGAACTAGACAAGATCCTGAAGTGTAAAGATATACGACTGAATGCTAGAGTTAGCATGATCCATGCCATTGATGCTGACATGTTGGGCTGTGTCCAGAGAAAGGTGACCGATGATAAAGTGTCTGGAAACCAAACTCTTTGAGGAGCAGTTGACAGAGTTTACCCTGGAGAAAGACAGAGTGGGAAGTGATATGATAGCCATCTTCAGAGATCTCAAGGGCTATATGATGGAACTAGAGCCCTGATGTCAGTGGGATTTCCTCCAACCCCCTGCAATGTCAGCTGAGGAATTCACCCTTTTCTGTTTGCTCTTGCTTCTCTCCACTTGTTTTTCTACTTCTTCAGAGGACAGGAACCAAACCAATGGATTCAAAAGACAAGAACGGAGACCGTCGCTAAACATTGGGAAGAACTTTCTGGCAGCAAGAGCTATTCAAGAGTGGAATGGATGACCTTGGAAGGTTATGGTGGCCTCCCCATCACTGCAGGTGTTTAGAGGTTGGACAGCCATCTCACAGGGATGCTTTAGCTGTGTGTTGTTGCCTTGGCAAGGGTCGAACTAGATGATATTTGGGAGCCCTTTCAACTTGACAATTCTATAATTGGATGGCAATCCATGTGTTTGTTTGAAAAGAGGAAACCTTTTGTTTTAAAACGTTGAAGCACATGTATTTTGCTCCCATCCCTAGGTAGATCCCTCTTGCTATTTCCCAGGGAAAACTAATTTCATTTTTTTTTTTTTTTTTTTTACAATGGGGTCTGAAGATCTACTTAAGTGGGAGAGAAGCAAGAGCAAACGGAAAAGGGTGAATTCCTCAGTTGATATTGCAGGAGGTTGGAGGAAATCCCGCTGACATCAGGGCCTGCCAGTCGGTGCCTCACAAACAACCCCCAAAGGGGCTTTGTGACGTGAATGTTAATGTCAAAACCTGATGGAGAATGCACAAACAAGCCTAAGGGTGGAGGGTGCTGTGGACGCCCAGCGCCAGCCTATTTGCCTTCTTGGCACCCTGGCCCCTTTCTCATTTGACTTTAGTGGAAATGACCTCACAAGATGTTTGTCCCCTTCTCAGAATGCCTTTTATTTTTAAGCCTCCACGACACACACCTTGGTCCCCGGGGAGTGGAAGGAGTGTCTCTGTGGCACCAATGCTCCTCAGCACCTTAACAATGGCCTTTTGTTATCCCGGTTTTTCCCTATCGGAGCATCCCAGGCGTGAGGTGGGGACTCCGTATTGTAGCGCTATGACCTCGGGATGGGGTGGGGACAGGAAGGGAGAGTTCAGGTGTACCTTGAACTCAAATGAATAGGATTGCTGTTGCCGCTGTTGTCTTCCTCTCCCCTCTCTCCCTTTGCCCAGCATTTTTCAGAACACATCTGAGAAGGTGGTGGGCCTTTGCCTTTGTGCTAAAAATACCATTTGCTTTAGTGCGTGTGCTTATTATTACAAGTTTATTCCACACCCCTCGCCGGCACTGAGGAGTCTGACCCTCTTGACTCCCCACATGGTGAAAAATGGTGTCAGGAAGCGTGAGGTGGGAAAGGATGAGAAATGCTCTTGATGTGCCTTGTAATCACCAGAGACGGAAAGCCGGGGTTTTTCCTATCATCTCAGATCTGTGAGGTTCGGCGCTAGTGTCCCGAGTTGATTTCCCCAATGGAAGCATGTTGCTCAAGTCTCCCACCGTGCCGCCCACGCTAACTCTCCCCCTCTGCCTCCAGCCCAGCGGGCTCCTGCCCGGTTGGACCTCAATCTCCAAGGAGGAAACAGGCCTTGTAACTGAGTTTCCTGGTATTATGCCATTTTAACAGCCTCGCTCTTGATTTAGGTGTTAGGGGGCAGCTAAGAATATTCTTTGACACTTGAAAGAGACCTTCATTGTTTTCCTAATTGGTGAAGAATTGCTTCCCTCGTCGCCCCCACCAATGCTCAAACTTTTCTTTGTAGGGCCAGACTGGAGCCTTGTTATTGTTGTTAAATTTAGCCCTCGGACTATATTAAGTCCTCTGGCAGCCTGCCCTCCGCGCTTTCACTTCTTAAAACAGGAAACTAGGCTTTGGCCTATTTGTATCCCGTGCGCTTCAAGTGAGTGAGAAGCTGGCCTTTCAAAAAAGAGAAAGAAAGAAAGAAAGAAAGAAAGAAAGAAAGAAAGAAAAGAAGCAAGCACTGGGAAATAAATAAGATGGTGCACATCCAGTAGAGACAAGGGGGAAGTTTTTCAATTGTGCAAAGAGGACAAACAAAGCAAGCTTTACTTTTTCAACTGGAGCCAATGTGTCTAGTTTGACATGTGTGCTCACAGCATGGGAACCTACTATCATCTGGCCTTTCCCTTGCATGTCCAGGGGGCACAAGGGCCCTAGATGTGCTCCTCACATGTCATAGCATACACTGGAGTGCTCATGAGTTCTCTCCTCCCACTAGGCACTTATTTTGGAGGAGTCCTTACTCAACACTTAAATTGCTTGTATAGTTGCTCCTCCATTTTTGGGGACTTGAAGTATGTGACATTTGCCTATCTGTGAGGGACAGAGGAGAACAAAATGGGGCGCACACCCGCAGCCTATGCCTGCCTGCCCCCGCAGACATGCGCCTCCATTCAAGCCAATAGGGCTTGAATATTTGCTTTTTTCCTTTTACATGGGGGAGGGGGGGGGAAGAGTCAGGAATGGTTCCCCCATGAAAAAGGAGAGGTGACTGTATATCCAACATTGCCACATTGCCTTGTGTTAATTCAAGGGTGGAAACTATGCAGCTCATCCATGCCCTCCAATCTTTTTGGTGGGTTAATCAGACAGTGAAAATAATCCTGGTAGAATGTGGGTTGGATCTTTGTTGTTCACATGCATTTTGAATGCATCTAATTAGGTTGGGGGGGGGCTGCCAAAAATCCCACTTAACCTGGGATAATCAGTCTCGGTTTTTCCCTGGTGTTTCCCTAAAAGATTTGCATTGGCAACTGTGTGAATAACCAAGGCGAATAGATCCAGGATAAACTGGGATAAAACACTGCATGCCTTGAACTTGTTTTGAATACATCCGCATCATCAACTCCATCTTTATTTGCAGTGCTGACACATGTGAGCAGCAGAACTCGCAGAGATGTGGTTCCAATAAAAAACAACAACAGTGTGAACAACAAAACCAGAATGTGTGAGTGATATTATTTGGATAGTCATGTTAAATAACAATAACGTCTGAATAGCCCCACAGATGAAAATTGGGACACATGTGACTAAGCAACATTACAGTGTGGTCAAGATGGCAAAGAGTATTCATAAAGAAGAACATGCAAGCTAGGAGAAGACTGCCACAGTTTGATTTTTCTAGAGCCTCCTGGGAGGCTAGAGCCTCCTTCTCTCCTCTCTCCTTTGCTGAGTTAACTGAGTGCAAACTATTTTTGCATTTTATACTCAGTTTGCAGCAATTGAAGTAAGACCAAGGCAAAGGGGGAGAGTGGGAGATGGAGAGAGAATCCAGGACATTTGAACAGTAACTGAAAAAGTGGGATGACAGAGGATTAATCCTGCAAAATACCTGCAAAATGTCCCTTCAAAATCAGGACCGTTGGAGAGCTGGGGAAAAGTAGCATTCTTTTCTAGCCAATCCTGCTGTAGCTGTGTGTGCCTGCATATAACAGGCAAGGTAAACAATAGCTGTCTCCAGAATCCCTTACTGAGCATGTATGAACAGCAAAGCAAAGAGGAAAGGCGAGCACAGATAATCCTGTTTCATTAGCTTCCTCCAGCGTGTTAAAAAAAGCACAGGCAAGTCAGGTCACCTAAATGGAAATCGAAATCATAAGAGAAGTGGAATCTGCTGAAAGAACAATTCATCTCTGGATGCATTTTGGAAGAAGCCTTCAAGTGGTCTCGAGAAGGTTCAAAACATTTCCCTTTACTTTTGCAAGGTGTACCTGAACTGCTTGTTTCATTTCACATGTGCATATTGTTAGTTTCAAATACAAAGATTGCTGGGACATGTTGAACTGCTCTACTTCTTTTGTGTGTGGTGTAGGAATTTCTTCATCTTCTTTCCATCCTGTTTCTGCCTCTGGTACTGAATTTTCTGTTCAAGAAGTCATGCCCAGGAACACATCTGCTTTGTGAACTGAGGTGCACCTGTAAGTGAATCTGAAGCCTGAAAGAGAGTTAAGTGTGGCTGATAATTAAAACATCAGATGCAGCATTTCAAAAACTAGAGGAATACAAAAAGTTTGCCTAAATCATCTGTCACTAGCTGGCAAAAGCTCAAAAGAGCAAAGCTGGGAGTGGAGGAACAACGTCTCATGGGGGAAATTTCTGCAACAGATGTGCAGCCATACAAAAGGACTCATCACTTGTACCTATCAATCAAACATTACACCAGAAGACTCAGAGAAGGACTTTTCCATCAGATATTAAGATATTAAAAGATGGGCTGGATAGTACGGCAGAAAACAGCCCTTTAAGTAACCAAGATCAGAGCATGGGAAGTTACTTTTAAGAATAATCAGCATAATGACATTTTAAAGCCACTCCAGGTGACACTGGTTCCAGAGGATCATCCTACAGTTCCTCAGTTATGGATGCCTTCAGCATGTCATTGTACACTATGGACGTTATCACATGGGGAGTTGCGGGGAGAAAGTGGAAATAAACCGGATGAGCGGAAGACTTTAATTTACAGGATTTGTCCCGTTCCGCCTCGTCTGATAACTAAATTTGAATTTAAAAGGGGGTTAATTCGAACGAAAACCTGATCTTTAAGATTTTCCAGTTCCACTTGCAAATCAAGTTGAGAGAAAAACACCTCTTCCTCTAGCCAGACGAGAAGGCAAAAATTCCTACCTGGCCCCAGAACTAGGATGGGTGGGTATGGGGACCAAAATAATACCATTGCTTCCTCAAACAGGAATTCTGTCCCTCTAAATGAAATTTTCCTTTAAGGGAAACTATAATTGTAATCAGAATCATAACAAAATGGCTGTCATGATGCCTTGGGATCTAAAATAAAATAAAATAAAATAAAATAAATCTTGCCAAGAAAACCCCATGATAGTATCGCCTTAGGGTCACCATCAGTCGAAAATGTCTTGAAGACACACCACAACAGCAACCATTTTACTATACTAAATGTGTTATTATTAATTTCCCCTTTATGAAGGAGTTGCAATTGGAAAGTCGAAAAAGGAAGGTGCCAGAGTTGCAGGTTTGACGTACTCATGCCACAGCCCTGCTTGGTAAACTGTGAAACCAAACAACAACAACAACAACAATTTTCATGGGCAGACCAACATAGAATGTATGGCAATCATCTCATCAAGAAGTTGATTTCTTTGGCCATCATCCTTAGGAAGGGGTGCTTCTGATGTACCAACCAAAGTGGGCAAAGACACTCCTGCTTACAACAGCAACCTGGCATTCCAGAAACGTTGCTGAGACCTAGAGCTACAAACCTGGTCCTTCAGAGGAAATGCAACTCCATCCAGAACAGGTCCTATTTCCAGTCCTAGATTGGCTCTTTCTTTCTTTCTTCTTCTTCTTCTTCTTCTTCTTCTTCTTCTATATACAGGAAGAAATCTCTGATTTTTGAGAAGTGGGGGGGGGGGAAGAATAGCTGAGCTACATAACATGCCTTGAAAAGTTTGCAACCATTATGGGCTATGGAATGATGCCAGATGCAAACAAATGGTTGGAGAGGGGGTCCAGGGCGAGAGGGTTCACAGTCCCCCCTTCTCCATTCCCTTCCAGATGGCATCTCTATAGCTCATCCTTCCCCTCACCAGACATGGAGGAGCCAGGTTGCTGTTAAAAGAACAACCAAGCTGAGGACAGGCTGCTGGGAGGAGAGGGAAAAATGTTCCTTTGAGGACTCTATAGATGTGCATGTGTGTGTGTGTAAAAAGCATTCCTGCTTTGGGATAGGGAGAGTGTCATCATAGGACCTTATCACATGGGGTCTGAAGCAGAGCTAATCCAAAGGGCATCCACAGCTAATACATATTATTCCCCCGTGTTTACACACGATGCTGCCCCAGAACACGGAGCTAATCCGTATTGTTCCCCCGTGTTTACACACGACGCTGCCCCAGAACTCGGCAGAATACGGAGCTAATCCGTCAGGAGCAGGGAGATTTTGACATTCGGTTTGTAGAGGAAGTACCTAGGGAGCCTTCGCATTCATTGCGAATTGGTGGGCAGGGCGAAAATCCCAGCGAGGGGAAGGGATTGCCTTGGCAAAAGGCAAACCGGATTGGAAAGAAGAGGAGGAGAGGAAGAGGGAAGAGGGAGGCGATCTCTCTCTCTCCATGGGCTGCCTTCCCTTCTCCAGTCCTCCAGCCCTCCTCCTCCTCCCCGGTTCCCATGGCTGCCTTTCCTCCCGGCTTTTTGTGACGGGAGAGAAGGGAGCCTTGGTATTAATTGCGAAATGGCCAAAAGGGCGATATTCCCTTCGTTTCGCTATGGAACCGAATTTATTCCTACTTCGGTTAGTCTTCGCTTTTTCTTTGCTTCGTGGCCAGCGTTTGATAAGGCCCGTAGAGTGGGCAAAGGGCACACAAAGAAGAGATAAAAATGCTCCCTGGGCTCCTTCTGCCATTTTAATAATGGTGGGAGTAATTGCGAATCATGGCTAGCAAGGGTGTTCTCCCCAAACAAGAGGGGGAATGTGTGTTTGGCTTTGCAAAAATTGCAAGTCTGTGTGTGATGGCGGGGGATTTGAAGACGCCTCCTGCCCTTGAGATGGCTGACTGTCCCAGCTCCCAAGGGAGGCCTATTGGCAGCCAGGAAGACCCTTGGCTGGCAACTGAGAATGCAAACACATTAGCTTGATATCCTTGACAGCAAATGCAGCTGGACCCTTTGAGGGTGAGGCTGCCGGATCCTGAAAGTGGGGGGTCAATGAGTGCAAAGCTGGAAGGGTTTCTGGCTCCTCTTGGTCCTTCCAACAGCTTGCTCTTATTGTGTGCCTTCAAATTGTTTCTGAAATATGGTGAGCCATCATGGGGTTTTCTTGACAGGTTTCTTCAGAGGGGGTTTGCCATTGCCATCCTCTGAGGCTGAGAGTGTGTGATTCACCCAAGGTCATCCAGTGGGTTCCCACAACCAAGTGCTGATTCAAACCCTGGTCTCCAGTGTCATGGTCCAATGCTCAAACTACTACACCATGCTGGCTCCTTACATACATATCCTTCAGCATCTCACAGATGCTGAGATGGCAAAAAGTTATTAACGAGGAAGAAATCACAAACTAGGAGAGGCTGCCACAGTTTGCTTTTTGCCAGAACCTACTGGGAAGGGCAAGATGGAAGTGTATAGTGCCAGTGGCAGTGGCATTGGGCAACACAGAGGTTGGGTGGGCATCTTTCAGAAATGCTTCAGTTCCATATTCCTACATGGCACAGGATTGGGCTAGATTGGGCCCCACATTTGCTGGTGTTAGGAGCACCCTCGTGAAAGTAGAAAAACTGCAAATAATAAAACAAACACTTTTTAAACCTCTCTAGTAATCTTTAGGTTCTCCAGCACAAGTCTATGGTCATCACCATCTGCCAGACGTTGGCCACAGAACTGCACTGAAGGACCTACAAATTCCTGGAGAAGTGTTCTCTTTAGAAATCTCTAGATCCGCCAGTGCAATTTCTGGTGAACATTGACCATAGAGTTGCACTGGACAACCTAAGGATTCCTAGAGAGAACATATTAATCACATCCGTGAATAATCAAATCTGCAAAAGTCAAAGCTGCAAAGGTGGAGACCCAACTGTATTCTCACGGCCTGACATCTCTATGTACCGTACAGCTGCCTATGCTGTCTATTTGGATGCTCTGGTCTTGCACACAAACCTCTAGCACTGAAAGGGACCAAAAGAACATACCCAAGGAGAGGTTTTGTGGTGGGGATGGAAAAGAAAGTTCCATTAAGCCTTTTTGAAATTGATTCATCCAATTAGTGGTCTGCAAAACTATTAATGAAAGCACATGTGCATCTGTTGGTTCCTTTTCATCGTCATGTTTTTTTTCTTTTTCTCTTTGCAATCTAGCCCAATCCTGTGAAATGTAGGAATATGGAACTTGAAGCATTTCTGAAAGATGCTCACCCAAACTCTGTGTTGCCCAGTGCCACCGTCACTGGCACCAGTTGCTCCCTCTGAAGCCAGAAATGAGGCACCCAACATTAATCAAATGTGACCTCAGAACAACTCGCACCAGCCACCGGAGATGCTGGGCAACACAGTAGGATTAGTGTGTTGACAGGTACTCAGCATTGCCATGGAGTGCTCTGTATTTTCATGCAAAATCCGAAGCAAAAGGTGATCCCCCCCCAACTGGTTTAATTAAGGGAGGGATAGGACAGATTTGGTATGGAACTGGCCTGACATCATGAAGACAGTCTGCATTTGAACTAGGTTTTGGCCCTGTGTTGTGTAGACAAGTTGCAGTGAAGGCAGGGGGAAACTGGTTGAATTGGCCCATGTAAACATGCCCTTAGTCTCTGGAGCAGCAGAAAAGAAGTTGGCTCCATTTTCCACCTGATACCCCTTCTGATATTTAAAGATGGCTATGAATGAAGATGATGGAGATGATCATTAAAGATGGCTGTTGACTAAAAGGTTAGCAGGTCAAGTCCACCCAGGGATGCTCAGCTAGCTTTGGAGAGCCAACGTGATGGAGTGGGTTTGAAAGTTGGACTATGATGTCTTTGGAGCGTAGGGTTCAAATCTTGGATTGACTGTGGAAACCCACTGGGTGACCTTGGGCAAGTCATACTCCCTCAGCCTCAGGGAATGGTAATGGCAAATCCCTCTCCTTTGGAGGTTTTTAAACAGAGACTAGATGGCCATCTGTCTGGAGTGCTTGGATTGTGTATTCCTGCATAGCAAAATGGGATTGGACTGTATGGCCCTTGACGGCTCTTCCAACTCTACCTTTCTATGATTCTATGAAATCTAACTAAGAAAACCTCATGCCTTAGGGTCACCATAGGTGAGAAGTGACTTGAAGATGATGTCTCCTCTCCTTCTCTTCTCCAAGATAGAAATACCTAGCTCCCTAAGCTCTGCTTGATAGGGTTTGGTTTCTAGACCTTTTAACGTCTTAGGCTTTCTCTTCTGAACATGTTCCACCTTGTCAATATTCTTCTTGAGTTGTGGTGTCCAGAGCCAGACACAAGATTCCAGGTTTCAGTGAGTGGGGAAAATGTATAAAGAGGTGTACGTGAAGAAAAGATGCGTTCAAAAGTGTGTACATTAGGAAAAGTGCACACCGAAATGCACCCTGATTTCCACTTGGGAAGAAAACCATCTCAAAAGCCAAGTAAGAAACTAATGGGAAGAAAATCTCTCTTATTTTGTATGCATATCACACTTGCAGAGGGGTTGGGTTTTTTGGTGGGGTTTATTGCCTTTCTTTTGGATGCCTAACTGTTTCTAAATGCTGAATTGAAATGTTTAAGTGACTGCGATGCTAGAAATGCAGAGACTGGAGAGACATTTCATTTGGAGGGGGCAGAATTTTTATGGGTAGGGGGGCAAAAAAATCCTCATTTTGCTGCCTCTGTAGCTACCTACTTCCCTGGGCCATGGATTTTGATATCTAGACATCTGCTCGCTTTAGGGAACCATGTGGATCTCCAAAGAGGCTTGTGGCTTGGACTTGGACTTGGAGACTCCATCAGTCAACCGGCCACCTGTCTCCACCTCCCCTTTTGCACCCACCCTCCTGCAAATCTCTTATCCATATTTTTGCTCCCTAGATAAGACAGGTGCTCTCCTGGCCGTGAAAGCCTTCTTCCCGTCTCCTCTTATCAAATGACTGGCGCTGACAGGGCCCATGACGCAGGGGTGTACAGGAGGCTACCGTCTCCAGATCTGTGGCCTCGATGTCTGGGAGGGTGTGATGCTTATCGGCTGGATTGGGTGGAGATGCACTGGGCACCTCTCTTATCTTTGCTCCTCTTCCCTTCCCAGCCCACGCTGGCAGCTGGAAACCCACATTCCTGGATCTTTGAATTCCTGCTAAACAGGAAACTGCTGTTGCCGTTCAGCTGGTAGTGTCATTTAAAAGATGACTTCCCTGAAACTCCCTTGAGTGGAGAGCACAAGACTGAAAGGAGTGAGCTCCTCCAGGGGAGAGCAGTGCTAACTTGGGCCTGCAAGAAAATGCCGCAGCATGGGTCAGGCACTTCATTCTACTCTGGTTGCATCCGCCCTGCAGACGGAATGCCGTTTGGCACCGCTTGAACTGCCAACATTCCGTGATATGGAATCCCTGGATTTGTCGTTTGCTGCGGCACCAAATCTCTCTGACTGAGAAGGCTAAATATCCTGCAAAACTACCTTTTCCCCAGTGTGGGACTCAAGGTGGCATACAGGAGTTGGAACATATTTTATTTTATTTATTTAATCTACTGCTTTCCTCCTAAATTCGACCCAAGGTGACTCACAAAAGCTAAACGTAAAAATTCACAAAGTGAAAAAGCAATTATTAAAAATGTAAACTAGTTCAAAAATAGACCATTTTAATAGGCCATTAAAAACAACCACCACAACATCCAGCACATTATACCAAGCCTGTTTCCCCCCCTAAAAATTATTTTCCTTAAGGGCTACCAGAACAAGAAGGTCTTTGTCTGCCTGGGGAAAGACAACAAGGAGGGTACCAGTCTAGCCTCTTTGGGAAGAGAGTTCCAGAGCCTGGGAGCAGCCACCAAGAAGCCCCTGTCTCCTGTGTTCCCACCAGTGGTACTTGCAAAGGTGATGTGCCAAAAGAAGGATCTCCCCAGATGATCTCCGAGCAGGCAGGATCATATGTGAGAATGTGGTTCTTCAAAGCAGCCTCCTGCTTTCAGGTGCACTGGAAAACCATGTTGACCATTTGGAAGTAAAAGCCAGCATAGAATGGGCATGGGCATCGTCTTGTTCTTCACCTGAGGTCCCAAAATGGCTGAGAGCATCTTGTATCTCATATCTCGCATCATCTATCTAGACAACAGTAAATGATAATTCTGCTGACATGATGTGGGGAATCAGATTTGTTATGTTTACACTTGTGCTTCCTATAGGGTTTTGTGTGACAGCGAATGTAGTTTGGTAATGGAACCAATTGCCAAGGCTGGTGGTGGGGTCTCCATCTCTGGACTTCTTCCAAAAGAGTCTGGACAGCTACCTGCTGGGAATGCTTTCTTGGGAGATCCTGCACTGACCCGAGGGTTGGATGCAATGGCTCCTGATCCCTATTCCAACCCTATGATTCTATGACACTGTGACCTGCGTATGAAAAGGTGCACGTGAGCCTGAAATATGTAGTGCAATGTCTTCCATTACCTTGGGGCAACCTCAAGGACTCTCCTGCATAGGTGTAATTGAGAGCAGACTTTAGACCCATAGCTGGCATTGAGGGGAGACACTCCCTAGCTGAACAAAAATGAAAGCAATCCCTGCTAACAAAGCGGCTGCTGTTGCAAGGCACAGCTTAGCTGACAGCCTGGCAGAGCGGGTTGTTTATGTGTGACCTGTTCTTGAAGAACTTTTGAACTCGCCATGTTTCATAAAGAGCCAAAGCTAGGGTTACTCAGCGTTCATGGTGTAGAGGAGCGTGACTGCAGTCAAATCATGTCCTGACAAAAGCATTAATCATGCAAGAGCTCCAGGAGCCAGAGTGTGGCGATGAAGAAATATAAGAAAGAAAGAAAGAAAGAAAGAAAGAAAGAAAGAAAGAAAGACCATCCACATGAGAATGCAGGATTGTTTCTGAGGTTTCAGATGGGCCAAGTTATTTGTTAAAAAGGAACAAAAAGCAGAGTTTGGCAAAGGTAGACGTTGTTGTGTGCCTTCAAGTCATTTCTGACTTATGGCAACCCTAAGGCAAACCTATCATAGGGTTTTCTTGCCAAGATTTGTTCAGATGAGGTTGGTCATGGCCTTCCTCTGAGGCTGAGAGAGGGTGACTTGCTCAAGGTCACCCAATGAGTTTCATGGCCGAGCTGGAAATAGAAACCTGATCTCCAGAGCCGAAGTCCAATGCTCAAACTGTGCATAACTTAATGCAGACATCAATATTGTTAGATTTTCTATGACTTGGCTCAGGCTGCAGCTGAACTGCAGAATTAATGTAGTTTGACACCACTTTCACTCCATCCTATGGAATCCTGGGATCTGTAGTTTGCTGGGGCACCAAAGCTTTCTGCGAGAGAAGGCTAGATATTTCGCAAACTATAAATCCCAGAATTCCATAGCACTGAGCCATGGCAGCTAAGAGGTGTCAAACTGCATTAATTCTGCAGTGTAGGTGCACTCTGAGACAAGATATAGAAATTTTAACAGTTTTGATGTCTGTGTTGCCCATCTTTAAGTTACGTATATCTCCTGTGGTTATTATTTTGGTTTTCTTAATATTCCACCCTCTTCTTTATCCCTTTCCCTAAGTGCACTTTCTTCTTTAACTTTCATCAGAAGTCATTCCAAATCTTCTCTGCTTGCAATTTGGTGCTGTCTGCATATCCTAAATTGTTGTTCCTCCCTTCAATTTTCACACTTCATCCTCCAAATTTAATCCCATTTTCCTTAAAAGGGGCATGCCCCTTGCCAGTTGAAAAGCATTCTATTTCTCCATAAATATATGGTTTAAGGATCGGCATCTAGGAGATGGAGCATAACTTTGCGTATGCTCAGCAGTTGTGCAATGGTGCCTCATCAGTGAATTGCGATGTTCACAGCTAATTTGCAACCAAATATGCATTTGCGTATGGAGTTGTGCAAATATACCATGTCCATGCACCATGGCACCACATGTGCAACTCTGGTTCTGTAACCTTGAATAGACATTATATATCAGACAAAAATGCACAATGGCTTGTCTCGAATACCCCTGCATATAAAACAGGGTCAGAAATCCTAGGGCTCTCTGGAAGTTATGGGACTGCAACTCCCAGTAGCACTGGCCAATGGTGAAGAATGCTGGGTGTCGCAGTCCAACAGCCTCTGGAGGAATGCATGTTTCCCACCCTTGGAGTAAAATCCAAGAAGGCTGCAAATTTGTGAGGACGTCAATGCCCTTTTTAGAGTCCTACAGCCTACCTGTGCAATGTCGGCTTATACCCTGAACTTGCTCCTATCTCCATGGCTTCAGTTTCCTAACTGTGGGTTGATATTACTCTTGCTTGAATGATACTGAAAAGAAATAATTGGTATGGTGTCTTTTTTCTTTTTCTTTTGGAAAGCTCCGATGGAGCCTTAGATAATGCATTTGTTTGAGCTAATTGGGAAGACTTCAGTGTCCTCAGAGACCCAGCAACACATGGGGATTAAACACTGAGGATGGGGCTAGTAGTAGTTATATCCTGGCTCCAGGGAGGCGATGGTATCTCCATAAAAAGTTCTTCCCTTCCTTTAATCCCTCCACCCCTGCTATGTGTTGCCAATTTGGAACTTAGCAGAAGCATTTACTCCTTGCATTTAACCGTAGCTCACTTTTCCCTGCCCTTCAAAATCACAGCCGTTCACTCGAGCTGGCAAAAGCGGAATGAATGGCTCTTTTATTTTTTAACTAGAAGCCAAGTGCCCATAAGAAGCAAAATATAGGACCCTCTAGAGACCATACACATATCAGTGGGTTTGGCGGCTACCCATCTGGAATGAATGCTGTATTCCCCATATGTTTCCCATGTAAAATGGTTTGTCATGATATATCACAGAGAGTTAACGACTACAAAAATTGGCCAATTTCCATGGCATTTAAAACAGATAAAGTTGCACCATGGAGGGTAAACTTTATGGAGCCTGGCCATTGGACTGTGCAGAACTGTAAAATCTTGAGCAGAGATGCCCACAGAATTATTGCAAAGATAAATGTGCAATGAATTCATCGGCGTACACACTCCTATCCCCTATGCATAGGTCATGGATATACTATTATGAGTTAGATGTACAAATGTACACTTATGGTTTACTTAGGGTACCATTCCCATCTGGGCTGTTACTTTTACTCACCGAAGCATAGCCTGTCTCATGAATTCATATCACAGTTTAGTCCATAATGATGTCATTAAGGATCAAGGTTTTTTTTTCCTCCTTCAAAAATACAACAAACCAAACCAGACTCAAAGTCTAAAGACTAAGGGTGTGTCTACACCAGCTGCTTAATCCAGGGCCAGACTGGAGCATTATGCCCTGGACTGGCCCTGGAGTGGCCATGATGGCAACCACATAATGGCCAAATCTGGTGCGATGCTGCGCTGTTGTGCACATGGGCCAGCTGGGCCAACACTGCATCATCCCAAATGGCCCATTCCCTGTTTTTGAAGCTCCTCTCACTGCTTCTTCATGTGCAGGAGCTCCATGTAAAGCCTGCCTGGTGTGCCACTGCTTCTGCCCAGGTCAGAAATGGCTGCCCGAAATCCTTGTTGATCGTATGTCCTGATGCCTATTCCTGACCTTAGCAGAAGCAGTAGTGTGCCGGGTATGTTTTATGTGGCGCTCCTGCCCATGAAGATGCAACAACAGCAGCTCCAAAACTGGGGGACAAAACAGCAGGGCTGATGCAGTGTTGACCCAGTTGGCCCATGTGCACAACAATGCAACATCGCACCAGATTTGGCCATTGTGTGGTCAAAATTGTGGTTGCTCTGGGGCCAGTCCAGGGCATACTGCATCAGTCTGGCCCCAGATGAAGTGGCTGGTATATAATGCTCATGAGGAAGTGGAGGCAATGGCAGCTCTGCAAAAAAGATCATTTCCTTTCCCTGTTCTGCTCTTGGTGTGTGGACAACTAGATCAGGCCAAATTAGACCCAATCCAGCCATCCAGACACCAGAAGAAGCTGAGGTCCTTTCAGGGTTTCCGGGAAACACTGAGGTGTTCCCTGACTTTGCTTAGTTCAGAGCAGAGTTGGGATACGGGCAGAAAAACATGGATCCTCCTCAGAAGTAGCTGTATTGCATCAGGAATGCCAGTACTGGCTTCAGAGTGAGTACGGTATTTTTTCACCAGTGTAGACAAACCCCTAAGTCTATTTTGATCTGAAGCAGGGCATTTGAATTCAAATCTTGAAAATATATAAGTAGATTGTTTTCTTACCTTCTTTCTCATTATACAGTGGGCCCTTGGTATCCGCTGGGGTTTGGCTCCCAGACTCCCTGTGGATGCCAAAATTCGTGGATGCTCAAGTCCCATTAAATACAATGGCAGAGTAAAATGGTGTCCCTGATATAAAAGGGGAAAATCAAGGGTTTCTTCTGGGAATTTATTTCTTTTTTGAATATTTCCAAGCCATGGATGCTTGAATCCATGGATAAAGAATTGGTGGATACAGAGGGCTGACTGTACTCTAACCTGGATGGTTTGATGAAGCTAAATGTTGGGAAATTCAGAACATATAAAAGGAAGAACTGATTCATAGCTCAACACAGTGGAACTGCAGAACTCACCACCACATGATGGTTTGATGGCTGCTAATTTGAAGGGGTTTACGAGACGATTAGACACATTTACAGGAAAAAAAGATTATCCATGTCTACTAGGCATGATGGCTATATATCACAACCAGTGCTGGTTGCTGGAGAATACTAAGAGGATATTATTGTGTGTGGCTGGTTGGGGATTTCTCAGAGGCATTTGGCTGACCACTATTGGAACAGATTGCTAGTTCTGATAGGCCTGCAGTCTGCAGTGGCATGACTTTCCCTGGGTTTCAAAATCTGCCTCAAATAATAATAATAATAATAATAATTTATATCCCACCTTTCTCTCAATATAGGGACTCAAGGCGGGTAATGAGATACACTTGGGAAGTGCCCAGAGATGTGCTAGACATTTCATTTTTGGCTGCTGTCATCTTCTTACTTATTTGGATGTATGCCTGTCTGAAATTACTGGGACTTGTTTTCAAATAAATGTGGTTATTTATTTACTTCTCTCTCATCTCTCTCCCATGCACAACCCAAGGTGGTTTTCAGAGTAGATGAAAAGAGAACGCAGCTTAAAGATAAATCATAATATTAAAGGGCAATTTAAAAACAATTAAATAGCTGTCACATTGAAGAAGCATGGAATTTAAAACAAACAAACATTTAAAAGCATTTCAAGTCTAACGACTGAGAAAAGAAAAAGTACATTACCCCACATTAAAAGGCTCCTCTGCAACAACCAGTTAGTGGCCAAAAGCCAGTCTAAATAAAAAGGTCTCTGCTTGTTGGTGGAAAAAAGAGCAGAGAGTAGGTCAGCCTCTTCAGCTCTCTTCATTTATTGGATTTATTCTCATTTTTATATTATTATTTGAGGTGAGTTGCAATGAACCCTTTTGTAATCTTTTAATGTATATATTATTGCTCCCGCAGTCCTAGGAACTTGGATAATTGATTTTCTTCTTCTTCTACCTAAACTCCCATTTCCTTTTCTCTTTGTTTCAATTCCTGCCTAGAATCAGAGAGTTGGAAGGGGTCTCATGGGCCATTTCCAACCCTCTCCTCAATGCACGATATCTAGCTAAAGCTTCCCCAGCAGGTAGCTGTCCAGAGTCTTTCTGAAGATGTCCAGAGAAGGAGACCCACCACCAACTTTGGCAGTTGGTTCCTTTGCGGAACCGCTCTCACTGTCAAGAAGTTCCTTCTAATGTTCCATTGAACTCTACCCTCCTGTAACTTAAAACCATTAGACCTGGTCAAATGGTCTAAAACCATTAGACCCAATGGTTGCATTCTGGGCTTTATAGTCTACTTAGAGGGGGAAAGTCCAGATTTGGGAAAGGTGACTTTGAAATGAATTTTAAAAAGCACTTCTGAGGATGCCAATAACAAAATGTGCTCCATGGATCAATGGTGAAAACCTCCAGGCTGTTCTTTGTAACTCCCCAAATCCGGAAACCGACATTTTAAATCATGAATCCTTGAGGACCGCAATTTTGGAGTTATACAAAATACAGCAACATTTTTAGCAACGGCTGTTGAAATATGGGCTGATCGTGGGTTTTTAATGATACAGTGTCATTTTCAAATGTATCCAATGATTTTATGTGTTTGCCCATGTTTTTTGTTTGTTTGTTTGGGAATCATTTGGAATGAATCAACTGGAATCATTTCATTTGTTGGGTCAGCATGGAAGTTTTCCTTATGATATTGATTGTATTTTACAATGGCATTATATGATTAGGTGGCATCTATTTTCTGTGCCTTCAGGGATGGCATTCCTTTCGTATCCTTGAGAGATTCCCCAAGAGATATACCTTTCTTTGGTATATATAATTTCTGAGTGCAAGGAACGCTGGCATTTGTCTCTCGCACACAAAGGACCTCTGGGATGTTTCCGACAAGTCACACTGAGGACAACCCACAGCTGATTTTTCCCCCTCCTGCCTGGGGAACCATCCAGAGGTTTCCCTTCTGTGCTTTCACCCCATGGCATCACCTGGGCAGCATGTTGGCAGGTTTTATGAGGAAATCCCTTAGTCACCCTTCACGTCAACAGTATGATTTATTACCTCCATTGCTCTCAGACAAATTACACCTGAGGATTAATTTATGGTGTTTTGAAGCACTATTGGCATATCTAGGGATTGCTCACTTGCTCCCAAATCCTGTGTACCTTTGGTCACAAGGGTTGCATGTTTAATAGGTGTTTGAAAGGGGTGGGGGTCAATAACAGGTTTTTTTTGGGGGGGGTCACACTCTCATCTGCTTTATGGCACATGATCCTTGTACAGCTATCACCACCTTCAACTCTACACCTCCTCCCTTCCGAACTCTGTATCTAAGAAAAGAGATAACTTCACAGTTAATAAAGATAATGTTGGAAACTCCCTTTACAAACCCATCAGGCATCTATGGATTGCAATTTTGTTTGCAACAGCACTGAGTGGGGAAGTAAGGCTGATGGGCCACATGTGGCCCAATGATATTTTTCAGTGGCCCCTGGAACTCTCCAGGATACCCACAAACCTCCGGACTCTCTCAAATGGTCAAAACCACTCAAAGCAGTTTTTTCTCCCATCATCTTGCACTTTCAACACAAAAAAGAAATTTAACCCTCCCCCCCCCCCCCCCGTCTGAACATGAGACTGGAAGTGACAGCACATGACTTCTGGTTTCATTTTAGTATAGTTGTGTGTCCTGCCAGGTGTGTGTGCATGTAAAGCAATGGTCACCATATGTGTCTCAGTTGCCCACCTCTGCAACAGTGTAACACCACTGATCACTCCTTGCGTTCTCTAGGTGATCTACCAGGAAAAAATTGTTCCCAGGGGTGTTGTGGGAGGCATGGCCCTCCAAGGTCTCATGAGGGTCCAATGTGGGCCACAAAACCCTGACAGTTGCCAACCTCTACTTAAGGCTATCCCCAACATGGAGGAGATGAGCATGTAGGCCTCACTCTTAAATGGATCCAGCCCAGTGTCAATATTTCCAGGAACTGAAGTTGTGACTGTAAGAAATGGGCACAAAGAACACAAACCAGTATACCACATGAGAAGAATCTTCAGGCAGACCCTGAAGCAAGTAAAGAAGTGTGGGGAAACCTGATCCTGAAAAATATGGTGGCCAACAGGGTATCCATCCATCCGTCTGTCTGTAGCCCAGAAAAGAGTGTTGCTTTCAGACTGGGCTAGAGAGTGGAGTCCTGCCCATCAGCCAATCTTTTTTTCCTCATGACCATTAGTGATGAAGAGTATTCAGGCAAGAGATGGAATGGCTGTGGATGGCTGACAGTTGTAGAGGGCCAAAAGAAATAGCCTTATTTAGACATTTCCTGCCCCAATTGAATCAACCATCATCAATGAGAAGACTGCCTGTTCCTGTCCCCTCTATCTTCTTTCCTACTGTGGAAGTGACAAGTCTGACGTTCTTGCGTGCATGGAGAGTCTCCACATGTGAATAGAACTCTCTCATTTTCAGACTTGTGAGCTCCATGACTCCCGTATTCTTCCCCTCAGAATTTTTCAATGCTCCAAAAACATGCTTGTCCATATATATATATATATATATATATATATATACACTTTCAAATAGTCTTCCATTATCTAATTCCATCAAGATATTTCTTTTTGTAGAAAGCATGCCTGTCAAGAAGAGACTGTTTGTTCTTCTTCCTCTTCTTCTTGTATGCCTTCAAGTCATTTCTGACTTATGGCAATCCTATCTTGAGGTTTTCTTGGCAAGATTTGCTCAGAGGAGGTTTGCCACTGCCTTGGGTTATCCTTATCCCTGATTTGCAAGCTTTCCATGTGCAAGAGGCATGTGATCCAGAGAAGCATTCAGTCATACAATAGCTCACCTGTCTTCTGAAGTGGTATCTCTCTACCTTATGCTTGTCATCAGCACTAGAATACCGCTTCAACATCTTGAAATATTGTAGGTATTCTTTAACTTTGATCACAGAAGACCAGCCTAAACTCTTGGTCTTTCTCCAGTTCTAACAACATTGGGTTTATGTCCGTGTCCACTGTCTGGTACTAGAGGCAACCTGCTAAGTCAAAAACTGACAGAATACCTATCACACCCAGGTTACATCAGTGCAGCTGAAAGCTTGCAGTGTAGCAACATTGCATAGGTTTTATGTCCCTGCCTGTAAAAACCACATCCACCAGGGACCTCATCAACACGAAGGTTCTCAAGAGCAGCAAATGAGGATTTTAATTTAGCTTTAAATGCCTCCTGGTGCTAGGAAGGCCTTGACAGCATCAGGCTAGGAATTCTCCAAGTCCTGGCCGCCTTCCCTGCAAATGTCACCACGTTCTATTTATTTGTTTTTCTTCCACTGCTAATGACTAAACGGCTTCTTTCCCAGATTCCATCTGGGCTGTGTGTTATTCCCTCTTTTAGAATAATGATTTAGACTCAAATGTGCTGTTGTGGTTGGAATGCAGCTTGTTGTAGTAAAGGGGCAAGCAGGGCCAGAACTGAAAGGAATCCTTCAGTGATCCATGGGGCAAGGGTCCCACTGCTCATTACAACCTTCATAGTGATGAATAAGTGCACACCCATCTCATTTGGCTATTGACTCACTTGGAGGAAATCTCAGTGCTTTATAAGAGTTTCTTTCTTAGTTATAATGTTGCCACCTGTGCACCCATGCTCTCTTTCAGATGTGTGCTGACTGCTGATACTGGTGCATGGATGCAAGGCATCTCACAGTACCTTGAGAACAGCTGTCCAGTTGCTATACCAGCAGAGCACCAGAAGCACGCCAGGAAATCTGAGGAATAAAGAGGGAAAGAATGTTTGAAAATAATCCAAAAATGGTTTAAATGGGGGATTTCTTGATTGTTGAGAAACCCTGTTGAGGAGAATCCCAAAGAGGCAAGCATGATTATAGTTCAGGACTCAATCTGTGTGAAAAATGCAGGTGGAATTTTTTGTTGTTGTTGCTGCACCCAACATGGCATTTTCTGTACAGAAAATGAATTTCATCCATTGAAATGTTCACTGTGTAGAATGCCATTTTCTACTCAATATGTATTTTTTGCACAGACCAAATCCCAAACTGTGAATAGTCTTTGAAAACCATGCAATTTTTTGACAACTTTGGTGAAGTGAGGATAAATGTGGTAAACTTATTTGTTCTTACAAAGTGGTGAAGCTTTGCATCCCAGCTGTGGAGTGCTTCTTTGTCCACGTTGAAATTGGCCCACAAATGTCACTATTGTGATATGAGACAATAGGATAGCCATCATCAAATATCTGATGAGATGCCATATAGATTATAAAGAATGCTGGTCTTCTGTTCCTTCAGAAGGTGGGACCTGAATTAAAAGAAGGGCAGGAGCAGGAATCATGCAGCCCTCTAGATATTGGACTGTAGGTCCCAGGGGTCTCAGCCAGCATACGAATGATGACAAAAGCTGGGGGGTGCAGTTCAGCATCATCTGAAAGGCTGTAGATTTCCTATCCCTGAAGGAAGGAAGTTTCTCATAACCATAAAGAAGGACATCCTGGGCAACTAGGAAGAAGTCCCTTCAACTAACTACTCAGAAGAGCAAGGCGTTGAACATGGGAAAATATTGCTTCAGAGAGTGATGGCATCTCCTTCATTTAAGAATGTTAAGCTGAGGCCAGATATCTACTGAGCAGGGTTGCTATAACAGTGGATTTTCAGACTTGTGAGAGAATTGGATGAAATTACCTTTGAGGTCCCTTCCAACTCAATGATTCTACATGGTCCTGACAGAACTGCTTTCTGACATCACCATTGCATGTAGGCATGGTTAATTTCGCTCCCAGTTTTATTAAATATTTCTTAAATTACTGAATCTGGGATTTATAAACCCAATCCCAAGTGCTATTAGCTCATTTCCCACCTTCTGAAGGAACAGAAGACAACATGGTGATGTTGTGCAATAACATTTAGTTGATGTTATCATGCATGCCTCATTCATTTATTGGAATAACACTGAAAGCAATTTACAGTAAAGATGCAGAAATATAATATCAAAACTCAGCCACTGAAATGACATCAGCACAGTGACAACAATTAAATAGTGAAAGGCATTAAGGAAACAAACAAGCAAAACACCACACAAATCTCCACCAAATACATCATTGCTTAAAGGGATGAGTTCCATATTGAAGGTGCCACCATCAAGAGGACCCTGTTTCTTGAGCTCACTATGTAGCAAGAAACAGAGCAGGACTGATTTGTGGGGAATGGAGTTCACCTCATCCTAAGCCATCTATGGCTTTAAAGGCCAAAAGATCATGCCAAACAACAAACAAGTGACTAGCACAAATGACACAGGATTTGAGAGAAATGGTCCAGTCTCTGGGTTTATAAATGAATGCATCAGCTGGAATCCTGTTGGTGTCTTACATATGTGTAGACACCCCTACAGCAGTGACATTGTTGACATTTTTTGTCCAATGGAGACCACCTGTATTCAGTTCTGGTTCATGGAAGTGGAGAGCCACATGTGCATATTTGTGCATTGTGCATATTTGTGCTTGCACAGGTGCACTGTGCATCGATGTACATGGGTGCACTTTAGTAAGGACAAGAATATTCAAATGCTCAAAGAAATAAATGAGAAGGGGGCTTTTTGAATGCCTGAAAACCCCAACAAGGAGAATCCTCCTTGAGCCTCTTTCATGTTTTTAACTCCCAGTCCTCAAATAGATATGGCATTGCCACCATTGGCACAGTTTGCTCCATATGAGGTCTCAGAGAGGTGATCGACACTAGGCACTTCATTTTCAACCTCAAAGGGATTGACCCAACCACTGGAGGTGGCACCAGGAGGCATGGCATTGCTCCAGAATGTGCAGTTAACAAGGGGAATTTGTGGCAACTTTTTGACCAGAATAATCCAGAAGCAGACCAGAATATTTTGGATAATGTAGACCTGCCTTTAGATCACTTGTGGAATAAAGATTCTATTGCCCCTTCATGGTCTAATAGAGGAGACCCCAATACATTCGACCAGCTTGGAAATATCAAGACAGGCCCATCTTGTTCCTCTTGTTCTTGTCTTGTTGTTCTTTCCCATCAACGTTATACAGCAACAGTTACCTATTATGCTACCTTTTATCCCTCAAATCCGAGCAAACTGTTATATACTTCTGCTCTCACTTGATTCTTTCTCCTGGCTGGTGCTTTGCCAAAGCCTATCAATGGAAGATTTACTGTTTTGGAGGTTGCATTTTCCAGCTCCCCTCGAATGGTGCTCTCATTTGGTAGTTGAAATGGTCCCTCTATAGTTCTGTGCCCACTTTATTCTGGCATCACCTGCTCTGTGGAGTGATTTATTAACTTTCTTGTTACTGTTGTTAAAAATGAAGTTTCTGGAAATCTGGACTCTCTCTTCCACCAATCTTCCTCCTCTTACATCATCGTCCATTGCTGGAATCTTGTTGGGGTATTACACTGATACAAATTCCCCTACAGAAGCGATTGGACATTTTCTCCTATGAGGAACATCTGAATTCAATCCAAGGTTATAGAAGCAAAGCTGCACATTGTGCATGGATGTGCATTGTGCATTAATGTGAAATGTGGATTCATGTGCATTCTGTATTGTGCATGGATGCAAATAAACATTTGGTGGTGAACTCGTTATACACTTGGTGCCTTGGTTCAGTTGTGCAATATTGCCATTCAGCACAAGGGGTTGCATTTGACTCAGGCTGCATCCACACTGCAGAGGTAATGCAGTTTGACACCACTTTAACTGCCATGGCTCAGTGCTATGGAAATCTGGAAATTGTAGTTTTGTGAGACATCTAACCTTCTCTGTCAGAGAGCTCTGGTGCCACAACAAACTGCAGTGTGAACGCAGACTTTCTGAATCAATGGGAATTTGGTGAGCCAACTTTGAAGTAATGCAGGTCTACTCTAGGGGGCTTATTGCATTCAAAAATAAAGCGACTTACCTCTGTCAGGATACAGTCACTTACAGGATGCACTTGGTAATTATCACATTAAAAATGCCACCGATGCTGCCAGGCGACTGCATCCCAGCTGCATCCCAGCTCCCAGTCACTCTTATCCTGTCATTTTTCAGAAACGGGAGTTTCCCATGTTCAGGAAGACTGACCTCATTTCTCTCCCCTTGACTGCAGAATTGCAGCAAGAATGGATGCTACCTGGTTACAGCCCTGCCTTCCCCAGCTAGTAAATGACCATTGCAGTGCCCTTCCAGGGGTCAACATTTCTCTAGCAGAGGGACACAAGGAAATTGCACAAGGAGGCAACAAAGACCTGATTGCCAAAAGAAGGAGACGTACACACATGTAAGCCCACATTACGTGCATGTATATTACTGACAGGATTCCAAGTTTGCAATCTCTTATGCACAGAGGGTAAGACAAGAAAGCAGGTGGGATTCTGAGCAACACAACCTGATGTGAGCTGGAGACTTTTTTACAGCCCAGCTTGGCTACCAAAGATCCTCCATGTTCTTCTGGCACTGAGATTGGACGTTTTGTAGCCAGAACCAGAAAACCTTGAACCGATTTTGACACCTGTATGCAGGTGAAACAGAGGAGGAAGGACAGGAGGGGGAGTGGGGGAGGATAGAGGTTTTCTGTATAGCGCCTGGCATTTATTGCTGAGCCTATCCTTATCAGGTGAGCAATAAGGAGGAGTGTGAAGGCAGATAGGTGATGGGCTGGGCCGATGGAGCTCCGTGGCAATGAGCAAGTTATTACAAGCTTCTTGGCGCCACCATGTCTGTATCGGCCTCTTTCAATGGCACTGCTGGAGCAGAGGAAGACAGGCACCGGATGGCTAGTGGGAAAATGCTGGGTGAATGTCAGGTGGCCCTCCGTTTGCACGCAGAGACAAGTAAACAGCGACTCACTGCCAGTGCATTTATTTCCTAGCACTGGCTCTTCCTTTATGGCAGGGAAATGTACCTCCACCTTGCTGATTTACTATTTGCCTCTGTGTTTCGATTTCTTTCCAAAGACAAAGAGTAAAGTCATGGGAGCCAGGCAGATTTGCTCTCAGGCCCCTCGCATGTGAGTCCATTGGAAGATTACCTTGCTTGGTGACACTTTTCACTGCAACCACCCTCCCACTCCTCAGCACTTACTAAATCAAACAAATCTGCTCTGACCTGGAGTAGGAAGTCAATAGAACTCATCAATTGTTGGACACCTCTCATGCATATTGGGCACAGACTGCCAAGCTTTGCCCATGCTGGCCAAATAGTTTGGAGTGTGTGGGTGCTAAAAAGGTTGTGTTTTTGGAAAGCAATATGAGATGGGAATGAGGTGATAGAGACCTGGTATCAGGCCGCTGAAGAATGGACTGTACCACTTCAAACGGCAGCTTAAAGGCCAATGTGATTCTAGGCTGCATCAATAGGAGTATAGGGATTGGTTCAGAGGGGGTTCGCTCTTGCCTTCCTCTGAGGCTGAGAGAATGTAACTTGCCCAAGGTCACCCAGTGGGTTTTCATGGCTGAGCAGGAATTGGAACCCTAGTCTCCAAAGTCATAGTCCATCACTGAAACCACTACGCCATGCTGGCTCTTGCAATGTAGCTACAGATTCATAAAGTTACAAAATGTAGACTATGATGTATCACCTTAGCAAATAGTTAAGAGAATGTGTAGTTTGACACTGAGAAATCTTTGCTTGGAGGTTTGGAAAGCACATTCCTTCAAAGCACAGTTGCTTGAAGAAACTGATCTTTGCATATTGTGATAACTTGTGTCGTATCAAGGATACCAACCATGTGTGGGTTGGAAGTTGGTTTCCTACCAACATTTACACTTCCAAAATGTTCCATTGTGCTTGGCACCTAAAAAAATGCATTTTTTTAAAAAAAAGAGGATGGGTTTTAAAACACCCAGGTAAGCGTGCATGTCTTAGGGTGAGCATACTTAGGGAAAACATATTTAAATGTGCATTTTTGTGCAGTTTTTTTAAAAAACGTGCAGATTAATGAAGTTGATAAGAGTTAGGAGTGAATCCACAGAAACATGATGAGTTGCTCACCCTTATTTATGATGTAGAAAATTATTCCAACTTTGAAAGTCCCAGGCTGTTTAGCACAGAAAAAAGCAGCATAGAAGCCCAGACAATTTTCATCACATAAAAGAGAGATGAGCTGCTATTAGAAGTGAAATAAATACAAAATACAGCCAACTTTGCAGAACAATAGCTAAAATGTGATGACAGCATGCTGGCGCTCCACCCCCCATCACTGGACAATACTTTTACAGCTGAAGAGCTCATGTGCTGTCTTGTGCATAGCTCTTGACTATGCTCCATTAGATTTTGCTGTGCAAGCCAAGTGTGTGTGTAGCAAATGACAAACAGTTGCAAAAAAGGGAAACAGCAGACGTATTTGGTGCTCCACTCTGATAAAATGGGATTATTGCAGTGTTCAAAAAGGCAGTCTCCTTGCCAAAGTTAAGGCTGACAGCCTTCTTCTCCAGACTGCAAAGTTCTTACTGGGCTTACAACCGGGGGTGGGCAGGAGGCAGGAACATAAGGGCTGGAATCCTGTTGGTGTCCTACCCATGTGTTAAGTTTCCCAACAGAAGTGGATGGACATTTTTGTCCAATGGTGAATGGCTGTATTCAGGTTGCAGAAGTGGAGTTGCACAAATGATGTCATCATGCCATTATAGTTGTGCGTTGCACATGGAGGCACATTGGCACATGTGCGTATTTGGTTGCACAACATCACAATTCACTAATGAGATGGCATCATGCAACAAGGGGGAAAGATTGCAGCCATTATGATTTCTGCTGGATCACACTATAGGCCTATAGTATCTAGTTCTCTCCTCATACTGGCCAACTGAGCAGGGATTTGTGAGATGCCACACTCACCCTGAAGCCAATGCTGGCAGCCTCCATGACAAACAGTGGCTTCTGGGGAAGATCTGTGGTTTTCAGCCCATAACCCAACTTTGCAGAAGAAAATCCTATGGAATTCATGTGGTTGCCATAAGTCAATAGGCGACTTGAAGTCACAGGGACACACATAATGTTTAGGTTGAATCTTTCTTTCTCTTTGTAATTTAAATTGATTGATTCATATTCTAGTCTCTGGAGAATCAGAAAACAAGCTCACTCTTTCTTTTCAATTACATTCCTTCAGATATTTAAACATGGCTATCATGTCACCTCTCAGTCTTCTCTTCTCCAAACTAAACATATTCAGCTCCCTAAATTGTTCCTCATAAGACTTGGTTTCCAGTCCTATGACCATCTTGGATTGTATATACGCTAGAAATAATGCAGTTTGACACCACTATATATACTTTAGCTCCAGTCTTGGAATCCTGGGATTTGTTGTTTCAAAAGGTCTTTTCCCTTCTCTGCCAAAGGGTGCTTGTGCCTCACCAAATTACAAATCCCATGATTCTATAGGATGGAGCCATGGAAGTTAAAGGGGTAGCAAGGAGACTGCATTTTTGAATGCTGCAATCATCCCATTTTGTCAGAGTGGAGCATCAAATACTTCTGCTGTTTCCCATTTTTGCAACTGTTTGACAAGAAGGATATTGAGAATCTGGAACATGTTTAGAGAAGGGCGACCAAGACACAGTGGAGATGTACCCTTGGTTGCCCTTCTCTGAACATGTTCTAGCTTCTCAATATCCTTCTTGAATTGTGGTGCCCAGAATTGAATACAGGATTCCAGGTGAGTTCTGACCAAAGTAGAATAGAGTGGCACTACTACATTCATTGATCTGGACACTTTGCTCCTATTGATGCAGGTTACAATAGACCAGGTACAAGGAAAGGAATCATCTGATATTCCTCCCCATTGGGTAGCGACTATAGCACCTTTCATTTCCAAGTGTACATTTCCTTCCATTGTGAACATGGCTGGCCTTACTTACAATGTGCATGCTCATACCCTTTGATGGGCACTTGAATGCACAGTGGTACTACGTTTTCAATTTGTATAACTCTGTGGGTAATTGAATCTGCTCATAATCCAGTGGGCTTGTTTGTTTAACAAATTCCAAATTCACTTTTGATTGATTCAGTTTGAACTCTGGGCAAAATTGTACTTGTTAGATTGCACCAGTGCTACAAGCAAATCAAAGCCTTTATGCATCTAGTTTGCTGACTCTTGTAACCATAAATGTCACATAGAAGTTTTCTGTTGTAAGGGTAGGGGTATGTGGGGAGAATTTTTTTTTTATATGCCACCTTTCTCCCAGGCTGGGACCCAAGGCAGCTTCCATAACAATGCATCAAAACATTTATGAAAAGTTAGAAAAAGCAGGTGAGTGGGCTTACATGGGGGGGGGGGGGGAGATCAGATTATTCCTCAATCCGAACTGAAGCAACCCAGGATGGAGGTGAGGGAACTTACCTATTATTCATTTTATTTATGATGTATTCATTATAATATTCACCCATCACTGCTGAGAAAATGTGTGCCAGCTCAGGCTGCAAGTAGTGCTTCAAAAATATATTTCACCTTTGATGGTGATTTCTACATCAGTCTCAGCAAACACATTTAGCTAAGGAAGGCATGATCATCATGGATTTTTGGGGAAAATGGAAAAGCTGCCTTCTAAGAAGTGAGATCAATGTAGGTTTTAATTTTGTGGATGTTGTCATTTCTTTCTCGCAGATGTGCTTTGAATTTGATATGTTTTGCTGTTTTTGTTATAACTCTGTTTTATTTGTATTTTTATTTGCTGCCACAAGCACTGTTTCTGCTTGAAAGAAAGGTTATACATTTAATAAATAACATACCAGCAGCAGGTTGGAATACAAGGCTGGGATCCTTTTGGTGTCTTAACACATACTTAAGTTCCTCTGTGAAAATGGCTAAACATTTTTTGTCCAGGGTAGAACATTTGCGTTCAGCTCAGGGTCATGGAAGTGGCATGCAGATGTGCATTTTTGGCTAAAGTCTGTTTGCCTGTCTGAACTGTAATTGGCACTAGTGTTCTTTGGGTTGCACATTCAGGAGTGCATCTGATTGCACATACCAGATGCTCATCCAATTGTACATATGGTGCAATTCTTCATGCAGATGCCCATAAGATCTGTATTTGGTTGCACATTTAGATGTTCATTCTGTTGTGGCAGGCAACACTACTTACGGTTTTCTTGCACACTCAGTGATCAATTCCACAGTCCTAATGCTGGACCTTGGCTGATGACTCTGAAGGTCTAATCCAATTCTATGATTGTAATGAACACAGGAGAAAGGAAACCTATGGTACAATAGGGGCTTGCTATGGACGACGGGAAACCTGATCAACCCTATCTATGAAGCTTAATGGAAATAACGGACACCTTGTTTCAAGGCCCATTTCCAATGGAGGCGTGGACTTCTGATAATTTCTCCTTCTTTTCAAGGCGTTGCGAGGCAGACTGGCTGCCGAGTCTTGACAGTTTTCTACAATCTAGAATGGTCCATTAGTTAATTGCTCAGTGATGGTGACCTTTCCGAGGAAGCCTTTATGACAGCTGCATTAATGCCACCTTCGTGCATGGTGATTAACCTTATCAGCCCCCTGCTATTCATTATAAACTGGGTTCCTGGAGGAGAAAGACCTTTGGAATTCACATGGTTGACCCAAGAGGCAAGGCCGGTCCTGCTGGGGTGATGTGCAAGAGCTCCTTGGCACAAATTCCAAAGAGGTGTGATCAACAGGTTGGGTTGGGCAGTGGAGGGAGGGCAAGGAGGCCCTGGCATGAGATGCTGCTGGTGATAATCAAATGTGTTATAGCTTGGCAAAGGACAAAATGGACATCCAGTCTCCACCAGGGTTGGAGTGGAGTCAGGGTTTGCAACAAGGTCAAAGCACAGACACTGCTTGGTATGTAGGGATGAAGCCATGATCTGCCACTCCATTTCCCTCTGACCCTCTGAGCAGCTGTGGGGTGGGGAGAATGGCTCTCTCCAGCACCAATGGACTGAAGCAATAGCAATAACATTTACATTTCTATACCACTTAATAGTGAACTCAGCACTCTCTAAGCAGTTTACAATCTGTAAGCCAATTGCCCCCAACAAGCTGGGGACTCATTTGACCGACCCACAAAAGGATGGAAGGCTGAGTCAACCCTAGAGCCCTCTGGGATCAAACTCACAACCTGGTGGCTGCAGTACTGGCATTTAACCACTGTGCTATATATAGTTAATCCCAACAAGAGAAGACCCATTATGTCAATGGTTTTTGCATAAGTGTTGACTCATCATTCAATGGATGATGGAATGGATCTACCTCTACCGATTGGATTCATGCCAGTGTATTTCTCTGAACTAATCCAGTTATAAGACAAAGTGTTTGGGGAGCAGAGCACATAGAGGGCTCCTGAATGAGTTGTGAGTTTGTGGTATTTGTTACCGTAGTTCTTGGGTGTTTGTTTTTTAAATATCCAAACCACATTTCTGTCATCCCAGACTACTTTAAGGCAATTGCCGGCACCAACGGCAACAATCTATTCCCACCTCCAAGTGGGTTTCTTTTTAGTTACAAGTCATATAGGAAAATATGCCTTTGCTCCTTTCTCTTTTTAATTTTTTTTAGTTATAGTGTATCAGTGGCTGAGTGAAATGGCACTTTTGCATTATAGCACTACGTTGTTGTGTGCCTTCAAATCATTTCTGACTTATGGTGACCCTACGGCAGGGTTTTCTTGGCAAGATTGGTTCAAAGGTTTAGGGTGGTTTTTTTTTGGCCAATGCTACCCTCTGAAGCTGAGAGAGTGTGACTTGCCTAAGCTCATCCAGTGGTTTTCCATGGCTGAGCAGGGATTTGAACCCTAGTGTCCAAAGTCATAGTCCAATGCTCAAACCACCACACCATGCTGGCTTTTGCAACGTAGCTACAGATCTTTAACAGTTTTTAATAGAGTGCTACTTTTAATATAATTCTTAATAGGTTTTTACATGTTGTCTAATAATATTATTGATTTTAGCTGTATTCTGTCTTGATCTATCTCATGAGCCACGTTGGGTCCCACGTGGGGGAAATTGGCAGGCTATAAGCGAAATAAGGAGCTGTCAAAATGCAACATGGATGTATATGAAAAGGTTTAAACCTAGACTTTGAAGACCTAAGCACTCAAGCCCTTGGATGGATGACTTTGTCTGTTTCTCCCACATTTTTTTAAAAATCTCATTTCATTCCAAACATGCAGAATGTGGTTTCTGCAAATTCTTCGTGAAAACTAACTGAACCAGAATTCTGTAGATGTGTTTAGACATTTTGTTTTTTTTGCAAATTCTTGTCACACATGAGCTGAAAGATAATTCTGTCGCTTCATGAAGACATGTGCAAAATTTGGTCTCTGCAAATTCTTGTCCCTGAAACAGAATTCTGTCGCTTTGTGTCTCAACGATCAGGATTCTGATCCTGCAAATTCTTGTCGAACATGAACTAGGACAGAACTCTAAAGCCTCATTTGGAGAGTGCTTTGCAGCAATCCTGTCTGGATAGAAACAAACTGGAGTGTACAAACTGGAAAGGAAGAGTCTGACAAAGGTCACTGCCCTAGTCTCCTGTCGCCTTGTTAAAGACCAAAAGGGATGGTTCGGAGTCATGGGCTTAATCCACTGCTGAGCTCTGGGTGGGAAATTTCAGACTGAACCCTTCACTACTGATTTGGAGATAGCCGGGAGGCTACTTTGGGGTAGAATACATAGATAGCCATCAGAAGACAGGGGCTTGTTTGGGGAGGGTCTGTGGAGCCATAAACCTTTATGGCAGCCCTCACAGGCGCTTTCACAAAGGTTGTGCCTATCTTGTCCCTGATCTTCCGAGGAGTCAGTGAAAAAACAAATCCTGGGAGCCATAATTACAGGTAGCCTTGCAACAAAGAGCTTGTAATCCTCGGCTTTATCCTGAGGAATTATGCTGGCTGTGCTCTTTGCCCTTTTCATCTCTGGGCCGTGTTGCTTGCAGGCAGTTGTAGGTGAGAAGGTGCTGTGATTCTCACTGGCTCTCCCCAGGGCATCTACCCAAAGCATCCATCATATGGATGTTCCCCCTACCCTTCCGTGCTAGTTGTCGGCACAGGCGGAAAAAGAAGAAGAAAGACAGAAAAACTTGCCCAAGTTGTTAGACGGATTAGACTGTTCTTTTGCAATCACACGGTTGCTCCGCAATTATAAACGTCCAATTTCAGATTCTCGTAGGTTTCACACCTCCTTTCTATATTTATTTCCAGCTCCTAAACCAACTCTGAATGAACAGATACTATGTTGACAGCTGACTTTAGGGCAGGGGTAGGAGAGAAGGAAAGGGCAATGGAAAGATCAAGGTATTTCAAGGAGTTCCGTGAATGCTGAGCACATGTTTTGGAATGTGGCTGAGGTCCATGTCACTTTCTTGTATGTTTGAGCATCAGTTCCGTTTCCATGCGGATCTGAAATTTGCATATTCCGTGGGTGTTTTTGAATGTATTTGCTCACAAAATACACATTCCTTTGGTTTGTTTATTCCCTACCCATACAGTGGGAAAGGATTATTGAATGGCTTATTTCTCTCTCTCTCTCTCTCTCTCTCTCTCTCTCTCTCTCTATATATATATATATATATATACCAAAAAAGGGATAGGAGATTCCCTGCTTTTAGGCACACAATTGCCAAAGATATGACACAAAAGGGGAAAAAAAAGGATGGGGATGTAAAAGGAAAACAAGGAAAGATGGCACACCCTCTTGATGCTATGAGATCCCTCAGCCTGGTGAAATGGTTGCTGCTGGATATCAGCTGGGACATGCCTTGGTCCTGGCTGCATTAGACCCAGTAAATCAATGGGTACTTGGTAAATCAAGACTTATGGAAGTTCCACTGATTCAATGGGGCTACCCTACCTGGAACTAACAGTTGGATTTACGCTTAAAAAAAAAAAAATCACAGTTTGCTGATGGCTATGAATGACAGCAAGTAAATTGGACCTCCAGTTTCAAAACTGCAGGACTCTGAACACAAGCTGCTGGGGGAAAGAATAAAGGAGGACTTTTCCATTCAAGTGTCGGAGTAGCCATCTGTCCATTGTTTGAAACAAGACACTGGGTCAGATGGACCTCTGGCATGATTCAGTCCTAGGAGCCATCCTTAGATCTCAGATTTGGGCCCTGAACTCTTGTTGGCCCAGGATAATCCTGACCTGGCAGAGCTCTTTCCATAAATCCATTCTTTCAGTGTATGAGTAACATTTCATCAGAACTAACTTATTGAGCTAGTGGTTGACTCAGGCCAAAGATGCTAGGAAATGACAGAGAGGTGTAGGTGACAATTGCTGGGTCTTGGGTCCCTTGCCCTGTACCCACTAAGCTAAAACTGCTGCCTCCAGCTTTGGAAGAGGTCACACTCCTATCTTTCAACTGTCACTCCAGTTAGTTTTTGTACATGAGAGGGGGCACAGTTTTGTTCTTTGCCTCAGGCAACCAAATGTCTTTGACTGATCCTACTGAAAAGGTCTCAGAGTGATTTACAGACGAAACATACAAAGGTCCATGGGCAATGTAACAGGGAAATACAAAGAATTGGTTGAGATCCTACACGGAGGTTGCATGCATAAATCGCCACATGCGGAGTTGGTTGAGCTACTCCACCTTGTTCCAAATGGCAATGTTTTGCAAGTGAACCAAGACAAAGAGTGTACAACTGAGTGCACAACCAACGTGCGTGTGCACCTATGCATAAGGCAACCTGTGCGCAATGCACTATGCTTATCCTTGCACAATGCATATCTGCATGCATGATGGCACAGCCTCAAACTGAATGTTGACATTCTGTATGGGGCAAAATATCCCACTGCTTCCATAAGGAAAGTTATGCATAGGTAAGATACAAACAGGTTTCCAGTCAAACACCATCATCAGTATAACAAACAAACACAGATGTAAATAAACAGTCAACCAGAGCAACTCTTTTTATCTTCTTAATCCCCTCCAAAAACTGTTGTGCCATCCATCTACATGACCAGATGAGGGGCCCCTAATCCAATTGGCTTGCAGTCTAAACCAGAGACTCGGGCTGCATCTGCACAGTGGAAATAATGGAATTTGATACCGCTTTAACTGGTATCAATGCTATAGATTCCTGAGTAGTTTGAAATTTGGCAGGGCACCTGAGACCGAGAAGGCTAAATATTTCACAGAGAAAGCAAATCCCAGAATTCCATAGCATTGAGCCACGGCAGTTAGAGCGGTGCCAGATTGGATTATTTCTGCCGTGCATATGCAGCCAGGGAAACAACAAAGGGTAAGGTGGGCATTTGGGAAGAGCATAGGATTCTTTCAGTTACTTGCGCTTTGCCTTGGCTATGATAAAGTATATAAGGACGCGAGGGTATTTATGTCTGTTCTAAAAACTTTGCAGAAAAGGTAAGTTTTAAGGTGAGAGATAAATGAGATAAGAGAAATGGTTGCACAATGCAACTGAATATATGTTGGAAATCATTGGGCACAAGCCAGCCAAACTTCAGCATTTTTAGAAGCCCCGTTGATTCAAGTCCGAGAACTAAGTGCAGAACAATGAGACCTCCAAAGCCAAAGGGTTGACTTTGGGTTGGTTCCTGCCCTTTCTTTAAAAGACAGATAAGAGTGAATTTGCTCTCTCTTGCTTCTCCTTGTCTTTTGGGAGAAACTGTGACCCTCTCCTCCTTTTGTGAATAAGTTCTCGTTCAAAGCAGAACAATATACCAAAATTATAACCAGCTCATTTTGTTTTGAGAAACACTCTTATCACTGATTCTGCAGATTATGCACATATATATTTAGAAATCCAAGATGTGCCTTATGGTAATTCTGTGCTGGCCGAATGGCCGTAATAAAGTTTAATAATAATATATATTTAGAAATGTGACAGATAACAAAATGATATCTCTGCTGGGTCTCACAGGAATTTTTTTTTTTAAAGCTGTTTTGTGGGAACTTAGTGCAAGTCTCTCATTCAGATTTATTACTTTCCTTCTCCTGTTTACCATTTTCCTCCTTGGGTTAAAAATAAACATAAGGATGGATTTCCAGTGGGTTTTTGTGGCTGAGCAAGGATTTGAGCCCTGATCTCCAGAGTTGTAGCCCATCGGCTCAAACCACTACACCCCACTGACTCTTTCACAATGTAGTACGTAGTATGTTTTGACACTAGCTGGAAACAGCCATCCTTTTTAAAAGTCAAATTAGGCAGACAGGCAAAAAACGGTTTGATTCCATTGCCCTGTTAAGATTTGCAACAAATGTTCCTCTATTCATCTGCCACCTCTTCTAACAGACAATACTTTCATTAAATAAAGGGAAGCGCATTTTATTTGTGGTTCTTTATTGTTCCCTGAGCTCACTCTGCTGTGTTCCATTCCTTTTGAAGTCCAGAGTTTGATGATGATGATGGTGGTGGTGATGATGATGATGATAGCTAGTATTCTGTATATTCTGTATAGAACACTACAGATGTTTGTTGTTGCTGTTCTGTGCCTCCAAGTCGCTTCCAATTTATGGTGACTCTAAGGCAACCCTGTCACAGGTTTTCTTGGCAAGTGTCTTCAGAGGAGGTTGGCCATTGCCATTCCCTGAAGCTGAGAGAATGGGACTTGCCCAAGGTCACCCAGTGGTTTTCATGGCCAATCCAAGATCCGAACCCTGGCCTCCAGAGTCATAGTCCAATGCTCAAACCACTATACCACGCTAATTTGACATTAGTTTTGGGGGAGTGAGGCCACAGGAGGTTACTTAGTGAAATTTACGTACTTCATTAAATAACTGATACAGAGTTCTAGCCAATATAATAGTAGTAGTAGTAATAATAATAATAACAACAACAATAATAGTTTTATTGAACTTGTTTTAGATGACATGTCACTTGGGATGAGGACCAGATTGCATTGCTATACTGCTGCTTTTCAGGAGTGATAGGAGAGAAATTGAGAAATGATTCAGGGTTCCAAGGAGGCACTTCTGGATTGTCCTTCATTTTGTATGTAGGGCTATCCCTGTAGGCAACAGGTCTGTACACTAAGACCAAACTAACACCTTCTGATTTTTAATGTTATTGTCCTCCAGCTTTTGTTCTGTTCCGTTTACTTTGAAATGCTCCTTTCTTTTGCCAACATCTTTAAAATAAGTATTACCAGCAATTAAGATAAGCAAAATAAGCTTGGCAAGATATGAAATTCCATATCAAAGCAGAGCCCCTGGCAAGATCCCAGCTCCTCTGCAAAATCATTAGGTCAGGGATCACAGATGGGTCAATCAGGAATCTAAATTGCAACTGTATCAGAACCAGAGAGCCATTACAAACCGATCCCAACCATGGTTTACACAAATGTAAGACCTACTGCTCTTGGCTGCACCTGCACTGCAGAAATAATCCAGCTGGACACTGCTTGAACTGCCATGACGCCATGTCACGGAATCCTGGGATTTGTAGTTTGTTGTGGCCCCAGTGCTCTCCGACAGAGAAGGCCAAATGTCTCACAAAATTACAGTTCCCGGAATTCCATAACATGGAGCCATGGCAGTTCAAATGGTGTCAAACTGGATTATTTCTGCAGTGCGGATGCAGCCTTAGTTTGTTCTTCTACACTTCTTTACCTACAGCAGAGGTGGGCAACTGTGAGAGGCATGGGGACTGCATTAGGTCCCCCCAGGAGGCCTTGGGTAGCCACAGCTCTCTTCACACACCCCTACTGCAAACAACAGCAACAACAACAACACAATTATAGATTTTTGTGGGTTTTCGAGCTGTGAGGCTGTGTTCTAGAAGAATGTATTCCTGATGTTTCACCTGTGTCTATGGCTGGTATCTTCAGAGAAGAAATATGATAGGTTTGCCTTAGGGTCATCATAAGTCAGAAACAAACTGAAGGCACACAGTTTTGTCTTTAATCAACATAGGAATTATTTAACTATTTCACGTTCCTCATTGTCTACATTGAATGCACATAGTCTCCCTTGGAACAAAGCCCCCTTGGAACAAGCCTTGCCAAGAAAGCCCCATGATAGGCTCACCATAAGTTGGAAATGACTTGAAGGCACACAACGACAACAAACTGAGGATGCAGTTTGGCTTGCCTACTAGAGACATCTTCCAGACCTTTCAGGATGTTCCTTCTGTTAATGCATCTGAAGGGTGTCCCCCATGATCTTTTGGCTGGGGAACACAAAAATGTTGACATTGCCCCTAAGAATGCATTTCCCCCAAGCAAGGGCATGGGACAAAAAATCTGCAGAAACAGCATCTCCTAACTGGGGCTAAGGCTGCCTCGGTGACATGTCTTAGTTTGTCCAAACTGGTTTTCTTGTCCAATTAAGTTGGGACAGCCTTATGCACTTAAAGCTTCCCAGCTCCCCGGAGGAAAATGCCAAACCTGTCAGAGAAAACAAACAGGGGCTTTCTTAGCCTGTGTGTGTTCTGATTAACGAACCTATTAGACTATAAAACCTGGGACCCCTGTTCTCTGGGTAAGAGCATACATTAGGGAGCTGTTGACAGTTTCTAAGTTTGACCCCTTGCACAATTGCTGGAGACCTATCAGCAAGTCGGAGGAAAGCCACCAGGACCTCTTTGTTCTGGGGGGTTTCAGAGAAGTATTTGACACTCCGTAAATGCCAGATGTACCGCTGTTTTAATCTGTAACATGGGAGGCCAGCATGGGGGGTGTTGGAAGAGAGGGGGAAGGTCGGGGAGGAGTTTGAATGCTTTATTAAAAGTCAGGTTCCTTTGGCGAATTGGTGATAGTCTCCAGGCCATGGGACCTCACTTTGCAGTATAGGTTGCCCTGAGCAAGAGATGGCGATGGAGCAGTTTTGACAATCAGGGCCCTGTCTGCACAGGCTAAATAAACTGGCCTCTCCTCATCCTCTTGGTGAGGAGTCTGGATGACGCAGGACCCAATCTTCAAGTCTGGAGTGAACAGTCCAAACAGTGTTTGATCTATTCAGTGCCATACCTGAGGTTTGTTGTTGTTGTTAACTGCCCTCAAGTTGATTTCAAACCATGGTGACCCTGCTGATGAGACATCTCCAAGACCTCCTGTCCGCCACTGCTCTGTCCAGCTCATACTCATGCTCTCCTTAACAGAGTCCATCCATCTAGCATGTGGCCTTCCTCTCTTTCTGCTTCCCTTCATCTTTCCTAGCATTATTGTTTTTTCCCAATGAATCGTGCCTTCTCATTAAGTACACCCTCTTTATAATGAATTAAAACAACTCCTTGTTTGCTCTGGACCTTCCAAGAGCCTTCTGTTCCAACACTGAGCAGCTGTTCATATGTGTGTCCCACTGTGTTGCCCAATGTGGCCATCATGATGTCCTGTCTTAGGAGAACATCTATCCCATGTGCGTGTAAGTGTGTTATACAAAAAGCAGGGCTAGACCTAGTCCTAGAAGAAAGGGGAGTGAAGATAGGAGGGAGGAACATCAACAATCTAAGATATGCCAATGACATAATATTACCAGTGGAAATCCTCACTGATTTGGAACAAATGCCAAGGAAGGTCAAGGTTAAGGAAAAAGGTGCAATGCCAGGGCTGCTGCTGAACAGAAGGAAAACAAAAACAATGACCATGGAACAAATTCAAATTAGACAATGAAGAAATTGAAACAGTTAAAGATTTCTTGCACCTGGGATCAAATATCATTCAGAACAAAACTGCAATCAAGAGATAAGAAGAAGTCTAGGGATGGGAAGGACACCCATGAAAGAGCTAGAGGAGATCCTAAAGAGTGAAGATATATAACTGAGCACTAAAGTTAGAATTGTCGAAGCCATGGCATTCCCAGTCACTATGTAGGGATGTGAGAGCTGAACAGTGAAAAAACAGATAAAAAGAAAATCAACTCATTTGAGCTTTGGTGCTGGAGAAGAGTGCTGAGGATACTGTGGACAGCCTAAAAGACAAACAAATGGGTCCTTGAACAGATCAAACCTGGAATAGCCCCAGAAGCCAAGATGATCAAATTGAGATTGTTGTACTTTGGCCACTTCATGAGAAGGCATGACTTATCAGAAAAGACAATAATGCTTGGAAAGGTAGAGGGCAGGAGAAAGAGAGCAAGACCACACACCAAATGGCTAGATGGGAAGACATGAGCATGAGTCTACAGAACTTGAGAAAGGCAATGGAGGACAGGGAGTCTTGGAGATGTCTCATTCACAGGGTTGCCATGAGTCAAAGTTGACTCGAGGGTAGTAAACAACAAAGAACAAAGTGTGTTTGGAATGTCAGCCTTTGGAGACAAATTAGATGTCAACCTTGGAAAATACGTTTCCACCAGAAATGATAACAGCACTAGTTCTTCCCGACCCTGCTGTGATATCCAGTAGTACTTGTCTGTGCTTGTGCATCACAATGTGCAATCTATTTCATTGGCTGTGAATGGAAGGGAGATGTGACAGGCCATGTCACAAGAGAAGTCCTACTGCATGCTGCTGAGGAAACTAGATGTACAACTGTCATTTTCAATAGCAGATGTGCAGATTTGCATTAATGCCTCATTTCCCCTTGATCTCAGTCAATTGACATGCTGTTAGAATTTACTGGGGCAAGCATCAGGCATTCGTGATCTGTGTCCTGCTGTCTCATAGGATGAATCACAATGGCTGGAATCCTGTTGGCGTCTTATGAAGGTGTAAGCCCTGTTGTGGAAGCAGTTGGACATTTTTGTCTGCTGCGGAACGACCAGATTCAGTTCGAGGTTGTGGAAGCTGAATTGCGCATGTGGTGCTACTAAGCATGGATGTACAATACGAATTGTGCATGTGAACTGCACATGGCAGCACCTGTGTCTTGTGCATGGCTGCATGTGGCACATGGCTGCACATTCAGTTCCACATTTAATTGTGCAATATCGATATTTAGTAATGTGAATGTGTTGCACAACTGCCACATAACTTCGTGAGCATAAACCTTATGCTCCATCTTCCTGATGTAGAATCTTAGCATATAAGTATAGAATTGAGTGTTTCCTGGACAGTAAAAGGGGACAGCATGGTGTAATGGTTTGAATATTTAGTACTCTGGAGACCAGGGTTCAAATCCCCACTTAGACATGGAACCCCACTGGGTGGTTTTGGGCAAGTCACACTCTCTCAGCCTCAGAGGAAGGCAAAAGTAAACCCCTCTGAACAATTTTTGCTGAGAATACCTCATGATGGGGTTGCCTTAGGGTCGCCATAAGTCAGAAACAACTTGAAGGCACACAACAACAACAACAACAACAACAAACAACAACATTTCTGAACTCAAGCATGAGTCCACCCACCTAGGCCAGTAATTCACTTCTCCGGATCTCTTCCCAGCTTGAGAGTGATCTATGAAGAAACCTCTGTGACACATGAAAATAATATACAAGCATTATACTTTATACATTGTCAACACCATTTTCTCCCAAAGCAGTCCTTATGGTAAGCTGTGCCCTTCATGTCACTGAAATGTTCTTGCTTGCATGATAGGATTGGAATAGGTTCAATGAAGGACCTCGACTCTTCTCACTAATCCCAGGGTCAAGTTTGGGGGAGAGGCAATGTTGCTACATCTTTGGGTAGGAAAGGCATTCTGAATTTGGGGCCAAATGGACAAGAGCATGATATCTTACATCTTAGATTGAATAAAACCTAATAGAGGTTCTTAAGCCTCTAGGGCTGCAGAAGAAAAGCACATGGTGACTTTGCCATTGGCTAGCTGGCATCCCAAGGAGAACGACATAGCAAAGACAAGAACAGCCAGGCCCAGGGGTTGAGAGACGGGCCAGGATAGCATTCAAAATAATGAAAAATGTATACATTCCATATTACATTACGGAAAACTGCTTGCAAAATGCATATGTTAAGAGAATACTGTACAAAAATGTGCACATCAGGGGAAAAGGTGCATAAAACACATACAAAAGTTCATGCAGACTTTTTCAAAGCCACAAACTGATGCCAAGTGGATTTCAATGAATTAAATAAATTAGATTAAGATAAGAGTATTGAGAAAGTGCCAAGAAAACCAACAACAACAATGAACGAGGCAGAGCTCATCCATCCCTATTTTGTATATGTACGTTTGGGTGTGTATTATATACTCTGTTGTAACTCAACATGAGGACCTTTTGATCAAAAGACAGGATGTACATCTCCTCAATAAAGACATAAATACAGACCTCATGAGTCAATTCGCACCGCTCACGGAGACAAAGAGCAGTAGCATTTTTAATTGATTTCTCAACAGAAGTAGGCTGGAAGGAAATGAATTCAAAGAGCCAGTAATCCAAATATTGCCTCTGGGTGCAAATCAGTTGAATGTGGATTTCTCTTGATATTGAAGAAAAGCACAGTAACTCCAGAGGCAGAGAGGACCAAATGACACTGTCATGCAAAGAGAAATCCCCTAGTGTTTCTCTTGGGAGCTGCCATATAAGAGGTGTCTACCAAAACTAATATTGTCCCCTTATAAAGTCTGCAACTTTCCATGTTCCTGGACAGAGAAGGAGATTTCACATGGCCTGCTTTTTTTAAAATCCTCTTAGCTTGAGATGGAGATTGCAAGGGTCAAAATGAAGGCATTGCCTACAAATAAGGATTCTGTCCCTCCATGAAATTATAATTAATTCCTCAAATTTCTAGCAATGCAGAGTTAGAGACTAAAAATATCCTTCACACCTAGAGGTCTTCTGTTTGACTTGTTTGCATTCCCTGGGTCACTTTGCTTGCCCCTTTGCTTTGGATGCTTCAACTGTGGGTGTGTCTGAACTGTAGAAATAATGCAGGTTGATACTACTTTAACTGCCACGGCTTCCATCCTACAGAATCCTGGGATTTATAGTTTGGTGAGGCACCAGCACTCTTTGGCAAAGAAGGCTGAAGACCTTGTAAAAGTACCAATTCCAGGATTCCATAGGATGGGGCTACAGCGCTTGAAGTGGGGATCAAACTGCATTATTCCTACAGTGTAGATGTACCCTCTGTTTCTGCACCATCAACTGAAGTTTTAAGTTACTGCAAATGCTAGGAATTTGGGTACTGAAGGAACATTTCATGGGGGAGGGCATAAGTCTTCTCTGTGAGGACAATGCCTTCATTTTGCCCCTCTCCCCCAATAACTACATCCCTGGAAAATAGGAGAAAATGAAATCAATATTGAACCATCCAGGCAGAGGGTTGTGCTGAACACAGCTTTTCAAATTCTGGGCTGAAACACTGAGTCTTTTTACTTTACACAAAAATAGCATAATGATTCCCCTTTAATGGCCATGGCAACATTCTCTGGAATCTAGGATTTGCAGCTTTCCAGGGGGGTATTTAGAATTTTCAGCCAGAGAACTTTTGTGCCTCAACAAACTACAAATCCCATGGCCCATAGGATGCTGTTAACATGTGCTATAGTGTTATAATTCTGTCATGCGAAGGAGAGGGACTGCAGAGGCAAAGGGAGGCATTTGGGGTCAGTACAGGGTTCTGGGGTGCTTTTCAAGTGGGGTGGGGACATTTTTACTTGTTTTCACATGTTTAGGGCTTCTCTGCAAGATTGTTGTTGTTGTTGTTCTGTGCTGCCAAATCATTTCTGACTTTTGCTGACCCTAAGGGCTTTTCTTGGCAGGTTTCTGCAGAGAGGGATTGCCATTGCCATCTTCTGAGGCTGGCAGAGTATGACTTAGCCAAGGTCACCAAGAAGGTTTACATGGCTGAGCTGGAATTTGAACCCTGTTATAAAAGAATCATAGAATCATAGAGTTAGAAGAGACCACAAGGGCCATCCAGTTCAACCCCCCTGCCATGCAGGAACTCAAAATCAAAGCATCCCCGACAGATGGCCATAGTCATAATCCAATGCTCAAACCACTACGCAAGATATGGCGGGGAAATTGCCTGAACGCTGTGCTTTGGAGGAATGGTGGGGGTGTCCAGGGCCACAAAATGGGATCTAAGGGCCACATTTACCCTGCAGGCCATGCTCTGCTCCCTCCTATTGTAGATATTTAATTTTAATCAATATTTAATTCATCTGGTCCAGATTCCTGCTGGTGACATACATACATAAGTCCTTTTATTATCTTTGATAGGGAACCATCCAGAACTCCCATCTGCAATGGACCCATTTCTGGACCAAGCCAAATCAGCACTTCCAGCCAAATCAGCACTTCCTGCCATTTTGTGGATAAAGGGACAGGTGATGACCAGGCAACATCTGGCTGTGTTCATGTAGCCAGATGCACAAAGAAACAGGCATCCTCCTGGAGGTCCCCTAGAGGTTTGAAACCTCATAGGAGCCCTGAGGTCTCTTGTGGGGCGCTCCTCTTGTGAGAGTCAAGGAAGGCACCTCATGCATCCTGCAAGCCTTTTCCAAAAACCTGACCTGATTCACATTTTATACCCTGAATGTACTGCTCTGCATAGGACAAACGTGTGTACGTTATAAAGGGGGACAGTGGAAGAGTAGAATACCTGACAGCATCATTTATGGGAGATTGACCATACCTAAGTCCCGGCTTAGTGGAAGACATGGATCTCAGTCCCAGGAGAGGTCCTCTCTGTGTCTCCCCCCCCCTCCCGTCTACCCGTGCCCCATGAAATATCAAGTTTATTGTGAATCACAGCAGGATATTGCCTTGGCGTGCTTGGTGAAATGCTACCAAAGAGGTCTCACCATAAAACTGATCCCAACCCAGCTTGATCACATCTTCTCAAGTTACACTTCAGCTCTGCCACAGGACAGTCTTCTCTTTGTGGGAATGACAGGACTCGTGCCAGAGGGGCAAAGTTGGAGCATTAGGTAGGGAAAGCCTATCCAGTTCCCAATGTTTCCCCAAGGCCGTGTGACAAACATAGAGCCATGGGATGGCCAGGCTTGGAAGGAGGGAGGGAGGCATGGGACACTCCCTGGGGACCACCATTCCTGGCTTTAAGGGGACTGTGGGAACCCCAGCTTTTAATCAGAGCTGTAAAAATGGATGGAGTCAGCAGTAGATTGGGCTGGCCATTGGATTTATTGCCTAGCTCTCCGTGATTCTGAAGGCTGTCGAGGGCTTAGAGAGAGGGCTTTTCTCAGGATTGTAAAAAGGGAGGATGGTGTTAAGAAAAGGTAGCAGGGGAAAATAAAAACAGCATCAAGCCAAGGGAGCCTCAGTGCAGCTGCTAAAAAAACCAATATAGTTTTAGGTTATGTTCAGAGATGAATAGTGTCCAGATCATGAGGAACAATGATTCCACTCTCTTCTGCACCAGTCAGACTCAACTAGACGTCCCCATCCAGCTCTGTAGTACTGGACCATGTTTTAAGAAGGGTACGGAGAAAACAGTGTGTGTCCAGAAGGAAAGTAACCAGGAGGAATGTGGAAACTGATGGTGGAAAGAGTTGGACTTGCTTAGCCTGGAGAAGAGTTTCAGGCGAAACATGATCGGTGTCTCCAAACATCTGAAGGAGGGTTGTTATGTAGTAAATCAGGGGTGGGCAAAATGCAGGCCATGGGTCTCATGCAGCCCTCATGGCCCCAAAGGGTGGCCCCTGAAGCCCCCTGGGAGATTTTTCACTCAGAAGCCCTGCAACGGCTCAAAACATCTTGAAACACAGCCGTTTTGCTCCCCAGCTCCCACCCCACATACCTTAAAACCTGCCAGACCCACCCCTATGGGCCAGAATTGGCCAAAACTGAAGCTGGAAAAGACATGGCTGATTTTGTGGTGGGGTGTTTTGAGATGTTTTGGAGAAACAACAGAAAAGAGGTCTACTCCATCAGAGGGATTTCTATATGGGCCTGGGGTTGGTTGATATGCTGGTGTGGCCCACAAAAGGGGTGAGTGCATCATTGAAAATTGGCTCCCACCTCGCTCTGATGGAGTAGACCTCTTTTCTGTTGTTACAGAAACAGGAACTTGACCTAAAGAGTAGACATTTTCAGAGTTTCAAAAAGCTAGTTTTCCCCCCTACAACTCCCAGAAACCCGGATCCAGCCAATAGCCATGCTGGTTGGGAATTTTTGGAAATTGGAGTTCAAAAAACTCAGGAAATTATAGGGACACTAAACATAGGAGAAACTTCATGGAGGTACAAATGTCGGGACAGGCAAGAAAATCTCTCAGTTTTCTGATAAGAAATGAACACGATTTCCACATGTTGTCATGCACAGGATGTGAGATTTTTCCAAAACCAAACGTATGCGAAAATAAAACTATCAGATCTGTCCATTCTTAATCCCTGCTTGGGTCATCTTGTCTGGACTGCTTCCATAATGTAGGCCTTTAAAAGAAAAAAACCTCCTTTAAGTCCTCTGTCTAAACATGCTCTTCTTGAGAAATAAGTACAATCCAGTTGAAGTTTAAATATAGAACCTTGGCCGCAAGTATTGCATCTTGTTCCTCTTCCTTATTGACTGTCCTGAATTTCACTCATTCTTGCCTGTGATCCAGCAAGGCTCTCTGTTTCTTTGCCTGCCTTCTGCGCTGCATTATCTCAGCATAGCCCTGCAGGTGGCACAGCAAGCCCTGAGATCTCAAGGAAGCAGCAGCAGCAGGAGCAAGAAGACATTTGCTCCAGATCTCATGCTATTAGAGTGGCAAAAATCCTGAAGTGGAGGGAAGTATCCCAGTCTTTCTCCTGACATAAAATGCACTGTGTTCCATTTATAGAATTTCTTCCATTTCCAACATTCAGGCTGTGGGTGTAACAGTTGTTGTTGTGGTGGTTATGTGCTTCAAGTCGTTTCTGACGTATGGCGACTCTAAGGCGAACCTATCATGGAGTTTTCTTGGTACGTTTCTTCAGAGGGGGTTTGCCATTGCCATCCTCTGAGGCTGAGAGCATGTGACTTGCCCAAGGTCACCCAGTGGGTTTCCATGGCTGAGCTGAGATTTGAACCTTGGTCTCCAGAGTCATAGTAATGCTCAAACCATACGCCACACTGGCTCACATTCTCACCCCTAAAAGGGACATATTACAAGCTGCAGCAAGGAGGTCTGAGTGTCCATCTCAGCTTTGTTTGGTTTATAGCTATTGTCTCTCCAGGTCTATTTATGAACAGTTTTTGTGTTTCCGGGGTGGAGGTGGTGGGGAGAAGAATCTAGAACCCACACATTTTGTAATGGCCTACTAGAGGTAGTAGGGAGTTTGAAAAGCCTGGGTGAGGTTCATTAAGGGCTATCCTACTTGGGGTTAGAGAGATCAATCTATTTCTGGGACATGTCAGTTTTATATATATTCAGTCATCTCTTCTTTGCAGTTTCCATAATGACCTGAAACTAAAAACAAAACAGCATACATGAAAATTTGAAAAAAAAATTGGTAGGCAGTTCCACCAAGCATTGGCTGAGATCCTACATCGACACAACAAAGTGTGAGTTTATGTACATGGAGTTACAGGGTGGTTGGATAATGTTGACTCTTTAGTGAAATGTAATGTCAAATGATGAAATGTGCATGCACATCAGCATAGACCAAGGGTAGGCAACCTTTCCCCTTTAAGGGCCGAGGGACTTCAGCTCCCAGAATCCCAGGAGCTATTGGCCAACATGGGACTATTGGCCAACATGGCTGAGGCTTCTGGGAGCTGAAGTCCCTCGGCCCTTAAAGGGGAAAGGTTGCCTACCCCTGGCATAGACAATGCACATCCATGCACAATGCACTGCGTATGCAATTCCACTTTGGCATCCTTGAACTGAATATGTCCATTTGAGGTTGGACAAAAAAAATCAGACAAAAATATCCAATCATTTCTGCAGGGAAGTGCATGCATGTGAAAGACATTGACAGGATTCTGAACATATTAAAACTGTATGAAATGGAATGAATATTTCAAAATATTTTTTAAAATGGGGTTTCCAAAGTGATGGAAAACCGTGATGAAAATCATAGGTGGGCATGATTTTTTGCAGTCCGGGAATGATTCTGTGTGAAAAATTCATGCTTTTGTGCAGAAATACTAATATTTTTGCCCAGGAAACATGTTATATTCTGTGTATCTGTGTGTGTGAGAGAGTGCGCCTGTTTGCACAGAATAAGTGCTGAATTGTGAATATTCTTCCAAAGCTGTTTGGTTTTCAAGAACTTTGTAAAATTGCAAAATAAAATAAAATAAAATTCATTCTTGCTCATGAGAATGACATTTATGCATTTTGCATCCCCAAATTGTAACTTCCCCCAACGGGCCCATTTTATTATGCAACTTCTGCTCACATGTACATTTTTTTTGCACAACTCTTTTCAGCCAAGAATGACCTCATTGAAGAGGACTCAATGGAAACGGCATCCCCTGAAATACGGAGGTCCTTTCTGCACAGGTTTCTCCAATCTTTGACCCTTCGCTCTCGGTCAAGGAGCAACAGCCATGAGGATGACACTGGCTTTGGGCCCAGCTTGAGAGTCAAAACATTTGTGCTCTTTCTTTGTGCAACACTAAGGCGGTTCATTAGGTGTGCTTTGTGTCTTCCCTTTCTCCACCTTTGGAATGTTGTTCCTTGGCTTGTTGATTCCTCCCCTTTCATTCCACCTTTGACTCCTTGCTTTGTGTTTGCTTTGTTGCTGGTTTTGGTAAGCAGATGCTGGATGTCAAACCAACTTGCTAGCTGTCACTCCTGAGGATAGAAAGGAGATGTGCATTCCCACAGGCTCTCCGGAGAGCAGAGAAAGTGAGGAGGAGGAAGGAGCCCTGTTGACAACCAAAGATAAGAGACAGTGACAGAGAAGCAGATGGGTGTGGTGGTCCTGAAGCAAGAATGTAATTCTTCACTAGATTTGTTCTTCAAGGAGGCAATGAAGAATGTTAGCCGTTTTCTTGTTGCCGCAAGAAAGTCTTTGAAAACAGGACTGTTTCTGAAGGCTGTTTGTATGTTGGGACTTAACTCTGGGCCAATTTTTCAGGTGGCATTTTTGCTTAGAAACTATTTTGCTGGCAGGAAGTTGCCTTTCCGCACAGACATTTCTTTTTTGCGCAGAAAATGCTGCCGCATGCACACGAAAGGTTGTGGTTGGCAACTTATTCTGTGCAAAACTCACATGTGTGTGTGTGTGGGGGGGGAGGGTTTGGTGCATAAAACAGCATTTTCTTTGCAGGAACCCACTTTCTGTGCCTAACAATTTGTTTTGTGCGTGGGAGCGCAGACAACTTCCCACAAAAAACCACATGCACATTTTGTACAGAATAAGTCCTGAACTGGGAAGATTCTCATCAGTCCGGGATTCTCCTCACCAGGATTTCCCAACATGTGAGAAACTCCTTTTTTGACCATTTTAAAATGGTTTTTGACCATCTCTGTTCTGAAGAACCAGATTGGTTTGTGTTCCTTTGCAGGATAGTAGCCCTATTTACTTCTGTGCATGCAATTTGCAGTTAAGCTCATTTTTTAATCTCCCACTTCACATTCCTTGGTTGAAGTTCAACTCTCATGCTATCCAGTAACAACCAAAAATGCTGTCAGCATCACTAGACTGCTATCTTATTCCCACGCCTGCTGAAATCCCCTCTTCTACATCAACATCAAAGTGGCTGTAGTAGCTGTCTCTACCTTTCACTCTGGTAACCCTAAGCTCTCCAGATGTTGGACTGCAGCTGCTACCATTTCTGACCATTGACCGTGCTGTCTGGAGCTTATGGGAGTTGTGGCCCAACAATAATTTCAAGGCCACAGGTTGTCTCCCCCCCCCACCTTAAAGTGACGCTGAGATGGCAATATACCAGAGGGAGAGACAATGAAATAGGTGTCACTTTGGTTAACATGAAAGTGTATGAAGTCCTTCAGGCAATAGTCTGGGAAGATCCTGAGATTAAGAGGCAAAGCCTTCCAGGATAGGGGTCATAAATGCCAAGCAAGCTGGAATCCCCATATCACTCCTTTCAGAAACAAAGCACCACTTCCATCTCACTTCTTCTCTCCTGTGAGGGATGCCTCTGTGTATAAACTCTACAGCTAAGACTTGGCCTAGTCTTTAAAGGCAATATCTCATTGATTAAAACCAGCTGGCCTCTATGGCGGGCAGTTAGAAAGCCAGATGTCCTCAGCCACAGAATTGATATTTCCTGTCCCATCTGAAAACATTTGACTGTCCACCCATGTCTGGGCATTAGAGCTGTGGCCTGCTTTTCCTTTGTCTCCCCGTCACTCTGCTGTCTCCTGTCTCCTTTCCCGGTGACATTTGAGAAGGGAGAGGTCCCTTTGGACTTGTTTGTCACGATTACAGCCTTCCATCCTGGCTTGAGCTCTGGAGCCAAGAGCGAAGCCTTTTCCTTCTCCCATTTGTCTCTCTCACTCCCCTCTTTCCCCTCCAAAACCACTAGGCAGGCTTGGGCAGGTGTGTGCTGACCCCAGAGTGCTCCCAAGTTGACCAGCTGGATCCGAATCCACTATAAAGCTAAAGTTGTCTGGGAGTTGTGGTGTAAATTGTTTAGTCTTGCCAAGTTTCCAAAGGCCTGTAATGAGCGGGTGGCCATCCAGTCAAACACTTCTGGTTCACCCTGGTCTATAAACCTTGACAAAGGTAGGTTAATCTTCTCAAGGAGCAAATGACTCTTCAAGTGTATCTAACAACAAATATCATCATCATCATCACCATCACCATCATCATGATCATCATTTTATAGCATCTGTGCATTCAGGTCCTTCCAATCCAAAACAAAAACATACAGACATCATTGTGGTGGTGGTGATTACTATTATTATTATTATTATTATTATTGTAATTAGCATTAGCATTCATATCCCTTTTTTCAGCAAAAACCAAAAACACAGCAAACACCAAACGATAGATCCTCCTCCTCCTTGGCTTTAATATTCTCTTTTGAGCAAAAACACAGCAAAACATCCAACAAGAACATTATTTTAACTCTTATTAGTCTAGGCATCAATATCCCCTTTTAAAGCAAAAACCAAAGCTGCTGTTCTTCATGTTGATCTTATTCTATGCATTAATATCTTTTTTAAGCACAAAGTAAAAACACAAGAAAAAACTCCCAACCAACCCGCCCCCATTGTAAAAACCATGACAACAATTATATGGTTGTTGTTTGTGGTGTGTGTGTGAGTGAGTGAGTGAGTGAGAGTGTGCGTGTGTGGTTTCAAGTTTTGGGGTTTTGCTAAAAAAAAGGGACATTAATGCACAGATGGTATCAATAACTGCTTTGCAAGCTATACTCTTAAAAAAAAAAGATAAATCATAATCAATTGTCCCAACATTAGGGCGTCATAATTCATCAATCCCACATTAGGAAGCTGTAATCCATCAATTTGACATGAGAACAGACAATGGATTATTGGGACCCAGTACAGCTCCTGCTGTAAGCCAGAGCACCATACTTGTGAGCTACACCAGGTCCAGATTTGGCCCCTGTGAATTTTGTTTTCTGCGCAATATATAATTGAATTCAATACTCCCTGAAATGGATGGGCTGGCTGTGTTGCTCTGAAAACCGGGCAGTTCAGCTTGGGGCTGGATGAACCTTCCTTATGGAGATGCTTACAGTGCAACCTGAGAAGTATCGGCACCATAAATCCAGGGTCATTTTTGCTCTTCGCAGCAACACCACTATTTCTGTGTTGTGGCTGACCTCACAGCATAGGCTCCAAGCCTTTGCATTTATCCGAGACAGCCTTGCTTTTTTAAAAAAGAAAAGAAAATTAAATCCTTCTCCTTGCCTATTAAAGATATAGCTGGCCCTCCATAGCCACCGATTCCTTATCCACAGATTCAATCATTCACGTCTTGGAAATATTATAAATAATATATAAATTCCAAAAGGCATACCTTGATTTTGCCCTTTTACATAAGGAACATCATTTCACTATGGGGGGTTGCAGACTGCCAGAAATAGTGTGAATTCAGTCCACTTTTAGGGTTAGGGTTAGAGTTAGGGAACCATGGGAACTGTATTTTATTGTGGCATCAGAGTTGTCTGACAGAGAAGGCTCAATGTCTCAGAAAAATAACAGTTCCCATGATTCCCTAGCACTAACCCTAACCCTAAAAGTGGACTGAATTCACACTATTTCTGGCAGTCTGCAACCCCCCTATGTCATTGTATTTAATGGGATTTAAGCATCTACGGATTTTGGTATCCATGGTGTGTGTGTGTGTGTGTGTGTGTCCTAGAACCAAACCCCAGCAGATAACAAGGGCCCACTCTATCTTGTTTTCTAAGAGCCTGTAGTTAGAATTGTCATCCTTCTCTGGGGCAGTTGCTGTTGGAAACTGTTTGAAAGCTTCAGTTCCCAGATGCTGTGGTTAGGATGCTGACTAGGGTTGGTCAGAGGGAGCTTGTAACTCCCTTGTTTAAACAGCTTCACTGGTTATCGTTCCATTTCCAAGCACAATTCAAAGTGCTGGTTATGAGCCATGAAGCACTATGTGGCTTAAGTCCAGAATATCTATGACTACAAGCTTGCCCAAGTCTTTGTGAGAGGGCTCCATCCCATCAGTCTCCTAGGCTGGCCTGGTGAGGACATGGGAGAGCCTGATCAGTGGCTGCTCCCAAGCTATGGAACTCTATGCATGGAGAATGACAGTCCAAAGATGAGATTGTGGAGCTCGGGATGTAAATCTTAGTGCAAACTAACTTTGTGCAAGAGTCCACAAGAGAGTAAAGAAAATCTTGGTGCAGTTCATCCTTTTCTTTCAACACCCTTGATGCACCCTTTTCTCATCAAAGATGAGAATATGTGTGAGTATTCTTTACATGCCTATTGGAAACCAAGGTTTTTCAGGCTTTCTGGTTGTGTGAAGATCTTCCCACACACAGTGGGGGCCCTCATCTTGTTGATCTCCATGGGAAGAGAGTGATCATGGAGTGAGGTGGGACTTAGCATATTTCCCTCACTCGTACATTTATTTTAATGCTATTTTCACTGTTTTAGAGGTTTACAATTAAAGAGTTCTGAGCCAGCAATTTGTCAAAAGAGAACCAGCATGGTGTAGTTTGAGCATTGGACTACAACTCTGGAGACCAGGATTCGGTTCCCGCTTGGCCATGGAAACCCACTGGGGGACTTGGGCAAGTCCCACTCCATCAGCTTCTGGAAAAGGCAATGGCAAACCCTCTCTGAACAAATCTTGCCAAGAGAACCCTGTGACAGGTTTGCCTTATGGTTGCCATAAGTCAGAAATGACTTGAAGGCACACAGTAATAACAACAATCACAACAACAAAAAGTTAACCACACTTGCAATCCTTCTACCCCTGGTTTACCACTTTGGCCTCTTTCATTTCAGCACTATCAGGGTAGGGGAACTCAAGGAAGATATCCCTGGGCAGCTGATAAGAACCAATCTCCCAACAAAGGGCCCGTTGCTGACCTCCAGGGTCTCTTTTGCTTCCTCTTACTGCTTGCTGTTGAAGACTCCTCACTTGACATTCCCAACTATGCATAGAATCACAAGGAAGGGAAAGGAACTAATCTTATCCACCTCCCTTCTGAATCCTTTCACTATGGATGGAAAGCCACTTGCCACAGATGTGGCCCATAGGGTTCTCTCACCCAGCCTACAGACTTCTCTCGCTGTTAGCTGATCAGTGGTTAGAGATCAGAAATAAGAGGCTATTTATCAGCTGGAGAAGCTGTCTGCATCAAACATAGCTCGGGTTCTGACAAATTAATTTTTGCAACGTCTCCTTTCCTCTTGCTCCACCTGGGGCCCTTAGCTTTACTCGCTGCTGGAATACAGACCCTGAAACTCTTCCAAAATTAGAATAGGGCACCTGGGTCAAAAATGTTTGAAAGGGCCATTAACAGAAGACAAAAGCACGTGTTTTGCACTATGCAGCTGGTCCCAGCTTCAGTCCTCCATAGGTCTGTTAGGAAAGGATCTTATATTGCGAGACCATTGGCTGAAAATTTGGAGACCTACTGGCAGCCATAGTAGGCAATACTAGCCTAGGTGGACTGACAGCTTTACATGCTATAATGGGGTGGGCAGAGTGTAGCCTGTGGGCCACATGTGAACCTTGGAGCCCCAAAGTGTGGTCCCTGAAGCCCCCTCCCCCCAAAGTCCACACATTCTCAATTTTTATTTTTTGTGCCAAGATCTGCATGATACTTCACATGAAAATTGGCCCCAAACACCTCAAATAGGTGCAAATGCAACAGTTTACCTTCTCCATCCCTCCAAAGCCCCCACTCTGCCAAAAACCCTGGAGGAAATTGGCCAAAAATGTCAGCTGGAAGTCATGTTACATCACTTCTGGTGTGCTGAAACACAATGCTGCAGCCATCTGGAGGGACATGGGGGATGGCCTCCACCTCTCAGCAGCTTTCCACCCCTGTTCTATAATAAAATATCATACGTGACCCTACAATTTTGCATTTGCCTTGATGTTGATAGTAATGGTACTCGGCAGAAGAGATATGCTTCTTTGCAAATGGAAAGCTGCAGGTTTGGCTTCCTGGCTTTCCAGAAGAAATCTTTCAGGTAGCCAAGAGGAAAGACCTTTGCTCAGGAAACCTGAGTGACTTACTGCCAGGGAAAATGAGATTCTTCCATAAGGACACCAGAGCTCCTTTAGGCTCCAGTGTCTCCAATTGCCCTTCTGTCCACCTCACCTCCTTTTTACAGGGTGTGGAGCTGGGAATGGTGGCTAGCGTATTCAGAGACTCCTCACGTCTTCAACACACACTTACGCTGTGCCTTTTAAATGCCTTTTGTGTATTGTTCCCCCACCTCAGAGCTGTCTTGCTACATCTCAGTAGATCATGTGTCAGCACAAGACCACAACAGCAGTTTGCAATCCTTTCCCAAGTTTTCCCTGTGGACTCTCCTGAGGTTGGTTCTCTAGACCTTTGTGAATCCGTCTTGTGCATCTCTGTTCTCAGATGGGACCAGCTGCCTGCTTTCCCTCTCCGTCTCACATCTCCACATCACAGCTGTAAAAGAAATGGCTGCCCATTTTGATTTACTGCTGAGATGGGGGGAAAGGCCTTTACCTCCCATCCATGCCTCCTTCTTCCCCCTCCCTACCGCAACTCCCTCAGCCTCTCTTTCTCCTTTCGGTTTGGTTGTGATTTAGTGACATTTCTCAAATTCCCCAGATAGTCAACTTTGGTACATTCCTTCCTGCCTTCAAAAATAAATCCGTGTCATCTCCAGACTCAGTTCGACCCAACATATGGGCAAAAGTGAAAAGGATGATTGGAAATTGGAAATGGCGATCAGCCATATATCAAGCAGGTATTTGGAAAATATCATCTCCTCTTATGGGAACTGAAAGGGGCTTTGGTCAAAAATCACGTAGCGAGCTTTCTCACAGGAAATAATGGATTAAAAGAGAAAATCGTTTTAAAGGCTGCTAGGGGACATAGCAACATAAGACTCCTTCCTTTGAGTCTGGAAAACTCTGGCAAATGATATATGTTCTTTATTTTCTTTTGTCCACAGTTATTCCACCTATGATCTCTCTGATATTTTTTCACTAGGCTAGAAACTATGAATCACTGCTCAAGCCTCATTCTCTGTGCCTCACAACAGCATATATAGTACTGCCAGTTCAGGTTTGTTATAAGATTACAGCTGCTCACAATTTGGATCTGGGGTTACTAATGGGCCTCCTGGTCCTTTATGGTTCTGTTCAGTTGTTACAATCTTCTGAAAAGTCTTTGCTTCACAGTCTCCCACTGTCTGATCGGCTATATATCTGATGGAGCTTTCTTAGTGGTGGCAGCTTGGCTTGGGATAGGGTTGCCATATTCAAGTTCCCCCAAATCTGGGCATATCCATATGCAAATTGTGTCTCGTTATACAAATCAAGTGGTCAGCCAGCCTCCATTGCTAATTTCCTACTCAAAAGTATTCCTTTCAAAATTGGCTTTAAGGTAGGAAACAGAGGGGTTGTCTTAGATTCTTCACATGTGATGTTGGGGAGTTCAACCTGTGGATCATGCCTCACATGGGTCACGTGCATACCCTAAGGCTATTTTCTGCGATCCCTAAAATACTTTTCTTTACCACTTTTTCACTATCTTTTCTCTTCATAGTGTTTCTGTGCTTTTAACAGCTGCAGGACATGCAGGTATTCAGCAGGTAGAACTTTCCCAGGAGTGATGATTCGACAGACACATCAAAATCATCATTTGCTAAATTTGTGACCGAAGAAATAGAAAGAATTGCAAATGTACATTTCAGAACAGGAAAAAAAAAGTCAGACCTTGACACTTGCAGCATGTCCAGGGTACACCCAAAGGGGTCCATTTTGGCACTGTAAAAGGTTTTTGGACCATTTGGAAGCATTGCTAAGCCCCTGCTTCAGAGCTGGAAAAAGCTGTCAGACTTTTAGAGACCTTCAGCCTGTTCAAGGAAGTGAACAACAAAAAAACAGTTCCAAACACTCATTTTAGAGCAGGGTTTTTAGCCACAGAGGGTTTTAGCATGCCCCAGGCACATAGTGTACAGGCAGTTCAACCGAGAAAGCATTGCAAAAACATTTTTAACTCATGAAGAAATGCACATTGGTGATGACAGAACTTCCCCTGCACCATGTGCCCATTAACAGTCTAAAATTACCTAGCTGTACCTAACTATCCTCAGTCTTATGTCCATATATGCAAAATTAGAATAATCATAGTGACCTGATTCCAGGCTATGGTTACTGGAAAGCTTATTGAACTAATATATCAAAGGTGCATGGTGTGCTCAAAAACACTTTTAAAATGCTTCATATTAAGCCAGCCTGTCCATTAGGCAGAGTGAGGTGACTGCCATAGGCTATAGAGTTGTACTATTTCCCACTTCTGGTGTTTCATCTCCCTAACTCCCTTTTCCTTCCCTTTCCCATCAACTCACTTGGCTCCTTCCTTCCTTCCTTCCTTCCTTCCTTCCTTCCTTCCTTCCTTCCTTCCTTCCTTCCTTCCTTCCTTCCTTCCTTCCTTCCGGCCTTCCTGCCTTCCTGCCTTCCTTCCTTCCTATGTGCCACCCACCTCCCTCTCTTGCATCTCATTTCTCCCCCATGCCTACTCTGCCTCCTTTGCACCCCCAACCTCACCACCCCAATCTTCCTTCTTGCCTCCTGTCATGTTTGTGGCTTTCTCCCTTCCATATCATACCCCACTATCATGCATGGCACCCGGGCAATTTGTGTCCCACTATGATGGCTCCCACTCTGCCTCTTGCCTCTTGCTTCACCTCATGTCACCACACTACCTCCCCTTGTGCAATGCACCACACTGCCATGCCTCCTGCCCTCTCTTCTTCCTTGCCTCAGGGTTCACCTCATTCTGCCTTCTCCCTCACGCTTCTTGCTCTGCCACTCACCTCTGGCAGTAACACCATGATGAGGCAAGGAGAAGAGAGAGTGAAGAAGGAGGCAAGGAAGGGGAGAAGAAGTGGCAGCAGGAGGCAGTGGCACACCTAGTTTACTACACACCTGGTGCAGATCGTTTTTTTTAAACCCCCCCCCCCTTGTCTCTTCAATAGCCTTTCCCAGGTCTGGTGGAGTCGCTGGCCAGGTGGGAAAAGGAGAAGATTTGCTTTCCCACCTGGCCAGCAGAGCCCATAGACCTGAAAGGCATCCCCTTGCTGCCAGAGCATTTGGGTGTCACCCAGTGTGGTCTGCACCCCCTGCACACCCCTAGTGATGCCACGTTGGAGTTACGGTGCCCTTTTCCATCTGTCTCAGGTGGTGGGAGAGTCCTGGCTACCTCTGGTGCATTAGTAATCTGAGAAAAGATTTGGAAAGCCCTCAGAGAAGCCAACTTCTCTTTTCAGAAATGGACCTGAAGAAATGGCCCTGAAGTGTAATCTATTTTAAAAGTGCAATTCTGCAATGTTGGCTTAAGAGCAAGCACCACTGAATTCAGTAAGGCCAGCTCCCAGGTAAGTGGAAGCTGGGTGGACTGGAGCCTGAATTTCTGGCAGTCTGTAAAGGCCCAAAGTGACTCTGAAAGGGGTTCTTGATCTAGTAATATGAACAGAAATCCTCTTGCAGGGCTCCATAGGCACGTCAGCCCCACATGCAGTGCAGAGTGTGGTGGTTCAATGCTATGGGATTCTGGGATTTGCAGTTTTGTGAGATATTTAGCTGTTACTGTCAGAGAGCTTTGGTGCCCCAACAAACTGCAATTCCTAGAATTCCATAGCATGGAGCTGTGGCAGTTAAAGCGGTGTCCAACTGGATTATTTCTGCAGCAAGGATGCAGCCCTTGTCCAGTGCTCAAACCACTATACTATGCTAGCGCTCTCAAAATAATTAATAATTCTGAATAATTCTTAAAATTATTATGCTTCAAAAATGTCTTGAAAATGTCTTGAAAATAAACAAACAAAATTGAGCTGAAATGAAATTGCCCATTGTTTCCAGGGAAAAATTGCAAAATATTCACCTGCACACACATATATAACACACAAATCAAATGCCTGGTCTAATGGAAGGGAGAGAGGAAAAAGAAAATGGCTGCAAGTTAGAATGATACAGGAAGGGGGATGCAAATGCAGATCGATTGGAGATCTACAAACATACAAACAAACAATTGGTAAGAATAGGCATGCAAAGATTGCTATCTCTAACACTATCTCCCAAAGGTTCCTCACCCCACAGAATGAATGACAAATGCATATGGCCTGAATCCTATTGCTAGTCTCACATACAGTAAACCCATTGAATCAATGGGATGTACTAACATGTTGATGCACAATAGGTGAATCGTTGAATCAATTCACCCATTGATTCAATGGGACTCTTCTACTTGGGAATGACCAGCAGGATTCAAGCCATACACTTCCATCCTTAGGAAAATGCTACATAGTTGGGAGTCTCTTCACAAATTATAAAAACACATCTCTATTCCCAAAATGGAGTCCATTTTACAAGTAACACTTGCAGCCTAATACGTTTTATTTTTTTGAAGGAAAAAAAAAAGATATCTCAAAGTCCTAACCCTCTATCCATCTTATTGGTGGGACTTTTCTATAGAACGTAGAGCGGTCCCTCCACATTCACTGTGGTTAGGGTGCAGAACCCCTGTGAAAGTGGAAAAAACACAAATAAAAAAACAGTATCCCCCCCCCCCCCCGGAACTGAATATTTGCCCAACTGAAGCTGCAAATATTTTACACTACCATTATTTATGCTACATTTATTTAGTATTCTCTCTGGTTAAAAAAAGAAAAAAGAAGGAATTTCTGGGTCCTCCAGTGCAACCCTATGGTCAACATCCAGCAGAGGCTGACCGCAGAATCATGCTGGATGATCTACAAATGCCTAGAGAAGTGTTCCCTCTAGGAATCTCTAGGTCCTCCAGAGTGACTCTATGGTCAACTTTTGGCAGAGTCACATTGGAGGACCTAGAGAGTCCTAGAGAGAACGAATTCATCAAATCCATGAATAATCAAATCCGCAAAAGTCAAATCCGCAAATGTGGAGGGCTGACTGTATTCTCTTACCAAAGAAAGTGGGGGTTGGGGTTGGAAATCAATTGCCTTCCAGCCTGCTTTGCATTGCTGATACCTTTATCCCAATTCATGCTCAACCCTGTTTTTTTCTTGCAAAAGCCTCCGAACCCTACACAACACCAAAAGCTCTGACTTAACGCCTGGTGTTCCTCTCAGATTTCCAAAGCACTCAAGCCTCAGGAATATGTTTCCAATATCCTCTCGTCTCTCTCTGTTAGTGTTTTACTCCGCTCCATGCTGGGGAGGTCCTGACCTTTCTGCTCTTTGGGGAAAGGGAGTGGGGAAAGGAAGGGGAGTCCATCGGTGTCAGGAAGTTGCAGCCTGCAGCCGGTGGGAGAAGTCATTTCTTCAGGTCCTCTAATACACTTAACCTGGAAGGGGCCACTGCCACCCGGCGATTAGATTACCACCGTTGGCATGTTTGGGCCGAAGAAATGGCAAATGGATGGTGTGCCGAGCAATTGTTAATCACTGTTGACACAGATCTATTGTGCTGCTTTTTCCAGAAGGGGGAGAGTTCATGCTTGCCTTCGGTCTCTGCTTTGATGACTGCAAGAAGGGTTGAGAAGGTTACCGGTGTACCTGTCTCCTCGAATCTGAGGGCTTTCCAACTTGGGTGTCATTTTTTAAAGGTCTCCCCGGCCCTTTCTGGAGGACGATCTAAATGTCCTGCCCTCCTCCAGGCCATCGGAGAGAAGAACTTGAACCTTGTGTTGTGAAAAACAACAACCCACAACCTTCCACCCATTAACATTGCATCCAAAAGTCACACACACACATACACACTCATGAGATGGGACTGGCCATAAATGGGGATGCTAGGTTTCAGCCAAGGATTTCTCCAAGGCATTTTGAGTTATTCAAACCATTTGTTCCTTCGTCGTATAAGGCCAGTTTGGAAACCCTGGGGAAAGGAGAAGCTTTCCTCCCTCCTAACATTATAACTTGGGGTCATGCGTCGAAATGGATCGGTGAGAGATCTGGGACAGGTAAAATGGAAGGACATTTTCACACAGGGTAGGATGAATTTCTTGCCACACGATCTGGTGGCAGCTACTAGCTTATCGAGCTTTAGAAAGGGACTTAGACAAATTCACGGAGGATAAAGCCATATCAATGGCTACTAGTCATGGTGGCTCTACGCTAGGAACAAGCAAATATCTGTTTCACATTTCCCACATTTGATTTTTTTTTAAAAAATCTTACATTCTTTCCAATATACTTACAAAGAAATATAAGGATGGGGGGGGGGGGAATGTAAGTTATGAATTTTTATTATCCCACCCCCCAACTGAAATGAAATTCTCACTTGCCATGCAAACCAAATTCAATAGGCTGAACTGTGTGGTGAGGATCATGTTGTAAGTGCCAGCTGTTAAAGATGGGGAGCCCCTCTGAAAAAAAGGTGGTGAGACTGATTCAGCCTAGCAAAGATCTGGAGCCACAAATATTTTACATTACCATTATTTATGCTATACTTATTTACATTACATTTATATAATTACACTTATTGCACTGAGATTCCACTTTCACTGCTATGCCAACATCCTATGGAATCCTAGGATTTGTAATTTGCGAAGGGACTGAACCCTCTGGCTGAGAATCCTAAATGCCCCTCTTTAAACTGCAAATCCCAGGCTTCCATAGGATGGCTGTAAAAGTCATAGGGTTATAGTTGTGTAGAGCTCAGTTTCAAACACAGAAACGGAAGAGACTGATGTTGAACACAACCCCCTGGATGGGCAAATATTATTTTCATTTTCTCCAATATTTGAGGGATGTAGCAATGGGAGGAGGAATGAGGACATTGACCATCCTAATAAGAATTCTGCTCCCCCCAGCAGTCCCCAGATTTTGAGAATTATGGCACTTAAACATTTCGCTTGAACATTTAGAAGTGCAGCTTAGGCAACCAAGGAAAAGGGGCAGCAAAGTGATCAAGGAAATGTGACTACAGCAAATGAAGAGTTCTATTTCATTGTGAATGTCTCAGTCTCTGTAATTCTAGAAATCTGGGAAATGAGGGGAAATTTCATTGAAGGGGGGGGGAGATTCCTGTTTGAAGGGCAATGCCCTCATGTTGACCCTGCAGAATTGGTGAATTTTGTGAAAAAGGGATGGGTGGAATTTTTCATTTCAATTTCTTTTAGAGAAGAATTTATCAAAAGCTATAGGTGCATCCCTCCTTCCCCCTCAACAAAATTGGAATGAAAAGAACCTGAGTCTTAAAACATTCTATTTGGTAGGAATGGAAATGGACAGGTTTTTGCATCCAGGTACAGGGTTTGGGGTGCTTAAAGTTTAGGTTTGAACCCCTATGTGTTCTTGCAGGTTAGCCATGAAATAGGATTGCCACCTCTGTGTTTTCTGAGGATTTTCAACTCTAAAGGTTATAGGAGCAGAGAGGTACAACATGACTCTTTCCAGGCTGGGAATACATGTACCTTTTGAATGTGAGAGGTGCTATCAAGGGAAATTTTTATTTTGCTTCCTCTTTGAAGAATTTGCCAACGTTTGAAAATGTCTTCATATCTAGGATAGGATCAAAAATGTTATTTGGTAGAGAAAGGGAAACCAAGAAGTATTTTTTTCTCTACCTTTGTCTCTGTAGGTGGGAGGGTAGGGAACATGTGGCCTTCCAAATGTTGTTGGACTGCAAGTCCCAATATTCTTCATCATTGGCAATGTTGGGTAAGGCTGCTGAGAGTTGCAATCTGACAACATCTGGAGGACCACAAAATGCCTTCCTTTGCTGTAAACCCTGCAAAAAAAAAAAAAAAAGTATTTCTAGCTTTTTGGACAAACCTTGAGATCTAGTGACCTTGACAATGTTACCTCATTCCTCTTGTGGTTGCATTATCTTTGGTTTCTCCAGCATAGGATGGGGAGAATCCTAGATGGATGAGAACCTTTGCAGTTGAGGTCATAATCCGCGCAAAATTTGCAGATAGCTTTCTTGTGCATAAAACAACAATTTCTGTGCATTGAATGGCATTTGGTGCTCAGAAAATAACATTTGTGTGCAGATCTAGTACTTTCTGTGCACATACCTCCTCGGCAGAAAATGTTGTTTTATATGTGAAGTTATATGTGAAGTTTGCACAGAATAAGTCCCGAACGGTGAATAGTCTTCAAAAGCTGCACAGCTTTTGAAGACTTTCTTGAAGTGAGAAGAAACTTGCTAAAATGATTTATGGTTGTTATTGGTTTTTTTTTTAGAAAAAACCCCCCAAAATTAGTGAATAATTACATCCCTACTCCATGAGAACAACGTGGAGGTTGGGACAACGTTGTGGCTCATGGGATTGCACAGGTCCCAGGAGACCATGAATTGGCTCTCCTGTCTGCTTTTGGCCTCCCACATCCAACTCCAGGGTCGGGAGGTAAAGCTGTCAGCCAAAAGGCAGAAGCGCATCAGGCACATGGGAGCCTTGTGGTCTTCGATTAATTTTACAATGCTAACAAAACTGAAATCATCACGAGGGAGAGGGGTGGAAATTAAAGCATGGCCAGGGGATATGTTTCACTGTTTTTGTTTTCTTCGCAAATTAAGAAGCAAACAGGGCCAGGGGAGGAAGGGACTGGGAAGAAGAGGGGGTCTTGTTTGCGCTAAGAGCAGTATCGTAGTCCCGCACGCAAACCCTCCGAGGACATGGATTGAGAAAGAATGTGTGTGGATGGCGGAAGGGGGGGGAGGAATGGCAGTTTATGTTGAACTGCAAGAAAAAGATGGCTTTGGTTTAATTAAGAGAGAGGACAACAATCTAAGCATATACACAAACACCCTCGCCCCAATCCTCTTCCCCCCCAGAACAAGGGGGGGGACGACAAACTTCATCACACCGATTTTTTCACGGTCTGGCAGTCGAGTGATAAAATTATCAGATGAGGGTCCCATTCTCCTCTCCCGCAGCCACTCTTGCCAAGTGCACGACGTCTGAAATAATGAAGCCGATTTGATGAAATTTTCGCTGGCTGAAGCAGCCACGCTAATTTGGAGATGGGCTTATTAGTTTAATGACTGATCCGAATAATCAGAATTCATTAGCATTAGTGCCACTATTGTCAGCTCAACATTAGCCCAAGGGTTCAGTGCACAAGGATGAAGCATTGTATGTTTATATAGATGCCAGTCTCTCTCTCTCTCTCTCTCTCTCTCTGCACATAGACACACTCATGGCAGAAAGAGAGCAAAGAGCCAGCTCTGGAAACATTATGCATATGGAATTTACATCACATAGTGCTTTTTTTTTTTAAAGCCACTATTCTATTTTCCTTTCATTAGAGTTCTATTTTTTTTTTAAATGAAAAAGATGATTCACAAGTCTGCAAGAAAGGGAAAAGAATTAAAGATCACAGTCAGATTGTTCACAGTGGAATCCAAACAAACACCCGAGAGAAACCATGGAGGTCAAACTCCATGGAGAAAAAGACCTTGTTCTACTGGTCCACCACCAGTGAGGTTCAAATGAATGCTGTGGTTATATGACTCTTTCTCTCTGCCAAACCTTGTTCAGGAGATTAGAGGAAAAGCAAAGTCAGACAACAGCTTGGCTCCAGACTTGGCCAGAGTTGTCTTAGAGCTGACCCATCCGAACTGATGGGAGAGGTATGTTATGATGAAGCTGAGTATCATTGTTTTCTTTTTTTTTTTTTATTATTATTATCAAATATACAAATTACATATATAAAACATACACATGACATACTTCCACCCACCATACACATAATATATCTGTTTGTTGTCTTTAGTTACATACCCCCCTCTAACTTTATATACTTAATACATCTACTCCATTACATACATACATCTTTGTTTTCAATAGCTCCAATCATGGCCAATTCTGGATCTAAACCAATGCCATGAGTTCTAAGGAGGAGAAGGAGAAAGAGAGTGAGATACAAATAAATGAGGACCTTGGATGGCAATCAAGTATCCCAAAATGCATTGAAAGCACATACCTTTTCCTTGCTCTCCAAGTTTTTAAAGTGCTCCCCGTCCCACATTCTCTGTGTTAGGATGGGTTACCCAAAGTGAATAATACTGGCTGGCACCGGGTTAAAAGTCACCCCAGTGATCTCACATTGTCCATTTAGGGCAAATTGGAGGCAAGAGGGATGCAGCAACTTTACAACTTTGGAATCAAAGTAAAAATAAGACCTCCCTCTATATGCTCCAAGTTTTTCTGCTCCATAGGAAATAAATAGCTGAAACAGTCAGCCTATTTCTTCACCCATAAATGTGGTGGAGAAGCAAGGTGGGCCATTTGGGTTCAGCTCTGGATTAGATACATCTAGGAGGCTAGCAATAAAATGATTTTTTAAAAGAAGAGTCATTAGGGTTCATTTAATATCTCCCAAAGAGAGGGTGTGGTGGGTGGATTCCAAGAATGTAGGTTCACTACTGAAAAGACCCTGTCTCTGGAATCCACTAAATTGGTCTACCTTAGTGCTGAATCAGAGAACATAGTCTGTAAGGTCAACATTGGCCCCTGAGCATGTGCCGCAATTGTGCATCAGGACAACAGTATGGAAAAGAGACTCTTGATACATAGGAACACTTGGCAAATGTATTGGAGGAGCAGAAACCCAGAGCAAACAATGCATGTGCCAATGCTAGAAATAATTATAGACATTCTCCTCAAACTTGTGGTCTTTCAGACATCATTAGATGTCAACTCCCATCACATCTAGTGAGCATGGTGAATGACCATGAAGGATGGAAGCTGTGGCCTCTACCTCTATACAAAACTCAGTTCAGTTGTTCACCCTTTGGGTTGTAGTTACCACTTGGCTGTGGAATTCATTGGTCAACTTTGGGATTCTCTCTCTCAATCTCACTCAGCTCTGACCTACTTCACCGGTTTGTTATGAGGATGAAGTGGGGAAGAAGAGAGGTATCTACACCACTTGGAGCTCACTGAAGAAAAGGCAGGGCATAAATATTATAAACCACCACCCAGGGAGTTAAACCAGAATCCAGAAAGAGTGGAACACAGGGCAGATCAAACCCACTGCTCTTTTAAATTATGGATGGGTTGTCATTGTCTCAAGACTAGTCAAAACACTAAAGATCCGAAGAGATTTCTGATTCATTCACCACTGAATTTGTCACACCAGCCAGTGCCTGGGGTGCCTTGCCTTTTTCAATCATCTCCAGATCTTTCAAAACATTCTCAATTGATTACTTGGTGATTTTCTGCCCTTTCTTCCTTGTTTCTTTGGCTCAGCCCCAGATGTTTGATTGTGTCTTCATGCCATCGCAATGCAAAGAGAGCCCCTCGACTGCCCTGCACTTTGAGAACGACAGGGAAAGCTCTCCATCGGAACCATGGAAAATCAATCATCTCAAATAGCACATTTCGGCCTCATTTGGGACTCCCTGGATTTTCTGGACGTGCTATATCATTGCTTGACTTGTTGCCAGGGCCTCAGTTACACTCTCTGGGCTCAAATGGTGTGAATCCAAGCAAATGCTACAGTTACATCCATGGCTAGGAGGACATCCTCATCACTTCCACACTGAACAGGCAGGAATGGGAGCATTGAGATCTTAGTTGACATCCAAGACCCATTATATAGTGGCATTGTTATGTGTCTTCCAGTCCTGACTGTTTCACATTGATTCTCTTCCCTCCCCCTTGTGCCTTGACTCCAGGTTCCTTTCTAGAGGTTTGCAGAAAAGACACAGAATGTGAAACTGCTGACAGAATTCAGCCTTTGTTTATTTTGAAATTACAAGTTGCTAGCCCCTGAGGTTGTGGACTAATGATAGGAAGAATATTCAAAAATGTTTTTACAAAGGGTCAAAAATACATGTTTCTCGCATGCCAAGAAATTGCACATGTGGTGCCATTGTTCATTGCACATTAACACTATGGTTGCACAACCCCACTTTGTTAGTGAATTATGAGTTTGTGCACTTGAATGTACAACCAAATGTGCCTGTCCATTTGCATGTACAATGTGTGCATCCTTCTGCAATGTGCATGCACCTCTATGCACATCCATGTGCAATGTACATTGAACAATGGCACCACATATGCAATTCCTTTTCTACAACCTTGGACAGAAGACAGCCATTCCACACTGGACAAAAAATATCAAACCCCTTCTGAAAGAGGATTATGGCCACAGTTTTCATGTAGCCCTGTGTGAACAGGGATTTGGACTCTGGTCTCCTCAATTTTAACCACATTACCACACTAGCAATGGCAGGTTGTGCTTAGATACTGGCCTTGGTATCTGAAAACAGTTCAAGCAAAGCCCAAGTTTTCACAGTGTCCATGTGTCACTTCTTTTGCTGCTGGAAGTGAATCTGTTGCCTCTGACTAGCCATGTCACTTTAAGTCTGGCTGAATTGAGCATGACAGCTATAGGACAAGTATGTCGGTGACACCTTCGTGCTGGTGTTGAAACAACATGCTGTGATTCTCAGTGTAGCTCTCTTGCATCTGGGGCCAGCAGGGGCTAGGCAAGCCAAGTTACTAAGAAGACCAACTGTGCTTCTGAAAAAGCAAAGAGGAACATGAGTGGAGCCTGCAAAGGTCGTACCAAATGTGACGAGCAGTCACGATGAATTTTGCATGGGTGGCGTTCCTTTGTGCTGCTCACAAGACAAACACAAACCAGGACTGCAGAAGAAATGCATTCCCATTCATTTGTAACCAAACTTGATCCAATTTGTACCTCCTGGGATTGAACCGTTTATCCATCTGTGCACAATTTATGGTTCAAGAACTGCATGTTTATGAGCTTGTGATCAGAGCCTAGAAAAGTTCTTTTTGGATGACAGCTCCCAGAATCCCTCAGACACCGTGGCCAGTGGCTTGCTGGCTAGGGGATTCCGAGAGTTGTTGTCCAAAAAGTAATGTTTTCAAGTTCTGCTTTTGATGCAATTTGCACAACAAAAAAGTGCTTGACAAGTGCACACATTTGAAATCTGTCCATTGGTTGATGTGAACAATGTAACCTGCCTGCCTCTCATATGCATAAACCTCCTTTCAGACATTCTGGCTGGAATCCCACTGGTGTCTTTTGCATGCATCAGTTCCCCATGGAAAGAGATGGGCATTTCTGTCCAAGGTGGAACATGTGCATTCATTTCAAGGTTGCAGAAGTGGGGCTTCCTATGTGATGTCACTGCACATGCAGATGTGCTCTACACATTGATGTTTATTGTGCCTGGTTGAGGCACAATGGTGTTGTGGGCTACATCTACACTGCAGAATTAATGCAGTTTGGTATCACTTTAACTGCCATGGTTCCATGCTATGGAATTCTGGGATTTGTTGTTTTGGGATATATTTAGCCTTCTCCATCAGAGAGCTCTGGTGCCACAGCAAACTACAAATCCTAGGATTCCATAGCTTGGTGCCATGACAGTTAAAGCAGTGCCAAACTGCATTAATTCTGCAGTGTGACAGCAGTCTTGGGTTGGTTGCACAACATTGCTGTTCAGCACAAGTGTTGTATAGCTCAAACCATGTGTAAATGCACATGCAGAGACTTCTGCTACATAACCCACATGTGGGGATCTTGGCTTGAATGTAAAGATATATCATTGAAAACCAAAGTCAAGATTGTCCATACCATCATATTTCTATTTAAGACTGTGAAAGACAAACAGTGAAGAAAGATCACAGAGGGAACGGGTCTACACTACCCTTCATTTGTTTATTATTGCATTAGTGGAGAACAACAACAACAGCAACAAATTATGGCTGGCATCCAGTTCAGCAGTTACAATACTATAAGATGGCCTTACAATACTGTAATTTCTGAGAATTCATGTTTATGGTCATGAATGATCAAATAGAACCCTCAAAAAAACAAAAAGTGTTTGTGGTGGGACTCCAGAGGATCTCTCCTAGTATGGCTAGAATTTATAGACAGACTGCTGAAGCCACTTGCATGTTTGGACTCTCCTTGGGGGTGTTGTGATAGGGACAGTAAAGGTGAGGGCATGCATGTCAAAACTTTCCAACACATTGTAGCTATATGCTTTGATTTCAGTTGGCAACGGGTACCATTTTCGGTTCCCCCTCAGGCAGCAAAGCTTGAGCCATTGTAGGAGTCATAGCAGATTGCATGTCTCATTCTGTCCTGTGTGTGTGTGTAGTGTGCTGTCAAGTTGGTTCCAACTTATAGCGATCCTAAGGCAACCCTATCAGGGGTTTTCTCAGTGAGATTTTTTCAGAGGAGGTTTGCCATGGCCTTCCCCTGAGGCTGAGAGAGAGTGTGACTTGCCCATGGTCACTCAATTTTCATGGCCAACCTGGAATTCGAACCCTGGTCTCCAGAGTCCTAGTCCAACATTCAAACCACTACACTATGCTGGCTCTCCATTCTGTCCTATTGGTGTTCAAAGTTCTGCTTAGTAGTCCATCGTCTCTTCCTGCACTACCTTTTTTGGGGGCCAACGCTGGGTGATGATGGGACAAAAGAACTTCCAGGTTCAAGACTGTCTGTTGACACAACGGCAAGCACACAGTAGTCCTTGTCCCTGACACTAATTTCTAAATGAAACTGCCCCACTGGAAGGGGCTGGGGCTTCAGTCTTGCCAAGGGACCTTTCATATGAGACGATGCAGATGTTGGTTTCTGTTACCTTCCATTTCCTTCCTGGGTTGTGACTGCTGTTCGTTTATGTAAGTGATATAACTCTTCTAGCTTTCAATGGTATTTCCTCCGCAGAGGGAAAGCCTTCCAGTTTGGCCTCTCTGACAAGCGTGTGGGAGAAACATTTGCAGCAAAGCCGGTATCTGCTCACTTGAGCCGATTGCTGCGGCCTCAGTCTGAATGTGCAAAATGGTTTTTTTGCAAGCTTTGAAAGTCAAGTTCTGATGGGAACAGACCAAAAGGATTAACCACTTTAGTACATATAATGTAACTTAAAGCCACAGGAAAGAATGTCTACTCTTCTAATGGCACAGGGGGTGGGGTAGGGCGAATTACTATGGATGGCGCTTTAGAAGACCTGAGATACAAGTGTGTTTAATCTGGCCAAGTGATATTCAGTACCAGTGCCTTCATAATCATCAACTAGATTTAAGACAAATGGTGTTAACATATCCTTTTGAAAACAAAGGATAGCTGTATCTTTTAAGAATGTTCACAGTGCCAGGCATTTCTAGAAGAATAGCCTGCATTCTGAAATTTCAGAATTGTAACGTGGGGAAATTTCATTTTGACTGTGATATGTGTGTACACACACACACACACACTTCCCTTCCCTTTCTATTTTTATAAAAAATTCTTCTTAATGTATATATATATATATATATATATACATTCACAAAGAAGTTGCAAAACCAATGACGATACACAAGAAAAGAAAGTTTGATGGGTTTCACAGTAACCAAAAGCTTACCACCTCCCCCAACCTGGATATAATGCAATTAGTATGATACAAACAGCCTGACATGGCTTTGAAAAACCAACAAATGTTTTCAGAGGGAAGAGGAACACCACAAGAGTTTCCACTGTGGCTCTTTCCCCCCGACGATCTCTCCAAAATAGATGGGGAGAAGACTCTTATAACTGCAGGTAGCCATACTCTGATTTCTTTCCAGATTGTATAAATCTTTCGCCTTCCTTTTCTCTTTTAATCATCATTTGATGTTAGTTTCTTTATATTTGCTGTCTGTTGTTCCCCTCCCCTTCCCATCTCTCCATTGTTAACAAATAGGTATGCAACACATTACACAACAAACAATTAATGGAAGTGACTCTAGAGGATATGGTTATGGCATCTGGTTTTGCAGGCTTTAAAAGGGATTATATAAATTCATCGAGAGGCAGCCTACTGATGGCTATCAGTCATGTTGGTGACATGGGATCTGCACCTTCAAAGGCAGCATATCTCTAAATACCAGTTTCTAGGAACAACAGTGGTTTTGAGAACTGTTCATGCCCTCTGTTTGCCCGCTGGGAGAAGGCTAGAACCATTGATAATTTTCCCTGTTGTACCTTCAGGAAAACAATTGCAGTTCCCCAATCTTGCTTAAAACTAGTCAGAGACAGGACACTTATCCATTTCAGTCAAATCTTGCAATTTTGATATCTAATCTTCCTTTGTTGGAGTCAACTTGTCCTTCCCTTTCTGCACATACAAAAGGCCGTTGGCCGTAATCATGTGTTTCAACTCAGTGTATATAATTTACGTTTTAATATTAATAATGTTCATTTTTTAAAAACTTTTGTAATCCATGTTTTTACTTCTATCTTTTTAGATTATTGTAACCCACTTTGAATCCCATTGTGGGAGAAAGGCGGGATATAAATCCTTGAAATCAATCAATCAATCAATCAATCGGAGTCTTTGGCTGAGAAAGTTGCCCAGTCCTTTGCCTTGTTATGTGAGTCAATCTGTTTAAACAAAACCATGTCACATATTCACTGGTCCTTTCTAAAGCTCACCTACTCTTCCTTTGCTTTGTTTCCAGCCTGTGTGCATATCCATTTATTTTGCAATCCCATACGGAAAAGTCTTTCCCTCACTTGTTTTGTTTGTTTGTTTGGTTTTTGCACACTCCAGAAAATATTGCAGAATATAAATGGATGCATGTCAGACTGTGTGTGTGTGTTTAATGGACACCCAGTGCTAAGCTCACCTCCATAATGCAAACATCAGCTCGGATATTATTACTGGAGGTAAAAGTCTACACACACTCTAAATAATACTGGTGCAAGCAATAGGTATGAGTAAGGGAGATATTGATCGCTGACATTTAACTTTGGCAGATTGGTGCTTGCATTTGTGTTGCTATTTGTTTCTCCCGTGATGAAGCTGCCTGTCATCCAGTTAGTCCAAGGGTTGAAATGTTGGTCTCTCCAGAGGTTTGGGACTGAAGTCCCCAGAATCCTTATCATTGGCTATGCTGGATGGGGTACTGGAGAGATGAGATCCAAAAAGGTGGAGGGCCAAAGTATCTACACATCCCACTTAACATCACTTCCATTAGTGGTTACCACAAGTAGAACATGACAAGAGGCTGATCCATAGCCTGGCATGCACACACCCCACAAACCAACCCATGGGGGGCTCCTGTTGTGTTGGCGGACTGCTGTGAACTTTCTGGAAAGCACAAGAAGGATGTGGCAGTAATGCTCTGATAAACCCTAGGTGAGTGGAATGTGTTATTTTAATTTACAATAATGACCCTCATGTACCATCTCAGGACAGAGAAAAGGAAGGACTTCTTCATACAGCTGTGGAACTCACCACCACAAGATATAGCAATGGCACCAACTTGGATAACTTTGGAAGACCAATTCATGGCAGAATAAACAGCCATCTAAGATGGGTAAATAGTCCCTCCAGATATACAATTATATATCTTTGTTATGGACGGCAGGAGGTGGCTATTGTTATGCCCTGCTTCCTATAGGCATTTGGTTGGTCACTGTGGGAATAGCATGCTGAGCCACATCAACATTTGGTCAGACCCAGCAGGGTTTTTCTTATGTTCTTAGTATTACACCACGACTTTCTGGGAAATGAAAAGAAACGTGACATGGGACAGGTATGGGGCACAGGGCAGTCAACAGAACTGATGGATCCTCCTGGTTCATTTGGAAGCCAGAAGCTGCCCAAGAGTGCTAGACCTGGAGCCTTTATACACTCAACAATTATAGCACTATGACTCCACTTTAACTGCCATGGTTCCATCTGATAGATTTCTGAGACTGGCATTTTAGGGATAGGGGTTTAGAATTCTCAGCCAGGAATCTCTAATCCCTCTCCAAACTACAGATCCCAGGATTCCATAGAATGCAGCCATGGCGGGTGAAGTGGAATCATTGCATTATAACAGGGTAGTGTGAAATGTAATGGGTGGTGTTTGGATCAAGCAGAGGGCTGAGTCTAAAGAGGACAAGTGCTGGACAGTTAGCCTTTCATGGCAGAATGCAAACCTTCAGAAATATATGCAAGGTAACCTAGTACATCTAGGCAAGAAAAATGAAATGGACAAATATACAACGAATGACACCTGGCTTGAAAGCAATACCTGGGGAAAGTATCTAGGAGCTTTCATAGCAGGGGCATCACTGGGGGGGGGGGGGTACAAGTCGCACCGGAGTGTGGGGAGTACAAGTCGCACCGGATAGTTTTCTAAGGGGGGGAATGACACCACTGCTCCCCAAATGTCTCCCTTTTGGCAGAAATGGATGGTGGTGTCGTCTGAGTCTCTTTAAAATCCTGGAGCTCAGCATTCGTTCTTTTGAATGTTGGAAATGTAAAAGGAATGTTGGATCTTGGTATCATGTTTGGTGGAAATGTCCCAAAATGAAAAGGTACTGGAAAAAAATACACATGACGATGGAAGACATACTTAAAAACGGTCTTGAATTATATCCAGAATTATACTTATTAAATATGACATACAAACTAGAAGCAGATATAACTAGAAAATATTGGAGACTAATACTTTACATGGTCTCGGCAGCAAGAATACTAATAGCCTCCAAATGGAAACAGGAGACAACTCCAACGGTAGATGAATGGCTATTGAAATTGTTAGAGATGAAGGAAATGGACAAATTGACAAGGTTATTGAATAATGAGAATGTGGAATTGGTTGAGGAAGAGTGGGCTCCAGTGGAAGAATATATAAATAGAAAATGGGAATAAAGCAGCAAAGTAGTTATTAAGATTGTGTAAATGAACTGGATCTGAGATGATGATAGAAGTAATAGATACAGAAATGATGTATGCAAAATGTGAAAAAAATGTACTTACTTTCAAAGAACTATTGAGAAGTCTGAACTATGGGTAAATGTACTGCAAAGATGACTAAGAATATATTTTAAGTGGATTTTTTATGTTTTTTAAAAATAAAAAAAAAAACCTGTTAAAATCCTGGAGCTCAGCAGAAGTAAAGGTGTGAGCGGGGCAAGGCTCAGTGGGTGGAAAAAGGAGAGTCCTTGGTTTTTGATTTTTTTAAAACTCTTTTTTAATTATGTTTAAAGACATCGCAATATACCAAATTTTTCACTTTAATCACATGAAATATGTAACTGTAAATACAATTAGTCTGCGCTTATGATATTGCAATTTAAAGGTATAATTTTCATTTTGTTGTGTTTATGTCACAATTCTTGCCATCGCATTCAATGATATATGGGGATGATGATTTAAATAGTACAAAAAACATGACTAAGCATTCTGTATGTTGTGATATGGGAGGAGGTCAGTGGTAGGGGTGACACCATGAGTTGCCCCACCAGGTGATGCCAATCCTAGTGATGCCACTGCTTCATAGACCACAAGCCAAACTTGGGTCAACAGTGTGATGTGGTGGTCAAAAAAGCCAATGCATTCTAGGCTGTATCAACAAGAATATGGTGGGTGCAGATTGGGGGATGTAGTATTGCCACTCGGTTCTACTTTGGTCAGACTTCACCTGGAATACTGTGTCCAGATCTGGGCGCTACACTTCCAGAAGGATATTGACAAGCAGGTACATGTTCAGAGGAGGATGACCAAGATGGTCAAAGATCTGAGAATCAAGCCTTATGAGGAATGACTGAGGGAGCTGGGTATGTTTAGCTTAGAGAAGAGAAGACTGAGAGGGGACATGATAGAGCTATTTTTAAATATCTGAAGGGATGGCATGTAGAAGATGGAGCCTACTTATTTTCTGCTGCTCCAGAGAGGAACAGAAACCAGTGGATTCAAACTGCAAGACAATAAGATTCCACCTAAATGTCAGGAAGAATTTATTTACTGTAAGGACTGTTCAACAGTGGAATGGGGTGTGTGGACGCTCCTTCTTTGGAGGTCTCTCAACAGAGTTTCAACGGGCATCTTTCAGAAGTTCCTGCATTCTTGCATGGCAAGGAGTTGGACTATATGGCTGTTGGGGTCCTTTCCAGCTTGATGGTTCTAAGATGCGATAGCAACAATAATATGCACCATATGTAAAAAGAAACTGACTTGAGTGAACCCTAAATGCATGCAATAGGATCCTGCATGTTTGCGTGGGCTGGCAAGATGGGCGTGTGAGTATACAGCAGCAACCGGTTTTGTCTTAGCTACTGCTGAACAAACAAGAGGGAAAATCATGGGTTTTCCCCATCCTTTGAAATAAAAAGAGGTGAGGCACCCTCCCTGGAGGTACGAGAATGCCACATTCATAAATTACACTCTGTCTGAGTCTTGCATGGGGAGATGGTGAAAATCCCATCATCTCACTCCAAAGTGTAATGAACACAGCCCCTCCCTAGCAACCCAAATAGAGCAGGCTGGTTTATGATCCCATCTAGCACCCCGAGGTGCGAATGGCTGAGCTACCAGGTGAGTGGGAAGATGGCATTGATCTTGGCCGGCATTAGTCATGGTAAGGCTCAAGAAGAGAGATGGGTTGGGGCTTAGATGAAATAACAGCAACCCAACCCATAGTAAAAGTTATTTGCATAGGATACCAACACCATGAGAAGATTGCTGCATTAGGGCATGAGTCACGCCTGCTGCGGGAAAATCTCTGATCACAATCTCTGGTGTGTGGCTGGTTGGGTTTTTACAAATTAGCAGCTTCACAAAGGCTGCAAGGCCTGACATTAGCAGGCAGCATCTTTGGATACCACCCAAGGCCCAGCAGGCAACCTAAAGGGGGCAACTGCTGAATCAGCATTTGCCATCTCTTTCGAAAGATTATCTTGCATTTCTGCCTCCAGCACAACCATTTACATTTTTCACAGTGCCCGAGAGCAATGGTGCACCATAGGCCTTATGGGAAATTAAAATATCTGTGCCAATACTGTCTGACACCACCAGGGAAATCCAGCAGGGCTCACCACTTGGCTGAGCGTCCTGTCCAACCGGATCTTGGCCCCACAGAGCTGTTTTGAAAACCAAGAATTGGTGGTGGGAAAACAATGGCGTTTAGCTCTTTCCTTCTAGGCATTTCACCCTATTGAAAAACCCATGCCAAAGTTCTGTTAGGGAAAATGTGCAGCTTCTGTAGTGTTCATAGCACCTTGGTGTGGGTGGATTAGGGGTGTGGAAATGGCGCAAGAGGGAAAGTCTCTTCACCCCTCCATATCTTTTCAAAGTAGCCACATGAGTTTACTAAATGATGGTGATGGAGGTGGTGGAAGTTGACGTGAAGAAGAACTTGCCATGGTCCCATTTTTCCCACACTGCAGGTATCCTGACCCCTATTTCAGGCATTTTTATTGCCTCAAAGAGCAGAATTAAAATTGCCTCCCTCAACCCCCAATGTTCGACACAAGCCACAATCGGTCAGGTCCTCCTGCACAGAAATCAGTGTGATCAGATTCCTTGAGATCAATGGTCTACATGAAATGCTTTTGTGGTGTTTTGAAGGCTTGCAAGAACTCTGAAATGCAATGACACGAGGCGACTCATTGCAGCAGCAAGAACACTTTCCAACATCTACTGGCTCCGATTTCCCGGACGTCCTTGGAGAACAATTCTGGGGATATAAAATGGCAGCCATCATAAGAGAATGTTTGCTATACCCGAGTCTGGAACCTATTGTTTGGATCTTCTCTTCCAAATGAGGGGCAGGAGGTGTGTACTTTCTGCTTCTGCGGCTCATTTCTGACTGAAGTACAGAATAGACTGGGTGTCTATTCTGTGCTTGCTTTAATCTCTTCCCCAGGTCTTCCTGGCTACCAGCACTAGTCACACAAACACAGCTCTCTCAGAAGGTCACTCCACCTGTAGGAATTTCCTTCTGTCTCTAAAGCTGGCTCATTCATCATCAGCCATCATAATTGTTCTGGAATGTGAACTGGTGGTGTGTTATCTGGCTAATGCTCCTGATGATGCCCCAAGATGACAGCTTGATGCTCAAAAGCTGGGTTGACCCTGAGGGGCGAAGAAAACTTGTTTTGACAGAGCAAGTATGACACAAAAACAGTGCCTGTGCCAAGATGTTCAGGAACAAGGTGTTACTTTTACAAGGTTGATATTTTCCCTCACTCTCATCATCACTAGGAAGAGCACACAATGCGGTAATGGAAAACGCCACACTGCTTTCATGCCATAAAAATAGAAATGTTGCAACGGCAGGTCAGGCCAATGGTCCATCATGGGGAACATTTCGTTGATGGATGTTGTTCGGGCTGAAGCTTAGGGGGGAGTTTGTTAGCCTGGCCTGAAGGCAATATCTAACCTTAGTTATTTTAATGGGGATGCTTCGGCAACGATCCTTGTCAGAGTGCTCCTGCCCCAAGATTTTGGAATACTCAATTTTCTGGCCCTGTTTCTAAAGTGGAATCAATATATTGAGAATTGTCAGTTCGTACTTTTGCTCTGTTGTTAAGAATCAGGGCCCAGTTATAGCGCTGTGATTCTACCCTTAACTGCCATGGTTGCATCCTGTGGAATCCTGGGATTGTTGGTTTAGTGAGACACTATTGCTCTCTAGCTGAGGATTCCAAATAAACCTCCCTACACTGCAAATCCATACACTGCAGGACTCCATAGGATGTTGCCATGACAGTTAAAGTGGAATCATAGCACTATAATTGTACAACTGAAAGGGCCCCAGAACTGGGAGAGGGGAGAGGTGGAATCATAGAGTTAGAAGGACCCATTAAGGTCACCTAGACTGACCCCCCCAACATTCAATTTTGGACTTGCAATGCCAGGTGGAACTACAAAATCACTGAAGTGCTGTCCAGCCTCTGCTAAGATACCAGCCTTTGCAGAGATAGAAAATTATTAACCTCTCACTGCAACCTGATAGTGTGACAAGTGTTTGTGATAACCAAGCCAATTCTCTTGTGATTTCTCAGTGGTTCAGTACAGGACAGATGGAGGGACAACTTCCTCTCTGAGGTCCAGAGTAGAGGGTGAAAATCCCTGCTGAGACTTGAAATGACCAGGCAAATACTGCACTGATCAACAGGCTGTGTAGCTGCCTCGAATCTCATTTTGGAAGAAAGACGGGATATAAATCCAATCAATAAATAGGTGGGCCAAGCAAAGATCAAAGAAGTGGTGGGAATAGAGTCAGCCTTTATGTCTGGTGTTGTTCTGCCCTTCTGCCCTCTCCTTGTAGGCAATGCTGGTGGAATATTAGAATTCTGCTATATGTCAGAATTCTCTGTCATCTATCTATCTATCTATCTATCTATCTATCTATCTATCTATCTTATTCATGGAAGTCTTCAGGGGTGAAAAAAACAGGGCAGAGTGTAACATTGGGCCCGCAGGTCATGTGTCCCAAATCCTTGTTTTAGAAGGAAAGTGGGCAATTTTCTCCTACTATCACTGCAAATGTGGTGCCAGGACCCCCGAGTGGAACACAACGGACAAGGAAGCAGGACATTTGCACTGTACCCGCCACTACCTCATAGCTCAATGGCAGGTCACATACTTTGTGTAAAGGGAGTGGTGAGACCCTAGGTATGAAGGATTTCTGGCTCATCCTGCCAACCCACAAACAAGACTATTTTAGTGAGTTATCAAGCATGTGTTGCTCACTTATAGTCCTGGCAAGGACAATAGGGGAAAACTATGAAGTAGTGCATAGTTTGGTCTCGTTCCTCACTGTCTTCAGTGTTCTCGGTCACTCAGCCTCTGTTAGTTTCTGTGCATGCACATGTTTGAATGCCCAACCAATCTCTGTTTTGTCCTGCCTTCCAAGCCTTCCAGAAATCACAAAAAACCCACTTCTGGTTGAGGTAGGACCCTACCTCACTGGTACAGACCATAACAGATCAGAGGGCAAGCGATAGGAAAGATCTTTCTTTGCCTGAGATCCTGGAGAGCTGTTGCCAGTCTGAGTAAGCAATGCTGGCTACATGGACACACAATAGATACCACATTCAGTTGTTAACTCACCTGGCCTCTTCCATATAATAATTATTATTATTATTATTATTATTATTTTATCCCGCCCCTCTGCAGTGCAATTGGGGCAGCTTACAGCATTAAAACTACAACAAAATACATACAGAACCCAAGAACCCACCCATTCCTTAAAAAGATATTAAACATAGAACAATTTAAAAACATACTAAAATAGTTCACGAGCAGAGCATAAAAATAAAATAAAATAAAATAAAAATATATGAACAAAGGAACACCTAGCCCCTCATGTGGAAAGAGGTGTATCTGAGATGTCCCCGGCTTCCCCCTAATATACGTGTTTTTAATGCAATGTTCCATAAGATATGCATTTTTCGCGGCAACTTTTCAGCCAAGACCAACCTGACAAAAACTGGGGAAAGCAATCTGAAGAATAATTGTGCTTCAATCTGCACATTAGTCTGAGGAGGGGAAATTATGTTAATTTGCCTAAAAATATGGACCTCACAAAGTACTTGCCCTTTTCTACGAAGCACACATCTTTCTAGGCTGAGGTTCACCTGGAGGGAGACTACATAACAACACAGGTAAGAGGCAAATGAGACTTGATCACAAAACCTGCGATGCAGCCTCAAGACTAATATCTGTCTCATTTTTGGAACATGAAACATTGTTGCTGGATATGGCTTCATGCAAAAAGGCATAGGGTGATGGTGGTGGTGTTTTGACTGCTAGAAGACCAGCAGACGGTGGGAAAGTGTTTCCAGGAAGGGTCTCATGAAGGATATTCTCTGTCCACTGTAAAATAATCACTAGTGCCCCCTTCCATTAATCCACCGCACAGCTGCACTGCTTGGGGCAATGTACAAGTATTAAATGCAAAAGAATTCACCCATTTGGGAATCAAGGCAGTGCAATCTTTTTTCATTTCATTTCATTTCTTTCTTTTGTTTTTCTTTCCTTTCTTTTTTCTTTTTATTGTTAAAATAAAAAAAAACAATACAATACATACATACACACAAACATTCAAACATATAATGAAATATAAATCATAATTTTCCATCTACATGTCATCTATATGTTCCCAGTAATAGGTTAGAAAGAAATAGAGTGAGAGTATATATATAAAGGGGGAACATCTAATCTTCTTTATTTGTATTTCTTTTAGATTAAGAATCATATATTTCTTTAATTCCCCCAACTCTTTCCTCCAATTCTTCATTCGATCCATCAACTCACTTCTTTCCCACCTTATCTATTATCATACCTAAATCCTTCCACTATTGTGTTCCTCCTTAATCTTCCTTTTCCTACTTTCTTCTCTATTCCTTTTCTGTCCCTTAGTCTAATTCCTCAAACAGTTCTCCATCATTCTCCTATTCTTCCTACCTTACTCTCTTAATCCCTTATCTCTTCCACCTTCTTTGTTCTATCTATCTTGCTTCTCAGCCTCTATCCCTCTCGACTTACACAAACCTTCTTCGACTTTCTTTACCTTCTAATCACTACCTCTCTTCTTTACTACTCACTCTCTTTCTTCCAATTTTCAACCATTCTTTCTTAAACTTCCTACTTGTCTTCCTTGGCTATAAACTTAGTTGTATTTTGTCCTTTCTTTTCTTTTTTTTTTGTAAATACAAATTGGATCATTTGTCCTTCACGTAGACACATAAAGTCACCAAACACAAAACAGACTGGATTTTTCTCCTTTGTATTCATGTGCTCAGGTCTAAATGCAACAGGGAAGAAAACAAAGAGGGGAGGCACGCCATTGCACAATGATGCAAGAGAACACCTTAATTCTGACAGCATCACCTTATATGACATGGTCAGATTCAGGGGTGGGGAAGCTCTGGAGTTCTGGAGGCCAGATTCCCAACCCAAGATGTACTGCAGATTGAATCAAATTTACCATGGGCCACACCAACCAAATGGAAGGAAGGAAAGGAAGGAAGAGGAAAAATCAAAGCTGGAAGTTATTGGAAATCCAATTCTGGTGTTGTAAAACTCTGGCCTCTGGGGAGGGGAGAAGATTGGGGATGAAGCAAGACAGAGGGGATCCTGTACCTTCTTGTGGTCCAAAATTGCTACTTCTGGAACTTTCCAGGATCAAAAACTGACTATTTTGCACACCCTTGGACTGTATTGATTTTGCAAGGACAGTCCCTATTCATTTCTGTCCTCTTACTTTTTCAGCTGCTAAAATATCACTGCTAAAGTTTCCATCTCCTCCCACTTTTCCCCTTTGTCCTCAGCTTACTTCAGTCGCTGCAACCTGGTACAGAGCATCTTCCCTGAAATATTGCCATATTTTTGCATTTTGCTTTGAGTGCATGGTTTCGCTTAGAAAATGTCTTTAAGGAAGACTGGTTTTGTGTCAGCATTTCTATATCATTAAGGGAGCGATTCTATGCATACCAGAGTTTGGAAAAGTCACTGACCATACTGGAAGGGGATTTTGGGAGCTGTTGTTCAAAGCAAGTATCTTTTCCAGCCTGCTGTCTACTCAAAGGTTTAATGGCATGTCCTGCCAACTAAGACTGTAGCCAAAAATCGGGAGTGCCATAAATAAGAATCTGAGGTTGGATAAGACATTCATCTTCAGCGTTGCAACTTGTCCCAACCAAGGTATATTTGACAACCATGCTCTTAAATCTTCTCAGTCCCCTGAATCTTCCAAATATGTGAATCCATAGTTATTCTTATATACATAAATATATCTGGATAAGGAAATCTTCAAACGTTCTTTTTCCCCTTATTGCTTTGCAAAACAAGCTCACAGTTTTAGCACTGCAGTCCTTCAGACAAGTCATTTTGAGGGCAGAGTGTGGCAAACTCAATGGAAAAGACAGTTCCCATCAGGTTCACACTCAAATTGAAAAGTTCAACTAAAAATCACGCTGGAGCTTAACTGAGTGGCGCTTCTCAAAACTGTGGTTTGCAACCTACACCTGGATCCCAACATGTTCCTAGGCGTGTGGCACAATGAGGAGCTTTCACCAGGTTCACACCAACCCACTGTAGCTGGCCCATTGCTCTGAGTGATCTCCCTTCTTTAGATGTAACAGGATTGCAGCTCCCATGATCTCTCACAACTGGCTGGCTGATGGGATCTGTACTCCAACAACCAGTTTCCCAGGCCTGTCCAAGCTGGTCCTTTGTCTTGTCATTACAGACCTGTCCCACCAACACTGGGGAGTTGTCCACATCTGCCTCCACCTTTGAGGTTCTTGACTTTTACAGCAAGGCCTGTGGATGCTCTCTTCATCTCCTAAACGTGACACAAGATGTTCACCAATTTGTTAACACACGGCACTTGCCACCATGGCACTGGTCCCTTGGCTTTGTTTCTCTCAGCCCCAAACACTTCTATATGCCCTGTTGCAGATTCCTTTGGTGAATGCTGTACCTCTCATCAGTTATCACACTGCTTTTTAAATTGACTTCTGATTTAAATTTTAATTTGGGCAGCATCCTGATGTTATCAGAAGGATTTTGCCACCAAATCGGCCACCCAAATACAGCCCGGGTCCATCCCCGCTCACAGGGGTACTCTGGCAGCCATATTCTTAAGCCAGAAAAGTCCTGGCTTCGAAAAGAGGCACGTTGAGCACCCCTTTGAGTGGGGATGAACCCGGGCTGTATTCGGGCAGCAGATTCAGCAGCAATATCCTTCTGATAACATCGGCATGCTGCCCGAATTAAAGTTTAAATTGGGAGAGGTAAGTCGGTTTAAAAAGCGGTGCAATAAACTCACACCCAAAATACTGGATTTGTGGCATCTCATTCAGCCTCTATAAAAGGAAAAGCTTTCTAACCTTTAAATAGGGGATGCCTCTTATAATAAAGGGAATTTGGCAAATCTAGAAGGGACATGTTTTCCAGCCGTCAAATAAGTAACATCCCCTATAATAAGGGACACCTCGAAATCCCAATACTGCCTCACCAAAATTAAAATAAAATAAAGAATGCTTAGGTCCTGGCTATCCAGAACAAAGTAAGTAAGTATGTGCTGGGTGTATGGGAATTGATCTGACTTCATTGAAAAGCATATTTGATGTGCTATCATGTTATATACAGTCGGCCCTTTGTATCCACAGCTTTTTTTTATCCATGGATTCAAGCTTGAAAATATTCAAAACATATATCCATTCCAAAAAGCAAAGCTTTTTTTCCTTTTTAAAGCTTTTATTTACAACATAAAACTACAATAAATACAGACAACTATCACAAAACCACACAGACTAACTAACAGACATGTAAGACCAACAAATATTCATTCATCCACACGTTACTTCCTTTCCTGTCTTCCGTAGTCAATAACACGTATGACATGATACCTTTTATTTTTCTTCTTATTGTTTATAATCTCACCTTCTGCCTTACTCTCTAGCTCAGGGGCTGGCAACCTACGGCCCGCGGCTGGTTCCGGCCCAGGTCCCGGTAGTTACCGGCCCAGGCGAGCTGCCACCGCCGCCACACGCCACCGCCGCCACGCGCCACCGCCGCTGTGCGGCCGCACGCACTGTGACCGTCATTTTGATTTCCAAAATGGCGGCTGCGACGCCTTTGCGCATGTGCAGGAGTACTGCGCATGCACAAACGAGTTGCAGCCGCCATTTTGGAAAACAAAATGGCGGCAGCGACACGCACAGAGGTGGCTGCAGCCGCACGCGCAGCGGCGGCGGCAGTGGCAGCGGTGGCGGCAGCGCGGGGGGGGGGTCGCGCGCATTCCCTCCCCTCTCGGTCCAGCGGAGGGGAGGACTTCAGGGGACTGGCCCCCGTCTCAAAAAGGTTGCCTACCCCTGCTCTAGCTTAATCTATAAAGGCTGTTATATTCCTCATTTGCTTTTCCTTCTAAACTGGAAGTAGTGCAAAACATGGATCAAATGGATCATATCTCTTAATTACCAAACAATTTCTGTCCGTTGTATTATTAATGTCCATAGTTCTTTAAAATAGATACATCTCGATACTTACAAAAATCAAAGCTTGATTTTGCTATTTGCTATAAGGGACACCATTTGACTAGGCCATTGTATTTAATGGGACTTGAGCATCCACGGATTTTGGTATCCATGGGCTGGGGGGGCTGTCCTGGAACCAAACCACAGCAGATACCAAGGGCCCACTGTATAGGCATTGTCTCAGATAACCTGTCCGCACCTACAAACTATTACTGATGCCACTGTCATCAAAGAGATCTCAAAACCGTGCAAACTAACCCATCCCACAAAATCTTCCCTTTTCGTTTGCATAAGGGATAGAGACCATTTTGCAAAATAAGAAGAAACCATTTTCTTAATTCTGCACAGCTATGCCTTTCCACATTGCAGATGATCACAAAGAGTTCTTGGTTATCCCCTTCCAGTCTTTATGGATTCTACAATATTCAAGGTGAGGGTCTTGGAGATGTCTCGTCCATAGGGTCGCCATGAGTCGAGATCGACTGGAAGGCAGTTAACAACAACAACAACCACAAAAAATATGCCACAAATAAAATTACAGCCCAAAGTGAGGGAAATGGGGAGGAGAGACTGACAGACAGATAGCAAGGCTCGAAGACAACCAGACAAAGATTATAAATCGCCTCTTTCTGGGGTCCGTTTGATGTGTTGCCTGAGGCCAGGTGGAAAATCTTTCCACAGTTGCCTCTTTCCCCCTTAGGTCACTTTTGCCTCGTTTTTCAATAAAGAGTCTGAAGTTCTACTGAGTCCTTTAGCACATTTGTTTCCCATTAAGTTACTTTGCGCTTTTGCACTGTGTTATGCTAGATAATTGCTTTAATAACAAACTGAGGAAAAGCTTTTGAACATTTTAGGAAGTAATTTTCTCTCCCCCCCCCTCCTCTTTCCAAAGGGAAAAAAAGAAAAGAAAAGAAAATCCAGCAAGAGTCTTAACAAACTCTAGCCGGAGAGAGAGGGGGGAAAAGCAAGCAAGAGTCTCTGCCCTATTTTGCTGCTGATAGATTGTCTTTGTATATAAGCCATATGCTGACCCCTTTGGAAAGAGACAACAAACAGCTGCAGAGGAGCTTTTACCACTTCCCTGTCCTAGTGGATATTGCATAATAGAGTCAAATTGTTCGCACAGTATTATTTTTAAAGTTAACTAGTCAGCCAGGTTCAGACTGAGAAAATGGCACAGAATGAGGGAGGGTTTAACCCTTTGTCAGCACAAAAGTCAGAATTATGCAAGCCATCGTATTACCATGTGTGGATGTGAGAGCTGGACAGTCAAGAAAGAAGATAGGAGGAAAAGCAATGCATTTGAGAGAATGTAGTGCTGGAGAAGAGGCCTGAGGATCCCATGGACAGCCAAAAGGACAAACAAGTAGGTTCTAGAGCAGATCAAGCCAGAGAGATCCCTAGAAGCCAAGATGACAAGACTTAGATTGTCGTACTTTGGCACAACATGAGAAGACATGAATCATTGGAAAAGACAATAATGTTAGGAAAGGTGGAGGGAAGTAGAAAGAGAGGAAGGCCACATGCTAGATGGAGGGACTTTATTAAAGAGACCACAAACATGAGTTTGCAGGAGCTGGGCAGAGCAGGAGAGGACAGGGGGACCTGGAGATCTCTCATCCATAAGGTCGCCATGGGTTGAGACCAACACGAAGGCAGTTAACAACAACTCCACTGTGATCCCAGTCCAGATTGCCCCCCCCCCCATGTTACAGTCCTGAAGAAGTTACTAGTCTCTATTAGTCCCCATTAGTTACAAATCCACCCCACCTTCATGTGGAAAAAGCTATCATCTGCATTAATAACATCCACTAGTTTGGATCTTACTGCAGAATGCAGATTTGCCAAAAGCAAACTCTGTTTTTTGTTGTTTTTGTGTGCCTTCAAGTAATTTCTGACTTATGGTGACCTTAAGACAAGTGTATCAAAGATAGATGCACAAAAGATATGCTGTTGTCGTTGTATGCCTTCAAGTCATTTCTGACTTATAGCGACCCCTTTCATTTTTTGGGGGGGAGGCAAGATTTGTTCGGAGGAGGTTTGCCATTGCCATCCTTTCAGGCTGAGATAGTGTGACTTGCCCAAGCTCACCCAGTGAGTTTCCATGGTTGAGCTGGGAATCAAACCCTGCTCTCCAGACTCGTAGTCCAACACTCAAACCACTATGATGTACAATAGCATCCAAACTCGGCGAAACAGCGATACCTTTATTGGCCAATAAAGGTATCACTGTTTTATGGATTCTGGATATTATTGTACTTTGCTGCATGGCCAACACGACGACCCCTGGATATGCTTTCTGTACCTGACCTATGGTGGTATAGTTTTTTATGCCAGTTGGGTTTACAGAAGCCTTGGCCCAATGGTAGGACCATTTGGCCCTTCCGATGATGTTGGCCTAAAACTCCCACCAGGCCTAGCCAGCACAGTGAATGGTGGGAGGTGATGGGAGTTGTGATCCAACAACATCTTGACATGTTCTTCATTTTTCCCTTGACTCAATCACGTTTCCCACATGTAACTGGGATAAGCCAGCTCCTTGGAAGGAGGATGATTTATTGCTGCGTTCAGAAGAATGTTGTGAATATCTATTACACCGAGTGTTCTCTCTTCCCTGCAGCCTTCCGCAAGTCCCTAACTAAGCAATGGCCGCCTGAGCAGCTGAGCTGCGAATCCTTTGATGACAATCCCAAAGAGTTAATGAACTAAGAGGGATGTGGGTTATCTTTCCTGAGATTGGGGAGCATGAATTAAACGCTCTTTTTGACTGAAGACGGGAAATAATTATTCTTCTGCTTCAAAGCCACGTCTGATTGAATAATGTCGCCAGCACGAATCAGTAATAACAATCACCACTGAAGACCCATTAAACAGACTGGGCTGAATAATGCACAGGGAAAGATATCAGCAGCATCTTTGCTCTCAACGTTCTTGACCTCATAATGATTTTTTAAAAATGTAGAACAGGGGACTCTTTTAAGTGTGCTGATCTATTTCATCTCAGCACTTTAAAAGCCAAGATCTTCAGGAATGTGTTTTTGTGCCATTCTGGATACAAAGTCAACTTTGGAGAAGTCAGAACAGAGTTACGGGAGAATCTTCCCTTCACTATACAACATGTTATAGAGACTTGAGTTTGTGAAGATGAGCTCTAGGGTATGCTACAATTTTTTTTCACACAGTCTCAAAGGTGCTACAAGATCCCTTTGCATACTGATATTCCAGACTAACATGGCGATGTCTCTGAATTCTAGCTCCAGAGTAGTCCAGGAATAGGCAGAAAAGTTGTCTGGGATCTTGTGCCAGCAAGGCCAAATTAAGATAATAGGTGCCCTGGACAAATTTCAAACATAGAGACCTCTTTGTGTGGTGCGTGAGCTATTCTGAGAGATGCAAAATGGAAATTAAATACATTAATGAATAAACAATAAAGAATATGCAAAGTACAGTGGACAGTACCACATAAATCTTCATCTGTGAACTCATTTTTAGCTTTCCGACTTCAGTAAAACTAACAGCTTAATGCCCTGCATTTTTATTCAGTGAAAGATGAACAGATCAAATAACACACAAAATGTTAACAGCAACATTGGGAGATTCATGATTGGGATGGAAGAGGAACCAAGGACACCTTTACCCTAGCCAGAGAGGATGCAGGAGCAACTGTTCCAGTTGCACCATTGATAAAGAAGCCCTCCCTGGTAGATCTCTGGATTATCTGAAGTAGCTCTCCAGGTGTTTGGCTTCCAGTTCTTTCACAACAGAGCTAAAAAGGTTTCTCCCCCCCCCCCCTTTTAAATTAAGATACAGAGATGGAAGAAAGCTTGGGCAGAAAACCAGGGAAGAGTTTTGCGTGATTAGACTTGGAGCTCGGTTCTAGGACTTAAAATGAATTCATGAAATGAGCATGTATTTATTTCTCACCTTTCTGCCAATGTAGGGAAATCTGGACAGTGAAGAAAGCTGATAGGAATAAAATAAACTCATTTGAAATGTGGTGCTGGAGAAGATTGCTGAGGATACCATGGGCCACTAAAAATCAATGGATGGGTTCTAGAGCAGATCTCCCTGGAAGCCAAGATGACTAAACTGAGGTTGTTGCATTTTGACCATATAATGAGACAAAAGGTCTCACCAGAAAAGACTATAATGCTTGGTAAAGTGGAGGGCAATAGGAAAAGAGGAAAGCCACATTCCAGATGGATAGACTCAATCAGAAAAGCCATGGACATGAGTTTGCAGGAGCTGAGCAGGGAGGTTGATTCATAGGGTCACCATGTGTTGAGGTTGACTTGAAGGCAGTTCACAACAACAATAAAGTTCAAAAAATCCCACCCCCAATTCAACCATGTATACAGTTAAAAACATTTTGTTCTTGTGAACTGCCTTCGCATCAGTCTCGACCCATGGCGACCCTATAGATGAGCCATCTCCAGCCCCCCTGTCCTCTACTGCTCTGCCCAGCTCCTGCAAACTCATATTCATGTTCTTTTTAATAAAGTCCATCCATCTAGCATGTGGCCTTCCTCTCTTTCTACTTCCTTCCACCTTTCCTAACATTATTGTAACATTATTGTTCCTAACATTAATGTTTAAAAACATTAAACATTAAAAATATGAAAATGCATTTAAAAAACCCTATATGCAAACCTTACAGTCTGGATCACAAAGCCTAGCTGTCATTGGTTTGAAGATGCTCGACTGCACAAAAATGTTTTTACCTGCTGCCAAAAGGAGAGCAGGGATGGAGCCATCCTTGTCTTTCAAGAAGGGAGTTCCAAAGTCTTGAAGCAGCCACTAAGAAGGCCCTGTCTCCCTTGTTCCCACCAAGCAAGACTGAGGAGGTGATGGGATAGAGAGAAAGGCCTCTCTGCACAATCTTAGAAATTTAATGGGCTCACAAACAAAGATATGGTCCTTCAAATAATCTGGACCCAATCTGTGGCGGGCTTTATAGGTCAAAAATTAGGTATGCAGCTTTCCATAACAAAGTCACTGTTGGGCACATTTTTGAGACCAGGGACCCAACCACCCTAAACAGTTACAGAATTCTGATGCCAATTTAACTGTCATGGCTGCATCCTGTGTATTCCTGGAGCTTGTAGTTTGGTGAGCATCAGAGCTCTCTTGCTGAGTATTTTAAATGCCTTTCCCCTAAATTCCAAGGAATCCATGAGAAGTTGCTGTGGCAGTCAATGTGGAATCATAGTGCTATAAAGGTGTGTTGTGAAAGGGCCCAAGAACTGCATCATCAAATCTGGAGAAATGTGCAATCCAAAGGACAACCGTGTTGTAACCCAACAGGGTTCTTATGCACTCAGCTTATAAAACTTGATGCTCAGCTTACACTTCTTGGGAGCAGAGCCAATGCTGCTGATGCTCACTTTTGCACATTGAAGTCCGAAACCTGTGGCGATAATCAAAACACTTTCAAGAAGAAACAGACAGAGCTTATTGGAAACGGCACAGGGTAAGTTGAAACGGCTCAGCTCTTCCTAGGCAATGCATTACAGTAGCACCAGGCTAAGAGCACTTCTTCCAGTAGTGGTGGGAAGAGATGGGTCTTAAGAGGTGGCAAGTAGAAGAAGCCCTATCATACCAATTTCTATTTCTTTTCTTTTTTACTCTTGAAACAATCCACCCGCACAAAGAAACTTTAGCTATTCTTAGCTGCATCTGGGGGCAATGCAATGCATACACTTTCCTGCTGAATTATGAAATATGATAGCTTTTATTAAATCCATTACAATTGCAGTGTCTCTGCTAAGCAGGGTCTGGAATATAGAATAAGTAGGGTGCATAATTCCCTATAAATATTTAAGATTTTGGAGCCTGATATAGCTTTTTTAGGCTCTTAAGGCATAGAAATGTAGTGAGTTAGGGCCATTTCCTTTCAAGTTGTAGAAACTTTCCATTTCTGAAGAGGAGCCAGGTTGGCAGCTGCTCAGTACCTCTGAAAAACTTTGGAGACCATGGCCACGATCACATACACTCTCCAACTTTTCAGAGTCGAAGAAAGAATATGCTTATGACACCCCAATGGTCCTACCAACAATCACTGCTTCTGCTGCTGAACAGTCTGCTCTGTACATTCTAGTCTATTCCCTTTTGTCTCTCTCTGAAATAACCCACACTGCAGTGTTTTAAATGCCGAGAAGGTGTTTGTAGTTTAGGTTAAAAATAAACATAGTTGCACTACAATCTGTCATTGACAATTCCAGAGGAGGCTTGTCACCATGTGAACTGGCAAGTCAGCTCTTTTGAATCCAGCAAAACTAATTCAGGAAACCAAATAAAAATATAGGAGAGAAACAACATCACTATCGTACAATTAAAATAAATTGCAATATGTAACAAAAACAAGACGGAATTCAATTATAGTATCTTGCTACAACTTGCTATATATCTTCGAAAATTCTTTCATGCATTGTTTACTAAAGTTTGTATAGTGTTGTTTATAAGGTCTATCTCACTATCATTATTAACCATGGAATGTTGGAAGTTCTTGTTGGCCTACTGCAAATTGGTTCCAGAAAGTTACTGTTTTTTACTACAATGCCAAGAATCCCAGAGCCAGCCAGGGCACTGATTATGATGACTGGGGGATTCTGGGCACTGTAGTTCAAGAAAGTAACCATCCTGAGCTCTGCTCAAAGATCAGCCATGGGAAACATGTAACCCGTCAGATGTTGTTGAATTGCAACTCATCTTCCCTAGTCAGCATAGTACAGAAATATTAAGGCAAGGAGTGTCTTTGAGGTCTTCTAGGAACAACAGAGGCAGATAGCCGTCTATCCTGTGCACACTGGAGTCACTGAACACATGGAGGGCACTTCTGGGTGCACACTGGGCTTTTCGGAGTCTTTGTATTTTTGTATTTGTATCCCTGGCATCTCCAAGGGGTTCTCATCCAAGTAGTAGCCAGGACCAGCCCTGCTTCACTCTCCAAATCCAATGAAATGGAGAGTAGAAACATGGTCACCTTACTTTTCAAGGGTCTGCTTCTTGCCCCATAGACACAACAGGAATAAGAGGTTATTCCAACCTTTAAACAAATCCCTTCACTTGAAGCTTTTCAAAGTAAAAGCCTTCAAGAGTGGTTTACCATTGTCTTCCTCTTGCAATGCTAGCTCCTTTCATCAGTTATGTTGCCTCTGCTGTTATCTCTCAGGCTGCATCTGCACTGCAGAATTAACACAATTTGACACCGCTTTAACTGTCATGGCTCAATGCTGTGGAATTCTGGAACTCATAGTTTTGTGAGATATTTAGCATTCTCCATCAGAGAGCTCTGGGGCCACAACAAAGGACAAATCCCAGGACTCCATAGGATGGAGCTATGGCAGTGAATGCAGTGTGTCAAACTGCATTGTTTTTGCAGGGCAGGTGCAGCCAAAGAGATTCTCCACCAGTGTCACTCCTCACCATTGGTGTTGCCCAGGTGTTCCCCACATTGCAATGTTCATAGAATCATAGAATCCTAGAGTTGGAAGAGACCTCAAGGGCCATCCATTCCAACCCTATTCTGCCATGCAGAAATTCAAAACCAAAGCATCCCCTTTGACAGAGATGGCCATCCAGCCTCTGTTTAAAGACCTCCAAAGAAGGAGACTCCACCACACTCCGAGTCTGGCTCCTCAGCAAAAACCTCAAGCAAAAACCTCAGCAACCATGCCAAAGCTCAAACAGAAAAGACTGCTCCTCTCACCAACCACCACCTCTGGAGGGGGCAGTGCCAGGCTCCTGGAGGTCTGTTTGGCTGCAACCATGCCAAAGCCCAATCTGAAAGGAATACCCTTCTGAGAAAGGGCCGTGATGCCCTTTCTTGCTAGCCCAGTAGCCGCTCTGGGTGTCACCTGGTGTGATCCTCACCTCTCGCACTCTCCTACTAATGCCACTGCTTAGAAGCCAGGGTGACTTAACTGAGGCTGTCGTACTTTGGCAGTATCATGAGACACTGGAAAAGACAATCGTGCTTGGCAAAGTGGAAGGCAGTAAGAAAAGAGGGAGAGTGCATTTCAGGTGATCGATTCAGTCAAAGAAGCCATGGCCCTGAGTTTGCAGGACCTGAGCAGGGCCATGGATGATGGGGATTCCTGCCAGTCCCGGGAGTCAAAATCGACAGCAAATTGAGAAATCCCCAAATGTCACCCACCACCCATTCCCTTCTCCCGCTTCCCTTCCTATGGAAGCCGAGGTCACATTACGCCTGGGCCATTTGCTCCTTGCTGCCTCATTTAAATATTCAGCGAGCCACCACAAAGATGAACATTTTCCTCGAGTGGAGATCTGAATATTTGCCCACAAACTCCCTGCTAATGAGCACAGACAAGTGCTGGTAAGTGGCAGGAAGCATTAAGCCTCAAGTCCATCAAGGGAGGCCGCTGGGCCCTTCAGGGCACCTTCAGGGCCCATCTGACTTCAATGCCAAACTGGTGGCGTTCCGATGGCCCTTTCTCTGCCATCTCCCCCTCGCACACACAAAAATGCCACAACGCTCCCCTCGTCCACCCCACCCAACCTCCCCCATTATCCTCTCCACACTTTGACACACTCGGGGCCATTCAAAACCACACACACACATGCACACACAACACCCACTGGTACTAAGAAGCCTGCCAACTGCTTTCGACTTTGGAACAGAGGTGCCCACTCTTGTCAGCTCAGGCATGACAAGATGGAGGGAAGGGAAGAGAGCAAGCTGGGGGGGGGGGGAAGAGAGAGAAGGGTGCCCATTTTGCAAGCGAGTGACCGCATTGCTCACTTGCACGTCGACGGCAAAGGCTGGCAAGGTTGCAGCCAACAAAAGGTGGTAGGCAGCCACTGCTGGCAAGGGGCAGGCTGTATGGCAAGCAAGGTAGGAGGAGAAAGGGAGGGAAGAGGGCAGTGTACTATGACTATGCATCTATGGCATTGACTAGGATTCTGGAGACCAGAGTTCAAATCCTCACTTGGCCACGAAAACCCACTGGGGGACCTTAGGCAAGTTGCATGCTCTCAACCTCAGAAAACCCCATGGTAGACAAACAACGATAACAAAACAAGCTAAACTACTAAACAAAAACAAACAAACAAACATACAGGACTGACTCCCTCCTCCTGCCCCCCGACGGATATATATCACTATTATTCTTCCTTCTTATACATGGTATACAGTTGGCCCTCCACATTTGCAGCCTTGACTTTTGCGGATTTGATTATTTGCAGTTGTGATCAATCTGTTCGCTCTAGGAATCTCTAAGTCCTCCAGCACAACTCTGCTGGAAGTTGACCACAGGGTTGGCTGGAGAGCCTAAAAGTTCCTAGAGAAAACACTTCTCTAGGCATTTATAGGTCCTACAGCATGATTCTATGATGAACTTCTGGCAGATGTTGACCATAGAGTTGCACTGGAGGACCTGGAGATTCCTAGATAAGCATTCTCTTAGGTAAAAAGAATAGTGTTTGTTTTATTTTCACTTTCCCCACATTCATGGGGGTCCTTCACCCCTAACCCCAGCAAATGTGGAAGGACCACTGTATTTATGCCTCCTTATACATGGTATATTTATGCCTCTGCAACAGACAGACGCTGTTTCTTTTGCAAAACCTAAAGCTGATTCATCTCCCCAGGATTTCGTGTTTCATGAATTTGTTTGTGGTTGTGTTTAGGTTTAATTTTTAAAAAGATTTAAAAGAAGAAGAGGAGGAGGAGGAGGAGGAGGAGGAGAAAACCCCATGATAAGTTTGCCTTAGGATCCCCTTAAATCGGAAATGATTTGAAGGCACAGAAGAACAAAACCATTTATTTATAGAGTATAATAACACCCCAAATCCACAGAGCAGTGATACCTTTGTTGGCCAACCAAAATGCACAAAATACATGATGCAAGCTTTTCACATGATGTGCATTTGGGATGGCCCAAGAAAGGTATAACTCTTTTATAGATTTTGGACCTTATTGTACTTCGCTGTATGGATTTTGGATCTTATTGTACTTTAATGTACAACCAACAGAGCTGCGACCTCTGGACCTATTGACATTTTTGATATCTCACTTCCCTCCAACCTCCCCCCCCCCCAAAAAAAAACCTTGGGGCTGAAAGCGGCTCGCCGTTTCAAAGAACGATGCAATGAAAAGCATCCTGAAAGAAAGTTCTGTTTGCAGTTGTTGTGGTTTTCTTCTGAGTTGTTGTTGTTGCTTTTTTAAAAAATGCATTTTTGTGTGCTTAGGTGTATTGGAAACCCACTGAGTGCACCTTGGCCAAGTCATACTCTCTCAGTGGTCTTAAACTGGATTCTTTCTGCTGTGTGTTTTGGACCTAGGGGACAAGATGCTCTGAACAAATGCATTTCCTCCTTGACATCATCATCATCATCATCATCATCATCATCATCATCATCATCATTATTCCATGTTTTTAAGAGCCCTGGTGGCACAGGGGTTAAATGTCTGTACTGCAGCCACTCATTCACAAACCACAAGGTTGTGAGTTCAGTCCCAGCCAGGGGCTCAGGCTCGACTCAGCCTGGTATCCTTCTGAGGTTGCTAAAATAAGTACCCAGCTTGTCGGACACAATTAGCTTACACATTGCAAACCACTCAGGGAGTGCTTAAATGCACTGATAAGCAGTATAGAAATGTACTTGCTATTGTTATTGCTATTGCTTTCTCCCAATATAGGGACCCAAGGCGACATTGCAACTGTTTTCCATTTGCTTGCTTTCCCCTTCTAGACCCAAGCCGCACAAACTCCCAGAGAGACAGCACAAGGTCAGTTGAGGATGAACAGGCGAAAAGGGAGAAAAAGCAAGGCACAGCACAGCAAGTATAGGAGGTGCCAGGGCTTGGCATTGTGCCCTGTCCTGGGGTGTGGGTCTTGACAGGTGCCTGAAGATGCCATCCAACCTGAAAGGCCTCTTCTGGTGAGAAACTGAAATGCAAGGTACCAATAAAGCAGTCACAATAAAAGAGGTCAGATAAAAGCAGATAGAGCCAGTTGGCAGCAGCAGAGAAGAGAACCAAAAGTAAAACCACCAGCAGTGACAAAACAGTGCAAGGCACCAAAAAAAGACAGAAGTTTCCTAAAATTCCCTGGGGGGGGGGGAATTTCTACAAGACCTTGGAAAAAGTGCAACTGCTCATGTGATCTTCCTAAACGAATCAAGCCAACAACTCCCAGAACCACCAAATTCTCCCAGCGAGCATGACTTGTAACCATGCTGGCTGCGGATTCTGGGAGCTGTAGTTCAAAGGTAATAATGCCACACTCTGGCAATAATTTATTGAGGCCACCTCCTCTTTCTCCGACGGTATCGTGCCTTTCTTCTGTGAAGCTCAGGAGAAGCTGTAATGCCATTTCTTCTCTTTTCCTAGACTTTTCTCTTCCCCCACTTCTATATTGTTTTCCTTTTCCTCCTCCATTAATCTATCCCTCCTCCCTTCTCTCTCGTTTCTCACTGATGCGAAAGCACCGCTCCCATTTAGAGCTAATGGCTTTTACCTGCTAATGGCAGAGCCGGTCTGACTTCTCCTTTGCTATTAAACTGACCTGAACTTTTCTATTTCCTGAGTTCTTTGATGTAACTCAAAAGTTCTCTCTGGCCCACACCTGAACATTGCAATCTAGTCTACTACCAATGCCCCCTTGGGCTTGAAACTCAGAATCAAAGGCCCCTTTTCTAGGGATTCCCTCCAGCATGGGTGCATATATCCCAGCATCAGCATGTTCTATGTGGCACATTGGAGATTTCTATTTGGGTCATTTTTTTTAATATTACCGGTAATTACTTCATAAATTAAATAGGTAGAAATAGAGATTTTTTTAAAAAAATGTGGAAGAAAGCAAAACTGATGTATCCATCTTTACATGATGTGGAGGCCGGCAGATCTTTCAGCTACCTGAAAACATCACTTTCTCGGTAGCCGATAGTGAAGGGATTTAGTCCTGGACTACATTTAAGGTGTAACCATTCTTATTCAAACCTCAAGCTAGATCTGTATATGTTATATTTGTTGTTGCTGTGTGCCTTAAAGTTGTTTCTGACTTACGGCGAGGCATCATGGGATTTTCTTCGCAAGATTTGTTCAGAGCGGGTTCGCCATCTCGGGCTGAGAGAGTGGGACTTGCCCAAGTTCATCCAGTGGGTTTTCACAGCCAAGCCAGGATTCGAACCCTGGTCTCCAGAGTAGTAGTCCAATGCTTAAACCACTACACAACACTGGCTCTACATGTTATATATCTGGTTGTTAAAGGGTAGAGGAGGGCAAAGTTTGGCCCTCCAGATGTGGTTGGACTGGAATTCCCATCAGTCCTAGCCAGCACTGATAATGGAAGATGTCCGACACTAAAACACGCAATAGTCCAGCTCTTATTTGAGAATGGACTCCTCAACTGAGCAGATTGGGGCTTGAATTAACTCATTTAAGTTCAGTCACATCCTGAGCTGATGATTCCTTTGTATTCCTGATGTCATTGGGAGCACATCCACAGTTTTTATTATCCTTGAATAAAACATACAATTCCATTTGCAAAGGCAGCAGTGGGGAAATGTCCCAGCTACAGAGACATTGGCTGGAATCTTGCCCACATGTTCCCCTGTGGAAGAAGTTGAACATTTTTGTTTGAGACAGGATGGCTGTATTCTGTTTAAGGTTCTGGAAGGAGAATTTTGCATGCAATGCCATTATGCAAGGGATTTGCATTATGCATGGTTGCACATTGTGCATTGTGCATAAATGCACATGCATGTTGCCCTCACATGCACATTCCACATGCACATCTGCATGTGCATTTGGTTGCGCAGCATAACAATTCACTAACAAGGTGCACAACTGTGGCATAACTTGGTAAGCATGAAGACATGCCCCACTTCCTTGGTGTAGGATCCCAGCCATTGATCTTAAGGCCAGGGCCACCCATGTGCTGGTCCAGGGAGATCATTTATTATTTCAAAGCAAAGGGATCAAAACACTGGTTTTCTATTGCAGCCACACATTCTGAGCTTGCAAAATATATATATATATATTTCCCCTATACATGGCAGTTATGAATTTCAGTTCATAACTGCCAGAGATAGTGACATACCTTGATCAGTTTCTCTTTGCATCTCCTTTTCTGGAATATTACATTTCTTCCATCGTGTTTCCACATCAATTTGCAAATTTGTCTTTTTAACTTCACACAGAAAGACATGCATATTGCTGTGCAGGTATCTGATTATATAGATATATATATAGATATATATATATGCCTCAATGTTTCCAGCTATGGAATTTTTTGCAAGTGATTCCACCCTAAAATAAAGCATTTTGTGTGCAGTTTCCCAATTTTCACACCATGTCCCCAGTGTGCAATGTCTCCCAGTGTGCACTTTTTACAATTAGAAAACGGCATTACAGAATTTAGAAAAATGGGGACATCTACATAGAAGTGCATTTTGACTCGTGCAAAGATTTGGGGAAAGTGGATGCAGCAAAGTTGCATTAAAACATGAACCAAACAACAGCCTCACCTCATCTGCACCACTACCTCTAGGTCTCAAAAGATGCCACTTCTCTGAACTGATGCATGTACCTGATGCCATCCACTGCCCCCCAAACCACCCACCTTCTAGGCTTCCAACAACACTTTTGTGTATAGATGTCAGTGTGTATGATAAGCAGGCAAGGAAAGGGTTGGGGAGACAAAAGAAAAAGGTGACAATAGGGGGAAAATAGGCAAAAAAAAATTGCAGGGACTAATTAGACCCTTCGTCACAAGCAAGGAGATGTGCCAGGCTGACAGTCAGTCAAGCAGATAAGGGAATATGAGTTAAAATGTAGCCTCAGGTTTCCCAAGGCCAGAGGCTGGCAGACAAGAGCACAGCAAACAAACAGGAAGCCAAAGAAAGGTCATTTTGCAGAGAGCAATGTTAGGGGTCCTTGTGTTTCATATCACTCTCGTGGTATTCACTGCTCCTGGGCTTCTGGAAAAGACACACACATACAAAAAGGGTGCTGGCGGGGGTGATGGGAGAATCCTAGATGAATTTTCCCCCTTGACCAAATGAAAAATTCACTATGGTGTCCAAAGCTGGAAGAATGGGCATCTGGACAGCGCGGGGAGGGACTGTTGCCCGTATCCTGCATCCTCAAGTGATACAAGTAGCAATAGCATGCACATTTCTATACCACTTCTCATGCACTAGCACTCCCCAAGCAGTTTATAATGTGTAAGCCAGTTGCCCCCAACAAGATGGGTACTCATTTGACCGACCTACGAAAGGGTGGAAGGCTGAGTCGACCTTGGAGCCCCTAAAAGGATCGAACTCACAACCTTGTGGCTGCAATATCGCATTTAGCCACTGCGCCACCAGGTTCCAGCACTAACCCCAGCTTGGTTCCCTTTAGAACAAGGGTTTCCAAACTTTAGTCCTTCAAGTGTTCTGGACTTCATCTCCCAGAAGCTCCAGCCAGCTTGGTCAACAGTCAGGAATTCTGGGAGCTGAGGTCCAAAACAGCTGGAGGACCAAAGGTTGGGAACCACTGCTTTAGAAGAAAGGGGAAAATGTTGAGAGGTAGGGATGCCCTGGGAGCCACACTGCCACCATACCCTAAATTGGCTGGCACTCTGTGGTATAAGAGAGTGCCCTTCTGTAGAATCCCTGCTTTAGGAGGACCAATGCCAGCTGGTGACTTCCATGTAAGTGAGATGGCAAATCCAGTCATACCTGTAAAATTTAGATTATATCCTTGAGTGGATGTAGTTGTCTGAGCATTGGACTATCACTCTGGAGACCAGGGTTTGAATCCTGGCTCAACCATGGAAACCCCATTGGGTGATCTTGGGCAAATCACACTCTCTCAGCCTCAGAAGAAGGCAAGACAAACCCCCTCTGAACAAATCTTGCCAAGAAACCCCTGTGATAGGTTCGCCTTAAGGTTGCCGTAAGTCGGAAATGACTTGAAGGCACAGGATGAGAAAGATTCATTTCTCTACTGACATGGAAACCACCAAGTGGCACTGAGAAGATTGGAGCCTTAAGGCATTTTTGTAACATTTGAAATATTTGTAATATTTACAGATATATGAGTTGGGCATAGGTGGCAGTAAACCGATTAAGACCTCAAGACAACTTAACATTTCTTATCCTCCGGCAGGAGAGCTGAGGGTTAAAATCCACCCACCTTGTGGGGTTTTCTTCTGAAGGGCCACCACTTAGGTCCCTGTCATAGATCTGTAAGCTGAGGCAGAACAGCTGAAAATATTTTCCCAAAAGGAACGAAGACAAAGCCCAGGTTTTCACTCCAAAGGCTCAAACGCCAAAGAGATAGGAAGCCAATACCCAGTCATTCGGGGGAAGAATGATTAATGTTAGGTCTCTTTCACACTGGATGGGTCCTATGGATCCTATGGAGTCTTCGGATTGGTAGTTTTGTGGGGTAGCTGCCTTGGTCAGGAGAAATATGGGGTGTGAAATGAATGAATGGATGAATGAATGAATCTTTAGAATTCTTAGCCAGCGAGCTCTAGTGACTCGCCAAACTACAGATCCCAAGATTTCATAGGGTACAGCCACAGCAGTTAAAGGGGGACCACAGGGCTGCAATGGTGTCGTGTGAAAGACCATCCAAAAGAGTAGAAGTGTCGCTTCATCAGAGAATGTTACAAAATGAAGGAGAGTGTCTTTAGCAATGTGCAAGAAGCATATAAAAATCACTGTGCGGGAGAAATGCTGGGTGACTTTTTAAATGGCTGATAATTAATGAGGCCTATTTTTCAGATCAGCTGGATGGAGCTTTTTCTCCCTGTTTCACCATACAAGAGCCCGATGGGGTTGTCGAATGGAGCTGAATGGTAAGAGAGTCAGGACAGAGAAAAGGAAGGATTTCTTCAGATGACACCAAGTTCAAGGATGGGATTTGCCAGTATGCCATAAAACACTAAGATCCAACATTGCCCAATGGAGCATACTAGTTGTGCAAGTGGAACTCCACTGTGTCTCCCCAATCTGTTCAGGTTTCGGTGGATGATGCCATCATTCTGCATCTAGCTGTGGAGCATAGCCAGATAGCTATGGAGCATAGCCAGATGTTTCTCCAATGCCTTCCTGCTCTCCACCAGCCACAGAATGGCTGTTCAGGGGGCTATAATAGAAAAAAAATGACTGGGTGGTGATGCTTTGGGTGGTTAGGACAAGCATCCAAAATCTATCATTGGCTTCTACTCTACTCTTCCAATTTCGTAAAGCGGTTGAAAGAATGGCGGCAATCACAGTCTGCTGGTGATGGGAGTCTACACTGTTTGGATCCTAGCCCTCTCATTTATTGCTATGCTTTTGTGTTTTGAATTTGGTTCATCTTTATTTGCAGTCAATAGACCATAAAATCTTCAGATTAAAAGACACATTTGATTTTTTTAAGAAAACAACATACAATGCACAATAAAATGTCTAATGGTTAAAACAACTAAACAATTCAATTATACATTAAGTACAGTTAACATTGTTCTGTCATAAGTGATTTAGCAGGTATTGCCAGATTTAAAAAAAACAACAACCCAGCTACCAGCTCTGTAAACAATGTATTGGAAACTTTGAGCAGAATAATAACAGTTTCAGGGAAAAGCTGCATAATTAGAAATATTAGGGTTTTCCCCCCCTAGCTCTTTAATATAGATTCTACTTCAGTATTGTTAAAGAGGCAGCAATGGTGGTTCATGCAGTTTTATTGTCTGTTCCATCTAATAAGGAAGGAAGGGAAAACATTGGAACTTGCCAAGTAGAAGTCCTTCCTGTATTTGGGGATACTTAACCAATCCAAATAAGGCATCTTTTTTTTACACAGAAGATGTGGCATAGTGGTTTGAGCACTGGACTATGACTCTGCAGACTAGGGTTCGATTCCCAGCTTGGCCATGAAACCCACTGGGTGGCCTTGGACAAGTCACACTCTCTCAGCCTCAGGGGAAAGCAATGGCAAACCCAGTGTCACCCACTGCGGTCTGCATCCCCTGCACCCTCTTGTGACACCACTGAGGTCACCCAGTGGGTTTCCATGGATGAGCGGGGATTTGAACCCTGGTCTTGGGAGTCTCAGTCCAAAATTCAAACCATTGCACCATTGCACTCATCTAATCTATTCATAATTTTGATGCACATGATGAGCTCTGATGGACATACCGAAATCATAATGTGCTTATCATTAAAGAATCAGATGTGCTGCTTGTTGATCTCTCTCGCTTTCTTTTTGTGCCAGTGCAATTGGCCAAAGTTGCAATGTTGCTTATTGTAACCCTTTACAAAAGGGGTGCTTTGCCAAGGGTTTTGTGCACCCATGCTACCCCACTGCTCCCTTCAAATGTGCACTATGCAAGATCAGAGATGAAGTGGAAGCAGCCCATGGGATTCCTGGGATTCTGTAGGGCACTGGTGTGCTAATTCCAGTATTTAAAAAACAAAACAAAATGGAAGGCAAGAAAACAGGGAGGCTGTGACAAGCAGGCAAGGCTGTTGTGGCGTCTGCTCCAGCATGTGTCCAGGGTCAGAGAGGATGTTCTGCTGCAGGCTTTGCCCTGCAGTTCCCCAACTTCCCCGGAGTGAAACAGGCAGTTATTTTTTTCCCGGGGAAGGAGGTAGCCATGCTGCCCCTGTCACCCAGAGCACAGAGGACAGCGACCATATGCCTTCCGACCTTCCCTTGCTTTTCGAGGAAAGACTCAGCCCGCTGGGCATTTCCTATCAGAATGGTTCAAAGATGGACGCTCCGATGTGGCCTAGGACAGCATTTCCATGGCACTCGGGTGCTGAGAGGGAGAGGAAGGGAAGGGAAGCTTTGCAGGAGGGAAGGGCACCCGAGCTGCCAAAGAGAGGGATAAAAAAGGAAGCAGAGAGGCGAGGTTGGCATCTTGGTGTGTACGAAGCTGGCCGGGCTTGGGAGAGCTTGATGAACCCGGTGGGCATTTTTTGCTCATGGTGCCTAATTGCAGTGATGGGCCTGCTTGGTGGCCAGACTACCAGCCTTCATTAACATGCTCAGCAAAGTTGGCAGAAGCAAGGGGAAGGGAAGTGGGGGCGAGGGATGCCTCCCAGCCAGAGGCACAAACATGCAAAGGCTGATCGGAGGGGAGGGGTGGAGAGAGGCTCTTGTCGCTCCTGGCCACCCATTTTGGGTGCCGTGTGACACTTGCTCATTCTCTGCTTTCCTCTGCATGTGTATCTTTGCGTGCGCATGCTAATCATCATCTCATCGGAGGTGGATAATGGCACAGAAAGGCCTCCAGCTGCTGGGACTGGGGAGAACATGGTGTCAGAGCTTCATTAAATGGTACCTGCAGATGAGCTGGTTTCACAGGGAACATGACAGACAAGGACCCTGGCACTCTTTTTTTCACATGGAGGGGGGGCACGTTCAACATTGGCAGGCAGGTTGTCATTAATTTTGACTCCCTTGAAGGCATGTTTTCACAAAACAAGGATGAAACAATCATCCCCTTCACCACCATCATCCAACTGGCAACCATCTGTGTACCATGAAAGCAAGGGCATGCTAATTGTGATGACTTAGTACACCTCCGGTTGGTCCTTCCATAGGAGGCTCAACTATGTTGGATTCTTGGTGGCCCAGTTTGGATCAAATTTGCCAGAGCATTTGAATCACTGGAACTTGGTCTTGCAACTGCTGCACTCTGTCAAATGGTAGGGCTGGCCTTGGATGTAGTTTGGTCCTGAGAAATGAAAAGGCACCATATGAAAGTGTTCCGAAAAACTGCATTGCTTTCAGAGGAGGTGCTCTCTCAATAGACAGGGCATTTGTTGGCCATTGAGAGAAGGAAAAAGAGAGAAGGGAGAGGGGAGAGAGAGAAAGAGTGAGCAAGAGAGAGAGAAAAGAGGAGGGAATTGAGGAAGGAGAGCTGGTGACAAGAAATGATGGCTCTGTGCTCTCTTGCTCTCTCGCTCTCTTTGCTCAGCCACCTTCTCCACACACACAGCTTCCTTCTTGCTCATTTCTCTGGACAGATCCTTGAATCTGGGCCATTCCCTCAGCTTATAGGATTCCCATTGTGCACACTTGATATTTAACAGCTTTGGCGTCTCCCATAGCTGGGAGTGAAAAGAGAGAAAACAGCTCGGCGATGTAATGGAGCAAAATCTGCATACGCTGCCCGGGTTCCATGTCCCTTTGCACTGTTTACTTGGAACGTAAAAGCTACGAGCTGTGGCATCTACTCAGACTTCATCAACCCATCCTGCCCTTGATGCTGGCCTCACAGACACTGCCAACTCCAAGTTTCTTCCTTTCTCCAGCCATCTCATTAGACCAAGGGGATTTCTTCTTCTCCTTTGTTGGTTCTTGCGGTCGCCCAAGCCATTTTTATTTTTAAGTCCAGCTTGTTAACATATCCCATAAAAAAAAATAATAATACAAAAGCAGACTCTCTCTCTCCAGCCGGAAAATGTCTATGCCGAACAAAGGTCTCGGTTGCTCCTGAAAACAGCTTTTATGTGAAATTTAACAAAATATAGCGAGTGCACTCTGATCCATGTTTGCTCAGAAGTAACACCTGTTGGATTCCAGGGATTTTACTGCTAAGTAAATGTGTGGATGATATTATTATTATTATTATTATTACTATTATTTTAGGATGCAGCTTAATGACACGGATATAATTCTGCAACAGGATTGTATCCCATGAACAGTGTGAGAATTGGTCACAACAGATTTATCTTTTGATTGACTGACCAATTGATGAGCCACTACTTCAGGCTAACAGCACTCCAATTGACATACCTCCATGTAAAGCATGAAACTGTTAAAGCAGCACCATTTGAAATCCTAAAAATGCCACAGTAACCCATAAAATCAGCAGGATACTAAATGGGAAAACCCAGTGGCACTGAGGCATATAACAGCAGGGGCATCAGGACACGTCCTTCAAAGCCTCCCTGAACAGGAAAGCTGGAAACAAAAAAGGTCCTTGAGCACAGAGTATAAGAGATGCCCAGCTGCAGTATAAATTTGCTCCTTGATGTGGTGCTTTCTACATCCTATGAAAGTCCCCATCACCACCATGTCTAGGGGGAATAGGGTTGCCAAATTGAAAACCGGAGAGGATTCCTATACAGTGGGCCCTTGGTATCCACTGGGGTTTGGTGCCAAGACCCCCATGGATACCAAAATCCATGGATGCTCAAGTCATAGTAAAATGGTGTCCCTTATATAAAATGGCAAAATCAAGGTTTGCTTTTTTTGGAATTTATAAATTGTTTGAATGTGTTTCAAGCCCTGGATGGTTGAACGTTTTCAAGCCATGTAGGTGGTAAAGATGAGGAGACCTTCGGGGGGGGGGGGGGGGGCAGGTTCCAACAATAATAATTCAGCCTCACAAACACACAAAACCTGACTTTCAAGAGGGAAGCACTCAACATGGCTCAGTTTTTCCCATATTGGATTTTTTAAAATTAAAAAAAAACCTGCACGTTCTTTCCACCATGAATATGAAGAAATATGTGCATGTCGGGTAATTCTTAACCAAAATGAAGTGCCCCCAAATGTTCACCCATGCCGAGTCACCATGGCTGATCTAAGGAAATTCTTGGATGAGTGTCCAGGGGAAAGGAGCTCTCTCCTCCAGCCTGTTTCATAGCCACCAAGGGAAATGAGATGGATATTCATGTATATATAGCGCTATGTGCTCACTGGTCAGCATCTTCTTAAAGGGTTATTATCTTCCTTCTCCCAATGGTCTTATGCAGGCAAGCAGGGAGTTACATCAAGAAAATGCATTAAGGCCAATCGGCAAGAGAGCAGGGCACCTTTGGATCCCGCTCCCTCCTGCTCAATTATTTACATCTGATAATTCCCAGCAAATCACTGGCTGTTTATTTGTGCCCATGTATAATTGAAGAGTTTCCTAGAGCTCCGGCCAGATCTCCTCATGCTATATCTGGCCACATTCTTGAAAGCCATTTTGTAAATTCTGGCAAGAAAAGGGAGTCTCTAGAGTGGAGTGGCCATCCATTGAGGAGACTCCCTTTTAATTTTTGGCTTCTGCGGGGACTCGGTAGATGCTTTATCGCCGCTTAATTGACGGACCATTTAAGGGAGTATGCTAATTTTTTTCAAGAGTTTGCTTGTTCTGGGGAAGAGGCCTTTTCAAAACTAAGCACGCTGTCACTTCTGATATTCGAAAGGGAAAAGATTTCATGGTTTATTCCTGAAGGGGGGAAAACTAAGGGTGCATCTACACTATAGGAATAATGCAATTTGACACCACTTTCAAGTGCTGTAGATCCATCCTATGGAATCCTGGGATTTGTAGTTTTGCGAGGGCTTGAGCCTTCTCTGCCAAAGAGTGTTGGTGCCTCACCAAACTACAAATGCCTGGAGTCTTTAGGATGGAGCCATGACAATTAAAATGGTGTCAAACGGCATTATTTATGCAGTGTAACTCACTCACTGTCTAACTTTCCTGACCTTCCATCATCTTCAGGGTGTAAAGTGCTGCGATCTCCTTGGAAGAGCTGGGCACTGCCTGGGCAAGTAAAAAAAGAAAAAGTCCAGTCTTTCCCATTTCACCTCGAAAAAGATACCAAGGAACTGAGGAAGATACAGAAAAGGGCTAAAACCAAGCAAGCATATATGCTGTTGCTCCAGGGGGCATGACTTGAACTAACATATAGGGATGTGAGGAAGCAGATCTCTGCTAAACATTAGGAGAAGCTTCCTAATGGTAAATTTCAACAGTAGGAAACACTGCCTTGGAAGATGATGAGCTCTTTGTCACTATTAAATCAAAGCAGAAGGTGGATGGCCATCAGTCAGGGAAGCTGAAGATTCTACAGAAACTTGATAGCCATCAGTTGATCAGCACAACTGGCCTAATTTGCTCAGTGTTTCCTTTTCTAAGCATGCCAAGGCAAGTCCTGCTCTTTGTTGCAGCTGCTCTAATGTCAAATGTTCAGAAAGGTGCAGTTGCTCTAACTCCAGCTCTTCATGTACTACACAGGTTAGTGCAGGCTCTACTTCCAAGTCAGGGCTTGGAGGCCTTCTCTGTCCCCAAGGCAGGGCCATCAGACATCTCTATTTCTGACTGGAGTCTGTCGTCTGGGTTCTCCTCTTCCCCTTATTCACCAGAGAAGGCTTCCTTTGTATAAGACAAAGCAATAACTTTTATCAGTCGTAGCCAGCCTGTTGAAAGGTGGAGAATCATATAAATCACAGTCTAGCCATGTCTAGAAAACCAGATGTTTCTTATCTCTGTGGCACCAAATACTGAGCTAGGTGGATCCTGTAATTCATGATGAAGACATTTCCAATCCAAAGATGTCTGATGCTCCTCATCTGCAGTCAGTTCTGGGCACCTCATTTTAGGAAAGATATGGATGCCTACTCTCAGCCTCAGAGGAAGGCCATGGGAAGCCCCTTTTTGAACAGATCATGCCAAGAAAACCCTATAATAGGGTTGCCTAAGTGTTGCCATAAATCAGGAGTGACTTTAAAGGCACATAACAACAATAGATAAGTTGGAGAGGTTCCGAGAAGGGCAACAAGGAAGAAGTATGGAGAACAAAACATAGGAGGAAAGGTTGAGTGAGTTGAGAATTTTCAAGCAGAGAAGAGGGGAAGGTGAAGGTTTGTTTTCTGCTGCCCCAGAGGGTAGGATCAGGTCTGATGGTTTCAAGTTACAGGAAAGTAGATTTCGATTGAACATATTTCTTGACAGTAAGAACTGTTTGACAATGGAACCAATTGCCTAGTTCCATTGTGGTCTTTGTGAGGTTTCTGGGTATCTTTAAAAAGAGGCCAGAGAGCTACCAGCTGGGGATGCTCTAGCTGGATTTCCTACATTCAATGGGGGACTATGGAACACCTTCCAAATCTGTGACTCTAGGATTCTAAAATAATTATTGGGAAAGGAGCAATGACTGGGTGGCAGAGGATATTCCATATATGCATGGATGCTTGGGTTCATTCTTTCAACTCTCCAGTTAACAGATCTCAAGTAGCAATATTGAGAAAGAGGTGGCTCTCAGTCACTGGAAACAACATTGGGCTAGACAGGTCAATGGTTTGACTCTGCGGATGGCTGTTTCCTACATTGCTCATAACCATTTGTGTACTCAGCCCCTCAAGCTGAACTGTATTTTCCATATTTGGCATCCCGTATCCTCACAAGAACAGATGCTTAGAGACAGCAGCCCACCCCTCTGTCCCTTCCAGTGGCTTCACCAACACCCACAATGGTTATCTGTTTAACAACCACTGTGCAAAGAGACTGACAGTCATGGAACAAGATAAGGAAACCAAAAATAAGAACGAGAAAATGCACCCTCCCAAGACAGCTTTTATGTATCCAGAGAAGTGAGGTGGTTTCCTGCTCTAAATATTTAACATGATGTTTATGATATGTCCTCTGGGGGAGAGCAGCTTGAAAGCTAATGTTTATGAAGTAGGTCTGGAGGGATGAAGAAGGGAGGGTGAGCAAACGTGCTTTGCCAGAAGAATGAGAATGAGGAAGGAAGTTCTGATTTCTCCATTTGGTCCAAAAAAGAGGTGGGGGGGGGATGATCAATGGTAGCAAACTTTGTCCTCTTTCTGAACTAGGGGGGAGAAATCTGTCTGATTTCCATTTTAATCAGGATGTACTTAATTTCCCATTTTTGAACCAATGCGAGAACCAAAATGTAGAGGTTCCTCAACATTTATCCTTCTCTGAACATTTTAATGGAGTTGTCCAATCAAAGCATACCTACAGAAATGCATATATTTGTGTGTGGTGAGGGGAATGCACAAAAGTGGATTGATGGATGAAAATAGCACTCAAAAATGCATTGTACTTGGAAAATTGCTTGCTTGGGTTTGGTTCCAGGACATCCCGTGAACACCAAAATCCATGGATACTCAAGTTCCATTAAATACAATGGCACAGTAAGATGGTGTCTCTTGTATAAAATGGCAAAATCAAGGTTTGCTATCTAAATATTTCCAAACTGTGGATGCTTGAATCTGTGGATAAAAAAATCCGTGGATATGGAGGGCTGACTGTATTCAGAGTTCTTCCATTGAGGAGACAGAGGGCAACTTTACACTGATGGAGTTTTGCTGTGCCTCTTCTTTAGTGAATTATGACATTGCACAACCAACTGCCGAACTAAATGCAGATGCACATCTGCACATACAACATAGATCTGCCTCTGTGTTCAATGTGGGGGCATGTCTATGCACAACGTGCAACTATGTGCAAAGCACCGCATATGCAACTCCACTTCCATAACCTTGAGCTGAACCTGGAGTTCCACATCACGCAAAATTTTGATAGGGAAACTTACCTATCCTAAGACACCAACAGGATGCTAGTGTTCCTTTAGCCTGTTAGTTGGTCAAGTAGAGTTGGACCGGAGTTACAGAACCATGGAGAGCTCTGAATAGGGAACTTGCTTGACATGGTCTGGAGTTTAACTGAAGAATGACTTTGAAATCCCTCTTGGCTGACATTTTCTTTCTCACCTGAGCTCAAGAGAGGGAAACCTTCAAGCTGTAGAACAGTAACCTGGGGTTTAACACTCCATCACCTCTTAGTTCCTTCCTTCCTTGATATCTACCAGAATGCCGGTGTATGAGACTACTGTCCACTTTGTGCAACACACAAGATTTAAAAGTGAAAATGTTGATTTTCATTTTGATTGTGATTCCCTCCTCACCATAGCCAAAATGCCATTACTACCTAGGGTAGATAGCCCTCAACAACCATACCAAAAGGTAATCAGAGCAGGTAGATTTTGTGTGTGGGTTTGAGTGCCAGCATTTCAATCTCTGCTCCATTTCCTTGGTGCATTGATATTTCAGATTGAGACGGGGAGGTCATAAATTTGCTGATGTGAGACAGATTGATAATAAACACTGCTTTTAACTGTTCGAGGTTTAGCTCACAATGCATCCATTATTATTGGCAATAGAAGTATGTGTCAGTGTGTGTGTGTTGGGCTCAGGCTAACATTGTCATTTTTTCCCCTTCATTTTTTTCTTAGCTTGAATCCATTGCTTCATGTCCTAGTCTCTGGAGCAGCAGAAAACAAGCTTGCTCCCTCCTCAATATGACACCCCTTCAAATATTTAAACAGGGCTATCATATCATCTCTCATCCTTCTCTTTCCAGGCCAAACATACCCAGCTCCTCCTCATAGGACATGGTTTCCAGACCCTTCACCATTTTGGTTGCCCTCCTCTGGAAATGCTCCACCATGTCCTTCTTGAATTGTGGTAGCCAGAATTGGACACAATGTTCCAAGTGAGGTCTGACCAAAGCATAGCAGAGTAGTACTTTTCCTTCCCTGGATCTAGACACTATACGCCTATTGATGCAGCCTACAATCACATTGGCTTTTAAAGCTGCCACATCACACTGTTGACTCATGTTCAACTTGTGGTCCACTAAGACTCCTAGATCTCTTTCACATGTACTGTTGTCAAGCCAGGTGTCCCCCATCCTATACCTGCGCATTTCATTTTTACTGCCCAAGTATAGTATCCTACATTTTCCCCTGTTGATATTCATTTTGTTAGCTTTGGCCCAGCTTTCTAATCTGTTAAGGTCATTTTGAATTTTCATCCTCTCTTCTGGGGTATTAGCTACTCCTCCTAATTTGATGTCATCTGGAAATTTGAGAAGCATGCCCTCTATTCCTTCATCCAAATAATTGATAAAGATGTTGACTAGCCCTGGGCCCAGGACAGAACCCCACTGGACATCCCAATGGTCACTTCTCTCCAGGATGAAGAAGAGGAGTCCATTGCTGAGCACCCTTGGGCTCGGTCACTCAACCAACTACAAATCCTCCTAACAGTTGCATTGTCGAGCCCACATTTTACCAGCATTTTTTTTTTTTGGCAAGAATATCATGGAGGACCTTGTCAAGGGCCTTATTGAAAGGCCTTACATTAGATCACTTCACTTTTGTTTACTATAGTGTCACTCTAAAGAACTGTGGGGGGGGGGGAAATAAAGAGACAGAGAGAGGAGGAAAAATAAAAATAAAGAGAAATGGGAAAAGGGAGAATTTAGCCTGAGCAGGTAAGAAAAGGTTTTTGAAAACATAAAACTCAAGGGCTCTGCCTCAAGAGAGATGCTTTTAAAAAATTTTCCAGGCACTCGATCACAATAGTACTAGACTAACAGTGCTGGGGGTGAAGGAGATAAAGAGCAATGAAGAAGAAAAGGGAAAGGGGGAAAGAGAAAGGGAAAGTTCTCAAATGGAGTGTGAGATCATGAAAAGCTAACACACACAACCCATGGCATTGCGCGCAGAAGGGTCTGGCCCAAAACAAAATGCAATAAATGGCAACAAATGGTCTGCATGTGACTAGGAAATCCAAATGTGTTGAAATGTACTGGGATAGAAAAAAAAAAAGCTAAGGAGTAAAATGTTGTGGAAACGGATGGGAATTACCAATGAACAAGGAAATGCACAGAACATCATTTGAATCTTGGAAATAAAAGCAGCAAGTACAGCAATGAAGACTGCCACATCTTGACAGCTTTAGCCAGTCGGGATGCACTGTGAAATTGTTTCTCCAAACTTCCTTGCCTCTTGGTTTGGGAAAGAGACATGAAGTTGCTAGCTAGAATCAGACATGGTGGCCAGAATTCGGATCACGTCTTATGCATGTCGAAGTTCCTCTCCAAGGATTTGTAATTTGAATTGACATCCTCACATGTTTATGTCTGTGCCTGGCCTTCACTCCACCAAATGCATCTGAGGAAGGAGACTGAAGTCTACAAAAGCTCATGCTGCCAATTTCTTTCTTTCAGTGAGACTCAAAGGTGCTACAAGATCTCTCTACGTACTTCCTCTCCATTTATTCTACTTCAGGAGGAGGGTCTTTGGAATCTGGGTAGAATTTGAGAACCATTCCCAAGGATTGTGTAAAATCTATTTTATTTGTAGAGAGTTTATCTTTGCTCTTGCGCCCAACTCATGCTAGTTTTGTGGGTCATGGAAAGAAACAAGGACAGTGGACCTTTCCACCCCAAGTGGAAGAAATATTATGCAACCATCCCTTCTTTCTTCTCTGCTTTCATCAGACATTTCCCATATGCTTTCAAAGCAGTTTTACCATAAGGGCTAGAAACATGCCTTTTAAAAAAATGATTGAGAGAGAGAGAAAGAGGAAACGAGTAGAGATGTAATCTTTGCTAACTTCAGTCTTGAAGGAATCAATGAGTAGTATGAGCAATTTAATAATAATAATAATAATAATAATAATAATAATAATAATAATAATTTTTATCCTGCCCCTCTACGTAATGCAACTGGGGTGGCTTACAAACTTTAAAATATACATCCATATCCCACAATCCCGTTCCCCCCCTTAAAATACAATTAAATAATGACAATTTAAAACACATTTAAAATAGTAACACAAAAACAAAGAAACAAATAACAATAGCTACAGCCTAATCAGGGATGAGCAGGATGGCTGTCTTTTGATGGCTGGGATATCTATTCGGAAAAGGCCTGCCGGAAGAGATTCGTCTTAACTGCCACTGTGAGAAAATCTTTCAAAGATTTTCAAGGGATTTTCAGAACTGGGGACTTATTCCGTGCAAAATTGATATGCGTATGTTTTGCAAAGAAAACAGCATTTTCTGTACAGAAATATTATTTTCTGTGCAGAAATATCATTTCCTGCACAGCAAATGTTTCCTGTTCAGAAAATAATATTTCTGTTCAGTTAAGTGATGTTTTCTGTGCAAAAGATGTGCATACAAATGTGCAGAAAAAGTCCCAAATTCTGAAAAATCCTTGAAAACCTTTGAAAGATTTTCTCACAGTGGGAAGAAAATTGCAAACACTACTCACTGATTCCTTTGAGAATGACATTAGCAAAGAAAGAAATTAGCAAAAGAAAGAAATTGCACAAAATATGTCCTAAATTGCAAAGATTTTTGTCTGTTTAGGGCTCTCCTCATCAGGGTTTCCTGACACTCTATGAACACTTTTTTTTGGTTTTTTCTATTTTAAAACAATATTATCAAATATTCTTTCCATTCCTAAGAGAATGAATGATTCTCGGGAAGCATCCCTTTTGTGCCCAACACTACACAATGCACCTTTTTGGTGCATTTCTGGAATTGTGGCATGCACGCAACCCTTCTTTCTTGTGAGGTTCCCCTGAACCTTTGGTTCTGCAGCTCAGTGAAATACGTGAGATGTGTTCAGAGCAGATTGTGATGCTCTACCTCCCCATAACACATTGCCTTTTCCCATTACAAAACTTACCTACCTCTGAACATTTCTGTGCCCAAAGCACAACTGTGCTGCTGCATGCCAGTAGAATATCCTCTGCCAAATTGGTGTTTCAGCCTCTATAAATCTCTATCTGGCCATTCTACCTTGTGCAGTAAGCAATTCGACTGTTGGCTTTATTTGTTTATCTGTTTCAGCAAGGGAGACGGCTTTTACTCAGCTTATGTGCATTTTAAGTAACTTCATTTAAAAGCATTTTCAGGTTTGTTTAACATCAAGGTTGTATGCGGCTTACTTCAGGAGCTTATTTCCCTAATGTATATTTTACCCAGGGAATAAAATGTGTTAATAAGAGAATAAAAAAATAATAATGGGTTGTTCTTCCCCCCGCCCCCCATTATATTTACCCTTTCTTCAGAGAAGCTCAGAATGACTGAAAATCTTCTTTCACTCCCATCAATCTTTTTATCTTTACCACAACCCTGTGAGGTAGGTTAAAAGGTAACCAAGGTTATAGCTTGGTGGTTTTGCATGCAATGGAGACATTTTTCAGATTCAGTCCTTGGCAAGTCACTTTGGTAGGCTGCCTTGAATCCCTTGTGGGGAGAAAGGTGGGCTACAAATGAAATAAATAAACAAGGCTTTGGTCTGAGCACCTTGAAAATTGATGTAGATCATAGACTGAGGGACATGAGACCCAATAGATCCCATGATCCTTTCATGTTGACAATACTGGTCAAGGCTCATTGGCATTTCTGAAGGACTTCTGAAGGACCATGCTTTCTCCACTTCTGCAAACCTTACTGAGCTAGAGAAGCCAAATGTATCCCATGGCATATGGTGCATCCTATGTTCCTCAGTCAAGCTGAAAGACAGTGGTTGGTCCAGAGGATGCTGCGGTCCACATTTGTCTGTCCATTGTTTTCCATGCTCAGCTCAAGGGTAGAGAACCTACACAAGTACACAGGAGCCTCATGTTACATTCTCAGAGCTATACCATGCTTTGGCTATTGTGTCTTCTTAGCGAGCTGCAACTTCATGCAACTGAATGTGCAACCAAATATCCATGCGCAGTGTGCATCATGTACCACTTTGGTTTTGCAATCTTGAACTGAGGGTTGGACCTCCCCATTGGTCATCAGTGTCCAACTGCTTCTCTACAGCAACTTATGAGTGTATAAGACACCAACAGGGTTCCAATCGAGATGTTGGTTTTAACTGCCTTTATATTGATGCCCTGTATCAGTGGTGGTTTCTTCTCAGGAGTCACCAGTTCTTTTCTATTATATCATTGATGAATCTGACTCCATTTAAGTTCTCTCTCTGTTTCTGCTGCCTCATCAAACTGTCACAACTCATGCCCCCTCCCAAACCATTGGGGCTGGCGGATCCATGTCAGTGGGGAAGCGACTCTACTCCAGGTATTAGTTTGAACTTTAAAAGAGCTATCCAGGGTGCTGAATCTGATCTACTCAAATTAGTTCAGCACTTTAAAGTTCGGAATAAAATCCAGCATGGATTTGCCACTCCATGGACAGAGAGTTGGACTGGATGGCCTTTGTGGTCTCTTCCAACTCTATGAGTCTATGATTCTCTGACCAGACTATGAAAAAGTTACTTTTTGGTTTTGCTTTTCCCAGAATCACCCAGCCAGCATGACCAAGGGGTGTTTATAGTTTTTCCAGGTATGGGTGCCTGAAACAACATGCTGTGGCCTGAATCCTATTTTTAGTATTAAGTAAAGCAGACCCACTATTCCAGTGGGATTGATGGGATTTATCTACATGTTGATGCATCATTCAACAATTGATTAAAAGGTTCTACTCTAGATGAGGCTAACCAATAGAATTCAGGCCTATGACCCCCTCCCTCCAGGTACAAACATGGATCTAATCTGCACTGCTATGGAATTCTGGGATTTGTAGTTTGGTGAAATATTTAGCCTCCTCTGTCAGAGAGCTCCAGGGATCCATCCTTTGGAATCCTGGGACTTGGAGTTTGGTGAGGGATTCAGGATTATCTGCTAGTTGGCTTATAGTACATTCCCATGCACCACAGCACTAGAGCTCTCTAGCAGACAATTCTAAGCACCACTGCAAACTACAAATCCAAGGATTTTATGGAATAGGACCATGGCAGGTAGTGGTGTTGAGATGCTATAGATAGGTAGCATAGACAAGGCAATTCAGGATGACATGAACAGTTTTTAAAAAGAGAAAATACCACACAATTAGCAATTCCAGAGAGAGAGAATGGGAGGGAGGGGATTTTATTGTAAAGGTGGAAAGAGAACAAAATGTACAAAGACAGCCCATACCAGAGAGGATCCAAAATGAAATAATCTAAAATGGTGGAATCCACTCACAATCCATGAGTAACTCAGGATGCAGAGATACAAACTGCATGACCCTGATACATGATCGTGGCCACCATTTTGGAAGCAACTGTCGTATTGTATTTCACAGAGGTCCAAACAGGTCCAGGATGAGTTGTCCCACCTGGAGGCTGAGATTGCAATGGCCATCGGTGTCCTCCTCTTAGGCTAAGGTGGATTTCACCAAAAAGCGGCACTGTCAGCCAGGTTTTGACATTTCAGAATGTCCGAAAGAGCTGGCAAATGTCAAAGGAGGAAAGGAAAAATGAAAGTTTGCAGAGCATTAGCCAGATTTCTTTAGAGAGCTCTTCAGATCTCGAATACTCAATGCAATTGTCACTTGGGGCGATATTGTGAGTTGTTTGGAGTGGATGGCAGAGGCAGAGAGGAATAGCTCACTGAGGCCAGGGCTAGCTAATGGAGACAAACTCTGCCACCCCCTCTTTCCTGACTGTCCAGGTCGATTCCAATTGATCCCAGTTCTGCTGAGTGAGAGCCGTCCTTCAAAGTTTATTCTGGTGTCAATTTTTATAGTTTCCCCCACCGATCAATAGAGTGCAGAATCATTAAGGCAAAGTTTGTGAAAGCCAATCCTTCATGAGGAGTTTTATGAATGGCTCCGAGCCCTGGCTCTAACGCTGGGGATGTAAGTGGAACCTTTAATCAGGTGAGTGTCAATAGGACTCGTGAAGATTGAAAGTCCATTTTTATGCCTCTCTTTTTCTCCGGTACATTTGCCAGTTGAAAGGGAGCGGGATTGAGCTGGCCTCGGCGGTCAGGGCTCTCAAACCAAAGTTTTCCCTTCCTTATTTATTTATACCCCGCCCGGCCATTATCCTCTCATCATCCTTTGCGTTTTTATGGCATCTCTCAGCTCAAGAGATCAAAGCACTTTGCAGGCGTTCATTAATTAAACTTTGCAAAAACCACGGGGAGGGAGGGAAGGAGGCAAACAATCATGGTAGCAATATTTAATATGCTAGCAATAATTAATATGACCGAGTGTGAATCTTTGGTGTGAATCTTTCCAAAGATTGTCAGAGGCTCTCAGTGTCTGAGGCCTGAAGATTCAATTGTAGGGCAAGGGACTTAACTGAAAGCCTAACCAAGGAAGAGGCTGTATGCGTTCTGCTGTACGGTCATCTTCCCCCCCCTGTTATTTCTTTCCTGCTGGAAAACAACCTGAGGTTATTTTGGTTGTTTTGTTTTGGTTAGTGAGGAGCAGGCAAGAAATTTCACAGAGGGTTCTGGCTATGGCCCTACCGTCAGACGCAAAATGATTACAGCACTGCTGAGACCGCTGGATGTCCCTGGAGAATCTTGGTGCAGATGTCAACACTGCATATCTGGCTATGGGAAGATACTTCTGTAATCCTGCCTGTTCCCTACAAAGCACTGCTTTATGGGGAACAGGCAGGATTTCAGGATTGCAGAACTGCAGGAAGAGGGGCTTCGGAAACTATTCAGAAAGTCTGGTGGGGGGCTCTGGGAGCTGTGGAGGGGGTAAGGGAATACCAACCCCTGCAGCACTCAAAAAAGGATATACGCACACATAAGGGAGCCCTATGCATGCTATGTCACTAACTCCTAGATGGCAGCCTATATTTAATAAATACCTGGCAAAACCTGGCTGAAAATGCCACTTTTTGGTGACATCCACCTTAGCCTGGGAGGAGGACATGCACACATTTCAAAGTAGTGCTCTCACTTTAGATGCCCTCTCTTCATTCTGAGGACTGGGGAAAAACCATCAAGCTCCGAGCCTCCAACCCAAGCCTAGAGATCTGGGATCCTTAACCCCAGAGGACATTCAGCATGAGATTGTTTTGCAAGCATACACATGGCCTCTGATGGACCAATGTTTCAGGAACATTAGTGTTCACAGTCTGAAAATGAGACCTCCCATGGGCTAAATGGACCTGGTAAAGTCGGCCTCCGGTTGGGGGTTGAATGGGGTGCTTATGGCTGTCCCTCATTGTATTGGTAATTGCAAGTTCTAAACTTGAGAAACATTGGATTTGCTTACTTAATTTAGGGATAGATGAACCTACCATCCAATTTTAGTGTACAATACTTCCATTTGGCATTTAGATAGAACACAAACTTCTTCATAGATACTTCCTGATTGTCAACCCTACATGTCATGAATTTTGACTGTCCCCTATTGTTATTTTGAAAACCTGACAACACTAGTGATTGTACCTTTTTGGCCATTGTATTCTACTCATAGTTGTGTAAGTGGAGTTCTGAGAGCCAATGTGGTGTAGTGGTTTGAACATTAGACCAGGATCTGAATCCTTGCTTGGCCATGGATTCCCACTGAGAAATTTTGGGCAAGCCACATCCTCTCAACCTCAGAGGAAGGCTCCCTCTGAACAAATCTTGCCAAGTAAAACCCATGATAAGTTTGTCTTAGGGTTGCCATATGTTGGAAATGACTTGAAGGCACAACAACAACAACAACAAACAACAACAAGGGGAGTTCCACAGATGTAACCATGTCACATGGACTGCAGTTCTGTTGCTAGTTCCAACTAAAGGAGATCCATTGAATCAATTGGGCTGACCCCTGTGTTGACTCACCATTCAAAAATTGACTCAATGAATCTACTTAACAAGATACCAACCATACAGATGTGCATTCTTGGATAATGTGTCACCATTCATCAGTGCCTTCAATGGATTGTGTTATTTGCTGGGACTATAATTTTTGCACAGAATAAGTCCTGAACTGCAAAGATTCTCAGTAGTCCAGGATGCTTCTCATCGGGGTTTCTCTGCACTCAAAAAACATGGTGCTTTTTTTACACTATTTTTTGAACATTTTCTACTATTCTTTCCGTCCCATGACCAAAACACCATCACGTTATTTCTCCTATATCTACATACTTTAAGCTAACATGGTGTATTTTACACTCGGTAAAGGTATAGTTATAGGGTAGATTTTGGTACTTGCTTTTTTTGTTGTTGTTGCTTTATTTTGGACTTCATACATTTTAGTGAGAAATGATCAAGCCCTGGGTATATTATTTTAAACCCCCTGTGAGATCTCCCCTCTTTGACACCCTCCCACCCTCTCTCCTCCCTGCCATCCCTGTAAATATTTTAGTACTTTTTGAAATCAATTGAGCCTCATCAATAGGAAATAGAGTGTAAATCATTGGCCCTTTGTATTCACCCCAGAAATCGATCTTCACACATTAGAGCTATTAGCTTATTGAGAGGTATTTGATGGATGACTGGGGTGGATGTGGATGATGGAAGATCCACACCTCATGGGTTCCACCCATCAGCAGAGCCCAGATGGGCAGACAAATGGAGGAGAGAGATGAGGTAGCTGGGTGGGAAGGGGAAGAACTGGAGATGTAGGGATGGAGAGTGCTCAGACGGGTCTTTGCTGCTTGATCAATAGTATCCACTAAGCACTCAGTCATTCTGGAGAGGAGTGGAGCTAGCAAGCGGCTCAAAGCCAAAGTTGGTTTTGAGGAGGTGATTTCCCTCCCTGCTTGGAAACTAACTTAATTTAAGGCTGGAGACGACAGAGGCTCCTTATGGCTAATATAAACTAATGCAGCAATTTGAAAGAATGTACTGGAATGAGCAAAGAGCCCTGGATGTCCTTTCTTGCTGCTCACTTGAGAATGAGGGTACTATAAGGTTGTGTTTTGGGTGCAGGATGAAATCCTCCCTTTTATAGGAGGGTGGATTTGGCTAGTCACATATGTCCATGGAGGGTCCAAGAATGGAGGCAGCTTATCCGATCCAGGTTGATAAGTCAGGTCTTGCCATTTTTCACCTTCACCAAGGACAGTTCATTTGTAAAGTCAATGGGTCTTCATTGCCCATTCAAGACAGGGACCCAGCCAAGGATCTTAATTTGTATTAATGGGGTGTAGCCCAGTTCTGGTGTGGAACTTGCTGAATGTTGTCCCAACTTTTTGCACCAAAACCCGGGTTTGGGCCATGCAGGTATAGAAATGTACTTGCTATTGCTATTGCTGTTGCAGTTATGCTTATGGAGATTCATTCTCTGCCAGTGGTCTTCCTGGATCTTGGCCACAGATAATAAATTACTGCTTGGAGCTTTGTAATGAGTTACACAACAAGTTGCCTTTTAAAATGAACTTTCCAAGGCTCCAAGCCCTGCTCTAATCTCACCCAAAGCTCATCCATTTCCTTTAAAACAGGCCACCAGTCCTCGACAAATTTGAAACCCTGCACTGTGTTGCTATTATCAAAGGAGATCACAGTGACCTACTTTGTGTATCTTGTTGAATGGGATCCACATGACAACAGTGTCCCCAAACCACCAACAAATATATAAGCAACGCCTTCTGACCATGATGGGTGGTGGTGGTAAATGGGGGCAGCATTAGAAGCTGTTACCACAATCAACACTCTCCTATGATAAAATTGAGCTAATGGAGAGGTCTCAGTTGAGGAGGACGTGGCGACCTTCCCAATGATGCTCCAAGTGGATGGAAATCAGCCTCTTGCTGGGGTTCAAGACAAGGTCTATGCACCACTCCATCCCACTTGAGGTCTATTTTAAGATCTGAAGTGGCGCTAGAGTGGCAGAACACAGGCTTTATCCTGACCCTTGCCACAGAGCTGCAAATTTCCCCTTATCTACAACTGGCAGCTTCTCAAGTTCTCCTGAAATCAAAATCATGAAAGCTGCCCAAGAAGGTCTGTTGAATGGAAGGCACTCAGCACTAGAAGTAGTTAAGTAGGGGAAGTCTGCACTGGCCACTCCAAGCTACAAAGGGCACTGAATCAAGATTAGGGTCAGCATTCTTGGATGTCTGCTGAGGTCTGTGCCCTAGCAAGGGTTCCAGTGATGGTCCCCAGAATGGGAGCTTAGAGAAATTACTTCAGCAAGTCACATGCTTTCAGCCTCAGGGGAAGGCAATGGCAAATCCCCTCTGAACAGATCTTGCCAAGAAAACTGCATGAATAGTGTAAAACAAATTCAAACTATGTACATGTGAGAGTTTTTCATAAAATCAGGTAGGACCACCAAGCTTTCGTGAATAACAGTGTTTTCACTGGGTGCCTGTACAAAAGCAATGTTGGTGCCAGTTGGGCCTTCAAGGGAGGATGTTCCATTACTAGGGTGCCAAAGTAGAGAAGGTCCTCGCCTCTGTCTGCCCACACCATATTACCCTGTCTGATGGGACACAGAGGAGTTCTCCTGTGCACACCTAAAAGCAGACCCCTATGCACAATTGAATACCCACCCCAACATGCAACCGAATGCTCATCTTCATCGCCATGTGCATGCACATCTGCATGCAGAATAGCACTGCATGCATGGCTCCGCTTCTGGAAACCTGACCGGAATGCAGGCATTCCACAAAGAGGCAATAATGTCCAACTGCATTCATAGGGGAATGTACACCTGTGTCAGGCACCAGTATTATTCCAGCCACTGTTTTTCTCATCCATATTGAAGACCGGTTGCCAGAGGATCTGTTGGAGACAATTTGGGGCCTGAATGTAGCCTGAAAGGAGACAGAAACTTTTTTTCCCAGATGGTTGGCAAAGTCAAGATGGGGAAGAGGCATCCAAAAAGACGCTATTGGCTTTCAAAGTGGAATGCCACCCATGATGTGGAGTGCTGATCCATTGGAGCATTCCCCTGTGTTCCACTTATATTTACAGGATAAACAGATATGATCAAAACATGACAAGTCTCTCGCACTTTCTCCACAAAGAGGACTGACCTTGCAAGAGACTGCTCAGAGAATTTCTTACCTCACAGGAGCATGAAACAGTATTAATCAAGCTTCACTGCATTTGCTAACCTCTACACAGAGTCTCTGTCCCAATTTGCATTTCCCCACTTGTTCCCAACCATTTTCCTACTACACAATCTTGGCCTGGTTACATACTAGTGTTTGAATCAGCACCAGTGACAAGTGCAGTCCAGGAATATAAAATCTAAGGCTCTTACCCGAGAGCAACATAGCCCCAAAGGACATCATAGATGTCTCCTATTTCACAACATTACTGAATCCCAAAGGGACAGACAGCAGATTGCTGTGAGGTGTGCTATTTTTGAAATGTTCGATCTTCAAGGCAGAGAGTGCAACCTGCAACCCATCTTTCCCTGGGCACTCTCTGTTCGAGTTACCAGCATCATTCAAAACTCTTACACATTCTCTGACACTCAACTGGAGGTGTAATGAAAGCGTTGCTCCTCGAAATGAATTCTGTCCTGTCCCGCCCCCCCATGAAATGTTCTTTCGGTGTCCACATTTCTAACACTGCAATAACTTAAAACTCCAGTTGAGCCTTTAGAAACAGAATTTAGGGATGAAAAGCAAAGAGGCAGGCGGAACAACCAAATGAAGGCAAAAACAATGAATAGAATAAGAGCTGTAGGTAGGGACAATTTCCAGTGTCTCTCCCTAAATTTCCAGTAGAAATTTGGTGAGCGAAGGAAAATTTCATGGTGGGCAAAATTCTCAATTGGAGGGGCAATTTTGCCTGCTTCATACTGTTTGCATGCTTCTGTACACCCAGCTCTGCATTCATTTGAGCTTTCTGCCAATCAGTATGAAAGTGTAGTAGAAACACAGCAGTTTTGGTCATCTAAACCAGGTATTTGTTTTCCTCATGTTTGCTTACTTTATTGAATAGATTTCTGGAGTGATTTTCAATGTGAACCTTCTCCATAAAGCAAATCACAATATGCATTAAAATACAAAAACAAATAATCAGACCATAAAATCAGAAACACACACATACACAAAAGTGTGAATCCTATTTTTAACTAGGCTAGATTCACTGAATCGATTGCTGCAAACTTGTCGGTGCCTTATGCAGGGTTAAAGTCCCCAGCAAAAGCATCTGGACATTTTTTGTGTGATGCATAACAGTTGTAGAATTCAAGGTTGTAGAAGTGTAGTTGTGTACATTGTGCCCATAGTTGAGCACAGAGCATGGATGTGCATAGTTGGACAGATGGGCATGCCTGCACTGGGTTGCACCTTCAGTTGTTCAATGCCTCAATTCACTAACAAGGCAGCGTTGTGCAACTGTAGCGTAACTTTGGCTGGCATCCTGTTGGTGGCTCTCAACAAGAGTAGACCCATTTAATGCATCATTGAATGGATAGTCAACACACAGGTAAATCCTACTGAGTCATTGGGTCTACTCTAGTCAAGGCTAGCAACAGAATTTAGGTGTTTGAGTATGAAGTTCTACTCCATCTCCTTGAAGTGGGAGGTGGGCCATTGGGATGTACCTACACAAGATGTTGACTCATCATCCAGAAACTGATTCAGTGGGTCTACTCTAGTTTGGACTAACTGTGATCTTCCTGGAAAGCAGGGGGTAGGAGTCCCTACTGGCAATTGAAGTTTCCCTACACTTTTTTCAGTTTCCTTGCCTCCTTCTCCACATTCTGTCACTGATGTGTTCCTGCAGATCAATTATCCTGCAGAAAGCAGAAAAGCCTAAGGGTGGGTGGATGGGAGAGAACAATCATATATATAATTTATATCAAGAGTCGTCGATGTCCAGAGCTTTACCTACACTCCTGAACCCTGGTAAAACAGCACAGTAGGAAACTTGATACAACCATGCATATAACATGAAGACTGATTGCTCTTTCTTTCTCCCTAGCAGTGTTCTATCAATGCAACATGAACGTCTCTAATGTGGAGAAGGGAATGGCCTGATGGAATCGAAACATGCACAGCATTACTCTTTGCACTTTAAAAATAAAATAAAATAAAATAAAATAAAAAACAGAATGCTTTTTGTCTGTTACTGGTAATGGAATGGATGAAAATGAAGCTTAATCCAAACAAGACAGAGGTGCCCCTGGTCAGCTGAAAGACAGATCAAGGAACAGGGATACAATCTATCTGGGGCATTTTTAGGGAGGGTTTGGGGGTGCGGACCACACCGGGTGACACTTCAGAGGGGTGTATGTCTGCCTTCTGGTGTGGAGTGTACTGCCGTACATCTCTGCAGGTAGACCGGGATCCCCACAGACTGAAGGTCCTGGAAGGGACCTGGTCCACCCACCTGAAGGTGGCAAGGAGGCCATTCAGGATGCTGTTGAGATGCCATGGCAAACTTCTGGAGGCCTCTCCTGTTTCTGAATGGCACCTGGCTCCCTTCTGAACTTGCGAACAAGGCAGGTAGACTGGGACAACTCAGAACATGGGGCAGTCCTTTGGGTGTCCCAGTCCACCAGCTGTCAGCAGCAAGTAGACCAGATCCTTTCTCTTCCACAGTGTCACAATCTACTCTTGCAATCTACTCCTGGTGTAGAGAAGTCTTTTAATCCGGGTTTTGTTTTATTATTTGTACTTTTAGCATTATTTTTAGATTTTAATTGCCTTTTAAATACTACAGTTGGCCCTCCATATTCATGAATTCTGTATCCATGGATTCAACCATCCATGAAATAATAATAATAATAATAATAATAATAATAAGTACTATTAAATCTATGGGAGCCATCATGGTGTTGTGGTTTGAGCACCGGACTATGACTCTGGAGATCAGGGTCTCATGGAATCCCACTAGGTGACCTTGGGCAAGTCACACACTCTCAGCCTCAGAGGATGGCAATGGCAAACCCCCTTTGAACCAATCTTGCCAAGAAAATCCCATGATAGGGTCGCCATAAGTCAGAAACAACTTGAGGGTGCACAACAACAACAACAACAATAAGAAAGCCCCCTAATGGGACTTACTGCTAAGACAATATGTACAGACCAGCACAATCCATGCGCAACTGTGTAAGGAGCTTTACGCCACACAACTCTGATGTAAGATCTTGGCTTTAAATCCTAAAACCGGGAGGCCTATTGGGATGAAAGGAACTTTGGGAGCCCCTCAATTGAAACAGGTCATGTTCCTGGTACTTGGCTTGAAGGGTGCCTGGAGATTAGAGATTCCCCGGCATGCCCTGTTGTCAAAACACCTCCTTCTGTCTCATCCTGCCGACCATCTCCTTGTGTTGCTCGGGGCTGTGGATTACTACCGCTGTGACAGGCAGGCTGCAGTTGCACACTGTCCAGGCAAGGCACTGGATTCCTTCTCTGACAGTCCTGGGTTTTTCACTCTTAGCTAATTACTTTGATCCTTTACACTTTGTTAAAACAATCCCTACAACAGACAAGACATCCCTTTGGCTTTAACCTTATGACCCAGTTGGACCTTGTAAAAGGCAAGCCAGGGGGACCCAGAGGCAGGCCCCACACGTAACTCTGTAGCCAGCCGCAATATTCCAAACTGCCTCCAGCGTGTTCCTTTAATAGTTTCCTCCCAGGACTCTTACAAACAGGCAAATAAAAATCACATTTACAAGATCCTGGGATGACACAGAGAGTCAGCTCCACCCCATAAGCAAACCATTCTCGGCTGGTTTTGGACCACAATGAGGGGAGCCTTGATGAATTCAGTCTTTGCCAATTCAGAGGTCGAATGACTTGATCTGTACCTTCTGGACCAGTATGTAATCTTTCAGCATTCACATTGCTTCATGCAGTTTTTGGCTGGAGAAAAACCCAAAACCCAAAGCGTTTTCATATGCATACTTTTGTGTGTGTGTGTGTGTGTGTGTGTGTGTGTGTGTGTGGTGGATGCATTTAGAAATGCATCACAATTGGAAGAGCAGAATAATACCAATATCTCATGCATGGATTGTGAATTTGATAGACATGGCTGAATTAGACAAAGTAATGTGCTTTTTGAAGGGGAAAAAAATTCGTTCCATTTGTAAATAATTGGGAATATGTTATGCGATAGATAAGTAAGATTTGGGGTGATTTTGCTACTGTTGGTTTGATAGACCAAAAGTGTGCAAGTGTAGTGTATATATAATGTAGAGATACAAAAAATCTTTAAATTAGGATAGCATCAAGCAAAAACTGTGACAAGGGGCAGTACGACTGTATGTTTATAGAACCAAGTCCTGCTAGGTTGGAAATCTGAGAAAGAGAATTGCAAATGTAATATGAATCTAAGTGATTGAGAATGACTTCAGTATTGTTTTTTGTGTAAGGAAATAAAGAAATAGAAATGCATCCTTTGAAAGGAAAGCCATTCTGGCCAGGTCCCTGTTGGTGTCTTACTCATGTGTAAGTTCCCCTATACAAGCAGTTGGATGCCTTTGTTTAATATGGAAGCATCATATTCAGTTTAAGGTAATTCCACCTGTGGTGCTTTTGGTGGCATTACACAGTTTGCATAATTCTTTTTTGCTCATCCAGTCTCAAAGGTGCTACAAAGGTGATCTTGCTTTGCATACTGATATTCCAGACTAACACGACTATGTCCCAGAACTTAAGTGCTGGATTCTTCTTCACTGGAGGTTTTTAAACAGAGGCTAGATAGCCATCTACCAGGGCTGCTTTTTGCAAAGGATTCCTGCATGACAGGGGGTAGACTATATGGCCCTTGGGATCCCTTCCAATGCTAGACACTTGGCCACTGTCATGCTTCCCAAATTCAGCAGCATACAGCAACCGGGGGAGACCCCACTGAAATTCAGCAGCACATTTTGGATGTGCCTAGGGGGCCACATATGGCCCATGGGATCCATGTTGCCCACCCCTGCTTTAAATGCTTTAGGCAGAAACTAGTGATAGTGACACACACCCAAACAATCCAGCTGGATTGTAAATGAAAAGGTAATTCTGGGATAAATGAGAAGGAAAGAAGGGGAAACTCCATTGACAATGATGGGACAAACTGGATGATGCCATGAACTGAAGCATCATAAATGTGATGAAATTTGATAGTGCAGAGTGTAAGGTCATGCACTTGGGGGGCTAATAATAACTCCTTTGGTTAGCTGCTGCGGGTTGATTTGCTGGAAATGACAGAGGAGGAAAGATGCCTGAGGTCCTTGGTCAATGACAAGATTAATATGCGCCACCAATGTTATGTGCATGCGCCCACACACACATACAAAGAGGCAAAGGAAACTGTGAGTTGATGTAGGCAATCCCAGGAGAAGAGAATTGAGTCTGCTCTGCACAGTACTTGGAAGATCTTGACCTGAGAAGTCATCGGCCTTTGCTCCAAGGATCCCTCAAGGTTGGCCCCAAAGATGTCGCAGCAAGTTTTGAGGTGCAAGAACTCCATCCCGACAGACTCCATTGCCAACTCCTCAAGGAGAGACCAAAAATGCACACAGGTGTCCCGATCCATAGCAATAAGCACGTTCTAGTGGTGTTTGTGTCAACCAGCTAGGCCTTTTGTCAACTTAACAGGCCACAGTTGCTCATTAAGGACAAACCATCCCAAAATATTTTTGCACAAGTCATAGGGGTAATGTATAGTTTGCTGGGAAAATCTATTTTCCTAGCAGCTCCTATGAGAATTGAAGATAAGCTCAGAAGGAAGTAAGGGGTCCAGGAACAGATGACATCAAATTTATCAATGAAAAAAATCCAGATAATTCAACCCAGCAAACTCTGGCTCCACTTTACTATTCCCCTTTTCTCTTTCTGAGTTAGGGACACATGATGATACTTTATGTAAGTTGGGCTCATATAAACATGGGCCCCAGTGGACTACTGCAACTTCAGGATAGGAGTGGTATGAATTAAATGGCCATCACAGTCAGAATTTTCATACCACTTGATTTTGAATTTTGATTTTTCAAAACTTTTGAATTTTGAATTCTCCCTCTCCAGGTTTCTCTCCAGTCTCATGAGGGAGAGGCATGTCTGATCTTGCATTCCTTGTGAATACAATGACCAAGATCCTACCTCAGGCATAAATCTCTGCGTGTGGAGTTATGTCCAAATGATCCAAATAAATGCACGATCAAATACACACACAAAACCCACATCCACATGGACAACGACACTTCAGGTGCAACTCTGCTTTTGTGATCTTTAGCTATATGGGATGTTGCACATTGGAGACAAACTCAAACTGCTTCTGAAGGGAAAGTTATGTGTATCTAGGTTGTCAACAGCTTTTTGCTCATTGCATTTGGAATTCTTAGTCTAAAGATGATGATGATGATGATGATGATGATGATGATGATGATACACACAAATTTTGAGCAGAAGAAGACCTGAACTCCAAATAGTCTTTCAAAACTGTACAATTTTTAAAGACTTTTGTACAGTGGGAAGAAAATTGCTAAAATTACTCATTGCTTCTTTTGGGAATTAAATGAGCTAAGAGTTATTTCCTTAGTTGGTAATGATTTCTGGATTTTATCAAAAGTCCTATACCATTTGCTCTTCAATCTCGTTTTTCTGTGGCCACTTTCATTCAATACAGGAGAGGTGTAGTTGTACCCAGAGTTCGGAGAAGTTACTATTTTGGAGTACAACTCCCAGATTCTCGCAACCAAGATGGCCACTGAGAGATTATGGGAGTTGTAGTACAACAACATTGCTAAGTCTGGAGCTGTACAACTCTAATTCTTGACTGATCTGCTTCATGTAACAATGGTAAAGTTTTATTAGTTGGTGCCATGGGACTGGACTTTGGGGGCAGATGTTCTGGTGTAAGCTACAGTGCAGTCATGGATGGCACTTTAGGTGGACATTGTACTTATAAGAGCATTCTTAGTCAAGGCTAACAAAATGATTAGGGATAAAGAGAGGTAATTTATCCTTCCCGTGACTGTGCCCTCAGGCACTATGATAGCTGTTGTGATGGCTGGAGTGCACTCTCCCAATCCCTTCCCTGCAGAGATATATAGCATGAACTGCCTCCTTCTTTTCTCCCTTCCTCCCTTCCTCCCTTCCTTCCTTCCTCCCCATAAGCATCATGAACAGTCTTTCTCAGGGCTACAGAATAGCACCTTGTGTTACACACCCCTAAGCCAGACTTAAATGTGTGTATAGCCTAGTCAATGTATTCTTGGCTTTCACTGCTTTGTAACAGTACACCTGCAAGAGTTGGCAAAATTAATAATAACCTGCTTGCCAATCTTGAACCTGCTTGCCAGTCTTGGCAAGCAGGTTATTTTTAATTTTGTTCTCTGCTTGAAGTATTTTGTCCTCTGTTTGAAGTATTGGCCAGTCCAAGTCTGGTTTCAAGAGACAGAATCCAAAGAAAGGAGAGTAGGGGGATCTCGTCTTGACATTTCCCATTCACAGTTAGCACTACCTGGGCATCAGACACCTGACTCACCTGGCCATAATCTCCCTACGATGGTGAGAAGGATGTAGTATTTCTGTTTAAATCAGGGTGGGCTACTGCAGAGGAGTGGTGGTCAAATGTCAACACTACACATCCTTTTTGGTGGGAAGCTCACAGTGTGACTGGTTTCAATTTTGGCCCATTTTTTGACCATTGGGTGGGGCTGAAGGTGGACGTTTCTGATATGTAGTGTGCTGGGGGAGAGTGGAAGGCAAAATCTCTGTATTTTGCAAGGGGGGCAGAGTTGTTTTTGGAGGGCGCTGGTGGAAAAAAATCCCTTTCTGAACTTTTTTTAAGTGGGGATGTTTGTGGGCTTGGGGATGTTCCAGAGGGGCTTCAAAGGCTGAATGCTGGGTCCCCAAAACCTGCCCACCCCTGGTTTAAATGTGCACCTGCACACACACCTAAGAAAAGGAGACAAAAGGACAAGAGTTTGCATGCAATTTACACGTGTTTGATCAGTCTGTGAGTAAGCTCCTTCCTTCCTTCCTTCCTTCCTTCCTTCCTTCCTTCCTTCCTTCCTTCCTTCCTTCCTTCCTCCCTTTCCAGACATGCCGCAAGAGAGTGCCATGGAGACTTTATTCACTCAGAGCCTGTTGGGTGCCAATGTTGCTCATGGTGATGGGATACCTGGCCAACTCTAGTCCCTGGTGCCAGCAGAGGGCCTACTGACCAGCTCCTTTCTCTCTCCTCTCCAACTCTCTTCTTCATGCTAAAGTAATGGAAGTGCCCTCGAAAATTGCTGAAGGAACAAAGCCTGCCAGGCAGTAAAAAGAGGCAATTAAACCTATAAAACTCCAGTTTACAAGGGAATTTATAGTGTCGGAGGCTTTTTATAGCTTTTTTAGATGAGTTTAAATAAAAAAAGGAGAGACAGAGGACCTGAAACTTGAGGAGACTTAAAAGTTCAGAGAGAGGTTTTTAAGCACACAGGGGTAATAATTAGAGGCACATTTTTCCATTTCACTGTCTCTGCAAACTCTGGCTGAAAGAATTTCAAGCTGTAGGAAGTTATTTCATTCTAAGATCAGGGCCGGGGAGGGAAAAGACATATACGAGGGGTGACTCAATGGTCATAGTTTCATAGGTGGGGTAGATTCTCCTATGTTTTATCAGGGCGATGTCTGGTGTGCCAATCAATGTGCGTTGGAAGAGGATGTTGACAAAGTCCATCCTACGGATTTATTATAATATCAGATGGACAAAGGGTTCATCTCCCCCAGAGGTGGGAACTCATAGGCTTTCCAGATTTGTTGGATGAAAATGCACATCATTGCTTACCACTGGCTGTACTAGCTGGGATTTGGGGGAGCTGAAATCTAAAACATTTGGCAGGCCAAAGGTTCCTCTTTTCTGAAAGTGTAAAAACAAAGAAAGTAGGACTCTCCAGGCACCATCTCAAATACAATTTAAATCACAGTGTTCTGCAGACAGAAGGATCTACTGTTATTCCTGTGCAAGAAATATATCTGTGGTGCTCTGGGTCCCTTCCGCGCAATGTCATTATAGCACTATGATTCCACTTGAAGTGCCATGGTTCCAGCCTATGGAATCCTGGGAATTTCAAGTTAGAAAAACAGATGAAGAATTCTGAGCCAGACTACAAAGCCCAGGATACCATAGGATGCGAGGGTGGGCAGTAAAGAGGACTCATAGTGCTATAACTGTGTGGTGTGAAAGGGCCCCAAATTAGTGTTACAAACTGGAGCTGAACCAGAGCCCTTTCACACTACACAATTATAGCACTCTTTAATACTGCAAACCTTAAGCCTCCTGATTCATCCAAGTCCAAGGCACCCCCCAAAATGTGGGTGTACATGAGAAAAAAAGCAAAGAAACCTATGGTTTTGGCCCAACTCTGCCCTCCTCTAGTCTCAGACATTTTTAAAACACTACCCCACAACATTTTTAAAAAGCCAAAACAACCCCTAAAGATGACCAGAAGTGATGCAACATCCCTTCTGGTCATCTTAAAGCAAGGCTGCAATTGTATGCTATGGCCTTTAGGAGCAGCTGAAAGTCTAGGCTTTGAAGCATGTCTACACAGCATCTTCTTCCATGCCATCTCAAAATAATGTGTTGACTTTAGGACTTTAACATGGGCACTTGCCCTCGCCTGCCTGCTTCCCACCCCTGCCAATCTCCTCTTGATGAAGAAGCCTGTGAGCTTCAAAAGCTAATGTGATGAATATTGTGACCTTGGGTTGGCAATGCCACAAGGTGGACTTTGGGATTTGTCTTACAATCCACATAGGTACTCCTGCTATGGTATGGAGGCCACCAGCTGCTGCTGGCTAAGAGAATGGCACCCAAAGGGGTTCCTGCATTTTGCCTCCAAATGGATGTCAGAGCAGATAATGCCAATGACATTTAGAGACTTGTGGTGGGTGGAGAACTCAGAAATCAAGATGGAAATTAAGATGGAGGAGGAGGAAATTAAGAGATAGTGTCAGAGGTTATCCTGAAAAGTGCAAAAGAACTTAAATATAGTCCATCCCACTTTATATAAGTTCTGTTAGCTCTCATCTTAAATATGCAGACCACAGCTAGTATCCTGTGGTTGGATATTTTTGTCTGATGCTATGAATACATGGGAGGGCCTGCTTGGTGGTTGCTCCCAGGATGTGGTATTCCCTTCCCTTCCACAGGAGGCTGCCTGCCTCTTGTGCTCTCCCTTCACCAGCAGGCGAAGACTTCTTTATTTAAACAAGCATTTATTAGTTAATTGGTTCCCAGGAGTCTTTCGTATAGGGTGTGCGCTCTGTTTTTCAATGACTTTACACCTTTTAAAATTAATGCCATTTTAATATGGTGGGTGGCATTCTGTGGAGCACTTTACGAAGGTGTAAGCAAGACTTATGCATCTCGATCAGATTTGTATTCATGATCCCTATGGAGTCACAGTTGTGGCACTATTGCCATGATCATAATTACACCCTTGACCTACTTTACCAGGCATCGGCCACATGGAGAGACAGGGGTCCTTTCTGCTGCCAACCAGACTGCAAGCAGAAGATGTTTCCACCTTATTCCACCAGTCAGAGATGCTGTGTTGGTCAGAACTGGGACCCCACCACACTCCCTTGTTGCAGTGCCTGGTGAGATGAAGTGAAAATGTTGTCTACCTACATCCCAATTGCCTGCAAAACAAACCTCTTTCTCTCCATGCAGCTGATGTTTAGTAAAGGAGGTTTGGTGGGGGGTAGGTCAGTCTGGAAGATACTAAAGTTGTTAGATCATGAAGTAGTATATGTAGAATTCCAACCAATATCTTAATTGTGTTTTTGCTTTTGTGTCATTGGGCTTTTAGCCTTATCTTATCATAGCTATGTTGTAAGCTGCCTTTGGTCCCGTGTTAGGAGCAATTATTATTATTATTATTATTATTATTATTATTATTATTATTATTATGTGGGCTAGAAAATCAATCAATCAATCAATCAATGAGAACAACCATACTGAGTGTGAGGCTATGGGGGAGGGGTCCCATATGGTGCCATTGTATATGCAAATGTTCATGTGATGTGCAAGCACATGCAGATGAGTATTTCGTTGTGCATCTAGTGGCACCATATCGCCAATTGACATGAGGGGTGCTTAGCAAAACTCCACAAGTGGTGAGTTCCACTCTGCAACCCTGATGTAGGATCACATCTCTCATGTTTTTAATAAGTTGGCTCTTCTCTGAAGACTTCAAAGACGTAGCCATGCTAGTCTGGAAAATCAATATGTAAAGCGATCTTGTAGCACCTTTGAGACTAACTGAAAGAGAGAAGTTGGTAGCATGAACTTTCGTAGACTTGAGTTTACCTCCTCAGATGCATCTGAGGAAGTAAACTCAGGTCTACGAAAGCTCATGCTCCTAACTTCTCTCTTTCATTTCCATTCTGAGGGTGTAGACTCAAGTCCACGAAAGCTCCTGCTACCAACTTCTCTGAGTCCCAAAGGTGCTGCAGGATCCCATGGCATGTTGAAGAATTCTGTTGTTGATTGTGGGAACTTACCAAACACCTTGGTTACTCTGCTTCCATGCAAAAGCCATGGCTTTGGGTGTAGTCCAGCCTATAATCAGCTGTGAAGATCTCTGCAGCTTCAGCAGGAGGAAAGTTGCATGAACTGGTTTGACACCTTTCGGGGGTTAATGGGATGCAAGCACAAGGCTCAGTTACAGGAAGGCTTAGCAGGAGAGTCAGCCCAAAGGCACGCCTATGAGCCTGGCACCTTGGAGGGTTTTTGATGCTCTCCAAATGCAGTGAGCAAGATTGCCTTGATCTTTTATTGCCCTAGTTAATTATTGACGTTGTTAGCATGCATACATTATTTCTCCCTTTGCCGTCTATCAGCATAATCTCAAAGCACAGCTCCTTGAAAGCTACACCCACCTTTCTCAGTTGTCATCTTGTGGTTAGAAACTAACTGCTGAACTGTAACAGCCCAAAGCCTTTGAAGATTGAAGACTAGGCTAGTTGGCCTCACCCCTCCCATGCTTTTTTTCTGCACCTAGAATGAAATCCAAATGGAGTACCATTTTGAGATGGTTGGCATCTCAAGATCTCAGTAGGAGAGTGGCTAGAATCAATGCTGGAGAGGAGAGCTCATGTCCCTTCAATGGTAATGCAGAAGAGGGAATTTCAGGCGGTGATGCTTGTTAGTTGGTTGAGTGACAAGCCAAACCTGCTGGGATTCCCTGTTCTGCTCAGCTATGAAATGTGCATGAGCCCCCTACAGTTTTTACTCTGGCAACCCCACCCAAAGCACCTGACGTTTGGGTGCATGTGGGAGAAGGAATTGTATACTGCAAGGACTGTGTGTCTATGTATGGATGCATGTGTGCATACATGAGTGCTCACGTTAGGTTTCCCAAGTGGAATAAGGGAAAGGGCCCCTGTACTTTTAGTAAGTGTTTAGGAGAGAGAATTTCAGTAGCTGTTGGTTGTCATGCAAGCTGCACCAGCTGAAATTCCCTTTTCTACACAATCATGAAAGCTACAGGAGAGCCTGTCCCTTATTCCATCTCACAGCCTGAGCCGATGTATCTGTATGTATGCTTTTTGCACCGATACCGTCCACAAAAACAATGCCTTCCCCCATTGGACAAGGGAGAGCTGCAACCAAGGACTGTATTTTCACCTTCTAATATACTTTCTCCTGTTCAGGCTCCCAACTGGCCAATGCACCACACTTCAGTTTTCCAATTTTCCAGCTCCCAGAATCCCTTACTCTTGGCCATCCTGCCTGGACTTCTAAAAATTGACGTCCGAAGCATTTGGAGGACCCAAGATTGAGAACTATAGGAGACCTTGGAGCATGAACTAATGAACTATCTCCCTGTCTTTGGAGAGGAACAAGCCTGCTTTATAACCCAGCACTGCTTTCTCTTGGGTTTGGTTTCTGGGTCATACCACAAATCTGGAACTGACCTCTGTAAAGGACCCATCATTGTGACCTGGTCACTAGATGAACTTCAGTAACAGAGTGATTTTGTGGCTTTGGCTGGATTGATGTATACTTTGGACTGGTTCCAGATTTAGCTTTGCTTCCAGAAGAGACTTCTCATGTGCAATCTCAGACAGCCTGATGCATGGAGGTTTCCCAGAGTTGCCAAGGATTGCTAGGGTTGCCAGAGTGAAAGCGGATGAGGGCTCCACCACCTTGAGTCCCTATATTGGGAGAAAGGTGGAATATAACATGATGATGATAATAATAAGTGGGAATGTCAGCGGGTATTGCTCTTGCTCCTCAGGCAACTAGAAAGCAAGTAATCCCTGCTGAAATTCCTTTTTCTTCACAACCATGAAGAGTACAGGAGCCCTCTCCAGTTTTTACTCTGGCAACCCTATTTGCAGACCTCCCATTACCCCTCCATTTCTTCCACCTTTCTTATTACCAGAGAAAATCCATTGGTGGGCTTGGTGGAGACAAAATTTTACAGTGCCTTTTATTCTGAGTGATAGCGGCTCTGTGTCTGGAAACACCTGAAGTCACATTTAAAGTATATCTTCACCCCAGTTATATCAGTTTCATACCACTTTCATTGTCATCTTTCCTAAGAAGCCTGGGATTTCTAGTTTGGTGCAGTGCTTTGGAATTCTGGTGAGAGATTGTTCTCTCACTGCTTGAAACTACAGTTCCCAAAATGCCCTCAATGCCTGTCTATACTGTGGAAGTAAACTGATACAAAGCCTCATTCCCTCCCTTTGTAGAGATTTTCTTTTGTTTTGTTTTATTTCCAGCTTGCCTTTCTCTTGAATGGGATCCAGGGTGAATCACAACATGAACTAAAATCTAACAATAAATTAAAAATCCACAATAAAGTACCGTATTAAAACATCAGTACTTTAAAACAATATAATATCATTTGAAAACTAGACAATGACAATAGAAATACTGCCTTTTGGTACCTTGTAGGTAAGAATGCAATAGAAAGCTTATGGACTACTATCCTTTTCTTTTAAGATTTATTAGCTTAGAGACCCTCATATGTGTGAAATAAAAATTAGAGGAAATGATGAAGATTTAGGTTAAGGAAGAAGACTATATATTGCATTTGGGAAGTTACTTAAAAGCTGAACTCGAAGCTATATTATTAATTTAATATACAAGACAATGTTTTGTGGTAGTGCGTGAGGTATGTTTTAGTTGGTATGTAAAGTGTTGTATTGTCATGTAATGTATGTAATGTATGTTTTGTATATTTTATATGTGTTTATTATAATAAAATTCGAAAAATAAAATAAAATAAACATCGCTCCTCTCATTTCTTAAGCAAGGATGCTGGCGCCCTCCTTATGTTCCATCATCCCCCAACTATCGACAATGACATGGGGGCTGGGATCCCAAATCCACCAAATCCTTTCCTCTGGAAGGGCCGATGGGTTTGGACATTGGAGGTCTCCTTTCCTCCTCCTCTCCTTGCTTCTCTTCCTAGCTGCCTGGCCCTGGATCCCTGTCTTCATTGTGTGCCTACCAACACCTCGCTCAGACACAGACTGCTCTCTTGTCTCACTTCTTCTCTTTTCGAGGGTGGTTGCACACCCTGGAGGGATGAGCTTTGTCATAGGATATCAAACTTTCCCCTTCAACAACTACGTGGCTTCCACAGGCCTAGCGAGGGAAATGCGGAGAGGGGGGAAGGCGCACCGAAATCTCTGGCATGTTGCATCCCAGTGACAGAATGGCTGTGAGAGAATGCATGGAGGTTGCTTTGAGCTCTGCACCTGAAACAGGAGAGAAAGCATGCCAGAGAAGTGATGAAACACACACACACCCTCGTTCTCTCTCTTGCACACAGACACTGTCCTCAAACGACCTCATGGAAATCAGTTTAAGGTTGTGGGAGGCTAGGGGGCAGCATTAGTCCCCTAGGAACCCTTGCAATCCACTGCAAAAACCCATTGTTGCCTCCCCATGACCCCAAAATGTGTGCGGACATTTTGTCATTTTGGGGGGGGGGGCAGCCATTTTAGGCCTTTTATTTCAAAACAGGAATGACCACAAGTCACGTCCGGTTTTTTAAAAAAGGACTTTTCTGGGCCTAAAATGATCCAAGGGGGCTCCAAAGCATAATGAAAATGCCCCCTTCCTCCTATGGGGCATTTGGGGCCATTGTTCTCACCCCTGAGGACCACAAAAATGGCCCTGGGGGGGCTGCAGGCAGCCTACAGGCTGTACTTTGTCCACCTTGGTGTAGACCAAGGCTGCATCCGCACTGCAGAGATAATCCAGGTTGACCCCCCCCCTTTAACTGCCAATGGGAATCCATAGCTATAATGTAGAAACTTGACAAAAGTCTGTTAGTGAATTGCAAAGGTTCATCAGGACACTGGCAAGAGTGCTCCAATGCGCATCAGACAATTCTGATGCACATTGGGAACTTCTGATGCATATCAGGAACCTCTAATGCACACTGGGACTTCTGATGAACATTAGGAATGTCTGATGCACATCAGGAACTTCTGATGTACATTGGGAACTTCTGATGTACATTGGGCATCCCTGTTGTGCTCTGGCATTTCCTAGCTGGTGTGTAAATGCACATTGGGGAGAATCCTGATGCACATCAGTGCCCAATTACACATCAGGTCATGGTGAAACTGTCACTCCATATTGCACAGTGGATGTTCGTATAGTGTAATGTCACAGCAGCCTGTAGGTGAATATGGATTTTGCAAAACCACTCCATTCAATTTGTTATACACATATGGCCATTTGCAAAGACATGGGTCCCAAGTAGAGTGCCAGCCGACACAAATATGTGTTGCAGGAGACATTTGAATACTTTTGTTTCTTTGCAGACAGAAGCTCTTTGAGATGAATTTATGCGGCTACTGTGTGATTGTTATCATTGCTGTCAGTTATTTGTCAATGGGACACTATAACATAAACTTCAGATATTGTTGTATGTGTATTAGGCTGCAAGCCAAAATGTGCCTACCTGAGACAAAAGTCTCTTCATAATAATCACTTCTGAATAGATTGTGCCGTTCCTACGATTGTGTTTAATACACATATACAAACTCTTCCAGTATTATTTGAACAACTTGCCACAAAACTGTTTTGTATGAAACCTCATCCAATGTATGAAAAGACTCAAGAATTTTGCCAAGCTCCAGGAGGGGAAAATGAACTAGACAAAATTCTCAGCCAACTTGGATGGTAGATTCAAGAGATACAGCTATTTTTAGTACAGAGAAAGAATTGATACTTTGCCATCCTGTAGTTGGAAAAGAGGAATCGGTCAGAACAAACAAGTATGGTAAATAAGGGAGAAACCCTAATTCAGTACAATATGAATAAATATACACAGAACCAAACTCCTCATTTTGTTTGTTCCCATTTTCATTCAAAATCAACGCCACATAGAAATCCTGCTTCTGATTTAAATTTCAGAACATTCTCATTAATAATAATAATAAGCAAAACGAAAATCTCACCCATTCCTACTTCTGAACCACTATTTGTGCTGTTGATTTCATTAATTGGTAGGGCCTAAATATCCTAAATGTACCAAGTCCATCTGCTTTTGGATGCTAAACAGGGTCAGACCTGGTCAGTACTTGGATGAGAGACCACCAACGAATACCAGGTGCTGTAGGCTGTATTCAGAGGAAGGAACTGGCAAAACCACCCCTGTATATTCCTTGTCTAGGAAAACTGTATGAAATTCATGGGGTCACTGTAAATCAACAGGTGACTTGAAAGCACATACACATGCATACAGGAATTGTGGGCCTTCCAGACATTGGACTCAAGTCGAGTTGAGTCAGTGCATCATTTATTGTCAAGTTGAGTCCAAGTCAAGTCATTGAAGTAACTTGAGTCCGACTTAACTCCAGGCCAACTGAGTCAAGCTTACATCACTGCTAAATCTGGGCTGTTTTTTAAGATTATCCACAGTTCAGGACTTATTCTGTGCAAACAATAAATAAGTGGAATTTTTTTTTGCTCAGAAAAGAAAAATTCAGCACAGAAAACAAGCTTCCTGCCTGAAGGACAGCATTTTCTACCCAGAAATGTTGTTTTTTTCTATGCAGAAAACACTATTTTTTTTTCTACAGGAAACTTGTTTTCTGCACAGACATGTTAGTAAAAAACTTGTTTTCTGTGTATAAATGGCTGTTTTCTGCACAAAAATGGCCATGAGTGCTTTTGCACAGAAAAAGACCTGAACTACATAGAATCTTGCTGTCTAGGAGTCTTTCGTCAGGGTTTCCTGACATTTGAGGAACATATTGTTCAATATTTCTTCAAATATTTTGAATATTCTCTCCCCCCCCCCCCATTCCTAGCCACAAGCATCAAGCAAGTGGGGACAAAATAGGAACCAAGATTTACCAGGGAGTGGTACGAAAGCCAAAAAGAAGCCCACACAAAACCACTGTGGAGTGTCAGAGAACCCACATTATTCATAAGCAAGCTGCAGATTTGGGGCTGGGGTCCAATTTAGCTTTTAGATCCAGGCTTAGATGTAAGAAAAGCAGAAACGTTGTGGCATCGTGGGCTGTTCCCCTTACAGCTTGAGGTCCGAACTTGACAAATTTCCAGGCCCATGACACATTCTACTCTGGGGGGAGACTTTGTATCAAGAGATCTCTCTTGCTCCCTCTCTCCCTCTCTCTTTCCCACACACTCACACTCACACACTCCAAGGGAGGCAGCTCCTTTAAAAGCGCAACGCTGTAGTTGAAATGCAGAGACAATCGAGAGTTTTCAGGCCATAGCTGTCAGGATGCCTTGCTTCCTTCATCATCCCTCCCGCTCCGTGGTGATAAAAATTTACACAGCCAACGGAACGACGATTAATTTCATGTGAAAAGCTGACAGAATGGCCCATGTCATTGCTTTATTTGTGCCAGCACTCAGTAACTCAATGCAAGTTCCACCGAGGTGGCAGACACTCTGTCCCTCCGAGCCTTGTCTGCCTTTCTCTAATGATGCCACCGTTTTGACACAACCAAGCGGCAGAACCGGTACGTGCGAAGTGTGCGAAGTTAGAATTAATTTTCTTCTGAAAGGTCAGGAATGTTAATGAGCTTTTGGCTGCCTAGCCTTCCTTTCCTCTGCTAGTGTTTCTTAATGTGTCAAATGAGGGTGGAAGGCAGGCCAGTCCTACCAGGAGACATTGCAATTGCGGGAGTGTTGGAAGGCAGCAATAGGAGACCCCGGCTGTACCCCTGACCATCCCCTCTTTGTGGAAAAAGCTTTGCATGCCAAGCAACTTGGTCTGCATCCCATAAACTGGCCTGCTAGCCTCAGGTGTGACGTAGAACCCATTGCTACTGTAGAAAGAAGTTTCAGCTGCCAGTCCAGCCAGCTTCTGTGCATGAAGTTGGGTGTGGGTGCCATCTTGTCATTGAGCTCAGACAGCAAATCCTCCCCAGAGAACCTGAGAAGGAAAGAAGGTCACCAATCCACATGAGGATTGCCAGAGAAAGTAGTCAACCAGATAAATGTCAGACATTTTATACCACAACTCCTATCATCCTTGACCATTGGTCATGCTGGTTGGGGCTGGTGGGAGCTGAAATCCAAAACACTCAGACATGATCAAGTTGCCTGCTAAGTCAAGTGGGCTGTCGTTTAGTACTATGTCCCACGCTGAGAAGTAACATGTTGGCAATGGTGGTGGTGTGTTTCTTGTCATTTGAATCCCTTGGTTTGTGTTTTGAGGTTCTGTTCAAATATGTTGTTTCAGCTCATTCTCATCTTCCCTCATTGTATTCTTTCTTGGGTCATCCCAGCTAACCAGGGAGCACATCAGGAAGACATTGTGACATTACAATTGGATTCCTGCCTCAGAGCTGTCTGCCACACATGTCTGCAAGAGGAGTTCTGCATTGCTTGTGCTAGGCAATCCTTGCATCAAGTGGCAACATTTGCACAATGGAACACCTGGATAGGGAATTGAATGCAGAACCAAATGAGCAGCACCTCAAATGCATATGCATCTCATGCAGATGAGCCTTTGTGTGCATTCTCACTCTGAAGCAGGGATTTCCCTCTCCTTTCACAAGACTCTGGAAAAGATGAGCCTGAGGGCAGACTTTCTGCAGCCTAGTCATAAAACAAGCCATCCTTTCTGTCTAGCCTCAACACTATTTATGATTTTTTTTCTTTGTACCAGAGGATAAAGGTCACACAATGTTATGTTTGATGAAACAAACAAACAAAAATCTTTATTGTCCATCTCATGATCTGGACTAATCCGAGAAGATCCAGGAGCAGACATAATGGAGCCACTGGGATTCACCTGAGATTTGGTGAACGGCAGAGATTGCTGTTCTCCTTTGCACTTGGGAGAAAGCCTTGTTGAACTTTGTGAGACTTCTGAATAACCACACATGGGTTTTTCCACATACAGGTTGTTCTTGTTAATGTGGACTAGAACAAGGAACAGAATTAGCTGTATGCCGAATGACAAATCCAATTATAATCTTGGTTTGTTGGTTAGATTCTATAAACTGGAGAACAAAACCATGAAAACAGCTTTATATTAACATGCAAAGGGATCTTGTAGCACCTTAACTTAATAGAAAGCCAGTCTGCAAAGGGATCTTGGAGCACTGTTGAGACTAACTAAAAGAAAGAAGTTGGCAGCATGAGCTTTTGTAGACTGCAACTTATTTCTTCAGATTCATGCTACAAGATCTCTTTGCATACCGGCTTTATATTAAGTCAATATTTTAAACATTTTCCCCCCAACACACACACCTCCCAATCTGCAGATTAGGAAATTAAAGGACAGTCAAAAAGATTTGCAAAGTGGTCAAAAAGTGTTTCTTGAGAATCCGGATCCCCTGATGAAAGGAAAGGTTGATGAGAAGAAACCCTGAGAAGGAAGATGGTGGCTTGGTGGCTGCTCTCATCCTCTGTAACTCTGAGATAAGTTAGTCAGGGACCCCCCTTACTACCTTTTTGTAGGCAGGTGAAGACCTTTTTGTTTCAGCACACCTTGGAAGGCTGACTGCTCATGGGGAAAGGGCTTTCCATGAACTGTCTTGTTTGTATTTGTTCTTCTTCTTTATAATGGTTATCCTTGGTGCTGTCTGCAGGGAGAAAAAGAAATGTTCCTGGCCTATTCTCACACATTTAGACAATGTACTGGGCCACAGCAGGTGGAACAAGGGCCCAATCCACTCTCCAGGGCAATTCCCCGTAGTAAAAAATCCCTCCCCTATTACTCTGGATCAGGCTGGAAGCTCCGTAAAATTCCTTGGGCGTGCAGATTGTATGCCAATGCAGGGACTAGTGGGGAGTAGTGTGTTGTGGACAGGTGAGCTGCTGACCTCTTCCTGATGGGAACTTCCAACTTGCCACAGCACTTTCAATTTTGAGTTGGTACTGTTCCTCTAGTGCCGTTCCTTTTGCAGCTGTGCAAATGGATGAATGGATTGCACAAGTGGAAATTAGCACAACAATGTCATCCATACAGTGAATCAGCACAAATGGATCACGCAAGCACACATTAGTACAACAGTACCATCACGATCATGCCTACTATGGAACAGTTATGTTTCTGTAACTCTAGGTTACAAATACATAACTAAAATACAGAGTGCCAGCCATTAAAAAAAAACCCTTTTGTATAATGTACATTTTTTAGCTGTAAGTTTCCTTGGACTAGGGAAAAGGTGGAGTATACATTTTCATCACCATCATTCTAGAATGATGAGGATTTTGCTGGGGTTTTGTTTGTTTGTTTTGGACTTTGCTTTGCAAAATTTACACTTTGTTTTTTTGTTCTTTTTCACAGAAAACAACATTTTCTGCTCGAGAAACAACATTTTCTGTGCAGAATAGATTTCTGGGTTCTAGTCCAAATTGATGGTTCACTATAATCAGATTTGGTTGACCCAAAACACAATCAAATGAAGAAAGTCCAGGTAAAGTTCAGTCAAGCAATGGTAGGCACTCCTTCCAATGGTTGGGACTACAGCTCCCATAATCTTTGACCATTGTCCAGGTTGGCTGGGGCTTCTAGAGGTTATAGTCCAAAACATCTGGAGGGCACCAGGTCACTTAAGCTTGTGTGCTGAAGCAAGATAAGTCTAAAACCACATGGAGTAACATTCACCTTGGACAGCTCCACTTAGGACTTGAGAGTAGCACCTGACTGAGCTTCAACTCGGGCTGCATCTGCACTGCAGAAGTAATTCAGTTTGACACCACTTTAACTGCCATGGCTTCATGCAAAGGAATTCTGGGGTTGGTAGTTTTGTAAGCCATTTCACTTTCTCTGCCAGAGAGCTCTGGTGTGACAAGAGACTACAAATCCCAGGATTCCATAGGATGTAGTCATGACAATTAAAGAGGTGTCAAATGGCATTATTTCTACAGTGAAGATGCAGCCTCAGTCTTTGTGGTTAGTTCCCTGTGACTACAAACCCTGAAGATCAAAGGTGCTGTTTTCCTCATTTTTAAAACAATTAATGCCATAATCTGTATAACCTTGAAGGTGATGCTTCATGCATAATGCTCAATGACTTCACCAAGACGTTCTTCCCATGGCATCACAAGGGGTCATCCACAGTGTTTCATTTTGGCCCTGTAACCTCAGGGCCTGGGATAGTCTTGACCTGGAAACCACTGTCTCATCATAGTTTGGAAAACCACATGATTCCTCCATTCCTAAAACTGCCTCATGCACTGCCCATGGTACCTGGATTTGCTTATTTTCTTCCTCCCTCCCCAACTATTAAATTGTAAGCCATTATTTTAAATAGAACCACCTGGCATATACTGGCAATAAGGCATTATAGAGATGTTTTACATTATAAATAAATAAATTGGTAGGCAGCCTATGTGAAACTAATTAGTCCACGTTGAATTGAGTCAATGCTTTACCGAACCCTGTGCCCCAGTCTTCTTCCTACCCCATCCTTCTGCAGCAAAACAAGCATTGGGTTTTCTCCCTTGGTCTCAGGGCGCTTTAGAAATTCTTTTAAATCCCCTTTGGTTGCATCTCCCCCCCCCCCCAGTTTGTCTCATTTTTGCAAAGTTTCTAGACTAGGGTGAGGAGTTGTGTTCATGTGTATCAATTTCCATGGTATACATCTCTCCACCTCTTTGCACCTTTCCTGGATGACTACACTTTCTGTCCTTCCCCTGGATTTTAATGGAAGAGTGGGAAGCCAGAAAGGCTGTAGATCACCTGAGAAGTGATTGTCCCATGAAAAACAGGACTCTCACATCCACTCCTTGGCTATCCCATAACAAAGGTAAACTCAACCACCTCACATTCCACTCATGGACATGTCACTCGGCCATTCCTCTCATTTGAATATCTGCTTGGTTGCCTTTTCCTTTCCATGAAACTGAATGAGAATTTTTTTTTAAAGCCTAAAAAAAGTGCAACACAGCACTAGACAAAAGCCTCCGTTTCCATCACAATGGTATACCCACATCTTGCTATATCAGAGAATGAACCCCAGAGAACAACAGACAAGACGTTTTGAAAATAAAAGAGCTGATGACAGAGGAAAAGGTGGCATAGCATCACTCTGCTAGGTGGTCTTTCCTTGCTTCTCTCTGTAGGGATAAGCATGTAAGCATGAAGCACAGGCCTCAGATCGTACCCTATGTTACCTGACCTCTACCGCTCTCAAAGGAGTCAGTTTTCCAGCAATGTGATGCTTCTAGAAGGTGATGAAATGCACAAGGTGTTGCAACAATGAGGACGGGAGAGGTAGGGGACCTGACACCGAATGACAGGTGATCTCCCACCAAGGGGAACTGGAAGGAATCAGGTGTGGCTCATCCATCAGCTCCAACTCAGCTGCTTACTGTGGAGGCAGAAAGAAGAGAAAGGCCAACCAAACTAGATCTCACCATCACCCGGGATGCAGCAAGCCAGACATCACTTCCTGGTAGGTTATCACTGGACACTTTCATTTGCCCACATCTGTGATTGATGTGCAGGGAGTATAAATGCCCCACTATTGTCGTAATTCACTGGTCAGGAGGATACAGAATCCGCTACAGGAGGTGACGGGGAAATCAAGGAAGAATTTTGAAAATTCTTGAATCAGAAGTAAGAAAGCTGAGAAAAAGGAAGGTAGAAGGCCAGGCAAATCATCCCAGGGAGTCATCTGACTCTTAGAGGGGAAAAATACCCGTCAATTGCTGGTAATGGCCAAGAGCACCAAGCTGGAGCATTTGATTAACGCTAATAGATGTTTATGGGATATTTCTCACTTTGCTCTCTGAGAGCCGCAAGAATGCATTAAATATTTAAAGTTAATGCTTTGGGTTGCTCTTGCCAAAGGTGGAGGGTGATAACAAGCTTTCCCGCAAGTTAGCAACTGAGAGAATGGATGGGCCATTTGTGGGCTCCGGAGGCATGCAGAGAATGGGGTTTCGATTGTGGCCTCATTTTGTGTGTAGCTTTTATTATCACTATCATTATCATTATTATTATTGCACAGATGGGTTTGTGCGCTCTCTTGTTGCTTCTACGTCTATTTTGTAGATGGGTAAATGGAAGCTTAGAAGGGATGGTTTCTAAAGTGCTGAAGAGGGACTATCTTCTCCCGCCTCTATCTACAACTCACTGTCAATCAGGGAGATTAGATCAATCAATCCATTGCTATGAGGAGAGATGGGCTTTCACATTGAAAGCAACCCTCAGGTTTAATCTGACACCTTCATGAAGAGGGACTTTTGATGGGGAACAAAGATTTCCTCCTTTTGCCAAATATGGTCTTTCAGAACCTTGGGTCCCCAGAGTTTGGTGGACCACAACCCCTATCATCCCTGACCATTGTTGATGCTGCCTGGGGATGATGAGAGATGTAATCCAACAACACTTGGAGAACCAGGTTTGGGGAAAGCTGCCACAGGGAGATGCTTCCAGGCAGACTTTGACATGCACAATAAGTTCATTAGGCTTCTCTGATTTCCATCTCCATGCTCATTCTGACTTTGTACTGGATTGTGAGGTTGTGGATTTGTCCAAAGACAACATATTGTTCTGACCTACCTTTGCTGGGATGCCAAGTACTTTGGAGTGGGCTGGTCTTGAATTAACAATTCAGACTCATTCCCTTTACTTATGAATGACAGGAAGATCTATTCCTGGTGGAGATGCAAACAGTTTGTCCACTGGTTTGTCCATATGGAGGAAAGAAGCCAGCTTTAGGTGACTATGGGGACTATCATGATGAGTGTCTGAACTTCAAAATTTACCACTGTCAATCATCAGCAGTGATGGCCTTTGCATCAGTAGCATTAACCACAGTAACTGCTACAATCGATCACAGAAAGAGCCAATGGAGACCGCAAGAGGAGACCACAAGCTATAGGATGATCCCTTCTGGGTTTTGTACAGCTTCTGATGTTCTATTTCAGATTCTCAGGCTTACCCTGAAGAGTTTTTCAAAGCTTGTCAGAAATTTCTCTCTTGAGAAGTTTATTTTTCAACCTCTCTCATGCCTCTAAGTGTTGGAAAATTTCACTCCTTCCCTAGAGGAGTTTTAGTGAAATTCCCCCACCTCAATGTAAACACCTGGGGATAGGGTTGAGGATCCCTCATGTTCATATGTGAAGGCTGCCCTTTTTTACCCACAGTAATGGTCAATTTGGGGGACTGTGATGGACACAAAATGAAGGTCAGGGAGTTCCTGCTGAAGAAAAATCCATAGGAAAAAAAGAGAGACATTGTCTTTTCCACTCTGTGTCATAGCCTCATGCCCAGAAAATATTGGAGAAGTTCTCCATCTCCAAAAATCACATGACATCCATTCCCCTGCTGCCATTTCTCCATCCTCAAATAGATGGGGTATTTTGAGAGGTATGCTGGGGTTGTGGAAAAGGTTTCTACTAGAGGCCCAGTTGGTGCAAAGGCAGCTGTCATTCCAGCACTAAGGACAAATATGATTCTATACTAAGCCCAATTGGGGCCTAATTGATTTCATCTACAGCTGCACATAGGGAGGGTTTCAGATTGTCTTCAGCTGTTTAAACTGGGTCGAAACTGCTTCGTTTTAGCATGCCAAATTGTTTGATGCCCTTTTACTCCATCTAAATGATTTTTAAATGGTTTGCAACTGTTTAAATGGTTTTGATGGTATGCCATCCTGAGATCCTTGGAAGAGAGTTCTACGGACACCACGGACTGCCAAAAAAGCCAATAAATGAGTCTGAGAGCTAAGCTAGCTTGAACTCTCCCTAGAAGCTGCAATGACTAAACTGGGGCTGTCATATTTTGGACATATTGTGAGACATGGCTCCTTGGAAAAGATGCTGCTGCTTAGGAAAAAAGAGAGAAACCACATTACAAGTGGATTGATTCAGTCAGCCAAGGAGGACAGGTTGCTCTGAGTCTGCAAGACCAGAGAAGGGATAGGGGTGACCAGGGCACTTGAAGGTCTTTCATTCATAGGGTCACCATAAGTTGAAGCTGACATGATGGCAAACAAGAAAAACAACAAAGAAATATGAGAGAAAGATCATCAATCTACACACATGAATAGCATACAAGGGGGAAAAGGCATAACAAAATACAGAAAATATTAAATAGAACATATTTGCAGAAATTCACCTCAAAATCAGGGAGGGGAGACTCAACAATATTGCAATTAGCATAAGAAATAAAAGGAGACCAGGTATCAAAATATGGATTTCCCTGGTGCAAGATATATCTTTGGGTCCAAATTGGAGTTCTTCTCCCAACCAATCAGGAATCATGGTAAAAATCAAAGTGATCCTGCCACAGTTTCATCAAGATTTCCAAAACAAAGAATCGTCTCGGTTCTTTCAGTTACGAGAAAGCCACGGTGAAGTTGCCACCATTTTGTAGACTCCTAATGTTGGAAACATTGGCTTGAGCTCACTGGCATACACATTGGCTAGTGTGTTCCTCCCTCCCCTTTCCTTTCGAAAGGATGGCAGCTACTTAGTGTTGGTTGTAAAGAAGGCCTTTGATTCCATATAGGAAATCTAGTTCCTCCGAGAAGTTCAGGGTCTCCTCAATTGCTGTTTAGCATTAAAACCATTGTATTTATTTAACAAGAATTGACTGCTCCCCAGTCAAACCCTTCCTCCTACCTTATCCTCCTCCTCATTTTCCCTCATGGGCAATAATTAAAGGTTTTCCTGATTGACCTCCAGGCTTTTGAAAAACCTTTTTACTTAAATGTATATTGACCCCCGGCCTTGCCGCCTGTTGAGTTATTTCACAGCTGGCAATCTGAAAGTCATAAATTAGGGCACACGCCTGTGCAACAGTCTGGTAAAGATGTGGGTCCAGGCTCCTTTCAGTGTGGGTGAAGTTAAACACTTCCAAAATTCACTTGGCTCCAGCGTATTTCTTTTTTCCTTGGGCATGCCAGCCAAATTGCCCATATCCTATGAGTGATGTGTCTAGATCTATGTGCCTTCCAGTCTCCTGTCAACTTAGGGCAACCCCATGAATTTCATAGGGTTTTCTTAGGCAAGGACTCCTCAGAGGTAGTTTGGCCAGTGCCTTCCTCTGAAATACAGCCCATAGCACCTGGGATGCATTGGCGTTCTCCCATCCAAGTATTAACCAAGGCTGATCCTGCTTAGCTTCCAGGATCAGATGGGATCTGGTGGTTTTAGGGTATTTAGGCCATGTATTGAAATATGATATACTGTGTATAATATGTGTGTGTCCCTGTGCCTTCAAGGAACCTGTCAGTTTATAGTGACCCCATGAATTTCACAGGGCTTTCTTAAGCAAGGAATCCTTAGAGTTGGTTTTGACAGTTTCTTTCTCTGAAATACAGCCTGTAGTACCTGGTATTTATTGGTGATCTCCTATCCAAGTACGAACCAGGACTAACCCTAGATTCCATGATTAGATGGGATCTGGTGCCTTTAGGGTATTTAGACCCTATGAGTGACATGCACAGGCATAATTCCACCTTACACTTCTGTATGTAATTTTTTACGTTGTTACAGAGATTGGTGTTTCACTATTTCATTGAGACAGCCTTCAAAGGGCCATTTCATTACTGATGGAGAGTGGATGGAATTGGAGAAGCATCTGACTATGTTCCCCTTGCCAGATACAGAGCATTGAGGTTATCCACTGAGACCTCCAAGGGAACTCCGTGGATCTTGGCAGAAGATTTTCTCAGTCTTTGTCTGACTATGTCCAATCCCCCTGGTCTCCGCTGGCCCTGGAATAGCCAAGGGGAGGGCTGTCACAGGGACGTAGTGAGTCCTGGGGCCAATGAATGGGGAGCCACAGCGATATTCCACACCCAGGCCACTTTATGCTGCAGGCAACCATGCAGAATCTTGGCCTGAGTTTTGACTTTTTGCAAGCTGTATTTACCTGTATTTCTGATGCCATACACATTGGGTGGCTGAGCCTAACATAGCTCACCAACTGCACATTTTTGTCCTGGGGGATGCTTGGCATCTCTGGAAACTATTTCAAAATGTAAACTCCAAAAAGAACCCTCTTTGGTTCAATGTGGTGGAAAAACCTTCTCCCTTAGCCTGGCTGGAAACAAGCACAGTTTCATCCCAGAGTCTTCCTACAGCCTGCAATGATCTAAAGAAGTTGTTCTTTTGGCATCCACATCTCCTGATGTCTGGCTGTCCTTAGATCATTGCAGGCTGTGTCCTGGAAAGCAGGAAGCAACAACTGGGTGCTCCTGTGCCAGCAGAGTATTCATGGTGTCTCCAAAAGAAGAGCAAGAATAAATACTGAAAAAAAGGTTCAGCACATTGGATAGCTCCTTTAAATTTCATACAAAAACCCAGAGGGCCACACTAACACGATAAAAGCCACCAGTCAGAAGGAGCAAGTCTTTTTGGTAGTGGCACTAGATACCTAGAATATTCTATCCAGTAATACCATTTTATTTGCCTAATCCTTCCAATCCAGTTTCACCTTGGCTGCTCCTTTCTAAGTGTGAAGGTTTTCTTATGTGTTTCGTGATCAGGTTTCTGTGAGTTGGACTATCACTGTAAGTTGTCTAGGGGTGCATCTACAGTATAGAAAGAATGTAGTTTGACGCCACTTGAACTGCCACGGCTCCATTCTACAGAATCCCGGGAATTGTAATTTGGTGAGGCACCAGCATGCTTTGGCAGAGAAGGTGAAAGGTAAAACTACAAATCCCAGGATTCCATAGGCTGGAGCTATGGCTAAGCATAGCAGCTCTCCACTTTTTCACTTTTCTCAGAAACAACTCTAGCTGGAATCATGTTGTGTCTTCCACAAGTATATATTTCTTTACAGAAATTGTTGTACTCTTTGATCGAGTGCAGTTTGATTGAATGCAGGCCTTATTCAGTTCAAGGTTATGGAAGCATAGTTGCCCATGCAGTTCCATTGTGCGTGCATGTGCTCAGCATGTTTTGCATACAGATGCAAATGCAAATTTGGTTGCACGTTAAATTGTGCAAAGCTGGAATTCACCCATGAGGTGTGTTGCACATCTCTGGATAAGTTGTGCATTGTCTGCTTGATGCAGGATCTCAGCCTACTGTCTTCTGTCCTCTGGAGTCTTAAGGTTAGTGTTAAAGTTCAACAGCTGTCTTATTTGTGTGTTGGTCTTGTTGGAGTATTACCTTCAATGCTTGTGTGTAGCTCTATGCTTTCCTTTGAGAAGGGGCAGTGTCTTCTACACAGAACCACTGATTTATCTCTATGGCCATTTGGTCAGTGTGTCTGTGAAGAGGTCACTTTCCATACCCCTCCTTTTCCTGGGGGATTCTTCCTGGGGGTAATAAAGTTTTATGATTCTTTGTTCTTCCCAATCTTCTCTCGACAGCATAGGTGCACAAACTAGGCTGTGCTACTAAAGATGTTTTTTCTTCTTACTTGCACACATGGAAGTCAGCTATCTAGGGATCTCTGTACTGAGTAGTTATTTTTGCAGAGCCTAGATGTAACAATAAAGTAAGTTTCTTTTTACCTACCTATGTATTCTGCTTATTTACTAGAGACTCAGATCTAGCTTTTTTTACTAAATACCTGTGGAGTACACACTTGTTGTTGTGTTGCTGCTGATGCCGCTGCTAAACTGATTTAACCACAAATAACCAAACCATAATTCTAACAGCTCTTATGGTTAGTCTTATTTTAATGTAACAACATGAAATTGAACAGGGATTGTTCAATCTATTTCCTAAGTGTTTGCAAATTGGGAAGCCTTAAATATCTTCTCACTAAACAAAATGACACTTGTACAATCTTAGGCCTGATATGGAGCTCATGAGGGTAAACATTCTGCTGTTCCATATTCTCCAACTGTCCAAATTTGGGAGGGACAGTCCCGATTAATCCTGTCCCCTGACTTTTTCAGCTGCTGTTAAAATGTGCCAGTTTCTAGCACATCACCTTAAAGTGTAGCTCTGCAACTTCTTGAAACATTCACCTGGAAAAGAGAAAGGCGTCCAAATGTAACTGACCATGAGTGGAACAGAAATCGATGAAACAGCATATTATAGACCAGGGAGGCAAGAACAGCGAAAGACTTAAAAACTAGAAGAATGGGGAAGTGGTTGGCGTTCTTAAAATTCTTTCCATTTTAATCAGCCTAAACACACTCTCAGGTAATGGTATCCCCCCCCTTCCCCCTTTCTAGTGTAAGATTTTTCAAGCCGATATTTCAGCTCTTAAAGAAAAGAGTCGGCCATAAACATTTTGAGATTAGAGATACTGAGATGCATCCATGGTAATAGTTCATGCACTGTTCTTGTGTTGTACAGTATAACAGTTTGTGGCTGTTCTCTCCCTTCCACCTGGAGATCAAAGAGTGCATGGCTCTTGCAGAATGAGATTTCAAAATTATACAAAGACAAACACAGTCTTGTCAAGGCAGAAAGGGTTCTTTTGAACTCTTGAGATAAGACGTCTTTCAGGCTTCTTCCCTGGATGGGGTGGTGGTAGTGGTGGAATCCATGCCATTCGTCTCAGCTAGCCTGTTATTGGACTGGACTAAAATCACCCAGATCAAGACATCAGTCCAAAGAAGGGCCACCACCAGAGCTGGTTTAAAGGACTAGATCTAAAGTGCTGTCCCAGAGACGAAGGGGCAGGTTTGTTCTCTGCTGCCCCAGAAAGTAGGACGAGACCTAATGGTTTAAAATTAAAGGAGGGTCGATTGTGGATCAACATGAGAAGGAACTTCTTGGGAGTAAGAGTGGCTGGACTATGGAATCAACTACCTGCAGAGGAAGTAGGTTCTGCTAGAATTATATAATCATAGAGTTGGAAGAGACCACCAGGGCCAACTAGTCCAACCTTTGTCAATCCAAGCACCCCTGACATACGGCCATCCAGCCTCTATTTAAAAACCTCCAAAGAAGGAGACTCCACCACTCTCTGAGGGAGTGTCTTCCACTGTGAACAGCTCTTACTGTCAGGAAGTTCCTCTTAATGTTGAGCTGGAATCTCCTTTCCTCTAGTTTGCATCCATTGCTCCATTGTGTCCTATTCTCTAGAGCAGCAGAAAACAAGCTAGCTCCATCCTCAATACGACACCCCTTCAAATATTTAACCAGGGGTACCATATCACCTCTTAACTGTCTCTTCTTCAGCTCCCTCAGCTTCATACCCAGCTTCAGCTTCTTCAGCTTCATACCCAGCTCCCTATGTCTCTTCTCCTAAGGTATGGTTTCCAGACCCTTCACCATTTTGGTTGCCCTCTTCTGTACATGCTCCAAATGATCGAGCAAGGGCAGGCAACCACAGATGTTTTGGGAGCTGTTTCAATGTCCTGGGACCATCTGGGGAGCACATGGAGTACAGAAAAATGAAAGACACCTCCCAAAGTGGCTGGAAGTCCACTTCTGGTTCTTGAAAATGGTTAACTTTTGATGTCAAAGAGTCCAGGCAGGCTTTGCAACCTATTTAAAAGGTCCCCTGTAGAATCTAGAGTAGTGATTCTCAAACTTTGGTGCTCCAGATCTTTTGGATTTCAGCTTCCACAATTCCAGACTGTTGGCCAAGCTGGCTGGAGCTTCTGGAAGTGGTAGTCCAAAACGTCTGGAGGACCAGTTTCAAAACCACTGATCTAGAGGCTTCTTGGCACAGCAATTCTGCGTCTTTCTGGCCAGAAAAAGGTCAGACTGGGGATTCTGGAGGTGTCAAGGGTTGTAAAAACATCCTTAGTGTGGGGCACATGTAGCTGCAGGGCCAGATTTGCCCATCCCTGTCCTAGAGGCTTTTGGGAGCCCAACTGGCTAATTTTTGGCAACAAATTGCCTGTGGTCCTAGTGAAGCTGCAGAAGTGGCCAGAGATACTGATTTCTTTTTCAGGCCTGGGATGTTTCAGTCAAAGCCACCCAGGTAGCTTGTCAACATTGAGCCCAACGTGTGGTAGCGGATCCATGAAAAACACGTTTGGGGCCTTGCAGACAGAATAGCAGCCAGCTCTGGCTGACAGATAGGGTGTTCTCCAATTCCCTGTGAAATTGCATTTAAAAATCAAAATTAGAGAGTCTGTTCTGTGAGGTCTGGGAGGACAATGGTCAGCAGCAGAACCGAGGTCTTTCTTTCACACCCCTTAATAAAGACGGATGGATATTGGGAGAAAAGCAAACCGAGCATCTTGCAGTTTCTGTGTTAACACCCCATAAATTATGTTTATGCAGACACCCCCTCAAGGTGCCCCCACTTCTTTAAAAAGTGGTTATATTTTATAAACTCAGCCTTCGCTGGAGCATCTGGTCTTACTTGGACTCCTTCAAAGTCTGCCCCTTATTAAATATTCCTGGAAAATGAAGGAAAGACTCCCAGGAGGGGGGGGGGAGTGTTTAGGCAGTGTACTTTTCAGGGAATGTGGTGGTTAAGTACCAACTGCAACAACTGGAATACTATTGTTAATACAGTGGGGCCTTCCTATATGCGGGGGATCCATTCCGGACCCACCCACCCCCGCATATGGGAAAAAACATGTATGGTCAAATCCTATTGTTTTCTATGGCAGCACGCTACCGCGCATGGCACCACATGCATGCATATAGTGCATGCGCCATTTTGTCCTACCAGGCTTGCCGTACACATAAGCTCAAATCAGCGTACGGCAAGCCAATGTATGGCATGGGCACACTGTAAATAAATATATATATATATATATATATATATATATATATATATACCAGCTCTGGTCTTTGCAACCTATCTTTATGTCAAAAAGCTGCATTTTGGAGGGTAGATATGCTTTTTGTATACCCAGCACAAGAGGAACTGGACTCAGGAGGTCCTTGTCTTGGAGACCCATTGCCAGGGCAGGCTAAAGACATTTTACAACCTGAGGCAAGGGACATCACTAAGGGGTGCAGCCTCACATAAGATGATGGGCTCATTTTAGGATCATTTTAGGATCATCATAAGTCAGTAATGATTTGAAGGCACGCAACAACAAATCTTGTTGACCATGTGATTGTGGACTGGGAGGCTTTTGGATTCTGTGAGAGCCATGATGATCTAGAATTTCCTCTGAGGGCAGGAAGGAAGACATCAGAGGTCCAGACTCCTCCAAGGCTGAACCTCATTCCAACCTCAGAGGGGAAGATTAACCTGTCCTATGACTCTTGGGATTCCATCTCAAGGATCATAGCTTTGCATGGTAAATAGATATTTCTCTCTATCCAAACAGGCATTTTAAAATCATTTCGATACTTTTTGGAGCCAAGAACTATGGCAGAATGTTCAGCAATCATCACAGCTGAACCCCGGTGTGGTAACAGGTAAAGTGATGGACTGAGATTTGGAGAACAAGGTCCAAGTCCCATAAAATTTTGGTCATGTCTACACTGGCCAGGAGACTCTGGGCTTTTCCTGGAGCACACACCTGCATGTGACTGCATCTTGGTTTGGAAGGTTCAGCAGACCAGGAGTGTATCTGCAATGCTCGCATTTTAATATCATATTATGGCTCCATTATACGGAATCCCGGAATTTGTCATTATGTGAGCTATGAGCCAGAAAGCAGTTGTTCAAGGGAGCACACCAAAGCAGTGGTTCTCAAACTTATTTTATTTATCCATTCATTATTTCTTTACTTTATACTTTGATCCACTAGGTGGTTTGGACTTTCAATTGCCAGACACCTGCCAGCTTGGTCGGTGATTCTGAGAAATGAAGTCCAAATCATCTGGAGGACAGAAGACAGAATTGCTGCACTAAATCCACTGAATAACAGATCCAAGGATTCCATAGAATGAAACTATGACAATTAAAGTGGTATAAAATGGCTATAATTGGGTAGTATGGATATGCCCTGGGTCTATTCATATTGGACTTAGCAAAGACTAAATCACTTCATCCTTCTTTTTCAGGCCCAGCTCAAAGCCCACTTGACTTGTGCTTCGTTGTTCCATCTTCTTGCCCTCGGCATTAATTGGCCTGTTTCAGCAAATGGCTACATAACATAGATACGGTATTGTGTTGACAAAGAGATTGCATGCAAGGGAAATGCACTTTCTCAGGGATTGCACCCAAGTTTTCCCATCTGAGCCAAGCTGGATCCTGTTGCTTTTGCCCTTGTCGACTTGCTGGGTGGTCTTTGGAGCTAAGTGGTTCATCTAAAGCCACATGGAGATTACTACGTATCCTCAGTCAGGGCAAATTATAGATAAGCCATGCCAAAACATTGTGATTAGAGGGTACAAACAGCAGTGGAACTAGGAACACAAAACTCGCCCTCCTCCAATCTCATTGGTGTCTCACTAAAGGGTTCCCACAAGGAGGGCCCATCAATTTCACTGGTGGGGAGGACACAACTTTTCCTTTCTTTTCTGCACATTGCAGAATCTCCCAATCTCCCCCACCTTCTTCCCTTCCCTTGGAAGGAGAGCAGATGTTGGGAGCGGATCCAGAGTGGCACATCTCACCTATCGGAGGTCATGCATATAAATCATTTTCATTTCTCATTTCTGCAGCTGTAATGCATCCAGCCCACAGGTTGGCTTCTCTTCGGAGAGGCGAAATCCAGCAAGAACAGAGGCCAATGTCAAGGGCAGACCAGAATGAGAGACAAGGCCTTTGGGGAATCCTGGCGATTGGAGAGGGCTGAGAGATCTCCACGTGCCAAGAAAAAAAAAAAGGGGGGGACGGTCAGGAAGGGAGGGAGAAACTCAATGCGGGATAATAACATCTGATCCAAATAAAGAATCGAGCGGGTCCACGGCTATTTGAGCTGGTGTTACAGACAAGACGAAGAGGGCGATCTGACTCCAGCTAGGGATGTGTTAGCACGCAGGGGATTTTGGAAGCCCAGGTTCAGACAGAAAGGGATTTGTAAGGCCATGATGAAATGGAAGGTAGAGATGTGTGCATGTATGTGCCTTCAAGTTGCTTGTCGACTTATGGCAAACCCATGATCTCCGAGGTAGTGTCTTGTAGTGTAGGGAAATGGAGCCAAAGGAGCCCCTGAGTCTTCTCTGCCAAAGAGTGTTGGTGCCACACAAAAACTACAAATCCCAGGGTTCTGTAGGATGGAGCCAAGGCATTTAAAGTGGTATTAAAATTGTGTGGTAAAGTGAAATTCTTGACTTCTCTTCAACATCTGAAACCCCATTATCATGGGGGCATTTCATAAAACCTTCCTTCCTTCCTTATCATATAATGTATTTTTCCTGACATGGAACTCAAGACACCTTACAGACTGAATTAAAACAAATTCATCTAACCCTCTTCCAAAGGGGGGGGGGGGAAACCACTCACTGTAATGATAAGATAATTAAGGCTACATCTACACTGTAGAAATAATGCAGTTTGACACCACTTTAGCTGCCATGGTGCCATCCTACAGAACCCTGGGATTTTTAGTTTTTGTGGGGCACCCACAGATGGCTCAAGACCATGTAAAACTACAAATCCCAGGGTTCCACAGGCCAGAGCTACAACACTTAAAGTGGTACCAACCTGCATTATTTTTACAGTGGAGATGCACCCTCTAAAGCAATTAAACTGCCCTAGCAAAGCATCCATATGTTGAAATAGTTCTGTCATTTTAAAACATGGTGATTAGAATTAAAGTACAGCACAGAGACACCAGGAAAAGACCTGACTGCATAGGCAGAAAGTCACCGAATGGCTGATCAAATAAATAAGTCTTTGCCTGCTGGCAGAAGAAGAACATGGAAAGGACCAAACTGATCTCCCATGGAAAGCAGCTCACTCCCCACACCAGTATTTTAAAAAAATAATTTTCAGAGCCATTTGCAAGCAAATTTTGCTCTGCAGGCAGACCCTGTCAGTGTGTGAGAATGTGAAAATACCCACCCATTCCATTCCCATATACACATAAAACCCCTTTACTACTGCCAAATGTTTCTGTTTTCCTCTGTGGTTCTTCTCAAAATGGTGACCAAAATGCAATGTAATACAGAGGAAACAGAAGTATTTGGACTTGCTATGGGGAGAACTCTGCGGGTATATGACTGTCTACTAGGCCTTTGGCTGCTACTTGCTTTTCTGGACTTCATCCACAGTCCAGGCCCTGTGGAAAGCAGGACTTGGGGTGTCAGTTTCTGCTTGTATAATTTTTGCAGGCAAAAATGACAGACTTCTAAAGCTTTCTTCCCTCTGGATGACTTGATAAGAATTCTCGTACATTTTTAGACTTTTTTTTCTTGCACATTTTGAGAATTTTGTGGGAAAAGCAATGCTGGGTTTTGCAGAAGGTCCTTGAAAGATGAAAAATCTCTCGGAGGTGGACCATTCATTTCAATTGCATGATGTGATAGGTTGCGATACCTCTTTTTGCTGAATGTGATATAAGCTGTGAACATCCTTTACATTCCTAAGTAGATGGAGAAGAGTTAATGGGGCTCTGTACCTTTCCCATGGTAGATGAGAAGATATGGGGGAGGATACTTTTGATCAGTGGTGGCTTCCATGTCAATAAGGCTGTGTACCCATTTTGGAAATCAGTCCAAACTTGAAAGGAGCTGTCCAAGGTTCTGTCCCCTATTTGGGGATGAGAGTTCAGCACCCTGGATAGTTCAGACTCAACCTTGAATCAGAGTTTGCATGGAAGCCACTGGCCACCACTGCTTCTGATGGCAAAAAAGGGAAGGAAGGGGAAAGGGTTAAGCCAACAGTTCTGAGCCTATGGTCCTCCAGTGTTTGGGACCTTAGTTCCCAGACTTCCTGTCAATCAGCCATGCTGACTGGGGCTTCTGGGACCTGAAGTCCCAAACATCTGGAAGACCAGAGGCTGAGAAGCACTGGGTTAAGCAGTCCCTCTCCACTTCTTTTCCTCAGCAGTTGTCAGTTGACCATAGTATTCAGACAACCTCTAAGCATCTTACCTCAGTGGTCTATTTTGTCCCTCACTCAAATGGAAACCCTGGGCATTATTTCTGTTACCTCCATCTGTCGATGATGGTTCAGATCAATGGTTCCCAAGCTTTGGCCCTCCGTATGTTTTGGACTTCAGATCCCAGAAGCCCTAGTCAAGTTGGCCAAGACTTAGGATTTATGGGAGCTGAAGTCCAAAACATCTGGAAGACCAAAGGTTGGGAGACACAGTTTTAGATTCTGAAATATGCCCTCCACCAAAACAATGGCAACAGCAACACTTTCTGAGGTACATAAAACTAGGGTAAAGCTAGGCAAACCTAGACCCATCTCTATAATATGCCATCTTTCCATATGGAGGTTTTTTTTTAGTTATTGTAAGCCATGTTCAGCCATGTGAACTTCCAAACGCAGTTTGAATTGGAAGAATCTCAGCATAGTTGGTAGCAGGGGTGTAATTACATCCGCCCTTCCCCTTGAAATGGTCCTTCAATCCTTCAGTTTCTGGCATTACAGCCACTTGAAACTTCAGTTGAGTCTTTAGAAATGCAGTTTAGTCATTCTTAGACAAGGGGCAGGCAGAGTGACCCAGGGAATGTGAATGCAGCAAATGCAAAAAGTCTCGGTGCCAATGTTGCACTCTGTGCAAAGCTTAAAAAATTGAGGCCTGAAGGGTGGGCAGAATTCTTATTTGGAGGAGCTATGCCCTGATTTTGCTCTCCTTTATCTATAACTCCGATTGGCAGCCAGGGTGGGACTCATGTAGCCTGCCGGCTGTTGTGTACTGCAACTCCCAGCAGCCTTAGCTGACATAACCAATAGTAAGGAAGGCTAGGAGATGCAGTGCAAGGACATTTGATGGTCTACCTGATTTCCACCTTACTGCTTTAGAACTGGCCTTTTGGAGTTCCACACATCTGAGCACCCCAGACTTTCCTATGATTTCCTTCTGGTTTCTCTCTTAATAGTCATGAGGTCAAGGGAGAATGAACCTAGAAAATAAATGAGGGGGCGAAGAAGGTGGGAAGGAAGAGAGATGAGCCTGGGAAGCAGTGCATGCTGGGCATCCGGGCATCCCTCCTCTTTTCTCTCAAGAGCTCTGTGTTTGAAATGATATCTATTTCTCTATGTGACAGCACACCCTGACTGCTGCCTTGACGTTCGCTGGAGCTGACATCACAACCAGTATGACACTGATGCCTTTGGGCACAAATCAGAGCCGGTTTGCTCTATGCCTATGTGCAGCCACACAGTTGCCCATAGCACCTTCCGGAGCCCCCCAGTGCCCCGGTGGGGGGAATGGAAGGCGCCTGTGGGCCCCAGAACAAAATCAGGAAGAGTGTAGGCATTTGCCAGCTTGCCAGCCTTACCCCCTAAATGCTTGCATCAGCAGCCTTTTTCTCTCCCCTCTCTGTTGCCTTTTAGCAGGCTGATTTCCATTTCCTCGCCTTGCTCTGTGGTCCGTGGGGAAGATTCTAGCCTGAGCTGGGAAACACACATAGCCAGGCCTGTGATCAGCTCTTATTAGCGTCAAGGGAGAACTAATAGTACTGGGCTTCCAAGCTCATTACCTGTCATCCGACTTGATTAAGTCAACAAGGAAAAAGCTTCAAATGAGAGACTTTGGGTTGGAAGGGGGCCTTTGAAATGACACCCCAGTTGGGTGCCAGGTGTCTTGAAAGGCACATCATGTCAGGGCCCTTGGTGCTGTTCGGGGATGGGCAGAACCCATTTGGACAGCTGATCTGATCACTTGGAACTGTGACCCTGTCTGCAATGGGCAAGAGCTTTGTTTTTTTTTGTGTGTTTTTTTTTCTTGCTGTTGATGGTCAAATTCCTTCAGAGAGAATTTGGGGGGAGAACACATGCCATCAGTGGTTGAGAACAGTTCTACTCTCTTTCAATCCTCTTTTACCCATCCATCTCCTCCCCCCCCCCATACTTTCTTCTGCTTTCTCAATTGACGATTAGGGCTCCCATGTCAGTGGGGCTCTCAATCCATTCCAGATCTTGGTTCAGACATCAAAGGAGCTCTCCAAGTTGCTGAGACTATTTTGGAGATAGGGATCAACACTGTGGAGCTTTGTCAGAGTAAAGCTTGGCACGGACTTACCATCCCGCTGACATGGGGGCTTTTCTTCTCTTTCTTTGTCACTCCACTCTCTTTCTTCCCCTTACCTTTTTTGTATAGCAGGTTGACAAAGGAGGGAGCTTGTACATCTCCTTGTAATTTTGGAGGAGTGCTAAATGTAAAGCAACACAGGTGACATTGTGAATAATGATAGTGGAAAACTCTAATTCAGAGGCCTTCTCTGTAGGGGAATGATGGAAGAAAAGACATCATGAAACTCTTTTGTGAGGAGTAAGCCCATGTCCTCCATCTCAACCACAGTCTACCTTAACTTGCACAGTTGCTTACAGTGCAATGTCTAACAAATGAGAAAATATTTCTCTCGTTGAAAATTAAATTTTCCAAGCTCTGCATTGAACAAGGGGAAAAATTAAACTTTTCCCAGGGATTTCTGACATGTTGGGAAGTATTGCTTTTAACAATACATGACAATGGCAGTCCAGCCAAAGAAAGTTCTCCAAGCTCTGCTTTGAGCAACAGAAGAAAAGACTTTCCCAGATTTGATTTAAACAATTTCCTAAACATTATTTCTTAACAATACGTTGGAATATTAGTCCAACCAACCAGACTGTAGAACAACAGAAAAGTTTTCCAAACCCTGCTTTGAATGGATTTTCCCCATTCACCAATGTCCCTTGGTTCGGTTCTCTTCTCTTCTCTTCTCTTCTCTTCTCTTCTCTTCTCTTCTCTTCCTTTCTTTTATATTCAGATGATGGAACCCTCCCTCAACCCCGAGAAATTGCTCATCACAATGATAATAATGCTACTAATAATCACCAGATGTTTTAGGGAAGGGGGAGATGATGATGATAAAAGACCAACAGGGCAAGCCATACATACATATCTATTCAAAATTAACCCTTATTGACTTACAACATTAAAATAATGGAAATATAACCCAGTCATGGTTTCAAGATGTTCTTCTGAGAGGACAAAGAAGAAAGAGTTAGAGAGACACAGGGAGAAGGAAGGAAGGAAGGAAGGAAGGAAGGAAGGAAGGAAGGAAGGAAGGAGAAGGGAAGGGAAGGGAAGAGAGATCAATGAGGCTGGGACTGGGGAAGAGGCAGAAGGCAAAGATAGACAAAAGTATAGGGCAGGGAATGAAGGAGAAAGAAGAGAAGGGATACTAGGGAAGGAGAGAGAAGATGAATGCAGCTAGGAGATATGGGGCAGGGGAGAAGAAAAGCTAAAAGAAAGGGAAGATGTTTAGCTAGGAGTTGAGGCAGAGGAGCAGAAGAAGAAAAGTCAAGAGAAAGGGAGAGAGAAGATGTTTAACCAGAAGTTGTGGAGTGGGCAAAAAGTAGGAAGAGTATGAGATGGAGGAAGAAGTGAAATCAAGAAATAAGAGGGAAAGGAATTGGTTGCTTAAGCATAGCTGTAGACTCAGAAATGACTTGAAGGCACACAACATCAAGAAGAAAGACATCCGCTCCATACTTTTTACTAACAATGGTGCAATCCACATGGAACCTTAGGCCAAGAAATGTAAATGTACTGTGCCTTCAACCATTTAGGAGTCTGAGAACAGAACTGAGAAAGTTTAAAAGAGTATGGGGAAGGCTACAGAGCAGCAATTTAATCATACCATATTCAACATCTCCGGAGGCAGTGGATACTGAAACAAGCTCGGTCTGTCCTTATGTTGACTGTTTCCTCTCACTGAGCTCTATTGCTGGCCATGATCTGAGAACTTTTAATGTGGGAAGAAGGTGGTCACTGAAGAATCTACAGCAACTGCTCCTAAGCAGCCTACAGCAGTAAAGTCCAACAGTATAAATAAATCACTGCCTTTTCTTTTCCAGGTCTGAAGATTTCTCCCATCACCCTGAGGCCTGGGGCAGAGGTGGCCGGGTCCTGAGATCTCAGAGCAGTAAGTGGCATTACTACCAAGCAGTCGGGATGAAATCATATCTTAGGGCAAAATGAATATTTCTCACTCTTGCACCATCTTCCCTTCAGGCACACAGTTCCTTCAAAGTGCTCTACTGGTGAATCACTCTTGCAAAAGAAGCTGGCGTTTACCTCCTAATGATTAATCGGGCACACAACAAGAAAAGCAAATGGATTTGCAACTTGCAGAATGAAGCATCGTCTTGCTAAGGCGCATACATGCTTTTTCCCTCTTAAGGGAGCTCTTAGAATCATAGAATCATAAAATCATAGAATCCTAGAATCCTAGAGTTGGAAGAGACCACAAGGGCCATCCAGTCCAACCCCATTCTGCCATGCAGGAACTCAAAATCAAAGCATCCCCCAACAGATGGCCATCCAGCCTCTGTTTAAAGACCTCCAAAGAAGTGACAGGCTAACTGCATGGTATAATTCTGCCCTGAGATGGAGCAATATTGCTGTTTTCTCACTTCTATCTCAAAACCACCACCACTGCCACCACTAATTATTATTGCATTTATTTATAACCCATTCTGGAACTCTTAATGGTTTATTCCCCCCCCCCCCCCCCGTGTGATTTTAGGGCAATTTCTGCTCCTAACCATGCAGTTCCCTACCATGTGTGAAAAACATATGAAAATACCCTCCACCCCATCCCCATAAGCACAGAGAACCTCATGCTACTCTCAAATACTTCTATTGTCCACTGCAGTCCTTCTCAAAATGGTGCCAGGAAGTGATAGAATGTCATTCCTGTTGCCATTTTGAGAAGGACTGCAGAGGAAAACAAAGGATCTCTCTGTGTGTACGCAAGCTTGAAGGGTAGTTTGTGTTGGAATTTAGAAAAACTGGTAGTTTCTCTAGTAAAGGCTAGTAGAGAATGGTAGTGTCCTCTTTACAGTTACATTGACCAAATGACCATAGATATAAACCATATCGAGAATAAGGGAGTCACCCCCTTACTCCAAATTCCATAGATACAAGCATTGATGCAATATCTCCAATAATTTGGAAGACATTGTCCCCTAGTCCCCACACAATTGCCTACCTCTACCTTAGCCAAAAAGGACCCCAGAGCCAATATAGATGTCAGGAGGAAGTTAGTGCCTGCCTTCAGATACTGGGGAAATGAGAATGGAAGGAAAAGTTTTAAAAGCAAACCCAGGAGAGAATTATTAAGAAGAAATGAAAATGTATGTTTAATCTCAGACGTCTGTGGAAAAAAGGATGGATGAATGAATGCTTGCAAAATTGACATGGACTAGAAACAGACTATTAGTGCATGGTCTCCCATCCAAGTACTAAGTAAGGCTTACTCCACTTAGCTTCCAAGATCAGAGAAGATCTGGCACCTTTTGAGTATTTCGGCCATGTATTAAAATATGATAAACTGTGTATATTATATATGTGTGTCCCTGTGCCTTCATGTCACTTGTAGACTCAATTTGACCCCATGAATTTCCCTGGCTTTTCTTAGGCAAGGAATCCTCAGAGGGGTATTTGTTAGATCTTTCTTCTGAAATAGAGCCTACAGCACCTGGTGTTCCTGGGTGGTCTCCCATCCAAGTGCTAACCATACCCAGGCAGAAATCAGACATCCCTTTGTGTGTGACCAAGAGGATGCCATTCAGCAGTTTGCCAGAAAATAATTATAATCATAATCATAATCATAATCAATCATAATCATAATATCCCTGCTAAATGCCCCTGACTTTCCACTCCACCAAATGCATCTGAGACACCAAATGCATCTGACGAAGTAGACTTAAGTCTATGAAATCTCATGCTGCCAACTTCTTTCTTCCAGTTAGTCTCAAAGGTGCTACAAGATCTGTCTACATACTGGTAAACACTGACACGTGACATGTCCCCCTGCTGTGTTCAGATCCTCTCTCTTGAGTTCAACAGAAGGAAGTGTTGGGGGGTGGGTGGGGGGGTGGAAAGCAAGTATAGCCCAACCACCTGAGGTTCCTTGAGCATGGCCAAATGCAAAACTTTAGTTAATTTCTGACAAAGGAAGAGTCGCCTAGGAAGAGATAGTCCTATCACCAGATGATGGAACCCAGAGGCAGCTTTTAACTGACACTGGCTTTGGAGAGGAAGCAATATTGCCTTGATCTCGCAGCACCCTTGGCTCGCCTTGTATCACCCAACACTCACGATTTCGCCATCCCTCACACAGAATGAGATACTGTCTCCTTCTAGTGCATCCTTCATCAAAGCACAAGGGTGTAATTAAGAGCACTAGCTGTTCTGAGAATTTCAAGCTGGGTCAAGTTGATGGAATCTCATGGATGTTCTCTCTTCAGTGGTCTGACTAGTTAGATGAAATCATGACCGAGAATTCTTTCATGCACCAGAGCAGATATATGACTTAGGATTTATTGTCCACCACCTCCACCCTCCACCCCCCCAAAGCCTTATGCGGCTTTCATGTTCTTTGACAAGCCACAGGCTAGATTTTTGGGCCTAAGGAGGTGGTGGGTGAACATTGCACAGCACACTTCAAGAGATGTGTTTGGATGAGTGGAGTTGGCTGTAGGGCTTGCAAGCTGGGGCATGACAGATGTCCATATTTTGTTTGTTTGTTTGTTTGTTTGTTTGCTTGTTTCCAGGAGAGAAAAATCACACAGATAACTGTTGGGGTGCAAGTGTGTGAAAGGTGTTGTCCAATGTCTCATCTCAGAGTCATGTTGCATAAATTTCTGCATACACTCATTGTGCCACACCATCTTTGTGCTGAACGGCAATATCGTGCAGCTGAATGCATACCTGAACATGCAACTAAAGGCACACACAGATCTACACATACATCTGAATGCACAGCGTCCCCACATGCGCAACTCTGCCTCTGCAAACCTTGAGGAAAGCAGGCATTCCTCCTCAGACAACAATATGGAACTGCTTCCATAGGGGAACCAAGGCCACATAAGGACCATGAGTCAGAAACAACTTGAAGGCATGCAACACACACACCCATGCACCAACATTGAACGGGGGTCTCAGACGAGAGGAGGGAAGATCATAGCTTGAAAAACTGGCAAACTTGCTCCCAGCTCCACCAAGTGTTAATAAATGTACCCAGTTAGGAAATAGACAATATTGTACAGTGAAGGTCCACAGAATTTCCTTTTGGTCTCTGGAGTCTTGTAAAAATTCAAGGAGTTTGCCTGCAGAATTGAAGTCCATTTCCACAGAACATGGCCAGCCAATGTGTCTGGTTTATGTCACACCAGGCGCTCTGGATGAACCCACTAGAGGCATTTCAAACAAACGTAGCACGCCACCTACTAACAGAATAAATCAATTAGAAGAACAAACTTTCAGGGCCTTGGAGTGGGAGGAAAATGTCGCAGAAAGTCGATCCTTTGTTGTCCTGCTCTCCCTCTTGCTCTCCGTGAGCTTAGAGATTAATACATTTTCTGGGCCTGTTTCTTCAAACAATGGAACCCCCTGAAGAAAGTCTTGCCTTTGGAACCATTTGTTTTTGTTTAGTGGAGTATGCATGGACTAACTCCCCCCCCCCTCCAAAAGAAAAGGGAGGATTGTGTTTGTGCATTTTCTTTGCACGTGAAAGGGAGGATTCCTATGGGCTCCAAGAACAGATGAAAAATAATCAGTTTTTCATCTCTGGTTTGTTGCTCATTTGTCCTTCACACTACAGAAGGATGGATGCAGGAAAGTTGCCAGCTCCCATGAGAGTCACACATGCAAAAATTAGCAAGAGAGAACACCCACTGCAGGCTTTGAAAACATGGGCAGGACTTTCACTCACATGGATCCGCAAAAGAAGCTTACAGCTCTAACCTCACAGATCAGACCCTCATTTCATCCCTACGACTAGCCTTCTGAGCCAGCATGGTGTGGTGGTTAGAGTTGGACTTAAAGTTAGAGTGGTTAGAATTAATGTAGTTGGACACTGCTTTAACTGCCAAGGCTCCATGCTATGGAATTCTGGGATCTGTAGTTTTGTGAGAGATTTAGCCTTCTCTGTGAGAGAGTTCTGGTGCCACAGAAAACTACAACTCCGAGGATTCCATAGGATGGAGCCATGGCAGTTAAAGTAGCATCAAATTGCATTAAGTGTGGCAGCAGACTTCGCTTAGGGTTCAAATCCCCACTCAGCCATGGAAATATGCAGGATGACTTTGGGCAAGTGACATTCTCTCAGAAGAAGGGAGAGGCCAACCTCCTCTGAAGAAATCTTGCCAAGAAAACCCTAGGAGAGGGTTGCCAAGCATTGGACTTGACTTGCAGGTCCATAACAACAGCAACCACCTTCTGCAGAGCATCGCTTCTGAATGTCTGGATGGGCTTGTGGAAATAGTTTGGGGCTGTTGATGGTACCAAGGCCACAAAGCATCATCAAGGGACTGGTAGTCATGCTGTATATGCCAGCAACCCTCATCACTGAGTATGACAACTGGGGCAGCTGGGATTTGCAATTCAGCCACATCTCTGAAGCCACCAAAATCCTATCCCCTTGCTAAAACCACCTCATCCAAACAACAACAAAAAACCTAAGTGTCTCCTCCCAGGTCCAGTATCCTGCAGATTTGTCTGCCTTCCCTGAGACCTGGAAGCGTTCCCTGAGACTTTGGTTGGCACTCCGAGATCTGACAACCCTACTCCATGATAAGAGAGGGTGTCTCTTTGAAAGCTTTGGGCATCTTGGCCTGTGATGGTGCCACACTCTGGGGCTAGGAGATGGCCCTCCTTCCAATATGGGGCAAAAGTCCTAATCTCTTGGCTGGTGGGAAGCCACAACCCTTTCTGTAGGGCCTTAGAATCACCTGGAATGGTCTGTAGCCCCCTCAGGCCATCCTGGTTTGTTTGTTTTTAATGATTCCTGACTCAAGTGGTTCTAGATCATCGGAAGACGAAGTCTCCAGCAGGGACATAACAAATCTTAGATGTCACAGGTCCTTTGATGCACTACTGTTTGCCCAGGCGGCTGAGAATTCACCCCTGGTTGTTTTTCTTGACTTTTCTCTCCAAACAACAGCTTCCAGGGCAAAGCAGGAGAGTTAAACAAACAGAAAGAGGCACCTTCTGAATTTACTGGCCGATAAAGGAGGCAATCCAAAGAAGGAGCAGTTTGGTTTCTCCCTTGTGGATTGTTGTTTCCGGCAGCACACAGACCTCTGTAACAACAGCGGCAGCTTAGGGGAATCCTGCCTAGCAGAGGTTAATCTGACCCACATATAATTGTGTGAAAAAGCACTGCTTCTCCTCACCTATGTCAAAGGCGCTTCTTGCTGGAGTCCTCATGCAGCCCCTTTAGCAAAATGGTGGCGGGGGGCAGAGAATGGTGTATATGTGTGTGTGTGTGTGTGTGTGTGTGTCAGGGAGGGGAATTGCATTAAATCATCCCTGCTCCCTCGCCAGCTGCTCAGCATTTACACATTATACAGTGGAGATACGGAACATCTCTTTGGATCCAGGGGAACTCTGACAGATTGTCTCGTAACATATGTGGGATTGCCTGGAAACGAGTTGCGTCCATGTGACGGCCTAGGCGAGGACGGTCCGTGTGTGTGTGTGTGTGTGTGTGTGTGTGTGAAAGTGGGGGGCACAGTTTTCTGTTTCTCTTCTCTCTCTACCTCACTTCTATTCCAAATCCAAGAGCCAGGGTTCCTTTCCCTTGCACCTGCAATATATATGATGAGCTGCCAACCTTACTTCCATGATACATGCTGCTTATTTCATGGCCACCAATAACTGATGCCAAGTACCTATGTCTGGAACATGGTTGATGGAATCTGATGATAAAATGACCAAAGGCAAGAGAAGTGGACTGACAGGAAAATGGGGACTTTCTAAACTGGAGGAAATTCATTGCAGGGATACTTTGATTGTTGTGGTTAACCACCCTGCAGTCAACCCCGATTCATGGTGTCCTTGTGGATGAGACACTTCCAAGACTCCTTGTCCTCCACTGCTCTGCTTAGGCCTTGAAGATTCAGGTCTATGTCCTCCATGATTGAGTCTTTTTGGTCAAAATGGATATTATATGTATTTTAAAGATTCTACATATTATATAGATTTTGAATACATTATTCTATTTACAAATTATTCTATAATTTGCATCTATTAGTAGTGTGTATTTATAATCCCTTCCTGTAAGTCTGAGAAACTTATCACACCACTAAATAAAATGTTTTACCTCTCCTGAATTCAATTTTAATTTGAGCAAGATCTGGATACCATTGCAGGGATTTTGCTACCGAATCCATCACCCACGTCCAGCCCGGTCCAGTCCTGGTCCCAGGAGCATGCCTGTGGCCATTTTTTAAAGTTGGAAAACTCCCGATTTCAAAAAGAGGTGCGTTGAGCACCCCTGGGACCCGGGCTCAACTCGGGCCAGACCTGGGTGGTGGATTCAGTGGCAAAATCCCTGCAATAGTATCCAGATGCCACCTGAATTAAAACTGAATACGGGAGAGGTAAGATGTTTTATTTGAGCAGTGTGATGAGCTCCTGAGTCAACTTGAATGCACACAACAACAATGTTTTCAGGTCATAAGATAGTTCATAACACAGCTAGGCATAGGACTGTGCATCCCCCTGAACTTTGCAGTGTAATTCTCCACTCCAAAAATGTGTACAGAAATACCGATGGATTTGGGGTAGACCTAAGTATAATGAAAATTTTGATATTTTTCCCCCTATAAAAACTGGGATGGATGGAATTGCAGCTCAACACATACCAGAAAATAGACTGACCTAGCCATCCATGTTTGGAAGTTTAGAGCTGAACTGTTCCAACCAATTTCCAGACCTGTTTAACTGTCATAGCTCCTTATCAAAGAACCCTACTTCTGGCTGAAGTGGAGACATTACGCCTGCCCTCCCTGTTTTTATCACAAGCTATTAGCTTCACAATGTTTTCCAAAGGGTGTTAGTTATTTTTGTACCTGCAGCATACAGTCAAAATGCTATCACCACTACCACACAATGAGATGGAGGATGAAAGCAAAGACACTGTGTCTTCTTCTAGATCGGGGTGAAGAAAGTGCTGCAGGCTTTCTACCCCACTTTTGTCCCTACCAGTTCTCCCAAAACTCCTGAACACCTCTATTTTGGAGCGGAGATTTCCAAAAATGCATGCCCAAAGCCCCCCAAATGTGTGAAAATACACAAAACCAGCATCCTACCTTCCATACCAGGCAAAGTGGCAACTGGAAGGGACATGATGTTATTTCAGGTCAGAATTTTGGCTGGCATATAAGGGATAAAGGATGTATTTTAGCAGGCTTTCTGGTGGATTTGGGCTGGGCGGCTCAGTGGAAAATTTGCTTATGGCCCTCACACAATTGCCCACCTCTGTTCGGAGCCAGCATAGGGAAGCCAACAAAGTGCTGATGGATATCTGTAATCCATAAAGTAGCTCCTTTGCATTCTTACAGACTGCCTTTAACAACACTGGGACTAAAGACATGGCTCTATGGTGGAATGGTAAGGCTCCGAATGAACAGAGTTGAACAGCATGCTCCAAAAGAGACCAGGTTTCTCAGCACCCAAAGAAAGAACAGAATCTAAGAGATAGCAATGAGGGAAACATAGGATCACACCAAATCGGAAACCTTTCACTGCCCTTCTAGTCTAGCAAGGTTTGATGCAGGACTAGGGCAGGTAAGGCCATTTCAGAGCCTTAGGATATCTCCTTACCAGGAAGAGAAGTCAAGCTGCAGTTTTTACTGCAGGAAAAAGTTGGACATGGAACCAAAAGTCTTCACTTCAAACCCAACTGCTATTGATGCTATGTTAGAGTTTAGGCACAGCGGCTGGAATCCTCTATCATGGTGTACGTTATGTTGTTGTGCATTGGTCCCATTGTGCATCACTCACTTTGCTGGCTCCCCTATGTAATAATGTAACAGCAGCACTTTACTGGATATGGAGATTATGGAATTGCCAAATTCTAATTTCCACAGTCATAAGTCCTCAACAGGATTCCAGCCAGCAAGTATTCATACCATTTCCTGGTTTATTTTTTGGTCTTAGCCATTCTCTTTCTCTTCCCACAACAGTTACCCTGCAATTAGTTTGTCCTCCATTTTATAGTCTGCAGTTCTCTCTCTTTCCTCCATGTTTGAAAAGCATGTTACAGAGTCTCCATGTTACAGAGTCTCTTGCCATAAGACATTGTGAATTCTTTGGTATTTGTAAGTAAGCTGCCTGATATCTTTGTATTAAAGAAGACCAAACGTGCTTTATTTCTCTGCTCAGCCCTGTGAGGGGGGAGATTGGGTGGGACTGGCTGTTGCTCACCTTCTGCTTGTGAATACCAGTTACTCTGCTTGTAGGATACACTATGATCGCTCTCATTCCCAAATAACTGGGATATCAGTATGCACAGAATAAAAGATGAGTGAGTACACTTTGTGGCCAAGTAGTAATTTGAACCCAGGTTTTTCTGATCTGATCAAGTCACTGTATTCAGAACTGGCTGAAGATATTCTATAGCCTGAGGCAAAGAACATAGTGACTTGACATCTCCTTGTACACATGAAAGCTGACTAGACTGGCGGAATGGAACAGCATCTTTTTTCATACCTGATGCAGAAGTCTAACTTAGGATGTACAAGATGGTCCCCCTGCCACACAGCTCTATCCTCTAACATTTTGTTGCTACCTCCCAGCATTTGCTACCTGAGGCAACTACCTCACTTTGTCTAATGGTAGGGCCCATTTGGAACTACTTTATTGAGGCTCCATCATCACAGTTTCGATTGAGCCCCCCCAGCCATTTTCAATAAGTGCAGAAGAATATCCCAATATCAAATTTGGGATATAGATAAGAGTAGCATCCTTCCATATGAAGGGTCTCTTTTGTGTGCTTGCTTGGATTAAGCAAGAGGCATTTTGATTCAGAACACAGGTTGCACAGTTCAAATTGCATCTCTCTCCTCTTTCTCAGTGTAGCAGAATGCCTTGGTTTCTAACCCTAAGAGAAATGAGGAGGCAAGAGACACTGAGCATTATGAGAAGTTTCCAAAAATAGAATGAAAAGGGACATTTGCATCGGCTTCTGGAATGGCAGCCATCCTGGACCAACAAGGGATAAAGTGAGGCATGGAGTAAGCCAAAACATGGATCAGTTTAAGATGAATACTAAACCTTTGACTTGAAAGTGGGAGTCATTTGAAGGGAAGACAATGGAGATTATCGCTTGGTTTTTTAAATCGGTTTACCTCTATCGGGCTTAATCTTAATTTGGGCAGCATCCTGATTTTATCAGATGTTTTTTGTTTCTTTTATGTACTTTATTTTTCTTCAAACATATGCATATCTTTCCAGTAAAGTACATTAGAATTTGCTTAACTACATAAAACACTACCCCTAAAACTCTACTTCTTCCATGTCTCTTGCAGGGTCATCCTTTCTTCCCAACCATATCTATTTGAATGCATTGTTCTTTTGTTCTTTTATGATATACACTCATATATCTACAGTAGTCACAAAGTTCTGTATTCATGTGATGTACAGTTCATCTTATTTCTCTTTCATTCTATTACTCTACTTATAGTTTAATTCCATCTGTTCTTACAAAATTCTTTTACTGGAAGCCATTCTTTCTCAATTACGTTCATATCTTTCTGATTCAGACGAGCCATCAAAATATCTATTTCATCATTTCTGATAATTTTAGCAGCCAATCATCTAATGCAGGAAGTTCATTATTTTTCCATTTTTGTGCAACCAAAAGTCTTGCTGCCATTATCATATAGAGTAAAATTATCCCATTTTTCCTTTCTACTTGAGATGGGATCTTATTTAACATATTGAGCAAATAAATTTCCGGTCTCAATTCATGGTTTATTTTGAATATCTTTTCAATCGTTCTGTGAATCTTTTTCCAAAAAGATTCTTGAGTGCTCCTCGCGGCTCTTTTTGGATCCGGGAGTTTTCTGGCTTAAGAAAATGGCTGCGAGGAGCAGCTCTGGAAGTGGGGATGGACCCAGGCTGTATTTGGGTGGCAAATTCAGGGGTAAAAAAGCATCTGATAAGATCAGGATGCCGCCCGAATTAAGATTGAGCTGGGTAGAGGTAAACTGATTTAAAAAACCAAGCAATAATATTTTAGGGCAGCATCTACACTGCAGAATTAATGCAGCTTGAAACTACTTTAACTGTCATGGCTCAATGCTATGGAATTTGGGGATTTGTAGTTTTGTGAGCTGTTCAACCTCCTCTGTCGGAGAGCTCTGGTGCCACAAGAAATTACAGCAAGACCAAGTACCTCTATTTCTCTCTCCAGTGCATCTCAAAATGGCAACAGGGTGAGACATTGTGTCACCATCTTGAGAAGAAATGCAGAGGAAAATGAAGGTATTTGGAGGTAGTTCACTGTTGTGGGATGCTTGTGGGGGCAGGATGGAGTGTTTCGGCATGTTTTCACACATTTGGGGTGCATTCTTCTTGGTTCAGGAGAAGAAAAGGTACCTGAAAATATGCCAGTTTAGAAAAATAATCACACCCATCTACCCTGGCCAAAATGCAACAAATGTAGGCTTATTGAATGCCATTTTGTACTTAAAAGAGGGGAAGCCTGTCAGCAAAAAGAAGTGGCAACCCCACTTTGGTACTGCAAACATTGGTGACTGCAGAAGCCAGTCAAGTTCTTGTACATGGAAGGGGGGAATCCCTCACTTTTACTTTATCCTATGCCCATTAAAAAGAAAGCAAAACTCAAGCACTTTCCGTACTGTTGATGAAGAAATTTCCAACATTGGCTCAGCCCTTACCCATGCCGACCAGACTTTTGCTCCTAAGCAGAAATAGCAAAACTTGAATGTGCTTTGCCTGCCTGAACACAGTCACACTAGGGCTGATGTCTGAGCTTCAGTTTCAGACAGAGAAGGTACAACTGGAGGACCGAGAGGAAGAATCCAAGATTGGATTCCCGCTCTATGGTTGGAACTTGGGAGATCCAATCAGAAATGAGGAGAGACAGTGTGCTGTAATGGTTTGAGCATAGGGCTACAGCTCTGGAGACCAGGGTTTGAATCCCCACTCAGCCATGGAATCCCACTGGGTGACCTTGGGCAAGTCACACTCTCTCAGCCTCAAAGGAAAGCAAGGATAAACCTCCTCTAAACAAATCTTGCCAAGAACCCCCCGTGATAGGGTTGCCATAAATCAGAAATTCTTTGAAGGCATAAAACAACAACAGCAACACTGAGATAAAAATAAAAAGAAAAATCAGTAAGATAAAATCTCCTCTCCTCAGTAAATGGAAAGCAAGAGTATTTTCTTGAGGAAAAAAAATCCCAAACAGTTCTTTATTTCAATAGCTTGTCTGGTCTTCACGAAGTGACCAATGGCATTTTCTGCCTCTCGTTCCATCTTGACTTTGATTCCATCTGACACAGTGCGTCTGTTTTTCCTTTCTGTGTTATTCCCTTCCACCCCCACACGCTTCTTATCTGCCCTTTTCCCCCTTTGCTTTCATGTTATTTGCTGTCGGGAGATAAACTTTTGGCCCCAACCTGGAGGGCAGTGTACCCTAGGGATCGTCCAAATATTTGCAGCACACCAACCTCTGACTCCATAGACGTGAGCAGTGGCACGAGGAGGTGCAGGTGAAGGCAACATCGGAGAGCCAGAGGGTGTGAAGTTAGCGCACCAAGGCTGATGCAATTGGCTCATGGCTACAGGCCTCTGGGAATGGCTTGACTGAGCAGCAACACTGCAGCAGAGAATGACAAACTTGGGCATACAGGCAGAGATCCTGCATCAGGGAGAAAAAGTCACTTGATGCTCATGGAGTGGTGTCGTAGTCGGGCAATGCTGCCTCATTCGTGAACTGCAATGTGGCACAACCCCAATGTGCAGCCCAATGCATGTGTACATTTGCATCCACAATGTGTGATACACATCAGCGTGAATGTATGCGCAAAGGTGCACGTACGGCCATATGCCTGTGTGCAACTGTCCACAGGGGTGCTGCATGCCTACCTCTGCTTCCACAACCTGAAACTGAAAACCTCTGTTCCATATCATGGCCAACTGTTTCCATAGGGGGATTTGCACATGCATAATAATAATAATAATAATAATAATAATAATAATAATAATAATAATAATAATACATTATTTCTATCCCGCCCCTCTGCAACGCAATCGGGACGGCTTACAATCATAAAACATCACAGCAATAAATCATCAATGTCAACACCCACCCGCCCCTTAAAAAAGTATTAACCTAATCAATTTTAAAAACATAGTAAAACAAGGATTCCAGCTGCCCCAGAAATATATTTCTGGCCCCTGACTGATTTTATATAATTTGTGCTAAGAAAAGGCTACGTGTGGTAGGCTTCATCATGAGCCATGGTTCAGTCCTAGAATACATGCTCTGCATGCAGAAGTCCTTGCTTTTATTCTAGATATCTCTAGGTGTGGTTGGAGGGCTTTTGGAGCTATTGTAGTTCCTAAGATTTGGTTGCCCATATGCTTTGGACTTTAACTCCCAGTATCCCTGGGATATGCTGCCTAAGACTTCTGGGAGCCTGATGTCCAAAAGGAACGCTGTGAATGAGGTATCTCCAAGCCCCCATATCCTCTACATCTCTGCTCAGGTCCTGTAGGCTCTGGCCCATGGTCTCCCAGATTGAGTCTATCCATCTGGAGTGCGGTCTTCCTCTCTTTCTCCTGCCCTCTACCTTCCCCAGCATCATTGTCTTTTCTAATGAGTTGTGCCTTCTCATGATGTGGCCAAAATATGGCAGCCTAGTCATCTGGGCTTCCAGGAGAATTCAGGCCTAATTTGCTTGTGGGCACATTTATGTGTCTTTTTAGCAGTCCAGTCTATCCACAGAACTCTTCTCCAGCACCACATCTCAGATGAGTTTATTTTCTTCTTATCTGCTTTTTTCACCATTTAGCTCTCACATCTGTACATGGTGATGGGGAATACAATAGTTTGGACAATTCTACGTTTAGTTCTCAGTTGTATATCTTTACTCTTTAGGATCGTCTCTGGTTCCTTTATAGCTACCCTACCCATTCCTATCTTCTTCTGATTTCCTGGCTGCAGTCTCCATTCTGATCCAAGGTATAGGAAATCTTTAACTATTTTGATTTCCTTGTTATCTAGGTTGAATTTGTGTAAATCCTTTGTTGACATTATTTTTGTTTTCTTTATGTTTAACATCAGCCCTGCCTTTGTGCTTTCTTCTTTGATTTTCTTAATGATTGTTCCAAGTCTGTGCTGCAAGTAGTATGGCGTTGTCTGCATATCTTAGATTGTTGATGCTCCTTCCTCCTATCACCACTCCTCCTTAGTCCATGTCTAAACCTGCTCTTCATATGATGCTTTCTGCATACAAGTTGAGCAAGTAGTGTGATAAGACTCCAGCCTTGCCTGCCTCCTTTGCCAACTGTGAACCATTCTGAAGTCGTAGGCTTTCATGGCCAGCATCCACAGTTTTTTTGTGGGTTTTTCATGCTGTGTGGCCATGTTCTAGAAGAGTTAGAAGTTAGAAGAATCTAGAAGACTCTTCTAGAACATGGCCACACAGCCTGAAAAATCCACAAAAAAGATGCGAACCATTCTGTTTCTCCATATTCTGTTCCTACAGTAGCCTCTTGTACAAATTCCTCATCAGGACTATCAGATGTAGTTTCAGATACCCCTGCTTATTTCATTCTCATCTGCTCAAGCCCTGCTCCCTCTTGGGTAATGAAGAAAGGATGAGATGTGGCTGCTGTCTTCACACATTGATCCGAGAAAGCGGATACATGCACTCAGCCAGCACTTTCAGGAGCTAGCTGAGTTACCATGAGCACCTTTAAGAAAGCCAGTATGGTGTAGTGCTTTGAGCATTATGACTTGAAGGGACACAACAACAACAGCAACACCGAGATAAAAATAAGAAGAAAAAATTAAAATTAAATTTAAAATCCTCTTCGTCCTTTTTGATCCTTGCCCTGCCCTGTACCCTCTTGATTCTTTCAGTTGGTAGCTTTGGTGACCTTGGTTCATATCAGGCAACCTCACAGAGCAACAGAGAACATGCCACTCTTTGGAACAAGAGGTCATCCTAGTTGTCAATAAGGCCGTCTGTCAAGAAGAAGGATGGATCCAATCCAAGCAAAGAACAGAAAGTGGAAATGAAACAGCCTTTGATAACTGCCCATGGTAGGAAACAGGTCAGCTGTGGAGGAGGGAACAGGCCTCAAACTTCAGACCAGGGCAAGGAGCATTGCAAATGAGCAAACAGTACACTGAAGACAAATAAATTGCCCTCACTCCAGATCAAACAAACACAGCCAGCCAGGGAAAGAGCTGTGAGGGGCCCTTTCACACAACACATTTATAGTATTGCCATTCAACTTTAACTGCCATGGTTCCATCCAATGAAATCCTGAGATTTCCAGTTTAGAGGTAGATATTTAGAGTTCTCACTCAGAGACCTCTAGTGCCTCACCAGATGACAAATCCCAGGATTCCAGAGGATGTGGCCATGTCTATTCAAGGGGAGTCAGAGTGCTCTACAGTGGCCCTTGGTATCTGCTATCATTTGGTTCCAAGACCCCCCCATGGATATCAAAATCCATGGATGTTCAAGTCCCATTATATACATTGGGTTCATAAAATGATGTTCCTTATATAAAATGGCAACATCAAGGCTTGCTTTTTGGAATTCTTTAAAAAAAATTCAAGCTGTGGAGGGCTGAATCCGTGGATATAGAATCTGTGGATATGGAGGGCCAACTGTATAATGTTGATATTCAACACAAGAGTGACATAGCACGATCAATGTGTAATGCCCCAGTGTAGGATCTCTGACAATGCATTTTACACAAGCATGCACACACACTAGGAATTGCACATTGAGGCATTCAGTTCTTGGTTGAGGAAGCAGAGTTGTGCACATGGTGCTAGAGCTCAAGGAGATGCATGTGCAGAAGTGCAGGTGGTTATGCATTCCAATTTGCAGCCAGTTGTGCACTTGGTTGGGTATTCAGTTGAGCATTCAAATATGCAACACTGCCATTCAATACAAGGTTGTGTAGCACAATCGATGCACAACTCTGCATATGGAGACATGACCTAGGCCACCTCAGGATAGTCATTGTCTGGATCTTGGTGGTCATACAATTAGGAAAGAATAAGTGGTGTCATTTAAAATAATTGCCAACTAGTTCCATTTTTTTTTAACAAAACATGTACATGTACAAAATGTTTAATTGATCTGTGATTCATCATTGGAGACATATGTGACAAAGCTAACAAATTTTAACAACTGGGTGAACCAATGTGAAATGGATGAGTGATACCTCGGAAGATAGCTGGGATCCTAGAGTTGTTGTTGTTAACTGCTGTCAAGTCGACTTTGACTTATGCCAACTTTATGAATGAGAATGGAATTCAGAGACCTAGCCATGTTAGTCTGGAATATCATTATGCAAAGGGATCTTGCAGCACCTTTGAGACTAACAAAAGAAGTTGTAGCATAAGCTTTCACAGACTCAATCTACTTCTTTAGATGCATAGAGTGATCAAATGCAACAGATCAAATAGACAAAGGGGCTGAACAGACCGCCCAAAAGGGGTGATGGCAAGCCACCCCTTTGCTCATCAGATTGGGGCCATGGCAACTGCATGCTGCAGCCCTGATCTGGTGCTTTGCTGCTCCTTTTTAGAGTGGCAAAAAGCTGCCTTTGCCGCAGAGGCGGCGGCTTTTTGGCATTTCTTTGGCACAGCACATCTAAACGCTGTGCCAAAGACATGCCCTTTCTCCGCCCACCGTCTGTTTGGGTGGGTGGCATGATGGTGGCATCGAGACGGAGTTGTTGTGGCCAGTATGCAGTCACCATGCTCCCACTCCACCACCAGGCGGGCCTAAAGTGCCAGTCTGTACAGCCCCTAAGTCTATGAAAGCTCATGCTACAACTTCTTTCCCACAATTAGTCTCAAAGGTGCTGCAAGTTCCCTTTGCACCTATGAATGAGAGACCTCCAAGTTACTCTGTCATCAGCAGCTCTGCTCAGGTCTTGCAGACTCAGGGCCATGGCTTTTTTTATGGAGTCCATCTGTCTGGAATGTGGTCTCCCTCTCTTCCTACTGCCTTCCACTTTGTCAAGTATTGTTGTATCTTCAAAAGAGTCATGTCTTCTCATGATATGGCCAAAGCACAACAGCCTTAGTTTAATCATCTTGACTTCTAGAGAGAGTTTAGGCTTGATTTGCTCTCTCCGACCCATCTTTTTAGCAGTCTATGGCATCCACAGAACTCTGGGGATCCTAGAGGGCATAAAGAACCACTGTCCACCACAGGACACAACCAGGATTAGATGGATCAATGACAGATTCCCATGCCATGTCTAGGACTGTCTTTTACTTGAGAAAAGTCCCCTCATCCACTACCTGAGGGCATGTGGCTCACCAGATGCTGCTGGGCTGCAACTTCCAGCATCCCTCCTCATTGGCTCTGCTGGTGTTGCTGGAAGCCACAGGCCCATCAACATCTGGAGATAGGCCTGCTCTACCTCTTTCTTCAAGTCATCTTCCAGTAAGCTGAGCTGTTGACCAGCTCCAGTGGTAAAAACCTCCCCCTTTGGAGCACAAAAGGCATCACTGTGGAGGGGAAGGGCTCTGGCTTGAGGGCTCTGAAGGAGTCCTGCGGTTTTACTTTCCTTGAAAACCTCTCCATTCATTTTCCTCCAGTGTTTGAATTTGCTCTCTGCCTTGCTAATGCAACAGCTCTGAACCCCCATCATCTGACTGGTGGGAAACAGGGCAGCTAAGTGTCAGGAGATTTATTTAATTGTCCAGCTATTAGGGGAAAAGGCATGGTGCAAGCAGATGGCAGGCCAAAGGAAAGCTTTTATGCTTTTAACAGAGGTGTTGTTGCAACCCAGTGCTGATTAGAATTTAAATAGAAATGATTTCCTCAAACGTACCTCGGAAATAATCGCAAAGCTTCTTCGATCACCCCAGCGCCTGCTCATCTTCACTCTGTGTCAAGGATCTCATCTGAACCACTACGATAAAAAAAAAAAAGGCTTCTGCTATATTTCCACTTACTCACCCGCTACAGCCCAAGCTATTCATTATACTGCATTGCAAAATTCGGAGAGAGAAAAACATCTTAATTTGAACATCAAGGTGTTCGGGGACCGCTTCAGGGATACTGCTACTAAGTGGGCTGCAGGATGAAGCTACAGAAAAGAGAATGCAAAGAAAAAGGGATGCCTCACTTCTTATATTGTTGTGGTGAAGGTCTATCTGAGAACACAAGTGTTTGAGGCTAATTCACAAAGAAAGGGCACAACCAGTGAGACCTGAAGTTATTCTGAAAAGCAAGAACGTGGCAGGAGTCAGAAGAAAGTCAGATTTTTAATGATATTTTTATGATTTTGGGACACTCCTTTGAAGTCTTTAAATGCAGGCAAGTATTTATAAATACTTGCAACTAACTAATTAAGAAGAAATTTTGCACAATATTCAGGGACGGAAGTGATCCTGACAGAAAATATACCTGCAGAGAGCAATAACCTCTGCCTGTCCTAAATGGAACAAGCCAGAAATGGCTCTTCTTGTTGTCGACACCTCTGCAGCTGTGATTTTGAGTGACGGGTGCACTGACCTTGTGGTGATTCACAATGGGTTGGATTTGAATTACAAGTCCATTTGTATAAACTCAGAGGAAAGCTCGACCATAGTTAGGAGTGTTTCAACCATGCCGAAGTTTTCTCACTGTTGATATACGTTGAGCAGGGAGCATGGTGTGTTTAGTGCCATGTTCTCTTCCCACCCGTGAGTATTGTGACATCAGAAATCATGGCACATCATTCTCTAGCTGCTGATGGGAACTTTGTTTACAAATGGACGTGGGTGGTGGTGGACCTACAACAAGATGTAAAGGCTGAGAAAGAACCAAGGCACAAAAATGGGAGAGAAATTAACTCATCATCCGACTTGGTTTTATTTGCTGACATATTACTGCTTTGGCAGCTCAGGGCCTGGGCTCATTGTACATATGAGGAGGATGAACAGGCTAGATTCATTGTACAGAGTAACTAATTGCAGGTTGTAGTGGCATCTCTACCTATTTGGTGATGAGGTTACACCAGTCAGACCTAGGACTTTATGGCATGAGAAAAGAAAGGCAAAATGGATCAGGAGAGTAGTGGCTTTCTCTGTTGTAGCACTTCCCTCTCTTTCCAAGGGGAGGTGGTCATCAAAGCATGCCTTTTGCTAAACAGGAAAAATCCTTTTGGCAAAAGGCACGTTTTGATGACCCCTTGGGTAGAGAGCAGAAGTACTATGATGCCATGTGGAGTTGCACAGAGAAAGCTGCTACTCTTCTGATCCATTTCCTCTTTCTTTTCTCATGCAGTAAAGTCCATAGTATCTACAGGTGCATCTACACTGTAGAAATAATGCAGTTTGCACCACTTTAAGTGTTGTAGCTCCAGCCTATGGAATTCTGAGATTTGTAGTTTTACAAGGGCTTAAGCCTTTTTGGCCAAAGAGTGCTGGTGCTTCACAAAACTACAAATCCCTGGATTCTGTAAGATGGAACCAAGGCAGTTATAGTGGTGTCAAACTGCATTATTTCTACAGTGTAGATGCACCCTAGATCAAGGGAAGTAATAGTGTCACCCTGTTGTGCTTTGGGTCAGACCTCACATGGAGTCCTGTACCCACAGCTTAGTATGGAAAAGGTTCAGAAAAAGAAGACTAGGGTCTGGAAACCAAGTTCTACGATTAATGGTTGAGGGAGTGGGATATGTTTAACCCAGAGAAGTGATGATGAAGAGGAGATGTGATAGCTATCTCCAAATATCTACAGGGCTGTCATGTGGAAGATGAAGCAAGTGTGTTTTCTGATGCTTGAGAAGGCAGCACCGCAACTAACAGATTCAAATGACAAGAAAGAAAATTCCTCATGTTAAGGGCTTTTGAACAGTGAAACAGATTCTCTCACAAGGCGGTGGATTCTCCTTGATTGGAGGCTTTTAAACAGAGACTGGATGGCCACCTTGTTAGGGATGCTTTAGCCGTGGATTCCTACACTGACAGTGGTGGACCTTATGGTCCTTGGGCTATCACAGAACCATATAAAATCATAGACTCATGGAGTTGGAAGAGGTCCTATAGGCTATTCAGTCCAGCTCCTTGCTTAATGTAGGATCTCCAGCTAACACCTGCACGAAAGAGATCCCACCACTGCTCTAGACAATTGGTTCCATTGCTGAACCACTCTTACCATCAAGAAGTTCCTTCTAATGTCCAATCAAAATCTACCCTCCTATAATTTAGCAAGATCTGGCACATTGTTCAGGTGAAATGGGCCTTATATAGTCACTCATCAAATGCCCATCAGAAGAGAAAAGTCTTTACTCATCTGCAATAAAGAAGTAGGGAGGGTGCAGTCTAACTTCTCTGGGAAGGGAGTTCCAGTACCTGCAGGCAGCCACTGAGAAGGCCCTCTCCTGTGTTCCTACCAGATATACCTGTGAGAGAGAGGTGGGACAGAGAGAAGGGCCTGCCCAGCAGGTCTCAGAGCATGGGCTAGTTTGTAAGAGAAAATACCATCTTTCAAATAATCTGGACCTGAGCCGTTATAGTGCTTAGTATTTTGGGTCCCCTTTCCCAAGAGTAATGTCTCCTTTTCCAGGGCTGCCACCATGGCATCCAACTTCATGCCTTCTCTGCTTGAAAAGGTCGCATGTCTGACTTGATCATGCAAAATGTGTCCTTGTCCTTCCAGGGAAGAGCCTCTTGAGTCTTGGAGACTACACTGAAGTGGAAACAGGGTGGAACCTGAAGCGGTTTGCAAAGAACACTGACAGCATTGAGAGGGAAGCAGCGTCTTCCAGAAGGTGGCTACCTGATCTTGAAGGATACACTTGACCTTAATCTCTCCACTGGTATTTACATGAGAATGTCAAAGGATACAAATGTGATTGCTGAACAAACAAGAGGAGTGTGTGTGTTTTAAGATCTCGCTATATATATATATATATATATATATATATATATATATTGCAATACCTTTCACGAGGGTGGAAAATCAGTCCCCCAATTCTGCAAATAATTTTGAGCACTATGTTTCTTCCAGTGGAGAAACATAAGAGAGAAACATAATAATTAGACAAATAAATGCTGAAATAAAAATATGGGCTGAGATCCTACATCTGCATTTCATGACTTTATGAATCTATAGCAACGCTACAGAAACCTGTGGATGAATTGTGATGAACTGGTAAGACTGCCCCAATGCTTTTTGGGCACTTCTGATGTGCATTGCTGGGCATTTTTTGATGTGTATTGGGTACTTCTGATGCTCATTGGGGGACTTTGGTTGTGCTCTAGCACATCTTACCTGTTGTCTGGAGGCCCATCAAGAGCACCCCAATGCACATCAGTGTCCATGTATCAGTCACGCAACATTACGTAATGGATGCCTCTATGCTGTTATGTCACTTCTCTTGTTTCCTTGGCTTTTTTAATTAATCTTTTTCAGTACTGGAGGAAAAGAAAATAGGACAGCTAGCAGTGAAGGGCCAGAGATGCCAACTGGAGTCTTTTCTTTAAGGACTGTGCACAGATAGGGTTATTTAAACAACAAGAAGAACTTGTACCTAGTAGGGGATTTGGGGTGGAGCCAAAACATATAGAGTTTAAAAGAATTGTGGGGGGGGGGGGGGAACAGGAGAGGAGTCAAGGTAGAATCATGAGCAGAGCCTGAAAAAATGGAGTTACCAGAATAGAAGCTGTTCAGACCCTAAGACTGGTTTATTGATTATTATTTATTTATCTGAAAGGCTGCCTGAAAGATGGTGTCTCTCTATATGAACCCCAGTGGTGGTTGGCAGGTCCCATTTCAGTAGAGTGCTGGATCCATTGCAGGTTTAGATGGAATGAATGTCTTACATATCCATACCAATGTCAATCTAAAAAGACAGGTTTTCATCCAGCCAAGGCATAAACTAATACCTGGGGTCACAAGGGAAAAGCAATACAAATGGGCCTCCTAAGTGTGGCTGCTATCTTGTCTATCAAGGATGGGGGAGATAGCAGCAGGAAGCCCCCATTAGTTGGATGCTCAGAGCACATACCTTCCAAGTGTCCAGATCTGGCAGGGAGAGGCCTGAGTAATCCTCTGCCGTCTCACTTTTTCAGCTGCTTTTCAGTGTCCCCGTCTCTTTCTCATCCTTCCACTTTCTCCCTTTGCCCTCAGCTTACTATAGGAGCTTGTCCAACCCTAGGATTCTAATTCTATGATTCTGCATCTCCAGATGTTGTGTCAGTCTCAAGAATGAGGAAGAAGAAGGTGGGCCTGTTACATGTCTTGTCTTCCATTTTTTTTTAAAAAAAAATGCCACCTGTTGCTCAGAAAATCCAATGCATGGGGAGGGCAGAACAAAACGCTTGCTGTGTTGATATGAGAGAAAGAACTTTGGAATAAGGACACACTCCTCCATCATCCACCTAAGCCATAGCATATAGCACCTAAGAGCCATTTAACACATTCCTTTTCAGCGGGAGACCTCAGATGCCAGTTGGAGAGCCATCAGTAAAGAAGGAACTATCCATCCTGAGAGCAATCGTAGCCCAGTTGGGGCCTCTCACCTCTCTTTAGCTAAAGCAATGGGATACTGACAGTCTTGATGTATTTATCATGCCTTTGGTGAATAAACACTTGCAGAGGAGCTGTCTGGGGAGGCATGCTTGGTGTGCCATTTGAAATGCAAGACGGGTGACAGGTGGGGAGTGGAGGGAAAAGAAGGGCCAGGGAAGAAGGAAGAATCAGAGTGATGGGAGGTCACTGAATTTTAGTGTCAGATTTTGATTTCTGGGATCATGGTTAGGGACGAATGGATCCATTTCTTTCCAGTCAAGCCAAGTCAAGTCACGCATGCGCTCATCCAGTCTAGCTTGTTTCTTCATTAATTTGCAACAATAAATACTTTCCAATAAGAATGAGCAATCACCGCCATTGTCTATGTGAATAATTACATCTAAATTGAAAATTCCAAATGCTCGCGGATGTGGTTCAGCCTAGCTTTGTAAGTGAACCAGTTTGATACACATTCCTCAGACTAATATACAGATGAAAACACAATTCTCCTCAGACAAATAATATAAAGATTAGAACTCAATTCTCTATCAATTTTTGCTGCTCATCCCAATTTAGTGATACAGAATCAAATGTGTTTGAGAAAAGTGAAGATCCTACATTGGAGTTCCCCAGTGTAAATCTTCACATGAAGAGTTGTCCATTGATTGTGCTGCACAGCCCTTGTGCTGAGTGGCAATGCTGTAGAACTGAATGTGCATACAAATGCACAACCAATGTGCAACTGGGTGCCCAAACCAATGTACACTCATCCCTCCACATTTGTGGCTTTGACTTTTGTGGCTTTGGTTATTCACAGATGTTATTAATATGTTCTCTCTAGGAATCACTAGGTCTTCCAGTGCAACTCTATGGTCAACTTTAACCAAAAGTCGCACTGAAGGACCTAGAGATTCCTAGAGAGAACACTCCACTAGGAATTTGTAGCTCTTCCAGCGCACTTCTAGGGTCAGTGTCTGGCAGATGTTGACCACAGAGTTGCACTGAAGGACCTAGAGATTCCTAGAGAGGTGTTCTCTCAAGTAAAAATATAGGAGTTTATCACACAGGGGACAATTGGAAGTATAAACGGTGATTAACCCATGATAATCCCACAATTGCATTAATAGTTTTCACACAAAGTCATGTTCAAAGTGCTATTATCCTGTGAATAACTTGTGATAACCCTGCAAATGTGCTAATGGTTTTCACACGTCGAGATGAAACGTGATTAAAGTGCCATTATCCCATGAATAACCAGGCAAGAAACAGCAGCAAATCATTCACGGGCTGTTCCACATGGGGTCATATTGTCCAACCATTTCTTCAGGGGAACATTGGTTTGTGTAAGAGGCCAATGGGACCAGGGGAAGGGAATGCCACTGCAGAGAAGCCCTTCTCTCATGTCTTCCCATAGTGGATTTCTCCTAGTGGTGGGACACAGTGGTTTTGTTGTTAACTGCCCTCAAGTGGATCTCGACTCATGGCAACCCTCTGGATGAGACATCTCCAAGAAGACCCTCTGTCCTCCCCTGCTCTGCTTCATTCCTGCAACCCATTCATACCCATGGTGACCTCCTTTATAGAGTCCATCCATCTGGCATGTGGCCTTCCTCTCTTCCTCCCTCCCTCCATCTTCCCCAGCATTATTGTCTTTTCTAAAGAGTCCTCTCTTCTCATGATATATCTAGAGTATGGAGGAGCCCTCAAATATGTCTCAGTTCACAGGTAAAGTTATATAGTGACAGGAACTCCCTTAAGTATTAAGGTCCCAAGCTGTTTGAATGGGTTTTCTCTAGTTGGGATTAACCAACGGGATGCTGGCCAAAGTGTATTTCAGGTGAATTTGAATACTTGGGGATAAAATGCATATTCTAGGGGAAATTGTGCCAGCCACAGTATATATGCCTACATACTGGTCCAGGCCTATATAGGACTAGATCGCTATCCTTGGTGCATATGCCCTTTCCTGATTCTAGCACTGAGCTTTTGAATCATTCCTTTTTCTCTTTAGTGGGTTGTTTTGGCCTCTTGTGTTACTGTGCATGGAGAGAATGCGGGTCCGCTTCATCTTCTCTGCTCCCCTCCTGCTGTATTTCATGCATTTTGATGGCAGTTCAGCGAAGAATTACAAAATTCATATCCTTTTGGACTGCGGGGGAATGGCAACTGGAAAGATTTAATGCCCCACAGGGGTAGGATAGGAAACTGGACTGGGGAGGGGATGAGAAGGAAGGGGAGGCAATTTGGGACTCTGGGAGTTTGAGGAGACCGGTAAAAGTTCAGTATTTGGAATCTGGAAAGTTGGAATAAGCATGCTGAATTGGGAGGGGGGCACAATGAAATATGGTGAAATCCCCTTTGAAACATTTCTCCTGAGATAATCTGTTTCTTTCCAAGTATCCACTCTCCTCTACTTTCCTGGATACCCAATATTTCGACATCTCAAAGTCAAAATGATATCCCTGCATTTTCTAGTGCTTTAGAAAGAGGAAGGTTGTTCTCAGAATGCAACTTGTTATTAGCCAACTTGCATCGTGGATCTTCTCCACGTTTGCAGTTTTTGTGCACTGAAAGCAAGGCAAAGCTAATGGGAAAGGATTCCTTTCTCTTCCCTGCTGAGCAGGCTGGATTAAACCAAACTTCTCCCACATGCAAATCAAACCCAGTTGGCAAGGCCGGCACCTCGAAGGAGACAGCTGCTGCCCAGTTTGAAGTGGCAGAGACGGGATTGATAAACATGCAGGGAGACCTAACTAGTGTGTCCAATCACTCTGAATAGCCGATCGGAGCAGGAGTGCTGCAGGGCAGTGTCGGCAGCTATTTGTCGATGTGTGAGCTCCTGTCTCCACAAGAGAATCATACTGTCTACAGGGGGGTGGCAGACCACCCAGAAAGGGCTGTGACAAAGAGAAATGTAACTGCCAGGGCAAGTGGAGGGCTTCAGGTCTACTGAAAGGCTTACAGGTGCAAATTTTGGAAAGCAGAACCCAATGGTCAGCATTGGTACTTTTTTGAATCAGGCTCGGGATGCACAGGATCATAACTGATGGCTGGCTAAAACATTTGACAGAGTGAGGCATCCACCCCACGTAGCTGGTTTTAGGTAATGTGCAAGGGCCCCACATTATGAGTTATGGAATTTATGCAACCCAGGGAGACGTGCTGGTGAGATTTGTTTATTTAGTTTTCATTGTATGCATGCATGTGTGAAACTGAATTGACTAGTTTTGCAATGTCTATATACACCTGGGGTCTGCTGTGATGTTTCTACCTACGGCATCTGTTGTGCAATGGTATCCAGTGCAGTAACTGATGCACAAAGGCCCAATGCTCAACAGGCACTGATGCATCAGGACAGCACATCAGGATACTGGCTAGGAAGTGTTCGAGCACAAGGCCAAGTCTGTCTCAAATAGGGCAGAATGTACATCAGAGACTTCTGACATCAAAGCACTCTTGCCCAGATGCAGAATAGGTACAGAATTGTAAAGTTGCAAGGTGTAAACTGTGATGTAGGCTGCATCTACACTGTAGAAATAATGCAGTTTGACACTCTTTAAAGTGCTGTAACTGCATCTTATGGGATCCTGGGATTTGCAGTGCCTCACCAAACTACAAATAAAGTGGCATCAAACTGCATTATTTCTGCAGAGTAGATGCACCAGTGGAACCTCTACCATTATAATTTGTTTTACTAGTATAACTTTTTATGGGTTTTCCCCCCCTGTGTGTTTTTGATTAATCTTCTTCTGAACCACCTTGAGTCCCAATTTTGTAAGAAAGGCAGGATATAAATCAAATAAATAAATTGACAGCTGTCAGTGGGTGTGCTAACTTGTGCTTGGATGTTTTCCACTGACTCCTGTGAGACAAATGACTTGAAGATAAAGTAAATTCCATTCACTTCAAAGGGGCTTCTTCCCAGGTAATTGGGAATGGGATCTCAACCTTGATATGTTGTGGGTAAATCAAGACCATTACTTTGGCTTTAGTTGAATCTGAGCCATGCAGATCATCTTTGACCTAAACATGAGCAGACTACTATGATTCAGGAGTAACAATTTCACCAAAATTCAAAATTATTAGGTTTAGAAGTTATCTAGATGATGAGTCCTGACTTTTTATAAGTCTGATGACATTTTAATCAAAATCCTTTCCTGGGTCAGACAGGAAATCAGATTCTGTGGCTTTAATCCTGTTGGTGTTTTATGAATGCGTAAGGTCCTCAATGGAAATCCTGTTGGTGTTTTATGAATGCGTAAGGTCCTCAATGGAAATGGTTGGACATTATTGTCATATGTTGGACAGTTGTGTTCAGTTCAAGGTTGTGGAAGCACGGTTCTGCATATGGTAGCACTGTGAATGGTTCCACATTGCACCTGGATGGGCATGGCCATTGTGCACAATTGCAGATGGATGCACCTGTGAATTGTGAACTTAGATGCATTGTACATTGTTCATGGAGACGCACAAGTGCATTGGGTTGTACAACATCACAATTCACAATCAAGACATTGCTGCACAACCACTGTGTAACTCTGTGAGTGTAAAGTTATGCTCTGTCCTCTTGATTTAAGAGCTTGGCCTGTGCATGTGAGATTGGTGTTCAACAAACCAGATTCTCACAGCCCTATGGTTGCATGTGCAAGCCAAATGTCTTAGGCTAGCTCTATATTTATTCTGATTTGTAGATCCAGCAGATCCAGTGGGATTTTCCACTCATGTCCTGGGCATCCTTCACTAACACAAGCATAACTCTATCAGTGTAACTCTTTCTTTGCTGAGGGAGCAGTGATTAATGCCTTTTGTGAAGGCTGCTCAGTCAAATCAATTGTAGCAAAGGACTGGATTCTAAAGGTCTTCTTTGGTTCCATATAGCAGAGCATGAAATGACAATCCAGATAAACATGCTTAGAAATGGACCTCTTCTTCCACCCATTCCCACCACCAGGATGACCAAGATCTTTGCCATCTGGATGATTACTTCCCTGGAGTTAAAGTGACCCATCCCGCAATGACAATATATTTGAAGAAGCTGTCTCAGTAAACAAGATGTATGCATGCCGATTACCCTTTAAATAACAAGGCAAACAAATTGAGATTAGCTACAGCAATGCTAGGCAGGCCTGGCACGCAAATATCGAGAGCCTGATTTGATTTATCATGATGTCTGGTTGAATTCCATGCATTTTGGGTCCCCTTCAGTAACCTTTTCACCTCATTACTTTTTTTTTTTTAAGGTGGCTGACTGGCTGTTATAATTTATCATGAGCGCATCTTACTTCAGTCTTGGCTCCCATGACAGAAGGAGCAGCCGGTCTCCTGGAGGTCAAACACATTATTCTCCTTCCATCTTTCTCAGTTTCCAGTATATATTTGTCACTTTCAAAAAGCATGAATTCAAGATTTGATGCCCTTTAATTGATTTCACCCTCAACAAGTCTGACTGTCCATCATTCCTTCTCCTCATTTGCTTCTTTCTTCTAGCCTTTGTCCTTCACTTTTGGGTCATGTTTTTTCACCCATCTGCAAGTAGAAGCTGACAAGAAACCCATGGCCCAGCCAATGTTGACTGTCATGAATAATTTTATCGCATTTCTTGGACTTTCAAGAAGAAGAGGGTACGTAATTTAGGAAGATCCGCTTCCGTGATGATATTTATCCTTCTTACTGTTGAGCAAAGGAAGGGATAATAGGCCAACATAACCCCAAATGAGACTGATAGCTAATCTTGCTTGTTGTCAGAACTGAGCTGGACTGAAGTGGAAGTAGAGAATGGTTGTTGTCGTTGAGTCAAAGTCCCAGTCTGACTCAGAAACACTTATGGTTCTTCCAGATCAAGAAGAGCCAATGGGTCACCTTGGCTGATGGAGCCAATCCAAAATTTAGGTCCTCTTCAGGGAGCCTTCTAGAAACTGGGTGATGCTTTGATCTACAATTGCTATCCACTCCCCAAATTATGGGAAATAGTCAAAAATGATGTACAAAAAAACCAAAGGGATCTGGGAGGGAGAAGGCTAGCCTACTGACAGTATTGACCTGTGGCCTACCGTAGCTCCACACGGAGATATTTCTGCCATGTTAAGGAGATATTGGACTGCAGTTCATGTTGAGTTTTGAAGGGAGACTGTAGCAGTGTTGATTTCTGTTCTGAAAAAAAAAAGGGGGGGGGAGGGAAGAACCTTTTATTCCATCCCTCCTTACCCATTTTTCTTAGGCAGAGCTAGGAAATGCAATCAACATACTCCAGGCATCTCTTGGGCAAAGAGCTGCCATTCTCTAGTGAATGAAGAAAGTGATCTTCCCCATCAGCTCCATGACCTCCTGTCCTGCTGCCTTGGGATATGTGTCCTTTTCCAGTGGTTGGGCCATTGCTCAATTGTTCCAAAGAGAGAACTAGATGAGGAAGGAACTAGATTCAAGCTAGTCTGTGTTCGCCTGGCCCTCCTGGCAACTCCCAAGACGCCAGCTGGGCCCAGCCAGCCAGTGCTAAGTGGAGCATGCTAGATCACAGACATTCCCTGGGTCTAAGGCATGATTTGATGATGACACTTAAAACAAGCACACACACATTCTCATGCCCATATAAGATCCATATTGCCATCACATCTGGATGTACAAGCTCTTAGCTAGCTGCAGAACCTGGTTAAGAAATCAGCTTGCAGTGGCTTTGCTGTGTTTATCAGATTTGACTGTTGGTACTGAGGAAGCCCCTGACAAATGTGCGTGTCTTTTTCTGGGACACCGCAGGGCTTGGCATTCCCTTCCTCTGCAGTGCCCAAAGCCACTGTGAACCAGCGTGGTGTAGTGGTTAGAGCTTTGGACTATGACTCTGGAGACCAGGGTTTGAATTCCCGCTTGGCCATGGAAACCCACTGGGTGACCTTTGGGGAGGGCACATTCTCTCAGCCTCAGAGGAAGTCAAAGGTAAACCTCCTCTGAACAAATCTATCCTGGGGTTTCTTGGCGAGATGGACTGTCTGTGCTACAAAGGAAAGTGAAGAACAGAACAGATGCACTTGTCCTCTTCTCCTCTTCTCAGTTTCCTGCCTTGAAGATGAGGCTCACTTTGCATAAAGGCTCAATGATATGATAAACCTGTTTCTGGGTTGTCAGGAGGCTGGAATTAGAGGGGGATGAATCTGTCAATTTCAGTTTCTGTCAGTGTCTTGTTTTTCCTCTCCTCTCTTCATTCTTTCCCATTTCCACATCAATTTGTGACTTTAAAAAATCCACACAAAGACACACATTTTAAGGAGGAACTGGGCCTTGCAGAATTGTGCTCTTTCTCTGCGTTTTATTTTTTGTTTTTAAACAGCTATAGTGTTGTTGTTTTTTTTAAAAAAAAAACTATTTTAAATTTCCAGTTGGTTAATGGTGTTAATTTTTGTGTTTGGTAGATTTTTGGTTATGTTTCTTTCCACAATTGTTTGCCGCCTTGAGTCCCAGATGATGATGATGGTGATGATGATGATGATGATGATGATTTTATATCCCACCTTTTCCCCCACCATGGGACCTAAAGAAGCTTTAAAAAAAAACACATTAAAACAAAGGACAGCTTGAAAAGTATGTTAAAAATGATCCAACATTATACTCAAAACACAAAGGTAAAAGAGTTTAAAGCACAGCAGTCATTAAAAAGGCTCTTTTTGTCACAAGGAGTTAAGAGACAATTGTGATCCTGACTCATGGTGACCCTGTGGATAAGACATCTCCAAGACTCCCTGTCCTCCATGGCTCTGCTTAGGACGGTCCTGCAAATTCATGCCCATTACCTCCCTAATAGAATCTATCCATCTGGCTTGGGTCTTCCTCTCTTTCTGCTGCCCTCTATTTTTCCTAGCATTATTGTCTTTTCTAATAATTCATGCCTTCTCATGATGTGGCCAAAGTGCAACAGCTGATCATCTTGGCTTACAAGGAGATTTCAGGCTTGATCTGTACAAGGACCCATTTGTTTGTCCTTTTGGTAGTCCATGGGATTCCTCAGCACTCTTCTCCAGCACCACATTCTCTCAAATGCATTGATTTTCTTCCTATCATCTTTCCTCACTATTCTGCTCTCGTAGCTGTGCATGATGATGGGGAATACTATGGCTTGAACGATTATAACTTTAGTGCTCAGTTGTATATCTTTACTCTTTAGGATCGTTTCTAGTTCTTTCATAGCTGTCCTTCCCGTTCCTAGTTGTCTTTTGATTTCTTGACTGCAGCCCCTGTTCTGATCAATGTTTGATCCAAGGTACAGGAACTCTTTTACTATGTCAAATTCCTCATAATAAAAGCCTTGCTTGCCAGTGGAAAGACAGAAGGAGCAAACCGACCTTCCTGCAGGCAAAGGCTCTCTCTCCCATGTCATCACCAAACTTCCCTGTGATGGTGATGGGAGTGAGAGATGGGAGTTAGGATCTTAAAACATGGCAGAAGTGCTGTTTCTGTATTACGGTACCTGTTTCCCAGGTACATGGTTTCCCCAGGCTCCACAGACCCAAGGCTTCACTAGAGGACTGGCTTTGGGTGCATCTTTACTATAGGAATAATACAGTTTGACAGCACTTAAAGTGATGCAGCTCCAGCCTATGGGATCCTGGGATCCGTAGTTTCACAAGGTGGTGGCGCAGTGGTTAAATGCCTGTACTGCAGCCACTCACTCATAGACCACAAGGTTGCGAGTTCAATACTAGCCAGGGCTCAGGCTAGACTCAGGCCTGCATCCTTCCGAAGTCGCTAAAATGAGTACCCAACTGTTGGGGGGCAATGAGCTTACAGTTGTAAACCGCTTAGACACTGCATAGCGCGGTATGAAGCGGTATATAAATGAAGCTGCTTTGAATATAATGAAGCTGCTTGAGCCTTCTCTGCCAAAAGACTGCTGGTGCCTCATCACATTACAAATCCCAGGATTCTGTAGGATGGAGCCATGGCAGTTAAAGCAGTGTCAAACTGCATTACTTCTACAGTGTAGATCCATCCTTAGACATGTAATTATTCAAGCCATCCCTCCCATACTGCCTTGGCTATGTGGACCCTGTAAAAACTAGACATTTGAGAAACCAGGGCACAGAGCCAGCAGCCTTCTCCATCAGTCCCCACCACTGTCATGGTCTCCCTCCTTCTCTCACCATCATCACCACTATATTTTCCTTTCCCTTGCTGTCCAGGTGGCCTCTACCAGCATGGGTATGTTGCTGTTGAAGCCACTAGGATCACCATCTCTGGTTGTGCTTGGGAAATGCTGGTAGGTAGAGACGTGTGCTCTGATGCCACTGAAATGGGCCAAGAAGTCAGAGGATAGTCCAGCATTATCCCTCCGAGGCCCCTTTTGTCTATCTTTTTAACTTTCCCCCCTTCTCTTGCCCAGTGGACAACAATTCAAGCCAAATGCCCCAAGCAGAGAGAAGACCAGCAGCCGGCAGGAGACCTTGACCTTCCTGTTGTAGGTAACAAATTGGATGGCATGTAAGCTCCAGGCGTCCAAGGAAGGAGGAAGAGTGGAGGCAGGGGATGGGGAATTGAGTGGGGTTAGAGTTACAAGCCACCATCTGTTACTTAGGGGATCAGCCACACAGGTCTTGCCATCCCCCTGCAGGAAATCAGCCTGCGTCAGGGGCAGACATAGGCCAAGGGCTCCAGGTCAAAAGAAGACATTGCACTAGGGGCCTGCATCAGTTTGGATGTGAGACAAGGGGCCAACATAATGAATAGATGCAAACGCTGGAGAGGAGACGGCACAGGGTAATGGTTTCTTTTCACATTTGAACAGACTCCCACACTACTAGCATCTGATTTGAATTTTGCTGTAATTTAGCCATAACCTGCCAGAGCAAGCTGGAAGGGAATCAGGCAAATAACATTTGTCAACTTTCCAGTTTTAGAGAGGCTACAAATAACAGACAAACAACCACAAGTTGTTATCTCTCTTGCAAACTGTCACTCTCTGACCATTGGCTAACCCGCTCTGATATTATGAAACGTTCAGAGGGGACAAGGATGTGAACGCTGAAGAAGAAAGGTCAATCCCAGGATGGTAATGATCAGAGATGCTACTGTGAAGACAGTGGATGTTCAGTTCAATGAAGTAAAAACATCACACAAAGTTTCATACCAAGAAGGGGTGAGAGGCAGGGGAACCCAGGGGATGGAAAATGGCTAGAGAGAAGCCATGGAGGTCTGGGAAAGGTAGGCACAGAGAAAGAGACAGGCGAGATCTGCACTGGAAATTATTGTGGATCTTTGCAGTCATGCCCTGTATTATGTTTTGAGTAACATTTGCATAAGGAATTCCAGGATCTTGGTTCATTGTAGAATGTAGGATTGGAGTTTGCAGTAAATCTCAATCCAGTGGAATATTAGCACCATCTTCGTATTGAACTTTGACAGCAAATGGTCTAAAGATCCTGTTGGTGGAGCACACAGGTGTAACTCTCAATGATGCCTGCATATGCAGTTAGAATGATGTTACACAAGGAAGTATCCTGTACTCCACTGTGTAGCATTGTCAGCCCCAGTGTGCATCTGTATCAGAGGTGGGATTTGTGTGGCTCTCTGAGTGTTGTTGGACTACAACTCCCAGGATCCTCGCCATTGGCTATGGTGGCTAGTGCTGTTGAGAACTTCAGTCCATCAATATCTGGAGGGCTGCATGGTTGTATATGATATATTCTATAACCACGTTTCAAAAGTATAAAAGATTTACTCCCAAAGCTGAGAACCAAACTGAAGGCTAGGGACTAGCTCTTAAGTTCACAACGTTGATTGTCAACTGCTGCACTTCTAGCCCTTCAAATTTAACACCTGCCTGCCAGATCTCATCTGCTTCAGCTTCCCAAGAGGATCAAGCAGGTAGAAAGTAAAGAAAACAAATGACCAAGATGGAGCAAATGAAGGTACTTCCCTTGATTGCATGGCTCAAATGTCAGGTCTTTGGAGACCTAATCAGGTTCTCTGGGCAGACTGGGATCTTCTCATTCCAGTGCGTTTGTTGTTTGTTGAGGTGCAAACTGCTGGAGAAAGGGAAAAGCAACATTCAAAGCATATGTCAAGATGTAAGATTTATACATAACAGTCCTTAATGTTCTGTGTGGAGGGAGCAACTGCTGATAGCAATCATAGTGTTTTAATGGATTGGGGGGAGAGGTTGGTGGAGCACCAGAGAGACTTAATGATAGGTGCGATTTAATGCTAATCATATTTCTAAAGCACTTACAAAACAAAGTGCTATAGAATAATTACAATTAAAGACAGCTGCTGCCCACAAGGTTTGCTGTCTATTAGAGAAAAAGGAGGGGAAATTGGAGTGATACAAGATGAATACACGGCGGTGGGGGGAGGAGCCAGATGAATAGAAAAAAGAGCCATTCTGAAGGGAAAGATCTTTCCATGCCTGTTGGTGTCTTGCACATGCATCAAGTTCCCCTATGGAAGCAGTTGGACATTTTTGTTCAATGAGGAATGGCTGCATTCACTTCCAGGTTACTGAAGCAGGATGGGGTCTGTCATGCAGATCACACATGCAGTGCATTGAGTTGCTCAGTGTCACATGTCACTGAAAAGATGACACTGTGCAACCACCACATGATGCCATAAACATAGTTATGCATCATCATCTTGGTACAGGTTCTCATCCCAGGTTTTGCAGACATCGGGTCTATTTTGGTGCCAAGGAGTGAGTGGAGGTGGGTTGGATGAAGTACCCACTGTGTGCCTCCTTCCCTGAGGAGGCTTATGAAACTGACCATTCAACACCCTCACCCTTAGAACCCTAGTTACACCACTACCCAGAAGAAGAAGGTATGACAAATCAATTTCTCTTCACACATATCTGGAATGTGTAGTTGATCAGGCAATGGGAGCAGGGACAGGGAACATGGAGATGAGGGAGCAGTGGGATTCTTGCTTGGGCATGGGCTTTGGCATGTAGCATGCTCTCTCTGTGGGGTGCAATGGGATTTTGGGCAAAGGAGATTAGTCCATGGAGGTCCAGAATCTCATCTGCAGAGGCTCCTATGTCTCCTCCTGTAGGCTACAAGCAGGAGAAGGGCAGGGAATAGGAATCTATTATCATTGATCAAAGATCACTCCAGGATCCTTTTGCCCACTGCTGTCACTTGTGGCTGGCGTTGTCAAACATCACTCTCAGGACACTCAAGAAGACTCTACTGTGAAAAGCGTTATTCAGCCCTGTGCCTGCCCGTGTTGTCACTGAACATGTCATCATAGGATGACTTGTATCTGTGAATTGGAATAGAAATAGACCCCTGCCAAAGGCCTGCCATGTCCAGCATTCTGTTTCCACAGGGACCAAGGAGATGGCTGTGGAAATCTCTTCAAGCAGGACACTTGAGGAGATGTATACTATGCAATGCCTATGTAGGAGTCACTGTCAGCCTTTATTTCTCCATTGGACTTGGACTGGACAGAGAGTGTCTACAAATAAAGACGTCTGGCTGGCATTCTGCTTGGGACTTAGATTTTCGTCAATGGCCCAAAGGAGCCCTGATAGGCATCCATTGCTTTTCTGCAATGTAGCTATGGATTCATAAAATTATAAAACATAAACTATGACGTAGGACCTTAGCCATTATCTCTAAAACTAGATAAATGACAACTCTAAACTCAACTCAAAAGATCCGTTTTCTCCCCTACAATTGGACAGTCTGCACTGTTGTTGTTTCTGAAGAAAGTACTCTTGCTCTTTTTCTTTCACTTCTCTCTCCCCCTGCCCTCTTCCAGTGACTGATCTCCAGCAATATCCACCTTCTCCTTGAATATTTTATAAATCTCCTTGCAATATCCCTGGTTACAGCAATCCATTTTCATGGTTGAGATGAAACAATAACGCTGGGTTAATACCTATTTACTACACAGGGGTCATTTGCCATTTCATAGATATCCAGTAACAGATGCAAGAAGAAACAAGTAGAGAACTCTGAGTATCCTTCAGTCCTATATACAAGAAATCCCATATTTTCATGTTACAGTGGAAATATATATATTTCCCCTCTTGTTCCCGTCCTTTGAAAGACCAGGTTAAGACTCAAGGGGAAAAAAAAAAGGACGGGAACAAGAGGGGAAATATATATATTTCCACTGTAACATGAAAATATGGGATTTCTTGTATATAGGACTGAAGGATACTCAAGAAACATGGGGGAGTGTTGCTCTAGCACTCAATTACCATTCTTCATAATGTTCTTGAGTTCTCAGAGGAAGGGAGGTGGTTTCCTCAAGGCACCAGATCCCCTCTGATCTTGGAAGCTAAGCAGAGCCAGCCTTGGCTAGTACCTGGATGGGGGACCACCAAGGGGTCTCAGGTGCTGTAGGCTGAATTTCAGAGGAAGGACCTGGCAAAACCACCTCTTAAGGATTCCTTGTTTGAGAAAACCCTATGAAATTCATGGAGTCACCATAGGTCAACAGTAACTTGAAGGCACACACACATACGCGCACACACACATTTATATGATGTGCTTTAAATAGCACCTTTCCACCCCCTTCGTTGCTCCCACCCCCAGCACCAATCGGGGGCATTGAGCTTACTCTGATCTGTTGTCCCCTCAACAGCTGGGAATGATCAAGTCGGCTTCTCAGGATGGCTAGCATATGGGCCTGGAGGCTCTCGCCATTCTCTTCGACAAGTCTGCCAACAAGCCTGGGGCTGTACTGATTTTTTCTTTTCCCCTCCTGTCTCTTTTGACCCATCACAAAGAAGCCTCCTTGATAAATAACACAAGGAATGGAAGAAAATAAAAAGGGGAAAACAGCTCTCCCTTAGCACTCTAGGCAGTGTGAAAGAAGTGGTGGAAGGGAACAAGCCAACCTCCTGGTCTGGTGAGGTGATGGGACAGACAGTACTTGTCAGGTGCCTTCAGGAAGAAAGGAAATGGCTGTTCCATCAATCGGTGCCTTTAGTGAGACAGTTTCGGCAGTCTAGGGATGGTTTGCTTCTGGATAATTGTAAGGCCTCTAGTCTGAAGACCAAGGGTCTGAAGCAAGCTCTCCAGGGAAAAACAGGGATTGATTTTAGGGAGAATGAGTCTTGAAATGCCCTGCAGATCAAGCCAGGGATGGTAAAGACGTTGTAAGCAGAGACAAGGGATGTACAGAAAAGAGCCCTTCAGGAAACAATGTCCCCCCCCCTCCATTGCCCAGCCTCAGATGTTAAAACCTAATTCACAGGCAAAGCAGTGGCTTCTGAGTAACCAGCCTGCATTGCCAGGAGCATCACAATAAAATTAAGTTGGGGCTGTTTCCAAGACAGCTAGCCTTTGGCCAGATGGTGCTGGGGAGTGATGTTTGAAAGACAAGAGCTGGAGAAGAAATTCTGAGCAGTGGCAATACTTGGGGCAGCCCTTTCCCTCTGTGTGCCAACTGCTTCACACAGATCCTCACCGTAACTCTTCCCACAGTCCTATGGGGTAGGATCGGTGTCATTATTCCTGCAGAACAGATGTGGCGAAGGGAGTTATAATGATGAGGCTGACAGAGGGAGACTTCTCTGAAGCCACCCAGTGAGATCAGGGCAGTTAAGATTTCCATGGAGGACTTTCCATCCATGACTCATCTTCCTTAGCTCAAAGCCATGCCAGCTGAATGTACCACAAATGAGCATTTCTTAAGCACCATTCCCAATTGCCTTTCCAAGATTTAATGTCGGAAGATAATGTGGCAATTTGGCTGGACTCATCCATCCAGCAGACCCCAAATCAAAGCTCCTAAAAGCAGGCTATCAGCTCTTGTGATGGGTTGGGCAACTGCGGTGGGTCTGAGAGGGGCAGCTTTCTGATGCTGGGATCCTCTGGGGCTGCAAAGACTGGTGGAGGGAAAGAGGGGTGGCAACAGGGAGGAAGGAGAGGAAGAGAAGGAAAGGAGGAGAAGGAAGAGAAGGAGGTGGAAGTGGAAGGAGAGGAAGAGAAGGTGAAAGAGGAGAAGAAAGAGGGAGAGGAAGAGAAGAAGAAGGAGGTGAAGGAAGAGGAAGAGGAAGGGGAGAATGAGGATGGAGAGGAAGAGACGAGGCAGGAGGAGAAGGAAGAGGAGAAGAAAGAGGGAGAGGAAGAGAAGGAGAAGGGAGAGGAAAAGAAGGGGAAGGAGGAGAAGGAAGAGGAAGAGGAAGAGGAAGAGGAGGGAGAGGAAGAGAAGAGGAAGGAGGAGGGAGAAGAAGAGAAGGGGAATGAGGAAGAGTTGTGAGGAAGAGGAAGAGGAAGAGGGGGAGGGGAGGGGAGGGGAAAAAGAAGAGTCAGGAGACCAAAAGGGAGAGCAAGGAAGGGAGCAGGAGAGGAAGAGGATGAAGAGAAGGCAGAAGAGGAGGAGAACAGGGAAATGATAAGGAGATTGGCATATCACAAGCCTGAGTTTGTCGCTGTTGTTGTGTGCCTTCCAGATGTTTCTGAATTATGGCAGCTCTAAGGCAAAGTTATCACTTTTTTGGGGGGGGATTTCTTTGTAGGAGATTTGCCCGTGCCTTCTCTTAAACCTGAGAGAGTGTCACTCACCCAAGGTCACTCAGTGGGATTCCATGGCCAAGCGGAGATTTGAACCCCGGTCTCCAGTCCAATGCCCAAGCTACTACACCATGCTCAGGGCTAAACTTGGTAGGTGCCAACTCTGTCTGTCTGTGTGCAGGCACATAAAGGTGGGGTGGGTGGGAATTCACTTGGTGAACTTTGTGAATTTAAGTGAGATGTTGGCCTCAAAATGCTGCTTTCAGAAATGACACACCCAAGACTATCTCAGCGCTGGGCCAGCAACCACCCAGCCTATTTGCTAGGCTGAAAAATGTACACATTTACGCTTTCCCCCCCACCATTTATAGGTCACAATCTTTGCAAGAAAAGCAGCAGTAAAACACTATATAACATCAAAACATGAGAACATGAAAGCAGACTTAGGGAAGGAAAAAGAGCCAACTAGGCAAAAACGGAGATTTAATACATTTGGATAGCATTTTCTTTTCTTTTTTTCTTTTCCCAAACTGGCAATGGTTAGAGAGATTCAACCTCCCCTGGAAAATATTTGAACTCTAACCCATTTTTGCTGCATTCCCACTGCAGAATGTTGGAAGCAACAGTGAAACCAAATGGTTCAGCTTTGTGGAAGGACATGATACTACACTGTGACTGGCATCCATTTGTGACATAACTTAGATGTAAGTCATGAGAGTCCATTGTGGTGTTGTGGTCTGAGTATTGGACTATGACTCTGGAGACCAAGGTTCGATGCTCCGCTTCGCCATGAAAGCCACTGGGTGACTTTGGACAAGTCACAGTCTCTCAGCCTCAGGGGAAAGCAATGGCAAATGTCCTCTGAACAAATCATCCCAAGAAAACCCTGTGATACAGTCACCTTAGGCTTGCCATAACTCAGAAATGACTTGAAAGCACACAACAGGTCAGCATAACTGAAGCTGGAATTTCTTTACATATTAATAAACTAATAAATATTAATTTCAACAAGAACTTGCCCTTTCATTTTCAGTCTGAAATGCTAGTGAAGTTTCGCCGTCCCGCATGGAGAATATTCAGAGTAATATTTCATTTAGCCTTAAAACCAGAGGAACTTGCCTATGCTTTATCCTAGTGGCTTTCCATGGCCAAGCAGGGATTTGAACCCAGGTCTCCCAGAGTCTTAGTCCAACACTCAGACATTACACCATGTTGACTTCCATTTTATGTGATGTGCCTTCAAGATGATTCTGAATTACAGTGATAGGTTTCTTGGCAAGGTTCATTCAGAGGAGGTTTACCATTGCCTTCCTCTGAAGATGAGAGAATGTGACTTGCCCAAGGTTGCCCAGTAGTTTCCATGGTTGAGTAGGGATTCAAATCCTGGCTGCTCGGGGTCCTAGTCCAACACTCACACCACTACGGCACACTCATCTGTCTTACGCATCCATAAATTCCCCTATAGAGACAGTTGGACATTTTTGGCTGATGAGGAATTGCTGGTATCAGTTTGTGGTTATGGAAGGGTGTTCAACATGTGGTGCCCTTGCACAGGATTGCGTATTGTGTGTGCAGATTCACAAACGCATTGGGCACGCAATGTCACAACTCAGTCATAAGGCAGTGTTGCACAACTACTAGACAACTCCAGGAGCATAAAATTATGCTCCCTCTCCTCGATGCAGAATTTCAGCCTCAAACATTCTTAAAGCATGTTGTTTTTGAAGACTATTTAATTATTTCCATCTGTCCTTCCAGAATGTTTTTATCGGTTGAGCACTGTGTTGTGAGCTGGTGAGATGACCAATAATATATGGTGCCTCTCACAATTAAATAATAATTCCTCTTGGATGATTGAGAAACAAAAATGGACTCCATGCAGACGTCACTAGCATGCTGAAATGGGTACAAGAGGGACAGCATTAGACATTGGAGCTTATTGCATGGACAAAAAACCCAACTGCACCCTAACGGGATGCAGCCAGATTGTGGGATGCAGGCGGGAATTATTGCATGTAATTTGCCACCGATTCCATTGGCCAAGTCCAGCCTGGCTGCAGCCCGGGTCCCAGGCATGCTTCAGCATCTGCTTTTTAAAGTCGGAAAGCTCCTGGCTTGGAAAAATGGCCACCGAAGCATGCCTGGGACCCAGGCTGCAGGCAGCTGTACTCGGCTGGCAGAATTGGCGGTGAATTGCGTGCGATAATTCCCGCCTGCATCCCGCAACCCGGCTGCATCCTGTGGGGGAGCAGTTGGGTTTTTATGTCCGTGTGATAAGCTCCTATAACTCTGGAGACCAGGGTTTGATGCCCATCTCAGCCATAGAACCCACTGAGTGACCTTGGCCATGTCACATGCTCTCAGCCTCAGGGGAAGGCAATGGCAAACCCCCTCTGAAGAAACCTGCCAAGAAAACTCCATGATAGCCTTAGGGTTGCCATAAGATAGAAACGACTTGAAGGCACACAACAGCAACAGCATCAACAACAAAAGATGGTGAAAATGTTGAGGCCAGGATGTACATTGTCTCCAGCTTGGGGTAAAATATAGCATCTAAAAAGAAAGCAAAGAAGTGCAGCTCTTTGTAGCAGAGCAAAGACAGAAACACACATTGTTTCACCTGTAATTTCCTAACCTGTCTTGGGATTTTGAACAATTGACTCAGGAGATGGAAGATCTCCGTTTAGCAGCATCCGACTTGAAAGACACTCCAGATGGATGGATCATTCCTAGAGGCAAAGAAGGTCTTGTCCCATTTGTCATTGTCTCAGTGTGTTATTTACTCCTCAGGAGAGCGGGAAAAAGGTAGGAAGGTCAAGGGAGAAACACTATACAGACTGAAAGACAGGCAGACATGATATGGGACAACCCATTCCCCAACACACAAATCACAAAGATATGTGTGGGTTGGCACAGCACAGCTAAGAGAAGAAGAAAGATGGAGAGAAACACATAAGTCTATGGAGAAAGAATACATCTGCACTGTAGAAATAATGCAGTTTGACACTGCTTTAACTGCCATGGTTCAATGCTATGGAATTCTGAGATTTGTAGTTTGTTGGGGCTCTCTGAGAGAGAAGGCTAAAGAGCTCCCAAAACTACAAATCCCCATATTTCATAGCATGGAGCTATGGCAGTTAAAACAGTGTCAAAATGTATTGTCTCTGCCGTGCAGATGCAGCCTTGGATAACTTTAATAATTTGACACCTAACAATGAACTTAGAAGTGTAAAGAGGAGCAAGACTTATATGAGAGGAAGTCAAGACGTAAATGGTATGTATATTTTTTTATCAAGAAAGGAAAGAGTGTCTATGTTCTTATGTGTAAATTTAAAGGTATTGTTTATTTTGTGTTAAGTTGTTGTGTCAAATGTGTATATTTTTGTAAGTATGTATGGCAAATAAAGATAATAGTATTTTTAAAAAATTCCGAAGGGCTGTGCCTTCATCTACTGTTGCAAACAGTTTTATGGCACCTTTGTTGTTGTTGTTGACTGCCCTTGAGTTGATCTCAACTCATGGTGACCCTATGGGTGAGACATCTCCAAGAAGACTCTCCGTCCTCCCCTGTTCTGCTTCATTCCTGCAACCCCTTAATACCCAAAGTGACCTCCTTCATAGAGTCCATCCATCTGGCATGTGGCCTCCTCTCTTCCTATTTCCCAGCATTATTGTCTTTTCCAAAGAGTCCTCTCTTCTCGTGATGTGTCCAAAGTACGACAGCCTCTGTTTGGTCATCTTGGCTTCTTCCAGGGAGGTTTCTGGCTTGATCTGCTCTAGGACCCATTGGTTTGTCCTTTTGGCTCTCCATGGGATCCTAAGCACTCTTCTCCAGCCCCACATTCTCTCAAATGCATTGGTTTTCTTCCTATCCTTTTTCTTGACTGTCTAGCTCTCACATCCATCCACGGGAATAGGGAATGCAATGGCTTGTATGATTTAATGACTAACAAATTTATTGGGGCACAAGTGTTGGTAGACTCTAGCCCACTTCATTGGATGCATTAAGTGGAGCCTGCCCATGATAGCCTATGCCATAATAAATGTGCTCGCCTTTAAGGTGTCACAAGACTCTTTGTTGCTTTCATAATAATATATACCAGACCTCTTTACCACCAGCAGCAGCCTGCTTCTCCCCCTCCCCACTTGCCTGTCTGCTAAACTTCTGAAACACCCCTTGCCTTTTTGACCCTTCAACTTGTCATGAACTGAAGCAAAATTACTGGAGGTGGAGGCAAGAATGAATATATACTCTTTCTGTCCCTCTCTTTCTCTGTGCGCATGCTAGCACACTCACACAGACACATATGAAAACACATTAAGAATAGTAATTATGGGCTGGAACAAAGAACGAATTGTAATCTTATTAGCTACATACCACATAGACATTTAAAAATGCATCCTTTTTTAAAAATGGAACTCAGACTTCAACCCTACGCATACTTACCATGGAATAAGCCCAGTTGAACAAAATAGGACTTGCTTTCAGGAGGGGAATGTTCTTTAAGGTATTCTCCCTCCCACCCAAGATGATCTCCATGATTTATCAGTAGAATCGCTGTTATCAACACGACTGTAAATGGCTCAGATAGCTACGTAAAAGAACAAGCCCTTTTGATGGGCAAAAACATTGCCCCAAATTAAGAAGGATGCAGATTATTCATTGAAAAAAATGTATTTCAATCCACACATTTCCAAACATGAAATAAATACTATGTAGCTGAGATACATGCAAGTGTCTACCAGTTCAGTCCACCAAGGAACTTATTAGTCAAAATTCATATGGTGAATCAGTGACGATGTCGTCAGTCAGGGGTAAGGATGGAAAGAATATTTGAAAATATTCAAAACATGGTTGAAAAACATTTTTGTTGAGTGTCAGAAAACCCAGAGGGAAAACCTGGACTGAAGATTTATTCTATACAAAATTTGCATGGGGGGCATTTTCTGTAAAGGAAATAGAACTTTATGCACAGTGTGGAAAATTCTGTTTCCTGCACAGAAAATGTAATAGATGAGCTTTGTGCAGCATAAGTCCTCAACCATGCCATTTCCTGGGCAGAAAATGTTGTTTTTCTGCACACACACAAACACGCATGTGCATTTTGCAAGAATAAGTCCCAAAGCTTGAGCAGCATTCAAAAACTGTGCAGTTTTTGAAGGCGTTCTCACATCAGGAAGAAAATTGCCAAGATTATCTATCACTTCCTTTGAGAATGGGATTAGTGAAGAATTACATCCGTAGTCAGGTGGTAGCAATAATACTGATAGCGTTAAACAGACATCCGAGCCTTATTGTCCTCAAATGCATTTCTGTAGCCATTTGCTTCTCAACAGAATTTATGGTGCTTGCATCCAGATAGAATATTCCACATGTATCAATGCCACAGCCATTCCCGTGTGTTGACAATGCTGTACTCTGTGTTCCTGAGTCAGAGTTATTTACTGGGATGATCCAGGATCTGAAACTAGTGTCCTAATATTAATTACACTGATTATGTTTCTCATATTGCAAAACCCTGAAACCAGAACATAAAGAACTCTCCCTCCTCCCCCCCCCCCCATTAAATTTAATGTAATTTTGAAGGTATTTGACAGGGAACAATTAAGGAGGGTCATTTTTGTTCACTACCTACATCACCTTCATCCCCACTGGGCTACCGTCACTCCTGGCAGATGGATGCAAGTGGTAAACTGTATGACCCAAGAGCTGACCCAATATTGGGTCTGGTAGGACAGAAAAGAACAGGAGGGAAGGAGGAGTGAGAAGAGCAAGGCAGTGGCACACTGCCTTGTGGTGCAGTGTGTGTGCATGGGAATGAAGGATGCTGTGGTCTGTGTGCATGACAGAGAAACTGTGGGTGCACAGATGAGGATGAGAGGCAAGTGGAGAGATGAGATAGGAAGCGGATGTGGCCCTGAATGGAGAGAGATACACATAATGAAAGGGAGGAAGAAACACAGAGGAATGTACAAACCTAGACATCGTAGGTGGGTATTTGCACTTGCATTCCAATGAGCTTTTTAGCAATGCAAGGTAAAGTCAATTGAAATAGCAGTTGAGAATTCAAAGCATTAGAACCAACATGCCCTTTTCAATGTAAACGTAATTAATGTATGTACACGGTGCAAAAGTAAAGTTGCTCTTATTTGGTTTTGCACCTGTCTTTTTGAATCACCCTATACTTTAGCTTTTAGGGATATAGTGGTGCCTTTTCACTCACTTTCCGAACTCTGGGAAAGCACCTACCAAGAGTAAGAGAGGTTCATCCCTGTATTAAGTTGCCTAAGGAAGTAACTGATTGGTAATTACAATCTGGGAGCCTTTTCAGCTGAAATGCAGGATATTAATGCTGTAAATAAATAAATAAATAAATAAGGCCACTTGTTAGTGGAATGGGTAATATTGGTTTAACAGAGCAGAGCTTCATGTGGTCCTCAAAATGTCAGATTGCAGTCCAGTCCTAGGTTGCCAGGTCCAGCAGGAATGGCCTGTGGTCAGAGAGAAGACAAATTGATTTGGCTGTAGATCTGGGCTGGGGAACTTTTGACCCTCCAGATGTCTGAGATGAAAGCTTATCACTGGCCATCATGGTTGAGTCTTCTGGAAGTTTGAGTCCAAAAGATCATAGAAGTATAGAGTCCTAGTGTTGGAAGGGGCCTCATGGGCTATTGCGTGCAGGATCTCCAGCTAGACCAGGGGTAGGCAACCTTTCTCCTTTAAGGGCCGAGGGATTTCAGCTCCCAGAAGCCTCAGCCATGTTGGCCAATAGTCCCATGTTGGCCAATAGCTCCTGGGATTCTGGGAGCTGAAGTCCCTCGGCCCTTAAAGGGGAAAGGTTGCCTACCCCCGAGCTAGACATTGCCACTATGTAACTGTCTAGCCTCCTTTTGAAGATCTCCAGAGAAGGAGACCCCACCACCTCACTCAGCAATTGGTTCCATTGCCAAACAGCTCTTACTGTCAAGAAATACATTCTCAGGTTTGGGAGATACAAAGGCTCCACATGCATGCTGCAGATTTCTGAGTGTCTTTGGTTATTTAAAACACAGTGTAAAGCCCTATATATATGTATCCATGAAAGGAGGATGTTAACTTCATATAGACCAAGGTATAGATTTTTGACCTACAGCTCCTATCATCCCCACCCAGATTGGCCAAAGATGCAGGGATTGTTGCCCTGGAGAGCCCAAATGTCCGCACTTCCAATGTAAAGTCTGTAGAGAATGTCAGAAGGGATGCGGCACTCACACAATGGAAGCAAACCTCCTCCAGAGTTGAATATTGTGCGTGGCACTTCACACTTTTCCTTCCACGGGAAGTGCGAAAGCTTGGCAGACCCCAAGTCTTCCTGTTGGGAGCGGTGTCTGTTGTTTGTCTTCTTCATCCTCCTCTTTGCTTTTGTGAGGCCAGTCGGCGTCGCAAACCCAGGTCTCCTTTAATTTTATAATTGCTGGAGGACATTTCCTTAGCCTGTCATCAGTTGTCTTTTGTCTAATTCCCTAATTTGTTCTAATCTGCTCGCTGCCTCAACATCAAGCTAGCCACGAAGACTCTCCATCTCCCAGTTCCTTCCTCTTCAAGAAATTAGAGAAAGGCGGCTGCAGGACGACAAATGCAGGAAATAGAATTAGAGGACATATTAATTGGGGCATCAAGTGGGATTTGGTTCCAGGCGGTTTCCTCCCATCAGCCACTTTGATGCTCCTCGTTGGCAGCTCTGTTTCTCATTAAAAGTATCCTTTAATGGCAAATGTTGTTTATGCATGGTGCAATTATGTTATGATGTAAGCCCTATACTGGCAGGGGAAAGAGGTCAGTTTTTGGAGGGTGGGGGAAGAAGAAAAAGCAGGGGGGGTGTCACAAAATAACAAAGAAGGAAATGGCTTGTGAGTTTTCGAGGGAAGTCCCAGCCTCTTGGATTATGATGGGCTCACAAATATGAGAAGGGTGTACAGTGGGGCCCTTGGTATCCACTGGGGTTTGGTTCCAGGAACCCCCATGGATATCAAAATCTGTGGATGCTCAAGTCCCATTAAATACAATGGCATAGTAAAATGCTGTCCCTTACATAAAGTGGCAAATCAAGGTTTGCCTATTGGAATTTATCCATTTTTAAAAATATTTTCAAGCCGTGGATGGTTGAATCCATGGATAAAAAAAAATCCATCGATATGGAGGGCTGACTGTACATCCCTGGGCTTCCCCCAAATGCTTCTAAGCCCAAGCAATTGATTAACATTGTGTTTCCAAGAGCTGGCTTTACCTGCTTTGAAAACAAATTTCAAAGCCTTCTTCTTTCCGAGATCCAAGCCTTGGAACTCTCCTGAAAGAGATTCATCTAGCTCAACCTCTATTAGTTTTATGTTGGGTGTCCAGTTTTTTTAAGAAAATCAGCAGATTTCTTAATCTCCCAGGTTGATGATTCCTTTGCTGCAAGGAACAGTTGAACTGCATTCTAGTTTTTTGTTTCTTTTCTTTTGAAAAACTGGCTTCAGTTTTTACTGTCTTTCTAATGGCAGGAGTTCTCCACTTATGGTCTGAGCACAACGTGTAGCTACAGAGGGGGCAAAATGAATTTCAAACTTTATTGGAGCCTTTAGAAATATAGTGAGGGCATGCAAAGAACATGGGCAGACCAAGGGATCAAAGGAATGCAAATATAGCAAATAAAAGAGTCTGAGGTGTGAACATTTTTCAGTGTCTCACTGTCTTCAATGCTAGAAATGTGGGGACTGCAGGAAAATTTAATGGCAGCGCAGAATTTGTATTTCAGAGACAGCAGCCAGTATGACATAGTGGTTTGAGCATTGGACCAAGACCCTCAAGAGAAGAGTTTGAATCTCCACTCAGTGATGGAAACCCACTGGGTGACCTAGGGTAAGTCACACTTTCTCAACCTCAAGGGAAGGCAACCTCCTCTATAGAAACATGCCAAGAAACCCTAGGGATAGGTTCGCCTTAGGGTCACCATAAGTCAGAAACACCTTGAAGGCACACAACAATGAAAATAAAACCATTATTTTTGCCCCATCTCATAGCCCTTGGTCCATGGAGTCCTAGAGATGGGGTTTCCATGAACCACAGATGAGGTGGCATTTCTGTGAACCAGGCACAAGTAAGCAAGAGGTCTTTTTTCTTCTTCTTTTGATTTCCTTCTTATTACTTTGAAAAATTGTGTTGAAGTTTGTTTATTTAGAGAGGAGGCCCACAGGTAGCTGACTAACCTCTTTTTTAAGTTGTCCAAAGAAGAAGACCCCACAACCTCTCTAGATCATTGGTTTGCTGGGGTTAGGGGTGCAGGACCCCCATGAAAGTGAATAAACTACAAACAAACAAAAACCCTGAACCCCTCCAAAAACTGAGATCCAATGCCCATACATCATTTTATCTGAGGCAACATTTCTCTGGAAATCTCTAGGTTCTCCAGCAGAACTCTATTGCCAACTTCTGGCAGAAGTTGACCACAGAATTGCACTGGAAGACCAATAGATGCCTAGAGAAGCATTCTCTTAGGACTTTCTAGGTCCTCCAGTGTGACTCTATGGTCACCGTCTGTCAGAGTTGCACTGGAGGACCTAGAAATTCCTTAAGAGAACATATTCATAGAATCATAGAGTTGAAAGAGACCCCAAGGGCCATCCAGTCCAACCCCCTGCCATGCAGGAATTCAGAATCAAACCATCCCCGACAGATGGCCATCCAGCCTCCCATCTGTGATTAATATTTGATATTAATCAAATCTATGAACTTGCATACTTATTTCCCCCTCCCATTAGAACCAATGGAAGGAAAATGTGAAGATAGTAGAAAAGCATTGGGGGTGGGGGGTGGGAAGGCAAAACACAGGAAAATGCTGCAGCTCACCATTTTCTGGCCTGCTGGTGTGAGCCTGGCAGGGCTTTAAGTGTGGTGTTTCCTCTCTCATGGCATCTCATGACCTTTACCTCATAGGATGGTTCATTACAAGCCTTTCTTTCTTTCTTTCTTTCTTTCTTGATGGATGAGATCCCGCATTGGGAGGTACACATGTCGTCATGTAACTCCATCTCTATAGTTACTTGTCCCAATGGTCTCCCCCAGAAGCTCATCTTGTCCTCACATCCTAGGATTTGTAGTTTGGTGAGGTCTTCCGCTTGATCTGTCAGAGCGCTCTGGTGCCTCTCCAAACTACAAATCCTCGGATCTCTAGGATAGCTTCATGACCATTACAGAGGTGTTAAACAGCTTTCATGCCGCAGTGTGGATACACCCTTAGTAAAGGATACAACAGTTCAAGCATGTAAGAGTAAAATCAGAAAAAGAAAAGAGCATATTCTCAGTTATCATGTAACATGTTCTCAGCACTTTTCTTCGTTTCTTCTCCTTTGTTCCATTCTTTGCCACTGAGAGCACTGCAATTGGTCTTCAGATGGTTTTAAAAATTGGGGCAGGTAGGTGTAAGTGTGGAGAGGAGAGTGATGCTTCTTTTTCCCTTGGTTTCAGCAGATTTTGATGCATCATTATTCTCACCAGTTAACTTGGGGGTTATTTTGGGTCTGCACATACCCGGTTGCTGATTATGGTTGACCACCCAAGTCCCATGTTACCTTTGGATGCCCTTGGCTCTCTCCTGTCTTTTTCATAAACACAGAAAAGAAGAAAAGAAAAGAAAAAAAGGCTATGGAGAGAATTCCATAAGAAGATCTTTTTTATCAGTCAAGGTCCCTTGAACCACAAGGCCTGTGAAAAGCAGTATTTGCTACAGGCAAATGACTATCTCTCTGGGAGGGCACTGAAGATGAAAGGGTGTGCTTACATTTAAATATACGGGAGAGAGAATTTATGGATGGGAAGAGATTAAAAAGAAAGCACAATGTGTGGGGGGTGGGGGTGGGGGTGGGGAGAATCACGGTAAAACAATCATATAACTGTTTCATAGCCTGGCTTAAGCACTGACAAATCTGTGTCAATTCCAGATAGTCCAACATGTGGCTGAGATCCTACCTCAAGGAGATTGAGTATGACTTTACATGTGGCAGTTGTTCAACCCTACTTCATTTGCAAATTGTGACTTTGTGCAGCTGAATGCAGATCAAATGTGCATGTGCAGCTGCATGAATGATGTGCAATGAGCACAATACCCATGTGTATCCATATACAATGGGCATGCACATCTATACACAATGTACAGCTATGCACAGCGACATTGCAGAATTCACCATTCTGCATCAGACAGAAATGGCTGCTACTCCCATATGGAAACTTATGCATGTTGAAGATACTGACAGGCATAATAATAATAATAATAATAATAATAATAATAATAATAATAATAGCAGCTTCCAATGAATTTTATATTAAACATACATGCACTGGCATGAATTCTATTGTTAGTATAGTCAGCTCTCTGGATTCATGGATTCTGCATCCACAGATTCAAACATCTACTGCTTCAAAATAAAATCCCAAACAGCAAACCTTGATTTTGCCATTTTTTAAAATATGGGACACCATTTCACTACCCCATTGTATACAATGGGACTTGAACATCCATGGATTTTGATATCCAGGGGGATCCTGGAACCAAATCCAGCAACTAGGGCCCACTGTATAGTGAAGAAAGCTGTCAGGAAGAATATTTATTTATTTATTTGATTTATATCCCACGGTTCACCCAAAATGGAACTCAAAGTGGCTGGCAATATAAGTTTCCTAAAATAGGTAAGACAATATGCATTGCAAAAGTTTAAAAATCATTAAACAATCAATCCTGTGGATTTTTAACAGTTTTTTTTTAATCATTGTGAACTGTTTGGATTCCCATTCTGAAAAAAAGGCAGGATAGAAATAGATCATCATCATCATTGTCGTCACCATTGTCATCATCATCTTTTAAGACATTCATTTGTCAACTGGCATAAAGAAAATAGAGAGAGGGCCAAACTGAGCCTCCATCAAAGGAGAGTTTCATAGCTTAGGAGCAGACACTGAGAAGACTCTGTTCTGTGTTGCCACAGCTGCTTCCTGTGAAATGCTAGGATTTGCAGTGTGTGGAGCTCTCTGACCTAGAAGTCTAAATAACTCATGAAACAACAAATCCCAGGACTCCATAGGCTGGAACCATGGCAGCACAAGTGGAATGAAAGTGCTAAAATCGTGTAGAGTCAAAGAAACCCTAGTCACGCTGTCCCTGTATTTCTTATCACAGCAGAAGAGTACACTTGCCCCTCCACCTTTGTGCCTTTGACTTTTGCAGCTTTGATTATTCACAGATTTTATTAATATGTTCTCTCTAGGAATATCCAGGTCCTCTAGCACAACTCTATGGTCAGATTTAACCAAAAGTTGCACTGAAGGACCTAGAGATTCCTAGAGAGAAGACTCCGCTAGGCATTTGTAGCTCCTCCAGCACAATTCTAGGGTCAACGTCTGGCAGAGTTGTACTGAAGGACCTAGAGATTCCTAGAGAGGTGTTCTCTCGGGTAAAAACTTAAGTGATTTTGTTATTTGCGGTTTTTCCACATTCGCGGGGTCCTGTGTCCCTAACCCCAGCAAATGTGGAGGGACGAATGTACTTTGTTTTTAAAGATGTTATTCTCATTTTTTTTAAAAAAAAATCTAAATGCTTATATTGCTTCTGAATTCATTGTCCAGAACATTGCAGAACAATGGAGACTTTTCTTCTTACAGAGTAGCTGTTGCATTATATGCCTACTGTTTCCTTATAGCTTTGCAAGTCTGAGGACTCAGGATTTCCTGGTTCTTTTCTTTCTCTTTTGTTGTTGTTGTTAAATCCCTTAAAAGCATGGGCACAAGCATGGTTTGAACTCTGCTTCAGGAAGCTAAGTTCCCCTAGTCCCTGCTGCACCTTCTGCCCCACCTTGATGGCCAACTGAGAACTTCCTGCCTGGTAGCAATGATGGATTACTTCTCCTTGTGGGACGGGTGGTTAGTGACTCTTGCCCATTCCGCTCTGGGTGTTTGGTCATGCCATTCTGTACCAGACATGTGGCTTTGTCTGATTACTGATGTATGCCCTGTACTTTCACCATTGGTGGCATTCGTCCAACCCCACTGGCAATGTGCTAGCTTTGGATTTATGGGAACCAGTTTGTCTCTTCCAAAACCAGTCTTGGCATTTGATTTATGAACCTGTCTCTTTCGCAGAGAGATTCATCTTGCTGTTATGATTCTTCCCTTCAACAGGCTGAGATGGTTGCAAAATTCAGTAATCATGAGTGTTGTGTTTTTTTTATAAGCAGTTGATAGGGCAAAAATCAACCCTTCTCTTTTTGAAATTGGTAGCAATGGTGCCAGAATTCCTACGTACATGGTTCAGGGTGCCAAAGTGTCCATCCAGTTCACCATGCTTGGTTGAATCTCACAGAAATTTTTTCTCCAGCATGTTGAATTTTGCATTTGTCTTTGTTGCATTTAATTGTATTAGTTAATTTTCTAGCTTAATAAAGGTCTTTTTGAATTCTCTTCCTATCTTCCAGTGTGTTAGCTACCCTTCCCAGTTTTGTACCATGTGCCATGTCCAGACGTTTGTTATCCCAAGGAACCTCTTCTCCAAGCAATAGCTTCCCTTGTTGTGGAGCAGAGGTGAAAACCATGAAGCCATCCAGATGTTGTTGTTCAGGGGTAGAAGGCTAGGGGGTGGCATTGCTCCCTAGTGATCTTGGAGGGCCATACACAGCACTACAAAAAACTATATATCAATATTTACCCCTTACATTTCCCCAAAGCCTTGTACAGAGTAGGGGGGCATTTCTGACATGTTTGGGGGACCCTCTTGACCATTTTAAGCCCTGGAGAAGCCATTTTTAACATCTGGAAGTGACCTTTTTATTCATTTTCTGTTTTAGAAAAAGGTCTCCTCTGGACCTAAAATATCCGGGAGGGGAAAATAGTAAAATGTCCGCCATATTCCTAAGAAGGCATATTGGAGCTTTTTTTAAAACAAAAAATTCTGGGAGCCCCTGGGAGCCACAAAAATGGTCTGGAAGCTGCCCTTTCCCTACTTTTCTATCTTCCAGGTTTCCTCGGTTATACTGGCCAGGGCTGATGGGAGTTACAGTCCAATAACATCTGGAGGGCCATACACTTCCCACGCCTGTTTCAAGGCATACTCTGAAAGGTCCATGACAAGCTCAGAGGAGGGTCTCTCCATGCAGCTTTAGCTCTTTTTCACTCCACAAATCTTTGGCCATGGTCAGGCAGCATTCATATGCAAGGGATTTTTGTTTGGGTTTTGTTTTTCTGGGTTATCTGTTAACATTTTCTCCCCCGTCCAAATCACCTTCGAGATCATCAAAGCCCTGGCAAGAAGCAGGCTGAGAAATCACAGTTCCTGGATTTCTCAATATTTGGAGCCTGGTCAATCAGAGCTTATCTCGCCTGATAAACAAAAGGACACACAGAACACAGAGCCCTTATCGGCAAGGATGACCCAGGACTTGCCTTGCCTCACCAAAGGTGAGGACATGGGAAGCCTCTTTGCTGTAATCACGGCCATGTCATCCAAGTCAATCTAGAGATTTTTTTTCTTCCATTAGACTATTACAGAATTGGGGCAGCTAGGGCCCATTCACACCGTGCAGTTATAACTCTAGAATTCCACTTTAACTGCTGATGGAATTCTGGGGTTTTCTCATTTGGGGAAGCTGAGAATTCTATAAACCTTTCCCTAAACTGCAACTCCCAGGATTCCATAGGATGGACCCATGGCAGTTAATGTGGAATCATAGCACTGCAAATGCATCATTTGAAAGACTCTCGGGAGAGAAGGTTGCACAAACATTGGGAGTATGGATAGTATATTGTAGTATCACCACCCATTGAAATATGTGAATCATGACCATCCGTGTTTTTCCCCTCCATGGGGTGGGGGAACCAAACCCCCATGGATGGAGAGGGTTTACTGCACTTCCTATCACATATAACCACCTATCCTGCTTTATTCAGAATTCTGTGTGTGATGAAAAAGATCTTATGCAGTTGTTTCCAAATTGCATTCAGGGTCCTTCATACATTTTTCAGATCAACGGATTTGTGATCAGTGTGAGACTCAATAATTGCAAATAAAGTTGGTGTAGAGGCTGGAGTACCAGACCATCCCTGTGAGAGGACAGCCAGCAAGATGAGTTGGTGAGGGAACAGGAGAATGGCTATGACAATGCTGATTTCTTAAGCATGTGTCTCTATGGAAGTGTAGGGCATTTTTCTCTGCTGCAGAAATGGAGATTTGCAAGCAGATGCACATTGTGCATGGATTTCACTGAGCATGAGTGTACATTTCACATAGATGTGCATTGCACATGGATGCATAACTCCCTGCACCCATGTGGCCAGGCACCCTGTTTCTATGTTAGACAAGACGATGAAATGCACATTTGCTTGTGCATTCAATTGTACATCTAGTGACTTGGTTCAGTTGCATAACATTGCCATTGTGTAGCACAATTATTGTGTGACTTTGCATGCCGAGAGTTATGCTATGCATCCCTGATGTACATCTCAGCCTATATTTGCCTAGCCCTTTGAGATTTCCAGCATCTTCTTAAAAATAAGTCCTGACTTGTTTATCTCTTATTTCTGATCTCTTTTCCCAGTGCAGACATCATGGCCCTAGAAATGCAGAGGATAGCTTGTTCAAAAGGAAGCTGTCAACCGATGTTCAAAACATGCTGGTTGGCCCAGAAAAATAAAACCTCTCAAATAAAATTATACAAGAGATAGAAAGGAAGATGGGTATCAAAAAGGAGAAGAATCCAAGGAAGCCAGAAGTTCATCAGCAACATGACTTTGGCTGTGTCTAACAGATCATAGTGGGATTGAGCAGACAGACCAGAATAGCATGAGCCAAGCCCATGCTCTTCTGACCCAGTCCTAACCTGAGTTGATCCCTGGGTCAGTGCAGGGATGGGTGGGTGTTTACATGCCCACCTGCTAGCACACCACAGACCCACTACCACCATGTGCTCTTTACCATCCTCCGCTGTTGCTGCTACTAAGCAGACCCCTGTTGCTGCATCTGATGTGGAAACGGGGCACCTGAATCCACCCACATGGCCAAGTGTCCCATTTCTATATCAGACAAGGGAATGGGGGTCTGCTCAGTAGGGTCAATGGTGGAGGAAGGTAAAGGGCATACAGGCCCATCCAGTCTGCCAGAGGTTGCAGCAGAGTTTCAGAAGACCTCCATAGCAAATGGCAGGTCAATTTGACTCATACTAAGGCCCTTTTGCACTCAGATCTGACCAGGACTGCCGGATCGGCATCAGGTCTGCTCAATCTTGATCTGAGGATATTGGCCTGCATTGTCCAAACAGGACAATGCAAGGCCAAGAGGAACATGGGCCTTTTATCTGTTGGGAGGAGGAAGCAGTACCTTGATCTTGTCCAGGTACTTTCTTTAGAAGAGATTTGCTATCATTGCCTTCCTCTGAGGCTGAGAGTGCAAGACTGGCCCAAGATAACCCAATGGGTTTACAGAGCCGAGTGGGGATTTGAACCCTTGCCTCCTGGAGTCCAACACTCAAACCAGTACACCACATTGCTCAGCCGTTCCTGTGCTTCAACTATGTTATATTTTTATTTGAAGACTGCCTTGAGTTACAGTTTTGCAAGGAAATGCAAGATCTGAATACAGTTAATATCAGTAAAAATAAGAATAGCATGAATAAAAATGGCATGCACACTGCAGCAAAGTTGCCACTTGATAGGTTGTTCTTGTAATACACTTTTTGGTACTTCAGTATCATCAGCCTGAAAGCCAGCAGTGCCTACTCTCCACTTTGATGAATGAAAATCTTTCAAAATAAGCTTGCATCTTCCTTGGCAGGGAAATACAAATCTCAGTGTTGTGAGAAAAGTCTTTAATATCCTGAGCTTGAATATTCTGTGGTGTAAATATTAGATATTTTCAAGGTCCTAGTCTTTCAAACTTTGGTAATCCCATTCTTGGCTCAAAAAGGTACTGAGAGGTGTATACAGATGTCCATTCTAGGTTAAAATGTGTAAAAATATGTGTAGATTAGGATAAAATTGGATAAAACGTGTATTTTAGGGTACAATGCATATTTTGTGGGGAAAGACACTAAAATTAATATGAATTTTCTTTTCAAAAGCAAACTGATGCATAAACCAGGTGCAAGAGGTTAATGAATAAAGACATGTAAATAGACAGATCTGTCCATCCCTCATGGATTTAAAGGATATGTGTGTGTGTGTGTGTGTGTGGAAAGGCCATGGAACTGTTATGTAAATGATACATCTATGCAAACAAAGATATGGGTGGAGGAAGGAGAGACTGGAAGCCCATCTTTCATGAATGCTCCCAAGGAGGGCAGAATGGGAGGCATTGCTTCCATCATGCCAAAGAACTTGGTGACCAAAGTGCATTTCATTTTCCCAACATAGCATGGTGAAACATAAAACTTGCCCCCAAATTTTGGGGACTGAGGGGCTCTACAAACAGCTCCTAAGGGGCTCCTAAGGCTGTCCCTGAAAGCGCCAGATCAGGGCTGCAGCAACTGCATGCGGTAACCCTGATCCAACACTTTGCCACTCCAAAAAGAGCTGGGAAATGCCGCTCCTTTTTGGACTGGTAAAAAGTCGCCCTTGCTGCGGTGGCGGCAGCTTTTCTGCGCTCCTTTGGTGCAGTGTGTCTAAACCAGGGGTAGGCAACCTAAGGCCCGGGGGCTGAATGCGGCCCCCGAGGCCTTTGGACTGGCCCCAGGCCGCCGCAGCTGCCCCCCATGATGATATTGATTATTGTTGTTATTACTTGTTCTTGGGGTTTTCTTGGCAAAATCTCCACAGGGGTTTTGCCATGGCTTTTCTGGGGCTGAGAGAGTGTGCATGCATATATTTTTTAAATTATATTTATTTATTTATTTATTTATTTATTATGCTTCGGCCTCCCAATTGTCTGAGGGACAGTTACCCGGCCCCCAGCTCAAAAAGGTTGCCTACCCCTGGTCTAAACGCTGCACCAAGGGAGCGCCCTGATACCACCCACCATCTTTTTGGGTGGGTGGCATGAGGACGACATGGAGGCAGAGTCAGGGTGGCCAGCGTGCGGTCACCACACCCTGATCCCACCCCCCCCGGCCAGCCCTTTTGGCCAGTCTGTACTGGCTCTGAGTCACTCAAGGGATTAGTAACTTGGCCTGAAGCCTTTTATCTCAACGGTTGCTTTTTCTCTTTCTCGTTCAAGTCAATCCAAATGGCGGAAAGGGCTGACTCTCCAGTGGGCTTGTGGAACTTGTATGTAACAAGATGGGGGCCTCCCTCCATTTCCTCATTGTCAGCCCTTCCCTGCATCAACACCTTCTCTGGCGCAAGCACATCATGACTACTGGCAGCACACCAGTGACAGGAAAGAGGCCAGGCGGGGAAGTTGTTGGCTGAGCAAAAGGAAGAATTTTGCTTCTAGCAGGGACAGAGGCAGGTGTTATCGTGATGGTTGTGTGTGTGTTTGGGGTGGCAGCTGATTTCTCAATAAGGGAACACAAATCCTGCGCCAAGGAAACAAAATTGGATCCCGTAATTGAATTAACAGCGAGAATGATGCCAGAGTCAGTTTTTTTTTATTTTTCCATTCAAGCCACCCCACCCCCCCTTATGATTTGGTGTTGTTGTTTTTTCTCATGGAAGACCATGCCTATCTTTGGTTTTTATTATTATATCCAGTATGTAGCATCTACATGAGATCTGTCCATTTTGCAGCAAAAGTACTGAACACATTCCATTGGGTTTGGATTAAGCTTACAGGAGGACTGTAGCAGGGATGTAATTCTTCACTAAGTTTCTTCTCAAAGGAAACAATGAGTCATTTTAGCAATTTTCTGCCCACTGTAAGAAAGTCATTGAAAGTTTTTGAAGTATACACTATTTGCAATTCAGGCCTTAGTTTGTACAAAATGCACACATGGTTGTTTTGCACAGAAAACAACACTTTCCATGCAGGGGGAAAAAACATCCACATTTTCTGCACATAAAATAATAATTCTATATAGAAACAGTATTTTCTGTGCTGAAATATCTGTTTCCTGTGCAGAAAATACTGTTTTCTGTCCAAATTGACTATGTGTGAATTTTGTGCAGAGTAATTCCCCAGTTACAGCCTTTTCAGCATAGGGAACAGGTCTTTCTGCGCAGGAAATAAAATGTGTGCATTGAAATATTATTTTCTGCCCAGGAAAGGCTGTTGCCTGTGTAGAAAACATTGTTTTCTGTACAAAACAACCACATGGAAATTTTGTGAACAAGAAGCCCCAAATTGTGAAGATTCTCATCAATCCAGGATTCTTCTCATTAAGAGTTTTCAACCATTTTTCTCATGCAGAAGGTTCCAAGTTCAGTCTCCACCAGCTTTAGGTACAGGTGTGGAAGAGCTTGATCTGAAACTTTCAACAGCCATTGACAGTCAGTGTAGACCAATAATAATAATAATAATAATAATAATAATAACTTATTTATTTATAACCCGCCCCTTGGCTCTGAGTTGAGCAGGAAAGTTTGAAAGTCTTCCTGTATTTTACTGAATGGTTGGATGAACAGGTGAAGACTGAGAAGTAATATGATAGCCATCTCCAATTATTTGAAGAGCTGTGATGCAGAACGTGAGGTAAGGTAATTCTCTGCTGCTCCAGAAGATGAGACTTGCACCAGTGGATTCAAATTACAAGAAAGAAGAGTCCTCCTAAACCTTAGGAAGAACTTCCTGATAGTAAGAACTGTTGGACAGTGAAAGGGATTTCCCTGGAAGTTGGTGGACTCTTCTTCAAAGGGGACTTTTAAACAGGGTCTGGATGGTCATCCATCTGTCAAGGATGCTTTAATTGTGGATTCCTGCATTAGCAGGAAGCTGGACTGTACGATTCTATATTTTTATAAATCTACTCTCAGGATCCTTCCCATAGTGTAGGGTTCCTAATCACAGGAACATTTTCAAGAACATTCAGGGGAACCCGTGAAAATTCCCCCTTCAAATCTTCCCATTGTGGGAAAGGGAGGATCCAACAAGTATTTGAATGCTGGAAGCCAAGCTACCGTTCATAGTCTCCTTAGTGCTTGAAGAGAGTGAGAAAGAAAGTGGATGTCATCTTGTAAAAACCAGGGGTTGCCAAATTAACGGATTAAGCTGCAGTCCTAAATAAAGCTATGAGAGAGTATGCAAAGGGATCCTGCAGCATCTTGGAGACTGAGAGAAAGAAAGAAGCTGTTAGAATGAACTTTCGTAGACTTGAGCCTACTCCCTTGGATGCATGGTATCCCTTTGCATACTGATTTTCCAGACTAATATGGTTATGTCTTTGAATTCTAATAGAGAGTAGGAGCCATTGCACACACAGGCTGAAATCCCTTTGGTGTCCTAAGTCCCCTTACACATACAATTCTACTTTTGGGGCCACTGTGCAATGGACAATGTTCAGTCTATATGGATCTGAGGCAGTAGACTGAAGTCTAGGAAAGCTCATGCTGCCAACTTCTTTAGTTCAGTTAGTCTCAAAGGTGCTACAAGATCTTTCTACATACTGATTCAACAGACTAACATGGCTATATCTTTATATTCACTTCAGGATTATGCAAGTGGACTGCAACAAGCGTAACCATTTCACATGGACATAAATTCCCAATGAGAGTAGAGGTATTGAATCAGTGGGTTTTGCCTAGATGTTAAGTCACTATTCAGCAATTCATTCAATAGGTCAAGTGAAGATGAATTTCTTCCTCCAGGAAAAATTAGGTTATACCCAAACTGGGATAAATGAACAGGCCATGCACACTCTTAGACAGTGTGCCACCATCTGAGCCTACCTTCTTTGTACCACTTGATTATCTGAGATTGCAAGACATTGTGCAATTATGTGAGTGTCAATTTGAGGTGTGCAAACACAAGGTAGGTTCTCAGCCATAGAGTTCATCCCTGACTATGCGTGCCTTGGATCGCACTGTTCAATTTGTCATTTCTCAGTGGAGCTCATCTCCATGTTAGTTGAGTTCAACATATTCCTTTCTCCTGTTATTTGCATCTCATTCACTGTCTCATGACTGTGTGTGTTTCCTCCCTGCCTCCCTCCTTCCTTCCCTCCCTCTTACATACACAGACACACTCACAGCCTTTTTTCCCATTAACGACAACATCTGTAAGTTTGTTCTGAAGAAAAATAAAGCTATCCATCTCCTTTTGGCACCAATGATGTCACAGATGCTCAGGAAAACTGGCTCCCTCAAGGTTTATAGTAGCGTACAGTGGGAATGTCACTTATCTACGGAGGATGGTTTGCTGTTCTCAAGAAGGCATTCTTCCCTCTGACAGAGAGGGTGGCTTTTGTTTATCCCTTGGCACACAATGAAATGATGGGAAAACATGCTTGGATGCACTGGAGTCTTAAGGTGGGGCAAGGCCGGGGATAAAAATGGAACGGGGCCTTTGATCACCCGCCAATGCAGATGACTCCCAGGGTTCTGGGTTTGAGAATGGACATCATGTTCTTTTGCTTTTTCTCTGCCTTGGAGGAGCAGGAGCAGAAGCAGGAGCAGGAGCAACTCCCTCCTACCTAGGCAAACTGAAGCAAGCCCTCAGGACAATTGACATCAGGGGGAAAAGAGAGTTGGGGTAAAAGGAGAGATCAAAAGAAAGGAATGACATAGAAATCTGCTTGGAAGGCTGGATCTTGAGAGCTAGCGCCACTTTGGGTCAGGAGGAGGGTACAAGGAAAATGCCCTCTCAAGAAGCCTTTTTCCCACTCCCTGAAATAATAATAATAATAATAATAATAATAATAATTATCCCGCCCCTCTGCAGCACAATCGGGGCGGCGTAAAACAAGTTAAAAACATCACAACAAGTTAAAACGAAATCCAATAACCCACCGTCCTGTTCTCTTGGAGAAATTACTACTTGGGACTACCATACCTTCCCAAATTGGGAAGGGACAGTCTCGATTAATCCTTTGCCACCCCACATTTTCGGCTGCTTTTAAAATGTCTTGGTTTCCTTCCTTGCCTCCCACTTTCTCTGTTTGTCTTCTGATTCTTTCAAACTGATTTCAACGTGCAAAAATAGTAGTGGAATAATGGAGGAGAGGAGGGTGTTGAACCCTGCCCTTCCCTGCAGGCTTAGGCAAAAGCAAGCTTCTGCAGCCTCTCCTAGCTTGCACTCTCTCTGTCATGAATACGTTTTGCCATCTTAATCAAATTCTTAGGTTGTTTGGCCAGAGGCATCCCAGTTTTCATCTTTGAAGTGTTGCAGGGCGTGAACTACAACTCCCAGAATCAACCAGACTGTGTGGATCCTGGGAGTTATAGATCCAAACTGTACCTTTCCCAAGGTCTGCTTTTTCTTCATGTGCCTTTTTGAGAGAAGGCAAATGAGTTAGGCAGATGCAGTTGCTTCTAATCACTCCCATCACTTCTTAGGGATGTATAAATCAGTCTATATGATGGTTACCTGATATGTATTCATTCATATATCTGATCTGTCCAGTTTCAACATCATTAGAGTTCCTATCTCTTTCTTTCTGAGCCAAAAGGATAAAGTAAGGGAGAGACAGAAATAGTAAGAGAAGGAGTAGGAGAGAAGAGGAATCTCAGATGGTCTTTGGCCTCAGCAAGATCCAAATGCTGCTGGTTCTTGGTTTGAGTGCTGCTGGTCTCTCTTAGAATCATAGAATCATAGAATCATAGAGTTGGAAGAGACCACAAGGGCCATCCAGTCCAACCCCCTGCCATGCAGGAACTCCCAATCAAAGCATCCCCGACAGATGGCCATCCAGCCTCTGCTTAAAGACCTCCAAGGAAGGAGACTCCACTACTCTCCGAGGGAGTGTGTTCCACTCTCGAACCGCCCTTACTGTCAGGAAGTTCCTCCTAATGTTGAGGTGGAATCTCTTTTCTTGCAGCTTGCATCCATTGTTTCGGGTCCTAGTCTCTGGAGCAGCAGAAAACAAGCTTGTTCCCTCCTCAATATGACATCCCTTCAAATATTTAAACACGGCTATCATATCACCTCTCAGCCTTCTCTTCTCCAGGCTAAACATCCCCAGCTCCCTAAGTCGTTCCTCATAGGGCTTGCTTTCCAGACCCTTCACCATTTTAGTTGCCCTCCTTTGGACACGCTCCAGTTTCTCCACATCCTTTTTGAATTGTGGTGCCCAGAACTGGACACAGTATTCCAGGTGAGGCCGGACCAAAGCAGAATATAGTGGCACTATTACTTCTCTTGATCTAGACACTATACTTCTACTGATGCAGCCTAAAATTGCATTGGCCTTTTTAGCTGCTGCATCGCACTGTTGACTCATGTTCAACTTGTGGTCCACCTGGATTCCTAGATCCCTTTCACAGGTAGTCTCATTCAGCCAAGTGTCCCCCATCGTATATCTGTACTTTTCGTTTTTCCGCCCTAAGTGCAGTACCTTACATTTCTCTGTGTTGAATTTCATTTTGTTAGCTTTGGCCCAACTTTCTAGTCTGCTCAAGTCATTTTGAATTTTGATCCTGTCCTCTGGGGTATTAGCTACTCCTCCTAATTTGGTGTCATCTGCAAATTTGATAACTATGCCCCCAATACCGTCATCCAAGTCATTAATAAAGATATTGAATAGCACTGGGCCCAGGACAGAGCCCTGTGGCACCCCACTGGTCACTTCTTTCCAGGTTGAAAAGGAGCCATTGTTGAGCACCCTTTGTGTTCGACCAGATAACCAATTACAAATCCATGTAACAGTTACTTTGTCTAGCCCACATTTTACCAACTTGCTTGCAAGAATGTCATGGGGAACTTTGTCAAAGGCCTTACTGAAATCAAGATATACTATATCCACAGCATTCCCTTCATCTACCAAGCTGGTAATTTTATCAAAAAAAGAGATCAGATTTGTCTGGCATGACCTGTTTCTCTGAAACCCATGTTGACTTTTTGTGATTATGAAATTATCTTCCAGATGTTCACAGACTCTCTGTTTAATGATCTGCTCCAGAATCTTTCCGGGTATTGATGTCAGACTAACTGGACGATAATTGTTGGGATCCTCTTTTTTCCCCTTTTTGAAGATGGGGACAACATTTGCCCTCCTCCAGTCCGCTGGGACCTCTCCTGTTTTCCAGGAATTCTCAAAGATTATTGCCAATGGTTCCGATATTACATCTTGTTGGTCTGCATTGAGGAATGATACAAATGCTTCCTGGGTGCATCTACATGAATGAATGAATGAATGAATGAATGCAACTGGTATTTGGCTCAGGATCACAAAGCATTTCAGATATACAGCATCCACCAATGAAGCACTGTTTCTTAGGGGAAGGAGGAAGGTCAAGGTGTTTCTTTCTTTCCCAGCTAATCCTTCATTGATCGTCTTTAACTGTGACTTTGCTCCTCTTAGTAAATGCACATTGTTTTTTCTAGAAATGGATACAACTGAATCTGCTTGGGACAGAAGATAGGGCAGATCTGATCCCATTGGCAGTGAATTCCAAGTCCCCTCAGATGGTTGGCTTGAAATAGATGGGCCCATCAGAGAAAATGGTCATTCAAGTCAAGAAGTTATTTGCATCTTCATTCCAACACTGGAAGTCCTGGGAAGGTTAAAAAAATATCTGGAAACATCTGAGTTCTGATTCTCTGGGCAGACAAATTCATTGTAGCTATTTTTGTGTTCTGTTCTCCTGGTTAGCATTCACCAACAAAGCATCAATTCTACACACAATGAAAGGGGAGACTCCTCAGTCCATCTTTTTGCTGAGTCTTGGACACTTTGTCAAAAATGGTCTTATTTTCCCAAGCCTTTTCATTGCCTGTTTTATCTATCTATCTATCTATCTATCTATCTATCTATCTATCTATCTATCTCGAAAATATATAATACAGAAATATACTAAGAGAGAAAGAGAGAAAGGGATGAAAATTCTATATTCATTTCATCTATACAGATATAGAAATAGATGCAGAAAGTGAGAGCACTTTGGTGGGATTTTTAATTCTTCCTTTCCTTTCCTTTCCTTTCCTTCCTTCTCTCCCCCCCCCCCAAGTTCATTGGCTTATCCCCCCCTTTTTATTTTGGCCTGAAAGCCAGTGCAAACCAAAACAGTCATATGGATGACTGTTAAAATAATATACAACATTCTATGCAAAACCAGTTAACCAAACAGGGACTTTCTGTTGTCTTCTGGAGGTGTCAACATGAGATTGTCTTCAAAACTCTCCAGGAGCAGATGTCAACCAGTGAGCATTGAAAATTGTTTCAATGTGCTTATTTGATTCATAGAAATAAAAACATGTGCATGTCAAATGCCTCCCCTCGTTATTTTTTTAAGGATACTACAAAGATCCTTGCACTTGCAGGAAGGAACCTTGAGTCAAGACGTGCAGAGTCAGTGTTCAGCAAGGAATGGGAGTAAAGAGAGGTCCAGATGGATGAAAGAAGTAATTATTGAAGCCCACAATACATGGTTAGGGTAATAAAGTCAGGTGCGATGAGACAAAGGGGGGTTGCAGACTGCCAGAAATAGTGTGAATTCAGTCCACTTTTAGGGTTAGGGTTAGTGCTAGGGAATCATGGGAACTGTTATTTTTCTGAGACATTGAGCCTTCTCTGTCAGACAACTCGGATGCCACAATAAAATACAGTTCCCATGGTTCCCTAACTCTAACCCTAACCCTAAAAGTGGACTGAATTCACACTATTTCTGACAGTCTGCAACCCCCCAAAGACAATCAGCTCTCTGATATCCTCAAACCATGGGAACTTGGGAGCCAAATACCTTGGAGATTGCTTACTCTCGTGTCAACCTACTATGTTATTGGGGTTATAATTGGCAACTGGTGGCTTCCATGTCACTATGGCAGTAAGTTCAGTCTAAAACCCAGAATGGATTCACTACTCTCTGAGCTACTCACTACCAGCCACTACTAAATGCTTTTGTCATCTCATGCAAGGTGTGGTGGTGGTACCCAGAAAGGTGCCCACCATTTATGGGATCCTCTCTTCAGAGAGGTTGAGCCAGTGCTAGATGACCAAAGGTATTTTTGTTCTCCTAGGTGTTTCAACATATTGCTGATTTTGACATGCCAGAATATATATTCTCCTTGGTTGTTGTTGTTTTTTAAATGTGTTTATAATTTGAGTATATTCACACACACATACACACACACACACACACACTTCTGATTTTCATATATGGTCTTGTTTTCAAAAGCCACCCTAATTGGCTGAGAATTTTGCTTCAGTTTGGTTTTGAGAAGAATTCACCCAAATTTGCACATTTCTCTATATTTTGCCTAGAAAGACTTTGAGATCTAAGCTATATGGATGCTGGAGAAGCTGAAACTAAGAGAGCCCTTCATCTAGGCATCAAGGGTATAACTTTCAAAAGTCTGGGATTGAATCCCTGGGCATTCATCCATATTTCTGGTGGCAAATTATGGTTGCCACCTCTTCTTTTCTCTGAGATGCTCCTTACCTTTAACATCCATAGAGAAGCCAGGAGACACATGTTTCTCTTTATACTGGGACTAGAAATAGGGGTTGAATTTGGTCAGTGTAAATGGCTGAGAATTTCATTTCAGTGCCTTTTGGGAGGTTTTACGAAAGTTCACAACCATCTTCATATTTGGGCTAGAAAGAATTTTCAAAGTTCTTTTTTTAAAAAAATCTAAATGAAGGAGTGGAAAATGAAGTGGATCAATTTCCTCATCCCATTCCATCCATTCTTGAGGGTGAGAACCTCTGTATATTTGTAGAAGATGCTTGACTATGGGCGATAAAGTATGGCATGTAGAAAAACAAATAGAAAAGGCAGTTCCTCTGTGTAAACATCTCATGTTGTTGTTGTTGTTGTTGTTTCACAACAATAGTGGTAAATAGCTTGTATCCTTTCCTTGATATGTGGAAAAAGCACTCCAGTGCCAAAAACATGTGATTGTTATGTTTAATCTGAATGGCAGAATGTGAGATGGATTCAATGGCCCAAGAGAACCTAATAGGGCATGTCATGCATAAACCCAGGAAGAGCTGGATGAAAAACAATGTTTAGCAAACAGGTTATCTGAAATCCATGCTGGGAGGGGGGAAAAAGCCTGCCTTCCCCACTTCTGACACAATCACAGATAGGTTTTTGTAGGTTTTTCGGGCTGTGAGGCTGTGTTCTAGGAGAATGTATTCCTGACATTTCACCTGCATCTGTGGCTGGCATCTTCAGAGAAATCACAGATGCCTGAACATTTCACCCCAAATCACATTTTTGAACAAACCATCTTAATTGTCACTTCCTGAACTTACGCGTGGATCAGAAAGCAGCCCTCATTCCCATTGAATTCTTCTCTGCATTCGTGATGGGGGTTTTGGCTCCAAAACACATGCAAAACTCTCCATCTTATTCAGGAAAACACACAGAGAAATGCATATTGGGTAGGAAAACGTGGCCCAAAGTGTGTATTAGGACCAAATATATACCCACCAAAGTGTGACTTTTGGGAGAAAATACAGATCTGAGTTCTATTATTAGTCCCAACTAGAGTAAAACCATTGAATTAACGGGAGTTTTCCTACATGTTGACTCACCATTTAACAATTGATTCAATGAGTCTACTCTATTGAAGGCTAGCAAACAACATTCTGGCCACATTCCACGTAAAAGTGAATTGTGCATGTTTTTATTCCAAGTGCAGATTGCTTCAGAAACAGCCAGAATAGATGTATGACTCAAGATGTTTGCAAGAGAAGTGGACCAGAAATATACCAATCCATTCATCAGTATAATATGATGGATTTTTTTTCTTTTCTGGAGGAAACCTTCTTGAGAAGCCTCTGGTGAGTCACAAGAACCTAGAGAAGGAAATGAGCATTTAACACACTCAGATTGTCCAATAAAAATAAAAATAAACAAGGCAACCCTATATATAAAATCTATCTATCTATCTATCTATCTGACTTTTAAAATTACAATTGCAGAAGGAGGAGGAGGAGGAAGGGAAGAAGTACATAGGATATGAGTGTGTAGGCCTATACATTAATATAAGCTGCCCATATTTCCAAAAACAAATTTTCTTGAACTTGGCATCTGTAAAATACACATTCATGAGGAGCTGAAGCAGAGAGACCTTCTGATCATCAAAGAATAGATTGAGAATGTTTCTCTTTCCAGCCTTGTTGTACAAGTCTTTTAGCGACAGTAAGAGTATGCAGAGTCCAGCCATATTGACCATTAATTAAATTCCATGTTTCAAAGAGATGATTTAGAAGAAAATAGCCAGCATCCTGCCTCTGACTTATGAACATGTAAGTCCCTTTTTGGTCAGGAATCAGAGATCTGAAAAAGAGTAAAAGAGTTCCCATATCTTGGATCAAACATTGATCAGAATGAAGACTGCAATCAGGAAATCGGAAGAAGACTGGGAATGAGAAAGGCAGCTATGAAAGAGCTAGAGGTGATGCTAAAGAGTAAAGATACACAACAGAGCATGAAAGTTAGAGCTGTCCAAGCCATTGCATTCCCCATCACCACGTATGGATGTGAGAGCTGGACAGTGAAGAAAACAGATAAGAGGAAAATCAACTCATTTGAGATGTGGTGCTGAAGAAGAGCACTGAGGATACCATGGATGGCCAAGAAGACAAACAAATGGGTCCTTGAACAGATCAAGCCTAAAATCTCCCTGGAAGCCAAGATTATACTGTCATACTTTGGCCACATCATGAGAAAGCATGACTCATTAGAAAGGAGCATAATGCTAGGAAAGGTGGAGGGAAGCAGAAAGAGAGGAAGACCAGAAGCTAGATGGATGGAGTGTATTAAGCAGATCAAAAACATGAGCTAAGCAGAGCACTGGAAGACAGGGGGGCTTGGAGATGTCTCATCCACAGGGTTGCCATGAGTCAGGGACAACTTGAAGGCAGTTAACAACAACAACAACAACAGAGGGCTATTCTTTTGTCTTTTGTGCTCTGTCCAAATACCTCCCATTGCCCAGTAGCTGTCAAGCCTTGGAAAAGGCTGATGATGCTTCTTGTTACAAGGAGATGGAGACAAGAAAGAGTAAGAGCTGGTGCTCTAGGCTGCTAGGGGAAGGAAAAGGCACTTCATTTGAGAGCACACTCTCATTTCTGTCCCTCCCCAACCAAGATGAGATCAGCTGCTTCTCTATGGTCTGAGTTTCTGCCAGGTGGTGGGAGGACATGGAAATGTACATGCCGAGCTGTGCATACATGCAGGATCTCGTGTGTCGCAAATATCAAAGATTTTTCCAATATAGAATGACTATGGCTGCATCCCCACTGCAGAAATAGTTGCAGTTTGACATCACTTGAATTGCCCTGGCTCAATGCTATGATCTTCTGAAAACTGTAGTTTTGTGAGACCTTTCGCCTTCTTTGTCAGAGAGCTCTGGGGGAACAAGAAACTACCATTCCCAAAATTCCATAGCATTGACCCATGGTAGTTAAAGTGGTGTCAGACTGGAGTATTTCTGCAATGCAGATGCAGCCGGGCATAATACAGCCACCCACAAAGGGGTAGCCACCAAACATGTCCACATCCTATGACACAGGGAAACATCAGCATTATATTGATAGTACATAAAAGTAAGCCCTAGAGCATTTTGCTTCTCTCCCAACAGACAATTCTACTTTTGACCAAAAGGGAGCCTTTCCTTGGGGAGGGAAAGACTTTCACTGGACCTTTTCTGATCTGTATTAATAGAAGGGAGATGACAGAGATGTGCCCAAAAACAGAGATGGAATTAGTCTCTTGGAAGGCGGCCTGGAAAAATCTGGCCATTGCCTAGGGCAAAGGGCACTTTGAAAATGTCCACAGAAAATTATTTTAAACAGAGAAGCCTTTCAAAGGACACCATGCCCTGTATCCTTCTGTGACATTCAACACCATCCTCTCTTTGGGAGCGCCCAGATCTGGCTCCAGATTAACTTTCCATTGCTCAGCAGGTTTTTGGCAGGCTTTTGGCATGGTGACCGTATACTGAGGATTTCACCCCAAAGGTGTCCCTCCTACATCTGCAAACTCGACTCCATTGCATCCGGGTGTGTGAGGGAGGGGAGAGCAAACAGAGTGGCTGGAATATGTTCCAATTTTCTCTTCCGTCAGAGAGAATAAGAGGAAACCATGAATCAAAAGTGGGGGAAATGGTTAGGTACAGTGAGCCCTTGGTATCCACTGGGGTTTGGTTCCAGGATCCCCTGTGGTTAGCAAAATCTGTGGATGCTCAAGTTCCATTAAAGACAATGGCATAGTAAAATGGTGTCCCTTCTATAAAATGGCAAATCAAGGTTTGCCTTTTTGGAATTTATATATTTTAAAAATATTCTCAAGCCATGGATGTTTGAATCCATGGACATGGAGGGCTGACTGTATTGGCAGGGGTGTGTGCTATGTTCAGAAGAAGGCAATGACAAACCACTTGCAAGAAAACCCTATGGAATCCATGGGGTCACCAGGCGACTGTGACTTGAAGGCACATACCTTACTCACTTGGCAAGGGGACAAAATGAGGGCTTTGCTAATAGGAGTTCTACTCCCTGAATAAAATTTTCTTTCAGTCCCAAATTTCTAATATTGCAGAGTGAAACTTTGAAAATTGTTCATAGCTATACCTCAGGTGGGGCCAGTGTGGTGTAATGGTTTGAGTGTTGAACTAAGACACTGAGAGATCAGGATTTGAATCCCAGCTCGGTCATGGAAACCCACTGGGTGGCCTTGGCCAAGTCACACTCTCTCAGCCTTAGAGGATGGCAATGGTAACACCCCCCCCAAGAAACTTGCCAAGAAAATCCTACAATAGGTTTGCCTTAGGGTTGCCATAAGTTGGAAACGACTTGAAAGCACACAACAATAACAACAACATACCTTTGGTGCATCTCCACTGTAGAAAGAATGCAATTTGACACCACTTTAACTGTCGTGGCTCCATCTTATAGAATCCTGGGATTAGTAGTTTGGTGAGGCCCCAACCCTCTTTGGCAGAGGAGGCTCAAGTTCTTGTAAAAATATGAATCCCCAGATTCCATGGGATGGAGGCTGCAGTGCTTTAAAGTGGTGTCAAACTGCCTTCTTTCGACGCTGGAGACGCACCCTTCTCTCTCTCATTCTCTCTTCCATTCTTTTCCCATTCTTTGCCCAGCCTCTTTCTATTCATTCTACGTCCTACAATGAAAATTAGGAATCGTGCGTAAGGACGGAGAGGGAGAAGGAAAGGCAACTCATAAGAAGTGAGCTTCTTTGAGTGGATCATTAGTGGGATTGGTTTAGCAAGGGACGTCTCCACGGTTGACTCCTCGGCAAAGGAGTCCCCCGTGACCCATTTGGCGACTAATTCCTGGAGGGTTCTTTAAGCAGGTGCCCTCTGACAGGTAGTCAATAAAGAACTTCTGCCTAAGCATCCTTGTTGCTTTGCCCCGGAGGTCAAAGAGCGTGACTCCAGAGGTTGTCAGGTCAGGAGCCATCACAATGACAGATGAACCTCAACATCGCTCCTGCCCTTATTGGTGTCCCTTGTCAAGAAGGTAAAACTCCTGTCTCTTAAAAGAGAGAAGGGGGGGGGAAGAAGGGGGGGAAGAAGAAGGCAGCCCCCTCCTCTCTCCTCTGGCAATAAAAGACTCCTGTTAGGAACTGGCGGCACCTCTCAACTGGTCTTCATTAGCCCAAATGCGTTGCTTCGGCTTGCAGTCTTCGGTCCTCTGCTGAGTGGGTGCTGTCTCCATAGCTCTCAACTGTTCCTCATTAGGGGAAACAGTTCTCCATTGTCCGGCATGAAGACACCTTTGTTTTTTAAACTCGACGGGGCTGGAAAAGCAGAAATGGATATGCAACAATGCTGCACTATTGATAGGAACTGGAAGTTCAGCTGGACGACTTGACTACAATAATGTGTGTTTCAATACTCAGGGGTGGATTTCGATCTCAACTTCTTTCTTTCTTTCTTTCTTTCTTTCTTTCTTTCTTTCTTTTTCTACACACACACACACACACACACACACATTTGGACGTCTGGATTGTTTGCCCCCAAGGCGGCAATTCTGACACAGGATTATTTCAGGGGAACCCATGTTGAACTTGGGGGAGGGAGCACACTGCTAATTATTTTCCAGCTCCGATTAATGCCTTGGATAGGCCTTGCTTCTTCTGCTTAATGGCAGACTATGGAAATAAGAGGGATAAACAAGAGCAAATGTAATTGTGTTTTGGTATCATGTATTAATAGGAGCCTAGATTCTAAATCACAGGAAAGAATAATGCCACTTCATTCTCTGTACTACCCAGACATCAACGGTAGAGCCCAAATACGTCCATGAAGCAGAGTTGTAGATAACTTGGAAAGGAAAGACAAGGAGTTTGTAACTTTGTGCTGGATATGGAAACAAATGGGAAACTATGGAAGGCACTGCCCTTCCTGTTGATGTCCTACATATGCGTAAGCTTGCCTGCAGAAGCGGTTGGGCATCTTTGGCCTCGTCGGCACTACAGAAATAATGCAGCTTGACACCACTTTAACTGCCATGGCTCCATGCTATGGAATCCTAGGATTTGTAGTTTGTTGTGGCACCAGAGCTCTCTGAAGGGGAAAGGAAAATATCTCACAAATCTACAAACCCCAGAAACCCATTGCATTGAGCCATGGCAGTCAAAACAGATACCAGAGCACATCTGATCATGGAATCAGGCCAAGTTGGTACTTGAATGGGGGAACCACCTGGTAATATCAAATGCATGGGGTCTATTTCAGAAGAAGGCAATGACACACCACCTCTGAGTATTCTTTGTCTGAGAAAATCCTAGAAAATTAATGAGGTCACTTGAAACTGACTTGAAGGCAACTTGAATGTGCATACACACCAACGTACATAGGCTAGGATGCAACACGAGAAATAATTTTTCAGTAATTCTGTTGCTGTGTGCCTTCAAGTCATGTCCAATGTATGACAAACCTAAGGTGACCACAAGGCTGGGTTCTTCTTGACAGGATTTGTCCAGAGGGCAGTTGTCATGGTGTTCCTTTGAGGCTGAGAGAGAGTGTGTTTTGTCTAAGGTCACCTGGTGGGTTTCTATAGCCGAGTGGGGTTTTAGACTCTGGCCTCCCAGAATCCTAATCCAACAGTCAAAAACCACTACAGTCAGCCCTCTCCATTTGCAGCTTTGACTTTTGTGGATTTGATTATTCACGGATTTGAGTAATAGATTCTAGGTCCTCCAGGACAACTCTGTCGGTGGTTGACCATAGAGTTCTGATGGAGGACCTAGAGATTCCTAGCTAAAACACTTTTTAGTCATTTATAAGTCCTTTAACACCATTCCATGGTCAACTTCCAGTGGATGTTAACCATAGAGTTACACTGGAGGGCCTAAAGATTCCTAAACAGATTGTGTATTTCTTCATAGCAGGAGGTTGGACTGGGGTGGCCCTTATGGTCTCTTGCAACTCTATGATTCTATGATTCTCTCAAGTTAAAAAAAAAATAGAAACTTGTTTATTTGTGGTTTCCCCACTTTCATGGGGATCCTGCATCCTTAAACCCAGAGAATATGAAGGGCCCACTGTACACCACACTGCCTCTATATGTGACTCTCATATATTTTTTATCATGTCTGCATGATAATATCTGGTATAGACTCTATTTTACCTGTTTCCTTTATTACAATTATGCTTATATATCCATTGTGTGATCTTGACATTTCCAGATTTAATTTGTTTTTTTATTTAGAGATCCCTCATAATCTGAGGCCCCAAACTGTCACTTCCTTAGCTTGTGCAGAAATCCTGTCCTGTCCCTGGCATATTCTGCGATGCCCTCCGATGGCCTTAGCAATGGCAGTTGGTAGCTGGAGGGAGGAGGGTTCTTGTTTGGAACTGGATCCAAATGGATTGGTTATTCCATTGTTTACTGGAAGTATAGTTTCTCAGGCTAGCAGTTGGCATCACACTGACCTGGATGGATGCCTTCTCTTTATAGGCGGATGTGAAGAGCAAGGTGCCAACTGCTGAACCAACATACGTGTGCCGGCTTGTAGTCTCAAGACACATTTAATTGAAAGGCCTGAATGGATGTACAGTGTAGAAGAGCACAAAGGGGGAGGCCATAGAGCACCACCCTGGGTTGTTTTGTCAAAAATCTTTTAGACTATAAGGAACAGCAGTGAAATATTGTTTATACAGAGAGATGAGGACATAAAATGAAAATGACCATCTTTTGCTAGTAAAACAGTACCCCAAATGGCTGGAGCTCTGTACAGAAAAACAAAAATCAGAGGTGGCTTGCTTTTTGCTTCCATGCTAATGGCCATGGGTGGTCAATTGATATTTTTCCTACATCAGGAGTAGGGAACTTCTGTCTAGTGGTGGCTGGTGTTCAATGGGACTGGTAGGGTAGGGTGGCCAGTGGAAAGTTGCCCTCAACCTGCCCCTGTGATAAACTATAGCCTGAGCCAAACTGACCACTTTTCCTTTCCTCAAAGCAGTTGGGCTGCAAGCTACCAAGTTCTCTAAGCAGCTGGGCATTGTCTCTCAACTCCAGCTCAGCAAATTAAGAAGTTTTGCTACAACAGATGCTGTACAAATTAGATGGGGAAAGAACATTTCCAGAAACGGCTGCATTTCCATGTTTATGGAAACAGACTCCATTGCTCTAAACCATCTACCCGCTCAACAGAAGCAGAGAGCACCAAACACATATCAAATGCTTAACAAGAATGTCCAAATGGAGAAGCTAGTCTTTAATTTCACAAAAGGCTCTTCCTTGTAGGGGATCACCTCAAGCTATTTGTAATTGGTGTAACCATGTGAGATACCATTTTCCCACTGATACACTTGTTACCCATCCATCATTTTCTTCTCATTGTTATGCGGATCTTCTCATGTTACTTACAATAATCTTGACTGTAGCTGAGATCCTACATAGTGCTTGAATATTGTATATCTACATTCACATAACTAGATGGTGGTTGTGTGACACCATCCTTCTACTGAACACCAACGCTGTGCAACTGATGGTGTATCTGTAAATGTGTTTGCCATTTCCACACTTCCAGTGAATCAAGTGGTACACTGATGGCACAGATGAATAACTACATACCATTCAAGAATTCACAATTGTATGTGCAACAGTTACACTTGTGAAATTCCCCTTAGGCCACTGGCCTAACTAATGTATAAGGGAACTTACATGTGTGTAAAACACCAATAGGATGGCAGCCCATATTGGAAGAGGGATAAAAATGTACTGTTGAAAGTTGAATGCATATGCATATTTGGGAGGTGAAATCCCAGACATTGATGACAGTGGCCCACATCCCATTGGTAGTTCCAGTTAGGGTTGATCCTGTTAACTTAATGGCATTTACCTAAATGTTGACAACAATTGAGTGAATGGATTGGTTTTTTCTCTGAAGATGCTAGCCATAGATGCTGGCGAAACGTCAGAAAGAAACTCTTCTAGAACATGGCCAAACAGCCCAAAAAACCCACAAAAAACTATGGATACCAGCCATGAAAGCCTACGACTTCAATCTAGTCATCCTGGTATCTAAGAGAAGTTCTGGCTTGCTTTGTTCTAGGACCCATTCATTTGTCTTTTTAGCCATCCACAGTAGCCACATAGCTTCTCTCCAGCACCTCATCTCAAATGAGTAGCTTTTCTTCCTATCAGCTTTCTTTACCATCCAGCTCTCACATCCATACATAGTGATGGGATATACCAGGGGTAGGCAACCTTTCCCCTTTAAGGGCCGAGGGACTTCAGCTCCCAGAAGCCTCAGCCATGTTGGCCAATAGCCCCATGTTAGCCAATAGCTCCTGGGATTCTGGGAGATGAAGTCCTTCGGCCCTTAAAGGGGAAAGGTTGCCTACCCCTGGGATATATGATGGCATGGATGATCCTAAATTTAGTGTTCAGTGAGATGTCTAATAAGGGTCTCACAATTACTTGTGAGATGATCTCAAGTAATTCCAACAAGAAAGAAAAGTGGGAAGCATGTAAGGAAATCAGGGTAGCTTCACAAAGAACTTTTGGGTGAAGTTAAAGAGGTATGGAAAAATGATGGAAGAAGTGACAAAATTACATAGGAAGGGTACAAATAGCCAGTATTTGAAGGGACTAAGAGAGCTAAAGCTCAGAATGATCTGAAGCTTGCAAGAAAGGTTATAAATAACAAAAAGGGGAGTTGGAGGATATGAGAGAGAAGTGATCCCTGCACTGGCAGAGTGTCTGGTTAGATGACCCTTGGGGGTGCCTTCCAGTTCTGTGATTAGGATGCCAAGAGGTCTGGGTGACAGGTGGATTGTGGAAAGTGAGGGAAAAACAGTCTTTTTCTCTTCTGAACTCTTGTTTTATTCATGGGTCAACACTTGAAGACTTCTTGATTAATTGATTTATTAATCATTCAAATTAATTTGGGATTTTTGTACTAGAGATAAACAATTTATTCTGTTGCTGGTCCATGCCAGTCTTGTTGATATCCAACTATAAGTCTGCCCTATCCTATTTTCAGTCAGGCTGGCTAGAATCCTGTTGATTTCTTATGCATACCTAAGTTCCCCTATGGAAGCAATTAAACATTTGTGTTCTATGTGGAACCTCCATACTTAGCTCAAGGTTACAGATGTGGGGTTGTGCATGTGGTGCCATTGGACAAGCAGATTCACATGTGCATTACATGCACATCCATGGACATACCATGCTTATTGGTGGGATGCAGTGTACATGCATGTTTGGTTGTGCAGTCAGTTGCACATCTCTCTCGATGGTCAGCTGCACAGTGTTTCCCATCAAAACAAGGGTTGTGTGCAACTCTGCATGTGGGGATTACAATAAGTAGTTATTTACTTATTTACAGTTTGTAAGAACTATTTCAGAATGTCGCAGATAGCTAATATTTTATTCTGGATTTTCAAACTAATTAGTAAAAATGTGATCTTTAGTATGATTATTATATCCTATCTGTTTATTTGTTGATATTTTATTTCAATAATTTTAATAATTTTTAAATTGTGATGAGTTATAGCTTTTAGCAATGAAGATTCTACTAATAAGTATTTACAGTACAATAAGTACACCTATGTGCATGGGGAAAAGAATTGGGTTGTTTTGAAATGTTGGTATGGGGCTTCTGTGACATTACTGTCTACGGGCTTCAATTGCACAATGGCAGCCAGTAGAGAGATTGATGTGAAACAGCCTGATGCGCACTAGGCACCAATACCCATTGGGAATGCTTCCTTATGTACATCAGGACATTAGCTAGGAAGTGCTGAAGCCCAACTGGAATGCCCAGTGCACATCAGAAGTGCCCAATGTGTCCATTGCCTGGACATGCAGTTCAGTAACAGGGTTTTGTTGGGTCCTATATGGGAGGAAAGCAGAATATAAAGAAAGTAATCACATAAATAAATCTAAATCCATAGAATGGATTAGGTAAGAGCGTGGAATGCAGGTAGGAATAAAGGAAAATACCAAAAATGGATAGAGAGTTTTTCACATCTTTTCTGGTAATATGGTCTAGCTGGTCCATCTCAGAGTGCATATTCTCCTTAGATTCATGCCTTTGTTTTCCTTCCCTAGCTAAAGCAAACCACGCTGTGGAGAGCTGCCCTTGGGCCTAGGTCAAGGTGCATGATTGGGTCCCTCTCCCTAAATTTAAACTTTCTTTTGCAATTTCTTTCTTTTTTTTATTTTCACTGTCCAGACCCTGAGAGGCTTTGGTCCTCCAGAGGTCTGGGCCCTGTGGAATTTATCCCCACCTCCTCTGTCCTGAAGGCAAACTTCTGATGCATGAAGTCAGTAGACCCAAATATATACAAGAAAGTAGGAGTGGGAAGCCTGTGCCATTCCTATCTATAGCTCAAAATGGTGGATGGAAGATGGAAGGAAACTAATGGGAAAACAAGTTCTTTAATTTTAGATTGAGCCATCTGTGTTTAGATGCTCCAATCTATTTTTAAAGATGGGAAGAGCAAGCAGGAGCCAACTTCTCCCATCTGAGCTTCCCCAAGGAACCTTCCGCTCTTCACTCCCTTGTGTCCCAGCCACATGCTCGGTGGGTGCTGTTTCCTAGCATTCTCGTCCAACGCCGCATGGTGATCATTATCACTTCTGCAGGATGAATGACTGAGAACAAACACAGGAAACATCTCCCAGATTAGATAGGCATAAGACGACCACTGGACAGGGAAAAAACAACTGTCAAAAATGACAAAGTAGCTTGCTGTCAGTTTTGCCATTCTATTCCAGAAAGAGAGTGATGGGCCAAAGGAATGATAGTAATATACAAGGCTGGGGTAGATCAAGAAAGTGTTACATCTCTGGGGATTTATCTTGACTCAAACCCAGGAAAAAGATGTTACCACGCAGTAAGGATGAGCTGACAAAGCTCAGAAAAACATCAATGAGATCAGATCCTCACAATTGTAATTCTTATAGAAGATTTAAAATTCAAGACAAGGGAACAGTTATAGGAACGGGAAAGCATAGTGGCCTGGATGAATCCTGCTGGTTAGTTCCAACTACAGTGGACCCATTTCAAATTCAAATCTTTTTATTACAGCCATTTGGCCAGGGTGGACCCATTTAATCTAACTGTTGAGTGGTCAGTTAATACACAAGGGTCAGTTTAGACCAGGGGTAGGCAACCTTTCCCCTTTAAGGGCCGAGGGACTTCAGCTCCCAGAAGCCTCAGCCATGTTGGCCAATAGTCCCATGTTGGCCAGTAGCTCCTGGGATTCTGGGAGCTGAAGTCCCTTGACCCTTAAAGGGGAAAGGTTGCCTACCCCTGGTTTAGACCCTGGATTCAATTAGTCTTCTTTAGCTAGGACTAACATTAGCTTCAGACCAGTTTGTACTAAGTTGTTTAAATGAAATACAGTGGGACCTCCACATTCACATGTTGTCATGTTGGAGGACCAAGAGATTCCTAGACAGAACATAACAATCAAATCTGTGAATAATCAAATCCACAAAAGTCAAAGCTGAAAATATGGAAGGCCAAGTGTAGAATGAATTTACAAATATTTACATTCTTTTTTTTTTAATGGTATTCTGGTTTCTTCCAGGACATGAGGTTTGTTATCCCATATTTGTTACCTTATGAAATTCCTGATTTGTGCCCTGGAGTCTCCAACAGGGCATCTGCACCAAACTGAATTCACTTTCATACATTCATGGAAGGAACGCCATAGGAGGTTACTGTAACTCTGGTGTTGCAAATACAGCAGAGCTGAAATTTCTCTAAAAAAAAGTTTTTTTTCTATGAAAATTTCCAAGTTTTTTCTCCCCTTCTTCTTTTTTTTAACCTCTTCTCCCAACCTAGCATCTGCATCGGGTCTTATAACGTTGACAGTGAATCGGTTCTTTTGTCTTCCTGTGGAACGTAGCCATGTGCCTAGAACATTGCTCTGAACATGTGAAACAGCAAAAGAGGCAAATTATGCTCAGCCACCAAATAGCAGGGGCTGACATTCCTGACTTGATAGGTGTCAACAAGTTCATGTCTGAACACAGTCAATGCCAAAGTTGCATAGCTGCAGTATGGGTGGGAGTGAGTGATTGTCTGTTGTGCTTCAGCAGGTACTTTATCTTGGCAGATTTGCTAGAATGATAGGAGCTGAGGATATATCTAGGTCAGGGATTTTCCAACTATGTCACAAGGCACAATCAAAAGGCCTTCTTGTTCAGTATCAGAACCATTCATTTTACTCTTCCAGCCATTGCTGTAGACATGGAAAGGTCCTAATAATTACTGTGGCCCAAAGACACCAGATCATTGGGGCCAAAGCTGGTTCTTTAGGAGAAGCTCAAGCAACCAAGACTCCAAGATTCTCTTCAGTCTAAGTGCTAGTCCCAACTAGAGTACACTCATTGACTCATTTGTTCAATGGTAAGGGAACAACTATGTAAATCCCATTGTTACAATGGGTCTACTGTAGTTGAGATCAACAGTTGGATGTAGGCCACAACTGTGCTCATAGATAAACTTCTAAGAACATAGCAAATTCGCATTGGTCTGGAAGAAATTTGAACTGGCTTGGTCACTTGTAGGGAAGAGTTTGAAAGTAATGTTCAACTCTTCTCACATGTATTCTTCATGCTTCATAGAATCTTTTCCAAGACTTTTTATGCTTCACAACTGGAGCTACATCTGATGGAAATACAGAGGATGGCTTACTTGGTGGTTGCTCCCAGGCTCTGAAGATCCCTTCCTACAGAGATTAGACTGGTGCCCTCTTAGTTGTTCCATAGCTGGATGAAGATCTTTTTGTTTCAGCAGATCTATGAGGGATACTTCTCAGGGGGGAAGTGCCTTTCCTAATGTGCTGTACTGCTTGTATTTGTTGTTGTTGTTTTCTTTTTTAATGCCATGCTTTTAATCATTTTAAATTATCTGGGTACCAGTTCATTCCATGCACCTAAGAAAGTGGACCTAGTCCTCGAAAGCTTATGCTACAACTTCTTAGGCTGCATACACACTGCAGAAATAATCCAGCTAGACACCATTTTAACTGCCATGGCTCAATGATATGGAATTCTGTTTGTTGTAGCACCAGAGCTCTCTGACAGAGGAGGCTAAATGTCTCACAAAATTGCAAATCCCAGAATCCCATAGTATTGAGCCCTATCAATTAAAGTGGTGTCAGACTAGATTCTTTCTGCAGTGCAGATGCAGCCTTAGTCTCAAGGGTGCTACAAGATTCCTTTGCATACTGATATTCCAGAGTAACATGTGCACTAAGAAAACTTTAGATAATCAGGAGCAGATTTATGTGGGAAAGCACTAAAATCTCAGTTCATTTCTGAAAACATATTCTTGTGTTCACCGTTTTTTCAGAGACACTCTGTTCTTGAATTCTAAGAGTGTATTTTTGCACCTGGCTTTGGCTGCTGGATATTTGAATGTTCAAAGAAGATAAAGTAGACCCAAGAAAACTGGTCTTCTCCACTGTGGACTTCTGTTTTGGAATTGACTATTATGTGTCCTATCAAACAGCCAAGTACATCAAGTTAGCTTTGTTAGCCAGCAAGCCAGCCATTGTTTGCATTTCTTCTTTCTTGTTGTTGTTGTTGTGTGTATTCAAGTTGTTTCCAACTTATGGTGCTTCTAAGAGGAACCTATCATGGGATTTTCTTGGCAAGATTTGTTAAGAGGCAGTTTGCCATTGCCGTCCTCTGAGGCCAAGAGTGTGTGACTTGCCCGAGTCTTTTCTCTCTCTTACCAATAGCAAATACCTTTTCTCAGACATTATACTCCATCAGAAGACACCCTATACAAAAGCAGACTATTTGTCTTTCTAGTCTAATATTGTCTATTATTCCAGCTGGCAAGAGATCTCTTGGGTTTCTGTCAGTGGTCTTTTCCATAGACTGCCACTTGATTCAATCAACTGGAGGTGTCAACAGATTCAATATGGGGCCTTCCATAGGCAAAGCATGTACTTCACTACTGAGCTATGGCTCTTCCATAGCAGAACTGTCATATGGATGGACTGAACTATATAAGGTCCTTGCAGAAGGAAAATCATGACTGTGCACTTGTGGCAATCTCCCTGAATGACCTAAGCTAGAGTTGGATGTCTCAACTGGGCAGCTTCAACTTTTTCACCTCTGCCAGGGAGGTGGCATTAAGATATGAAGGCTGCAAAGTTGAAAGAAGGCCCACAGACCTGATGAAGCCATTGGCCGAAGGTGGGAAAAATAGAAGAAGAAGGCGGTAAACATGCTTGTTTTCCAAGACCTATTGTGAAACCACAATTAGGCCTTGGCAGTCAGTCCACTTCAGGTGAGACCCACAAGAACCTACTGTACCGATTTCATGGGTGCAATGCTTATTTTCTCACCACACATACAGGTTTCTGGGGTGTACTCAACTTTTACCTAATGCTGGGGAGTATGGACCTGCTCTGGAAATAATAACAATTTGCAACATGTCAGGGCAAGGGAGAGAGGATGAGAAGGAGCACATTCTCCTCCCTCATTGTTCCCTCCTTGGCGTCAGCGCCAACGCACCAAGTTTAATTAAAGATGAGCAAATATCGAAAGTGGGGGCAAGTGCTTCAAGGACGGAGGGATGGTAGGGAAAGAGCCCCCTTTTTGTAGTCTATTTCTCTCTGATAGTTGTTCTCCACAGTGGAATGGACCCATATCTGAATGAAACCAGAAACTAACTAGGTAGTCGTTTGTATCTTTACCTCGGAGGAGAAACTGTCACCTCATAATCACTGGTGAGCACTGAGAGAAAATGGTCCTCCCAGAACCATTGAGAAACAAAATGGAGGTGATAAGGCAACATGCTCAGGGAATTGCTGCAGATCTCAGAACTGTTGAATTGTTTGCAGAATGACTAAGAAGGGGTGCAGTTCCTCCTCTCTGCCATTAACAACCTGAGAAAGTCAAAGCCTGGCTCAGCAGCCACAGAATGTTTAGCGTTCCCTTGGAAAGAAAGCCAGAAAGCTCAAAAGAGAAGAAGGGAATGGAAAGAAACATAAAACACAAAACAATAGTATGGTTTCCTGGCAGAGGGCATGGCTAAATGTCTAGTTTGAACCTTGCAGAGAAGTGCAGCTGTTGGAAGAAAGTAAGAAAACACAACAACATTTCATTGTGGGTTGTCTTTGTCACTTTCATTAGATATGTACAAGTCGAGGCCAGGAGCTCAGCTGTACGACATTGCCCGCTTGTCATGCTGAAGCTCGGTGCTTTCTCCAGCTTTCCCCAGATGATTCTAGCTTCTTAGCTTCTGCCAGGTATGTGGCAATGACCTTCGAAGAGAATCATACTGAAGCAAGGCCCATAAAATTGGGGAAAGCCATTGGTGGAAAAACAGAGTGTGGTAAGCATGCTTGTTTGTTTTCCAAGACCTATTGTGAAACCACAATTAGGCCTTGGCATTCAATTTCACTTCAGGTGAGACCCACAGGAACCTAATGTACCTGCTTCATGGGTGTAAGGTCTAGTTTCTCACTAAACACACAGGCTTCTGGGGTGTTCTTCTACTTGATGCTGGAGATCTTGGCCCTGCTCTGGGAGCTATAACACTCAGCAGCATGCCAGGGCAAGGGAGAGACAGCAAGAAGAAGAAGATTTTCTACTTCGCTTATTTCCATATGCGCCAACACACTATACTTAATTAATGATGAGTAAAAGGGCAGAGTGGCTGGTGATGGGTGCTTCAATGTTGGAAGGAGGGTGGGGAGAGGAATGGTAAGAAAGGAAAGAAAACAGAAAATGGGATAGGATATCCTGGGAGAGCCTCAACATTATATTTTCCTTGCCAGGAACATGGTTGGCTGACTGGCCAGAATGTCAAGCAGAAGTCCTGGCAGAGGTTGTACTGTCAAGTTTTGCTACAGGTCCCACTTGTCTCTTTACATGTGTTCAAGTTTAAGCCCAGAATTCCATTGTGTTGATACCATGCTTTGTTGTTGCCCAATGCCTTCTTTAAGAGGTGTGATGTGTCAGCTTGAGAACAAAAGGCATTCAATTGCTATCTCTAACCTATCAAGGGGAATGTCCACCACGCCTGAGTGGGAAATGGGTGAGACAACCAATGGAGACTCAGAATGGGACTTGGATAGGGATGCTTCATGGTGGGGGATGGTAAAATGCAGATAATATTCAAAAGCCTTCATTCTATTGGAAGTCCCAACTAGATTTCATTTATTGACTCAGCAGTATTTATATGAGAAGTCGTAGGCTTTCATGGCCGGCATCCATAGTTTTTTGTGGATTTTTCAGGCTGTGTGGCCATGTTCTAGAAGAGTTTCTTTCTGACGTTTCACCAGCATCTGTGGCTGGCATCTTCAGAGAAATTATGCCAGCCACAGATGCTGGTGAAACGTCAGAAAGAAACTCTTCTAGAACATGGCCACACAGCCCGAACCCCCCCCCCCAAAAAACCTAAAAGTATTTATATGAGTATTGACAATTCATCCATTGATTCAATGGGTCTATTCTAGTTGCGACTAACAATAGGATTTACTCTTCTCTGTTTCAAGGAAAAAGATGCTCTTCTTATCTGGAGGATGAGCAAAAGGCAGTGGCCATGAAAGGCAGTGGCCAGTGACCTCCTCCCCATATGCATAATGCATCATTGTATGATGTAACATTCAGAATATACAGTGGGAACATCTCAGTCTCCTTTAAACAGCCTCAAAAGTAACCCTGTTTTAGAAGAAGAATATCCAAAGGAGATTTCCTGTGAAGCTGTTGTAGATAGAATTCATCTGAATTATGCTGAGATAATACTGGAGCAGTGGCGTCCCCAACACTGGTGTCACCTGGTGTTCTGGCGGGGGGAGATGCTGGGGAGGTGGCCATAGGGCACGCTTGGTCCTCTCTTTTGCCACAACATGGGAGGTCTCCCTGTGAGGAGGCCTGCACCACTGCAGCAAGCTGGGAGGGCCTGACTAGATGCCACTCCTCTTCTGGGATGTCACTCAGTGCAGTCTGGACCACCACCACCCCACGCCCTGAATGACTGCACCATACTGGAGTTACTTGTTTGTTATTGGAAAGAAAAATCCACTTGCAATGTTGATGTACACCATCTTTCTCTTCTGACTTTTTCTCAGTTGAGAGTGGTTTATATTTCCCCCCCACCCTGATAGGACTATCCATTTGCAGTAGTGGTCAACAGGTCCCATCTATTTTAACCAGCATATCCAATGGTGAGGGGAAAGTGGAGTTACAGCCCATGAACATCTGGATGACCACATGCTATTCCTGATCTGTTGCAGCCATACCAGAGAGTATCAGCTATAGGGTGATTACAAGGTACTCTTGATGGCTTAACATATGAGACCTGAAACATCAAATGAGATTTTAGCTGAGGCTGCAGCTACTTGTAGAACATTATCTTCCTGTCCTTGTCCTACTTTGCTAAACCTGTCCTATTTGGTCTATAGCTAGTAGATGACCTAGCTCAGAGTCTGAGAGAAGTGACTTCCAAATCTCAAAGAGTAGTTGTGTTGTAATGAGTTGTAAGGGATACTTCTCAAGGGTGGCCTCAACTTAACATATATATTATATATATATATTAGATAAAGGAGGGCTGAAAGAGAAGGGACAAGAGAATCACTCTGTTTTATGTATTACTTCCCTTGGCCCAATTATATATATATATATATATATATATATATATATATATATAATTGGGCCAAGGGAAGTAATACATAAAACAGAGTGATATATATATATATATATATATATATATATATATAATTGGGCCAAGGGAAGTAATACATAAAACAGAGTGATTCTCTTGTCCCTTCTCTTTCAGCCCTCCTTTATCTATCCTAGCCCAAAGAATTCAACTTTCCACTGCCCTGTGGAATCTTCAGAATCAAACTAGTGTTTTCTTTGTTAAAGGAAATTTTTGTGAGTATTCTTGGCTGAAATAGACACAGCTTTGGGGCACAGCTAATCTCCCTGGCCCCCTCCACTTTGGCACAGAACTTCAAAATAGCACATTGTTCCATACTTCTCCCCATCACCCAAAGCCTGTTTTGTGACTGTGTGAACCATTTCCCTAATATTTGGACAGATCACTTGATGTCCCAGGTTGGAAAGCCAACATCCTGCTGAAGAAAACAATGGCAAATGAGTACAGGGAGGAACAGAAAAGTCAGAGCACCATTGGAACAGTGTCTGGGAGTGAAAGTTTGGAATAGCATTCCTGGACATTTGTGTAGCAAAAGGACAATGAGGATCAAAGGTGCTGGGGTATTAAAGTACCTTATACAAAGGTAACGCTTGAGAAGGAGGTTACCTGTACATGACAAGTGGGAACATGTGCCTGTGACCAGGAGCAGATCCACTACATTTGGAGGAGAGTACTTTGGCCACCCCTGGTTTTGAGGAAGGGGGAAACAGTAAGGTATAATGAAAAGGAGGAGGGAGAGGAGGAGAAGGAGGAGGGAGAAGGAGAAGGAAGAGAAGAAGAAGAAAAAGTTGTGTGAATTATTTATTAATTACATTTCTATCCCACCTCCAAAAAGATGACACAAGGTAGCTAAGAAAAGTAGAATAACCCCATACAATTAAAACATGCAGATATGGGGGAAACACAGTGAAATGCAAAATAATAGTAACCCCCTTCAGCAATAATAGAGCTTTGATGCCAAAGCCCTGTCTTAATGGAATGCCCTTTCATAATACACAATTGTAGCACTTTGATACCGCTTTAACTGCCATGGCTCCATCCTATGGAATCTGGGTGTTTGTAGTTTGGTGAAGTAGTAAAGCGTTCTCATGAAAGTTGTCCCCATACTTGAATTGCTGCGGGGAGAGGGCAGCTTTGCTTGCCCAGAAGAGAAGAAGCCAGCAAGGAGAAAGTGAGCTGAGATGTTGCATGCCATGGAGCAGAGTCATGGGGGTGAAGAAAAGGCCATATATGATGGTCTCACTCTTTTGATAAAGAAACTCCCCTCACCAGATCACTAGACTACCCTATTGTGCAGTGTAGGCAGTTGGTTGCATTAGGGCTGGGTGAGAATTATCTCCCTTTTTTGTTTTTCCACCCTGCCCTGCCCTGCCCTGCCCTGCATCTTGTGGGCATCCTATATGGGATGATTGGCTAGGATGGTACGGTTAAATAGATGGTCACTTGGCAGGTGTGTGTTGGGAAAACAAAGAGTTGGAACATTGGTGAACACCTAAAGGGAAAGGTCTCTGGAATTCCCATTTTGTGTGCAAATTCACACAGCAGCCCAGTACAAGCAATCCTGGTTGCCAAGCACCTCCCAAAAACAGCTGCTGTGTGAATGTGCATATAGCAGTTGGCTTCAGGAAGCTGTTGGCAGCTGCAGTCACTGCAAGGGGGAGGATGGAGAGGGGGAAAGGAGCAGAATCACACCCACTCATACCACATGACTGCCTGAGAAGTGGAACTGCTGCTGGTGGGACCGATTGCAGGAAGGCAGTAATGGAATAGCAGCAAGACTTAAGAGTCTATTGACGGGTTATGCCCATCAATGAAAAGGTTCACAACAGTAATGAATGGAATGCAAGAAAGCAGCAAGATGGACATGACATTGTGTGATAAGTACCAGTCAAGACACTTATCCTGTTCAAATGTCACTTTTTAGTCTTGCATAATTAAGTCCTTAGTTTGCAGCAACTGAAGCTGAAGACAAAGGAGGAAGTAAGAGGAGGAGAAAGAAACTGGGACATTAAAAAGCCACTGAAAAAGTGGGACGAGATGACAGAGGATTAATCGGGACTGTCCCTGCCAAACTGGGACAATTGGAAGCAGGCAATATAAAATGAAATGGCAGACAAGACTGAATAGAAGTCAGTCTGCCTGCTCTGCTCTGAGGTCATCTACAGTGCTACAGGCATTAGTAAAAATATGAGTTTGGCCTCCAAAACCCTCTTCCAAGGAAACAGCCAATAAAGCTTCATGCCTGTATTTGTTCTTCCTGCCAAGATGCATTCCAGCAGCTGATTCTCTTGTTTTATGTCTTGCTGTGGAAAAAGAGAAGGAATGGGAAAAGGAGAAAGAGAGTGAGAGTGAGAGTGAGAATTCTCTAAGCTCTGAAAGTACAACAAGACGCTTCAGTTTCTCTTTAGGTACCTAATCAAGTCACTAGATACACACACATGGAATACCACTTAAGATGGAGGATATCTGGGAGAAAAGAATAGCCATTTTTGCTCCACACTTTCCCCATCATTACATTGCTCAAATGGGTTTCATACTTTACAGTCTATTTTTTAAAAGTGGATTCCAAACACCCAATGAACACTCAGAGGTAATTTGAAAAGAAAGGAAAGTCAGCAGTGAATTTCAAAGCAGAATTTTATGGGGTAGCTTTTACAATGTGGTGCTTTCTAAGTGATCGTTTTGGCAAACATTCAAAAATATGAACAAATATAGCGGCCCTTGTGCATACATGCATTCAAATTATTATCATTATAAGAATGTCTGATACTGCACCATCTGTGGACATGCTGCTTTTCAAAGTAAAATGGTCAAGTTGCAGGGAGGAGACTGAAGTGTGGTGTAGTGGTTAAAGCATCAGCGTAGGACTGAAGAGTTGTTCTTATTTGTTGTCAAGTCAATGTCAACTAATGTCAATCCTATGAATGAGGGACCTCCAAGAGCCTTGATCAGCAGCTGAGCTGCTCATATCCTGCAAACTCAAGACCATGGCTTACTTTATTGAATAAATTCACCTGTATTATGGTCCTCGACTTTTCCTTTTTGTTGTTATTTGCTGTCTAGTTGACTTTGACATATGGAGAACTCATGAATGAGAGGCCACCAAGAGCTCCCTGGTCATCAACTGCCATGCTCAGGTCTTACAAACTCAGGGTAGTTGTGGCTTCTTTGGTTGAATCAATCCCCTGCAATTGTGGTCTCTCGCTTTTCCTACTGCCCACTTTATCAAACATTTTCCAATGAAGTCACATCATCTCATGATATGGCCAAAGTATGATAGCCTCAGTTTTGTCATTTTGGCTTCTCAATAAAGTTTGGGCCTGATTTGCTCTCAGAGCCATTCCTTTGTCTTTTTAGTGGTCCATGGTATCTGTTTTATGTCTGTTTTGATTAATGACCATTTCTATGTCTTTCTATGTCTTCGTTGTTGTTATATCCCCCAAGGTCCAACTTATGGCCATCCTATCATAGAGTTTTCTTGGCAAGGAGTCAGAGATTTTAAGGCTGGGAATGATGACTATACTACTCTCCTGGTTGCAGGGTACCTTGAGATGGACAGCTGGAGAGACCTTCTGGGGTTTTGCCAGAACTTCTTGAGTCAATGCACACCATGACTGGGAGAGGTCTACAATTCTCATTTCCCAATACCCTGAACTGAAGAGCCCTGGAAACCCTTTGACTCAGAGTCTGGCTTAACAGGCAGTTTTGGGGGGTCATGGTCTCTCATTAATGACTGTAAATATAAATCGCAAAAGTGACAAAATTGTAAATCTGGTTTATGATCTCATAATATGGGAACAGGATGCCAATCTTTGGTCACATCCACACTGAAGAAATAATCTGGTTTGACACTGCTTTAACTGCCATGACTCCATACTATGGAATCTGGAATAGAACTACCATTCCCAGATTCCATAGCATGAAGCCATGACTGTTAAAGTGGTGACAAACTGGATTATTTCTCCATTCCAGATGCAGCCTAAGAATGCAGCCTTAGGTGGGTTTATTCATTGACTTCTAGGGGGTCTTACACCCAGCAGTGAACGGAGAATTATAGTCTTCATTGGCATGGATTTTTGGTAAACCAGAGTACAGTTTTCAAACTGGAGGTTGTCTCCATGCATTCTGGGCAACTGTGAGAGCAATACAAATATGATCTGAAGCCAACAGGATGAATGTCAGTAGGCCCTCATGGTTATGCTTTCTATTGCTGGTCTCATACATATATAAAACATCTCTGGACTGCCAAAGGGAAGTACACCCTGAAGGAGGACAAAGTGAAGTGTAGCTCTTGACACAAATGCCCCAAAAGGGACAAAGAAGTGCTGCATGGACCAGAAAACCACAGATGGTCTTGCAAATTTCTTCCCAGCAGGCAACTGGTTGAGCTGGCCATAGCTTTGGAAGCACAGGCCAGTTCCTGCTGAAAGGGCATCTAATACACACACATACACATTTAAAAAGGGGTTTGGTTTTGGATGGGAATCTGAATCCATATTGAATTCATGATGCAAACTATGCTCATACTTATATAGCATCTCTCACTAGTTGGTGTGTGGGTGTGGGTGTATAATATTTTTAAGCCATGGATAGTTGAATCTGTGGATAAGGAATCTGTGGATATGGAAGGCTGACTGTATCTTTTTCAGAGTTTCAGATCCCTGATCTGAATCCATATTGAATTCATGATGCAAACTATGCTCACACTTATATGGCATAGTGTTGCTTGCCATCAGATCCCAACAACGCATTGCCTTTGTGACCTGTGGTTATAGCCCCCTCTCCCCCCTTTATTTGGTTAGATGAAGAGTTGAACACAAGATAGTTAGATCAAATGCTACACTTTGTAAAAGGGATTGAAAGAATGCTTTTCCTTCATTATTCTCCCCCTCATTGTGCATTATTATGTGCACAATGGGTACATCTCAAATTTTTACAGCCCAATTTAGAAGGCCTTTTTGGAAACTTCACCTTCCTGTGCAGTTTATTTGACTGTGCGTGTAGGCATGTGACTGTAAATAAATACCAAGAAGTAATTTTAAAAAGTAATTTAAAAATGAGTCTGTAAAAAGCAAGCAAGCAAAGCAGAGGGAGCCTCCTCCTCCCCTTTGCAGCTTAAAGAGATCTAATTTTAAAATCATGTGACTATTTCTGTAAAATGGGAGGAAAAATCTTGCATCGGCAGATTTGTTGTGTAGATCTTTAACTGTGGATGGATTCTAACAACAGGCAAATGTCCTTCAATTTGACTTGGAATTGACTGAGTATCTACTATTTACAAGATGTTTTTGAGAACTTGCAGTTGAAAAGCTAAAAATTGCTCAACTTTTGTGAGAGTTCTCTTTTGAGTCATAGGCTGGAATCCTTTTACTTAGTCCCAACTAGAGTAGACCCATAAAATCAGTTGCCAAAATGTGTGTCAGCATGTAGGTAAATCCAATGGATTCAATGGCTCTACAATGGAAATTAAAAAGATACTCAGTGACTGCATCTGCACTGCAGTAATAATCCAGTTTGACGCCACTTTAATTGCCCTGGCTCAGTGCTATGGAATCCTGAGGTTTGTAGTTTGTTGTGGCACCAGAGCTCTCTGACAGAGAAAGCTAAATGTCTCACAAAACTACAGTTCCCAAAATTCCATAGTATTGAGCCGGCAGTTAAAGCGGTGTCAGACTGGATTACTTCTGCAGTGTGGATGCAGCCAGTGAGATCAACTCAGGACTTTATCACACACAGCTTTTAAATAGCCATTAAAGTTGGAAAGTAGCGCCTTTGTGACATTTCTCACACAGCGTTACCTCTGACCCATCCCTACTGTGCCTCCGAAGTTTGGTTACAGTGCAACTTTTCATTGATGGGCGAAACCATCCATAAGCTCGCAATTGCACTAATGTGCCATTTGTCCTCAGGTGCGAGAGGTTCCTCCCATGGCAATTCCAACATTGGGCAGTCATGTGGTGCCAATCTCTGCCTTTCCCTTTTCCCCCTCAATATTTCCAAACAGGCTGGTGTTGTTGTTTTTTTCTTTTTCCCCTACTTTCTTTTCTTTCATTTTTGTTTCACTAAATTGCATTGCCAAATTCCAGAGTTGCATTACAAATACAAATAATTTTAACAAAAACAACACACACGCACACCATAAGACGTGCTGGGTAGGGCATAAGGCAGGGAGATGGGGTTTAGGGGGAGTACGGACAAGAACACAAGGGACCTTTGATGGCAGAAACAACCCCCATTGCACTAGTGAAGGGATGTGCAAGAAGGAAAGCTCCCAAAACTGTATCTGTTTTCCTTTTGCTAACACAATGGCAGGGAGAACCGGGATTGTGTGATAAAGTCCCCAAATCAACAACCATCCACTGCTCACCACAACTCTTTAATGATCTGCTAGTAACCCAAAATGAAGCGACACTATATACTTGACTATATTCTTTTAGTGACTTCACATAATCCTTCCTCGGAGGTGCTGTGATTGAAGAGCGCTGGTGAGATACTTCCACTGGATTGCATCTCAGAGCTGTCAGTGAACAAAGCCCAACTCTTATCATCTTCCTACGCAGCACAGCAACCTAGCATTTTCTTTCTATGATCATATTGCATACCTGCTGTTTAGCTTGATCCTGTTTATTTTTCATGTCCGGTGCATCATCTCAGTGCTTTGGAGTGTGCCATTCCATTCTGGAACCAAATTCTGAGACAATCTGATACAACCTAGACTCAAAGAAATTGGTCTGGATCACTCCGATTCACTTGGTTAATCCCAATTTGGCGGAATCAGCTGCACAACTCTAATTAGGGCTTCATTGTTACTTTTAAAAGTATTTCACTTGCAATATAGAGTTTCAAGGCGTCCAAAAAGTAGTTTGTTACTGTTGTTGTTGCAGTTTGGACATTAACCTTGGATTACAGTACAAGAGGTGCATTTGAGGTGGGTGAAAAACAACCGCCATTGGCAAAATCCAGGGTCCTTGTTCTACTTTTGTTTCAGTTTTTACAATATCTTCACTAGACCTCTCCCAAATGTCTACTTTTGACACTATAGCCACCAAACAAGGAGTCAAAGCCAACACCCCCTTCTTCAATCGATCCACGGATTGCCCTTTTCACTATGAAGCAAGAAGAGGAGAGAGGTGGGTCGAAAAAGATACCTGATCGGCTTCTTGCTTAGTGATGAATCACATTTAAGAGGCCATTTGAGGTTAAAGAACCTGAGGTTTTGGACACAAACGTATCAAGCTCCATCACAAAGTCAGAGGTTTGCATTATTTACTTTCCACCAGTCCATTACACTGCATGACTCACTGGGTCATAAAAACGATCAAATAGCTTTGTTGCTAATCATTCTTTCTGTGGATCTGGCACATTCCATTTGTAAACAGAATTTTAATGGGGTCCAATAATGCCATGCCATTGTAGTAGCTTGGCTGCCTTACTGGGGCCCTATTAAGGCTGAAGCTTCAACTGCATAAAAGAGCTAAGTGCTTCCACTTCTCCTGCTACTTTTTCTTATTACCAGGGCTGGCCCTACCATGGGGCAAAGTGAGGTGTCCACCTCAAGCAGCAGATCCGAGGTGCCATAAAAGGACAATGAACAGTTAGTTACTTACTTTGGTCAGCATCCTGCACTGCAGTTACGAGTTTGGCACCTAGAGTAATGGATCCGTAACTTCGATATTCAGCAACACCATGTAGTCACAATCATGGCACTATTGCCACCAGTGGCATCACTAAGGTTGGTGCCACCCCAGTGTGGCAACCCATGGCCGATCTACTCCCGTAGGAATAGATCGGGTCACTGTGAAAGAGAAAGGCCCTGGTCTACTTGTTGCCGCATAAAGCGCTATGTTGGCTATTTGTTGCTTATAATGATTATGATTTTAAGTGGTTTTAATTTTATTGATCGTTTAATAACATTTTTTTGTATGAACAGGATGAGCTTTGAATGGTATGCAGATGTTCTCCATCCTCTGTTTCCATAGATGGAATGAAAACATATGGATAGCAGCCACAGGATTCCAGCTAATGATGTGTACTTACAAAACAAGTTCACTGTTAGGATAAAAACACCAATAAAGTTATAATGTAACTTCTAAGCTCACAGTTTCTGGATCTGGTGGTGTTATAGGCATGCTCTTCATGGACTACTAACCAGAAAGCACACAAACCAGATCATATCTAAACTCAAAAAAATTGATAATGCATCCCACAGAACATGTTGTTCCCCACCTCGATCCATAGGGAGAGGCAGGTAAGAAATTTATTATTATTATTATTATTATTCCCTCCTGTGCCCCCTCTCCCATATCTAAACAAGATTGTTGCTCCCAGGAAGGGGCAAAATGCAGGCATTATCACCCCAAATAAGAATCCTGCTGCTCCCAATGAAATTTCCCATCACTTCCTAGATTTCAAGCACTGTGACCTCTTAAAACTCCAGCTGAACATTGAGAAGACTTGAGGCATCCAAAGAAAAGGAGCCAGCAAAGTTACCCGGGGAATGCAAACACAGCAAACCTTGATTTTCTATGTCTTGTTCGCTGCAATGCTAGAAATTTGGACAGTGAAAGAAAAGTTCATTTGGGGGTGCAGAATTCTTATTGGTGGGGGGGCAATGCCCTCATTTTGCCACCCACTCCTCATAGCAACACAATTCTGTCCGATGCTTGTCATTGTTTTTACAGAATAAACCTCTTCTTGAGCTTTTGGAATGGTTAGCCTGCCTTTTTTTCTTTTCTTGCAGTCACATCCTCTCCCGACTCCATTTGGCCTTCCCTAGAACTCTGTTTACATTCAGTGCCATTATGAGTGCAACAGCATGGAGGTGATAGAGAAATCAAGGTTTCCAGAGCCCATTATCACCACCCGAAGCGCTCAAACACATAGTACTTTCCCTGTGTCTCACCCACCCCATCAAAGATATCTTGCACGTCAAGGCATAAAAGCTTCTAATGGGATGCCGAAGATCTTAAGGAGCAGGTGGTTTGTTTAAAAATGAGAAAACATTTACAGCACCGTTATCCTTTGCTTCTTCAGAGGAAACGCTGAACTATTCTTTTTCATCTTTTCTGCCAAACACAATGATAAAAATGGCCTTTGCACTGGATGCTTAAGAGGACCACACATACATTGAAGGGAAGGGCTGGATTTCAATCCATATTTCTTTCAGATAGCCTAGCTTCAAGGGAAGAACTAGCAGTCTGAACTCGTAGTTTGACATGGGTTCAGAAAGAAACTGAACTCAAGTGCGGCTGTTTCAGGAATGGTGTTTGATGGCTGGTAACTCTACCTTCTCCAGGCTAAACATATCCAGCTCCCTAAGTCACTTCTCAGAAGGCTTAGTGGTTTCCAGACTTTTCATCATTTTGGTAGCCCACCTTTGGACATGCTCCAGTTTGTCAACTGTGGTGCCCAGAACTGGACACAGTATTCCAGTGAGGCCTGACCAAAGTAGGATAGAATGGCACTATTACCTCCCTCGATCTAGTGTCGATCTAGACACTAAAATGTCTATTGAGGAAGCCTAGAATTGCATTGGATTTCTTAGCTGCTGCATCACATTGTTGACCATGTTCACCCTGTGGCCCACTAATATGGTTCTTCCCTGCCATTTTTGCCTTATAACTCCTTACAGGAGCCCTGGTGGTGCAGTGTTTATATGCTGGCACTGCAGCCACAAGGTTGTGAGTTCGATCCCAGGGCTCCAAGGTTGACTCAGCCTTCCATTCTTTTGTAGATCAGTAAAATGAGTCCCCAGCTTGCTGGAGGCAATTGGCTTACACATTGTAAACCAGAGAGTGCTGAGTTCACCAATAAGTGGTACAGAAATGTAAATGCTATTGCTATTGCTATACCAACCCTGCACTTTGTATTTGATTGAGAGGCTGTACCATGGCTGACCCCATGAGCTCCATGGCTGAGTGGCAATGTGAACATTGTGGTTTGCTTTCCCATCCAACCACTGCACACGATGCTTCCCTAATGCTCAAATATCCATGAATGGGCCTATCTCACGGTGGGGCCAAGACAGGAGGGTTACAAGGACACTGGGCATTTGGAATGGGGACCTGTTGGACCCTACAGCCAAAAGTGTCCCCAGAAGCACCCATGATTAATCTCTGCCCCACTCTGCTGTCAACTTCCATACTCTGCACCACTGTAGCTCCTGGGGTTGCAGCATCTCTCCCAAACTGATGGAAGAGTTGAATCCCATCAAGCGTATCCGGAAGCCCATGGGCCCCTAGCGTCAAAGGGATCATAACGGATTAGATCCAAGCACTGGCCCCATGGGTGTTTAGTCTCAGCAAACCCAGCTAATTCAGATTTAAGTTAGCTCTTAATATGTGACATGGCTGAGCCTTCTAATTAATGCCACATGTTGCTGTCAGCTGTCACCCTGAATAAATGTTTACAAAGCTATTAACAGACTGAATTTGTAAACCAGCCGAGCTCCTCTTTGGAAGTCATGTGGTATGCATTTCCCCTCCCCGCCCGCTCTCCCAAAGACGGAAAAGTTTTTCACAATAATGGTTACATTCTTTCATGCCAATGGCAAAAGAGGCACTTCCAGCTAATTTTCTTCCTTCAGCAAGAGAGCGGTTAGCCAGATGAATGGAAACTTTTGATCACCATGGCTGATTGTAATGACCACTTCCAGAAGATTCAGGGCTGGCATGAATCTGGCACAGGGTGGGAGTCACCCGTGTCCTGTCCGGCTGAATCCAGATGGACCTGGTTTTAGGGGTTGGGTTTACCACTATTGTTCACACAGCTGGGTTTTCTGAGCAAAGATAATGACTTCTTCCTTACTACCTTTACACTTTTCCCCATCCCTGCTTGTTCAAATACTGTTGGAGATGTCTTGGCCTTTGTGGTGGTGGCACTCCATCTGTAGAACACTCTCCCTAGAGACACTTATCTAAAACATACATTATGGCAGGAGTTTTGCACCAGGTGAAACCCTTTCTAAATCATCCAGGCATTTTAAAGAGCATTCAGTGCTTTTATATTTTAGCCCTCTTCCATACCCTTGCCTGGGAGCATTCTTCCATGTAGATGTTGCTGTTTTGCTTCTATATGCTGTACTGTTTTTACCTTTCCCTGCTGGTTTTATTTTGTTTTTATCATGTGCTGTCTGTAATCACTCATTCCTTGGTCATGTTTTTAATGCATTGTACACTGCCCCTGAGGTCTCTGTTTAGTTCTAAAAGTGCAAACAATCAGTCAGTTAGGCATGGACTCAGTTGTCCTCAGTCAACTGTGAAACTGTCACTAGGTGGTGACTTTGGGCTGGTCATTCCCTCCTAACCTAACTTCAACAGTACATCACCAGAGGAAAGAAAAGAACTTTTGATAGGCTACCTCCATTTTAACAATTTGAGAAGTCATGTTTATCACACTCTACTGAAGCTCACCTGGTCACTGTGTGGTGGAAGGTCTTCTCCACTGATGGTATTGGAGAATACATCAGTGGGCAAACTCATAAATCCAATTCATAGAACTGGGCAAGTTAAATCAGAGTGAGGGATTAGGTAGCCCTCCAGTTGTTGTTGGACTCCAACCCCTAGCATTCCTCATCATTGTCTAGAATGGATGGGAGTTGCAATCCAACAACATTTGGAGGACTGCATGTTTCCCAACCCTGAGTTAAATGGGCTTTCTCTCCTTCCTGTCTTCTAAATTCATACTAGAATCCTCATTGAACATTGAGAAGCTTGAATAGAGAGGTAGAAGGAAGGAAGGAAGGAAGAGAGAGAGAAAGACTTTTATTTTTTTTAAAAAAACTAAAAAGACTATTACAATTCACTGACATAATTTAAAAATCCAAGTGAATTCATCAACAAATCCTACATAATGGTGCCATTAGCTCAAAGGGCTTTCTCACATAGAAAAACCAAAGTTTAATCCACTGGAGTACAGTTGCCCTCCCTTCCCTCAGCAACCCTTTCTCCTTTGTAGAGGTAAAATTTAAAAAGGTAAAGGTATTCCTCATTGACAAGGTTGTCAAGTTATGTCCTATTGTAGGGGTCGGTGCTCATCTCCGTTTCTAAGCCAAAGAGCCAGCTTTGTCAGAGACTACTCTGTGATCCTGTGGCCAGCAGGATTGCACAGAACACTATTCACCTTCCCACCAAAGTGGTACCTATTTATCTACTTGCATTTGCATGCTTTCAAACTGCTAAGCTTGCAGAAGCTGGGACTATTGACAGGAGCTCACCCCATCATGCGGCACTTGGGCCTTGAACTGTCAACCTGCCGATCTTGCAGTCAACAGAGTCAGCGTCTTAACCATTTGAGCCACCGTGTCCCTTTTTGTAGAGCTACTTGTATATATTGGAGAACATCATCAGATGATGAGCTATTCCAGTAAGATCTGCAGGTAGACAAGGGAATGCATTGAAATTGTTGCCTGCATTACATGAATAAAATACACTGATAGTGCTCAATGCAATTTTCAGAAACTACCCATCTAAAATGATTTGTACATCTTTGTTGGCTTCCTTTCTTTTTTTTAATATTTGCTTGTATACTGCATAAATGGGGAGCAAGTGGTCCAAAATGCATTGCTTTTGTCTATGCTTTCTACTGCTTGAGCCATACATGTTAACTTTTCCATCAATATGACTCCCCAGATTTTATTCTGCCAGCATTCCAAATTTAGATTTTCCAAATATTTTCTATTTTTTAGCTGCATATACAAAACATGTAAAATTTTGTCTATTTCTTGATTTTGGTATGTTGTCAGTTTTGGTTTGCTCCAGTGAATATTGACAACAGCAGTAATTTCCTGCAAAAACGTTATATTTTGATTTTTAATTTTGGTCATGATTATCACCACATTTCCCCAGAATTTCTGAACTGCTGAATGTTATAGATAAAGATGAACATGAGTTCCAGCAACAAAAGGAAATACTCTTATTGATTTTATCTAGTATCATTGGTGATAGAGAGAAAGACTTGAGCTGTATGAATGATCACGCTGCTGTTGCTGCTGCTGCTGTGCGTTTCTGATGATCTCTCTGACGCAAGTAGTGTTGCTCTTAGAATACAATTGTAGACGCTATTGAAATAGTTGCTTATGGCAGTAACAAAAGAAGTGCAGTTTACCAATGGAAATGCAATATTGAAGATTATATGCCTCATAGCTATAATCTCAGGAGCACTTGTTCTTGAGAATAAATCCAAGCATATTCTCAAGAACGAGTGTTCCTGGGATTACAGCTTTGCAGCATGGTGTCAACTGTCTCTAACCAAAGGGAACACATTTGTTTGCGTCAATGTTGCAATACCATTGTTGGCAAATCAATGTTTCTGGATATTTGTACAAGCTAAGACCTGAACAAAGTCTTCAAAAATACATGCAATGATTGGTAAACTGCACTTGTTTTGCTACTGCCATAGGATTAGTCCAAGGACGCTTGCATTGGATTGGGTCACGAGTAGAGAATGTGAGGTCTTCCAGATGTTGGACTCCAACATACAACAGAAATAGCCAGCACAGCCAATGTTGAAGGAAACTGGTATCTGCAGTCCAACAGCATCCAGGGTGCCACACATTTCCCTCTCCCAGATTAGATTGTGAGTTCCATGAAAGAAGGATGGAATAAAATCAAAATGATTCTGCACTGCAGAAATAAAGAACCTTGATACTGCTTTGACTGCCATGGCTCAACGCTATGGAATTCTGGGATTTGTAGTATGATTAGCTATTTAGCCTTCAGTGTCAGAGAGCTCTGGTGCCCCAAGAAAACAACAAATCTTAGGATTCCATAACACTGAGCCATGGCAGTTAAAGTGGCGTAAAAGAGCATTATTTCTGCAGTGCAGATACAGGCATCGTGACCTTTTCTTAAACTGTCTTGTAGCAACTTACAACATCTTGACATTCAACATTGCTCTTCCTATAGGCCCTTTCAGAGGAAGGAACTGGTAAAACCACCTCTGAGTATCCCTTGCCTAAGAAAACCCTGTGAAATCCATGGGGCCGCCATAAGTTGACAGGCAACTTGAAGACACACAGAGAGATTTTTGTAAATCTTTGTTCATGCAATATTGCAGACATACAATGAGAGGTCCTCTGTACTGCAATTGGTCAAAACAAAGCTGGTTTATATGTGATGTAAAGGGGAAACATATTTTAGTACTCCCACATGGCAAGGGGTTGGATACTCACACCCTTGTGGTCCCTTCTAACTCTAAGATACTATGAAGCACTGACAAAGGATACTATAATAATAATAATAATAATAATAATAATAATAATAATAAATAATGTTTTATTTATATTTCCCGCCTCTCCCTACGGATTTATATGTCCGTCCCTCTTTGCTTTATTGGTGTATTTTAGAACCTTCCATTTTTTTTGTGGAAACAGTTTCCAGTTTCATTTCTGTTGGTCCCCAAAAGATTTCAATCCTGAAACTGTAACACAAGAGTAGACCAGTCTCCTTTCCCTAACTACCTATATTGCTGATTTGAGGGTTTTCATTCATCTTTCCTGTTGATCCCAATCCAAGCGGTGGGCAAAATAGACACATAAGCTCCGCACTCCGGCTGCCTTTCCTATCACGGCTCTCTTCTTGCCGTCCCATAGCTCTTTAACCCCGTCAACTAATTTGCCTCAAATGCCGGATGGAGAAAGTGTGCCCACAGCACCGAGCTTCTCGTATTAGGCAGGACATTCCTCTTTTTAACCTCCTTAACCCAGAGCATTCCCAGTGGGAGGGTCCTGACTCCATACGCCTCAATTGGTCTTAATTAGATTGGGCATTCTTCCTTCCACTGCATATTTACAATTTTGGAGCGAGAGGATGGACACGCACAATACATTAAGGTTCCTCCATGGTTTCTCTTGTTCAGAGGATTTAGAAACTGAAAAAAAGAGCAAAAGCACAACATTGCAGGAAAACAGCAGGATTCAAGGTGTTGATGCTTTTTTTAAAAGAAAAGCAATCAGGGCCAAAACATTTAAGGCGCAATCCTGTACACAGGAGGGAATAAACATCCTTGGAATTAGACTTTAGGACTTGCTTTTCAGTACAGCTATACATGCCGAAGACACACTGACGTTTGGGGGAATATAAAAAAAATCTGTCAGTCTTGGTCTCAGTGTGTTTTTCGGAATCCCAATGGAATTTTCATTCCATCTAGATCAGATTGCAAGACTCTCCCTCCTTTCTTCCTGCACAGAAATTAGTATAAATGTTTGTGTGCACTTTTTTCCCCTAAACAGTACACATTTCTATAGTCATTTTTCTCATGTCCATATTTTCAGCACATATTTCTTATGAGTAACGTTCTGTATCTCCCTTACGCCCACCATCCAAAGTATCCAAATGCAGGCCAGCATAGGTATATGCATGTGTAAAATTCATCACAAAACACAAATATTTCCGAATCATTCCTTGGACCAGCAAATCAATGATATTCTTCTTGGAATTTACATCTTTATAAATGGCCTTGTAAAATTGAATTGAGTAATTTCATGGTGTCCATATTCAGCTGGGCTGCTGTGATGTGACAATGTATAAGCATCCATTGTGCAATGGTGGAGTGACTGACATGCCATGGCCCCATGGCCCCATGGGAAACAGGATCTTTGCCAGTATCTTTAGAAATGTTATCCAGAAATGTAGGCTGTGTCTCATCCTTCAGTGCAAATTAACTACAAGTTTTCTAAACGTCTGAAACTGAGGATAATGGCTACCACAATAGAAGGTACAACTGGGTGCACCTGGGCCAATGTCTCTCAGGGCAGTGGTCCTCCCACTTTGGTTCTCCAGATGTTTTGGACTTCAACTCCCAGAAATCAAAGCCAGTATAGCCACTGGTCAGGAATTTTGGAAGCTGATGTCCTAGCCCTCTAAATAAAAGTTTGAGGACTACTGTCCTAGGAAACGTATTCCCAGGTAGTTATGTTGACCATGCAGCAAAATACAACAAAATCGAAAATCCACAAACAGCATTACCTTTATTGGGCCAATTCCAAAACACAAAATACATCATGCAGGCTCTCAAAGCTTCACTGGCTTCTTCATCAGACATGCTAAAAGATGCTAAAAGTCATACAGGAGGGAGAAGGTGACAATGTTAGAGTCACAGGCCTGCATTCTGTCCCAGATGTTACTCTGTTGTCAGTTAAGATGGTATGGAAGGATTTCAATGCAAGCAAAGGCCACTTCCCTTATCCCTAGTCTTCACATGGCCAAGAAACAACTTATTAACTTTGGAGAAGTAATACCCCAAGGGAGTGTTTGCTCTGCTTCGTTGAATTGAAACCAGTGTCCTGTTGCATGTTTCGAGCATGCATCTTCTAGACCTACCCTAAAGTCTTCTAAACAAATATTCATGAACCTCTATCAGTGCATGCAGTGTGCTCAAAACCACTGTCTTGATTTAGATTTGCTAGTCTTGCCAAGAAAACCCCATGATAGGTTCACCTTAGGGTTGCCATAAGTCAGAAGCAACTTGAAGGCACACAACAATAACAGTCTTAAAGATGCCAATAAGACTCTTTGAGACCCTAAATCAAGGAGACAGAGCATATACTTTACATAAGGTATAACAGTGCCATATGGACCTCAATCCAATATCCTCTTAGTATAGCGTAAATGCCTGCATGCAGACCTATGCTACACTGAGTGATAATATATCTCCCCCCCAACATAATGTAAAGCCCCTAAAGCCACCCTGCAAGCCCATGTCATGCTTTGTGGCAAGCAGGCAGGATTGGAGAAGGATCTATCTACATTTCGATAGCCAGAAACAAAATGACCATAGCAGCACTGACACCCCTGGAACACCCCAGTGGATTACCAACCTATACATCTGCATGCCTAAGGGACACTTACATGTGCATCCACTATTAGTGAATTGTGACATTGCACAACTGGTTATGCATCCCAATGCCAATAGGCATCCCATGCACAATGTGCAACAATGCACAGCAATGCACAACATTGATTTCACCCATGCCCATTGATATGCATCCAAGCAGCATGCTCATCTGCATCCCTGCACTATGCACGCTCACACAAAATGGCACCGGATGTGCAATTTCCCTTCCAGAGGCTTTTGATGGAATATGGCTATTCAAAACTGGACAGACTGATCCAACCGCTTTTATAGGGGAGCTGATGCGTGTATAAGACACCGACCGGATTCCGTTTAGGGAGTTTGATTTAAAAGTCTTCAACCTGACAAAATCCTGGTGCTCCCAGATCTTAGCCATGAAGCACCCCAAATAGTTCCTCATGTTTCATACCCACAATGGATTCGTGGCACAGCTCGGCCTCTCTCTCACTCTCTCTTTCCCCAATACACACCCAAACACTAGCACCCACGGCTACCAGGCACTTTATGGGAGCCGGGGGGGGGGGGGACTTTTGATCTCGTTCCCCCATCAGCCTCTTAATGCTATTATATTGGATGTCTTTTCATTGCCGATGCCAAACCTGATTTGCAGATGAGAACTCCAAGGACTTCAGCTTGCCTGCCGCAGACAGCCAACTGGAGTCCTAAGTGACTGGCTCTCCAAGACAATCTAATTGTTATTGACATTTGTGTCCGATTGTTCATCAGGGGAGATTTGGCTTCCAGGGCAAATCATTCTATTAGAAGGAAGGGGAGGAACGGGGGATGAGGGGAACGTGTTCCTTTTCAGCCTCCTTGCTAACAAAAACATCCCAGATGGTGGCAAGAAGGATCAATGCTAATATCTAGACATGTCTATCTATCAGTCCAGGCTTCAGGTGCATGTGTGAGCATGGCATGGGATGAAGTTGGCATGGGGAAGGGCAGAGGCAAGAACATGGTGGCTGAAAAGGCATCAGGAGCAAACAGGGGCCTGATCTCCTGGATTACATGGTGGTGGGGTGTCCAAATGAAGAATATACTGTTATTTAAAGGAAGGGAGTTAATTCGATTCAGGTCATTTCACCTGTCAAAACTTTTCTTTTAGGCATGCCCTTGGTGCCAATAAGAGACATGCCAGTTTTGTCCTGAATGATTCTGTTTGGGATCTTCAGCTGGAGCTATGAAACTATGGCTGCATCCACACTGCAGAAATAATCCAGTTTGATAGCACTTTAACTTCCATGGCTCAATGCTTTGGAATTCTGGATTTGTACTTTTGTGAGCTAGTTCACCTTCTCTGTCAGAGCGCTCTGGTGCTACAACAAGCTACAAGTCCCAGGATTCCATAGGATGGAGCCATGACGGTTCAAGCGGTCTGCATTATTTCTGAAGTGCAGATGCAGCCAGAGTCATACAGTGGTCAAATCTGCCATGGAATCTACTGGGCTGCGTGTATGATTTTGTCATCTAAAGGTCTAATCTTAATTTTGCTAGTTATTTATGTCACAACTCTTCCCTTACATTCAGTGTGATATGTGGGAATTACGACTTCTGAGTAACACTAGTACAAAAAACATTCCTAAAGATGCTGTGTGGTGTGGTATGGGAGGAGGTCAATGAAGTGTGTGTGACACCATGAGTTACCACGCCGGGTGATGCCAACCCTAGTGATGCCATTGCAGGTACCCACCTCGATATAAGAGAACATGATTTCCTCTTGGGAGATGGACTATTGGGAGCAAAGATCTGTGAGGGAGACTCAGCTTTGCATTGCAAACCTGGAAACCCCATTGGGCTTCACAACAAGCGGGGACTTTTCAGTGGCTGCCCCATCACTTTATACAAACCTAAATGCCACCTTTTTGAAGACCTACGTTTTTCCAATGAGGCTTTGGCCTGATGGTCATTCCCGTTGCTGCTATTTGTTTTCCGTATTTCCAACAGTTGCTTGTTTGTTTCAATTGGTCTGATCCACTATAAGCTCTGTGTTGTGTACATGTGTAAACCACTTTGGGAAGTTTTGATGCAAAGACAGCGCAGATTGTTTTAAAAGAGAGTGATAAATAAATAAACCTCGGCCAAGTTTCTCTTCCAAGGTAGCCAAAGTCAGGACTCATGCTCCCATGAACAAATACCAGTAATTTGGTGAAGGAGTGTGTCAGAGGGCTACACACAATAGAGTTCATTCATAATTGTGCTGCCTACAGCCATTGCCATGGAAACAGAGCAAGGATTTGAGAGATCAAAGGCCATTTACAAGAGTTCTTGTCCAAGAGCTGTACAAATAAGAACTCCATGGAACTGGAATCACGATGAAGATGAAATCATGGGACAGGTTAGCAATGACTTAGAGGAGGCACACTAAAATCAACAGCTAGCCACAGTAATTTCAGCCCCATTGACTTCCATGGGCGAGTCTCCGCATGACTATGTCTGGATCCAACCTCATGTACGGATTTGGTACAGCCAGTCTTGAAATGGGCAGTACCACCAAGAATCAGAGAGAAATCAGAATAATCAGTTCTGACACCTTCAAGTACACCCATCCCATTCATCCTGGCAATCTGTCATTGCCCTTTTGTATATGGACTATGACTAAGAAGCCTCATGATGGAAGATGATAACATTATGCATGGTACAGACAGAGTGGACAGAGGATCGTTTTTGCTATCTTTCATAACACTAGAGCAAATTGAGTGGCACACGAAAAGAAAAAACAGAAGTGTTATTTTGTGCTTTTTCTATAGCACACAGTAAATGCAGGGAACTCCTTTCTCCAAGCATTCCTGATAGCTATTGGTTGGGTGCCACAATAACCTCCCCTTACCATAACAGCCTCTGAAAACCCCATGCTAGGTTTGTCTTAGGGTCACCAAAAGTCAGAAATGACTTGAAAGTACAACAACAAACCTTAGAATAGTAGGTTAGGATTCTGGCAAGTGCAACTGCAGTATCTATCTTAGTTGGTGTGGTTTTTCCCCCCATACCACACACTTACAGCACTCTGATCCTCCTGTCTTTCCCTCCCTCCCTCCCTCCCTCCCTCCCTTCCTTCCTTCCTTCCTCTTTGGTCTTTGTTATCTTTCCTTTCTTTATTCCTTTTTTCTGTTTTCTACCCTTCCTTCCTTCCTTCCTTCCTTCCTTCCATCCATATATCTTTCCTACCTGTCCTTCCTTCCATCCATCTTTTCGACCCTTCCTTCCTGACTGCCTTTCTGCTGCTCCTCTTTTCCTTTTTCCTTCCTGCCTACTTCTCCTTCTCTCCTTCTCCCCCACTCCTTCTCATTCTCTTCCTCTCTGTCTCTCATTCCAATACCCCTTCTGTTCCTCTCCCTCCCTGCCTGGTGGGTTGTTGAAGAAGGGACAGACAGCTCTAGCCAGAAGTGTGAACTGATGACTTGCAGAGGACTTAGGCCACAGGCTCCCCACATCTTTAAAGAGGCTTCCCCACAGACCATTGAGGGGTGGAGAGATGCCACATGGTGTTGCAATGTGCCACCTGGAGACACATGCAAGCTCTCCTCCTCTGCCCTCCTCTACCATCTCCACACCATGCCCCTCGTTCTTCCTCCTGCTGTTTCTTGTGCATCAATGTTATTTTTCACAGATTTCCTAAGTCAAGGGACAAAAGCAATGGAAACACAATGCACTAATTTGTCTACTCAAAGATGTCCTGAAGAAGCTGTCTCATAATATGGCCTCCCCCCTCCCCTTTGCGACAGAAACATGATGGAAACAGAGGACTCAACTCAGCTGTCCCTGAGTTCCGGAGACAACTGTGGTTTTGAAGGCAACATGGCAAGGCGCTTGCAAATAGAAGCCCCATTGACAACCGGGTACAAGGGGGTGGGGTGAGCGAGTGATCTGTCATGTCAACATCAACCTGAAGTAGCTTTGTGCTGTCTTATTTATGGTTTCCCTGGGCTGTTTCATATACTCTGAGGAGGTTTTTAATGAGAAAAACATGTGCATATCCAAATCACTGATAATATATGCCCATGTTCTAAGTCATTCTGCAAACTTGGTTGTGTCAGATTGTTCCAGGATGTTTTCTCCTTTAGAGAAACTACTTTCTCCACTCATCCCTAGCAGGTCCAGATGGGGAAGGGGGAAGAAAGAAAAGAGCTTGCCGTAGTGGCAATTCTATGGTGCCTGCAAGGACATCTCAAGACTCATCCAGACTATCCAAAAGCTTTGGGATTCTGTAGGAGTTGTCCCTGCACTTTCTGAAATTTTTTTTTTTTTAAATCTGCAATGGTGTTTCTCCTATCCTGGTCTATTTCTTGTGAATTTCTGGGACTAGCTACTCCTTTTTAAACCCAGGACAGGGGCTGAGGTTTTTCCCCCTGTCCAAGGAGTTTTCAACACAGGCAGGGGTAAATTCCCACAATCTGTATCCATTATCTTGGTTCCTCTCACTGTATTTTTGCCAGGCGGTTTTTCTTTGACTTTTCTTCCCCTGTTTCATTTCCGGTTACCAGATTGAATGTTTCCTCTTCTTTTTCTCCCCTTTCTATTACAGTTAAGTACTAAGGGTGCCTACTTCAGGATGTCCTTAAGCATACTGTATACGATTTTAGTACTATGACATTAACAATTTTAAAAATATATATAAAGGCATGAGACAGGGAATGTGGATACTGGGCAGGAGAACTGGGGAAATGTTGGGTTCCTGGAGGGAATGATGGGGAGTGAAGGAAACCCTGCCCAACATCACAGTTAACCACACCTCAAGCAGGAAAAGAAGAGTGGATGAAATTCCAGCATATTTAAGGCATGACTGGATGAGGGAGTTGGAACAACCAATGTTGCTGTTGCTGTGTGCCTTCAAGTCATTTCCAACTTATGGTGATCCTAAGGCTCATGGGGTTTTCTTGGCAAGATTTGTTCAGAGGAGATTTGCCATTGACTTCCCCTGAGGCTGAGAGCATGTGACTTGCCCAAGGTCCCCCAGCAGGTTTCATGACCAAGCTGGGAATCCAACCCTGGTCTACGGAGTCATAGTCCAACACTCAAACCACTATATGTTTGAAATCCAGAAACCTAATAGCCCAACATTTACCAGGGCTATTGACCCATCTGGAGGAGCCCTCCAAAGCTATAAGAAAGATGGGATGTCCCCCTTTAAAAGTAGGGTGAGAGATCCATACCCAGAAGGGTAGATATGACTGTGGATCCTTCCTCCCTGTCCCTTTCCCCTGAAATACTGACTGAGATCCTGCATTGAGGAGACTGAGCGTAACTTTACACTCATAGAATTGCACAGCGGTTGCACAGCACCAACTTCGTAGTGAATGGCGACATTGCACAACCCACCGGCCATGTGTATCTGTATTTAATGCACATGCTGAACTGTGTGCAACCACATACAATGCACATACACACCCATGTGCATTGCATGGCCATGCACAATGACATAACACGCCAAACTCTGCTTCTGTCACCTGGAACTAAATATGCCCCTTCTGTGTTGGATGAAAATGTTCAACTTCTTCCACAGGGGAATGTACACATGGCTAAAACACTGGTTGGGTTCCAGCCATTTATGGCTCTTGCTGCTACAGAACTGGAACTCTGACATGGGGGTTCCCAGTGTGGGGTCTCACATTCAAAGGTCCATGCTAGCAAAGCCACACACCATCAGCAGACACAATAGGCAAGAGGCACTGTGTCCAAAGGCACCATCTGAGAACAAGGGCAAGGTCAAAACAGGGTCCTACCAGAGAATCAGGCATGCTATGTAAGGGGGAACCAAAACTGAAGTCAGATAAAAGTTCAGGTTTAGGTGTCGGCAGATCCAAACACAACATGAGTCTGGGTATTCAAGGAATGTAAAGTTGTCTGATAAGATCCATTTATGGATGTTGCTTCATCAGCTTCTCTATCCTCAGACAGAAGCTTTTAAAGCAAGAACTTTAAAAGGTATAGCTACAGTGGATCAAAGGCTTATATAAGAAATCCTTCACTTGAAGAGTCTTTCACTTCAGGCAGGCACTTGGCCTTAACCTGAAGGTTCTGACATGTGTCTTTATGCTCATGTCACCCCTTAACCTTCTTTTCTCCAGGCTAAATATACCCAGTTCCCTAAGTCGTTCCTCAGAGGGCATCGTTTCCAGACCTTTCACTATTTTGGTCACCTTCCTCTGGACACGCTTCAGCTTTTCCACATCCTTTTGAGTTGTGGTGTCCAGAACTGGACACAAGACTCTAGATGAGGCCTGAGCAAAGCAGAATAGAGTGGCACTATTCCCTCCCTCGATCTAGACATGATATGTCTATTGATGCAGCCTAGAATTACATAGGATTTCTTAGCTGCCGCATGACATTGCTAACTCATATTCAACCTGTGGTCCACTAAGACTCCTAGATCCCTTTTTCATGTACTGCCTTCAAGCCAGGTGTCACCCATCCTATATCTGTGCATTTCATTTTTACTGCCCAAATGTAGTACATTCCTTGTTGAAATTCATTTTGTTAGTTCTGGCCCATGTTTCGAATCTGTTAAGGTCATTTTGAATTCTGATCCTGTCCTCGGGGTTATTGGTTACCCCTCCTAATTTGGTGTAATTTGCAAATTTGATAAAGATGTCCCTTGTTCCATCATCCAAATCATTAATGAAGATGTTGAATAGCACTGGACACAGGGCAGAACCCTGTGACACCCCACTGGTCACTTTTCTCCAAGATGAAGAGGAGCCATTGCTGAGACCCTTTGGATTTGGTCGGTCAACAAATTACAAATCCACCTAACATTTGCATTCTCTAGCCCACATTTTACTAGTTTGTTTGCAAGAATATCATGGGGGACCTTGTCAAAGGCCTTACTGAAATCAAGATATGCTACAACCATGATACAATACATGAAACTGGTATAGATTAATTTTCTCTCATTGGTTTTAATGGGAGGGAACTGACAACAAATGGGGCATAGGAATGAAAAGACTGTCCCTCTCAAGCTACTGCCCCACTGAAAAATTAATGCAGTTTGACACTGCTTTAACTGTCACGGCTCCATCCCATGGAAACGTAGGATTTGTAGTTTGTTGTGCTCTCTCACAGAGAAGGCTAAATATCACATAAAAGTACAAATCCCAGAATTTAATCGCACTGAACCATGGCCATTAAAGCAGTGTCAAACTGCATGAATTCTGCAGTGAAGATTCATCCTCTTTCCACTGTCCTCTCAATGCACCACTCAAATGTAAACTTAATTTAAATATAGTGCACTGTTCTAAACTGAAACTGGACCCAGTCCAAGCCTCTGGTTCAAAACAGGGATTTACTAGTGACTTTCAGATGCAGCAGATGTTTATAGCAGAGAAGATCTACTTCCTTGCACGACTGTAGGCTGACCCCTAGCCTTGAGTGCTAGGACAAAAATGCAATCAACCTTTTTTTTTTTTAAAAAAAAAAATGTGTCTATTTCCTTTAAAATTTGGTTATCCTTTTCTTATCCTAGAGTCTGGACAGGACCGTTTCATTGCAGTGTTCTCTGTACAGTCTCTTGCACATGGCTGACGCTAAATCAAGTGAAGTCATAAGCAAGCTTAGGGAAATTTCTGTACATTTGCAGAAAAAAAGTTGACTGGCTGAACTCTGAAATCTAATTTGCAGACTAATTCGGAGGACAGCTTCAAATGACTTCTAAGAGGGGTAGGAATTAGGTTTTGTTTCTCCCCACCACCACCACCACCATACTACCCCAGTAAGGAAATAAAGAACACAGTCCCAGTTCTATAACAGAGGCTGGTCTGCCAGGCCTGGAAAAGAGGAGGGAGTGGGTTGGCTGTCAAGGGTCACCATCCTGATAGCCCTGTGATCAAAGGGAGCTGTCGGCAACATGGGTTTACAGGGAGCCAAGCCAAACAATAAGCGACTTTATCTCATCTAGGGTGAAAAACAGGGAGCAAAGTTCCAGGAAACTATTTCTGAACTAAAACCCTGTTTTGTTTTTACTACTGAGCTCATCATCGCTACTTCCAAGAGCTGGTCCTACATGAATCTCTACAAACTGGGAGGCTGTGGAATTATGGGAAAGCAACCCTTTAGTGCCATGGCTTGGGGGAATGCAAGATTTGGGTGTTCTGTAGCATTTGGCTATGAGTGGCCGAATCTGAGAGAAGCACAGAGCTTGGGAAAGGAGGAGGGTTTTTTGGACTACAGTTCCCCAAGTCCTTGCCTAGTGGGAGAGTCTCCATCTGTTTACTTCAGAAGGAACTCAGTTCTTGGTAGGAAATAATATCTGAGAAGCTCTATCACAATCTACGTTGTTTCATAATTTGATGAATTCTTAGCTGTGTTGCAGAAATACAATGAGAACCTGTTGGTGAATTGTGAAGGTGCATACTCAGGCAGCAGCAAGAATGCTTCAATTAGCATTAGGCATTTATGATGTGCATTGGGCACTTCTGATGCACATCAGGCACTCCCGTTGCACTCTAGTACTTCCTAGCCAGTTTCCAGATGTGCACTGGAGATCACTCCAATGTGCATGGGTGCCCATTACACATCAGGCTGTGGTGTATCAGTCACTCCATTGGTTACCATGTGCAAAGGTTGCTAGTACATTGTAGTGTCCGGATGTGCACTGGAGAGCACTCCAATTTGCATGGGAGCCCATCACACATCAGTCTGTGGTGCATCAGTCACTCCACTAGCTCAAGGATGCCAATACATTGTAATGTCATGACAGTCCCTAGGTTAATATAGTTGTTTTAAAACTACTTGGTCCAATTTTGCACACACGTAAAACCATTTATGAAAATTTAAGTACCAAGCATAATGCCAGCCTACATTCTGACGTTTGGGACCATCTGTATGCAATGGAAAAGAAGAGCACATGTGTATGTATGTATGTATGTATGTATTGGCTGAGATCCTATATCAGGGGGTGTAACATAAATCGTTGCATGCATAGTTGCATGTTGATTGAGTTATACAACATGTTTCAGGGCTATTGTGACATCAACAATGAACAGACCAGTCCACTCTGTCTGCTCTCTCCTGTTTGCCCATTAGAACATGATGATCTCTGAACAGAAAACTGGGCCATGTTGCAGATTGTAATGACCCCAACCTTTTGGGGATCATTTCTTCAGTATTAAATATCCATCATCTGCCAATGATAGATAATTGTCTAGAGTGATAGACAGATGGAAACATTCTTTAGGCTTACATGTTTTCAAATTGAGGAAGGAATGGCCCACCAAGTAAATAAGCAGTGATAAGTGAGGGAAAACAGGAGATGTTTGGCCTTCTTCTGCTAATCCCATGGACATGCAAAAGGAACTGGCAAAGCAAATGGCTGTTGTAGTTGGGGAATCCCCTTGCTTAGGGACAATCCCTTATCTGGGCAGCCAAAAGGACAGAAAAGCATCCTTGGAGGGGGAAAACACCTGAAGAAGTGGCTAACACCTTCCTAAAGCCAAAAATCAAATATTTCACAACCATCTCTCACCTCCCCTTCCAATCACAAAACAGGAGCTGTTTTCCCTTGCCTTCTGCCCTTTGAGCCTTCAAGACAAAAACAGGTGACAGTTCAAAGCTCTCCCACCCTACCTCTCCATTCACAATAATGACAGGAGTTACAGCTCAGCCTGCTGGGAATCTCCATCTCCCTTAAGGTGTGATCTTATGCAATCTTGAGGACAGAAACCAGAAACAAATTTACCCAACACCTTAATCTATGATAAGGAGGAGCACAGGAAGTTTATATGGAGGCTAACCTTTGGTTAATCTTGCCCCTTGTCTCCACTGAGCAAGCATTGGGAACAATCAGAGTTTGGCCGATGAGCTGCTGAAATTGGGTGGTGTGATCTCCCACTACATTTCAGTGGCATGGTGTTAGGAGTGCCATGGGAGCTGCATTTGGCCCGTAGGCTTCAAAATGCCCCTGGTCTACACCCAAGGTGGGTAACCCTTTTTTCTGTTGAGGGCCACAATGTCCCAGGAGCAATCTGCCATATCCACAGCGAAGAGTGTTGACTGGGTCGAGACAAGTTTACCTCTGCCTGCAAATCCTGATGAGCCCCTGCACTTCACAAATTCACCATAACACCACCAGCAAATACTGTTCCTCAGCTTCATCCCAGCTCGCTGTCTGCAATGTAGGTAACTACCAGTGCGGGCTTTTGGAACCCATCTCAATGGGGTGGTGAATCTGCTCTGGTATGTGTTTCAAAGGAACTCTCCAAGGTACCAAACGTTATCCTCCAAATAGGTTTGGCAGCTTGGATAGTTCCTTGAAAGTTTGGGTGAAACCACAGAACAGATTCACTACCCTGATGGTATAGGATCCATGTGCCCCCACTGGTAACTACTATTGCTGAGACCCTTGGCAGGGTGCGGAGTGGGGTTGAAGCTGCTGTCGGCTGCCTGTCAGTCAGCTGAGAACCAGCTGAGAAGCTCTTTTTCCCTAGCAGAGTTTTGCATTGAGTTCCAAAGGGTTGTATGAGAATTTAATGGTCCCAAACCATTCCAGGAACCTATTTTAGGTGAGAAAGCAGGACCTTCCAAACACATCAATAAACTATCAATGAAACAATACTAGACTTGTTAGCTCTCTCTCTTGCCTCTGCTAGGAGAGCGTGAGTTACCACTCCCCAGAAGCTCCAACAGTTTAAGTGAGCAGCTTGCATAGCTAACTATGTTAGAAAGGAGTGGGGATTCTTTTCCTGTTGAGGGCCACATTCTCTCTGGAGTCATGTGCTGTCAGTGGGTGGGTTGAAGCAGGGAACCTCTTTCTCTTTCTCTTTCTAGCTATCACTTATTTCTCTCTGACACCATCTGTTTTCTCTTTCACTCCTTGACACCCTGTTCTCTCCCTCTCCTCTCATCCAGAAGAATGGCAGGGAAGAACAAATTACTCTTGCTGAAGGTCTAAACTGAGTCCTTTCAGAGGACTTCTGAAATTAGGTCCAGTGCAGCTATAAGGCCACAGTTTTCAAAATAAGAGAATTCAAACTCCACTTTTGTCATGAACTCACAAGGTGGCCTGCAACAAGTCAGTCCCTTCTCAGTTCATTGCCATTTGTCCATCCCCCAATTGGGAATGGAAACTGTATTGCTATACCTTCCAAGTTGGCTGTATGATGATGAGTGATGGGTGTTTGTGCCATAGGCCTGTGTAATTTCCCCTACAGAAGCAGTTGGACATTTTTCCTTTAATGTGGAATAGCCACACTGAGTTCAAGGCTGAAGAAGTGGAGATGCACATGCGGTCCCATCGCACATTGCACATGGTGCATGCACATACAGATGTGCATTAGTTTGCACATTGGTCGATGCTATGTCATACTGTTATAGCACTATTATTCTATGGCGCCTCCTGTGGAATCCACATACTTCACCAGTGAGGTGGTGTTCCACAACAGCTGCATAACTCTTTCAGTGTAAAGTTACATGCTTCCTCCTTAACGTAGAATCTTGGTCAGTTTATACCCAATATTGCACTACACTGTTATAGCGATATTATTCTGCTTTTACTGCTCTGACTGCCTCCTGTGGAATTCTGGGGTTTGTAGTTTAGGGTAGCCTAAGAGCTCTCTGGCTGAGGATTTTAAATTCCTCTCCCTAAACTGCAAATCCCAGGATTCAACAGGAGGCAGCCATAGCTATTAAAGTAGAATAATAGTGCTATAACAGTGTAGTGAGATGTTGTCCGTTGTAAAGTTCTCTGAATGTTCAAAAACATCCAGGACTGAACCAGCTAATTATCATCCTATTAGACTTCTTTCAATCCTAGGAAAAGTCTATGCACAGCCCCTAAAAGATAAGCTTCTTACATGGATGGAAGATAATAGAATTATAGGTGAGGAACAGATTGGATTTAAAGCTGGCTGTTTGGTTTTAAACCATTGCTGCATTTTAGTCCGCCTTATTGAGAGATGCACTTCAGTCCCTGGTGGTAAGCTTTCTATTGGCTTTATCAGTCTCAAATCTGCTTCAGATATGGCTTCAAGAGAACTGCTATGGTCTAAATTACAAAAATCTACTATTGAGAAGTGATTAATCAAAAGCATCCTATCAATGAAAAGTTTTCTCTTGCTCTGCGACCCAAAAAGTACAACTTTGCAGTGACTCCATTCCTTGTGAGGTCATTCCTAGGCCATCAGTTCTTCTGCCTCTGCCATTTTCAGTCTTCATAAATATGTTTTCCATGTCATGTGTTGGGCTTTATTTAACGCTTTGTCAGTTCTTTGCTCAATAAGGGCAGCTTCCGCATTTTCCCCGAGAATGCACTCGCCTTACCCAACTTAAGGTTGTTGGGTTGTTTTTTCCCCCATTTCGCATAAGGATTTCCTATCATCATAATTATCTTGCTGATTGAAAACATTTTTGTTACACACAAAAGGAGGCTAAAAATACTCCCTTAGTCCCATGGAAGTAGTCAGAACCACATGTGGAAGATGGAAGAAGAGAAGAGATGTAGAACTCATTTATTTCCGAAGGCTCCGGTTGTGCTGCATGATCAGCTAACGTAGTGGAAAACACACAAATTGCTGGGAGGAACGTGGATGTATAAAAATGGCAATTGCCCTATTATTGAGACATCTCCTTCAGCCTTAATGACAGCTGCGTAACAAACATATTCAAAGCCTAGTTGCTTCTTTAAGCAAAACATGTGTAATTGGGATTTGCAGAAAGTGACAGTTTTCATCCGTTTTTCCAGCCGTTGGCTCTTTGTCTTTGCCTCCAACTTTCTGTGTGCTTGTTTGGTTCCCTTTTTAGGGAAGGAAGGAGGGTTCATCTGATGCTATGGTGCTTCTTCTTGTTCGCTGAGATCCAACCTATGCCTGCTGCAGAATGAAATGATCACTGGAAGTAAGAAGTAAAACACAATGGCCAGAACCCTGTTGGTGCCTTCTGTATGTTCTGTAAATTGGGCATTTTTGCTCAATGCAGAATCAATACAAAATGGCAGAAACAAAGTCATGTATGAGAGTCATTGTACAAGTGTGCACGTGCTCACTGTGCAAGGATTGTGTTGTGCATTGTGAATCAATGTTCACTGTACATGGATTCTCAAGCTGACTTTTTAGCATGCCAATGTTGCATGAGTGCAATGCACATACATATACCTTTCTACTGATCCAGTGTGTCCTGGTGGCAGTGAATCAATCCATCTTTAATGTTGTCTTCCTCACTGAACTCCACTTACCACCCCAGTCTGCGGGACTGTGCTTTTGGGTGATTTCCCACACACACACTCTACAGAGAGAACATGGCTACTGTAGTGGTCCCATTCACATTAGGCATTGGACTTAAGTGTCTTCCAGCCCACACCTAAAGATGTCAAGACTATCCCAGGCCCTGAGATTTCAGGACCCAAATTTGGGATCTAGGGGTGACCTTTTATGATGTCATGGAGGTGGGGATAGGGATGGGGACTGGTGATGTCACAAGGGTGGTGTCACAAGGAGCACCCTTGATGGTGTCATTCTGCAAGATACATTCTGTAGGATACATTCAGCATCAACCACTGTTGCACAGAGGACATCATCTAAATTAAAGCAAAAGCAGGTTGACATCCTGTTAGGTATTTATATCCTTGTAAACTGACATACAAGCATGTAAAGGCACATTGTGATGTTATGCAAAACTCATATTCTCAGGATGGAACAGTGGCATAGCTATGTCTCTGGGGCCACTGTGGAAACAGAGCTGAAAGCATTGCACAGTAGTCCCAACATACAGTGTGTCCCAGTCCACAATGGGACATGCTGTGCATCAGGACATTTGTGCATCAGGACTCATTGGACACTGGGAGCCCTGGTTGTGCAATGGCACATCTCCTGTTGCATATCATCTCAATTCACTAGCATGGTTGAGTATCATGTCAGCGACGTGGCTTCATCGGCATAGAGTGAAACATTGGAACCTGTGATGCAGGAGCTGGGTCACCATGTCCAACAATTCAGGAAAACCCACACAAACACACACCTTTCAAAGCAGCTCTCTCTCCCTGAAATTCCTCTCCCTTGCCCTGATGATCAGAGAAGAAGATCCTGAGATCTGGGAACCCTCCTTCCAGTGATGCTGAGCTTAGCAAGGGCCCAGCCAGCTCAAGGAGACCATAGCCACACTGCTATGAAACTAACAACTGAAGGCCTTACTCTGAGCCAGCCCAAAGGAAAAAAGGAAGGGCAGACACATTAGATTTTCTTTCACGTCGAGTGCTGGTCTTTAGGAAGAGAAGGAACAGAAGGCAGAGAGGCAAAGTAGGGGGAGGCCATGTTCCGCCCACTGGTGAGATTTCTGGCAAAGGAGCAACCTCCTTGCCTTCCATGCTAATGCACAGGCCCAGCTGGCGAGAGATTAAAGAACACGTCTGCAGCCCCAAAGCAGTCGAAACCACCACACCGCAGCACAGGCAGGAAATTCCAGCTCTTGCAAGCGTAGGAGTCGGCTGAGCTGCTGAGAACCAGGAGGTGTTGTTATTCAGAAGGAAATGGGGTCTTCAGCAGTTTCTTGGGAGGGAAATAAAACAAGATCCTCAACCAGAGGCAACAGGAGGGTCTGCATCTTGGAGGGACGCACGGACACACACACACACACACACACAATATCACAACCAACACACACACAATGAACATAGAGTTGTCAACTCTGGAGGGGAGAAATGCTGGACAAATGAGGACCAAAGTCAAAGGGATGTCCTTGCTGGATGTTTTCTTCATTCTGAATTGCTCAACATGATGGAAAGGAACAGACTACGAGAAAGGATTATTATTATTATTATTATTATTATTATTATTATTATTATTATTACCATGGCGAGAAGGAGGTCCATTCTGCTGGCAGTTGGAGCACAGGTGGTTGATGTTTTCAGCCTCCTCCCAGCAGCAACGCTGCAATGTGAAACTGAGACAGCAGTCCTCTTTCCAAGCTTCACAGTCTCACTGGCCAGCAGGTGGGGGTTGCAAATGTCATCCATCCATGTCCCAATTTCCAGCAGAGCAGACCTCTTTCTCTTGGTATGGCTGATGCCCATTAAAGTAGGTTTGGGAGGACAGCTAAGATCATCTGGCAATAGTCCCACACAGGGATCGTGAACACAGAGCAGCCTACACAGCCTAAAGTCACCAGATCCTGTCTAATCTTGGAAACTAAATAGGGTCAGTCCTGGTTTGCTATTGCTAGGCTGAGGCTGAGAGAGTGTGCCTTGGGTCCCCCCCCGAAGTCCTGCTCCTGGAAGGCAGAAGTCCCACCTCCCAGAAGTCCCTCCTCTGACACTGGGGTGGGAATGCCGCTGAGTTTGGGCACTCGGTCTCTAAAAGGTTCGCCATCACTGCTCTATACACTGTTTGCAAGCAATTGGAAGAACAACAGTTTGCATTTTAAGTCTCTGTAAAACTGTAATACTTAATTCACTGGGTAAACACTGAAAGGTAGTGGCAGTCTCACAATAGGGCTACATATTTTGCTTCATAACTCAGCTTCTGGAAGGGCCAGAGACTTTCTTTTTTCAAACGAAATTGGCAAACTGGTTAGCATGACTAGCATCCAATGGGTTGCCAACTGGCGAATATAACAACCCTATCAGCCTGGCAATCATTGCAGTGTTGTTCTGCAAATAGACTAGGAAGGAGGGGAGCCATGAACACCATCTTGAACTCATTGCAGAAAAAAAATGAAATACATACATAAATAATTTCCAGGAGTAATCCCTAGGTCTCAAGGCATGGGATGCTCTTGATCTGACAGCTCAAGAAACAACCAATCAACTAGGCAGGTCAAAAGATTTCCTTATAAGAAGACTTTTGATGTCACCACAAAAGGCCATCAAGGTAAACCTGCTTCCCTACTGAAGCTGGCTTCTGTCCATGCAAATGTGGCTAGTGAGACTCCATGTCCTACCAGCCTCTCTCCAGGTGAGAGAAGATGATGCAGAAAATGGGTAGAGAAGCTATTCTACACATAGATCTAAAACAGGAAAGGGGGAAACCATGAGCTGCCTGCATGTTCAGATTACTTGGTACAACACTGAAACTTTCATTTACAACCAACAGCCCCGGCGAAGGCATTCAAACGCCAGCCCAGTTGTCTTCTTGGAGCAGAAGAATGAAGGGAGGTCATCTTGTCCTTCCCTTTAGCCAGCAAAACATCTGGGGCCAACCTTGGCGGTCATATTTGGTGCTCTACTTCAGGGAAACGTATGCAACAAAGATTTCAAGGCAAGGGACTCAATTACTTTGGAAAGAATGGAAAGAACCCATGCTTGAAACCTTGCTCTTTTTTTTCTCCCCCTACCCAACTCAGGAAAGTCCGTGATCATTTCTCTTTATTGGAGAAAGAATGTATCTCAGGTTGGCTCCAATGACTTATCTTTTTCCATTTTTTCTGTTTTTCTTCATATATATATATATATATATATATATATATATCAATACACAGTACACACATACACACACACTCCCCCATGAATCTTAATACTTTCTGGGAAGTTTATTAGAGCAGCTGTTAAGGCAGAAAGCCGAGGCTTCAAAACAGGCCAGGAACATGTGCTTAGTGCGCCTTCCAAGCCCAGCAGATTCTATTACCTACTGCTGCTTAGGCGGCTGTGATTAGTTTTTCATATTCCTTGCGGTCTTGTTAACCATGTGGGCCGAGGTAAAGCTCTGGTCTCTGGTGCTGTATTTCTGAGCCCGTTTTTATGACTACAACCCCAAGCTGAACACTGCAGGGAAAAGGCACAGGAGGGAGAGTGTGCATGCATAGGTATGTGTGTGTATGTGTGTGTGAGAGAGAGGATATAATACTTTATTCATTATGCTCTCCAATGGAGGGGGGTGGGAAGGGAAAAAATGGTCAAGCCCTCCCTCTCCTTTCCCTATCTACAGACCTATCAGGCTTTCATCACCCAAATGTGATCCAAGGGTGTTCCAAAGGCAAAACACATCATAAATCTCCAGGGCTGGCTTGAACCTGGAAAGTTTTAAAAAGCAGAGGCTGAAAAGGGAAAGGTGGCAGGGCACGCCAAGGTGGAGCATTGATCAACGCATGCTTGTCATTAGATGAAGCCCCTCTTCTCCCTGGCCAGGCCGATTGCGGCAATATTTTATTTCGGTATTAGGTGGGACAATTCCCAACTTTTCCTTTCACTCCCCCGTCCCCCACTCCATCTCCAATGAAGGAGTTAAGAACAGATGTCTTCTTCTCCCCTCCAAAAAAAAAAAGTTGTCGACCAGCTGACTGAGAAGGATGCTTGGATGGTTTACAGGCATTTTCTTTTAATGGCTTCCCCTGCAGCAACAGGGAGATCATTGGAAAAGAAAGAATGCACAGGCTGGCTTTTGTTTCGCCTGGACCGCCGGCTCAGAGTTCTTTTCCAAGTATGTTTGGCCAGGTAGTCAGTAGAAAGGGGAGAAGAGGGAGTGTGAGAGAGATTCAGAGAGTGGCACCCTTTCATAGCCTTCGCGCGGGATTTATCAGACCAAAAATAGCAATTTGGAGGAGTCCTCCCCAATCACTATTTTTGGCCTGAAATTCACCGCTAGCTGCTTTTAGATCTCTGCTCCTTGCAGTACTGCTTGATTTGGAGAAAATTCAGGTTCTGAAGTCTTCTTTGGGGCTGGTCTTTCCTCGCTTTCCAAGACGGTGAACGTGTGCCCTTCCAGAGGTTTTGGCCTGCAAATCCCGTCAACCCCAAACTACATGGCCAATGGTAAGGGACATGGGAAATGTAGTCCAAAATATCTGAGAGCTGACGGTTCCCTTGTTGTTGCTGTGCGCCATCAAGTCATTCAACTTATGGTGAATCTAAGCCAATGCTATGATGGGGTTTTCTTGGCAAGATTTGTTCAGAGGAAGTTTGCTGTTGCCTGCCCCTGAGGCTGAGAGAGTGTGACTTGCCTAAGGTCACCCAGTGGGTTTCATGGCCAAGCTGTGATGCCACAACAAACTACAAATCCTAGGATTCCATAGCATGGAGCCATGACAGTTAAAGCAATGTCAGACTTCATCAGTTCTGCCCTGTGGCAGTAGTCAAAGAGGAAACATGTCTGCTATATATATATTCTTACTAAAAAGCAACCCCTTTCCATTTGGCCCAGGTTATGGTCAAGCCTCAACTAATTAAAATAAAAGACCTCTATTAATTAAAATAAAATAATTGCTCAGGCTTAAAATGCAGCCTTTCAGATGCCTTTACTTATCTGCAGCTCCAGCTTGGATCAGAAGCTTATAGACCAAAGGTGAGACTCATGTAGTCCTCCAGATTGGACTGCTACTCCCAGCAACCCTCACCACTGGCTATGCTGGTTTAGGATGCTGGGATTGGCAGTCCAACAACATGTGGAAGATTGACATTCTTGGTGTTTAGGGACTCTACATATCTTAATCTAGCCCTGACTACAGTCCCCCAGCTACTGAGTAGCTGGACATTCAATCAACGCTTGTATTATTATTATTAGTGTATTTTTGGATATTTAATCTACACAAATAAGTAGTTTTGAATCTGTTGGGATCCATGGCAGCAAAACTGTAAGCTTAAGAAGTGTTAGAAATTCATTCCAGTTGGCCTTTCTGTAGAGGTCGGCAACTTCATGCTTCCCAGCCAGCCCTATTTTGAAAGAGGGCAGTGGATACATCTAGAGGAGAAAAAATGCACATCTTTTAAAAGTGCTTGTAGAAAAATGTGCACATTTCCAATGTGCTCCAGAACCTGCTTAATATATTTTAATCTAGAGGTAGGAAGCATCCAGGGTCCAGGGAACATTTTTGTCCTCCCCAAGACCTTGAAGAATTGAAGCATCCTTTGATACCACCAGCCCTAAAAATGTTGTCCTCCACTTTACAAAACATGTGTCACCCCACCTCCCCAAAGCCTTTGGGATTTGCAGTTTGCTATTTAAATAATAATAATAATAATAATAATAAATTTTATTTATATCTCGCCCTCTGTCAAACAATCGGGGCGGATTACAATAGTTAACATTCTATACAATATGTTGAAATACTATCCAAAAACCCCAAACCCTCCCTCCCCTTAAAAAAGTATTAAACCAATAATTATCATTAAAATATATAATTAAAACATCAAAATGAACAAAATCATTGAACAGACAAACATAGTAAACAGAGCAGTGGTTGCGGCCAAGGGAAAGAAAAGGGGACTCCTGAGGCTGGGATCTAGTCAGGAAAGGCCTGCCGGAAGAGATCCGTCTTAACAGCCTTACACCCTTAAACACAGTCTTGCCCTAGATCTGCTCTGAAAGAAGAATTCCCCAATCTCAGGACTTTCTCCATTCCTCAGGGTATGGGGAAAGAATCTCAGGGTGAGAGCACTGGCTTGAAGGATCTCTGTATATCAATTTTCCCCATGCGTTCGACTTCTTCTTCTTCTTCTTCTTTGAATGGCACACTCTGTACAACTTTGCTTGATGCTTGAAGTATCTTGCTTAATGACATCACCAGGAGACATCCCTTGTAAGCTCATCCTTGCAACATCACTAGAACCTTCCTCTGAAATCTCCTCCGCTGAAATCTGAGTTCCTAGGACAGTCCTGTCCTGGCAACCCTATTTGAAAGAAATGCCTGATTAGATGTAAAAGCTCTCTGTAGATGTGCAGAAGGACCATTCCCAACCTTCTGACTATTCCTGAACTTCTGTTCCTTCTTAAAAAGGGATGCACCAAAACAAATTCCCCACCTCCTTTTTAGCCTCAAGCATTATTGTCTGCAGCATGATGTGGTATGCAGTTAAGATCAAACCTTTCATGCCTGCTTAAATGGCTCGGATTAGGCCTTCTAAGTGACACTTGGGCTAATAATCCAGTTGTTTGGGGCAGGGAGCAGTGAATTCAGACCTGAAGCATCAAGATCAGCATCTCTCATCCTAAATTTCAGTCTCTCCACCTGGAAAGTAAATCTATATCAGGGCAACCTGGGGTGTACCTACTCGGAAGGAAAGCTTATCGAGTTCCATGGAACTGACTCCCAGGTAAGTGAATACAGGACTGTAGCTGAAAAGAAATTCCCTTTCTTTCTCCAGGCACTGAAAAAATTCCTTTCTTTAATTTAAGATCAAAGCTGTAGTGAAAGAGAAACCATTGGAGGGAAGTGGTTGCAGCCTTTCACTGATTAACCAAAGACGTTAATCAATTTAAAACAAGTTATACTGATCAATTTAAGCCACTTTTACTTGACTGAAAAGAGCACCCCTGATGAAGCAGGCGGCATATTCGAACCAAATAAGGTCATGGTTTTTACTATTATGTGCTTTTAAAAGTACTGATACTGGACACCATCTTAATACGGAAAGGCCTGTTCACTTTCATAGAAGAGGGCATACACCTTTCTTAGGTGGCATCTGCTTCAATGAAGGCATGTACCATCTCAAAAGAAAACAATGGCTGTAATCCTATGCCACAGCCTGCATTACAAATCTGGAGCTGCATTGCAGAAGTGCAACAAAGCCCTGTCAGTGAATTGTGAAGACACACATCTGAGCACTGGGAAGAGCACTCCAATGTGGAAATTATTAAAGTTTTGCCCACGTGTAAGGCCATTGATGAAGACATACATCTCAAACATAATGCCAGCCTAATGTTTTTTAGTCATGTTGAAATTCAGGTAGATTAAATCGACCGGTGAGTCATACTGAAATGCATGAGGATTAAATCAACAAAAGGATAGAGAAAGTAGTCCCATGGAGTCCAGTGGCATTTACATTTACATCCAAGTAGGATGGCTTATAGGATTGCAACCTATTTTGGTTTATCAGATACGGCTGCCGTCCTCCACACCAAGGATAGGAATTTGTAAGGCCCTTGGGTGTATGCAATCCACTGATCCACAGTGTAATGTCCAGACATCCAGAATTCCCAGAGTCATCCATCACTGGGGAAAAATCAGCCCAAAAAGGGGAGTCATAGTCCCAGATGCCTTCAAAGGGGTGCAATTATTCAATGTAACAATAACAGTAACCTTTGGGGTGAATAGCCCTTTCCCCCCAAACCAGAAATGGCCTTCCAAACACTTCAATTTTGACTGGAAGGAGATAGGCGCAGTCTATGGAGGATACAGGGCTGGGAATGTCCACAGACACTCCATAGTTGCTCTCTCTTGCCATGCATATTTACCCAGGAGTACACCCTGTTGAAAACAGTAGAATATATTTCTAAAGTTGCAGAGAAAAGTTTGCACTGATGTTCTGCTCCTCCCATGAAGGTCAGTTCCAGCCTTAGTAGGAGCAGGCCTGTAGATCAGGATAAGAAAGGTCAGGTTAGCAGGGGAGCTGTCCAGCAAAAAGCACAATAAGAGATGTTGCTTCGTCAGGGTTTGCCAGCTCCTGTTGAGCAACTTTACCACAAATGTTGATGTGGATGCCAGCATCCCACCCTTTCTGGCTTGTCGTTGGTGCTCTAACCTTGATTCCTCCTCATGAGCAGGGTTCAAGTTTACTTGACACACTGGTATTTGACTGACACCATCTTTGCTCCTGAGGCGATCTTAGTGGGCTTGAAGCAGGAGAATGGTCAAGTCCATGTCCTGGGGTTCTTCCAGAGGCAGAACCTCTTCAAGTCTGGAGGATCCAATGTGCTCCTCTGATAATACCCATTGTCACATCGCACTAAGACTGAAGTGGGTACTGGCTGTCCTCACAACTGCGGCTTCCATAATACCACTACTGGTGGTAACTGTAGGCTAATATCATGTGGTGAGCCATACTTGTCCCCAACCCCAAAATGAGAAGACAATGAATATCTACAGTCTGTCATCCAAGGTTCACCTTCTAAATCAAAGCACTGAGGGACTTATCCTTGTACTGCACCAGATGTTGGATGACAACTACCACCACCCAACATGATAAGCAACCATGTACAAGAACATCTGGAGGATTACAAGCACCTCACTTCTGGCCCAGAGTTATCTGTTGTTTTGACTTCTGAAGGGTTTCTCCACTGACGTAGATGGGTTGCGTAGCTCCAACTCCATCCTGGTGGTGTGTTTTTCTAATCAATGTTAAGAGCTACCTTGGGTCTCTTTTACCCTTAGATTAATTCAGGTGAGTAATCTTTGCCATGTGTCTGTTTGGCATGCTGAAACACTGACTGGAAATGTATAGAATAAAAAAACAACGCATGGGCTTGTCATTTTGATAGCTGGCATTGTCCCATGCTAGGTCAAATGGAGTTTAAAATGGGCCCTCTGGATATTGTTGCACTGCCATTTCCGTCAGCCCTTGCCAGCAAAGCCAGTGGCAAGGGATGATGGGAAGTGCAGTCCAACATTGTCTGCTTCTAGTCTCAAACAACTGCTGCCACCTCCTCCTCCTCCTTGTTTTAACAGCAGAGTATATTTATTCCTAAATAGCCGAAATGCTTTGTTAGAGTGTTAATACATCCAGATACCTTAGTGTAGCAAATTCCAAATGATATTCAGTTTCCCAAATTTGGCCCAGTGGCTGTTAAGATTTCAGTATTTCCTATGACTTGTAATGCAGAGATGCAGCCATCATTCTTATTTCTCACACCCTCTTCTGAAATCAAGACAAGCAAATACATTTCTGGAACAGAGATGCAGAAACATAACACTATGGGCATATTACCATTGCAAACTTATACATCTCTGCTGAGAAACCGGTCCCAAATGGGTTAGATCCAAACTTGTACATGGCCAGAATAGACCCACTGAAATCCTTAAGTTACTCATGTCTCATTGATTTTAATGAATTTACTATTCTAAGCGTGACTAAATCTGAGTCCAAGCCATTGCATTTAATGGGGCTTACTTCCAGATAAATGGCTGTAGCAATGCAATGTAATGAGGGTTTACATGCAAGATCCCATGATTTTGACGTTTAGGAAAGCATGTCTAGAGATTTCCTAGAAAGGACTCTATAGCAAAGGTGATCAAAACCAGTAAAATGAGGGAAATATTCTTGCCTTGTTCTCCTACTCACATCCATGTCTGTTACTGGCAACAACCTGCAGACTAGGGAGGGAGTGACTAGCCTTATAAAGAGGAAGAGGAAGAGGAAGAGGGGCAAACAATTGTGATATCAAATTTGTGACGGACCATTCACACATACAAGTCATCACTTCAGTGATGATTCATGGCAAGCATGGAAAGGTGACTTTGGAGAGATTGAAATTTCCAGCAAAGCTAGTGGTCATGTTGGATGAGGGATTCTAGGTGTTTTTCTACAAAAATCCCTTCTTCTAAGCTGTAGTCCATGAGCTTATTTCTGTTGACTGGGATGCATGAGAACTTCCTTGGGTCTCTCGACCCTTGCCCATCATGGCTGGCCGTCCAGGGGGGAGATATTATTATTATTATTATTATTATTATTATTTAATGCCATTTGCACTTCCAAAACTAACACTGCAGATGAGAACTCATTTCTCCTGTGCGTTGCCCACTGCCCAGTATGGAGCCATGCAGTTCTCAGCTCAAAAGGTGAACACCAAAATGGACATATCAGAAAAGTTGCAGGCAATTTAAAAATTTTTTTAAAAAGTGGCTATGGAGGAATGATAAAGTTGTTGGCAAAATGATAGAAGAGAGTGTAAATTACAAACAGTTTTTAATTGCAGAGTGAAATGGAAATTTGACAAAATGGATTGCTGATTGAATATCTGCAAAACTGACACACTTCAGAAATGGAGGGATAGGTTTGTCACAATGTTCAGCACAGTCACACAGAGCACACCTTCCTTTTTACCAATGATCATGTTCCTTTGTTGAAGAGTGCAAGGGATACAGCAGAATTGCAATGTGAAGAGTCACAGGTTGGGTCCATTAGGAGTATATGCCCATTCCTAAGGCACCCACCCAGTGCCCTTTCACATTGCAACCAGTAGCTGCATCAAGCAAAGGAGGTATATTTTGCAGGTGATTGGGATGCAGCAGCAAAATATTTCCAGCCCCCTCCCGACAGTGATCTATGGTGCGAGAATCAGAAGCAGGACTCCCATTGCAACACCTTGTTGCACCAGAGATCACTAGTGAAAGAGGGCTGGAAGCACCATCCCACAGTGCCCTGATCACTAGTAGAAGAGACTTCCGTCGCTCGATGCAGCTGCTGGCTGGAGACAAACCAACAAGATTCAGACCAATAATTTCCATTGGAAACAGAAACTCTAGCAACACTCTGAAATATCCATGAGAATTTATTGCCAGAACTTGAGCAAAGTGGCCAAGCCAATGGGAAGCTGTTCATGTTCCGCATGGCCCTGATCTACTCTCAGAAGTTTGCCCATGTTGGAAATTTGAAAAAAAAGAAAAGGAAAACAGGGAACACTGGATAGTTTCGCTGGTCCCACAGAAAGATGTCAACTCTGCTAGATCCATTTCCCAAAGTGAAGTGTGTGTGTGTGTGTGTTATCTGTTTTTCATATTTGCAACAGCCACTTGTTGATGGAGTGCTGAGAATAAGGAACCCGCTGGAGCTGAAGGGTAAAGTTCGAAAGTTCATTCAGGGTACGGTGCCTTTTTCCCTTAGAGTCTCTGGAGGAGATCAGACCCGTCAGCAGCAGACAGCAAAGTGGGCAGGTGATTTATCTGTGGGAAAGAGAAAGGGGAGGGTGACGGGGAAGTCAAATTTTTCAATTAAAATATTTGAGGATCTGCAATGGAAGCTTTCCCCATTTTTTTTTCCAAGAAAGGATTGAAGGAAAGGAACAGAATGGAGCAGGGAGGACAGAAAAAGTGAGCAGATTATTTTTGTCAGATGTGGATCTTTTTTGGCACACACACACACAGGGCCCATTCATATATATATATATATATATATATATATAGACCACAATAACGAATCACAGCTAATAATAATAATAGCCTGAATTCTATTGCTGATTCCAAGCAAAGTAGACCCCCTGAAACCAATGGGACTTAGCCATCTGTTGTCTCCCCATTCAACCATTGATTCAATGGGTCTATTGAATCACAACATCCATATTCAGTTATGGATGTTGAATCCTGTTAGCTAACAGGATTCAAGCCAATAATAACAGTGTCCCATATTGCGGTTACATATTTATAACCTGGTAGAATTCAAAGATATAGCCATGTTAGTCTGTAGAATTAGTAGGCAGAGCAATCCTGTAGCCCCTTTGAGACTCACTGAAATAAAGAGGTTGGCAGCATGAGCTTTTATAGACTTTGTAGACTTAAAACTGGACTTGCTACTTCATGTCCATACACAAATGATTTTGAATTTGAATTGACATTCTCACATACTAATGGTATATATAGGTCTGTCCCTGGTTTCCACTCCACTAAATGCATCTGAGGAGGTAGACTGAAGTCTAAGAAAACTCATGCTGCCAGCTCCTTTATTTCAGTGAGTCTCAAAGGTGCTACAAGATCTCTCGACATATTTATAACATAGAATTTGTAACATAGAATTGCTGCCTTTTCTCTGCTCCTTGTTAGCACGTGAACAATGCAATGTGTGTGCAATGCACAAGATGCCTCAAAATGCATTGTGCGTGTTTATCTATGCACTCCATGCACTTTCTTTACTTCCGAGTTGTGGCCACAGAGTTGTACATGCTCCCGTCGTGCCACTGTCCATGTAGGTGCACATGCGCAGGTGCATGTGGACATTGCCGTGTGCCTTCATTGTGCAACACTGCCTTTCAAACCAGAGCTTTGCAGCACAATCCATGCATAATTCCACATGCAGAGATTAACAATGAGCAACACTGATGTGGGATTTCAAACATGATTATATTCTTTTCTCGCTCTCTTTTTTTTTGGGGGGGGGGGTCTTTTCCTCACTGCCATTCAGTCCAGAAAAGCAGCTGATACGCATTAAAATAAATAAAAATAAATAAATAGCATGTCCTTGGCACTGACTTAGAATGAATCCTTCTCTTTTTTGTTCTGAGTCACTCTCATAGGATTTCTTGAACACTCTTACTCTTCTCTTCATGGTTTGTTTGTGCGTAAATAGATGCAATTACACTGCAATATATAGACAATATATAGGTCTTGACTCTCAACAGGACAAGATCACTTTCAGGCCCTGATTGAGTTCATCTGGAGGACAGCCTCCTTATAAATTACTGCAGGCTAATAAAAATTAAAATTAAAATTAAAAACCCCTCAAACCTCAAACCTATCCCAACCATAGATATATAAACACCCACCCCCTGACACACACACACACAAAATCATTTTCTCCCTTGCCATCATAAAAACTAGAGACACTTATGTGGAGGTGAAAGGCAAAGGGGCCCCCCGATTTAATAAGAGAGAGAGAAAGATTCCTGTTATTAATTACATGTTATCCACCAAACATTTGCTGCACTTATTGCAGATAGAGTTACATCTCCATTTTATTAGAAAACCTTTCAGATCAAGTAGAGGGATTTGGGAGGGAGGAGGGGGACAGAGGGAAAGAGCGAGAGGGAATGGCATTCGATTTCACGGGAAGATGATGTCCAAGAAGTGCACAGCTAATAGGACTCTCACAACTCTATGTGACAAAGGTACACTTTTGATGTGATGGTCTGGTGGTGGTCAGGAGTTCCATTCTGGCTGTTGTTCAACTGGAACTAAGCATGAGGATTTCATATATTTAATTTCTCACACACACTAGATGGAATCCTACCTCGGGGTTACACATTTAAGGGTACATGTTTCCCTTGACATGAATGTCTAGTCGTAACCGACTGTAGAGGCTGGTGCTCATCTCTGTTACCAAGCCAAAAAGCAAGCATTGTCCAAAGATGACTCTGGTGCTCCTCATGCATAACTGCACCGAACGCTGTTACCTTCCCACCAAAGTGGTACCTATTTATCTATTTGCATTTGCATGCTTTTGAACTGCTAGGTTGGCAGAAGCTGGGACTAGTGACAGGAGCTCACTCCATCATGTGATGCCAGGGCCTCAAACTGCCAACCTTCCGATCTGCTAATCGTCAGAATTGGCATCTTAACCACTAAGCCACCACATCCCTGTGTTACATATTTACACCCAGTGTAAATTGCAGCACACAGAATTATGCATGAATGGTGCTATGTAACCCTTGTGTTAAATGACAACTGTGTGCCACACACAGAGATGGGATCTGTGGTTAAACTCAGTCTCAGGGTGAAGAATGTAGGCTTGATGAAGTCACTTGTAGGCATGCAGGTATCACACAGTACCTAGCAAGGCCTGCAGGGATGAAGACAGCACGGTAGGTCCCCATCTGTGAAATCACAAGGCCTGTAGGAACTCAAAGCACCAGTTTTTAGGTGCCATGCAGCAGAAGTACAAAGAAACGATACAGTATTTTGCCTACGTAAAGCCAGAGGTTACATTTTAGATTGAGCACTAGGTGCCAATTGAAGCTGAATTGAGGATATTTCCTAGTGGGCCCAGAGTGTAGAATCAAAGCCCTTCTTCAACTGGTTTCAAAAATCTTTCTCTGATGCTAGATTCTGCCTTGAATGTTCCCATGTGGTATTTTCCAAACCAGTTACTAAAAAGAGGGTAAGAACAAATTAATAAAGCGTGCATGGAGGTTTAATAACATTTTGTTATTAAGCCCAAAAACAAGATCCACAAAATCTGTGGATTCACCTGTGACTAGGATTTTGTCTTGTTCTTGGGGATAAACACATTTACCTTCATTTTGCTGTGTTCCCAGAAATGCCCTCTTCCTAAAACAGGCTTTGTATCATGCCATTTCTCTGGATTATGTTAAATCCCAAGTGAAGTCCAGCTCATGAGGGCATTAGAGTTTAAATATAGACCCAGGTCTGTTCATTCTTTCCAGTGTCGCTCTCAGAGGAGAGCAATCAGAAATGTTTCCTTCTACACATGATAGACAGTACAAATACTTCCTCTGATATCAGCGGCTTTGTGGATAAATATGCTGCTCAGATGGATGACAGACAATTGTTATAATTACTAGAAGGAAGCCACAAAGACTCTTGAGGATAAGACCCTCTCTTCCTGGGTCACAAATTGAATGGCACAGGTGCACCACTGCCACATCTACATTACAAGAATGAATGGTTCCTTTAGGATGCTGGCTACCTCTTCTGAATGAAGACAAATGGCCCGAGAATGAGAGAAGGGAATGAATGGGAGAGAGGGACGGAATCCAAAATTAGAAGCAGAAAGCTCAATTAAGCGAGCCTTTATAGACAGAAATGAACTGCTAAGAAATGACAAGGCTCATATGTATCCATATATCAAATGGGTCCTTATTCTTCAGTTTGAAAGAGAGAAGACAGAAGACGAAGGGCCATTGGCTCAGACCATAGGCCAGTCTAGTGAAGCATTTTGTCCCTCACTAAGCAGATGTCTAAGTGAAGTCCATCAGAAGCATAGAAAGATCCACTTCCCACTTGTGTGTCCTGCACCTGGTACTGAGAGGTGTATTGCCTCTGATCCTAAGTGGAATACATAAACACACACACATACACACTGATCATGACCCATAGCCATTGATCTCTTCTGGTATCAAGCAAACACATGTATTGGATTTTCTTTGAAAGCTATCCATGTTGGCAGTCATCACTACATGCTGTCAATTTCACATCAGTCCAATCTCTCTCTCTCTCTAGCTCTTTCTCTCTGTATGCCTGTACAGAGATGTCCACACAAGCTCATACACTTTTAAGATGTCAGATTCAAAGACATGCTAGTCTGGAAAATCAGTCTGCAAAGGGATCTTGTAGCACCCTTGAGACTAAATGAAAGAGAGAAGTTGCTAGCATGAGCTTTCATAGACTTGAGCCTCCATTTGGTGATCCAATATTCCAAGTTAAAAAAAAAAAATCTCTGGTTTCAACTGTATTTTAGTTTTTAAAATGTCCTCCAATGTTTTATGTGAATTTTATGACTCAAAGTCCAATGTTTCTGTGCTTTATCACATGCCCACCACATATACAAAAAAAGGTTCCAACCAAGGGCAGTGAATATAAGGACAAGCTAAAGCCAACCATAACTGAGCATTGGCGCATGATGTCCTAAGAAGCTTAGAATCTATGACTATCTTAAGCATGTCATGTCGCTTCTTGGTCTTTTGCTAAAGATCAAGTGTAGCACTCCCCTCCTGAGAAGACGCATGTTGCGCAATGGCATAATTCAACCTGACGCAATTGTAGGTCTCTATACAATTATATTACTTCCCAATGGGATGCCAGCTTTTATTTTCTTCCTGCATGGAATTTTGTGGGAATTTTGACATGCATTTGACTGCTATACACACTTTGCCCTGTTTTTTTCCATCGATTAACAAGTGTCTGTGTGCCTGTTCAGATGGGTGCATTTCGACTCATACATGTCTTTGAAACCTAGGGGTGGTGGTTGAATCCTGCCTCGATGAGACAGAGCATAACTTTATGTCCACAGAGTTAGACAACACCACCTCATTTGTGAACTGCAGTGCCAATGACACATGCACATCTGCATGCTCAATAGCCAGAATCTGCATCTATGAGCGATATGTGCATCCATGTGCAATGGAGCCACATCACAGCTCCACTTCCACAACCTTGAAATCAGTGCAACCAGTCAGCAAAAGACAAAAATGTCTAACCACTTCTTTAGGGGAACTTTCATATCTGTAAGACCCCAAGAGATTCTATCGATCGATCAATCTATGTTGCATCTCAATGCTGTTTCATGCATAATTGACTCTTCCAAAAAGCATCCTTTCTCTGTTACTCTTCAGAAAAAAATCACTTTCTTCACTGGCGCCCCTCTGCCCCCACCCGAACCAACACACCCCTCTTGTCCGTGTCCAAACATTGTTTTGATTATGGGAAGAATCCTTGATGAAGGGAAGGAGCCAACATTGTCTAATCACCCTTCGGGCCCTTGTGAGCAAATTGAGTTTGTCTAAAATGCACCCAGCCTTTAAGGCTTAATGCAGAGTGATTGTCTCAATGCAACCACACGCCGAGATGGGGCAGAAGGGAAATGGATATCCTCCTTTTCAAGGGCCTGTTGATGTTACGTGAAGGAGAACAACAGTTGTTATGATCCAGAAACTCTGACTGAACCCAATTAATCAATGCTGAGTTGATTTGAATCATGTGGCATGCTTGGTCACCTCTCTGATATTCTATCCCCTTGCCTCCCCAGACTGAGCCTTGATTGATGTCAACCGAGTGCCCCGTTTTTTAAGTTTTTCAGTCCGTCAGATGGGGCAACAAATTAGATCAAAAGTTGGATTCTGGTCTACGAGGGATCATGTTCACAGGAGGGGCCCAAACGAATGTAACATTCTCGGGATAGTTTGGGTGCTTTGGAAAAGCTTGAAGATTGCGTTCTGTGCAGAGTCATCAGGAGATGGTGGTACAATAGCCAGAGTCTGTCTAACACATGCACATGGATGCCAGGGACTATGGGAAAGTTCATTCACATCATCAAAGAGAATGTGAGAACGTCCCTTTTCATTCCTTGTGAAAACTCTTTTTAGAAAATGCATTTTTTGTTGTTGTTGTTGCAACAACGAGCAATCAGGTCACAAATTGTTGTATTTTTTAAAAAATGTTTCAAAATCCACAGAACAAGCCACCCAGGCTTGAAGTGAAATGCTCATCTTTCCCCAGAACAAGGGTGGTTTTGCTCTGTTGCTCACTCCATGATCTTTCAGTGGTTGAAAGGTTTTCTCATAGTGAGAATGATAGACCTGTCATAGGCAAAGGGATCCCAAGAGCCAGCTAGACCAACCCTCTGCCAGGGAAGGAATCTACAGATAAAGCATTCCTGGCATTCAGCATCCCTCACATGTGTTATTGCTTTGTGGTGTTTTATTCTTTTCTATTTGCACATTGTATATCATTTCTTCCCTATTAGAGACATCCCTCTGTGGGTTAGGGGTTTTGTAAAGGGTCGCCCAAGCTTACCTCATCACCTATGTCTGTATAAAAAGACACAGAGATAGGTGATAAGGTAAGCTTGGGCCACCCTTTACAAAACCCTAACTCACAGAGGGACTTCTCTAATATGGAAGAAATGGTCGAGGCCAGAGGTCTTCCAAACTTTCCGCTTGCCATAAAGGGCAAGCCACCAAGGACCCTTTTTCATGCTGCATTCATCATAGCATGTTAGTGGCCAGTCATTTGGCTGTGGGGGTCCACACCATCCATTCTCTCCACAAAAACTTGGGTTTTAAAGGGAGATGCATGCAGACCCAACCTCAAGGGCCATTCCCTTTCCACCACCCCAGACCTTGGTTCCTTGTGTAACAACCAACCCTTCACCTAAGGGGTCTTGTAGGGGTTTTGTGGGTTTTTCAGGCTATGTGTCCATGTTCTAGAAGATTTTATTCCTGACGTTTCGCCAGCATCTGCGGCTGACATCCTCAGCCACAGATGCTGACGAAACGTCACAAATAAACTCTTCTAGAACATGGACACAAAGCCCGAAAAACCCACAAAAAACCATGGATGCCAGCCATGAAAGCCTTCGACTTCACATTGTCTTGTAGATGTTTACCTGATCCCTAATAGGGTTGCCAGATCTCAGGGCCTGGCCCTGAGTCTCCAGTTTTCATGGATCCTCTCCTGGAAGGCGACAAGGGTGCAAACTCTCGAGTTTTCACAGGCTCAGCTCTGAGCAGGAGGAAAGGGTTGCTCTCAGCTAGGAGAGCAGCAGCTTGCTACAATTTGTAAGGCTTAGCTGATCAGTTACTGCAACTTGCAAAGACTCTGTGTTGGGAGTATGTATTTAGTCTCCTCCTTTTCTCCCTGCCATTGGGGTGCCAGGGCTCACCTTCCACTCTACTCTGCATCCACGTTTGGGCTAGAAGTCATTTAAATTAAATGTTCCTTATCCCACACACAGATGAATTGGCTGCAGCATTTTATTCTTGATTTGCCAGAAGAAATTGTCCTCCGAGTCTCCCCATAACATTCCATAATACCAGTGGAGTCATCAAAAAGGTCCTTCCCTGGATCATCATTGATCTAAACCCACCTGGAAGGATATGCTCCAAAGCAACACCTTCCTAGTGAATTGCAATCAATGTGTAGAAGGAAGCTACTCTTTCAGGTATGTGAGATCTGCTCCACATACGTTTGAAAGGTTAAAACTGACATTGTGAACTGAATGTGGAAGGGAAGGCATTCAGCAGACAGCACAGATGTGCAAAAACAGTGCTCATTCCATTGCTCTTTTCGCACTATCGTTTCTGGAGCATCCTATGGCCGCTAGGTCATTTTTTCATGGATTCCTCCGTGAGAAGACCAGACAAGGCTCTCTGAAAAAACAAGCTTGTCCACCCACAGTGATCTTCCTCTGCAAAAATTTCATTGGTTTATTTAGGGGGGGTTGCAGACTGCCAGAAATAGTGTAAATTGAGTCCACTTTTAGGGTTAGGGTTAGTGCTAGGGAATCATGGGAATTGTTGTTGTTGTTTTTCCTGGGACATTGAGCCTTCTCTGTCAGAGAGCTCTGGTGCCACAATAAACTACAGTTCCCATGATTCCCTAACCCTAACCCTAACCCTAAAAGTGGACTCAATTTGCACTATTTCTGGCAGTCTGCAACCCCCCTTAGGCCCTATGTATCTCATCTTTTTTCTATCCTGGAACTACGGGCAACATAAACGGGGTTTCTAGAGAATCTCCTATTCACACCGCAGACAGCTCAGACCCACTTGACTTGAACAAGTTGGCTACACCATCTGGCCTCAGAGGCAGAGGAGTGCTCAGTGTGTCCTGGGATGAACCCTCAGTTCTCACAAAGCAGTTGTGAGATCTATCAGGCCTGAGGGCTGTTGAATTGCGTGAATTAACTGTACGTGCTAGAATATACCCTTGGGGTGTGTACACTGGCAGATGAATGTTGAGAAACTATCTCTGGCAAAAAGAAAATTGTGTCTGATCTTGGGGAAGACATAGGAGGTGGAAGAGGTGGCATTACACTGCATAACCACATACTGCAGGATCAAGAATGGAATGGGATTAAGAAAGGGCTGGTGACCCAGTCTTCACCAAGCATCCAAAGGGGGAACCTTTCACTTGCTTAAGGTTTTGAATAACTCTTCTCATAACCCTTACTATTGATTACGGTGCCTACTTTTCTAGAAGCTGTCATACCAAACATCTTGAGAGCCTTACATCCTTGTTCTAGGAGGTGCTTGTTTATAGCTCTGATCAAGAGCAGTGATATTATTCCAGAACTGGAGGAATCATTCCAGGTCAAGCTTTGATTGGGTATTCCTGCATGGCAGGGGGGTTGATCCTGGTGGTCTCTCCCAGCTCTCTGGTTTTATTTGTCCTTTTAGCCGAGTATTGCCTACTTGGCTGGCGGTGGGACCCCAGCGCTCAGGCCGGGGTTTTGTGTGTTTTTCAAGGTTTTTCAAGGTACAACTCTGCAATGAGGCTTGGTAAGACAGTTGCCTCAGGTGATAGGATGCTGTGGGCGGGAAATGTTTGGCTCCCCATCACTGACAATGCCCCCTCCCCAGGAAGAATTGTGTGGTTTGGAGAGAGAATTGTGGTGCCTGAAAATATTTGCACTTCCTGGACTTTCTGCTGATTATTGGCCAGTTGTAGGAGTGTGGCTGCAAGGTCAGGGGTTTAAAAAGGGAAATGCTATATTGGGGATATTTGGGGTCTCTATTTGGGCCATTTGGGGGATTGCTGTTTCAATTTAGGGGTGGGTTCCGGTAGCTTGGGAGGGTCAATGGTTTGGGTGCTGTTGAAAAGAAGTTGAAATATCATAGGATATTTTTTCCATGCCTCCGCACGACCACCCAAGCCTCTGTTGTGTCTTGGTGATATTGTGAAATGGGAAAGGAGACTGTTTCTCATGTCTGGCAAGCAACAGCCCCACTGCCATCCACAAGAAAGATGTGGGCTGCAGTTAGCACTGTGCTGTGCAGAAGTGAACTTAAATGCATTTGCAAGATCATTGGGGAGAGAGGAGAGCGCCTTCAAGGTTTTCACTTCCTCACTGAGCTAGATTAAAATCAGTATTTGTTTAATTGTTCAAATCATTTTCATGGAGAAAATAGTAATCTTGACAGAAATCAAGCTCTTTAAGGGTTCCTCCTGCAGTATATGGGGAAGAGATTACAAATTATTGTTATTATTTTAAATAGAGAGTGATCAAGATTGAACTATCATCCTCCTGGGGGCCAAAAAAAAAGAGAGTGAAGGATAGACAGGGAAAAAATTACAGAAGGTTCTGCTTAAGGAAACCAGTCCGTTTCCAATGGGAAGGAAGGAAGGAAGGAAGGAAGGAAGGAAGGAAGGAATTGCCAGGGAGGGAAGGAAGAAGGGGAAAAGGAACTAATTGCTAGGAAGGAAGGAAGGAAGGAAGGAAGGAAGGAAGGAAGGAAGGAAGGACTAATTGCCATGGAGGAAAGTGAAAGGGATGAGAAGAAGGAAATTAGCAAAGAAACCCTATTCAACTCAGCAAGACCTATTTTTAAGTTAATGTGTTTAGATCGTAAAAGATAGTATATTCAGGGCATTGTCCAGCTAATGAAGCAGTGCTGAACACAATTCCAAGGAAGACAGCATGTGTATCACAATGGGTGTCACCTCCTGTGACGGAATTAAAGAGACACAATTGCAAAACTAAGTGCATTTTACACACATGATACTGTGTGGCAGCTGCTGGCTTCCATGCTAGTGAGTGGTGAATTTACCCCACCTCCCTTCAAAAAGAGCCATCCAAAGTATTGAACCTAGTTGGAGAGTTCAGCACCTGGGACAGCTGCTTTAAAATTCAGGCTACAACCTGGAGTGGATTTACCCCTCCGTTGACTTGGAAGCCATCATTTGCTGCTGAAAGACAACCCTCTCCATTTTATGGGACTTACTGTACAGTCAGTAAATGAGTTTAGGACTGCTTGATTTGGCCTGGTTCTTGTCCTTATTGTTATTATTTTAAATATAATTAGTAGAAGTAATAGTAGTAGGAGTGGTAGTAAAAGCAATACTATCTAGCAGAGCAGTTTTCCAAGCTGGAGATCCAGGAGAGATGGGAAAATATTTCTCATGGCTGTTCCACTAGACAGCAAAATACATTGTCACTGACTCAGTTGATCAGGCCAGTTTTGGCTGATTCAGTCCTAGAATGGGAAACCTTGATCTGAAGCAGAGTGTTTTGGTACTTTAGATGCTCAAATGGTCAAGAAATAATAGGAGGAAGTGATCAGATGCTGTTTCTCTAACATTGCCATAAGAGAATGGGGGGGGGTATGATTATATATATATATATATTCCATTTTTCCTACTTTTCCTCCTTATTTCCATAGACCACTGATTCCCAAACTATGGTCCTCCAGGTGTTTTGGACTTCAGCTCCCAGAATCCTAGACCATTGGCCAAGATGGCTGAGGCTTCTGGAAGCTGAAGTCCAAAACTCCTGGAAGACCAGAGTTTGGGAATCAGTTCCTTAGGTTCAAGCTGCAATAGGAGCAACCACCCAGAGATGTTAGGTATTAGAGGCGTCCCTTTTTACAACACAGTTGATTTAATTGTGTAAGCAATGGCAACCATTCCCCTTTCTATTCTGCAAAGCAGTCAGCACTGACATTGATCTTCTGCTGTACCTTCACTGTAAAGCAAAAGCACTGCAATTCTTGTATTGCCTACCTGATTCATATTTTGGGTTGACAAACCTCTACATTTAGTTCCTTTTTACCTCCTAATCAGTTACACTTGTTTATCATTAGCAACCAACTCTTCTCCTTCCTCTTCTCCTTCCTTTTCTTTAGTCTTAATTTGACTCCATTAAGTGGGTTCTGCATAGGAGAAGATGCTACTAGTAGGGATAGTGGGGATACTAGTGGTAGAAAGAGAAGTATTCTCTAGCTGAACAATTGTCCAGGATGGAGATCCAGGACAGATGGGAGAGGTTGCTTTTCGTTCTTCATCCCTAATAAGACTGAGGCACAATAAGGGGACTTTGGGTGGGATTGAGCAACCTTGTGGTAGTGAAAACAAGTCTATTGGATCTCTCTGAAGAAAAGAGGCAGACAAGGTGTAGCACCCAGGCATCAGTAGCCTCTAGTTTGGGGAATGCCAGGAACATATTGAAGGAAGCCTCCTGTATCCTCAGTTTAGTTGATGAGGATCTGGCTGCTGAGCAGTAGCCGGCAAAGCCATCCCCGAGTCGGCACCAGATGTCTCCTCTGATGTAACCCCTGGCCCTAGAGCAAACTCCCCCCACCAGTGCCTTTCTTTGGGAGGCTGGCAGTCTGAGTCACCACAGAAAAGGCAGCGCATTGTCTGGCACCACTATGAGCAGATTCCAAGATTGCTGTCTGTTTGCCAGTGAACACACTGCCAGGGCATTACAGCACCAGCAGTTTGCTCTGACACCTTCAGAGACAACACCAAGCTCAAGACAGAGGCAGAAAAGTTCCAGCAGTCAGAGAGCCATCGAACAGGGTCAAAGAAGATGTAATGGAGAAAGTGCATGGACATGGGCTCCCGGAGCTCCAGATTTCCTGTATTGGGAGCACAGTTGGAGTACCTTGTCTATAAGATCTACTCCAAATGTATGGTTCTGTGTGTGCTGCATGTATGCATGGTGCAGCATCTTTACCCTTATCAAATCAAAATTGTCTTCTAAAGCTGCTCATGGAGATTTAGGAAAGTACAGAGCTGTGAGATGCAACAGTTCCAATGCACCCCAGATCCTGAAATGCCTTGGGGGAACAGGGGAATTTGTTAGGAGGATCTCACCAGCTGGAGTTCTGCTATAGCATCTTCTTATCACTCCCTTGCTTCCTTATGCTTCATTGTTGGACCTCGCCAACTGGACTGTTGATGGAATAAAGCAAAGCCATACCTGTTTCTCATCATCATCGGATCTCCTCAAATAAGTTGGATCTATCATCATTTGATCATTAATTAAACTTTAAGAGACTTAGCCAACTCTGGGCCTACTCTTGTTGAGGAATAATAGCAGGATGTAGGCTTAGGTGTACATCTTTTGTACAAGGATCCTGTTTGTAGGAGAGGCAACATGGTCTAGTGGTTGCCTCTAGTGGTTGGGGACTGAAGGAAGCAGAATTCTTATTTAGGGAACTAAGCTTTCATGTTGCCCCACTGTACCTCACTGCCCTATCTCCCACCTCTTCTTCATGCTTGTATGTGGCTCAGCCCAACAGGATCCTTTCAAATCTCCCAATAATATCAAAGGTACATCACAAAGTGGGCTGTGGTGCCTTCTAGGGGTATCTGTCAGTTGCTGTTGTTGTTGTTGTTGTTGTGTGCCTTCAAGTCATTTCCAACTTATGGTAAGCCTAAGGCAAACCTATCATGAGCAAGATTTGTTCAGAAATTCTTGGCCAGATTTGTTCAGAGGAGGTTCACCATTGCTTTCCCCTGAGGCCGAGAGTGTGCAACTTGCCCAAGGTCACCCAGTGGGTTTCAGGGCCGAGCTGGGAATCGAACCCTGGTCTCCAGAGTCATAGTCCAACACTCAAACCACTAGTTAGAAAGCTGAAAAGAAGAAGAAAGGGGGGGGGGGGAAGGATGGCAAGAAAGAAGGATGGAATCCCTGGCAAAGGTAGGTGTGCTGCTGAGGTCGCTCTGGCTGTCTGGAAGGCGAGTCAAGCCTTTTCAAAGCCCAACTGAGTTTACATCGATTTGGCTGCAAGTCCCCTACAAATCACATTTGTTGATTTCCATCCCCGGTCTTGGCTCACCCTCCCTTCCATTTTTTACACACACACACATACACACACACATACACACACAGGCTGCTCGCCTGCATCTCATCACTCAACGGTGGTGCTGGTTTCCAATCTGGGCGCCTTTGTCTTGCAGGCGGCCTCTTCTCTCCCCCTACACACACACACACACACACACACACACACACACACACACACCATCCTCGTCCCCACTCCTAATTGTATTCCCCCCAAAGGATTTGGCTTTGATGGATTTACTTCCTTTTATAATTTCCAAGTTATGTATCCTGGCTTTGCTTTTCCAACACATAATGGGGACAAAATACCCTTTTTCCGGCCAGAGAGAAGGAGAGAGCTAGGAGACATTTGCTACGCTGGCTCTTTAGCAGGAGTGGACTTGGAGGAAAGATAAGCTTTGCTCCCCACCTTGCCGGCAATTTCACAAGAAGAAATTCTTGTGCAATTTCTCAATTGCACCGAGACCTTTCCATGAAACTCAGTGGGGTAGGCCACTTGCCAGATCTGGGCCCCAAAGTTGTTTCTGTGGCCTTCCACCCCTCTAGGCTCCATCACCATACTTTTCTTGGGGAGAGAAAGGTGAACTATCCCTTGCTTCCAAGAGAAGAAATCCATTCCCTTTGGAAATAGGCTAGAAATAATAATAATAATAATAATAATAATAATAATAATAATAATTCTCTTCCGGCAGGCCTTCCCGGAATAACCCTCCTCAGAGAATGAATACTGAACTCTCCTCCTCAAGCCTTTTGCTGTTTTGTTGTTTTTACTTTTTATTGTCATATAGTTATATAGTTATTTGTTTTAATATATTCTCAAGTTTAATTCTGTTTTAAGGGGTGTGGGAGGGATGTGGGTGGAGGGATTGGGATATTGGATTGTCTTTTAATTATTGTATTTTAATTGCTGTAAGCCACCCCGATTGCGCTGCAGAGGGGCGGGTTAAAAATAAAACTTATTATTATTAATTATTTAATTTATTTATTTACGAGGTTCCAGCCTGCTTGTTTGAACATAGGGAAAGACTTGGTTTTTTCTCTCAAAAGCAGGAGGGGATTGCTGGCCACTTCTGGGACATCTATTCTTTTCTCTTTTCTCAGCAAAGTTGTATCCAGGGGCTTGGAATCCCATATTAGGAGAAAAGTAGGATATAAATCAAATAAATAAATAAATAAATAAATAAAATTTCCCTCCAAAAAATATCCACCACATTTGTCCACTTCAGGAACCCCTGCTTGAAACGGCTCTGCATCGCCTGGGTCTTATCAAAACAAGCTGGAGGACCAGAAATGGGGGGAAGGAGGGAAGGGAAGAAGGAAGGAAGGAAGGAAACATCACACCTACCCTTTGGACTGAGAATATGGACTGACAGTTCAAGGATTTCATTCATTGGGGCTTAATTGACAGGGAAGATCTCCTGCACAACCCCTGTTATGTCAAGGAGCTTTTCTGGGTGTTCCTTAGAAGATGTAGTCACTATAAAACTGAGCAAGTGAACCTAGTCCCAAAATATTGTCATCTCCGAAGCCTTATGTTACAGGAGTTAGCCAGCTTGCCAGCCAAGTTCTTTTCCAGCAGACTCCATTCCGTTCCCTTTTCCCTCATCAAACTCTCTTTTACACAACACAGTTACAGCCTTTGGATACCACTTTAAACTGCCATGGCTGGCTGTTTCCTTTGGAATCCTGGGATTCGTTGTTTGGGAATGCCCCAGGGAAGTTGTAATACTTCACCAAAGGACAACGCACACACACACACCAGGATTCCCTAAAGGCAGCCATGGCTGTGAAAGTGAGATCAAAGCACTATAACTGTGTCGTGTGGAAGCATGTGGTCAGCGGACAGTGCAATGACTGACTTGGGTGTAGAAGACACCCAAGATGGTCATCGCACTGTCCACTGACCACATGCTCTCAGCCTCAGGGCAAGGCAATGGCAAACCTGCTCTGAACAAACCTTGCCAAGGAAAAGCCCTGATAGGGTCACCAGAAGTTGGAAACAACTTGAAGGTACACAACAACAGCAAGATTTGTAGTTTTACAAGGCCTGTAACCTTCTCTGCCAAAGCATGCTTGTGCCTCAACAAACTACAAAGCCCAGGATTCTGTAGGATGGAGCCGTGGCAGTTAAAGTGGTGTCAAATGGCATTATTTCTACAGTGCAGGTGCACCCAGAGTTAACCCACATTGTCTGCTCCTCTAGCTAGTAATGTGCTTCTGAGGTGGGCCAAGGCACAAGTGATCTCAACCAGAGGTGCCCTCGAGAGGCTTCCCAGCCTTAGCAAGTTGGATCCTTGACTTGCCAAGCCATCCCATTCATCGCAAGGCAACTTGGATCAGCTCCAGCTGTGATTCATGGGCTTGCTCCAAGTCATTGACTGGCATTAGTAAAATACAGTTGCAAGTCGGCTGGGTCTTCCAAGAAGGAGATGGGAGGAAGCAGCCTTCAACAAGAGAGATTTACATGCATCCCAAGGACATGAGGGAAAGGCCAAGGACAACTCAGAAGTGGAGAGAGCAACTCAGTCACAGCCCCATTGAAGCATGGACTGGGTGGGAGGGGAGGCTTGCCTTAAATGTATTTGTTGGAGCCTACCCATCCAAGGGTTTTGTGCTGTGGTTGCTTGTTATCAAGTCAGCTTTGACCTGTGGCAACCCTAGGAATGGGAGACCTCCAAGAGACCCAGGACCCTTCCACACTGCACAGTTATCCCCCTATGATCCCACTTAAGCATCCTATCAAACTTGGTAGCATCCTATCAAATCCTGGGCTTTGCAGTTGCGGGGGGGGGGGGGGAGGCATTTAAAATCCTCAGCCAGGGAGCCATTTAAACAGGGCTATCATGTCATCTCTTTGCCTTCTCTTCCCCAGGCCAAACCTACCCAGCTCCCTAAGCCGGTCCTCATAAGGCTTGGTAGTTTCCAGATCTTTCACCATTTTTAGGGCCCTCTTTTGGATATGCTCCAAGTTGTCCACATCCTTCTTAAATTGCACTAGCCAGAATGGGACACAGTAGCCCAGGTGAGGAAGAAAAACAGCCAGCCACTTTTGCAGAAGAAGAGACGCATGTGTACAAAACCGACTCTGCCCCACCCGATTGTGCATTTACCCACAACATTGCATCCTTCATGAACGCGGTTGGGTGAGGGATGCTGGCCACAGATGGAGAGTGTTGCCACTGCCCAGAAAGCAAATGGGGTCAATTGTAGGCGAAAGGCGAAGGAGACCAGACATATATCGTGGCATTTTGGGGCCCATGCAAATCCCTCCACTCTGCCGCAAGGCCTAGAAGAACATCCCAAAGTGACACTGTTTGGGAGACAATCCGATTGAATAAGTGGATAATCCACTGGACACTTTCAAGAAAGGCCGAGGCATTAACCTTCTAGCCTGGAGTAATCCCTACCAAAAGGAGGGGGGAAAGAAATCACAGACAGGGGGTTTAGAGCTCAACACAGGGATTACTTTGGTCAGTCGCAGATGGAGCATCAAAGGGGCTGGTTGGTTGCTATTGATATCAGAGGTTTGCCCAGTCTATAATCCAGTTCAAAGGAAGGGAAAGCAGATCCAACATCTTTTTTTTTCTTCCTTTCTAGAAAGAGTGAAGCTAGAGCAAAGGTGGGTAGGGCAAAAGTGGCCCCAAAAGGTGGCCCTTGAAGGCCCCCAAAGCTCCCAGATGCCTGCATTTTTTACCCTACGTGATTCATCCTTACTTGTTCAAAACAACTGCCAAATGCAAAAAAAAATCCCTTCCTCAGGTCCCCAACACACCTTAGAAACATGCCAGAACCCCATAGTCAGCAGAGAATCAGCCAAATTCAAAACCAAATGCCACCCTAGAAGATGCACGCCAGAATTGCCTTCCCTTCTCTTATTCCATGGGACTTGGGAAGTGGGTGGCTGAGTCCACTTTGTCCATGGGAAGGTAGTCAAACACATATCTATTCTTGTTCTTTTATTTTTAATCTGAGCTGCATGGGTGCCTTGTTCTGTGTGAAAGTAGCCAAGGACATAGGGTTGTTCTTGTTAATGGTCTTTTTTATCTTCCCCTTGCTTCAAAGAATTTGGGTTCATTTCATTTCAGAATTATTGTCCAGAAAAGCTGAGTCGGAATCCCAGCCTGGAATTTTGCAAACTGAAATGCAAGGGGCCACACCTGCTGCGCCACATCTCAGCCTCGGGATTAGCAGTTTGAGATATTGCTTGGTTGCCTTTCTGTTCCACTCTGCCTCCAATGAGCACAAGGCAGCATTCATGGTCCTCCTCCTCCTCCTGGACTTTCTCCACACAACAACACCCCTGCAAAGTTGGCCAGAGTAGGAGAGTTGGGAACGATTGGCCTAAGGTCATCCAGAAAGTTTTGTGGGGCAGGGAGGGATTAGACGCTGCATCTCCCAAGTCCCAGTTCAGGATTTTCACCACTATACCACACCAGCTTTCTGCATATTAGAAACCATTGCAATAGTGTAGTGGTTTGGGTGTTGGAGCAGGACTCTGGAGACTAGGTTTCAGATCCCCGCTCAGTCATGGAAACCCACTGGGCGACCTTGGCCAAGTGCCACTCTCTCAGCCTCAGAGGAAGGCAAGGGCAAACCTGCTCTGAACAAATTGCAGAGGCCCAATTATAGAGGCAAGGAATGCATCCTCCCTAGCTGTCTTCCCCTCTTTCCCCTGTGGTCTTTTGGAGAGAAGTGCCAATTTTTGCACCTCAAAAAGCAGCATGGCAGTCTCACAGCCGAACCTCCCTCTCTGGCTACATCTCTGTAATTATGAACATAATTGCCATCTCAATTAGACGCGGGATTAATTGACAGCCTACTGTGTGGCACTCTTCTTTTGAAGTGTGTGTCCTTAATCCCTGTCATTCATTCCTATACAGAAGGAAACTAATTATGGTTAATTCTTGTGCTGGCAGGTTTTTTTTTGTATCAGAAGTTTGGAAGGGTTTATTCTCGTGAGATAGGGTGCACCTACAGAAGCATGCGGCTGAGATGGAGCATAGTGGAACTGGCACTCTGCACAGCAATGGCATCCTGGATTGGGGGGTACTTTTTATTTATTTTTCCAAGTGTGAAGGGAAGAAATCCCACTCTGGGAATGTGGGCCATCAGTTCCATCAGTAGGGTTGGTGGAAATGTTGCTGCAGCTTTTCTTCCGCCTTCCCTGAGTCTGCTTAAGGTTAAGGAACTTGTTCTATCATCTGGTGAAGGGATCATTGATCAGCCTGAAAACCAAAATTAAAAGACCCAGGATGGCATCCTGATGGGAATTTGTTTGTATATGTGCCCTCAAGTCTCCTGTGGACGGAAGGTGACCGTATGAACTTCACAGGGTTTTCAAGGCTGCTGCCACACTGCAAAAATAAAGGACTTCTGTTGGTTATGGCGCCCTGTTAGGACGCTCGCTAGTTACTCTCCAGAGCTCTAATAGGCTAAATAACACAAAAAACTACAAATCCCAGAATTCCATAGCATTGGGTCATGGCAGTTAAAGTGGTGTCAAACTGCCTTATTTCTCCAATATGGTAGCGGCAAAGAATCCTCAGAGGTGGTTTTACCAGTTCCTTCCTTTGAAATAGAGCCTACAGCCCCTGGGATTCATTGACAGTCTCCCATCCAAGTACCAACCAGTCCTGGGAGGTAAATCCATCCAAACCCCAGCATTTTTGTTTTGGGTTGGGTTGGGTTTTGCCTGATTTTTCGGGGGGGGGGGGATATTCAGGTGGTGAAGAAATTTGGGGGGCTTTGAGGAGGCCCACAGATCTCACTCTTTCCACCCCATCCTATAATTTTTAATTGGATTGCTTTTGCAACAGCCTTCCACAACCCGGGATCCTTTGCACTACAACTCCCTCCGTTCTTCATGGTGTCTGGGAATGATGGAGATTGCAGCCTGCAGGGCACCAAGGTAGGGAATGGCTGCTTGAGGAATATCAAAGTATAAGCCACTTCTGTTGCCTTGTCAAAAAGGTGGTGTATAAATGCACCCGTTCATGAGCTGCTTGGTGGATTAAAATCTGTCTGACAGTTGTAATCCCATTACGTGAAGGTGCTCCAATACAGCAGAGAGGAAGGGCTGTGTTGTTGTTGGTTGCCTTCAAGTCATCTCTGACTTATGGTGCACCCTATCACAAGGTTTTCTGAGACTGAGAAAATGTGACTTGCTCAAGGTCACCCAGTGGGTTTCCATAGCCAAGCGGGGAACTGAACCCTGGTCTCCAGAGTCACAGTCCAATGCTCAAACCACTATGCCACCCTGGCTCCTGTCATGGTTGGATGCCACTAGGTTGTGAAGGCAGTGATGAATTCTGGGCAGAGCTGTGGTCTAAGAGCATCTGTAGACCGCTTACTCCATCTCTTAAGGAACGTTAATGGTCAGAGCAGTTTGATAGTGGAACAGATTACTTTGGGAGGCAATGGACTCTCCTTCAGTAAAGAGATTTCATCAAAGGCTGGGGCAACCAGCTGTCCAAGCTGTGTTCTGCAAAGTCCCTTCCATTTCTAAAATTGCACTATTCTATGTATCTCTGATTTAGTTGATGGTGTGAAACCCTCAACAGAAGCCTAGCTTCCATGATGTAATGGAAGCCAGGTCAAAGCACCAGTATTTTAGCAGAGATGGTTATGTCTTCTCTCGCTACTCCCCTGCTTCCACTGAGGTGAGCTATAGTACTAACAGTAGCTCTGAGAGATGAATTTCCTCGACAGCAATATATTGTGGCAAGCTATCCTTGTTGCATTTCTAAATATTTCTGAGGGGCTCGGTCTAGAATGGGCAACTAGAAGGCTGCATCCGCACTGCAGAAATAATCCAGTTTGACACCACTTTTCATGGCCATGCCTCAATGCTATGGAATTCTGGGAATTATAGTTTTGTGAGACATTTAGCCTTCTCTATCAAGAGAGCTCTGGTGCTACAACAAACCACAGTTTCCGGAATCCCGCAGCATTGAGACATGGTCCTTAAAGTGGTGTCAAACTGGATCATTTCTTCAGTGCGGATGCAGCCAAAGACTCATTAGCTGTAAAAAGACTTGATGTGGCTGGAGATGAAAGCTTTTAGAATTGGTTGGTTGATGCAGATCAGCAGCTGCCTATATTTTTTGGAATCTCCTTGGGGGCAGAGTCCTTTGGGGAATGTTCCTTTTGCTTTGATTACAACTCCCAGCTAGGGACTGCAGGAGCTGTACTTTACAAAAGGAAATTTTCCCAGGCTCTGGCCCCAGCTTTGGCGATAGTCACAACAAACACCTTGGCTTCAAAGCTGACCCCTCCACCAGTTTTGGGCTTATCCAAATGTTTGGTTGAATTAGGCCTGAGCTGAGCACGCTTTTCCTGATTCATCCTTTCCTTGTCAGACCTCATTTAGCCACATCACTCACGAACCCCTCACATCAAGGCAGATGCCATGGCAAGATGATGGACGATGCAGTGCATGCACAATTGCTACGGGCCTTTTCCTTCCTTTTCTTTTTTTTTAAAAACCAGACACCTTTGAATTGACGGAGTAATAACAGGCACAGGGGCATGTTTTATAGGCCACCTTCTTCACCGAGAAATGATGGATGCCTCTGCTGAAAGATGTCACACGCCCCTCTCCAAAGCCCTGACATCCTCCCACTGCCATCAAAATTCCAGGCTCCAGGGAAAGGGTTTGATTTCCCCTGTTCACACTCCAGCAAGGGAAATATTTGCTAGGTGTGAAAACCACCTGTTCGTGGAGCAAAGCTGGCAAGGAAAGGGCCAAAGGGAGTGTGTGGCGAGGGGGGCCCGCTGGTCCAGATAGCTGCCACTCATTTTCTCAGCTGTGCCCAGGCTAAGGAGACTGGCAGTGGGTGCAGGGAGGAAGGGGGAAAGCCTCTCAATGGCCCATGTGTTTCTCTCGCACACCTTTGCGCCTCTAGGAAAGCTCGCACATTTCGCCTCGCAAGGTGCAAACATGAGCAAACCCTTCCACAGAGTTTGCTTTTCGAAAGGGGAACCTATGGCGTAATTTATAGAGTGTTGAAAATAAATTGGAACATGCACAGGGGGAAGGCTTCCCCTCTCCACTCTCCCTGAGCACCGAAAGCCCCATGCTTTCATGACTTCATCGAAAGCTGCTACAGAGAGGGGCAAAAGGAGGGCATAGCCCCCTCAAAAAATAAAATTCTGCCCCTTCCGCAACAATGCAACTTTCGTGAAGTCATAGGCTTTCATGGCCGTAATCCATAGTTTTTTGTGGGTTTTTCAGGCTATGTGGCAATGATGAATTCTGGGCAGAGCTGTGGTCTAAGAACATCTGTAGACCGCTTACTCCATCTCTTAAGAAACGTCTTAATGGATTCATTCTCTGAAGATGCCAGCCACAGATGCTGGCGAAACGGCAGAAAGAAACTCTTCTAGAACACGGCCACATAGCCCGAAAAACCCACAAAAAACAATGCAACTTTCCTACAGTCCCCAAATGTTGGCCTTTGCAGAGATCCAGAGGCTGACAGTGGCTCATGACTAGAACTCTTCTCTGTGCCGTCTTCCCATTCCTTGGATTCCTTTGCCAGCCTCTTTGCTTTGGAGGCCGAAACTCTGCTTCTTAAAAGCTCCACTGAAGTTTGAAAATTCAGAGAAGTTTTAGTCTGCAGAATCAGTATGGAGAGAGCACCAAAGGCACCTGAAGTCAACGAAAGCTCATGCTGCCAGCTTCTTTCTTTCTGTTAGACTCAAAGGTGTGACAAGATCTCTCTTCGTACTGAAGTTTTAAGTGACTGCAATGCTAGAAAGGTATGGGCTCAAGGAAATTTTCATTGGAGGAGTCCGAATGAGAATTTGGGAAGGGTAATGGCCTCATGAGAACCAGCATGGTGTAGTGGTTTGAGCATTGGACCAGGGTTCGAGTCCCTGTTTAGCCATGGAAACCCACTATGTGACCTTGAGCAAGTGACATTCTCTCAGCCTCAGAGGAAGGCTGAAAGACTGCTTTTATATTTTCAAGAAAATCCCTCCATAGTAATGTTCTGACTTCTTGCCACAAGTTTCTTATTACCATAAATTCCTGTGAAATCTATAATAAAGTTGGCAACAGACAGACTTGCCCTCTTCCTCTCATTGTTTTAAAGAAACGGACGCAAATCCTATGTGCTAAGTCAACCCTATTATTTCTTTTCCACATTAAATATCCAATAAAGCTCCCAGTTAGTCCATGTAGTACAACCAGAATATTCTTAATCATGCTGAAACTTTTTCTATTTAGTGTAGAATTGTTCCGGCTGGTATCATAGATGACCTGCACCTTCTGGCACTTAAACTGTCTGTTGTTTGGCTTTTATTTTGATCACAGAATCAAGACTCGACTTGTCCTCGCAGTTTGGTTTCTTCGTGTTGCTTTGTGTACCCTAGAACATAAGCCAGCGGGAGGAGAGATGCAAAACATGTGAATACAATGGATAAAAAACAGAAGACCTTCTTGCAAAGAGTCATGCGGCATCCTGAAGACGAACAAACGTATTAGGGCACAATAACATCCAAAATCCACAAAACAATAATACTTTTATTGAGCCATTGCATAAAATATCTCTTGCAAGCTTTCAAAGCTCCACAGGCTTCTTCTTCAGGCAAAGGTGTTAAAAATCATATAGGAGAAATAAAGAGGAGAAAATATTAGGACCTTCCAAATAATAGTACATTGACTAAGGATGGCCAACTTCAGCATTCCAGGGAGCCACTATTCTGGTGACTGCAGCAGAGAGGCTCTTGCTATCTGTCCATCTCTACAGCCTGGGTGGTGAAGCATTATAATAGAAGGGAAGGGCTCCAGAAATCTTCAACACTTGGCAAAAGCATCCAAGGACTCCTCCCTCTCCTCTGGGTGCCTCAAATCAGGATTTTGGCTATATCATCTCCTTGGTTTGTACTGGCTGAGCAGGTTCAAGATATTTTGCTGCCTGGGGGTACAGGACAACAGCTCCCCTTTGCATTCCAGAAACCGAAACAGCCTGAACTAGGACATGAATCTAGTTTCAGGCCTGGTGATAGGATTATGCCCTCCATAGCCTTGCAAGCAGCAAGCTAGCTTATAGGGAACTGGACAAGGTAAGCAGCACACAGCCCTGTCCTGCCACAGAGAGGAATGGCCAAGGGGACTCAGGAAGGGCCCTTTCACACTACACAGCTATGGTACCATGATTCCACTTTTAACTGCCATGGTTCCATCCCAGGCAATCCCGGAGGGGTATTTCGAATTCACAACCAGAAAGTTCCAGTGCCTCGCCAAACTACAAACCCTAGGATTCTATTGGATGGAACAGCAAGGGCCCTTTCACCTTGCACAATTATAGCATGATGATTCCACTTTCATTGCTCTGCTGGTAGCCCATGGAAGCCTGGGATTTGCACTTTAAGGAGGGGTATTTCCATTTCTTGACCAGAAAGTGTCAGTGCCTCACCAAGCTGCATACATCAGGTTTCCACAGGATGATGCCATGGCAGCTGGAATGGAATCATAGTGCTATAGCTGGGGAGCTGCCATTGCTTCTGTGTCACACACCCCCTTCCATCAGCCACCTGAGGCAGTTGCTTCACTCTGCTTTGCAGTGGGCACCGCCATGCTGAGTTGTAGTCTAACCACATTTGAAAGTCTGTTGTGATTCCCACCTCTGCTCTAGTCCTAAACCTAATCCTAATCCTAGTCCTAATTATATCTGTAATTGGCCACTTGATATTGTGTCATACCCAGAGTGTGGGAAAGTAATTGTTACACTACAGCTCCCAGAATCCCCCTGCCAGCATGATCACTAAGAACCACTCTCTGATCTATCTATCTATAGTCCCTTTCCCCACACTTCATCTTTAGGAGATCAAAAACACTGTGAAGCAATGCCTGGGAGGATCAAGATGCTTATCTTATGCTACGCTTTCAGATGCAAATGTGGAAGAACCCAAGCCTTGCTACTGGATACATCTGGCTGAATCCAGACTAGTGCCTGGAAAGATTCCTTTGTGGACTACAATTCCCAGCATCTCCCAGCCAACTGCCATGCTGATGTGGCAATTCTATGCACTATAGTCCAGAAAAGAAAAAAAAAGGTGTGGGGAGATTTTTCAACCCTCATGGTCTGGGTCACCAAAAGTCCGAAGTGGCTGGAAGGCACACAATGCCACCAAGGAGGGCCTTCATGACTCTTCAGTGGTGAAGTGGCCATGCTAGACCTGAGTAGCCCCTAGGGTCCAATACCATCAGGGCAACCATATAGGCAGGTTTCAGCAAAGGGGTGGCAACAGGCCCTTAGGGGGACAGGAAAGCATTCTTCTCCTTCCCACCCCCAGCACCACAACCATCATGAGGAACGCACCATGCACCATTGCACTAGGCCAGATTCCTGGGGCATCTGGATAACATCTGTCAACAAGGAAGGGGAGGGGAGGAAAGGAAGGCGCCCCCCTCCTCAACCTCTGAGAGGGCCAAGAACAAACTGGGTGGGTGGGGAGACCCTGGATGAGGGTCTTGGAGTCCCCCAGGTGTGGTTCTTTCTATGGAGCCAGGTGTGGCTGGCTGGTTTCAAAGGAAGGGTGGTTGATGGGGGTCACCAGGTGGCAAAGGGGGGGGGTCCCAACCTGGTGTCTTATCTCTCCAACTCATCTCCTTGCTAAGAAAGTCACCCCTTTGGCCCTAGACTGCCTGTCTCCAGTGGTCATTTCTGCAGGTGATGCAGGTTGTCCCTTTCAGGACAGGTGTCAATCTCTCCTGGCATCCCACCTTTCCTCACCTGAAGGGCCACTCATTTGTGACTACCCTCCTCCCAGAAGAAGAAGAAAAAGAAGAGAAGGAAAGGGGGGAGGTCTATGGCCTGCCTTGGAGTCAACTCCTGCAAGCCAAGAAGTGTCACCCCAGGGCTTTGCTCTCTTGGATACACACCCCAAGAAAAAAATGTCTTCTCTTGCAGAGACCCCATAAACTCTCCTTCTGCTCTCCCCCCCCCCCAAAAAAAACCCTCCCAAAAAACCTTTGCTCCTGGCATTCCCAGCAAAAGGAGCCAGACAAAATGTAGCAGCAAGAAAACATCCCTCTCAAGCTCTTGCTGTTTGGGGGTGCCACCAAGTCCTTTGGGGGTTATGGCCACCCTAAAGTGAACCTGTTGTAGGGTTTTCTTGGCAAGTTTCTTCGGAAGGGGGTTGCCATTGCCTTCCCCTGCATGATTTCTACAGTGTAGATGCACTCTGAGGTCTGACCTGTGAATGTCGGTTCCAAAAATGCAGGAGAAGATCCACGGTCCACGTCTCTTCCGGCAAAACGCGCATTTCTTGGGCTGCATCCGCACGGGAGAAGCAATCCGGTTTGATCCCGCTTTCACTGCCGTGGCCTCATGCGATGGGATTCGGGGGCGGGGGGGGGGAGGGAGGCAGTTTATTGGGATCCCAGAGCTCTCTGGCAAAGAAGGCTAACCGTCTCACCAAATTTCCATTTCCTGGGACAGTTAAAGCGGGGTCAAACTGGGTTATTTCTGCAGTGTGGATGCAGCCCCATTGAAGCAGCTTGGGTCTACCTGTGGGTCGACTCTACCTTCAACAAAGACAAACTACCATCCCCCGAATTCCATCCATCGCAGGGAGGAGCCATGGCAGTCGAAGTGGGATCAAACCGGGTTCTGTCTCCAGTGTGGACGCCGCTCAAAAGCGCTGCTTTCGGGGCCAAAGGAAGCCTTCCCGAGCCAAGCCTAATGAATTTCCACTTCTCTCGTCGCTTGTCAGCCTTGGAGGGTTGATCTGGTTTAGAAGACCATTTGTCCCCAGGGAAGAAGCGCTCCAGGAGAGGAGTTTGATGCTCCGCAATTGTGATTTAATGGACGCATTAATGTGGAGCCAGAGAACTGGAGAGGCATGTTCAGTGACAGATCACGAAAAAGACGAGGCGGCTCAAGGCAGAACTCCACCAAAAGAAGAAGAAGGAAATGTTTAAAAAGTATTCTTTCTTTCTTTCTTTCTTTCTTTCTTTCTTCCATCTCTTCACCTGCTTCTTTTCCCTCTCCATCCTTGCCTTCCTTTCTTCTCTTCCCTCCTGGTTCACTTTGGTCCAAAACACCCAGCAGAAATCATCCAAGCTGAGACCGCTTGAACAGGACAGTGCTAGGGAATCCTGGGAGTTGTAGTTTCCTCTGGCAGCATTGCTCTCTCTGTCAGAGAGACCAAAACACCCTGCAGAAATCATCCAGGTTGAGGCCGCTTGACCTGCCCTGGCTCAGTGCTAGGGCATCCTGGGAACGAGTTTTGTGAGACACATAGCCTTCTCTGTCAGAGAGCTCTGGAGCCACAACCAACGACAATTCCCAGGATTCCCTACCACTGAGCCTGGCCAGTGAAAGCAGTCTCAACATGGATGATTTCTGCAAGGTGTTTTGGACCTTTCTTCCATCCCCCTTTTGATGCCTTCCTTCCTTTCATTTCTCTTCCTCTCTTCCATTCCTCCCTCCCTTCACTTTTATTTCCTTCCCTCTCTTTTAGGATAGCTAGAGGAATCGCTCTCAGCCTTTGGTTCTGCAGAAGGTTTTGGACTTCAGTTCCCAAAATAATAATAATTACAATTACAATCATCATCATCATCATCATCATCATCACCATCATCCTGCTTTCCCCCCAAAAACTGGGACTCAAAGCAGCTTACCGTTTAAAGGCCCAGTACAATTAAAAACTTACAAAAGTGCCAATGAAAATAGAATTCACCTATCACAATATTAAAGACAGGTCGTTTGTTTCCAGAGAAGCAACAAGTCACCATGGCCAAGTATTTAAGAAGTGGAAATCCAAAACATCAAGAGAACCAAAGGCTGGAAACCACTGGACCAGAGAGACTTCAGACTAGCATGAAATAATACCGGTGAACGGTGGAAATCCAAAGCCTCAACAAACTTTCCATCTTGTGATGCCAAAAGGAGAAGGAGAAGGAGAAGGAATAGGTTCCCAAACAAGAGACTGGTCATCTAAAGGCAGTTAACTCTACTTGACATCTCCAGAAACATTTTGCAGCAAACTCATCTGAAGTCACTTGGGGAGTTTGCATCGGTGGCCTCAGGATCCATCCCATGAAGGAGTCAGGTTCCAAAATGTTTGTTTGTTTGTTTGTTATTTGATTTGATTTATATGCTGCCTTTCTCCCAGGAAGGACCCAAGGCGGCTCACAGGTAAAACATGGAATGTTTATATTCCTGTTTTAATTATCTTGCCATTTAATATTGTTTTAAGGGGATGGGTTGGGGTATGGATTTTGTTGTATGGGGTTTTAACTGATGTAAGCCGCTTAGATTGTTTTCATTTAAGCGGGGTATAAATAAATTTTATTATTATTATTATTATTATTATTATTATTATTTTAAAAAGCTCAATAAAATTCAGAACCATTCAAATCCTCTACGAACAACAGAAAAGCAGACATCAAAATATGCAACAGTTACAAGCATAACGAAACCCTGCCTGTTCCATAAAAGGCACCCTGGTATCCGTCATATAGCCAATGCTTGCTTAGAAATATAATAAATGTAATATAATGCGAGTGTATAACATGAGAGATACAAGAAATGGAAGAGGTGAACTTGCTCACACATTCCCAAAAGTCCTCTGCACTGTATTGAGGGAGGCTTCCTCCCACACAGTTGTGGAGGAGGTTACTCCCTGAGCACCTTTGGATCCAGGGAGAGGGTTTCACTGTTGGGTGTGAAATCCAGACACACTCCTGTGAACAGTGTGTGTGGATCCACTTGTCGGCTGCAGCTAAGTGCCCCTGTTTCTCCATTAGGGAAAAACCAACATCTCAGCTCTTTTTCTTTCGGTCCAATGTCTCTGCCAAGGACACAAAGCCCCAGGGTTTGCCACTTCAGTTTTCCTTTCTCCATTTCTTGTCCTGATGAGTGTAGCAGAAAAGAGGAAAGGAAAGGAAAGAAGAAAGGGAAAGGAGAAAGGAAAAAGGAAAGGAAAGGAAAGGAAAGGAAGGGAAGGGAAGGGAAGGGAGGAAAGGAAAGGAAAGATACAGTAAGGAAAGGTAGGAAAGGAAAGGAAAGGAAAGGAAAGGAAAGGAAAGGAAAGGAAAGGAAAGGAAAGATACAGTAAGGAAAGGTAGGAAAGGAAAGGAAAGATACAGTAAGGAAAGGTAGGAAAGGAAAGGAAAGGAAAGGAAAGGTAGGAAAGGAAAGGAAAGATACAGTAAGGAAAGGTAGGAAAGGAAAGGAAAGGAAAGGAAAGGAAAGGAAAGGAAAGGAAAGGAAAGATACAGTAAGGAAAGGTAGGAAAGGAAAGGAAAGGAAAGGTAGGAAAGGAAAGGAAAGATAAAGTAAGGTAAGGTAGGAAAGGAAAGGTAGGAAAGGAAAGGTAGGAAAGGAAAGGAAAGATAAAGTAAGGTAAGGTAAGGTAGGAAAGGAAAGGAAAGGTAGGAAAGGAAAGATAAAGGAAAGTAAGGTAGGAAAGGAAAGGAAAGATAAAGTAAGGTAAGGTAGGAAAGGAAAGGAAAGGAAAGGTGGGAAAGGAAAGGAAAGGAAAGGAAAGGAAAGATAAAGTAAGGTAAGGTAGGAAAGGAAAGGAAAGGAAAGGAAAGGTAGGAAAGGAAAGGAAAGATAAAGGAAAGTAAGGTAGGAAAGGAAAGGAAAGATAAAGTAAGGTAAGGTAGGAAAGGAAAGGAAAGGAAAGGAAATGAAAGGAAAGGAAAGGTGGGAAAGGAAAGGAAAGGAAAGGAAAGGAAAAACTAGGCTGCATTCTGACCACCAGGACTGGATGGAAGGTCTAATTCTGAACACCTTGGGAAGGGAAAACCAGCCAAGCAGACCCAGAAAAGAAAGGGAAAGAAAAGGAAAGAGACACTGATCTGAGCAGGGAAAAATCAGCTGAATTGGATTTGGAAATTTGCTAGGTTGAAACTGTCCTTCTGTTAAGGGACAGGAGGAAGGAAATAATCCATGGATGGATGGGTAGATAGGTCTGATGCTCTGTGTAACAGGAGTGGGAACTGAGGCGCAAAACACCCTGCAGAAATCATCCCGTTTGAGAGCGCTTGAACTGCCCTGGCTCAGTGCTAGGGAATCCTGGGAATTGTCCTTTATTGTGGCCCCAGAGCCCAGAATTCCCTAGCACTGGGCCAGGACAGTTCAAGGGGTCCTCAAACTGGATGATGTCTGCAGTGGCTCAATGTCTCACAAAACTACAGTTCCCAGGCGCTGAGCCAGAACAGTCCCAGAGGTCTCAAACTAGACGATTTCTGCAGGGTGTTTTGAACCCTGGTGCACCTGGCTAAAAGGGAAAGAAGCCCCGTTGATTTCAATGGGTCTTCCCAAAGTAGGACTCAATCGGATCCAGCGCTTGGGAAACTTTTTTTTTTTCTTCTACCACAGGTCCCAGTATCCCCCACCCTGCAGGGCCAAAGGCTGGCAGATTCTGGAAACTGTCGTCCAATAAAATCCAATCCAATCCGGTCCCTTCTCCAGCTCTGCTCTGGCTCCGACTGGACATCTGCAGAAGGCATCGGGAGGATTCCCCTCTTCCGCCGGAGTGCCTGAAAGGCTGAGATAGTAGAAACGTCTGAATCATTGTTTCCCAGGCTCTTTGTTTGACAGCGGAGGGGGGCCAGATGAATAGGTGAGATATCGATTCCTGGGATGAGACCAAGAGGCGCTAAGAGGGATGCAAGAGATAGGCGTGACACATTCCTAGCTCCGGCAGAGGAGAGCCCTGCATTCCCCAGAGGGTCATCTCCTCTTGGAAGACCTCCAGGATCAGGAGGAGACTCAAGGCGACCTGAGGAAGCCTTGGCCAAGCCAGGGCCATCGCCTCCTCCTGCCTCCACGCCCGAGGAGACCAGCCACGCCCGGTTTCTATTGAACCCAGGTCACAGAATCATAGGAGCCTAGAGTTGGAAGGGACCCCCAAGGGCCATCCAGTCCAACCCTCTTCTGCCAGGCAGGAACACAGAGGATCCTAGAGTTGGAAGGGACCCCCAAGGGCCATCCAGTCCAAACCCCTTCTGCCAGGCAGGCATACAGAGGATCCTAGAGTTGGAAGGGACCCCTAACAGTCCAAGCCCCTTCTTCTCCATGCAGGAATACATAGAATCCTAAAGTTGGAAGGGACTCCAACCTCCTTCTGCCATTCCAGAATGCATAGACTCCTAGAGTTGGAAGGGACCCCCCAAGGGCCACACTGTCCAAACCTCTTCTGCCATGCAGGAATACCTGGGATTTTAAGAGTTAGAAGAGGAGGATGATAGAACTGGAAGGGATCTCCAGGGGCCATCCAGTCCAAGCCCCTTCTGCCAGGCAGGAATACATAGAATCCTAGGGCTGGAAGAGACACCCCGGGGGTTATCCAGTCTAACCACCACCGTGACCTCTTGGGTGGAGAAGGCCTTGTCAAACTACCAATCCCAGGATTCCATAGGATGGAGCTACGGCACTTAAAGTGGGGTCAAGCTGCATTATCTCTACAGTGTAGCTAGCATATGCTGAAGGGAAGGAGAGGAGAAGGAGGTGATAAATACGTTTAGAGTGTAGAACACAGGTTGCACCTTGGGTCCCAAACCCACTGCAGAAATCATCCAGGTTGAGACCTCTTCCACTGCCCTGGCTCAGTGCCAGGGGATCCTGGGAATTGTAGTGTACTGTGGCAAGAGAGCTCTCTGACAGAGAAGGCTCAATGTCTCTACAGTTGTCAGAATTCCCTAGCCTGGAGCCAGGGCAGTCCAAGCGGTCTCAACCCGGATTGTTTCTGCAGTGTGGATAGGAACTCCAGGAATTTCCTCTCAGGGGACGGGTAGGCAGTTAAATCGGGATGAGCTCGGGACCCGGGTGCAGTGCGGCGAGGAGAGGCGCTTGGTTGCGATGCTGTACACGTGTTGGGCTGGAAGGGCTGAGCCAGGGGCCCTGCGTGTGAACCGTGTGAGCGGGAGCCCTGACACGTGTCAGTCTCGATTAAATCCTTGCAAGCCGGGATGCGGACAGACATGAGATAATGAGGTTCCCTGGGAGGGGGGGTCTCCTTCCAACCCCCCCTTTTTTCTCTCTGACCCCCCCCCCCCAGGACCAGAACTGTCTCCAATTCACAAAACCTTTCCTTGTCGGGCTCTTCGCCTCCAATTAATCCCTAATGGCTGTCAAATTTCTTTCCCCTCCTTGGGCCCTTTGTTCCCTTCTTCCTCCCTCCTTCTCCCCCCATTGATCTTATTGGGAAGTACTATGGGGACAAGAAGGGGGGGAGGATGGATGTTAGAGTCGCTGGGGTGGAAACATTGCACCCCTCTCTTTCTCTTTTGCAATCTCTCTCTCTCTCTCTCCCGTTCCTCTTTCCAACGATTTTTTAAGTCCTCAAAGGGAAAGGGGAAATCTTCATTCCCACTTGCCAGGAAAAGGCCCTTTGGAGGTTGCATCCGCACGGCAGAAATCATCCGGGTTGAGTCCGGTTGAGCCAGACCTCCTAACCGCGAAGGAGGAGGAAGAGGAGGACATGCCTGAAAAAGGGAGGACCAAACCCCAAAGCTCCATAATAATAATAAATAAATAAATAAATAACTCCTAAGAAAGATTCAGTGCTTGCTTCTTGGTCCTTGCTCAAACTGGAGGGCGTTTTGGAACGCTTCCTGGACAGAAAATGAAAGCTAAAAGCACTCATAAAAACATTAAATCCCTGCTTCTTGGCCCTGCTCAAAATGGAGGACACTTTGGAATGCCTCCTGGACAGAAAATGAAAGCTGAAAACACTCATAAAAATATTAAATTCATGCTTCTTGGCCCTGCTCAAAATGGAGGACACTTTGGAATGCCTCCTGGACAGGTGCAATATTAAATCCCTGCTCCTTGGTCATGCTCAAAATGGAGGACCTTTTGGAATGACTCCTGAGCAGGAAATCAAAGCTTTAAAAACTCATAGAAATGTAAATTCATGCTCAAAATGGAGGGTGTTTTGAGATTTCTCCTGGGCAGAAGGCGGAAATGTAGGGCATGTCCGGGAAAAGGAGGACGTTCGCTCACCCTGATTTTGACACCGCTCCCACAGCCCTGGCTCAGTGCTCTGGAATTCTGGGATTTGCCCTTTTGTGGGAGATTTAGCCTTCGCTGTCAGAGAGCTCTGGGGTCACAACAAACTACAAATCCCAGAATCCCATAGCATGGAGCCGTGGCAGTTAAAGCGGTGTCAAACTAGATTATTTGTGCAGTGCGGATGCAGCCTGGGTCTAATTTAGTCGAGATTAGCAATAGGACTGAAAGCCCTATGTAGGCTATCAGCGGAGAGAAAATGTGGCTCAACTCACTACTAGCAGCGACTCTTTTGTTTTCCCTTTTCTTTTCTTTTCTTTTCTTTCCTTTTGCCTTAGTCTAAACGCGGTGGGAGCAAGGGAGGGTCTTTCCCAACCTTTCTGGCCCACAAACCTTGGAGAAGAATTTATTAGCTCTCAGGCCCATCAGAGGAATCAACATTGATTTTATTGACCTAATTATGAACCAAATGACCTCTGCCATCGATCAAGTAAAATGAACTTGGAGAAGAAACGAGAAGAGCGGGAGGGGAAGGAGGGAGGAGAAGAAGGATGGAAAGCAGGCGCTTTTGAGAAAGGGAGGGGGGAGAAGAGAGAGAGGAAGGAAGGAAGGAAGGAAGGAGAAGGAAGGAGGGAGGGAGGGAGGGAGGGAGAATGGAAGGAAGGAAGGAGGGAGGAAGGAAGGAAGGAAGGAAGGAAGGAAGGGAGAAGGGAAGGGAGGGAGGGAGGGAGGGAGGGAGGAAGGAAGGAAGGAAGGAAGGAAGGAAGGAAGGAAGGAAGGAAGGAAGGAAAGAATGGAGGGAAGGAGGGAAGGAGGGAGGGAGGGAAGAAGAGAATGGAAGGAAGGAAGGAAGGAGAAGGAAGGAGGGAGGGAGGGAGGGAGAATGGAAGGAAGGAGGGAGAATGGAAGGAAGGAAGGAAGGAAGGGAGAAGGGAAGGGAGGGAGGGAGGGAGGGAGGGAGGGAGGGAGGGAGGGAGGAAGGAAGGAAGGAAAGAATGGAGGGAAGGAGGGAAGGAGGGAGGGAGGGAAGAAGAGAATGGAAGGAAGGAAGGAAGGAAGGAAGGAAGGAAGGAGGGAGGGAGGGAGGGAGGGAGAATGGAAGGAAGGAGGGAAGGAAGGAAGGAGATGGAGGCAGGGAGGGAGAATGGAAGGAAGGGAGGGAGGGAGGAAGGAAGGAAGGAAGGAGGGGAGAAGGGAAAGAAGGAAGGAAGGAAGGGAGAAGGGAAGGAAGGAGGGAGGGAGGGAGGGAGGGAGGGAGGGAGGGAGAAGAGAAGGAAAGAAGGAAGGAAGGATCCAAGGGGGGAAAAAGCAAACCCGCTTGTCTTTTTTCCGCAACTGAAATGTAATGAAGAGGAAGCGGGAGGGGCCTCTTTCGCATCAGTTCAGCCGGAGATGAGAAGATTGCATTGACATCGAATCTGTTTCGGAAAGGCCATTCCGCTGGAGGATTCCGATCCAGTCGCTCCCTTTGGGGAGATGAGCCTGAAAGCCCTGGCCGAGAGGAGGGAGCAAGAGGAGGGGAAGGGAAGGAAGGGCCCAAAAGGCCGGCTTTCGAAGGACTAAGGTCCCATCGCAACTCGAGAGCAACAGCAGAAAGGGGCCAGTTGCAATCCCTTTGCCTGTCCCAGCCTGCATCCGCACTGCAGAAATAATCCGGGATGACCTCACCACCAACCACCCCACTTTAACTACCATGGCTCCATGCTAGGGAATCCTGGGACCTGCAGTTTGTGGCGCCACCAGAGCCCTCTGACAGAATGTCTCACAAAACTACAGTCCCCAGAACTCCGTAGCTTGGAGCCAGGGCAATTAAAACGGGATCAAGCTGGATTATTTATTCAGCGCGGATGCAGCCTCACTGTTGTCACTCACTGAGGCCCAAGAGTTCTCTGGCTGAGAAGTCTAAATGCCCCTCCCTAAACTGCAAATCCCAGGATTCCATAGGATGTTACCTTGGCAGTTCAAGTGGAATCCTAGCGCTACAATCCTGGCGTCGGGAGAGGCATCTAGTTCCATCCTATGCCATTCTGAGCTTTATAGTCTGATCCCAGGATTCCATAAGCGCAATCATACCGCTTACAGTCATGGGGTGTGAAAGGATATCTAGTTCTACTCTGTGGAATCCTGAGCTTTTGTACTCCTGGTGTGGTGGCACTAGAGCTCTTCGCCTGAGGCTTCGAAATGCCCCACCCCAAACTTGAAACCCCAGGATCCTCGGGGCTGTTGCCATGGCAATGAAAGCGGGCCCATGGCGCGATCACACTGTAGTGTGGTCAATGGCAAAGCCAAGAAACAGCTTGAGCGGCCAGGAAAGTGGGCAGAGGAAGCATTGGCGTTGCATTGCTCCATTTGCGTTAGGGGTCAGGAAGGGACTATATTCCCCAGGGGGCCCTTTGAGAGACATAGAGAGACATAGTTCTGCTGGTCACAGCCCCCACTGGCCTGATTCTCCTGAGAACTGCGGACCTCACATCTGGGCCGGCGGGTTCACACAGCGTTCACCGCTGGTTTCCCCATCCCAATCCGTTGCGAGGTGTGTGTGTGTGTGTGTGTGTTAATGCAGAACATCTGGGCAAACCCCGATGACACGGTTTCTTACCCCCCCCCTTTCCTTCCTCCGCTCCGCTGTTCTGTAGCTGCTCCAGATTTAATGCAGGACACCCAACCGAAAGGGTAGGTTTCAGGTAAGCCAGCCAGGTGCTTGGCAGTCAAATGCCCATAGATATAGATAGTTGCTGGATCGGAACTAGCACTTCTAGATGAAGGTCGACTCTTCATTTCATTTTTCATATATATATATTATGGATCAGAACTTGGAGTTTTAGAGGAAGATGTCATTTCACATTTCATATATATATATATATGTGATGGATCAGAACTAGGAGTTCTAGAGGAAGGTGTCACTTCACTTTTCATATATATATATATATATATATATATATATATTATGGATCAGAACTTGGAGTTTTAGAGGAAGATGTCATTTCACATTTCATATATATATATATATATATATATATATATATATGATGGATCAGAACTTGGAGTTCTAGAGGAAGGTGTCATTTCACATTTCATATATATATATATATATATATATATATATGTTGTCCGTTCTTCCTCGGGTTCCCCTCACCTCATGTTATGGTCCTCTGCCCTGGAAGAAATTGTAGTGCTCTACTATAAGGATCTTCGCAACCCCCGACCCTGGGTTTCCCTAAAAAGAAATTCAACACCCAGGACAGGAATAACAACCCTTCTCAAAAATCAACACACAGGGTACTGAATAGCAACACCATATGTTTATTGTAAACAAGACCGAGAATCATAGAGTTGAAAGAGACCCCCAAGGGCCATCCATCCAGTCCAACCCCATTCTGCCATGCAAGGACACCCATTCAAACACTCTGGACAGATAACCATCCGGCCTCTGTTTAAAAACCTCCAAAGAAGGAGACTCCCCCAAAATCTCCATTGAGGGAGTGTCTTCTACTGTTAAACAGCTCTTACTGTCAAGAAGTTCTTCCTAATGTTGAGGTGGAATCTCTTTTCCTGTAGTTTGCATCCATTTCTCCATTGGATCCTATTCTCTGGAGCAGCAGAAAACAAGCTTGCCCCATCCTCGAGATGACTCCCCTTCAAATATTTAAACAGGGCTATCATATCACCCCTTAACCTTCTCTTCTCCAGGCTAAACATCCCCAGCTCCCCAAGTCACTCCTCAAAGGGCTTTATGGTTTCCAGACCTTTTACCATTTTGGCCACCCTCCTCTGGACAGGCTCCAGCTTCTCCACATCCTTCTTGAATCGTGTTGCCCAGAACTGGACACAGGATTATTCCAGGTGAGGTCTGACCAAAGCAGAACAGAGTGATACCATTACTACCCTTGATCTACTTCCCTGACAAATAAATCTAGACAAGTCTCTTTTCCAAGAACCAGAGAAGGTAAAACAGGCAAGGTGAAAAAGAAAGAAAGAAAGAAAGAAAGAAAGAAAGAAAGAAAGAAAGAAAGCGTAGGAGCTTTTGCAAGCCAGCCCTTTATTCTAAAGGCCAAACAGAAACTCTGATCTTATTTTATGATCATTGCACTCCTAGGTGATCAAAATCTTGGAAAATGGGCAGCCTCGGTCTCCTTTGAGAAGAACCAGGAGCATTCATCTGAGCTACCTCCTGGTCCAGAAGGACTCTCCTCCAGAACAGGACCAAGATTTCTGATCCAGAATCTCAGTAGGAGCAGCATTCTTGCTGTGTTACTTACTGTCTGGATACCTTACAAGAAGCCAAGGTTTCAGATCCAGGATCAAGACACACACACACACACACACCCCACTCCAGTCCTGAAATGACTTAATCTTTGCATTTATTGTCATTAAGGCACAACAGGGATGAAGGAGACAAGCTGTGGTTCCCCACACTTTCTCCTGCGAAACGGGTATTACTTTTCACGCACACCATCAGGAATGTCCCCCTTTCTCCCCATCCATCGGGCTGGAAGAAAACTCTGGCCCTGGGTTCGAATCCTGCTTGAAACCTACGGAGCATGCTGAGAGCTCTTGGGCTGCATCCGCACGGGAGCGGCAACCCGGTTTGACCCCGCTTTCACTGCCATTGTTGTGGAATTCGCCTGGAGCCATGGCAGTGAAAGCGGGGGTCAAACCGGGTTCTCGTGCCGCTCTGGGGCCGCCACAAACTACACTCCCTAGAATTCCATCGCAGTTAAAGCGGGGTCAAACCGCGTCATTGATCCGATTTGGTGCTGCAGCAAACTACACTCCTCAGCATTCCCTCGCATGGAGCCATGGCAGTTAAAGCTGGGTCAAACCGGGTTACTTCTCCAGTGCGGATGCAGCCCAAGATCTCTCAGAAAGCTCCATAGGTTTCAAGCAGGATTCGAACCCGGGGCCAGAGTTGTCTTCCAGGGTGAGAAAGGAAGGTGCCACAACCAGAAGCATTTAAAGTCTCCCTGTAGCTGTACTGAGCCGTGGCAGTTAAAGCGGTGTCAAACCGGGTTACTTTTCCAGTCCAGTGCGGAGATGGAGAAGAGAAAGGAGGAAGTATGGAAGAGAAAGAAGAGAGAAGAAGGGAGGAAATAGAAAGGTGAACGAGATAAGGAAATGGAAGAAAGTCGACGATAGAAAGCAAGAGAGGGATGTTCCTTGATAAGTTGTAGAGTGTGTAAACGGTTTGAGAGGCTTAATGGGGAGATTTTATTGTTACTGGAAGATATGATGTTAGAGTATGCTATGTTTCTAATAGAAGATATGCAGAGAGATTTTGTCGCACCTTTGAGACTAAAAGTGGAATCCAGAAAGGTGCTACAGAGTCTCCTTTGGAGGTCTTGAAACAGAGGCTGGATGGCCATCTGTCAAAGGGGATGCTTTGATTTTGAGTTCCTGCATGGCAGAAGGGGGTTGGGCTGGATGGCCCTTGGGGGTCTCTCCCAACTCTAGGATTCTAGGATTCTATGAAAATCTCTCTACAGACTAACATAGGTCTTTGAATAACAGAAGATACGTTTCGCTGTTACCAGGTATATATTATGTGTTACTGAGGTTAGGATTGCTGTGTTTTTTTTTAATAAGTTTAATAAAAAAAGTTATTTTTTGAAAAAAAAAAAAAGAAAGAAAGAAAGAAAGAAAGAAAGAAAGAAAGAAAAGAAAAGAAATCCGAGTTCAGAAGGAAAGGTAACCCCAATAAAAGCAACTTGATTGGCACCTGCGAAGCTAAGACGCCTCCCTTTGGCTTTTTTGGTCAATCTTTTCCTTACCCCCCCCCCCAAAAAAAAGAAACCTGGAGGATCATCTGGGTTTAATCTTCCCCCCCCCCCCCGCAAGAAAAGGAAAGGAAAAAAGAACGAGTGGAGGAGAGAGAAAGAGAGAGGAATCTGAAGACAGGAATCACCTCTTGCTGGTTTCACTTAACCTTACCTGGAGGGTAACTACTTCGGGGTATGGGGTATTATTATTATTATTATTATTATTAGGAAGGAAGGAACTCAAAGAAACTCCTAAAATGCCAACTTTTCCATTTATTTGCAAATTCTTTTCCCTTTCTTTCTTTTTCTTTCTTTCTTTTCCACGAAAGGAAAGCGCCTGATGACAAGGATATTATTAGCAGTAATATTAATATTAATATTAATATCATTCTCATCAGGCTCTTTCCTTTCATTTGTAAATACATTGGGGAAAAATCTTATTATTATTATTAGCATCATTGTCATCAGGCGCTTTCCTTTCATGACAGACAGAAAGAAAGAAAGGAAGGAAGGAAGGAAGGAAGAAGTGCAAATCAATGGAAAAGTTGGCATTTTAGGCGAGAGGAAGGATTAGTGGAGGGAGAGTTCCTTCCTTCTCTCCAAGAAGTTCCTTTGAAAATGGCACCGGACCCAAGGCTCGATCCAAAATGTCCTCCCCGCCAGAGCAGAGCCACTGAGGATCATGGGCTTTGCAGTCCTTTCCCAGTTTTGCGGATGGGATGTTAGTTGGGGAAAGAAATGCCCTTTGGCTGGGTGATCCCTCCAAATCTGGGGCACCGTTTTCTCCAAAGTCAGCCTCCTCCTGGTTTTACTGGGGGCTTTATTTGCATTTTTAAAAAATGGGGTGTGGAGGAGTCGAAGGAGGGGGAAGGATTGCTTTCCATGCGGGACTTAGCTTTCTAAACCAAGAAAGCCCTTCCTTCCCCTTGAGTTATGTCTGAATTCTGCCCCTCCGAAACAGAGGCAGAGAAGAGATCCACCAAGTTTCCACCAAGTACAGGTTAAGGGAGACTCAAAAAGGTAGAAGAGAGTCCAAAAAATGAGATCGGTCCTGTTGGTTTCAATGGGTCTACTCCAGTTAGGACAACCTGGGAAAGCAATGGAGCGCTGCCTGCCTTCCTTTTCTGCACAAAGGAGGAAAAGTCTCAGGATCTGGACCTTCGAAGGCACAGGGATGAAAGGATGTTGCCTTGCTAGTCCATACAGTGGCCTGACTTGAACTAGAGGAGCCTTTGCAGACGGCCAGAAATAGTGCAAATTGAGTCCACTTTTAGGGTTAGGGTTAGTGCTAGGGAATCATGGGAATTGTTTTGGTTTTTTTCTGAGACATTGAGCCTTCTCAGTCAGAGAGCTCTGGGGCCACAATAAAATACCGTTCCCATCATCCCCTAACCCTAAAAGTGGACTCAATTTGCACTATTTCTAGCAGTCTGCAAAGGCCCCTACTGAAGCGATTTTTGGAAAGGCAAGCCAGGCGTAGGTAAACCCCAGGGATTCAATGGGTCTACTCTAGTCCGGGCAAAGCCTCGGATTCAGACCCTCCCTCCTTAAAAGCACAACTCGAGACCACTTACTCCCGAGAAGAACCCATCCATTGCTAACACAATTGCGCAGCTGGGGCTGGGTGTTCGGTTTTATGATGTTTCTCTTTTGATGTTTCTCATTGCTTTTGAAAAAGTTTTACGGTAAAGTCTTTCAGCCTGCGTTCACCTGTGAGCCGCCTCGGGTCCCTTTCGGGGAGAAAGGCGGCCTAAAAAATGAAATCTGCCTACTGATCCTACAGACTAACGCGGCTATATCTTTGAATAATAATAATAATAATAATAATAATAATAATAATAATAATATGCATCTGAGGGAGTAGACTGAAGTCTAGGGAAGCTCCGGCTGCCAACTTCTTTCTTTCAGTGAGTCTCAAAGGGGCTACAAGGTCTCTGCCTACTGATCCTACAGACTAACACGGCTATATCTTTGATTTCTGAGCTTCTCCCTGGTTCCCAAACTTTGGTCCCCTCCAGACGTTTTGGACTCCAGCTCCCAGAATTCCTGGCTGTTGGCCAAGCTGGCTGGGGGCCTCTGGGAGCTGAAGTCCAAAAGGTCTGGAGGGGACCAAAGGTTGGGAATCGCTGAGTGTTCACAGGTCCCTAGCTCCCATAGGTGTCCTGGGAAGGGATTCCCAAGGGAGTGCAAACCCCCTAATCCCCAAGGGATTGGATGGCAAGCCTTTCAAAGCAGCCAGACCATAATTTCCCAGGGGGAGGGGGCTGGTTTACCCCCATGGAGGGATATTAAAAGGTCGTCTCCCCCCCCCCCCCAATCCACCAACACTGGCCTCCTTTCACTCCAAGAGTTTTGCAGCCTTTTCTTCCAGTGAGCTCTTTTTCTCTTTTTCTCTCTCTCTCTTTCTATGTTCACAGGTGAGAGCCACTCAAGAGTGGATCAATCCGTGGAGCAAGGAGACCGGGATCCAACCCGCTTCTCTGGGGGCCCTGGAGACAGAGAAAGATCCCTGTCGGATCTCCCAGACCCGCGCCAAGATCCCTCTGAATCCAGGGAGGTGAAGCCGCAAGATCTCCTCTTGCCTTCTCGCCTCTCTCAAGCTCTCCGAATTATTTAAACTCGGAGCAAAGTGTTAATCCCATTTCTCCCCGCATCTGGATTTGATGAAGCCCTCCCCAGACAGAAAAGAAAGGCAGGTCCCCAGGACTGCCAGCCTTCTCGCTTTCCTTCCTTCCTTCCCTCGCTTTCCCTTCTTTTTCCAGCAAAATCCAACTCGCGCACACAGTCGTTCCGCTGCAACGTTGCAAGTATATATATCCGACTGGAGCAAATAATATATATATATATATTATTTGCTTCAGGAGGAGCCCAGACAAAACCTCGGCCAAAGTGGCCAGGCAGAAAGGGATCCCTGATGAAATTCTTTCTTTCCTTTCTTTCTTTCTTTCTTTCTTTCTTTCTTTTGAAAGAAAATGATTTGAAAAACCGGCCACGCCGCCTGCATTTGGGAGCCTTGCACAGCCTGCCTTTGTGGGACTCCACTTCAATGTCCTGTTCGAGTCCAGAAGACCCACGGAACCAAAGGGATTGGCAAGGTTCTTTCTGGAAAGCCCCTTCGTTCGGGGGATCTGGTGTGATCCGGAGGAAGCCTTGGATTCGGTTCTAGATTTACACCTCTCTCTCTCTCTCTCTCTTTCCCTCTCTCTCTTCCTGCAGAAAGAATATGAATATGCAGAGAAAATGTAAAGAGAATATATATATATATATATATATATCCCTGAAGAGAGAATGTGAATATGCAGAGAAAATGTAAAGAGAATATATATATATATATCCCTGAAGAGAGAATGTGAATATGCAGAGAAAATGTAAAGAGAATATATATATATATATATCCCTGAAGAGAGAATGTGAATATGCAGAGAAAATGTAAAGAGAATATATATATATATATATATATATCCCTGAAGAGAGAATGTGAATATGCAGAGAAAATGTAAAGAGAATATATATATCCCTGAAGAGAGAATGTGAATATGCAGAGAATAAGAAGAGATATGCAGTGTGTGTGTGTGTGTATATATATCCCTGCAGAGGGAATATGACTATATATCTATATATCTCCCTGCAGAGACAATATTAATACATACACACACACACACACATATATATATCCCTGAAGAGAGTCTATTGATATATATATATATATATATATATATATATCCCTGCAGGGAGATTATGAATATATATATATATATATATATATATCCCTGTAGAATGAATATGAATATGTGTATCTCTCTCTGTGTGTGTATATATATATATATATATATATATATCTACAGAGACAATATGGATATAGATATATATCCCTGAGAGAGAATATGAATATATATATATATATATATATATATGGTATTCATATTACAGTATGATAATACGGGGGCTTTTTACATATATATATTCACACACACACACACATATTCATATTAATATTATTCATATATATATAAATATATATATTCGTATTACACCTCTCTCTCTCTCTCTCTCTCTCTATATATATATATATATATATATTCACACACACATACACACCTCTCTCTCACACACACATTCACACACACATATTACCTCTCTCTCTCTCTCTCTCTATATATATATATATATATATATATATATTCACACACACATACACACCTCTCTCTCACACACACATTCACACACACATATTACCTCTCTCTCTCTCTCTCTCTCTATATATATATATATATATATTCACACACACATACACACAGAGAGATATATTCATATTAATATATACACTCTCTCTTTGCAGGGAGAGAGAGAGAGAGAGCTGTCAATGTTTAGAAAGCCATGTCCCTGAGTTTGTGCCCTGGGAGTTAAATGCTTTCATTAAAGACAGGTTTCTTTCTGTTTTGAATAAAATAAAATAAAACAAAATAAGTCAAAATTTCCCATTCCCCCGATTTTCTTTGCAAACTAGCGGACTTCCTTTGCAGCGCAAAGCGCAACCCCCCTCCAAAAAACACACACAACACTCTGGATTTCTTTTTTGCTTCGGTTTTGATGGGGAAGGAAAGCAAAAGGAGAGAAGAAGGACCTCCCGGCTTCTAGGATTCTTCTTCGTGAGATTTCTATGGCTTTTTTTTTTCTTTTTTAAAGGAAGAGAAGAGAGAGAGAAAAAGAGAGAGAGAGAGAGAGAGTTAAGGCCTTTGCAGATTGCCAGAAAAAGTGCAGCTTGAGTCCACTTTAACTGTCCTGGCTCAGTGCTAGGGAATCATGGGAACTGTATTTTTTCTGAGACATTGAGTCTTCTCTGTCAGAGAGCTCTGGTGCCACAATAAACTACAGTTCCCATGATTCCCTAGCACTGAGTCAGGGCAGTTAAAGTGGACTCAATTTGCACTATTTCTGCCAGTCTGCAAAGGCCCAAAGATAGTGGAGGCCAATCCCGAAGGAGTCAAGTCCAGAGAAAGCCTGCTCCTGGCCCAGCACCAGTGCGGACAAGCCTTTCAGGGGTCTTGAAGCGCTTCTGTCCTTGGCAGGGAAGAGGAAAAGAAAAGAAGGAAAAGAAGAGAAAGATTTGCAGAGGGAAAAAGAAAAGGAGGGAGGGAGGGAGGGAGGGGGAAGACAGAAAAAGAGGTGAGGTTTGGAGCTGGCAAGGCCCTTCCTTGGCTTTGGTTGAAGGTCCATCCTTTGTCCTTGAAGACCCAGGCTGCTGGAAGGCCAAGGAGAAGAATCTCAGCTCCATCCTATGCTTTCTCTCTCTCTCTCTCTTTCTTTCTTTCTTTCTTTCCTTCCTTCCTTCCCCCCACCCCAACAACTCAGGCTTTCTGTCTCTCTAATTGAAACCCAAGAAGGTAAGGGATAGGGCGCTCAAATGGGGAAAACGTGTCTCCAGCTACAAGAGGGGCTTTAGTTGCAGCCCAAAGGGAGGAGGAGGAGGAGGAGGCCATCTTGCGCCTGCCTGTCATCCTTCTCCCCCCCCCCCAAAAAAAACCCCTTCTATTGACAGGCAGCCCCCTTCCCCTGGCAGTCTTGACCTCCCCTCCTTCAGGATTTGCATTCCCCTCCAGCTACAGAGGTCTCTCTCTGGTTTTGTTTCCCTCCTGGGCCTTGGGTGTCTTCCCATCGACTCCTCTCCTCTCCCCATAGACTCTTGCCCTCTTCTGATATACACCTCTCCTCTTTCCATAGACTCTCTCTTCCCATAGACTCTTACCTCTCCCCATCGATTCCTCTCCTCTCCCCATAGACTCCTACTCTCCCCCCCATCGATTCCTACTCTCTTCCCATAGACTCCTTACCCATAGACTTCTGCCATCTTCCCATAGACCCCTACCCTCTCTCCGTAGACTCTTCTTCTCATAGTCTCCCACCCTCTTCCCATAGACTCCTCTCTCCATAGACACCTATTCTCTTCCCATAGACACCTATCCCCATAGACTCTTGTCCTCTCCCCATAGATTCTTACCTTCTCCCCGTATACACCTAACCTCTTTCCATAGGCTCTCTCTTCCCATAGACTCTTACCTCTCCCCATATATTCCTGTCTTCTCCCCATAGATTCTTACTCTCTCCCCATCGATTCCTACTCTCTTCCCATAGACTCTTTACCCATAGACTTCCATCATCTTCCCATAGACCCCTATCTCTCCCCGTAGACTCTTCTTCCCATTGCCTCCCACCCTCTTCCCATAGACTCCTTTCCCCATAGACACCTATCCTCTTCCCATAGACGCCTACCCTCTCCTCATAGCCTTCTATCCTCTTCCCATAGACTCCTACCCTCTTCCCATAGACTCCTATCTCCCTGCCCAAGGGATCCATTCCAGGCTGGGCTGTGGCCACCCTCAGACCCAGGGTTGTCACAACCAGGGTCAAAGACTTGGGCCCCTTCATCCTTCCAACTGGCTTCCCTTCAATGCAGGGAGGAGGTCTTGGTCCCTGGAAGCTTCTCCACTAGTAGTGGGGATTTGCACTGGGGGTTTTCAATGGGGAGGGGGGGGGGGCAAGCGTGCCTGTCCACCTGCAAGGGAAAGGAGGCTCTGCTGGGCTTGCCATGCTGAGGGAAAGAGGCCCAGTGGGGCTAATAAGGCACCCAACCCGATGGGAAATGCTGATAAGCTGGGCCTTTGCTGCTCTCCAGCGTGCAAAATCTAGTCGATCTTGTTGGACCGGGTCTACCAGACTGGATGCTTGGAAGCAACAGAGCAAAGGAGGTGTAAGCAAGCCGGATCTTTTCCAGGTCAGATGCTGGGTCCTTAGCCTAAACACCTCGGTGGAAGAAAGGTTGGCTGGAAAGCCAGGCTGTTTGGCCCAAGAATCATAGAATCCTAGACTTGGAAGAGACCCCAAGGGCCATCCAGTCCACCCCCATCCTGCCATACAGGAACTCAAAATCAAAGCATCCCCTTTGACAGATGGCCATCCAGCCTCTGTTTCAAGACCTCCAAAGAAAGTTTTAAAAGATTTGGGGGTGTGGGTGTGGGGGCATGTGTTTGTGATCTCTTGTGAGTTTTTTTTTTAGAAAAAGCTAAAGAAAGGGTTTCGTCCACACTGCAGAATGAAGGCAGTTTGATACCGCTTTAACTGCCATGACTCCACGCTATGAAATGCTGGGATTTGTCGTTTGTTGTGGCCCCAGAGCTCTCTAAATGTCTCACAAAACTACAGTCCCCAACATTCCATAGCATTGAGCCAGGAAAGTTAAAGCGGTGTCAAACTGCAATATTTCTGCTGTGCGGATGCCCTTTCAGCCAGGTGGAAGGTAATCAAGGGAGGCTCTGGTTTTGCATGCTTCAATTGCACAAAACCAGTATCGGAAAGCACTGTGGTCGATAACTAGCTAGACCTTAACTAGCTAGACTCAGGGTCTAACTAGCTAGATGGGTAAGTTTGTTCCTATGTTAACGGAATACCTCACCAAACTACGAATCCCAGGATGCTGTAGGATAGAGTCATGGCAGATAAAGGCTGCAGAAACAATGCAGTTTGACCACACTTTCAACTTCCATGGCACGAAGCTATGGAATGCTGGAATTTGTCGTTTGTAGTAGTTCGGGTGTTGGGAGTAGGAGGACTCCAGGAAACCGAGGTTCAAATCCTCTCTGGGTCATGGAAACCCATTGGGTGACCTTGGCCGGTCACATTCTCTCAGCCTCAGAGGAAGGCAAAGGCAGACCTCCCCTGACGAAATCTTGCCAAGAAAACTCTCGAGATCGGTTCGCCTTGTTGTCGTCGACCCTAAGGCGACTCTGCTGCCGCACTTTCTCAGCCAGATTTGTTGAGAGGGGATTCTCCCCCCCCTTTGCCTACCTCTGAGGCTGAGAGAGTGTGACTTGCCCAGTAGGTTTCCATGGCCGAGCCTGGTCTCCAGAGTTGTCGTCCAACCCCCAAATCACTGGCCAAGTTGGCTCTCTGGCTTCAATTGGAAATGACTGGAAGGCACACCGCAACAGACTCTCGAAGGTTTGGTGGACTTGGCCTCCAATCCTATTGATTTCCGAAGGGTTTTCAAGGTTCAACAGAATTTGGGGGGGACAAATCACCTCGATCCTACCCACCCAAGAGCATCTAGTGTGTAAACCTATAGCATCTAGTGTGTAAACCTATAGATAGACACACACACGGGGCAATAATACCAGCTTCCTTCCAAGGACTCCTTCACGATGGAGCCGACTTAGGACTTGTCCTACCAAGAAGTAGGACCCGATCCAGCCCAGGAGCTCAGCCTTTCTCAGGGCAATCCTCGACCTCCTTCCTCCCATGATTTCAAGAAGAAAAGACCAAACACAGACTTCGCCTCTCTCTCCCACTGCCCTTGAGGCGACTTGCAAAGACATAAAAATAAAAATAAAAATGCTTCACTTTGGCTGGATCGGACCCTGGAGAAAATATCCAAGCAGAGGCAGAGAGTACATTTTGGGGGGGGGGGGAGCAGCCGCCACTAACGATAACGCGTTAGACGGAACGTGTAATTCGGAAAAAAAGTTAGGACGTTACCTCGCAGCAAACCTAATCCTCACCCACCCAGGCGGAAGGGAAAATGGGTGTTAATCCGGGTGTTTTCATCCCAAACCTTGGGACGGGTGAGGTGGAGCAAGGAGGCCCATTGTGGATGATGGATGTAGTAGTGGTTTGTGAGTTTTGTGTAAGGACTGAGCCCCAATGTCTGGGCCAAAGTTAAAACCATAAGGGACCCTCTCACCCCAGCCCAGCTAGGTAACTTTTATTATTATTATTATTATTATTAAAGTTACCTAGCTGGGCTGGGGTGAGAGGCTCCCTTATGGTTTTACCTATGGCCCAGACATTATTATTATTATTATTATTATTATTATTATTATTATTATTATTATTATTATTATTTTCTTACCCGCCTCTCCCCACGGATCCAGGCGGGGAACAACAACAGACCAACAACTGCTACACAACCTCTACACTTTCTCAACCCAAACGTTGTGACTGGAGTCCTGCTCTTAAATCTCTCTTGCAAAGGCGAGGAAGACTAGATCACGTCTGAAACACACACTTTTATTTTACTTTCTCCTTTCCTTTCCTTTCCTTGCTTTGCCTTGCCTTTCTCCTTTCCTTTCCTTTCCTTCCTTTTCCTTTGTAGGCAAAGAGAAAACAAAGGATTCGGGGAAAAGAAAAGGCGGCGGCGGAGAGTTTCTGCAACTCTTGCCAATCCCAAACGTCAGAATCTACAAACACGGATGATCCGAAGAGATCTGCGATGGCGGAGTTCCCAACCCAGGCCAGTGCCTCTTGGAACCCACAAACAAGAGAACTTGGGGAAGTTCCCCCTTTTTTTTTTGGCACAACAGCTCCCAGAATCCCCCAACAAGTCGGGCCACTGTGTTGGCCGGGGGATTCTGGGAGATGCAATCCCCCCATAGGAGCTTCGCCCAAGCCCCACAAAGGGCGCAGAGCAGGGTCCCAGAATCCCCCAACAAGTCGGGCCACCTTGTTGGCCGGGGGATTCTGGGAGATGCAACCCCCCAAAAGAAACTTTGCCCAAGCAGGGTCCCTCTTCCCTTGTCCATACTCCGCACCTGCTGTTCAGAGGTAGATCTTCAGGGTAGCCAAGAATTTGCCTTTCTTAGATCTGTTTCCTCACCCCTACCCTCAGAAGCACAAATAAGAACAACCCTGCTATCAAAGCAAAGCAAAGAATCGAGGGATTGTTTTCGAAGAAGTGATCAAACATCCCCAGGAAAGGTTATCTGCTTGATACGATTCAGAAGGAAGCTGAAAACCTGAAGACCAGATTCTCCTCCTGAAGGTTTTGCGCAAGAGAACTGAATGCTCTCTTGATATGATATGATATGATATGATATGATATGATAGCAATAATGATATGCTCTTGATATGATAGCAATGAGATGCTCCCCTATGCCTTCTTGAAATCAATGGGACTTCTGATTACTTATCAATAGGGCTGCGCCTGGCTGTGGATTGGGATTGACTCTCCTTCCTCTTCAGTCCAGACTTGGGGCCTTTGCAGACTGCCAGAAATAGTGCAAATTGAGTCCACTTTTAGGGTCAGGGAATCATGGGAACTGTATTTTATTGTGGCACCAGAGCTCTCTGACAGAGAAGGCTCAATGTCTCAGAAAAAAACAACAACAATTCCCATGATTCCCTAGCACTAACCCTAACCCTTAAAGTGGACTCAGTTTGCACTATTTCTGGCAGATCCACCTTTGGAGACTGGAAGACAGCTTTGGAGTTTCACAGACCTATCCTTCAGCCTTCAATGCGAAGTGGCAGGAAATGTATGAGGACCCCATTTCTTTTTTTCCCAGGGTTTGACCTGGCTGAAGGCAAGTTTTCTCGCCTGGTAAACTTGTACAGGACATTATTATTATTATTATTATTATTATTATTATTATTATTATTATTATTATTATTATTATTTTAAAAAGTACTTCTTCACCTTTTCCCAAAAATCTGTCTACAGCACATTAAATGTTCAAAAGGGCTTTGCGTTGTGTACATCGGTGTGTCTCAAATGGCTGGCCCAGGTTGGTCAAAGGGGCTCAGTCCCAGCACGAAAGCGTTGCATTCTTTGGACTACATTTCCCAGAGTTCTAGCCTCTTGAGGGGGAAATACTGGGAGTTGCTGTCCAAAAAGATCATCTCTTTCTGCTCTGATTTCAGCCCATTTTCAGGTAGGTCTCCCTGCTGCAGTATGCCTACTCCTTTCTTCCTTTAGTGCCATGGACTGATGCTCACAATAATGCCTGTTGGGGGGATACTGGGAGTTGCAGTCCAAAAAGATCACTTCTTTCCTCTGTGTTTTCAGCCCATTTGTAGGTAGGTCTTCCTCCTGCAGAATGCCCAATCCTTTCCACCTCCACCCCCCTCCCCAAGTACAGCTCAGGGAAAAGTAGAATGGTGCCATCTGAGCCAACACAGGGAACATCTTGTGGCACTGGGCCAGAAGTAGCCAGAAAAGATAGCTGAGGGTTCACAAGGAACAGCAAGTACACGTCCTTTCATCTCAAAGGAGACAGCTGGGTTATCCCTCCCACGCCAGTGAGATGTCTTTAGGGGAGCCCCTTTCTAGATGATGCCCCAAGACAATTTTGAAATTATGGGAAAATACATTTATTGAGTTCTGCACAGCTCTCATAGCCTTCTCCCTCTCCCTCTTCTCTCTCTCTCTCATGCCCCCTTTAAGACAAACAGATTTCAGCCCAAGCTTTCACAGGGACCCCAGCCCACATCTTTAGGTGCAATTTTATTCCAGCGTTTCAGTTTTCCCAGCCTACAGCCTGCACGCTTTTGCTGAAATAAAATGGGTGAGTCTTCAAGGTGCAACCAGACTCCCTTCCCTTTTCACACTGAAACGGTGAGTGTTGCGCACAGGCCAATGGCACCTTACTCAGCTGGGGGCATGTGAACTGAAATGCTCATGTGAACTGAAAGGACTGGTCCTTCCATCAGTCAGAATCTCCTTCAGTCAAAAAGAGCGAGCGAGCAAGCAAGCGTGGGTGCTGCACGGGGCTCCTTCTGGATATAGTAACACCTCCCTGCCACCCACTTCCCCACCCAGATTTAGATCTGATCTTACTATAAGACCTTGATCTGTGTGAAGTAAAGAGCCAGGCTGGAGAGAGACAGGAGGGGTAAGAGATACCCTAAGGTGTGACATTCCAGCCTTGGCTTCATATCCCTGCTTCTGAGAGTCAATGTGGTATGCGAAATCCACTCCAGGAGTCTGTATGTTTCAAATCCTTGCCAAGAAGCTCAGTGTGGGTGTCCTTGGGTCAGCCTCACTCTTTCTCCCCCTTCCCAGCCTAACCCTAGCTACCTTAAGGAGTTGCTGCATGGATAAAAGACCCCTTGCTATGAGCTCCTTGAAGGAAATGTTGCGGGGTGGGGGGTGGGGGGGAAGCAAAACCCCCACAAGCTCATAACAGAGAAGAAGTGAGGCCTTGCTGGTTCCTTACATCTGTTCAGTACCCAGACTCACCTTCAAGCAGCTCCTCTCACTTACAGCCTGTCCCAAGGCCAAAGAACAGCACCTGTTTCTTCCCAGCAGAGCTCATAAAAAAGCTGACTTGGAAAACACCCAGCAGTGGTGGGTTTGCTGGTTTCAGATAGGGCTACTTATATATAGTTCATGTGCCTTTTAATGAGCAGGGCCACAAAAGTGTGAGATCTCCCTTTTGACCTGCCCCCTGATCTCAGATGTGTGGCCATCTGTTGCAGATACTAAATATTTAGCACAGAGACAGGGCAGCTTTTTATTTATTTATTTGTTTGTTTTGAAGCTGGCAGAATTGGCTGTTCTGTTGGGTTGGGCTCGAATCCATCTGAACCCACCAAGCAGAGTCTAGTGCAAAAGAGGGACCCTGAGAATGAACGACTGCTGAGATGAGGCTGGCAAGATGAATGTTAGTAGCATAATTGTTTGAAGAGCCAGTGTGGCATAGTAGTTAAAATGGCTAAGACTGCAAAGAGACATCTGCTAATCTGCAGTCCACCTTAAATTCACTGGGTGACCTTGTGCTAGTCCTCGTTCTCACATTAACCTCCCTGGCAGGGCTGTTGTGAAAATAAAGGGAGGAGAGCCACCTGGAGCTCCTTGAAACAACTGGGTGGGGATCTATCCAGAGGTTTTGGACTCTATCTTCCTGAAGCTTCATGCAGGGTGGCCAAAGGAAGAGACTGTGTGCTTATGTGTCTTCAGGTCACCTGTCAATTTATGTTGAACCCATGACTTTCTTAAGCAAGGAATTCTCAGGGGTGGTTTTGATAGTTCCTTCTTCTGAAATACAGCCTACAGCACCTGGGAATCCTTGGTGGTCTCCCATCCAAGTACTAACCAGGGCTGACACTGCTTGGCTTCCAAGAGCAGATGGGATTTGGTGCCTTCAGGGTATTTAGGCCCTAAAGGAAGAGGTTACATGAACTGTAATCTGATCCTGAAAAAAAAGTGGGGATTGTCAGAGCCTCTCTATTGCTGAGAGGAATGGTGGCAGATGATTGTAATCCCAGCCATAAATGCTTCTATTTGCATAAGAAGTAAAACAGTTGTTCTAAAGGCCATGGGGCTTCTGTGTTCATGCCTCCTCAAATCGTGCCTTTTTGTAAGTACACCTGCCTTTAAATAAAGCCTAAGCCCACAAACCAAGGCATTTTGAAAAGCTGATGCCACCATTTTGATATGCCCATTCCACAGACAGCAGGGGTAAAAGTCGAGGCCCCAGAAGTCAGAGTAGTCAGTGGGAAAGGAGAACCTGAGCCCCCTGGCCTTCCTCCCAGTTGCAAATCAAGCCATCCTTCAAGTTGCCAAGAAGAGGTCCATCAGTGGAGCTGGAAGTAGGCTCCTTCCAAAGCTGGTGGACCAAGGGTCCAAGCCAGGAGATGCACAGGAAAGAGATGGTTTGTACTTCAGGGATCTTCTCATTCCTACCCCTCTGGAGGTGTCTAAGGCTTTATGTAATCCCAGAGCTGATGAAGGAACTCCCCCAGGACTTTCCTCAATGAGCAGCTGGATTGTTTTTGGTTGAAGGAGATGCCCTTCTGTCAACAGGGAGGGCTACTTAGCAATGCCTCCCCTTCTGTCGGCCCTCCAAATGGGGGTGAAAGTTGAGTTGGAAAAAGCGTGTAATTGCCAAGCTGGCCAGACCTCACACGAGCCCAGCATATTTACACCAGGGAGGCCAAAGTCTGTCTCAGCCCCTCCACGCCAGTCCTGTAGATCAACCCTGCCCTCTGTAAGGGAGAGACATACTAGGCCTCTATCAGCCTTTGGTACCCTAAAGGCACCAGATCCTGTCTGATCTTGGAAACTAAGCAAGGTCAGCCCTGGTTAGGTCCTGGAAAACACCCAGCCGTGGTGGGTTTGCTGGTTTCAGATAGGGCAACTTATAGTTTATGTGCCTTTTAATGAGAGGGGAGACAGACAGCAAATATCAGGTGGGGTAGGCTGTATTTCAAAGGAAGGGACTGTCAAAACCACCTCTGAGTATTTCTTGCCTAAGAAAACCCTATGCAATTTATGGAGTGGCCATAAGTCCACAGGTGACTTGAAGGCACATATTTAGACACACAACAGAGATTGGAATAGTGCAGATGTTGTTGAACTGCGACTTCTAGCATCCCCCCACCATTAGTAGTGCTGCTGCTGGGTTTTGCAGTCCAACCTCTGGAGGGCCAAATAATCCCCTCCCTGCCCTAAATCCAATAGATAGTCCCAACTAGAGTAAATGCATAAAATTAATGGTAAGGGTAAGCCTACACTTATGTAAGTTCCATGGATTTAATGGGTCTGCTGTATGTAGGACTAACAATAGGATCCAAGCCATAAAGTCCAAACTAGGTGCCTTAGCAGAGGGTTTTTCTAAAATTTTCTAAAATTTTCTAAGATTTGTGATCTTAGCAAGCACCTTTTTTTTCAACAATGTGATCCTGTGCTTTCAAGTTGACTCCAACCTCTATCCTAGGGGTTTCTTGGCAAGATTTGTTCAGAGGAGGTTGTCACTGGTTTCCTCTGTGCTGGAGAGAGTTTGACTTGCCCACGGTCACCCGGTCACCTGGTGGGTTTCCATGACTGGGCCAGGATTTGAACTCTGGACTCCCAGAGTCCTAGGCCAACACTAAGACCCCACCACCACACTGGATCTCTCTTCAGCAATGTGAACATAGCAAGAGTGGTCTATCTCCCAGGGCTGTGGTTATTGTAAAGACTACAGTGGAACCCAATAATGTATGAGAAGTGTTTCACGCACTCAAAGACATTACATAGATAGCACCATCTTCATGCTCCAGCTCATGATAGGTGTGTAGTTCTGGAGAGTGCTAGGTTGAAGAGAGCTGATGTCAATAAATACATATATCTAGAGTCACAGTGAAAGCCAGTGTGGTGTAGTGGTTTGAGCATAGGGCTAGGACTCTGGAGATCAGAGTTATATTCCCTGCTCAGCCAAGGAAACCCACTGGCTGACTTTGTGCAAGTCACATCCAGAAAACCCTGTGATCAGTTTGCCTTAGGGCTACCATAAGTCAGAAACAACATAAAGGCACACAACAATAACAAGAGTCACACTGCAGTAACGCTGAGTTTTCTCTCAAGCTGACTTTGGACATTACTGAACCAATCCAGATGAATACAGCGGTGTCTCTGTTTTCATGTTTGCAAACAATTGGGTTGTTACAATTTGACTAGTAGATTGTAAAATATGCTAGCCATATACTTGTAAAGAGATTGTTTCTTTGAACTTGAGAGGTGAATAATGCTAAGTATGTTCTACGCAGCATACCTAATCTTGAGTCCCAAACTAGGACAAATGCAGCCATAAAAAATACTGAATGCTTGAGAAAAGCACATGATCAGAAACACACACATTCACACAGCTACTGTAATACGTGGGAAGGTGGCACTAGGTACACACAATGGGCCCAATGCAAGAATAACTCCTACAAGCAGAGTTTAATTTCCACAGTTACTTTATATCATAAACATAATACTTGCAGTTAAGAGAGATCTTGCAGCACCTTTGAGACTAAATGGAAGAAAGAAGTTGGCAACATGAGCGTTCACAGACTGCGGAAGTTGACTGAAGTCTAGGGAAGCTCCTGCTGCCAACTTCTCTCTTTCAGTGAGTCTCAAAGGTGCTACAAGATCTCGCTACATACGGATTGTACAGACTAACATGGCTGTATCTTTGAATTCTGTCATAATACTTGCAGGTTGGTGAACCAATGCTGTTTCCACAGGAGGCTAACTTGTTAAGTACCATCACTGCCCCAAAATATGGTGAGGGCTGCTAGCTTAGGTTTTCTCTATTCTTGGAGGGGTACTAACCTTAATGGCTATGAAACATGCAAGGGCAGAGGTAGGATAGCTCTGATTACAGACCCCAGGGAACAAAACAGAGGGAAATGCCAATACTTTCATACCCTCTTTGAGAGTTTTCCAAGAGTATTTGGCTCTGGGGTTGGGAGAGGCCACTGCATTAACAGTGATTGACAAGAGTTGGAGTCCAACCATATCTAGAGGGCTACAGGTTGCCTTAGCCCACATTTGTGTATTACACATGGATCTCATTAATCAAGGCAAGCATTATGTTCCTCATTTGCAAGCTTCTTTGCAATCTGTGTGTCTGGCACTGTTAGACTCTGGCAGCCTGTCATCTGAGTGGGCAAAAAGGAGAGCCCATCTCCCCAGTTTTCCACAAGCGGTGCCTCTCAACAGCCCTGCAAAATAGGCTGCTAGCCCACTACAATGCAAAATGGAGAACTTGCAGGCTGAAAGAAGGTGGGTTTCCAGATGGGACTTGAGGTCTCCCCTATATCTTCTTGACTCATCTGTCTAAGAAAGAAGATTTCTGGAGCTCAAGGTTCCATTCAAAGTCTAAGATTTAGAACTGCATGCCAATATCAGGAAAGGATTTCCAGTACCTTGGCTCAATCATAAATCACAGTGGAGACTTGAAGTCAAGAAGTCACCAGAAGACTAGGACTTGGAAGGGCAGCTATGAAGGATCTAGATAAGATCCTCAAGTGCAAAGACATACCATTATTCCAAAGGCATACCATTTTCATTATCCTAAAGTCGGGAGTATCCATGCTCCAGTGAAGAAAGCTGACAGAAAGAGAATCATCTCTCTCGAAATATGGTGCTACAGGAGAGTTCGGCAGAGGCTATGGATTGCCAAAATGACCAATGAACGGGTCCTCGAGAAAATCAAACCTGAACTCTCTCTAGAAGCAAGGCTATTCTGTTTGCTACTGTGATGCTAAAGAGTCTGGACCTGCTCCTGGAATTGGAATGAACACACCATGGCATTCAATCTGTTACTACAGTCAGCTTCAGGTCCAAATGATCATGTGGTCCTCAAGACATCCACTGCTCACCCAAAGTATCATGTAAGACAAGTCCAAATGCATCTGAGGAAGTAGATTTAAGTCTATGAAAGCTCATGCTGCCAACTTCTTTCGGTTAGTCTGAAAGGTGCTACAAGACCTCTCTACATGTAAGACAAGGTCACCTAATAACTTCTGCGTGAAGGATCCCAGCCCCACGGCCAGTTCACCATTGATGCACCAGTGCCCCAATAGTACCCTGCCCAAGTAGCTCAGTGGGTAGAAGTCTAAAGAAGACGCTTCTGAGCCTCTGCTTAAGGGGAAACATTCACACTGGTCCTGAAACTGGCTTCGTTTCTCCTGGGCTGTGTGGAGAAAGCCACACAGGTTTCAGCCCAGCTCAGGCTAGTGCAATGAACCAAGGAAAACATATACACCCTTGAGCCCATTCATCCCGAATCTCAGGCTAGAAGAAGAGGAAAGACCTGATCTTATATATCTTCCCTGCTGTACAATTGTAACCCTTCGATCCTGTCTAAACCCCCTTCTGATGGAATCCTGGGCTTTATAGTTTCACCAGGCACTTAAGAGTCCTTTGTCAGAGAGCTTCAGTCCCTCGCCAAAATAAAAATAAAAATAAAAAATCCACAGGATTCGAAAGGATGTCGTTCTGGCAGTTAAAGCGGTATCTAAGTCCTACAATAGGGTGACGTGACAAATAAGGTGGGCTGCCTCTGCACGGCAGGAATAGCCCAGTTTGACCCCGTTTTCATTGCCCTGGCTCACTGCGGTGGAATTCTGGCGACTAATATAGGGGGGTTGCAGACTGTCAAAAATAGTGTGAATTCAGTCCACTTTTAGGGTTAGGGTTAAGGTTAGGTAATCATGGGAACTGAATTTTATTGTGGCACTAGAGCTCTCTGACAAAGAAGGTTCAATGTCTCAGAAAAAACAACAACAATTCCCATGATTCCCTAGCACTAACCCTAACCCTAAAAGTGAACTGAATTCACACTATTTTTGACAGTTTGCAACCCCCCTTAGTGAGACGTTTAGCCTTCTCTGTCAGAGGGCTCTGGGCCCAGCACAAAGGCCACATCCGAGGGTTCCATAGTATTGAGCCAGGGCAGTTCAAGTGGGCTCGACCCGGATTATTCCTGCAGTCTGGATGCAGCCAGATGACTTGGCCTCGGGGCTTCTCTCTCTCTCTCTCTCTCTTTCTCTCTCTCCCCCCATCAGCCATCTCCAGTGGGGGAGTCGGCGCCAGGGGAGATTTATCCCTTGCGAAAAGAAAGGAGGGAAGGGGGCAAGGAGGCTCCGGAGGAGGAGAAGAGACAAAGGGCCTTCGCACCTTCTGGCCTTTGATCCCCGATTAGGGCCGCCTCCAGGCTCCAGGGGGCTTAGGCCCCGAGGGCAGGCCGAAGGGGCAGGCAGGGGCCCCGATCTCTGGTCAGAGGGAAGCCCAGGGGGCCCCCAAGGCCAGGAGAGCAAGGAGAAGCAGCGCCGACGACGACGACGACGGCACAGACGCCTTGCCTGGCTTTCTCTCTTTCGCCTTTCCCTCCCTCCCTTTCTTTCTTTCTTTCTTTCTTTCTTCCCCACTTTTTTTCTTTCCCTCTTTCTTTCGCACCTTCTTTCGTTCTTTCACAATTTCTTTCTTTCTTTCTCTCTCTCTTTCCTTTCCTTTCCTTTCTCACTTTCCTTTCCTTCCTTCCTCTTTACCTTCCCCTTCCCTATCCTTATCTTTTCTTCCTCCCTTTCCTTTCCCTCCTTCCTGTCTTTCCTTTCTTCCTCTTTCCTTTCTTCTCTTCTTCCCTCTTTCTTCCTCCTCCTTTGTCCTTTCTTGTTCGCTTCCCCTTTCTCCTCCTTCCTTCTTCCACTTCTCTCCTTTTTCTCCTTTCTCCTCTTCCCCCCTCTCTGTGTCTCCTCTCTTTCTTAACCTCCTCTCCACACTCTCTTCTTCCTTCCCTCCTTCCCTTCCCTTTCCTGTCCTTCATCCTTCCTTCCTTCTTTCCTTTCAGTTCCCTCTCTCTTACCTTCCTTTCTTCTTTCCCTTCCTTTTCCTGTCTTTTACCCTTTTCCTAATTTTCTTTCTTTTTCTCCCTCTCAAGCCCCCTTCCTTCTTTCCTTCCCTTTTCCCTTTCTTTCTCTGTTCCCTATCTCTCTCTCTTTCCTTCCTTCCTTCCTTCCTTCCCTTTTCCCTTTCTTTCTCTGTTCCCTATCTTCCTTCCTTTCTTCCTTTCTTTCTTTCTTTCCTTCCTTCCTTTCTTTCCTTTCCCCTTTCTTTCTTTGTTCTCTATCTCCTTTCTTTCTTATCTTTCTTCCTTCTTTTCCTTCCCTTTCTTGTCCATCCTTCTTTTCCGATTTCCTTCCCTTTCCTCTTTCCCAACCCCCTCTCCTTCCTTCCTTCCTTCCTTCCTTCCTTCCTTCCTTCCTTCCTTCCTTCCTATGGAAACGAGAGGCAAAAGGAAATCAGGCCAACACTATTCTCTCCAGCCGAGGAGAATCGATCAATTCCCTTGGAGGCACGTTTTCCTCGGGAGTAAACCCAACGCGCTTGGACGGGGGTTGTCTTCCTAAGGAGAAGGAACCACCAGGGGAGGATTGTTAACACCTGAAAAGCAAACACACATTTTATTATGTCAGATCTCCTTCTGGAGGAGGTTGAGGCGAGTTCCGGAAAGCTTCTGCCCTAATCTTGTGGTAGTCTTTAAGTAGCTGTGACAAGGTTAAGCGCTGTGGTTTCTTCCCTCAACCAAGAGCGCAAGGCTTGACAGCCCAGCCCTGTTTACCCAAGAAGCCAGCTCCACTTTTCCGATGGCCTCCCCAGTAAGTTCGCACAGGCTCTGCTTCCGAGGCAGGGACTGGCCAAACCACCTCTGAGGATGCCAGGCCTAAGAAAACCCTATGAAACTCATCAGGTCGCCCGAAGTCGACAAGAGCCTTGACATACACAAGCTCTCTTAAGACTTGGGGCTTTTTCCTCCCATGGAAGTCCCCAGAAACCAGACCCAATCCGATTTCTCTGTTTGAGAACTTGGCACCAGTCAGAGTTTCTCTTGGGCTGACCTTAGAAAAAGCTACTGGTTGGATTGTGCGGTACATTTTCCTGGGCGAAAGGCCCATGTTTTCCTTTGATTTGATTTGATTTTTTAAAATCCATCCAGCAGTATACAAAACTGCCAGGTTTCTAGGTACATGAGCCCAGAAGGCGGAGGAGAGGCCGTTTGTCAACAGTGGGAAGACTCCAATGGTCCCTCTCAGGACTTGCTGCATTTTATTTCCCTAATTCCACTCCTCCACCTCAACCATGGGTCCAGAAAGAAAGTGACAAAGTGGGCTGGGACCCAGGAGTCTTCTACACACACACACACCCATGAAAGTAATATGTTTATTCTACCCACACTTTCTCCTGTATGGTTTTGAAAAACATCTCTGTCTGATGAAGAAGCCAGTGAAACTTGGAAAGCTTGTGCCACATATTTTGTGCGTGTTAGTTGGCCCCATAAAGGTATTGCAGTTTGGTGGATTTTTGTGCGGAGCAGTAGATATGAGCCTGAAATTCTCCATGATGCCCTGTGCCTCCGACCAAATGGGCGATCCCAGGGAGAATAAATGTATGAGCCACCCAAGTTTTTGCTGCTACCGGGTGTAAGCATCTGTCTGGGTGTTGCGAGTGTGAATTCACCAGCCAAGGGCCTTCAGGAGGGAGACGGGGTCCAAAATAGGGACTCTCCCCCCCCCCCCGCATTTCGGAGGGATTCTTTCTTTTGCGCTGCCAGAACCAAGGAAAGACTGCATCCGCACTGCAAAAATAATCCAGTTTGAGACCGCTTGAACAGCCATGGCTCAGTGCTATGGAATTATTTGAATTGCAGTTTGGGGAGACATTCTCTGTCAGAGAGTTCTGGGGCCACAACAAACGACAACCCCCCAAATCCCATAGCACTGAGTCCAAGTGGTGCCAACCTGGATTGTTTCTACAGTGCAGATGCAGCCCTTAACGCGAATCCCAATGAATCCAGGTACGCGTTAAGTCCCCCACTTCCCAAAAAGCAAAACAAAACGCTGCAAGGGCGCCTTCCTTTCTGAATAGAAGACCCCTTTTGAGTCCAGCCGTTCCTTTTACCTCTTTCCCTGCGTTACTTCTCGCCCGCCTTTGAAACCTATGGAGACGGAACCCAACGATATCGAGACGGTTTTTCTCCGACCGAGGGCTGCTCCATCTAATGGGCTTCCCTCTGGAGCAGGAATACTGAGACTGAGTTAAAACGGAGCGAAACCCGTATGAGGAAGGAATTTATTTTTGGGGGGGGGGGGCAGGTAAATTGTTAAGAAATTTGGCCTCCCGGCAGAAAGGGCCAATTTCCCTACATTGTCACTGGCAATGTGTATTGGAAATCCAGCCCGGGTGACCTCAGTGTGACCGAGTCACACTCTCTCAGCCTCAGGGGAAGGCCAGGGCCAACCTCTTCAGAGCCAATCTAGCCAAGAAAACCCTCGATAGGTTCACCATGCACTTGGAAACAACTGGAAGGCGCACAGCAACAACGACCACAACGACAACTTAGAGGTGCCCTCCATGGATTGCGGGGAGTTTACTCCCGAGTAAACGCGCCCAGGTTCCATTGCCTTTCTTCGCCCTGGGAAAACTCAAGAACTCCTTTTAGTTGGAGATTTATTCCCGTTTGGAGGGCTTAGGTACATTTCTGACGAATCATGCTGGATAGTGCTGAAATGCTGGACGTTGTTTTTTTTTGGGGGGGGGGGAGGTGTCCAATTTTCCCAGATTTCGGATAAATGGGGGCTCAGCTTCCCAGCCCCCCCCCGATCCAGGGTTCATGGGACAATAGTCCTCCCCCAAACACACACAAACACACACACACACACACACACGCCTCGCACCGTTGCAATTGCTCTGTGCAAATGCAGCAGTTTTTGCTGCAACCGGTTCTTCCTCCAGGAAGAAGCCTTTGAGGAAAGCTGGCGTTGGGAAACCCAGGTCTCCAATGAGGAGCCTCCTCTTGCCTCTTGCCTTCTTTCCCACGTTACGCAAACCCTGCTAGCTTGTTCTGGCCAGAAAGAAAGAGAGAGAGAGAGAAAGAGTCTTGGAGACCTTTTCCCAAAAAAACTGAAATTGCATTTCTTTATTAGGCACCCATTTCTCCCTTGCTCAGAGAAAGAGGGCTGAGGCCCTCACGACTTCCCTCGCCTCTATGGGGTCCTCCCCGTTTGGGACCCAATTGGGAACCCATTTGGCACGTTTGCAACTTTTGCAACCAGACGGTGCCATTTCCCAAAGTTTCTCTTTGGGATCTGAAGTAAAAAGCCAGTTCCCGGGTCGGGGAGCGAGCTTTCGAGTTTTCCGATGCCTCTCCAACTCCAAACTTGGCCGACTTTTCTCAACCAGATAGTCCTCTGCTCCAAGGAGCCGCCAAATGGGGATTTCCCTTGGAGCTAAGTGGGTTCCAAAAAGGGGGAAACTGGGGATAATGGGCCACAGGGCCAGTCTCTCATCTCCGCAGAAAGGCGACCCATTTGTACTTTTGCAAAAGTTGCCTTCCTTTCCTCTCCTGCCCTCCTCCTCCTCCTCCTAGAGCTCTCTTTTTTAGATCGCAAACCTGTAAGCAGGGACTTTAAAAAGTATTTTCTTTTAGTGGGGGCTCCTCTTTTTGGGCAACATCCCTTCCTTGAAAGTTACGGAAAGAAAGGCACCCCGCGAAAACCTCCCGACTCGAAACGAAACTTGGGTTGAAAAGGCTCCAGAGGCGAAACCTCCAAAACCCAGAAGGAAAGGGGGACCAAATTCGGGGAAGGGGGCTTTTTAAACCCCACCATCACCCCTTCCACCTCTTTCGGGTCCATCTCCCTGCAGGTCCAGAAGCCTGGGCGATTCACACGAGAAGAAGTCTCTCTTTCTTCCTCCTTCACACAACCTTTCTTCCTCTTTGCACAACCTAAAGCCTGGCCAGAGCCTCCTCCCTGGAAGCCAACCCCATTGAAAGCAAGAGGGGTTTTCCTTCTGGAGCCAAGGAAGAAGGTTGTTTTTTCTCCTCTGGAAGTGCCAGATTCTCAAGAGAGGAGGCTTTCAGTGAAGGAAATACGCGTCTGTTGCGGGAATCGGTACTTTCTTTCCTCCAGCTCCTAGGAACTTTTTTCCCCCTCCTCCACTCCACTTTTCTCCTCTTTTTCTCTTTTTCTTTCCCTCCAACCCGCCCTTTCCTAGGCTTTTTTTTTTTTTTTCCCAATGGGAAAGGGGAAAGTTTGGGGGAAAGCAAATTGCCCTAGAGGTTGGTTTCCTACCCAGCTTTGGCCCCCCTGGCGCCAAGAGCTCTTAGAATAAGGCCTCTCGAATAATGCCAGCTTCCCCCAAAACTAATCCTTAGAGGTTCCGCTTCTATCTGGGCCACTTTAGATGGCCCCAAGCCGACCTTACACGTGCACACTAAAACACACACACACATACACACACACACACACACACCTCTTGTCTCCCCTCCACTTTTCATCTCTTACACAGGAGAGAAAAATCATCCCCTCCAGAGCCACCTTAGCCCATTTGCTCTCCTTTTCATCCTCTCCCCCCCCCCCACGCCCGCCTCGGTTTGTTCACACCGCTGGCCTAGGTTTTCTTGAATAGACACGTGTCTTTCATACCCACCACCGGGCATCCCTGAACCTACGAAAGAAGCGACCCCATCCCCTGCAAATTTGTTTCTTTCCCTACTCCCTTTCCTGCTGGTCCATTCTGGGTCCCTTGTACCTTCTACGCGGGCTGACACGCGATGGTTCACACGTGCAGCGTGTCCGCCGCCCTCTGGCTCACGTGACACACAAAGACAGCACTTGGCCCAAATGGACCCTATAGTCCTGTCGGTGAACCAATGGTCTTCTGTACCCGTTCCTCTATTCATTTCGCGTCTATGGGGGGGGAGGGGGAGTCTTTGGGGTTTTCAACGCGTGTTCGTACATCTCTGTCTAGTCCCACCTAACCCTGAGCTTCCCTGTATCTTTGATCCAAAACCCACTGCAGGAATAATCCACTTTGAGACCGCTTGAACTGCCCTGGGTTCAATGCTAGGGAATTCTAGGAATTGTAGTTTTGTGGGACATTGAGCCTTCTCTGTCAGAAAGCTCTGGGGTCACAATAAACTGCAATTCCCAGGATTCCCGAGCACTGAGCCAGGGCAGGGAAAGCACTCTCAAACTGGATTGTTTCTGCAGTGGGTTTTGGACCTTTGTCAGTCTCAGCCGATGCTTCCTCACTTTTCCTCTGTATATTTCTGCGGATGGTTCTCCTTCTCTCTCTCGATCTTCGCACCAATAACAGCCAAAATCCACCAAACGGGGATACCTTTATGGTGCCAACCAAAGGGCACAATAGACACGTGGCAAGCTTTCGAAGCTCCACTGGCTTCTTCGTCAGGCAAGGTGTTAAAAACCATACAAGAGGGGAAAGAATTGTTCCAGTTAGTTTTTCTGCCTCCTCATTCCATCCTCGGCCCACTCCCGACTTCTATCTTCCCACTCGAGAAAGACCCCCCCAAGGACTGAAAAAAACTCTGAGGCAGATCAGTCCAAAGCCCTAAAACAACCCATCTAAAGAGAGGGAGAGAAAGAGACGGGGGTGGTGGTGGGGAGAAGGACAAACACCTGGATTTTGGGGTCCCCCCCCCACATCTCCCACTTCCCTTCACCCTAGAAAAACAAGAAACCATCCAAGGGTAGCCCTGTGGACCATATAGCAAATCCAATCCAAAATCCACCAAACAGTGATACCTTTATTGGCCAACCGAAATGCACAAGAGACATGTTGCATGGCCAATATACATTGTCAATATACATGTTAAGGAGCCAAGCTACAGGTCAAGCCAACATGCATGTCTAGTCTACATGTTAAGCCCCAGCCGATATACATGTTAAAGAGGAGGTGCCAGCCTGCAAGAGATACCCCCTCCGTACCATCTGAACGGAGAACAGAAACAGCAAAAGGCAGCCTAGGACTAACATCTTCCATTTTTTCCCCCTCCTGACGCAGAAGCCAGTGGAGTTTGGAAAGCTTGCAACATGGATATTGTGCATTTTCCGAGAGAAAGAAGAGCTTGCAGCTTTGGAGCCCTGCTCTCTTTCTCCCCCCCCAACCCAAAATCTGACTTTTGGTTCCCCACGTGCAGAAAAACTCCGCATTAAAAAGGGGCATTGTGGGAGAAGGGTGCAAGAATGCAGTGCAACCCATCGGACGCCAGCGCGCGATGGGATCGGTTTAAAAGAAAGCAGGAGAAGGGGGGTACCCTTTCTCTCTGTCCTCCCCCAGCCATCCCTCTCCCAGGATGACCAGATGTCCTAACCACCAGGGAGGACAAGGCACCTCCCAATGGAGGACATTCCAGAAAGGGGAAAAAAATGGGAGGAAAAGCCCAACACACTCCTAGAAACAGAAATCCGGGTTGCTCCAAAAGGAGGAGATTTGGGGGTTCCTCCTGGACCGGAGGCTGAAATGTAGGACGTGCCCTGGGAGAAAGAGGACGCCTGGTCACTCCTCCAGCAAAAGAGGGGGGGTGAGGGGAGCCGGCGTTGCCTTTCAAAGGCTTCCCAACCAAGACACCAAAGAGAGAGGCGCCTCGGAGCCCGTCGCCGATTAGAGGAAAGAATCAAACTTTGAAAAAGGGGGAAGGAAAGAATCGGGCCGAGGGAAGGGCGCAGACGGCTAGGCCCCAGGCGGGTCGTAAAGGCGATGCCCCAGAGAGATAGCCTCCCCAGCCCCAGCCCCTTGCGACATCCCCATCGCCGCCGCAGACCTCACCTGTACTCCAGCCAGGTGAGGAAAAGATCCAGGAGAGAGAGACTGGGGGGGGGGGAGGAGAACAGGGGCTGGAAAGGGGGGGAGGGAAGGAAGAGAGGAAAGCTAGGAGCTCTGAATCCCGAAGCTCAAGGGTCCACCTGGGGGGGGGGGGGGGCAAGGTGTCCCAAGCATCCCTGGATCTCAGTTGCCAGGGCCTCCTTGTCACTCACCTCCAGCGCGATGGCTCCCGCTGAGCATCCTTCCGCTCTCCAGCGCAACCCTTTGGGAAACTGGGCAAGAAGGGGCTGCAAAGCGGGGGGGGGGGGGGCGAGCCTTGATCCTTAAGGAAGGGGAGGGGGAAGCCCACCCGCTCTCTGTCCCACTCCAGCCCCAGAGGAAGGCAGCTCTGCCGGGGAGAAAAGGGTCTTGGATGGGGGGGGGGTAGCTCGGGGACACCAGTGGCCCCCAGTCTCACGCGTGTCCGTGTCTGACCTCTCGCCCCTGGGAGGAATGGGGCTGCTGGAGTGAGTGTGTGTGTCTGTGTCTGTGTGGGTAACTGTAGGGCAGGGGGTGAGTTTGTGGGGACAAGAAGAACTAACACACACACCCTTTTAGTGGGAGAAATAAGGGTGTAAATGAAGTTTGTTCCCTTGGAGTTGGGAGTGGAGGGGGTGCATCTGTAGGGCGGGGGGGGTGTTTGTTGGGACAGGAGGAACCAAACTCCAGTTTGCCCCCCTTGGAGGGAGACCTAAGTGTGGGAAATGAAGTTTATTCCCCTGATTGAGTATTGGATTTATTTGTTTCATTTTTATGCCGCCTTTCTCCCAGAAAAGGGACCCAAGGCGGCTCACAAGATAAAAACATTCCCTTGGAGTGGAGAGTGGGGGGGGGTGCATCTGTAGGGCTGGGAGGTGGGTTTGTTGGGACAGGAAGGACCAAGCCCCAGTTCCTCCCCCTCCCCCCTCCCCCTTGGTGGAAGACACACGTTTGGAAATGAAATGTATTCCCATGGTGGGAGACATGAATGTAGAAACGCGAGTGGAAGACGCAGAAAGTGGAGAATGGGTTTGGACAAGGGGGAGAAATCCGTGTGGAAATGAAGTTTATTCCCTTGGTGGGAGAAATAAATGTAGAAATGAGATTGGTTCCCTTGGGGGGAGAAAACAGTGTGGAAATGAGATTTATTCCCTTGGGGGGAGGAATCAGTGTGGAAATGAGATTTAGTCCCTTGGTGGGAGAAATCAGTGTGGAAATGAGATTTAGTCCCTTGTTGGGAGAAATCAGTGTGGAAATGAGATTTAGTCCCGTGTTGGGAGAAATCAGTGTGGAAATGAAGTTTATTCCCTTGTTGGGAGAAATAAATGTAGAAATGAGATTCGTTCCCTTGTTGGGAGAAAACAGTGTGGAACTGAGCTTCGTTCCCTTGGGGGGAGCCATCCAGTGGGGCCGCGAGTGGGACACGTGGGGAGAGTGGGTCCGGAGGCGCATAGGGGGGCTGAAAGAGGACTTCTCCCCAGGTGTCAACCTCCTCTCTTTCTCTCTCGGTCCCCTCTGCAAAGGCCACCTCTCTTCCTTTTTTTTTTTTCTTTTCCCTTTTCCCCAGGGAGGCTCGAGAAAGAAAGAAAGAAAGAGAGAGAGAGAGAGAGAGAGAGAGAAAGAGAGGCGATGAAATGGAAACCGAGCCCAAGGAAGCTGTTGATAAGTCCAAATTGAACAGGTCCCAAGGCTTGCTCAGCCAGAGAGGGAGAGCTGGGGAGGGAAAGAAGCAACTTCTCCAACACTCTCCCTCCCCCCCCCCCTCCTTACATAGAAACACCCCTGGCCTTGGCTTCCTGGCTCTGGCTGGGCTTTAAAGGGGGGGGGGGTCAGATCGTCTCGGCGAAGCCCTCTAGAGGCGTCTCGCGTTCTCGCCTTGCCTTGCTCTTCCAACAGCAGCAGAAAGGGGGGGTCTCTTCCTGTCTTTGCCTTCTCCCCCCCCCTCCTTGCCTCCTCCTCCTCCTCCTCCTCCCCCTGCTGCCCCCCTCCCCCTCCCCCTCCTCCCTCCCTCGCCTCTGATCCTGTTGACATCTTCGCCCGGCGCCCAGGCAGTGGGGATGCTTGGCTCGGGAGTTCCAATGTCCGACACCTTCTTTTTATAACTCGGCGGGGTCCCCCTCCGCTCGACCTGTCAAAACCACGCCTATGGAGCCACACAATTGGTCCGGGAAGCGTCAAAGAGCCAATCAAGGATGCCGCAGCTGCCCTGCAAGCTCACACAACCCCGGCCTTACAAGCCGGAGCGAGTCCGCCGCCCGGCTCAGAGCCCCACACGCACCCCGCCGAGAGAGAAGGCAGGCGCCCAAGCACCGACCACCGCCATCACCAACCACCACGACAGCAAGAGAAGACGGGCAGCCCAGCCGAGCCTTTCGGGGCTGGCTGGCTGGCTGGATCCATCCCTCCTCCATCCCTCCCTCCCTCCCTTCCATTCCTCCCTTCCCTTCTTCCCTCCTTCTCTCTCTCTCTCTCTCTCTGCTGCTTGCTCCCATCCCCCTCTTGCCTTTTCTGCTGAGAGAGCCGCCGGAGGTTTGCAACTTTCCCCATCGCAAGCCTGAACAGAGCCTCTCCCTCTCCCTGGTTTGCTTTTTTTAAAAAAAAAAGAAGAAAGAAATTGTGGTTGTTGCGTTGTTGTTGTTGTTTTTCGGGTTTTTTTTGTTTTTTTTTTAGTTTCGATTTTTTTTAAAAAAAAAAACAATTGTTGTTGTTGTTGTTGTTGCAACCGACAGAAAGCAAACAAACAAGCAAGGGAGGAAGCAAAAAACGAGAAGCAAGCCGGAAAGCAAGAAAGGAAAGGAAAGGAAAGGAAAGGAAAGGAAAGCCAAAAATAAGCCGAGGAGCGGAAAAGAGGAAGAGGGAGCCAGAGAAGAAGGAGAAGGAGGAGAGGCGAGAAAGGAAGAGGGAAAGAAAGAAAGAAAGAAAGAAAGAAAGAAAGAAGAGAGAAAAGAGTCGGGGTTGGAAAGGAAAGTTTGGGAAAGGCGAGCTGGGAAAAAGGGGGAGGAAGAGGAGGGGAAGCGGAAGCGCCGCAACTTTGGGCGCTTCTGCGAAGAAGGAAGGAGAGAGGGGCCTGATTCCGAGGAAGATACATCGATATCTTTCGCCGTCCTCTCTTGCTTCCTCTCAGAGATTGCTTTCTTACTCATTCACCCACAGAGGCTTCCTCCTCTCCAGCTCAGCCGTTTTGACTCTTCCAGGAGGAAAAGATCCAATCAGAACCGAAGAGGTAAGAAACCCGAGGAAGACAGGAAGGCAGGCAGGATCTCCTCCGACCTTCCACCTTTCCACCAAGAAAGAAGCTTCCACCTTCTCTCCTCCCCCCCCCCCCCAGACCCCGCCAAGCTCCTTCTACCTGCCGGATTGCAAGCTTCTCATCCATCGCCGAAGTCGCTCCTTGTCAGAAGAGACCTCCTGAAACCTTGGCTTGATTTCTTTGTTCTCTTCCTCCTCCTCCTCCTCCTCCTCTTCCTCCTCCTCCTTTTCTCCTGGCTGTGGGTTTTCTTTTTGTGTCTTCCAAAGCCAACCGAGAGCCGAGGCTTCCACCGGGAAGAAGAAGCCAAGCAGAAGGCCCAAAGGTCCCGAGCTCCCTCTTCCTCTTCCTCTTCCTCTTCCTCTTCCTCCTCTCCGGGAGACCAGCATGCCTTCTAGCTTGGTGATGGTGTTGGCTTAGGTCAGGCTCTGGGCTCACGCCTCCTTTCCTTTCCTGAAGGCTCCCTCCTTCCCTTTCTCTCTTCCTCTTCCTCTTCCTCTTCTCCTGAGACTTGGGGAGCCTCAAGATGAACTCCTAAAGGCCTCTCCAGGATCCCGGGACTTGTCCAGGCCTCTGGGGGGCAAGGAGGCCTCTTGAGGAGGAACATCTCCATGAGAGAACCTCTGCTTCCTGGGTCCAGCATGGCTTACCACCCGTTCCTCCCTCACCGGGCCCCGGACTTCGCCATGAGCGCCGTCTTGGGACACCAACCCCCCTTTTTCCCAGCTTTGGCCTTGCCCCCCAACGGCGCTGCCGCTCTTTCCTTGCCCGGGGCTTTGGCCAAACCCATTATGGACCAACTGGTTGGGGCTGCCGACGGAGGCCTCCCCTTCTCCTCCTTGGGACACCAAGCCACAGCTCACCTGCGGCCTCTGAAGACCCTGGAGCCCGAGGAAGAGGTGGAAGATGACCCCAAAGTCCACCTGGAAGCCAAAGACCTCTGGGAGCAGTTCCACAAGCGGGGCACCGAGATGGTCATCACCAAGTCTGGAAGGTGAGGGAGATAGGGGTGGCTTGGCTTGGTCAACCTTCATCCATCCCACTTAGAGACCCTTCCTCCCCAGATTCCCTCTTCCTAGAGGGAGGTCCACCCAGGCCAATAGTTTTCTTCTGGGGTGGGGTGGGGTGGGGGGGGGGAAGGGTAAGGATTCCCGGGGAACTGGGGAAATAGAAATGATCCAGGAGTTGGAGAGCTTGGTGGGAGCTTGCAAGCCCTTCCGCCTCTGGAAGAGACTGCCAAGATCAGGAGGGGGGTGTGTGTGTGTGTGTATGTGTGTGTGTGTGACCTAGGCAAAGGAGAGGGAGAGAGATGCATGTATGCATGCATTTACACGCGTGCGCGCTCCAGCACACACACACACACACACACACACACCCAGTTTTATCGAAGTGCAAGGAGACCATTTGGCTGCAACCTGCCCAACTTCTCCTTCTGTTGGACAGAACGTGTTGGGTTGTCCCACTCCATTGCCACCGGAAATGGTTGAACAGCAATATAGATAGACTCCTAGAACATTTCCGGTGGCATTGGAGTGGGACAACCCAACACATTCTGTCCAAGGGAATGAAGTTAGGCATAGGGAAGAAACAGATATGAGAAAGGTTTTCACAGTTACACACCGCCCCCCAACACACACACAGAATTTACTAGTACTCCAGGTTTTATACCTGTAAGAGCTCCAGTTTTTTTATACCTATATGATCCCCCGTTTTTATACCTTTAAGAACTCCAGATTTTATACATATCAAAATTCCAGACTTTTATGCAGATAAAAAAAATAATAATCCAGATTTTATGCATATAAAATCTTCAGGTTTTTATGCATATGAAAACTCCAGATTTTAATGTATATACAATCTCCAGATTTTTATGTATATGAAATCTTCAGGTTTTTGATGCATATGAAAACTCCAGATTTTAATGTATATACAATCTCCAGATTTTTATGCATATGAAATCTTCAGGTTTTTAATGCACATGAAAACTCCAGATTTTAATGCATTTACAATCTCCAGATTTTTATGCGTATGAAATCTTCAGGTTTTTAATGCAGATGAAAACTCCAGATTTGCATGCATATAAAGACTCCAGATTTTTATGCATATAAAAATCTTCAGATTGTTACGCTTATAAAAACTCCAGATTGTATGCGTACACAATCTCCAGATTTTTATGCATATAGAATCGCCCGATTTTCTGCGTGTCAAACGCCAGATTTTTATGCATATAAAAAGCACCAATTGTCATGCACATAAAAACTCTAGGTCTTTATATGCATAAAAATCTGGAGTTTCCAAATAATAATAATAATAATAATAATAATAATAATAATTTTTTATGTGCATCAATAATCTGGGGACCAGCTCATTCTCTTCCTGGCTCTCTGTGTGCACACACCTTTGATTTCTGGAAAGTCAGTCCTATAGAAATGAATGGGGCTGACCTCCAAGAAACCCAGCCGAGAAGAAAGACTGAGGCGCCCACTGCAGGTTCCTCAAACTCCTTTCATGCCAGGCCTGGCTAGCAAAAAATTTTTCCTGGCTAGGAACAGATCTAGGTAGGTGGCTTTCCCAGGAAATCTGCTCAAAGACTGCCCTCAGCAATTGCAGTCTGGAGCTAAATCGCATTATTTCAGCCCCCCCCCCCCCAAAAAAAAGAGAAAGGGAAACACTTTATTTGTGTTTAGGATCCACCTGTTATTTTTCGGCCTGATTTCGGAGCAGATGCAGGACGGTTTGCAGGATTTAGGACGGTTCAAAACTCTCTCAGAGTTTCTTTCCCTCTCTATATGTATATACATAGAAAGTGACTTTCCCTCTCTGTATGTATATACATAGAAAGTCATTTCATTTTATGTACATGTATGTATGCACTTGATCAAGATCCAAAATTCGGAAGGCAAAAGGTTTCTCTCTCTTCTTCCCCCCTCTCTCCCCCCCCCCGCAAAAAAGAAAAATCCCATAAAAGTTTGCAAGCAGTACTTAAAGCAGGAATGTATTGAAAAAACCATATGGCAAGGGTGTATTTTTTCCCCCTCCAGTCTACCATGAAGGCTTCTCCCATTAACTTTCCCGGGGCTCTTTCCTTCTTAAGACAGAGGCCAAAAACCAAAAAAAAAAAAAAAGCGCATTGGAGGAAAATATATTGCAAAATGAAAAGGCCCCACCAATTGCGAGATGCTCAGACTTGCAAATCAAATCAGACTATACATTCCTTCCATATCTATATATCTATATATATCTATAGTGTAGAGCAAATATTACACACACACACGCACACACACACACAAATAAAATAACACAAACTATCTGAGAAAGTTTTCCTGCAGTACAGAAGACTTTGGATCCGTGGGCAAAGTTTCCCAAGAAGGCTCCAGAGAGATTATCGACTATTTGCTTTCCTATTTTGTTCGCCTCTTCCAGTGACTTCAAAGCACTCTTTTCTGAAGAAAAATCCCCTGCTTGGCTCGCTTGGGAATCAGTTGAAAGCTGGGCAACTTTTGGCAATCCTGGCGTGGGATATTTTGCTGTTGTTGTTGTTGTTGTGTGCCTTCAAGTCGCTTACTGAACGTAAATCGCTTTATATTTGTTCTGCACCCTCCGCAGCCCAACAGAGGATGGGATTATTGTTGGCCTTGTTATTTTGAAAAATACCCAGAAAGTCATTTTATTTTATATACCTACAGATATACATATACATACACACACATATGTGTATGTATATATATATATATATATATATATATATATATATATATGTATGTATATATATAATAAAGTGACTTTCTCTCTCTCTCTCTCTATATATATATATACACACACATATATATAGTCACTATTTTATATACCAACAGATAGACATATATACATATACATACACACACATATGTGTATATGTATATATATATATATGTATATATATATATATATAATAAAGTGACTTTCTCTCTCTCTCTCTCTATATATATATATATACACACACACATATATATATTTAGTCACTATTTTATATACCTACATACGTGTATGCTTGTAGGTATATGTATATCTATATGTATATAAAACAAAATGATTTTTCTCTCTATATATGTAAATATGTAGAAAGTCATTTTATTTTATATAGATGCATACATATCGGTATGTGTATCTGTATGTATATAAAACAAAGTGACTTTTCTCCCTCTATATATAAATATGTAGAAAGTCATTTTATTTTATATAAATACATACATGTATGTATATCTGTATGTATATAAAATAACGTGACTTTATATATAGAGAGAAAGTCATTTCATTTTGTATACATACATATGTATGTATGTATATGTATATCTGTATGTATATAAAATAAAGTCACTTTCTATCTATCTATCTATCTATCTAGAAAGTCACTTTATTTTATATACATACAGATAAACATATACCTACATATATATATGTAGGTATGTAGGTATATAAAATAAAGTAACTTTGTCTCTATATGTATATAAAGTCATTTCATTTTATACACACACACACATATGTATACAGTAAATATGCATGTATATAAAATAAAATGACTTTCTCTCTATATATGTATATACATATAAAGTCATTTCATTTTATACACACACACGCATATGTATACAGTAAATATGCATGTATATAAAATAAAATGACTTTCTCTCTATATATGTATATACATATAAAGTCATTTCATTTTATATACATATATATATATGTATACAGTTTATATGTATGTAAATAAAGTGACTTTCTCTTTCTCTATATATATGTATATACATAGAAAGTCATTTCATTTTATATACATATATATATATATGTATACAGTATATATATATGTAAATAAAATAAAGTAACTCTCTCTCTCTCTCTCTCTCTATATATATGTATATACATAGAGAATCATTTCATTTTATATACATATATATATGTATATGTATACAGTATATATATATATGTAAATAAAATAAAGTGACTTTCTCTCTCTCTCTCTCTCTCTATATATGTATATACATAGAAAGTCATTTCAGTATATATGCATGTATATAAAATAAAATGACTTTCTAGATGTTTTTTCAAAGTAACAAGGCTAACAATAATCACGTCTTCCATACACACACACATATCTATATCTATATCATCTATATCTATATCATCTATACCATCTATATCTATATCTATCTCCACACACACAAACACATCGATGCCTATAAAAAAAATTTAAAAGGAGAGAGAGAGAGAGAGAGATGTAAACCCCAGGAGCCCAAGCGATTTCGTCAAAATGAAATGGCTAAAGGAAAGTTTCTATTTGGAAAGGGAGGGAAGAAGAAGAAAAAAAGACGCGAAAGTTGAAATGTCTCCTTGTTGGCTTCTTCTTTTCCTTGTCGCCTCTTTGTCTGTCTGCAGGAGAATGTTCCCTCCCTTTAAAGTCAGGTGCACAGGCCTGGATAAAAAGGCCAAATACATCTTATTGATGGATATTGTGGCGGCGGACGATTGTCGCTACAAATTCCACAATTCCCGCTGGATGGTGGCCGGGAAAGCGGACCCTGAAATGCCCAAGAGAATGTACATCCATCCCGACAGTCCAGCCACCGGAGAGCAGTGGATGTCCAAAGTCGTGACTTTCCACAAGCTGAAGCTGACCAATAATATTTCGGACAAACACGGATTCGTAAGTGCCTTTGCATGCCTTGCCTTGCCTTGCCTTGCCTTGCCTTGCTTGCAACGAGGATGCCCTTCCCGAGCTTGCAATGCACCTTGAAATGCACGAGATTGCACCCCGGGCATTTTGCAAAAATACCATAAAATACAATAAAATAATGAATACAAAGAAATCGGTTTTATTTTATTTTATTTTATTTTTTGCAAAGTGCGGGGAGGAGGAGAGGGGGAAATCCGTTGTGTTTTGCTTCTCTGGAGCGGATTTGGCAAAGGCCTAAGCAGCGCGAAGTTGGACTTTTTTTGTGGGGGGGGGGGGGGGGAACGTGAGATTTGTGCAAAAGAGAACCGGTTTGTTGGGGAGGGAGAAGGAGAGGGAACAGTGACCTCAGATTTGGCAGGATCATCCTTGTTTTCTTGAGATATATATATATATATATGTGTGTGTGTGTGTGTGTGAGACATATGTGTGTGTGTGTGTGTGTATATAGATAGATATACAGATATATAGATAGTGTATATATGTGTGTGTGCGCATACACATCAAGCAAACAAGGATGATCCTACCAATTATATATATATATATATATATATAGTGGGAGATGTGTGTGTGTGTGTGTAATACATATAAATATAAATTATATGTAATACATATAAATATGTGATACATATGTATTATATGTAATACATATAAATATAAATATAAATATACACACACACACACACACACATATATATATACATATATATATATATATATATATATACACACACACACACACACACACACTATATATATATATATGTGTGTGTGTGTGTGTGTGTGTGTATATATATGTATATATATATGTGTGTGTGTGTATAGTGTGTGTATATATAGTGGGAGAGGGGGACTTTAGAGAGAAGGAGGGATCCCAAAAGCCTTCCTACCGAGGTGCCTGGGTCTTTTCCTTGGCTGTAAACTGAATTAGAACTCGGTCCCCACTCCCTCTGTTCATCCCTTCCCTCTTCCTGGCTTCGGCTTCCTCTCTTTACCATTTCAGATCCCGAAGGGAGGCAAGGAAGGGGAAAGGGGAAAGGGGAAAGAAAGACTCCAAGGAGAAGAAAGGGCAGGAAAGCTCTCCAGACTCCAGACTCTCACTCCGCAGAACTCGGCCTTGCCTTGGTCGAAGGAGTTTCAAAAAGTCGATGGGGGTCAGAGAGACTTTTGAAAAAGGAAAGGGTGTCTGTTTTCCAGTCGTTTAACGGCAGCAACAGCCCCACTCCTCCCCCCCCCCCGGTCGTTAATAAGGCTGTTGAAATCAAGAATATATATATATATATATATATTCCCTGCTCGCGGGGAAGAGACAGGAGCAGACGGATTTGCTCGTCTGCTCGAGTTGGGCTTGGGAAAACTCAGCGGACTTGAACTCAGGGCCAGTTGGTTCTGATTTTTTCAAGCCACTTTCCTCTCCAGTCTGTTCCCATTGCAAAATGGCAGCAAAGCCTGTGAGTGGAGGCCAGACCCGGGTTTGGAGAAGGAGGCCAGAGGCAGGAGTGAAAAGATCCCTTCCCAGTCCAAAGGTTTCAGTAGCCCAAACTGTTTGGGTTTCCCAAGGGCTTCCTTCGTTGCCCTCCCTGGCTTTTTTTTGGGGGGGGGGGAAGGGGGGGTCCCAAATCTTCCTTGCCAGCCAGGTCAGCAGGCTATTCTTTTCCTTTCCTTTTCGTTTTTCTAAGGTGCAGAGTTTTCACAAGCGCACTCTGCTGAGTGATTTTTTTTCTCCAAAAAGAAAAATGACCCCCCCCCCTCCAAGGAAAGAGGAGGCCGGAGAAGTGGGGAAAGGAGGTCATTACTCCTGGCCCCCGGTTTCTTTGGGAGGAAAGGTGGGGGGAATGACTTGGCTGGCCTGGGCTGATCTTCTGGACTTCCTCTAAGGCCTCCTTGTTGTCTGGAAGGAAGGAAGGAAGGAAGGAAGGAAGGAAGGAGAGTGAGAGAGAGGGAGAGAGGGAGGGAGAGGAAGGTTAGGAAGATGAAGGAAGGAAGGAAAGAAAAGAAAGGAGAGGAAGGAAGGAAGTAGAGCGGGAGGGAGGGGAAGGTTAGGAAGACGAAGGAAGGAAGGAAGGAAGGAAGGAGAGAGAGAGAAGGTTAGGGAGATTAAGGAAAGAAGGAAGGGGGGAGAGAGAGGGAGAGAGGAAGGTGAGGGAGAGAAGGAAGGAAGGAAGGAAGGGGAGGGAGGGAGGGAGGGGGGAAGGAGAGAGAGAAGGTTAGGGAGATTAAGGAAAGAAGGAAGGAGAGAGAGAGAGAAAGAGAGAGAGAGAGAGGAAGGTGAAGAAGAGGAAAAAGGAAGGAAGGAAGGAAGGAAGGAAGGAAGGAGAGAGAGAGATAGAGAGAGGAAGGTGGGAGAGGAAGGAAGGAAGGGGAGAGAGAGAGAAGAAGAAGGTTAGGGAGATGAAGGAAAGAAGGAAGTAGAGAGAGAGAGGAAGGAGAGGGAGAGGAAGGAAGGAAGTCAGGCAGGCAGAAAGGAAGGAAGGAAGGAAGGAAGGAGAGCAAGAGGGAGAGGAAGGAAGTGTAGGAGGGCGCTTAAGCAAGTTGGGTGCCCGAAGGAAGCCTTCTTGGGATGCGTTGTGGCTCTTGGACCTGGTTTGGCTGAGTCGGGCTCCTCTTTTCTTCTTTTCTCTTCTCTTGTCTTTTGCCTTGTCTTCCTCCCGTCGGACTGTGTGTCCCCCGCAGACCATCTTGAACTCCATGCACAAGTACCAGCCGCGGTTCCACATCGTCCGAGCCAACGACATCCTCAAGCTCCCTTACAGCACTTTCCGGACCTACGTTTTCCCGGAGACCGAATTCATCGCGGTGACCGCCTACCAGAACGATAAGGTCAGAGGGATCTTCTAGAGAGCCAGGCGGGCTCCGAAAAAGGCTTCCCCCCCTCCTTTTAAACGTTCCATTCTGGCCACTTTGGAAGGGCAGGGGAAAATAATAATAATAATAATAATAATAATAATAATAATAATAATAATAATAATAATAATAATATAGTATTGAGTTCAAGTTTGAGTTCAAGTTTGTAAAATTTTCATGAAAAATAAATGAGGGGGGGAAAAGAAGGCAGCCACGTGAAATCCCCCCCCCAACACACATACACATTAAAAGAAAAACCCAGTGACCACGCTGTTTTCTATGACCCCCCCCCCCCCAATTTACGATTGCCCTATTTTAATTCATAATGGTTTGCTTGCCTGGGTCTGTGTGTGAAGGCCGACCAGGAATGGGCTTGGATGACAAAAACCCATCGAAGGAAGGGGTTCAGAAGGAACCCTCAGCCCACCCTGGACCGAGGGATTGTTAGGAATTGTTTTAAAAATAGCAAAAATTAAAGTTAACATTCTCCTGCTCCCCAGAGCCTGGAGTCTGTGAAACGGATGGGAATAAATGCAGGGCTTGGCTTGCTTCGCTTTGGAAAGGGCGCTCTCTTGACATCAATGGGGCTGCCTTGGGCAGCGTCCTCCTTTTCCCGGACAGGCCCTCCATTTCAGCCTCCTCGCCAGGAGGAATTCCCAAATGTCCTCCCTTTGGAGCCTGGCTGAGAAGCACCCGTTTCGCCTTGGTAGGAGTGTTTTGAGCTTTTGGATTTTGTAACGTCTTCCATTTTTCGGGAAGGTCCTGCATCAATTATTATTATTATTATTATTATTATTATTATTAATTTGCGGGGGCCGTGTCCTCTTTTGCAGTTCCTGGCCTTTGGGGTCTCGGTGGGAGGAAGGAAAGGAGGAGGGACACCAGATTTAAGTTGGATCTCTCGGGATCCGAATCTCCTCGGTAGGGGAAAAAGAGAGACAGAGGCAGGGCGAGAAAGGGCTCACTAAGGGCTAGGCAGGACTAGAACTCCCAGGGGGAAAAAAATTGCAGCAGCTGGAGGGGGAAATCTAGGCTCCTGCCTCTCTCCAAAATCCAACCCACACTTGTCGGGTTGGTCTCGCGTGGGAAAGGGCCCCCTCCTCTGCTTTTCTGGGGGAATTTTGCTCCCCGAAAAAAGTCGGAGAACCCACATTCCAGCTCTCCTTTGATTCTTTGGAGGGGGGGGGGGGAGAGATCCGAAGTTAGTCAAAGGTTGATCCGGAAAGCATGCCCTGCATTGAGTCCCAAGTGAATCTTTGCCATGCTCTGCGCTTTCTTTTTAAATCTGAATCAAATCTGATCTGGGGGGGGGGGGGATAAATGCAAATAAAATGCGAGCCCTCTGTGGAGGAAGCCAGCCGTTTAGCCCCCAACTCCGTTGGCATATTTATTATTATTATTATTATTATTATTATTATTATCCCGTTTTTCACGCAGAATTGGGGCCCAAAGCGGTTTACAGTCTAAAAACACAGCACAATTAAAAACGTAGAAAAGTGACAATTAAAATGGGATTAAACGATCATGCCCTGGTTTGGCCCTCTTCTCCAGACGAACCAGGGCCAGCTTTGCTGTTCCAAACCAACGTTTCTCCCCTCCTTCCCCTCCAAGATAAATTCAAAGAGGCTTCCTCCAAAGGAAGGGCTGGGCAAGGCCGGCGGCAGAACTAGGAAAGGGAAAGGGCGATCGAGTGGATCCCTTTGAATCTGGGAAAGAGAAGCTTTTCTGGCCAAGGATGGGCTTGACCCAAGGGCAGAGCAGAAGTTCAACAGGTTTTCCCCCAGAATCAAGTCTCCTCTGCCTCGAGCTGGATCAGGTCCGGGAAGTAATCCACCCCAACCCCGAGGTTTCCCGAAGGCGGCTCTGTAAAATGCATCCACACCGCAGAAATAATCCGGTTTGACACCGCTTGAACTGCCCGGGCTCCAGGCTATGGAATTTTGGGAATTGTAACGTGTTGTGGCTCCAGAGCAGGGAGATGTTTTCCGAACCTGTTCCTCGCCATGAGGGTTCGATATCCTGGGCTGCAGCCGCACTGCACAAATGATCCAGTTTGACACCACTGGAACGGCCCTGGCTGAGTGCTATGGAATTCTGGGGGTTGTCGTTTCATCCGACGCCTTGAAGGATCCCTCTCCTCTCCAAGCCGTTGTTTCCGACCTTTGAGGTCGAAAACACACTGCAGAAATGATCCAGTTTGAGACCGCCTGAACTGCTCTGGCCCAAAGGTTAGGGAATTCTAGGGGCTGTAGTTTTGGGAGGCATTTCGCCTTCTTTATCCGAGAGCTCTAGAGCTACAACAAACTACAGTCCTCAGAATTCCAGAGCATGGAGCCAGGGCAGTTCAAGCGGTATCAAACCGGATCATTTGTGCAGTGTGGATGCAACCCAAGAGCGACCCAGCAGGAGATCTCTGGCCTCCCAGGGGGGCTATATTCTGCCCCCCTCGCCCTTGCCTTCGACACACGCCAACGGGGGGGGGGGGGGGGGAGAAAGAGAGAAGGTAATTACATAAAGCATTTTATTATAGCAAGCGGGTGACCACCATTCCTTTGCGGTTTAATTATGGCAGGTAAAGAGTTTAAACTGAAACATAACTTTAATGGATCGCAGGGCCACGCGTTCCATTCATTCTTGGGCAAAGAGGAAGGGGGGGGGAGGAAAAGAGGGAAAAGGGGGGGGGAATGAATGGCTGACACAGTCGATGCCCCAGTGCCTGGATTGGACTGGTTGAAGGGGGCTGAGATGGCCAAGGGGGTCTTGGTTTTTAGGGGTTCCCCTCCCATTTAGTTGGGGTTCCTTGGGCTTTGGGGGATTGCAAATGGAGAAGCCCCCCCCCCTGGAAAGGGGAGCAAGCTGGCTCCTGCCTTGCACGGCTCAGCAGAGCCACCCTCTGGCTTGGCTCTTCATTTTGGCAAGGCTTGGGGAAGGCTGCTTTTGCTTGAGGAGCGGGTTTAGTTAGAGAAAAAAGAAAAGAAAAGAAAAGAAAACCAAAACCCCAGACCTTTAATATCCCCCCCCCCTTCTCCTCAACAACGGCGCCGGATAACCTAGCCCGGTTATCACTCCCTTTTTCTCCCAGACCCTCAAACCGAAGAGAGGGAAAGGGAAAGCAGAAAGCTCTGGGTGCGAATCCTGGGGCAAAGCACCGGCCCTCAAAAGGCGTTTGTCAGTTATGATGATGGTGATGATGATGATGATGATGGGGAGAGATCTGGTAGCGTCTTTGAGACTAACTAAAGAAAGAAGTTGGCAGCATGAGTTTTGGTAGACTCAAGTCTAGGAAAGCCCTTGATGCCAATGTCTTTCTTTCAGTGAGTCTCAAAGGGGCTCCAAGATCTCTCTACGGACTGATTCTACAGACTAACACGGCTTATATCTTTGAATAATAATAATAATAATAATAATAATAATGTAGAGAGAACTTGGAGCACCTTTTAACAACTGAAAGAAAGAAGTTGGCAGCAGGACTAAATAGACTAAAGTCTACTTCCTCAGATGCATTTGGAAAAGTAGGCTTAAGTCTAGGAAAGCTCCTGCTGCCAATTTCTTTCTTTTAGTGAGTCTCAAAGGTGCTACAAGATCTCTCTACATAACTGATTCTACAGACTAACACGGCTAGATCTTTGAATAACAACAAGAACAACAACAACAATATCCCTTCTCAGGCTTTTCAAAACAACTTTATTCTCCTTGTTTTTTTTTTTTCCCCCTTCTCCTTTTTCCTTTCTCAAATAGATCACCCAGTTAAAAATCGACAACAACCCATTCGCCAAAGGCTTTCGAGACACAGGGAATGGAAGACGAGAGAAAAGGTAAATAAAGGGGTGTCTGAATATTTATGGGGATATTCTGGTTTTGCAAGATTTCTCCTACGGGACCTTGGGGGGGGGGGTTGAGCTGGGAAAATGGAGCTGTTCACCTTCTTTCTTTCCCCCTTTCCATCAATGATAGGAAGAAGGGCTACTTGGATGGGAAATTCCAGATTTCTTTTATCTTTAATGCGGAGTGGGGAAAAGAGGACACTGAACCCCACTGGATTCAATGGGATTCACTCCCAAGGCAAGGGGGTAGTTAAAGGGGGCAAGCGAATGAAGGCATTGCCCCACAAATATGAATTATGCCCCCTCCCTGAAATGTTCCTTCATTCTCAGCATGTATAATAATAATAATAATAATAATAATAATAATATGAAGTATTTATACCCCGCTCTTCAGCCAAAGGCTATCCGCCTTCTCTGAGTAACTTTGCCTGCCCAATTTCTATGCTGAAATGTTGAAGTATTGGGATGCTAGAAATTTGGGGACTGAAAGGGAGGGGAAACACAACATTTGTGGGGAGCGGAATTCTTATTGGGAGGCAATGCCCTCCTTTAGCCCCCACCCAAGTAGCCTGGCTCTGTTTGCGAAAAGTTGCATTGGCATGACAAAGTTGCAAAAAGTTGTAAATGCCTCCCCTCTCTTTGGGTCCAGTGCCACCCAAGGGAGAAATCTCTCCTCAACCCAAGGGCAGAGTGGAAGACAAGTGTTTATAAGATGCGAAAAGAGAAATGCAGAACAGATAAAGGGGTGGGGGGAACCACTGGCTTCGAAGCCATTGTACTAAATGCTCAGAAACACATTTAGATGGCTGTTCCTTCCGAGGAGGAATTGAGAAGGAAATGTGGCTGCAGCCTTCAGTGTAACAGAAAACACAAATCTGCTTTTTATATATCTATACATATATTATTATTATTATTATTATACATTGTCTTTGCATATTCAGTGGAGAAAGTACGGATTATTGCAAGCAATCTTTCCAATGCAAAAGGCTTCATTCAGTGTTTTGAGCAGACTAGACTTTTGGGTTCAAAAAGAACAGAATCAATAGGTCCTCTTACATCCTTTATGGTTAAGTGGGAGACATCTAGGTGAATTTTCCCCCCTCCCATTTAATTTTTAAAAATAAATAAATACAATTAAAACACTTTGTTTTCCTGGAATGTGCTCAGCATATTCGTTTTCAACAAGTGGTTGAACTTCCCTCCATTCCACAAATACATAAGAATAAGCTAGAAAGGAGACATTTTTTTTTCTTCCTAAATAGCAACAACAGCAGTGTCCTAGCAATGTTTGGGGGGAAAACCCAGATAGCCCAGGAATTCCATATTATTTTAGACAATTAGTCAGACTTTGAGGCAGATCATAGGCTTATGGAGTTGAGTGAGAGGAGGAGAGTGGTCCTTGTACCTGACCATAACCTGTTGCTCTTGGAAGAAGTCCATAGTTTGAAGTTGGTTCTTCAGGGGATTTCTTTGGGAGTTCACTAAACTGGAACTTTCTTGCTTAGGCATGAGTTAGTCTTCTTTCCCCTATACTATACCTGAGGGAGATTCTTTGGACTTCTCTGAAGAAAGGTGATCCAGAGATGGAGATCTCCTTTGATTTCCTCTGAGCAAGCAGGCCTTATGGCTTGGATCCTCAGGCTTTCTCGCCTGGTTGCAGGCATAGTTACTCTTAACTCTAGCTATGTTCAAGTGACATACTTAACTCTAAGTATACCCACAGATCCAACATGATATAGTGGTTTGAGGGTTGGACTATGACCCTGGAGACTAGAGTTCAGATCCCTGCTCAGCTCTGGAAACCCAACTAGGTGACTTTGGGCAAGCTGCACTCTCTCGGCCTCAAAGGATGGCAATGGCAAACCCTCTCTGGATAAACCTTGCCAAGAAAACCCCATCAATAGGTTCGCCTTAGGGTTGCCATAAATCGAAACCACTTGAAGGCACATGACAACAAGGACCAATACCCACACTGCCTTCTACCCCAGGCCACGATCCTTGGGTTCTGATCTGAATTGGGAACCCCCAAGTTCTGGAAACTGGGGCGACCCTATTTTTTCTAGTCCTGTGGATTGAAAGATGGTATGGTGTTGGTCGGTCGACAGCAAAGGAGAGAGGGTCCTCCTCACCTTTGAGGTTCTCCTGGCCTCTTGAGGTTCTCCTCCCCTTTGAGGTTCTCCTCACCTTGGAAGAACTTTCAACCCACCTTTTCCCTCCAGGAAACAACTGACCCTTCAGTCCATGCGAGTGTACGAGGAGAGGCAGAAAAAGGAGACCGGGACCTCGGACGAATCCTCCAGCGAGCAGACGGCTTTCAAATGCTTTGCTCAGTCCACTTCTCCTGCTGTCTCTGCCGTGGGCACCTCTAACCTGAAAGGTGAGACCTGGCTTCCTTTTCCCTTCTTCCCCCTTGCAAGGCCCTGTCCCTCTTGTTTCTGGATGATCATCTTTTCCCATCTTTGGTAGAAATGATTTTGGGCTAAGAGACTTCTGGCTGCTTGGAGGGGATGGGGGGGGGCATGCCTCGGAATGTAGGCGGGAGAACCAAAGCATTTGCCTCGGTTATGAAAAGAGATCTCCTTGAAAACGCCCAGACGTTTAAAACCCTCACCTCCCCTTACCCCCCCCCCCCCCAACTCCTGTATCTGCATTTGAAGTGTAATTTGAACAAAGTCAGTCAAGGCTGACTGAAGGAAAGGAGGAGAAACAGACTCCAGGGCAAAAGTTCAGAAGGGGGACCACTCCATTAATATTCATACTGGAATGTCTTGTTAAAGAGTCTCTCTCCCCCCCCCCCAAAGTCCCCCCTCTCCACTTCCCAGGAAGGAAAAGCATAAGGCAGATCAATCCTGGCGTCAAATGAATTACCAATCGATGGGGCCATCATCTGTCTCGCTTGTTTTCCTGCCTTCCCTGAATGTTTGTAGTTCAGGGCCAGGCCAGGCACTCTTGCAAAGGGCTGCTCAGAAGGAAGCCCCCTTGGGTTCATCTGTCTGGCCTCTCTTTTCTTCTTCCCCTCAACATTTGAGCTCTTGGCTATTGCCATCTACTCAGATAAGCCCCTCGAGTTCGTTCAGTGGGGTTTACTCCCAGGCAGGTGTGGAGTTGGTGTGTGTCCATGTGCCTCCAAGTCCCCTGTGGCAACCCCATGCATTTTTCATTGGGTTTTCTTTGGCAAGGAATCCTCAGAGGTGGTTTGGCCTGTTCCTTCCTCTGCAACAGAGCCTCCAGCACCTGGGATTTAAAAGGGGCCAAAATGAAGGCATTCCCCCCCCCTCCCCACCTCCTAAAAATAAAATATAAAGACTTCTCTTTGAAATTCCACTGAATTTTTAAGCGCTGCAGTTCTTTCAAATTTCGCTCCAGCCTTTGGAAAAACTGTTGAAGAAGCCAAAGCAAAAGAGCAGGCCAAGGGACCCTGGGACTGCAACCACAGCAAACAGAAAAAGATTGAAATGATCTTCACTCTTTATCTCTGCAGTGCTAGACATTTGGGGGCTGAAAGACAATTTCATTGAGGGCGCAGGGTTCTTATTTGTGGGGCAATGCCTTCCTTTTGCACCCTTCTAGCTACACTCCTGCTCCTGGAGAAAGAATTGTGTCCTCATACATCTGGAGCCCTGTTGCTAGTAGAAAGCATGCACAGTTTTCTTTGACCCCTTCTTTTTCTAAAAACTTTAAACTTTGGCTTTCTGGGTCCAGCCCCCCCCCCCCCCCCGCCGCCCCATCTCTGTTCTTAGCAAGCACTGGGTCCAACACTAGAGACAAGCCAGAGCCTCCTCTTCACTTTTCTTCCAGGGGAAGGAGGTGAACTGTTCCAAGAAGAAAGAGGATAAATTTAAATCTGGGATAAATATTTTTTTTTAAAGAAGTGGTGAAATTAATGTTATCCTTCCTCTGCCCCTTACCTTTCCTCCCTTTCAATGAAAAACTTGTTCTCCTTGGGTTTTGTGGGTTTTTTAAGCTTGAAGGCCAGCTTGCATGGAGAGGCCACTGCAACCTGCCACCTTCCAGAGGCAGGAGACTAGAACTCCCATAACCCTTACCATTGCCCCTCGGGTGGGGCTGATGGGTGTAGTAGTCCCAAATGTCTGGGGAGGGGCTGTATCTCTAAACCAGAGGACAGACAGGGTGGAATGTTCCACCAAAAGGAGATCAACCAAGACCAACCCTTTGGCCCACAGATATCTTGCAAGGTTGGGGAGGGAGCTTAGCTTCCAAATGTTCCTATCGTGTGCTGGTTTTCTATGGAGCCTCCGTTTTGGGGGCCTGGGGGTTCAGTCCAGGACGAAGTGGTGCAGAGTGACGTGGACCACCTAGGCTAGGTTCTTTGGTCTCCCTAGAACTAGGACCAAGGTGAGTCTCCCTGGCATCACTTGAAAGATGTCTGTAATCTCCAGTCACACAGAAGGCCAGGCACTCTGGAGACCAGGGTTCAAATCCCGGCTCGATCCTGGAAACCCACTAGTGCTATAGGGCTTCAGAGAGCCTGCATGGTGCAGTGGTTCGAGTTTTGGACTATGACTCTGGAGACCAGGGTTCCCATCCCGGCTCAGCCCCGTACGTCTGCTGGGTGACCTTGGGCAAGTCCCACTCTCTCAGCCTCAGGGGGTGGCAAGGTCCCCTCGGAAGAAACTTGCCAAGGAAAGCCCGGGTGAGGGTCGCCCTGAGCGTGTGTAAACCCCACGGTTTGACCCTTCCACGAGGCCTTAGGTCCAGCTCCAGGGTCTCTGCCTTGGAGGCTGACCAAGAGCTGTGGGAGGGCAAGGCAGGAGCCTCCTCCAATCCTACCCCCCCCAAAAATGCTGACCCCCCCCTTCTTTCTTTCTTTCTTTCCCTTTCAGACTTGTGCCTGAGCGATGGGGACAGTGACTCGGAGAGCAAAGAAGATCCCTCGGAGGCCAGCGACGCGGGCAAGATCTCCACCACCACCGTCTCCATCAGCGCTGCGGCCAACAGCAGCAGCAGCAGTAGCAGCAGTAGTGCCAGCAGCAGCAGTTCCTCAGGGGCAGGAGGAGGAGGAGGAGGGGGCGACCCCCGGGAGAAAAACAGCCCCTCCAAAGGGCCCTTCTTCCCTCCAGACTCCCGAAGCAGCCGAGAGAGCCAGGCCAAAGTGGCCCCGGACTCCCGCCACAGCCCTGCCACCATTTCCTCCAGCACTTCTCGGACCTTGGGGGGCGAGGAGGCCAAGAGCCCCCCTCGGGAGGAGTGCAGGGCCTCGGCCAAGGAGCCCTTTGCCCCGCTGACGGTCCAGACCGAGCCCCCCTCGGGGAGCCTGGCCTCGGGCCCCTTGCCCAGCCTGGCGGCTTTCCCCCACGCCTTGCCCGGCCAGCAGCAGCACCCGCCGCAGCCGCCCCAGCAGCAGCAGCAGCAGTTCTTCAGCCCCTTGGGCAACGGAGGGCCCCCGCTCCTGCTCCACCCGAGCCCCTTCGCCGCCATGGGGGGCGCCTTCTCCGGCGTGGCCGGCATGGCCCCGCTCCTGGCCACCGTCTCCGGGGCTTCGGCCGCCGGAGTCTCGGGCCTCGACAGCACCGTCATGGCCGCTGCGGCCGCCGCCCTGCCTTTCCACCTCCAGCACCACGTCCTCGCCTCCCAGGTAAGGAAGGCAAGGGCCCTGGCCCTGCGGGGAATGCTGGGGACTGGCGGCGCTTGGAGGGGGGGGGGGAGTGTGGGTGGGTGGGTGGGTGGGTGGCCTCGATCCCTAGCCCATTGGCTGAAATTACCCTCGAACTGGGACTGCTGGAGCATGGCATCCATGCATACCCCATTGGCTGAAATAACCCTCGAACTGGGACTGGAACTGGTGGGACTGCTGGAGCATGGCATCGATGCCTAGCCCATTTTCTTTACTAACCCTCGAACTGGGACTGGGATTGCTCAGCGCATACCCAGTTTTCTTAAATAACCCTCTCACAGGGATTGGGACTGGGATTGCTGGGACTGGGATTGCTGGGATTTCTGCACTTAAGACGGCTGGGGCTAGGACTGGGACTGCTGGGACTTCTGGGACTAGGTCTGGGACTGGGACGGGCCCCTCCTCTCTGCCCTTGGGACCCTTCCTTTCTCCGCCTGGGCCTGGATCCCAAGGCTGGATCCCCAACCCACTGGATCCAGTGGGGCTCAACCCCTAAGGCAATGGCACTGCTTCGAGGGGTTTAGTCAAGCTGGTTGCCTTGTCCTCCTTTGTGGGGAGGACATCTGGTCACCCTGCTTTGAGTCTGTCTGTCTGACTGAAAGAAGTGGGGAGCCTGAGCTTTCCTGGATATCCATACGAGGAAGTAGACTCAAGGTTTAGGAAAACTCAGGCTACCAACTTCTATCCTTCAGTCGGTCTGGAAGGGGCTGCAAGATCCCTTGGCATCCTAAGGAGGCTGAGTCCAGGAAAGCTTTCTCTTCTGTCGCCTCAAAAGCGCTGCAAGGGCCCTCAGTCTGGAACTAGGAAAGAAGTTGGTGGCCTGAACTTTCCTAGACTTGAGCCTACTCCCCCAGATGCATGTCTAGGAAAGCTCAGGCTCCCAACGTCTTTCTTTCAGCCATTCTCAGAGCAGAGTGACCAGATGTCCTTGCCGCAAAGGGGGAGAAGTCCCTGCAAAATGGAGGACGTGACCAAAGAAAAGCTTAAAGCTCCAGCATAAATATAAGTCCATGCTTTTTAGTCACGCTCCAAAGGGAGAGGGCATTTTGAAATTCCTCCTGGACAGGAGGTGGAAATGTAGGACATGGCCTGGGAAAGGAGGACGCGTGGTCACCCTGTCTCAAAGGCGCTACACAAGATCCCTTTGCCTACTGGTTTTCCAGACCAACGCTCCATTTTGCTTTGGTTAGACTGCAAATGGCTCCCCTTTCCTCTTGCTTTGCTTGCTCCTAAATGCTTCCATTTGCAATGCAAGAACAAAAGGAGAGAGAGGCTTCGCTGGCTTCAAAAGGGAATGGAATTGTTTTGGGAGAAGCAAGGAGACACCTTCTCCTCCAGTTATTGCTGGAGGGGGAAATTTTTCCTCTCTCTTTCTGGCACCTTTTTAAAAATCGCTCCTCCTCGGAGCAGCAGGAGTGAGTTCTTTTCTTAGCACCTTCCAACAACTTTGCAAGGTAGGCCGAGGCCAGGAAGGGGAAAGAGTGACTCTGTGTATGTGTGTGTGTGAGAAAGAGAGAGTGAGAGAGAGAGTGAAAGAGAGAAAGAGAGAGAGGTCTCACTTAGTGTTTTCCACTCTCTGAGGGAGGATTCGAACCCAGATCTTGGTAACAGGACCATGGCATTGCACCTACCCACCCAGGGAGAAACAAACATTTCTAAATGAGTGCTTTCCGTCAATTCCCGACCCCTTTTTCGCCGAGATGGTAGCCGAGTTTGGAAAAGTTTCTTTATTTTGGACCACAACTCTCAGTCAGCATGGAGGAATTTCTTACTCCTGGATCAGGGCTTGCCCAGAGGAGCCTCTCTCCCTCTGACTCCGGATCAGCTTGGCCTGCCTCAAGGGAGAAGCGGGTTGACTTCGCTTTGCCTCCGGAGGTGGTGCGAATGGCATCCGCGGGTGCTCAGCCCCTTGAGATGAGAGGATGATGGAAAGGGCTGCTGGCCATGGAGCCTCCCATGCCAGGGAATGAATGCAAGAGGCCTTGGCTGGTTTGGCAGGTGGCCCACATCCCTCTGGCCTGCTCTTGGCAAGAGCTAGAGCTCGGAGAAGTTACTTTCTTTCTCCTCTCTCCCGCCCTTGCCTACACTTTCTGCCCCCCTCCTCCAAACTGCTGGGAGAGGAGGTCCAAAAGAGGACCGTTTCCAAGCCGGTGGCCAATGGTTTCAGCGACGGACTAGGATTCCCGGGGACCAGAGTTCGAATCCTATCCCGGCTCTGGGTGACCTTGGGCGAGTGACACGCTCTCAGCCTCAGGGGATGGCAAGGGCAAACACCCCCCCCCCCAAGCCACTTGCCAAAGAAACCTCAGGATAGGCTCTCCATAAAGTCGGAAAGGACTTGAAGGGAAGGCTGGTCTGGGGATTCTGGGAAGTGCAGGCCTCAACCCATCCCTCCTTCCAACCAAGGGGAACTAACCCTGGGAGGACTGGGGCCATGGGGGCGGTTGAATCCCCCCAGCTCTTGATTTAATCCCTCGATGGGTCTAACTCGAGTGGGGGCAGCGGGGAGAGGCCTGGTGTCGGACTGCAACTCCCAGCATTCTTCAGCCTTGACGAGGCCAACCTGGGAGGTGCAGTCCACCCCAGGTTGGAGGCCTGACCTGGAGGCAACGGAACTTGTCTAAAATCCTTAGGGCTGGTTTCTTGTCTTGCTCTAAGGCCACTGACCACCTTCCTCCTTCCTTCCTTTCCCCCGTTTCTGACCCCTTGCCAAGAGGTCTCCCTCTTTCTCCTCCAGCAAGAGAAGAAGGGAGCAAAAAAAGTGGTGTGGGGGTGTGGGTGTTGCTGGAAGCTGCTATTGACCAGACTTTGGGGGCTATGCCCACTGGAGGGGTGTGCTGGAGTCCCCCAGTCCTGGAAAGTTCCTGGTTGCTCCTCTTCGGTCCAAAACCCACTGTACAAATCATCTAGTTTGAGACCGCTTGAACTGCCCTGGCTTCATGCTAGGGAATTCTGGGAACTGTAACTTTGTGGGATATGTAGCTTTTCTGTCAGCTCTGGGGTCACAGCAAACTACAATTCCCAGGATTCCCTAGCACTGGTCCAGGGCAGTTCAAGCAGTCTCAAGCGAGATGATTCGCGCAGTGTGTTTGGGACCAATGTCAGAGAGCTCTGGTGCCACAGTAAACTACAATTCCCTCTCTGGCAGAGAAGGCTCAATGTCTCCCAAAACGACAGTTCCCAGAATTCCCTAGCACTGAGCCCGGGCAGTTCAAGCGGTCTCGCACTGGATGATCTCGGCAGGGTGTTTGGGACCAAATGCTGTCGTTTTATGAAACATTTAGCCTCCTTTGTCAGAGAGCTCTAGGACCACGATAGACTACCATTCCCAGGAGTCCCTTAGCATTGAGCCAGGGGCAATTCAAGCGATCTCAAAGTGGATGATTTCTGCAGTGCGTTTGGGACCTTCTCTTTCTCCGATCTGGTTCTCCTTTCTGGAAAAGTTTGGATTCGTGCTGTGTTTTTGAAGGCCACTTTAAATCCCCAATTTTTTTTTTGGGGGGGTGGGTGGGTGGGAAGTCAGGGTGCAAATGCAGTGGGCCCTTCATCCACTGGGGTTTGGTTCCAGGACCCCCGTGGATACCAAAATCCGTGGATACTCTAGCCCCTGAAATACAACAGCACAGGAAGATGGTGCCCCTTGTATAAAATGGCAAAATCAAGCTTGGCTTTATGGAATGTATGTCTTGTAAAAAATATTTTTAAAGCGTGGATGCTTGAACCGGTGGATTTAAAAAAAAATAATTAAAAAATTAAAATTAATCCATGGATAAGGAGGGCTGACTGTTGATTTTATTTTTCATTTGTCTTAAATTTGATAGAGATGTGTAGGGTTTTTGTCTGTGAGCTGCCTTGGGTCCCCTCTGGGGAGAAAGGTGGCGGTACAACAAGGCCATGAACCAAAGAAATAAAAATACTGTGTGTGTGTGTATATATATACTCATGTATAAGTCTGGAAATTTTACTCAAAAAAATGAAACCCCCCCCCCAAAAAAACCCCACAAAGTTGACTTATCCATGAGTCAATGCAAGTGCTGTACTTGGAGTCTCATATAAAAGGCACCATCCCCTGCTGAAAGGCAAGAGTGGGATCTGTCCTGGAACCACCGACTCCCTTCCTCAGTCTCATCCATCTGGTTTTTAGGATGAGCACCAACAGTTGATGCCTGCTGGCATCGTGGAAGTTCTCTGGCATCCTTTGCCTTGGCTTTCATCCTTTCGATCCTTTGGTAGGCGGCCCCAAGTTTGAACCACTGACTTATCCATGGGTCACGCCAGCCCCCAAAACATGCCTTATTGACTTATACATGAGGTCGACTTATACTCGAGTATATATGGTGTTCATCGATTCTAATGATCTCTTTTTTTTTCCTTGCAGGGCTTGGCCATGTCTCCTTTCGGAAGCCTCTTCCCCTACCCTTACACCTATATGGCTGCGGCTGCAGCCGCTTCCACGGCTGCGGCCGGTACCAGTCCGGTCCACCGCCACCCATTCCTCAGCGCTGTCCGCCCTCGCCTCCGTTACAGCCCTTACTCCATCCCGGTGCCCTTACCGGACAGCAGCAGTTTGTTGGCCACCACCTTGCCTTCCATGGTGGCCATGGGTGAAGGCAAAGCCCCATCTACATTGACCTCCAGCCCAGCTTCTGCAGTTGCCGCAGCTGCTTTGGACTCCGGTTCCGAACTCAACAGCCGCTCCTCCACTCTCTCCTCTGGTTCGGGGGTCTCCCTTTCCCCCAAAATCCCCACCACCCCCACCCCCACCCCCACCGACAAGGAAGCCACCAGTGAACTCCAGAACATCCAACGCCTTGTGAGTGGCTTGGAAGCCAAGCAGGACAGAGACCGGAGTGGGTCGCCTTAGGGAGGGAAGGAAAGAAAGAAAAGAAAAGAAAAGAAAAGAAAAGAAGGAAAGAGGGGAAACCCCCCCCCCCAAATATGAGAGGAAGAGGGGAACCCCTCCCTAACCTTCTCCCTCTTTTGGGGACAAGGATCTCCTTCTTTCCCACTTTTATTTGTGAGCCCTTCCCAAAAAAATCTCCCTCTGTCTCCTTCAGGTGGAAAGGAAGAAAGAAAAGGGAAGAAAAAGGGAAGGGAAGAAAAGAAAAGAAAGGGAGAAGAAGGGGGGAAATAAGTGGGGTGTTGTTGGAAGCTGCTATTGACTAGACTTGGGGGGTGATGTCCACTGGAAGGGTGGGTTGGGGTGCCCCCCCCCAATCCTGGAAAAGCTAGGAAAGGGGTCCCCTGAGTTCTCCTCTCCTTTCCCTTTTTTCCAACCGAGGGAGGAAGGAGAAGCTGTTTTTTTGGGGGGAGAAAAGAGGTGTTTTTTTTTTCTTTCCTTTCCTTTTTCTTTTTCTTTCCGCAGTTCTTTCTTTTCTAAATAAATCCAAAAACCAAGACAAAAAAGAAGTAGAGGCAGGAGAAAAACCTTTGGTTGCGAATGGGGGGGGGGGGGCAGAAAGGTTTTGTTTTTTGGCAATGCTCCTGTGTGGGGGGGGTCTTAAGAGGCTGGGGTTTGCATGTCTCTTTTTTATTTTGGTTGAAGTCGCCTTCTGTTTTGTGTGGATTTGGTTGTGGCTGTCGTCGTCGTCGTCGTCGTTGTGAAATGCTTGCTGAACAGGGACGTACATGCATATAAATATATAGACAGAGATATATAGATATATATTTTAAACAGAAATCCGTCACCCCACCTTCCTGCTCCACTTCTTTCCCCTCATTTTTTTTTTAATATTTCTTTTTGGAAACGCAGGTCCAAAACACACTGGAGAAATAATCCAGTTTCAGACCGCTTTCACTGCCCTGGCTCAGTGCTAGGGGATCCTGGGAATTGGAGTGTCTTGTGCCCCCAGAGCTCTCTGACAGAGAAGGCTCAAGGTCTCACAAAACTACACATCCCAGGATTGTTTCTGCAGTGTGTTTTGGGACCAGAAAGCCGGTTGGGTGTTAGAAATTTGGGTGGGTATTTTATTGTATTTTTGAAACATCTCTGAAGAGGGCCGATTTTCCCTTGTCTGTGAGCTTCGTTTTGCTTATTGTTTTATTTCCCCCTCCCTTCCGATTTTCTTTGACTGTATATGTAATATTATAAAGAGGAGAAGGAGGAAAAAAAGAGAGGAAAAAAGGAAAAGGAAAGTGGACTCTCTGGACGGGAGGGGCAAAAAAGAAAACCGTATTTATATAATGAATGGATGACTTGTAAATAAGGGGCGTATGAAATTAATTTTTTTTAATTTATTGATTCCTGTATATATATATATATATATATGTCTGTAAATAAGGACGCCGGTGTCCTCTTTCTGGTTTTGAAGTCAGTTTCATTTCAAAGTCGCGATCCCTTCTTCGAAAAAGAGCGAAAACTCGGAAAAGGAAGACAAAAAGGAATAAGAATCATCCAAAACCAAACTCCATCCTGAAAAGAAAAGGGAAAGGGGAAAAAAATATCATTGACATCCTCAGTGTTTTTGTTTCGGTTCGTGGGGGACAAAAGGGGGGGGAAGATGTCATTTAATTGGGGTTTTATTTTGGGGGGAGTCTGGGGTGGGGTTTGGGGGTGAGCATGCAGAAGACAACCTGGGGGTGGGACAACCTGGACATCCGAGGCCTGTACCATAGTGTGTTATTGTGGAACTCTTCCTTCTTCTGAAGTTACTGCTACCTGCCATGGGTAGAAATGATTCAATAAATATCTTAATGAAAGACCAAGCCTTGCTCAAGTGGGATTTGTTTCTCCAAAAATGCCAAAGCCAGCCAACGACAAAAAGTCTGGGGTTTGGGTCCTTCTTTGCAACAACAACATAGCCCTAAATGCATAGTCCATCTGCATCTGAGACAGTAGACTGAAGTCTAGGGAAGCTCCTGCTGCCAACTTCTTTCTTTCAGTGAGTCTCAAAGGGGCTACTCGATCTCTCTACATAACTGATTCTACAGACTAACATGGCTATGTCTTAAAACAGGCCTCGATTTTCCATGGGGTCTCCTTCCTTGGCCAATATAGGGGTCTGGGTGAGAGATTTCAGGTTGCCCTTGCCTTCAGGAGAAGTTCTTCTTGGCCACCTCCTCGAAGGTCCAAGACACACTGCAGAAATAATCCAGTTGGAGACTGCCTTGACTCAATGCTAGGGAGTTCTGGCAACTATTTTGGGAGACACTGAACCTTCTTTGGCAGAGAGCTCTGGGGCCACAATAAACTACAATTTCCAGGATTCCCTAGCCAAGGCAGTTAAAGTAGTCTCAAACTGGATTCTATCTGCAGGGTGTTTTGGACCAAAGTCTCCTCCTCCAAGGAGAGAAACTAGAAAGCTTGGTTTCAGACCTGTTGTTACTCCATAGCAGGGTAGACTCCAGAGAATCTATAATAATAATAATAATAATAATAATAATAATAATAATAATAGTAATAATAATAATGTTTATTTCTTTCCCCCTCTATGGATCGAGGTGGAAGAGAACAACAATTAACCAACAACATCAGTCAAAACACACACCAGTTTCAAAGGACAAATAAGATGTGCACATAATAAAACAATCTAAAATTCAATATTTAAAATTCACATCATCATCATCATCATCATCATCATCATCTTTATTTACCATGATATTGACTCAGTATCCCCACGATTGACCAAAATGAGTCTCCTTTAGGAGGGCCTAACCAACTAGATGTCACAGTCCTGTCTATTTTAATAAGACAATTTAAAATTAATACTGTGTGTGTGTGTGTGTGTGTAGTCTTCCCTCGAGGGGGAAAAAACACGTTAAAATCATTAAAGTGAGCTTTTTAAAAATTGAAATAGCTCTGGTCCTCACGTGCTATGCCTTGAAGGCAAGGCTTCTTAAGTTGGTGTGGAAATGCTGGAGTTGTTTCAGGCGTCTCCTCTCTCTGCATTTGCAATCTTGGTGGAAGGAAGATCTGTAGAAAGAATGAGGAGGAATTCCTTTCCTTCCTCCCAAGCTTTCTCCATTTCCCGGGACAGAACGCTTTTCATTCCTAGGGAGAGATCCATATTTGAAAAATCGGAAGGACCATTGTGGTTCAATGGGATTTGCTCCCAGTGAACCCTGATTATTATTATTATTATTATTATTCGGCTTCCTCCCCCCCATCTGGAACTCAAACCATCTCACAAAAGTTCCAACAGGCCAGGGTGAAATATTTACAAATACAGCTTTTTTTTGTAGGGGTGGGTGGGTTTAGGATCGCAAACCCCATTGAACTCTATGGCCTTTAGGTCTACCTAGGGTCCTAGGCGGGGGATTTATTTCTTTTATTTCCCCTTCGAGGCGGAGAAAAGCCTGGCAAAGAAGTTTGCATGTCAATATCCCACCGCATTCTCGACAAATCGGTTTATTTGTTGGTATTTTATGGGTGTGTGTGTGTGTGTTTTTAATCGTGATAGCTTCTAGCTTTTAGCAACGAAGATTCTATCTGTCTAATCTATCATCTATCTATCTATCTGTCTTTGTCTATCTATCTATCCCTCCATCTGCCTATCTATCTATATATCCATCTATCTACATCTATCTATCCCTCCATCTGCCTGCCTATCTATCTATCTATCTATCCCTCCATCTGCCTATCTATCTATCTATCTATCTATCTTATATTCCTCCATTTGCCTGTCTATCTATCTATCTATCCCTCCATCTGTCTATTCCTCCATCTGCCTGCCTATCTATCTATCTATCTATCCCTCCATCTATCTATCTATCTATCTATCTGGCTATCTATCTATCTATCTATCTGAATTGATCCCCCCCCCTTTTTTTTTTGGCAGGTAAAAAGGCTTCTAGAGTAAATAAAGGTAACTTCTGTGTCCAGAGGAGAGGAGACCCTCCACCATTAGAAAGCAAATTGTTAGAGGGGAGAGAGATTCCTTCCTCTATCTTTATTCACATTTTTCTTTTTCTTTCTTTCTTTCTTTCTTTCTTCTTCTTTTCTTTTTTTAACCAAAACATAAACATAAAAATATAGACGCTTGGTCGGGGCGGTTTCCAAAGGCACGCCATTTCCTTGCAAACGTTCCTGATTTGGGGAAATGTTGCCACCAATGAGAGCCAAGTGTGTGTGTGTGTGTGTGTGTGTGTGTGTGTGTGTGTATGTGAAGCCATTCCGAATTCATCGGCCAAGGTCCCTTTTTGTGAATGGAGGCGGCGATCAGCGCAGTGCCAAGACGTTCGCTTCGTGGAAACGGGCCAGGCCCTCGCCGCAGCCACTCGCTTTGTTTGTAAAAACCAGCGCTTCCAAGCGATTCCAGCTCAGCCAGCTGGAAATAGTCTAAACCTTCAGTTCCAGGCTCTGTCCGACCCCCTTCCTCTGGCTCCGACTTGCAGATAAACATGTGGGAAGATTTTTTTTTCCTTCCATTTTCTTTCCCCCGCTTTAGATAGGGATTTCCTGCATGCAAACTCTTCACCCCCTTTCATTCAAACTAACCATGAGACTTGGTCATTCCCCCTTTGGGACTAACAGACTCTCTCAAAGATTATCTACTGAACGGTGGGTCCTCCATCTTCCTCCTCTCTCAACTTTCTTTGGAAAGATGGTGATTGTTCTACCTAGCTAGATTAGGATATAGGCTTCGATGTAAATATAGATTAAAGCCATTAGGAAACTAATGTTTGATTTACATTACACATTAATTACAAGCTACTTGTTTGAATTGCAAGCTACTTGTGTTGTTTTTTGAGTCAGTCTCAGTTCTTAGGGAAGCATAGTTAGACAAAGGCGCATTTTTTTGCTCCTCTGCTGATTTAAAGCTAGACCCTTGGCTTTGACATTTTTGACATTTGAATATTTTTGTTTCCTTTCCAAAGGCCGAAGCCTTCGGAAACTTAAATTACCCTACAAAACATCAGCTAAGGGAGGCGAGCTGTCCATAGTAGAATCATAAAATGGGGTTGGACTATATGGCCTCTGTGGCCCCTTCCAACTCGTTATGATTCTATGACTAATACATTTATTCATTTATTTATTTCATTCGTATGCGTATGCCACCTTGCTCCCAGAAGGGACCCAAGGCTTCTCACAGATTAAAAACATTAAAAAAAAGAAACAACCCAAAACCAAAACCAAACCAAAACATTACCATCAAGTTTAACAGCCGTCCAAATCCTCTAAAAAATAGTATCAAAGGACATGAAAATATACCAGAGTTCAAAAGCATCCATAAAACACACAGGCTCCCTTAAAACACACACACACACACACACACACACTGGTATGATGATATATTAAATGCTTGCTTGCTGAAATAATTCCAATATAGCATAATCTCAAGCAGGTTTACTCAAAAAGACCCCTTCGCTTCTCTGTACCCAAAGCAACACTTGTAAGTACTAGTTCTGTTGGACTCCATTCTAATAATAATAATAATAATAATAGATGATGATATGATGTTGTTGTTGCACCCCGCCTGGAGCCCTGAAAGAGGAAAATTATTATTATTATTATTATTATTATTATTATTATTATTGATGTTGTACCCTGCCTGGAGTCTTGAAGGGGAGAGAAAATAATAATAATAATAATAATAATAATAATAATAGATGTTGCACCCCACCTGGAGCCTTGAAAGGGGAAAATTGTTGTTGTTGTTGCTGTTATTGATGTTGCACCCCGCCTGGAGTCTTGAAGAGAGAATAAATTTGTTGTTGTTGTTGTTGTAGGTCCTCTGCTTCCACTCTCCCCTCCCCACCCACTTGCAAAAAGACTTGGCTTTTCGGATCCATTCATTAAATAGGAGAAAGGACTTGGTCTGTCTCGGCTCAGAAGTCATTCTCTAACCCCCGATGAGAGAAGGCTGTAGGATCGCAGCCCATCCGCATTTACTCCTGAGTAAGGATGTTTGCTCGCCTTGGGCAAGTCACACTCTCTCAGCCTCAGAGGCTGGCCATGGCAAATCCCTCTCTGGAGCAGCTGGCCAAGAAAACCCCAGGACGGGAAGGCACACAACAGCAAGCGCAAGGATGTTTAGAGAGCCAGCTGTAAGGGGAGCGGCTTGAGCGTGAGACTACGACTCGGGAGGCCAGGGTCACACTCTCTCAGCCTCAGAGGAAGGCAAGGGCAGACTCTCCTCTGCATAAATAAGGCTAACCTTAGCTCCATGTGCAATCCCAAGGAGGCCGGGAGGGAAGAAATGTGTCAAAATAAGGCGCTAGCTCTCATGGGGGATACCCATGCAGGTAGCAATCATCATCATCATCATCATCATCATCCCACCTTCCTCCCGGTACAGGGACTCAAGGCGGCTATCCCCTGCATCCTTACAAAGAAAAGGAGGGTTAGGTGTTCCTCATGGAATGGGCTTCTCGAGGTCATCCAGTCAACCCCTCTCAAGGGCCGGAATCTTATTGTTACTCCCGACTGAAGTAGACCCGTTGGATCAAGGGGATTTACGTCTGTGTCGAGGCCTCGTCCAACAGGGGATTTGATGGGTCTGCTTTGGTTGGGACTAACCACTACACTCTCTAGCCACTTTCCACTTAGAGGCCAGAATGCTGTCCTGAGTCCTTTCTCTAGTAGACTCATTGAATCCAGGGGATTTACGCCTGTGTCGAGCCATCATCCGACAATGAGGATGCAGCCTATAGTGTATACACACACACACACACACACACACACACACACACCGAGTCAGGTAGAAAAGACTTGTGCCTACAAGGGCGAAGCAAAAAACCATGGTGAGTCGAGGAATGTGTATTGAGGAGTGACTTGAACTCCCAGCCCTTTCCCCTTCCTGGTCACCCCAAGGGTTCTTCCCTTTAAGCAACCGGATTCCAAAGGCGAAAAGGTCGGGTGGATTGTTGCGAGTGGGAAGAGAGAGTCCGAAAACCCTGACCTGTCTCCCCTGTAAATCATCCAGAGATCTGCTGAGATAACAGGGACTGACCTTCTGCCCACCTCCCTTGGAGCCAAGGAAGAAACGGGGGCCCTAAGGCTTCCCGAACACCTCGCCATGGAATGCACGATCATCCATCTATCTATCTATCATCTATCTATCTATCCTCTCTCTCTTTTTTTTCTCTACCTACCTACCTAATCTCCCTCTTTCTATCTCTCTACCTGACTACCTATTCTATCTATCTATCTATTCTATCTATCTGTCTTTCTGTTCTGTCTACCTACCTATCTAATCTCTCTCTTTCTATCTCTCTCTCTCTCTACCTACCTAACTATTCTATCTATCTATCTATCTATCTATCTAATCTTATTCTGTCTACCTACCTACCTACCTACCTCTCTTTCTCTACCTACCTACCTATTCTATCTGTCTATCTATCTATCCATCTATCTATTCTATCTGTCTACCTACCTACCTACCTATTCTATCTATCTTTTTATCTATTCTATTCTATCAGTCTATCCACCTATCTAATCTCTCTCTTTCTATCTCTCTCTCTCTCTACCTACCTAACTATTCTATCTATCTATCTATCTATCTAATCTTATTCTGTCTACCTACCTACCTACCTCTCTTTCTCTACCTACCTACCTATTCTATCTATCTATCTATCTATCTGGCTATCTATTCTATTCTATTCTATTCTATTCTATTCTATCTATTCTATTCTACCTGTATACCTACTTACCTATTCTATCTATCTATCTATCTATCTGGCTATCTATTCTATCTATTCTATTCTATTCTATTCTATTCTATTCTATTCTATGTGTATACCTACCTACCTATTCTATCTATCTATCTATCTGGCTATCTATTCTGTCTATTCTATTCTATTCTATTCTATTCTATTCTATTCTATGTGTATACCTACCTACCTATTCTATCTATCTATCTATCTATCTGGCTATCTATTCTATCTATTCTATTCTATTCTATTCTATTCTATGTGTATACCTACCTACCTATTCTATCTATCTATCTATCTGGCTATCTATTCTATCTATTCTATTCTATTCTATTCTATTCTATTCTATTCTATGTGTATACCTACCTACCTATTCTATCTATCTATCTATCTATCTGGCTATCTATTCTATTCTATTCTATTCTATTCTATTCTAGTGTATACCTACCTACCTATTCTATCTATCTATCTATCTATCTGTCTGGCTATCTATTCTATCTATTCTATTCTATCTATTCTATTCTATTCTATTCTATCTGTATCCCTACCTACCTATTCTATCTATCTGTCTGGCTATCTATCTATCTCTTCTATTCTCTCTTTCTCATCACACACACACACACACACACACACACAGAGTTTGACAGGCGACACATCCCTCCCTCCCTCCCCCTTTCCCAATCCAGCTGGGTCAATGGCATCTCTGTGATCTTTGGGGAAATGGCTGCGGGAGTTTAGAAGTTTTCAAATCAACGTATATGTAAAAAGCAGAAGGAGGAAGCAAAGCAAAGCAAGGCAAGGCAAGGAAAGCCCTGCATGGATCTCTCTCTCTCTCTTTCTCTCTCGGGAGGTTAATGAGTAACTCTTGTGGCGCTTGCTGGGGGAGGTAAACAGCTCGCAATCGCCCTGGATTATCCTGTCTATTGCTCACCTGGCGCCTCCGTTGATATCCCCAATGGTTTTATGGCTCTGCAAGCCGGGACAAGGCTGCTGCTATTGCTGCGGCGGCGGCGGCGGCGGCTGCTGCTACGGGCCCCGACCGTACCATAGGCACCAGCGCCACCTATCGACCCGCGCCGGGAACGCAGGCGGGAGTGGGACCCAAGAAAATCGGAATTGTCTGCACTTTTTGGTCTCCTGGCCCTTCTCTATAGAAGCATAGAATGGAGGGAGGTCCCCCCTGCGGGTCTCTCTGGCCGATCGGGGACTCTCCGAGAAAGGAGGAGGCTGGAGCAGAGTCCACCTGGAAGGGACTCCATAAACCGCTGCATCCTGAAGAGTGTGTTGGTTTTGCGGCCCGAGAGCAAACAAGACAAGTCCTGTCCAGGGTTGTTGTCCTCCTTTTCAGGCCCACAACCACACCTTGCTTCCCATTGCTGGGAAAGGGTTGGGTCAGTGCTATTGGATTTCCTGGATTTTGGGGTCAGTGCTGTTTGAAAAAGGGAAGGGGGGAGGAAAAACAAAAAAGAAAGAGAGAGAGAGAGAGATCCCTTCCTTCTCATCCTTTTTTTTTTTTTTCCTCCTTTGGCTTCGTCGGGAACCAAAGGGGAGCTCTCGATCTAAGCCAGGGGTAGGCAACCTTTCCCCTTTAAGGGCCGAGGGACTTCAGCTCCCAGAATCCCAGGAGCTATTGGCCAACATGGGACTATTGGCCAACATGGCTGAGGCTTCTGGGAGCTGAAGTCCCTCGGCCCTTAAAGGGGAAAGGTTGCCTACCCCTGATCTAAGCGGTTTACAACTGTAAGCTCATTCCCAGGATTCCCTAGCGCTGAGGCAGGGCAGTCAAGCATCCAAATGGCAAAGGGGATTGATTCTGAACGCCTGGCCTGAGAAAGATCGCAGGAAGAAAATGGTGGAGGATCCTCTCAAGGTTGCAGACAGCCTTCTCTGCAGAAATGAATTGAAGGAGCCTCTCCTCTCCAAGCCGTTGTTTCCGAGACCTTTTGAGTTTCCAAAACCCATTGCAGAAAAGAAAAGGGGGAAAAAATCCACTTTGAGACCCCTCCAACTGCCCTGGCTCAATGCTAGAGAATCCCTGGAATTGTACTTTCCTGAGACTTTGAGCCTTTATATATATATATATATATATATATATATGAGTTGCATTGGTTTGCAATAAGATCGTGTGTGTGTGATTTTATATATATATATGATGAGTTGCATTGGTTTGCAATAGGATCATATGTGTGTGTATGATATATATATATATATATATATGAGTTGCATTGGTTTGCAATAGGATCATGTGTGTGTGTATTATATATATATATATATATATATATATATATATATATATGATGAGTTGCATTGGTTTGCAATAGGATCATGTGTGTGTGTGGGTATATGATGAGTTGCATTGCTTTGCAATTGAATCTCATATATATGAGACATTGAGCCTTAAGGCTCAATGTCTCAGGAAACTACAATTCCCAGGATTCCCTAGCACTGAGCCAGAGCAGTTAAAGCGGTCTCAAAGTGGATGCTTTCTGCAATGTGTGTGGGGGAATCTTATGCAAGGAGGTCCCTGTTTGGGAGAAGGAAGAAGGAGGTTCTCCCCACCGCATCCACACGGGCCCCAAACATCCGCGATCGTATCAAGGCTTAGGAGCTGCCCTGGTGGGCCCTTCGTGGCAAGCAAGGAAAGTCGCGCATCCATCCATCCACACTGAACTGAAGCCTCAAGGAAACCCCGGCTCCCGCTGGCCTAGGCTTTCCTGGCTTGGATTTCGCCTGGGAGGCGGTGCCCTTAAGCATGTGCAGAATGCAAATCTGCTCTCAGCCCGGCTGAATGACCTCAAGCGGACCCCTCATGGTAAGGAGAAGCACATTCCGGAGAGGGGATTCCCTGGCACTGGAGCCCTCCTGCCCTTTCAGTGGGTCTACTCAGTGCAAGTTCGATTTCTTGGTAAGAAAGCTGCTCCTGCCATTGACGCCAAAGCGCCATGCGGGGGAGACTTTGAATGCTTAAATAATAATAATAATAATAATAATAATAAAGAAGACGAAGAAGAAGTCTCTGTATTGGAAAGAAGGTGGGATAATAATAGTAGTAATAATAATAATAATAATAATAATAGTCCCTGTATTGGGGAAAAGGCGGAATAATAATAATAATAATAATAACCCTGTATTGGGAAGAAGGCAGGATGTAAATAATAATAATAATAATAATAATAATAATAATAATAATAAGTCCCACACACATATTGTAAAGAAGAAGAAGAAAAAGAAGAAGTCCCTGTATTGGGGAAAAGGCGGGATAATAATAATAATAATAATAATAATAATAATAATGTCCCTGTATTGGGAAGAAGGCGGGATGATGATGATAATGATGATGATGATGATGATAATAATAATAATAATAATAATATCACAGACACCGGGCTCTCCTTTGCATTTCGAGATCCTACTTCTTCTCCCATAAAGAAGTTTAGATCAAGCAAGTGTGCTTCAGCTCAGAGTTTCGAAAGGAGGATCTTCTTCCTTTAAACAATAAATATAACACCTCGGAAAAAAAAATAGGCTTCATTAAACGGTAAGAAACAAAACAGAAACACTTTACAATATATATGTGTGTGTGTGCGTGTGTATAGTGAAGTGGTTTTGTATCTGTATTTAATTGTTTCATATACATCCAGATCCTCCGAGTGATCGCTCGATCCCCTTCTGCTCCAAAATGGAATCCTCTTCTTCCAATGGAGCCCCCCCCCAAGTCCACAAAATGTATGGCTAGTGGGTTGAGCGATGGACTACAAGTCTGTTCCAATCCCCTCCAAACCCCATGGCAATCCCCCCCGGTGACCTTGGGCAAGTCACACTCTCTCAGCCTCGGAGGATGCCCATGGCAAACCTCCTTGGAACCAATCTGGCCAAGAAAACCCCCTTGGGTCGGCTGCATCCGCACTGCGGAAATAATCCAGTTGAGCACCAGCTGAACTGCCACGGCTCAGTACTATGGAATTCTGGGAAGGGTGTTGTTTTTTGAGAGAGAGAGAGAGATTGAGCCTTCCCTGTTAGAGAGGTCTGGTGCCACCCCAAAGGACAAATCCCAGAATCCCATAGGATGGAGCCATGGCAGCCCAAGCGGTGTCAAACCGCATTATTTCTGCAGTGCGGATTCGATCAGGAAAGAGTTGATGGCACACAAGAAGAAGAAATGTTGGAGGGGAGGGCAATGAAGTGGAGAAAAAAATCCTTTTATTTCTTTATTTCAAGGATCTCATCTCGCACCCAAGTCTCAGAGTAGAAGCCTTAAGAATGGGACAGAGAGTGTCGCATGCAGCTCCTTAAGGAACTAGCAGCTGGGTTTGGGTCTGTAAAAGTACTGGAACTAGGGGCCAAAACAGTTTGGAGAGCCCTGGCTCAATGCTAGGGAATTCTGGGAAGTGTAGTGTTTGGGAGACATTGAGCCTTCTCTGTCAGAGAGCTCTGGGGCACAATAAACTGCAATTCCCAGGATTCCCTAGCCCTGAGCCAGGGCAGTGAAAGCAGTCTCAAACTGGATCATTTCTCCAGTGTGTTTTGGCCCAAAGTGAGCCACTCTCCAGGGATCAGGGTCCGAAAACTTTCTGTCCCAACGAATCTTTGGCTGGAAGAAGACTAGGGCTGCATCCTCACTGCAGAAATAATCCGGCTTGATACCACTTTAACTGCCCCGGCTCCTTGCTATGGAATTCTGGGATTTGCAGTTTCCTTAACCTGTGTTAAAATAAGGTAGTATTTTTTTCCCCCAACTGTAGTAAAACCCAGCTAAACAGCTGATTTCCTGCTGCAGTCTGAAACAACAGCAATAATAATAATAATAATAATAATAAAATTGCAATGCCCAGGATTGCTTAGCATGGCGCCGGGGCAGTTACAAATTGGGTTTAAATCGGATTATTTCTGCAGTGAGGCCGAGATCCATGATCTTTCGGAAGTAAAGGGTGTCAGGATGGATCCCTTAAAATCAAGTCAAATACAATAAAAGGGTGAGATTTTTCAAACGGCGCAAGGTGGGATCCTGGAATGCAGACACACGGGCAAAAAGATGCGCGATCCTCGCCGCATTTTCAAAAGGACTTACGGCGGGCTCTCCATAGCCACGGTTTCAATCATCCGCGGTTTGAAAATATTGCACACACACACACACACACACACGGAATATAGACATTCCAAAAAGCAGGGCTTGGTTTTACCCATTTGATAGAAGGGACACCAACTTTCTCCGCCATTGTCTTTAATGGGACTCGAGCATCCGCGGGTTTTTGGTATCCACTGGTGGTGGTGGGGCTCCTTGCAAGCAAACCCCAGCGGATACCAAGGACCCACTGTATTTGAGAAAGGACTCCCCTCCTCCATGCTGTTTCAGAGGAAGGAGCTGGGCATCCCTTGTCTAAGAAAGCCCTATAAAATCCCTAAGTCGACAGGAGACTGGAAGGCACACACGCAGAAGAGAGAGAGAGAGAGAATGGCTTGAGTGTTGGATTGTGACTCTAGAGACCTGGGTTCGAATCCTGGCTCGGCCATGGCAAGCCACCGGGTGACCTTGGGCAAGTCACACTCTCTCGGCCTCAGAGGGAGGCAAAGGCAAACCTCCTCTGAGCACATCTTGTGTTTGAGGAAAGGAACGACTTTCCTTTGGGATCAACTCCTTTGGGTTGGAAAAGCAGGGCATCTGGGGGAAGTCACTTCAGGAAGTCAAGAGGCTGAAACTGGTGCCTTACTCCCACTTCTCCTTTCCTTCTTTTGGGCGAAAATCTGGTTCCTTGCTCCCACTTCTCATGTCCTTCCTTATGTGAGCAAAAAACTCTGAGAAATCATGCGATTGGAATGTCCCTTTACACCCCCTCCAAAAAAAAGGGCTCTTAAACACCCCCGTCTTGCAGATTGCCATAATCAAGGAAAACTGTCCCCTTTGAGGAGATGATGAGGATGATGAGGATGAGGAGGATGAGGATGATTCCAAAAAGCAAACCTTGATTCTGTTGGGCATAGCAACTTTCCCATGCTGAGACCTTCTAGGACCATAGGGGCATGCTTGTGACAATTTCCATTCTGCCCTTTCATTTAAGGGACACCAATTATTATTACTATTTATTATTAGTATTAGTATTAGTATTCGAAAAAGCAAAGCTTGACTCTGTTGAGTATAGCAACTTTCCCATGCTGAGACTTCTTAGGACCGGCATGCTTGTGGTAATTTCCATTCTGCCATTTTATTTAAGGGACACCAATTATTATTATTATGATTATCATGATTATTATTATTATTCGAAAAAGCAAACCTTGATTTTGTTGAATATAGCAACTTTCGCATGCTGAGACCTTCTAGGACCTTAGAGGCATGCTTGTGGTAATTTCCATTCTGCCATTTTATTTAAGAGGCATCAATTATTATTATTATAATAATAATTATTATTATTATTATTATTCCAAAAAAGCAAACCTTCTGATTCTGTTGGGTATAGCACCTTTCCCATGCTGAGACCTTCTAGGACCTTAGAGACCTGTTTGTGGTAATTTCCATTCTGCCATTTAATTGAAGGGACACCAAATATTATTATTATTATTATTATTATTCCAAAAAAGCAAACCTTCTGATTCTGTTGGGTATTGGGTATAGCAACTTTCCCATGCTGAGACCTTCCAGGACCTTAGATGCATATTTGTGGTAATTTCCGATGTGCTATTTTATATAAAAGATGCCAATTATTATTATTATTATTATTATTATTATTGCCATCCCATGAAGCTCCTTTGGGAAACAACACGTGAATGAATGACAACGGAAAACGACAATGAGAATTAAAGAAAAATCAACCCACACCCACATATTCCAAAAGAAACTGAGGATCATCCCCAAATGATACACCTTCACATCCAAGATAGGAGGATTTATTTCCAGAATGGCCATCTATCACGTCCGAGGAAAGCATGCAAGGGGTTTGACTTCGGATTCAATCCTCTTCTAGGGGTTGTTTTTCTAGACACCCTCCCTTCCACCCCGGTTTCCCCTATTCATTCATTCATTCATTCATTCATTCATTCATTCATCCATCCTTCCATTCATCCTGGTCTTCCTTCCGAAGGGCTTCCCAAGCTACATTTCACAAGCCAAAAACTGGGAACGGAGGGCTGCGTCTGCACTGCAGAAATAACTCAGTTTGATACCGCTTGAACTGCTGTGGCTCCATGCTGGGAAACCCTAGGATTTGTAGTATGTTGTGGCACCAGAGCTCTCTGACAGAGAAGCCCAAAATAGTTCGCAAAACTGCAAGTCCCAGAATTTCATAGCATTGAGCCAGGGCGGTTAAAGTGGTCTCCAAGGGCATTCTTTCTACAGTGTAGATGCACCTCTGGTGGGGCTCTTCAATCACCTGTTGCCTCCTTCTCCTTGGAAAGAAGGTGGGAAGGAACTTTTGGAAATGTTCAGGTAAGTGAATGGTCCAGGCAGAAGCTGACTCAGAAAGAAGGGATAGGGAAGAAGAGTCCTCCTTCTGAACAGCAAGCAAAGCTTCTGTCATAGTCCTTTAGGGGCTATTGGGGGGGGGATTAGGGTGTTGCAGAGGGGGGGTATAAATGAAAATGTATTATTATTATTATTATTATTATTAGAATCCAGTCCCCAAATTTCTAGCCCTGCACTAAGTTTAAACTTCAGCTGAGTCTTTAGAAATACACTTTCGGCCTCCAAAGAAGAGAGGCAGGCAAAGTGACCCAGGGAAGGCAAATACAGCAAATAGGATCAAGTGCGAAGGGCTTTCCAGGTCTCACTTTCTGAAATGCTAGATTTGGGGGAAAGGAAGGAAAAGTTGGTGGCAGAAGCTCTGTTTCAGAGGAAGGAGCAGTGTAAATTCTTATTTTTTTTTGGGGGGGGGGGCCTTCAAGTCACCTGTCGGCTTATGGTCACCCCATGAATTTCCTAGGGTTTTTCTTAGGCCAAGAGTTTCATAAGGTTTTCTTAGGCTTACTCCTTTGAGGTGGCTTTGCCCGTTCCTTCCTCTGCAATAGAGCCTTCAGCACCCAGTATTGGTTTTCAAACTCCCATCCAAGTGCTAACCAAGGCTGACCCTGCTTAGCTTCCAGGATCAGGCAGGATCTTAGGCGGGCTTAAATCCATTGAAGGCTGTTTCCAGTCATCCTCTTTTAACATTTGATGTTTGGTTTCCTTTTTTGTGTGTTTGCTTGCTTGCTTGCTTGGATTATTGGTGGAATTGGTTTTGCGGCAGACCCACCTTAAGATCTGGGGAGGGATGAAGGAACCCTTTGAACAAAGGCATAGGAAGAAAGACTCCTGCCCACCTTTCTAAGCCCTGGGTGGGACAAAAACATTTTATTCAGGGTAGACATTGCCTCCCTCCTCTGGATGAAAAGAAGAAGGAAAGGCATTGAAGCAAGAGGAGAAGGCGAAGGAAGGCCTACTGGGATGCAAGGCAATTGGAAGCAGCTTATAGCCCACCTTTCTCTCCCTAAAGGGGACTCAAGTGCTTGTGAAGCCCTGAGTTTGGTTTAAGTAGCTTTCAGAGGCCTGGTTGATGGAAAATTGGCTCTTGTGATGTTCACTCGACCCAGAGAAAGTCATGCACCAAAAAGCTTGGAGTACGAGGAATGATTTGCCTGAAGCTGGACACAGAGGCGAGCAGAAAAACCAAGACAGATAGGTGGAAAAGAAAGAAAGTGGCACACATTTCCCATCAGTTCATCCCCAGTGGACTCAACATCCCCATCCCACCCCACTCCAAATGCCTTTGAATAAAAGAAATCATTGGAGTAATTCATGGTGTTCATTATTATTATTATTATAATTCATGGAGAGATCTTGCAGCCTCTTTGAGATGAACTCAAGAAAGAAGCTGGCAGCAGGAGCTTTCCTAGACTTCAGTCCACTTCCTCAGATGCAGCAGAGGAAGTCGGCTTAAGTCTAGGAAAGCTCCTGCTGCCAACTTCTTTCTTTAGTTAGTCTCAACGGTGCTACAAGATCTCTCTACATACTGATTCTACAGACTAACATGGCTGTTTCTTTGACTTCTACCACTAATGTTGCTGTTGTGTGCCGTCGAGTCATTTCTGACGTACGGCAACCCTATCCTGGGATTTTCTTGGCCAGATTTGTTCAGAGGCGGTTTGCCATTGCCTTCCCCTGAGGCTGAGAGCGTGTGACTTGCCTAAGGTCACCCAGTGGGTCTCCATTGTAACTGGGAGACTGGGAAATGGGAGAGACTGGTTTCCCAGAGTCCCTGGACATGCGGCACTAGTCACTCCAGAAAGCTCAATGGGGCTTACTATGAAATAAGCTTGTGGAAGATTATAGCTTTAGTGAGCACACTTTTTTCCTTTCTTGTTGTCTAGGGGCTGCGGAAGTTCCTTTATTTTAAAACTACAACTCCCAGAATCCCTCAGCCAGCATGGGTGTTGTACAGTAGTTCGAAAAATAACGTCCCCAAACTCTGGTCTACACTAGGTTCTTGTGCTTGCATTTTGCCATCCTTATAACTTCAGCTCCAGAATTTCTGCCGGCAATAGCTCAAGGGCCTCAGCCCTGGGACTTCACTTCAGATTCTTTCTTTAGAAGAGTTTCCCCTCTTGGCCTGAGTGCTGTTATCTCCTCTTCCTCTCCCAGATGGCTTCCCCAATTACTTAACTGTTTGCCTCTGGGATCAGTCTTGGCTGGAAGAATCCTTTGCCGCCTTTCTCCCTCGTTCTGCAAGAGAATACAGGTCCCCTACAATATTCCCCAAAGTAACTGATTAGCACTGTGTGGATATCACCACTAGGCAAGATGGCTGTCTGCAATACACATGAGTGCAATACACATGATGCACATCCCTACACAACCAGGGAAAATGCACATGCCATTTATGCACAGTGCGCAATAGTGCACAATGACACTACGTGTGGCACTTCCCTTCCTCAACCTTGTACTGAACACTGATGTTTGGCAAGGGTCAAAAATGGTTCCCAAAGTTGAACCAACGCATGTGTAAGACACCAACAGGATTTCAAGTTTTTTTCTGTTCTTCCTGCTGCTGTTATATTGATTATTAGACATAATAACCTAAATCCTATTGCTAGTTCCAGCAAGAGTTAAACCCACTGAACCCATTGTTAACAGTGAGTTAACACACAGGTATATCCAAACAATTCAATGGGTCTAGTTTAGTTGGGACTAAGAACAAGTGTGGTATAGTAGTTTGAGTTCTGCAATAGGACCGGGGTTCAAATCACTGCTCGGCCATGAAGACCTGCTGGGTGACCTTGGGCAAGTCACTCTCTCTCGGCCTCAGAGGAAGGCAAGGGCAAACCCCCTCTGAACACATCATGCCTACAAAACCCCATGATAGGTCCGCCTTAGGGTTACCATGAGCTGGAAAATGACTTGAAGGCCCACAACAACACCAAGAGGTCATGATGTCTCCATGACAGTGGTGACAACTGAATAGTCTTCCAGATGCTGTTGAACTGTGACTCCCAGCATTCCTCACCACCGTCCCTGCTGACTACAGCTGTTGGAAGGGGGTCACTCATTTCCCACCTGTGTGATAGTATAGTCTACTCTGATATATTATCTATGGGCGCATCTACATCATAGAAAGAAATGCTGATTGACCCTACATGAACTGCCATGGCTCCATCCCACAGAATCCTAGGAATTGTAGTTTTGGGGGGTTGCAGACTGCCAGAAATAGTGCAAATTGAGTCCACTTTTAGGGTTAGGGTTAGGGTTGGGGAATCATGGGACCTGTATTTTATTGTGGCACCAGAGCTCTATGACAGAGAAGGCTCAATGTCTCAGAAAAAAACCCCCAATTCCCATGATTCCCTAGCACTAACCCTAACCCTAAAAGTGGACTCAATTTGCACTATTTCTGGCAGCCTGCAACCCCCCTAAGTGAGGCATCAGCCCTCTTTGGCAGAGAAGGCAGAAGACCTTGTAAAATGGTAAATCCCAGGATTCCAAAGCTTGGAGCTACAGCACTTAAAGTGGTGTCAAACTGCATAGTTTCTCCAGTGTAGATGCCTCCTTGATCTGCAACTTGTGTAGCAGTGTGCATGGATTCCTTTCCCTATGGGTCATGAGTTGCTTACATGCGATCTATAAGCTTGCAGCCCAACTCTTTATAAATCAGTGTATGAGACAACAATAGTTCTGAAACGCCAGTCAAAATCATAATCATTACCATCTCCATCTCTCCTAAGTGCCACTTTTAGGAGAAAAGCGGGATCAAAAGCCAATCACCATAATGATAGTAATACTGATAATGACACAATTATTTCTAGCAGTAGGCATTGTCCTTCTCTTTCCCACAGGGCTGAAGGCCTCTTATGAGGCAGTGCTTGCCATCTCCAGTTTTTAGAACAACCGCTTGTTAAACATAATGGCAACAATTATTTTATTTTGAACATAACTCTTTGGGCTGATGAATCGGGGCACCTTTTTAACCCCTCAAAATGTTTAGAAACAAGGAATGGAGGACCAGTTGACCAACTGAATGTTGAGGTCTTATTCTTATGATTTATTCATCCACTGTAAATGGATCCTTTCAGAGTCCTGTAAGCAAAGGGCAGGTCTCTGTTCCAAGCACCTTCCAGTTCCACAATTCTGTGATTCCTCTGTGAAATGAATAGAGGGTATGTACTTATAGTAGGTGTGCTTCAGAGCCAGTCGGATGCAATGCTTACAATGCTACACTGCTACCTGGGAGATCTAGGTTCTAGTCTCTTTTGAGCCATTGTACACACTGAGTGATCTTGGGTCAATCACTCTCTAGACTGACCTGCCTCACAGGGTTGTTCTGAGGATAAAGTCTATAGTAGAGAACTTTTCATGCTACCATGAGCTCATTGGAGGAAAGGTAAAAAAGAAATATCACTAACAAACTAGATAACTTTCAATATATTTCTGACCAAGTCACTGAATACCAAATGGCACAGCAATTCAATACATGCATATGAGTAAGTCCCTTTAAATGGGATTTGCTCTCTCAGGTAACTGGGGATAGGAGGAATGCCACTTGACACAAGAGGAATAGCTTTTCCCAGCCTGATGGTCTCTGGGTGCATTGGGAGATGGGATTAGGAAAGACCCCATTGGTTATGTGCAATGCACTGAGCCTGTGTACTTCAGAGAGGATGTTCCAAAGCCCCAAATAGTGCTCCCCCTCCCCGCCACCCCTATCCCAAAGAATAGAAGTGCAATGCACATCTCCCTTGTAACCTTCCAAAATCTTTGCCAAAGAGGTTTGCCAAAATCTCAGTGCTCCTGTTGGCATTATTCCTAGCTGCAATAAAAAAAAAAATCAAGTGCAGCACAACACAAGAGGTGCCCCCCACCCCCAATGGCCACATGCAATGTGTTCTTCGATTGCCACCTGCTGGCTATGCTGCGTAAACACTAAGCCTGGGAAATCAGTGCAGCCCAAGGTTATCTTGCGAAGTTGTGGCCCCAATGGCAAAGTTGCCCATAGTGAGCCCTGCATGCACTCCCCCATCTCTCCCCCCACCAAGCAATTTCATTGTACTCAGCTGCTGAGCCTTGGAACCCACTGACAAGGCCCAAGGTTATCTTGCGAAGTTGTGGCCCCAATGGCAAAGTTGCCCATAGTGAGCCCTGCATGCGCAGACCCGAACTGCAGCATCATTCAAATGTTGCCCATGTGCAATGTCATCAGCATCAACCCACCAATGACACTGCCTTCCTGTGGTGGTGGGTTTATATGCTCCTGTGAGGCAAAAGGCAATGCTGGTGGCATCAGTGCTGCTGGTAGCGTCTCCCATGTCAGACAGACTTTTGCTTAGGAGCTGGACCAAATGTACCAAACAGCTGCTGGGCAGTTTTACAATGCCTTTAGCAATCTCTGTCAAAGAGGGCTGGTGCCTCACCAAATAACAAATCCCAGGATTCCCTAGAGAGGAGCTACAACATTTAGAGTGCTATTTCTACAGTGTAGATCAGTGCTTCCCAAACTCTAGCCTTCCAGGTGTTTTGGACTTTGGGTCCCAAAATCCCAAACCAATGGCCAAGGTGGCCAAGGCTTCTGGGAGCTGAACTCCAAAACACCTGGAGGACCAGAGTTTGGGAGTCATTGGTGCAGCTCAGTGATTCCTAAACTTTGGTCCTCCAGATGTTTTTGGACTTCAGGTCCCAGAATTCCAGACTGTTAGCCAATCTGGCTAGGGCTTCTGGAAGCCAAAGTCCCAAACATCTGGAAGACCAAAGTTTGGGGACCACTGGTGTAGATGCGCCCTGCGTTAGCCTGCTGTCTTTGGGTATGGTCAAACAGATGCTGTTCCATCATCAACAATGAAGTAGTTATCGGTCAGCCTGCTTGGCTTTTGTGCTCAGAATCCATTGCTCAGGCCAGATTTAAAAGTGTCCCTTGAATGGTGGCATAGAAAAGGGCATTTTAGCCGGTGTTGATTCTCATGTTACCAGATAACAAGCAGGTACCGGAGGCTGCTCCTGTTTTCACTCTAGCAACCCTAGGTGGCAAAATATCTTAGGCGCCACTCCTGGATGTGCATACACATGTCTATGGCCCACAGCCATGCAAAAACATTGGGAAAAACTGAGCTTGCACCACACCGCTCTCAATCTACCTAAGCCCTACACCTTCCCCTCCATTGTTTCCAGCGGTGTTCAGGTTAGTTTGTTTACACCTTCCAGATCTCTCTCTCACACTCTCTCTCCTTCTGATCCTTTGTAAAACAGCATGCACGCTCATGTCCTTGCACAAATACATAGTAGCATTAATTAAAATGGAAGCACCTTCTGCTTCCTTTGAAACACCTGTGGGAAGCCCTGAGAAACTGTTGAGGCAGGAGGAGTGAGTCACCGAAGATGCAATTGCTCCGTTCAAAGATGGGCCCAGGGGAAATCAGAAAAGGAAACAATTGTCCTCCTTTTTTTTCCACTGCCCCTGTCCCGGTTATTCACTAGAAAGTCCCATTGTTCTGTTTCGACACGGACATGCTCTCATTAAAGGCCGGGAATTGTTTGTGGGAATGGGGGGGAACCATAAAGGGGGAACTGCTGCTTTTCAGGGGGGCAAGACCTATTCCACAGCCCTTAGAAAGATCCCTATTCCATCCCGCCTCATTCTTTCTTTTAAAAAACATTGGTTTTTTTCCCCCTTCTTCTTTCTGTCTGCAATGGTAATTCAGAAGAGCTTTTGGGTGGGATGGGGGACGGATGAAAGGGTTACAGATGCTCTCAATGCAGCATTTTACTTCTCTTGGAAGAGAATGGAGGAGGCAGGCAGAGGAGGCCTTTTGAGGGCATTTTCCAGAGAGGGCTCAGAGGGAAAGCAGGGCATCCAAGATGGCCAGTGTTTTCTCCCAAAGTCAAGAAATGGTTGGAGTTGTCTCAAACTCACTGCACTGCTTGGATTTCTCTGGGTGCTGGGTTCTGATCAGACCTGATCAGACCAATGCAATTCTAGGCTGCATCAATAGAAGTATAGTGTCTAGATTGAGGGAAGTCATAGTGCCACTCTATTCTGCTTTGATCAGGCCTCACCTGGAATAATCCTGTGTCCAGTTCTGGGCACCACAATTCAAAAAGGATGTGGAGAAACTGGAGCGTGTCCAAAGGAGGGCAACTAAAATGGTGAAGGGTCTGGAAACCAAGCCCTATGAGGAATGACTTAGGGAGCTGGGGATGTTTAGCCTGGAGAAGACAAGGTTAAGGGGTGATATGATAGCCCTGATTAAATATTTAAAGGGATTCATCTTGAGGATGGAGCAAGCTTGTTTTCTGCTGCTCCAGAGAATAGAACATGGAACACTGGATGGAAGCTGCAGGCAAAGAGATTCCACCTCAACATTAGGAGGAATGTCCTGACAGAGCTGTTCGATAGTGGAATGCACTCCTTCGGAGGTTGGTGGAGTCTCCTTCTTTGGACAGAGGCTGGAATCTGTTGGGGGTGCTTTGATTGTGAGATCCTGCATGGCAGAATGGGATTGAACTGGATGGTCGTTGTGGTCTCTTCCAACTCTATGATTCTATGTTTCTATGATCTTGAGAGAAGAAAACAGCATGTACTGGAGGAACATGGGGCCAACTCACCTCCTGGGAAGGGCAGGAAGGCAAGGAACTCAGAGATAAGGGCTACTGTGACATCAGTAGCCAGTCTGGCCATCCTTTCCCTCTTGGTAGGTTTGAAAAGGCATAGTGTGCTTTTGCTTTCAGGCATTCCGACCCTTGGTTGGGCATCTCGGTTGTCTTTTGATGTCCTCATTTCCCCCCATTCTCTCTTCTCATCGGGGTTCGCCCCTTTGCCTGGTCGTCTCCTTCCATGCCCCCATCCCTAAATTGCATCCCATCGAGTCTGCAAAATGAAGAACTGATGTCAAGGAAGAAAAAGAGGTTGCAAAGGGGGGAAATCAGGCCCGCTTCCTTTGAACGGAGACATCAGCTAATTAGATGAGGAGAGCAGAAGTAGTACTCAAGGCTGGGCAGGTCTTTGGGCCAACAAAAGAGAGGGGAAGGCGGCCCCTGAAAAACCAAGAGTGGCTGAGGCTGTGTTTTTATTCTCTCTTCCTCCTCGAGAAGAAGCTATTTGCAAAACGGAAATTGCAGAAGAAAGCCAAGCCCATTATTCCAGGCCCGGGCTCAGAAGAGGGCCATGTCCTATGAAGGCCAGGTCACCCTAGACAACCACTTGAGGCAGACTCTGGCTTCTTCAGAAAAATTAATTAGGGGAAGAAGCAAGGATGGCTGAGTGCAAAGCAGTCTCCAGAGCAGGAGGGGGTCAGGGCGGCCATGAAAACAGTGGAGTCCGCTGGGGTGAATGGAAGCCGGTCAAATGAGGTTTCCCAACCTGAGCGCCAGGAAACCTTTCCCCACATTTGGCAAACTAGGTACCCCTGGCATGAAGTCCAGCACCTTTTCCCTACAGGTTTTCTAAAAGATTGTGTCTTCCTGCATGGCAGAGTGGGGTTGGGTTGGATGGCCTTTGTGGTCTCATCCACCTCTAGGATGCTACAGTTCTAAAGGGATGCAGAAGCAGAAGGGAGATGATAGGTCTCCAATTTGGTTAGTCATTGGTTGCAAAATAGTGTATGTATTGGGGAGGGGGGAGTGATTGAGGGCAGAAAGGCCCAGCTCATTTCATCCATTGAACCAAGCATAAGGCCAGTGTATCTGCTCCATACTGGCCAACTGTCCTGATTTGGCAGGGATAGTCCTAATTAATCCTCTTTCCTCCCACTTTTTCAGTTGCTTTTCAAATGTCTCAGTTTCTCTCTCCTCCTCCCTACTGGGCTCCATTGCCCCATGCAATGGAATAAGCGACGGATATCTACATCTCCGAGATCCAGCATGGTGTAGTGGTTGAATGTTGGACTAGGACACTGAGAGACCAGGGTTTGATTCCCTGCTTGGCCATGGAAACCCACTGGGTGACCTTGGGCAAGTCACACACTCTCAGCCTCAGAGGAAGGCAAAGGAAAAACCCCTCTGAAAAATCTTGCCAAGAAGACCCCATGAAAGTTTCACCCTAAGGTTGCCGTAAGTCAGATATGACTTAAAAGCATACAACAACTATAAATGTACATCTACAGTTCTACACAGCAAGAAATTGATACCAGACTTACTAGGATCTGAACACAGCACTCTGGCTAAAATGCACCCAGCATAGCTGCACAAAGTCAGCAGCAATCCATTAAATTTTCCATTTTATAGGAGAAGAACATGAGGCAATGAAGGGAGGAGCACAGGGCCAGAAATGGTTCATGTATATTACTTGCAAATGTACATGCTATAGATCTGAATATTCCTTGCCTAAGAAAACCCTATGAAATTGATGGGATTGCCACAAGTCAACAGGTGACTTGAAGACGCACACACAGAGATAACATACCCCTCTCAATAGTCCCAGTTTGGCAGGGACAGTCTGGGCTTATACCTTGCCCTCCCACTTTTTCAGCTACTTTGAAAATGTCCCAGTTTCTCCCACTTCCTTCCACTTTCTTCCTCCTGCATTCTTCCTCCTTCATCACTTTTGCCAAGCTAGGAGAGGCTGCAATTGTTTGCTTTGGCCTGAGCTGACTGGAATGGGCAAGAATCCGTCCTCTCCTCTTCTCTCCCTTTTGCTGTATTAACCGGAATGCAAACTACTTTTGCGTTCAGAACATAGTTTGTTCCAACGGAAGGAAGCCAAAGACAAAAGGGGAAAGTGGAAGGTGGAGAGAAAAAACAGGACATTTTAGAAACAGTTGAAAAAGTGGGATAACAAAGGATGGATTGGGACTGTCTCTGCCAAAATCAGGACCATTGGAGAGTATGTAGCAGACTACATACAGGTCAGATTCCTGTTGGGTATACATTTTTCCAGGCTCACACAAAGCTGAGGAGGGATGGCAGGCAGCTCAGACTCGATTGTTTTGCACAGCCTTTGTGACTTAAAAGCAGGATTTTTAAATTTTATTTATTTCCACCTTTCTCCTGGCACAGGACCGAACACAGTTGCTGTTCTGATTGGTTTAGGTTCTTACAAAAAGTTGTTTCTGTTTTTAGAGCGTTTGTACTTGTTTTGTCTGTTTTTTTATTTGCTGCACATCATCTCGGGAACCCTAGTGTACTGAGAGATGATTTCAAAAATTCAAAAATATAAAATGATAAAATAAATAGGGTGGCATCATGATTATGCAGTGGACCTTTCCTGCTAGTCTCAGCATAACCAAGGGAGTGCTTCCTGCAGGGGCTATCTAGCACCATCTAGTGGAGCAGCAGGGACAATCTTCTTTTCCTCTCCAAATTCCTAGATGGTGATGTTGCTTCTGGACCTTTTTCAAATATACTGTTCTTTTCCACCTTGGAAAAGCTTGCAGCTAATAAATACGATTATGAGAAGGGCATCTAGTTAATTCCGTTCCAGAGATACTGTGATAAGTGCAACATGAGAGAAAAGAAAATGTGTTGTACTGGTGATCCGAAGGAAATTTATTTGAGCTGGCATAGTTTTCTAAGCTACAGATCATAGCTGTGTAGTATTCATACAGCCACTCTTTTGCACTCATTCATTAGAATGCAGTATGTGTGTGTGTTATATATATGACTAGAAGAGTTGTGCTTACAGTACTCATGTTTCCCATCTCCTCATAACATGTTTGCAGATGTTTGGACTTCTTAGGACCGCTGTTTGTCTGACAATAAAATCCTAGAGTTGGAAGAGACCCCAAGGGCCATCCAGTCCAACCCTCTACCATGCAGGAACTCAAAATCAAAGCATCCCCAACAGATGGCCATCCAGCCTCTGCTTAAAGACCTGATGGCGGAAGAAGAGCAGGGAGGGTTGCTACTCTCCTGTTGGAGGGAGTTCCACAACCCAGGAGCAACCACCGAAAAGGCCCTCTCCCATGTCTACACCAAATATGCCTGTGATGGTGGCGGGACCACGAGAAAGGGTTCCCCCAAGAATCTAAAACCCATATGGTCCTCATATTCTGCTTGGAGGCTTTCCACAGGCATCTGGTTAGCCACTGTAATTCCCAGAATCCCCCAACCAACACAGCCCCTGCTAGTGGGGGATTCAGGAAGCTGTAGCCCAAAATATGATTTTCTGCAAGCTCTGCTTTGGGTCTGATGGAGTACAGCAATTCTTACATTCCTGTCATTTGCAAACTGCGGTTCCATCCTTTTGGAGTACAGCTGGTGGAGGAAGTCCAACATTTTTATTTCTAGGAAAAACAAACTTTCATGCATATGCCAAGAGGTAACCCCACCCACCCACCAAAATATCAAGGCCAAAAAAAAGAAAAGATATATGACATATATGAAAAGCTCACCACTAATACTTTCCCAGAGTTCTTTCATGCATGAATTACAGCACATTTTGCAAAGGTGGGGCCGGGATTATGAACCTCATGCTGCTGAGAAAGAGGCTGAACCTTGCTGATCAGCAGTTCTGATTGTAAGCTCTGGCAGACTCAAGCTCCCAATCATGAACAATTTGCCCTGGAGACAATCTGATTCAGCTCTTCAGTTTTCTCACTTTCTGATGAGTCTGGATGTTGCACATTGTAATCATTCCCTGGGAGCACAAAGTGGTGCTTTGAATGACAGTGATGCACACAGTTGGTCCAAAGTCATAGAATCATAAAGCTGGAAGAGAGCCCAAGGGCCATCCAGTCCAACCTCATTCTGCCATGCAGGAACTCACAATCAAAACACCCCTGACAAATGGCCTCATCCAGCATCTGTTTAAAGACCTCCAAAGAAGGAGTCTCCACCACACTCCAAAGAAGTGTGTTCCACTATTGAACAGCTCTTACTGTCAGGTGCTCCAGAACCTGACCTTCGAAGAGCCCTGGTGGCTCAGTGGTTAAATGCCTGTACTGCAGCCACTCACTCACAAACCACAAGGTTGTGAGTTCAATACCAGCCAGGGGCTTAGGGTCAACTCAGGCTTGCATCCTTTCGAGGTTGCTAAAATGAGTACCCAGCTTGTTGGGGGCAAATAACTTGCAAACTGCTTAGGAAGTGCTTAAGTGCACTGATAAGTGGCATAGAAATGTACTTGCTTGCCATTCTTCCAGTCTCCTTTGTGGGCTCCTCCTGACCAGAGCTTGACAATTCTGAAAAAGGATGCTCCTGGGCTGAGCAAAAATGTTGAACTGCTCTAGATCATATGAACATAAGAATAGAGCCTGGGAACATTACTGTTTAGACTACAGCTCTCAGAATCCACCAGCCACGGTGGAAGCTGCATTCTGAAAAGTAAGTGTTGCAAGTTCTGGATAAGAAGATAAGAACTTATAAAGAGCCTTGTGGGTCGGGTAAGTCCATTTATTGAAAAATCTTGTTCTGCACCGTGATTGACCAAATGCATCCCATGAGAGTGTGTGTGAATCTTCTCTCAGATTTAGTGTGAACTCTACGAGAGCTATCCAAGGTACTGAGCCTATCTTGGGGATCGGTTTCAGCACTTTGGACAGATTCTTTAAATTTTGAATTAAAACCCAGAATGGATCTGCATGCTCATTGGAGCCAAAAGCTCCAATTCTGTGTTTCTTATTCCCCAATGTATAAGAATAGAAGGGATTCCATGAGCTATGAAGTTTTAACATCTTATGTTATTGCCTAATCATCCTGGATAAAGCACTGCTCCTAAATTAAAAGGTGCATACATTTTGAGAGAAGTAACTATTTATGAAACAGATATTTGAACAGTTTTTCAATTAGCAACGACCTACATCACTATGGACGTCCATAGACACTCAGGCACCCATATCCTTAATAGATAACCATTATCTTTCCCAATAAGCCATGGACAAAGAAACTAGTTTGGAGTTGCTTCATGCTACCATGCAAAACTTTTCAAATGTGAATATGCCAGTTGCAATCACATTTAGACAAGGGGCAGGAAACAGTGGCCCTTCAGATGTCATAGGACCACAATCCCCATGAGCCTCCCTCTTTGACCATGCTGCTAAGGTTGATGGGAGTTTCAGTGCAACAGCATCTAGACATATCCTACCCCTAGTTTAACTGGATCTGGGGTCTTTCTTGAACTTTTCTTGATTTTGTGTTCTCACGGCTGTGGCCTCTTCAGTGCACACTGCAGTCGGATGTGACTGCTTGCCTCAGTAAACATAGCTTAGGACACAGGTGGGCAAATGCTTGCGTGTTATTATAAACCAGAGGTGAGAATGGTTAAATTTATCCTGTCCTTATGTCCTTCTTCCAACTCATCCAGGGCAGATGAGGAACAATGGCCACAATCCTATTGGCATCTTACGTATGCATGCTTCCTTATGGAAGAGGATGGAATTTTTTCTGGGGAAGAATGGCCATATTCAGTTCAAGGACATGAAAGCAGCATGCTGCAGGCAGCATGCACCCATTGTGGATTCAGTTGGATAACATTGCAATTCACTCACACAGTGGTCTTCCACATGGAAGAGAGTAGAGTTACATTCTGTCTCAGTGTAGTGTACAGTGTAGTGTAGTGTACAGGGAGTAGCATTTCCTATGGGTTTGAATTCATCACTTGCTGAAGACCTTTTTAAAAAACACCCAACACCAAACAAACAGCCTACAGCAATAAACGAACCGCTCACATAGGTAGGGAAGACTGGGCCTCCTCAAAGCTTGCAAACGCTACTTGTTTGGACTGCAGCTCCCAGCATCCCTCAGCCAGCCTCACCAGGCTAGCTGAGAGATTCTGGGAGCGATGGTTCACAAAGTCACATTTCTAAACAGCAATATTCCCGCAAGCCACGACATTCTTTACAATGCTGTGCGCTCTCGTTTGCTCATTCCCAATATCCAGCAGCATATCATATGCCCAAGATAATTGGACTTCTATATATAAAACTGCAACAGGGCACAAACAGTGGTGAAAGTAATTCAGAAGTACTTTGCAATGCAAGCACCCCATTCCTGGCTGCTTCTCAGCCTGTATCAAAGCTATTTCTTGTTAGGACTTGATTTTCTATGAAGATGGTAGCAATATGTCTTCTCTCAGACAGCGCTCCTTGCCCCACACTTTCACTCCCTTTCTTCCCCCAGCGCCCATTATAATTTGTTAATGAACTTATGTGTGCGAAAGCCTTTGAAAAAATAAAATAAAATAAAGGCAGTCACTTCTTGCTTCATCCCTTCTCCTTTTGGCATTTTGGCAACAAGACAGAAAGGAGTCAAAGCCTCCCAAGCCTTATGACTAAGCTGGGGAAGGGGACTATGGCTTGTCCCCCTTTGGGGGGGTTGGTTACCAGAACAAGAGCCGACATATTCCAACCAGGAGAGGAGCAGCCATATTCATCACAAGAGAACAAACTCCTAGTGCACATCTCAAACGCTCTGCCAGTTAAGCTACACTGGTAGCCCAAGGGATGATAGCTTCTTCTCTGAAGCCGCAGTTGGATGGATTCTGAAGCCATCTCTGCTTCTACCGGTTATTGGCCAGAGGAGTGCACCCAAGTGCCTTTGCACTCCAAGGAGAGGAAGAAAAGCAGCCATCACAGGAGTGGAAGCTGATTTTGGGATCCCAGGGCTGCCAAGGCAGCCAAAGACTGCAAGGCACATCAGTCAGTGGTTGGAAGGGGAACAGTTGCTTCTGGGAGGCTTTGACTGCCTGTGTGTCCACAAGGGTGAAGAGATCGCACAAGGAGATACAGGAGCACCTCCTTCCGTGGCCTGTTTAAATGTGCTTTCCCAGCATTGCTGTTATATGCCTTCAAGTCATTTAGGGGAGCAAATGGGATTTTCTTGGCAAGATGTGTTCAGAGAGGGTTTGCTTTTGCCTTCCTCTGAGACTGAGAGAGTGTGACTTGCCCAGGGTCACTGAGTGGGTTTCCATGGCCTAGTGAAGATGCACACTCTTCTTTCCCGGAGTCTAAGCCCAATACTCAAAACCACTGGCTCTTGTTACACCATCATAAACCACCAATGGAATCCTAGCCTCAGAATTGGATGACCACCGACAAATCCAAGCTCTGTGTTGTCCCAAGCCAGGTGTCCTGGTACAACCTTCTTCCCTCACTGTTCCCCACCCTCAAAACTGAAGCTTGCCCTTCTGAAAGCAAATCTGATCTCCATCAGACTTTGCCACGAGGCAGACTGAAGCAGTCACCTTCAGGCAGCATGGAAGGAGGGACAGCAAAGACTCTCCTTTGGCTCTTCCTCCCACGTTGTCTGGCTAGAGGATCAGCACCTTGGAGAGATCCTTTAATGTTCAGCTAAAAACCTGGAAGTGGATTCGTTGCCCCACTGGTGTGGGAGCCATCAGCTTTCCCATGGAGCCACATGTGGACCATGGGATATATGATACCCACCCACTTGCTAAACACCCACCCAGATGAATGGAGCTTCCTGAATAACCCTCCAGTTGACCTGTTATGCTCATTCCTAAAATAATAAGCATACATCTGGAAGATTTCCTGGTAATTTATGGAGATATTGGAGGATGCCAAAACAAAACAAAACAAAACAAAACAAAAAAAAATGGAAAAAAATTCTAGGGGTCAATAAAAAAAAAGTGACTGTATTCTGCCCAGCTTTGAGTTTTGCTTTAGAAATCTGAAGTTGAGTAAATGAGTTAAACACCCAGCCTCCATCCAATTGCTAGTCCTAACTAGAGTAGATGCACAGAAGCAGTGGGATTTAGGTAAATGTTGGCTTACCACTCAGCAACGGATTCAACAGGTCCATTTTAGCTGGGACCAGCAAGTGGAATGAGGACAGTGGCTTTTTATTCTGTCTAGCTCATAGGCCATTCCCAAACGAACAGTCCAAATAAATGCCATCGCATTAAACAGGGATTGTTTGCTCAGAAGCCTAGCCTTTTCAGCTCACCCATGTTCATCTTGGACAACTGACTGGCCTTTTCTCGCTTCCTTGCCTATACTAACCGATAAGGTTTGCATGGAGTGTCTTAATGCATTTTCCATTTGAATGCGTAGCTGTTTTATCATTTAAAAGTGTTGATCTGTTTTTTAAATTTCATATTTAGGCATTTTGATGCCTTCGTATTGTTTTTAAATGGCATTGTTTTCAATTTGCTGTCCCTATATTGGGAGAAATAATAATAATAATAATAATAATAATAATAATAATAATAATAATACCCCAATAATAAATGGTAATGCCTGATGGTTCTATGGGCAAGTGGCTCGATGTCACAATCTGTCTGTGCCTGCCTCCATGTGGTGAATCACTGAACTGCAAGCAGCAGCCTTTGCAAATGAGAGTCTTCTGCCATTGGACAGAGTAGACTCCGCCCACCCATCTTGCCATTGGCTCTTCTTGAGCAGGCAGGACTATAAAAGCCTCCTGTTCCAGCTGAACCTGGCTTGATCAATTTGGTCTCCTTGTGCTGAGGTCTTGTGTCTTTGGTCAACTGGCTCTGGACCTGACTTTGGCTTGCTTCTGCCTTCTGAGTTGCTTTCCAGCCTTCTTTAACCCTCCTAGTTGTTCCCTGGTTCCTCCTTCACTTCAGAACATGGTCCACAACCCAGCTTCATGGGGCTTTAATTCAGCCCTAGTTCATCATCAGACAAATGATGGGATGATGTTGTTTTGCAATGTCCTTCTTGGGAGTGGATGAATGTGGTTGCAAACAGCCTCAGGCCCAACAATTGGATGAGCAAGTTAATAATAAAATAGTATTAAAGTGGCAGCAGCTGCAGACAAGTTATTGGTGTTGATGTCTCTGCAGCCAGGAGATCAAAAATGTCTCCGCAGCCAGGAGATCAAAATGTCTTGCATTCCTCTGTGTTTGATTCCCTGCCTACATTCTGGTTCCCAGTAGTAAAACTGTCAAGAGGCATCATAGAAACTGAAGCAAGAGGTAGGGATAGGAAGGTGGAGCTTTGGAGACAAACAGCTGGAGTTTGCAGAGGATTGGATGTGGGGCAATGGGAAAAGATAAGCTTCACATGTTTACATGGTTGCATCTATAAGCAAATGCAGGCAAGGCTCTATGACCTGATTTGAAAACATTCAATTTTAGAAAAAATATCTGCCTTGGGGCAAGCCATATCCCATGCCAAGAAAAGGTAGAGTCTCCATCTTGTCTAAATCACATGAATGAAATGAACTCGCCTCGTAATTCTCTCTCTCTGGCTTTTTAAAAGTTTCCCCTGGGAAAAAAATCAGAACTCTTTTCTGCATAGTTTCTGCCGTTTTTACGGCTTCCAGGGAAAAGCAAAACGCTTTTGCATAGTACACAAAAATCTCACCCCTTTGCATGATACTTTTACTCAGCTATCTATCTGGTTTTCTGAAATAGCACTAGCCGTCCTCATGCACTTCCAAGAAAACGTTCACCGTCGTAGGGTGTTGAAATTTTTAAAACTTCAGATAGGCTTTTGGCTCTTTACTTAGGACCTTTTCAAGGGGATGTGTCCTTGTGCCTTCAGGTTGCCTGTCAGTTTGTGAATTTCATGAATTTCAAAGGGTTGTCTTAGGCAAGGACTATTCAGAGGTGTCAGATTGTCTTCCTTTGACTTATAGCCTGCAACACCTGATATTTCTTGGTGATCCAGCCAAGTATGAACCAGGTCTGGTCCTGCTTAGTTTCCAAGATCAGATGAGATCGAGTGCCTCCAAGGTATTTATGCTCACTGTGCTGTTATTCTTGTTATTACTTCTTAAATTTGTGGTCTTTTCAATTGGACGATTGAATTTAATAGTTTTTTGTGGGGTTTTTCGGGCTGTGTGGCCATGTTGTAGAAGAGTTTCTTTCTGACGTTTCGCCAGCATCTGTGGCTGGCATCTTCAGAGAAAACTATAGATTGAATTTAACTTTTTTTAAAAATCTTAATTATTGTTTTGGGGCATTCTAATTTGTGTAAGCCACAGGTGGGGTACCGGTAAAATAAATGAATGACGATAATGGCCCAGGTCCTGCATTGCGGCCTAACGATGCCTAATTTAACAATGGCTGCATCCGCACTGCAGAAATAATCCAGTTTGACATCACTTTAACTGCCACAGCTCAATGCTATGGAATTCTGGGAATGGTAGTTTGTTGTGGCGCCAGAGTGCCATGATTGTGTTGCCAAGGCAATAAGAGACAATTGGAATTCATGACATGCAGGGTTGACCATCAGGAAGTAGCTACTAATAATCTTGTGTTCTATCAAAATACTAACTGAAAAGCTTGATTTCAGTTCACTTTTCCATGGTCCCCACCCTCCAGATTTTGGGCACTTTGCTTCCATCAACAGGAAACAGTGATGTGACCCAACTCTCTACCTGGTCTCTTGATCCACATTGAATCCCATTGTGTGTTGGTCCCATTGTACATCAGTCCTGATATGCGTCAGTCACTTTGCTGGCTCCTCCATGTAGTAACGTAATAGTAGCCCCTTACTGTTATGGAACATCCCAATTCTAATTCCTGCTGATGTAAGTCCACCTACAAAGATGTACCATATATACTCGACTATAAGTCGACCTCACGTATAAGACGAGGGCAAGTTTTGGGGCCAAAATTGGGATTTTGCTATGATCTCTGGATAAGTCGAGGGCAAAACCTAGGGCAGGGGTAGGCAACCTTTCCCCTTTAAGGGCCGTGGGACTTCAGCTCCCAGAAGCCTCAGCCATGTTGGCCAATAGTCCCATGTTGGCCAGTAGCTCCTGGGATTCTGGGAGCTGAAGTCCTTCGGCCCTTAAAGGGGAAAGGTTGCCTACCCCTGACCTAGGGGCATGTAGCAAAGGATTTAGAGGATGAAACTAAAGAACGTACAAATTCCCAGCAGGCATAACTGTTTATGCTCACACTAACTCTGGATGGATGAAAGAGCAAAGGGGGCCCAGTGCTTCCAGGACAGAGTACACTCTTGGCTTTCCCCAAGGGATGGTTCCTTTTTTAAAAATAAGAGTTAACATACAGTACTTACTGTGGATAAGTCACTCAGTTTTTTGGGATCATTTTTTTGACTAAAATTTCTAGACGTATACATGAGTATATACAGTAAGTCCCCATCAGGATTCTGGCTAACTTTTCTACCACCAGCTTATGAATCAAACATACAGCAGGTATAGACTCGAGGGAAGGAATATCAACGATGTAAGATATGCAGACAATGCCATAATACGAGCAGATAACAACAAAGACTTGGAAGGACCGCTGAGGGAAATCAAAGAAATAAATGCAAAAACTGGCTTGCTGTTGAACATTAAGAAAACAAAAATAACGACCGTAGAGGATGTATGTACATTCAACATAGATGAAGAGGATATTGAAATAATTTGGAGGTTCTAGCAGGGGAGCGCAGCTATCGTATACCCTTGACCGAAGAACGGTACACTCCTTCTATCTGGGATGGTCGTCCTCTTCCACCGAGCGCGCAGCTTCGGGAGGGACGCACATGGAGCGGTGAGGGAGGAAGGGGACACCCGCCTAGCCAGCCAGATCAGCCGAATCAACCCTGGCGATCAATGGGGTGACAGATGTCGCAGCCAGATCGCCCTCACATCCAATTTAAAACAGAATGGCACCCATGGATTCACAATTTAGCCCTACGTGATATCAGGCTAAAGATATAGAGGATTAACAAAATTAGTTTTACTTTTTTCTTTAGTAAGGGAATATTAAGAACAGAATATTGATTTGCGAACACGATAATAAATATGTGCTAGTATAGTATAAGACACTAGTATATAATGATTATCATTATGCTGATTATACTGAATGACCACTTAGATCTCCTGATCGGAGCGCAAGAAGAGGTCACAATAACTGGCTAAAACGTAAGATGTATTAGAATGTGGAAGCCTATGTTTAGTCTATTATTATTTATTTATTTTTTTATAAGTCACTTATTGTCTTTATTTTCTTTATTTCTTTTATTTTGTTATTGGTTTTGTTCTTTTCCTTTTTTTTTCCTTCTTTTCGTTAATTGCTAACTGTCATTTTCCTAGTGTATATAGAATGTGTTTGTTTTTTGATGTATTAATGTCATATGTAATATGAATGGAAGTGACAATGGTTTTAATCAATAAAATTATTTAAAATAACCCCCCCCCCAAAAAAAGAAAAGAAATAATTAAAGATTTCCCATACCTTCGATCAATCATTGATCAATGTGGAGACTGCAGTCAAGAAATGAGAGGAAGATTGGGACTGAAGAGGGCAGCTGTGAAAGAACTAGACAAGATCTTTGAGTGAAGAAAGCTGGTAGAAAGAAAATCAGCTCTATTGAGATGTGGTGCTAGAGAAGAGTGCTGAGGATACCATGGACAGCCCAAACCACAAACAAATGGTGCTAGAAAAAGATCAAGCCTATGTTGTTCCTGGAGAGATGGCATGAGAAGTCATGATTTACTAGAAAAGACAATAATGCTAGGAAAGGTGGAAGGCAGTAGAACGAGAGGTAGATACCAGATGGCTAAATTCAACCATGGCGCTGAGTCTGCAGGACCTGAGCAGAGTAGCTGAAGACAAAGGGACTTGGAGACATCTCATTCACTGGGTTGTCATGAGTTGAAGTCAACCGGAAGGCAGTTAACAAAAACAAACCACCCGCTACTAGGACACCCAGGAACACAGACACCTCAAGAGCCAAAAAATAAAAAGGTCTGCCAAACCCTTCTCCCTCTTCCAACTCTTCCCATTTCCACTTAGAAGAACATTCCAAACCGAGATGAATTCCTTCCTACTTACGCATTGCTTTCTCATCCTGGTTGCAGCACAAGCTGAATATCATAGCCTCGAGGGACTGTTGACGGGCTCTTGAAAGATCTCTCTGGTTTCTCATGAGGGAACCTGTATGGGAGAGAGAACCTGCTCTGTCTAAATGTTTGTTGCCTGGCTGTGTTCACCGAGGAGGTTCAAAAGCTCAGAAAATCCTAGTTTCTCACATTGCTGGAGTTCATGAACCCCACTTCCCTTGAAATTTAATCCCAATGAAAGCAGCTTTGTTTACTTCAAGAATGTCTGTACCCAGGGGGAATTGTGTGGCCTTCCAGCTGTTGCTGGACTGGAATTTCCATCTGCATTGGCCAGTAGGGAGGAATCATGAGGGGTGCATGGAGTCACAGGATTGAAAGGGCCCCAAGATTCATCTAGTTCAATGGAAGCAAGCCTGACAGATGACCATCCCATCTCTGTTTAAAAAACCTTCAAAGAAAGGTGGGCTAAGGTAGTCCATTCCATTATCAAACAGCTCTTACCACCAGGAAGTTCCTCCTAATCTTTAGCTGGAATCTCTTTTCTTGTGTCAACTGGTTTGGATCCCTTGCTCTGGAGCATTAGGAAACATTCCTAAGGATTCTGTTCCATCTTCCCTAGGACAGCCCTTCAGATATTTGGAAATGGCTATTATATGACTTCTCAGTCTTCTCTGAACATACTCATGTCCTTCAGCCATTCCTCACAGGACTTGGTCTCCAGACCGTCTTGATCACCCCTCTCAGACATATTCCAGCTTGTCCAACAACATCTGAAGGATCACACATTCCCCATCCTTGGTCTATGGAAAAGGCCGGGAATCCTTTGTTAAATAGTCCAGATTTAAAAGGATAGCATCTATGCCAGGCTTTCCCAAGCTGGTACCATCCAAATGCTTTGGCCTTGAATCCTAGCCTTCCTGACAATTGGCCATGTTATTGAGCACTAATGGGAGCTGAAGCCTAAATCATTTGAAAATCACCAAAATTAGGAAAGCTGTTCTAGATCAGTGTTCCTCAACATGATGGAATGCAACTCCCAGCATTCTTACCCAGCATGCCCAATGGTCAGGACCTGCTGGGAACTGGGAACAGCCCAGCATAACCTGAAGAGCTAGTGGTTTGAAAATGTGTAGTCTTCTTAAGAGACCCAAAGTGGTATAGTGGTTTGAGTGTTGAACTACGACTTCACGAAACCAGGGTTCAAATCTCCTCTTAGGCATGGAAACCTACTAAGTGACTTTGGGCAAATCACACTCTCTCAGCCTCAGAAGATGACAACGGCAAACCCACTCTGAAGAAACTTGCCAAGAAAACCCTGTGATAGGTTTGCCTTATCTTCTCCAGAAATGACTTGAAGGCACACAACAATAAGTCTACTTAAATTAATTGTTAATTATTTTGTATTGTTTAAATTGGTTCAACTGACTTTATTCTAAGCTGCCCTGCGGTCATATGATATTGGGAAGAATTTAAATATATAAATAATCGAATAGGTTTACTAATACATTTGCCACCGACATAAATCCTCATCACACCTGCTTCCTATTTCTTTTATTATCTATGTAAATTTGTATCCCATGTTTTCACATGCTACCACCTATGGCAGCCAATAATAACAAAGATAAAATGATGCACCAAATAGTACTATTTTAAAACAAACCAAGCAATGTATTAGGCTCTTTAACAGGCTTCTCATAGGATAATCAAGGGAGAAACCTAAAATGTATTTTTTGCAAGGGTGAAAGAGTACTCTTAGGGCCAAAGTCACCAACAGACGTTGTCCTTCCACTGTAAATATAAAGGGCATGTCTGCACGTATGTAAATCAGGTCAGAATCATCCTGCATCACTTTCACAATGTGTATCAACCCAACACCAGTATTGACTTTCAGACAACCATTGATGCAATTGCTAATTCTATGGGTGGTGTTCCATCTACTTTGGTCTTTAGATGTCTTGAAAGTAGTGGCATCACTAGGGTTGGTGTCATCCGGTGCTGTAACTCATGGTGTCACTTCTCTCATTGACCTCCTTCCATACCACATCATACAGAATCCTTAGGAATGTTTGGGGGGGGGGTTGGTACTAATGTGACACATAAATCATAATTCCCGTATATCACTGAATGCAATGGCAATAGTTGTGACATAAACCACTAGCAAAATTCAAATTCGCCCTTTAGATTACAATATCATATGTATGGCCTAACTGTATTTATGTGTACGTAGTTTCATTCAAAACTTGGTAAGATGTTATGTTTTTACAGAAAATTTTAAAAGAATTTGAAAATGTCTCCTCCCATTGAGCCTTGCCCCATTCTCACCATCTCTATTCCGCAAGTGCCAGCCGCCCCAATTGTTCTCAGAGGGGTGGGGTACAAATAATAATAATAATAATAATAATAATAATAATAATAATTTAAAGGGACGCAGGCCAACGCCACAGCCTGTTTCTGCCAACAGGCAGATGTTTGGGGAGCAATGAACCCTGGTGGCGCAGTGGTTAAATGCAGCCACTCACTCATAGACCACAAGGTTGCAAGTTCAATACTAGCCAGGGCTCAGGCTAGACTCAGGCCTGCATCCTTCCAAGATTGCTAAAATGAGTACCCAACTGTTGTGGGGCAATGAGCTTACAGTTGTAAACCGCTTAGACATCCCATAGCGCGATATGAAGCGGTATATAAATGAAGCTGCTTTGCTTTGCAATGGTGTCGCCCCCAGCCTTCGGGTGTCACCTGGTGTGGTCTAAACTCCCCGCACCCTCCTAATGTCTCTTCAGGTTCAGTTTTAGCCATAAGAGTATCTATGGTAGCCTCTATGTTCACAAGAGCTGGCATGCTGTGGATTCAGGTTGTACTAGATGCAGAAGAGACAGATTGAGTACTTTGATGCAATGAAAGACACAGTCCAAAGATAGCTTTCTGCCTAGAACTTCGAATACTTTTTTTATTTTGTGCAGGAGTGGGTTACAACTCCCATCATTCCCTAGCTAGCATGACCCGGGACCATGCTGGCTGTGGGTTCCTGGGAGTTGCAGTCCAAAACAGGTACTTTGCCAAGCTTTCCTTTGATCTCTCGTTGCAGAGGAGAAAGGGAAAGGCCTCCAGGCATGCCAGCTTTTGGCTGTGCGCCTGCAAGCACACCTGGCAGGCTTGGCTGAATTCAACTATTGTTTGAATTGCTAAGCTTCAATCGCATACACATTTCATGAGGAGTAAATCCCATTGAACCCAATGAGACTTCTTTCCGGGTAGACTTGCACAAGACAGGAGTTGACAAAAATGGTCTTTCTTTGGCAGGGCTGGCTTTGGGGACTTTCAGTTCACCAGTTTGATTTAAAAGGTAAGGCAGAAGTTTCTAAAATATGTGCCACAAATGTGCCCCAGAATCACACCTTCAGCATGTCCATCTATCCTCCTCTTCCTCCTCTTCCCTTCCTCCAGTGAGTAGTTTTAGCAATTTTCATACCACTGCAAGAAAGTCTGAAAACCATGCCATTTTCAAAGGCCATTTGCAACTTGAGACTTATTCTAAATAACATTTGCATGTGATTGTTTTGCCTAAGAAACAGCTTTTTCTGTGCAGAAAAGCAATACTGTTTCTGTGTAGAACTATTATTTTCTGCCGGGAAAAATCTTTTTTCTTGCACAAAAAAGGCTGTTTTCTGTGTAAACAGCTGCATGCAAATTTTGCGCAGTGTAATTCCTAAACTGCCAAGATTCCTGCCAGCCCATGATTCTTTTTATCAGCATTTTTGGGCACATGAAAATCATGCTTTCCCATTTTTATTTTTATTTTGGGAGGGGAGGTAGTTGCAAAAGCAATTCTGTCTTGACAGCATCACAGTGCAAAGGGTGCTCTTGTGTGTGGAGTTGCAGCAGCAATATGGGAACATGGAGCCTTAGAGTGCTTGCACCATTGCTATAAATCCAGCCTAGGATGTTGGATTCCTTCGCAATAATGGGTTGTATCCACAAAAGGTCCTTTATGGTTGGTCTTCCCTGCTTGTGGAAGGATCCTCCAGCCAATTTTCAGGAATTCTCTACATACACACACAACATAGGTTGCCCCATTCTAAAGGCTCCTTCAACCTTTTGTGTAGCATTTCAGAGATCTTGATAGAGGAGTAGGACGTTCCACTTCATGCCCCTCACTTGGTGCAAATTTCCAAATCAATACAATATCTTTATTACGGCCAAAGTCCAGCATATTTCCAAATCTGAATTCAACCCATTGTCAGGTTAGGCTGGCATGGTAATCCATTCCATTGCATGCATAGATTGAACCCGGGTGACGTAGGAAATGGGCTGATGTAGGGAATCCTGGATGTGCGCACCTGGAAGGATGCCTAAGGGAATGTCAACCTAAGCTGTTTTCGATCTACTGACTGGAGGTTCAAAAGGGAACTGTATAAAAGGGTCAGCCCTGAACTGTAATGGGTGCATTTGATGGACATCACATCTGTAGGATCACTGGGCTTTGCACGGCAAGCTCTCTCATCAGAGAGTTTGGAATTGTCTCATTCTCCCCGCAATAGAAGGGAGTCCATTAATTGATTGCATCTATTCTGATGGCTTGAACCTAGGACAGCCGGCTCCAAGACCACTTGCTTCCTACCACTTGACCTAAAGGAAAATGTCCATTAAGTCACAGTTGTTAGCTCACTTTCAAGGCCTCCAGAGAGGACAATGCAATTACCTGCAGGCCCCATTTGAACAAAACACATGACCCCGAGCAGGGAAGAATGGTTCCAGGGCAAGAGAGACAAACTGCTCTGGCAGGCTCCAGCTGCCTTGCAGCACGGCCTCAGACGGGAAGGAGACAAAGCTTGAATCCGGCACCAACATGAAGAATCAGTATCCCTGCTGAGAGACAAACCTTGGGATTTTGTAACTCAAGCTGTGGGGTGAAGGATGGGAGGTCATAGGAATGAGCTGCCTGTCGGGGGAAAGGGAGGGTATTCACGGCACAGAGATCACGGAGATACGATGGTTCCCAATAAGCGAATTTTGCAATAGCAGGTGGAGGTAGGATACAAGTATCAAAAAGTGGGGAATTGGGAAGGATAAGGAATGTTTAGTCAGGAGGGGAAATTTGTGACAAGGAATAATAAACCTTGCAAGTATGGTGTGGATAAGCGAAAAGGAGTGAGTAACAATAAGAGGGAAAACGTGTGTAATCAAAAGTGAATTACGCAGGAGATCCTTAGGAGGTATTAATTGATATAATTATTAAATTGCGATTTGATTGTGATTTGGAGACCGATGCTGTAGAATCGAATTTTATAAAGAATAAAGTTACCCCCCAAAATGAACGGGTGTATGGATGTGTGCGGTGCCTTGATGCATTTCACCCACACTTTTACTAATATATTCCTTTTAATAATAATTTTTAAATTGCTTCGTCTAAAATTCGGTCAGTCGGTCATAAGTTGTTATGGCCCCATAGACCCAAAACGTAGGCATTCAGTCCAGATATGCAGGTTCTCAACATTCCTCACTACAAAATTCCCCCTAGTAAAACAAGAGGAGAGGAAGTTGCTCTAACTAACTCAAACTCTAATTCTAACTCTAACTGTCCCTTTATACCTAGTGGGTTCCGATCCTGGCTACCTCAGAGAAAAATTTAGCAACTACAAGAGCGACAGTTGGGCATTTACGTTCCAGCAAGAATTTTACATTAAAAAAGGCCTGATCTCCCATCTTCTTGTGCACCACTACAAAACTATGGCTATGAATACAAGCGGATGCATATGTACTCTATGTATGTATTCATTCTTTAAAGGAACTGTTGTTGTGTGTGCCTTCAAGTCATTTCCGACTTTTGGCAACTGGAAAGTGAACCCCATCATGGGGTTTTCTGGGGCTGAGAGGGTGTGACTCACCCAAGGTGACCCAAGCAGGGTCAGCCCTGGTTAGTGTTTGGATGGGAGACTGCCAAAGAAAACAAAGTGATATTTCAGGGGAAGGGATTGGCAAAACCACCTCTGAGTATTCCTTGACTAAGAAAATCATCTGAAATTCATGGGATCGCCACAGGTGACTTGAAGGCACATACACAGACACACATCCTCCCCAAATTCGAATCCCACTCAGCCATGGTCCTTGGGCAAGTCACACACTCTCAGTTTCAGGTAGGTTCAACTTAGGGTCTTCGTGAGTCGGAAACAATGTAAAGGCACACCACAAGAACAGCAAACAGCTCAAGACACCAGTTATGTCTCTATAAGATAAAGGTATGTTTTATTTTGCAGACCATCTTCATATAACAAAGATGAGCAGAAATATATACAATTTATAAATACATGTCAGCACTTTGCTGGACCTTCCCACTCTTTCCAGACCTCCATTTCATCTCTGCGGTGTGTATAGATTAGTTTCTGCCACCAGAGGGCATTCCAATATTGGCTGGTGGGTTTGTGTTCTTGGGGTGGGATGTTTTCCTGTTTGTCAGCAATATTTTGGCATTTGTGCATTGTACTCATCCTTAAACACAAAAACAACCCTCTGCACCAAGAGAGCCCCTCTGCAGAGGGGCGGGATAGAAATACATTTATTATTATTATTATTATTATTATTATTATTATTATTATTATTATTATTATTATTATTTCTGCACCAAGGAAAGTCAAATGGTGTGATCTCTACCCATCATGCGCACAGAGAAGTTTCCTTGATGTTCTTATTTTGCACAATTTATTCTGCAATTGGTACCTTTGAAACGGAGGTCAAAGATGTTCCTGTCCTTCAGCCTTGCTGGTCTTCCTAGGTGATGAGAGGGACCAAAGAGCTAAGCCAGAGCAGAGGGATCTTTGGCTTTCCAGGTGCTTTGGACTTCAAGTCCAAGCTCCATGGTGAAAGGGAAGGGGGTTATGGGTTCTGTCATTCAAAATACCTGGGAAACCCAAAGTTCCTCACCCCTCATTTACGCAGTTCAATGAAATCCTGTCCCAATGATTCCGTTTGGTTTCTGTGTATGGATGACCCTTTGTCAGAAGGATACAGAATCACAATCCCTCACCAAGTCCTCCCTATGTGCTCACCTAGAAGCAGTGGCTTTCATGGCAGTAAAACTACACTGAGCTTTAATCCAAACTTTAAAGGGGGCATCCAAGATGCCAAATCATTTTTAGGGATAAGGTTCGACACCTGGAATAGCTCCTTTAAGGTTCAACCAAAATCCCAGAGTGGATTCACTAGCCCACTGAAATGGAATTCTCTGGCTGCCCTGGTGGTGAGGTGCCATGATTTTGATTTCCCATACTGGAGAAACTAGAAGTTCCAATCATCATCATCATCATCATCATCATCATCATCATCATCTATGCAACCATTAAAGGAATAGGAGCCCTCTCCAGTTTTCACTCCATCAATCCAACTGCAAGCCCTGAGTCTCCAAGCATCAGCGTGGTTGGAGTGTTGCACCAGAACTTTGGGAGACCAAAAAATCGAATTCCCCTTTGGCCTTGGAAATCCGCTGGGTGACCATGGGCAAGGCACACTCTCTCAGCCTCAATGGAAGGCAGTCGCAAAGCTCCTCTGAAGAAAAATCTTGCCTTAACATCGTTGTAAGTTAGAAGGAACTTGAAGACACACAACAACAAACCAGGTATCATTCCAAAACTGGAATTCTCACGCTTTCTAATAACCATCGGAAGGTGGCAGTGGAGGCAAAGATCACCTTGGACAACAGCAGCGCCTTGTAAGTAAGCGGTGAATGGCCCCTCTTGCAACAGATACTGGTAAAGATGTCTTGCAACAGTAGTCAGATATTCCTGCTTGCAAAACACTCCCAGCTACTGCTTTATATTGCTTTGAGTGAAACACAAGAGGCATTCTCTTATCAGAACCCTTATGCCAACCCTGCAAGGCAGGTGAGCAACAGCTTCACTCCGTATTGCCAATACGCCGATGACAAATAGTGCTGAGGAGGAGAAAGAGGCAATTGCTTGGGGTTGCCTAGCTAGTGAATTCATTGTAGATGGAAGATTCAGACCAGGGATGTTCTGATTCAGTGTGTAAATCTGCACTTCTGTAGTTAAGTTGTAGTTGTGCTATGGCACTCTTCAGCTGAGTATTGACATTGTGCAACCAGCTGCGTGACTGCTAATGTGCAATGCCTGTTTCTACAATCCCACTAAATCAAATGGGACATTGAAGCCACTGTTAGATCTAGTGTTAAACAGGTCTAACTGTTAAACAGAGGCTGGATGGCCATCTGTCGGGAGTGCTTTGATTGTGTATTGCTACATGGCAGAATGGGGTTGGACTGGATCACCCCTGAGGTCTCTTCCAACTCTATAATTCTGTGATTCTACTGTTCTAGGAAAGTTCTATTGACAAAATGCACTGTCATAACAACAAAGAAATGGATCTCACATTTGTATCTTACACAGACCCTCATGCAGAGATTTATGTTGTATGAGCTTCATACAGGATCTTAGCCATTGCCGCTTAACCACTATGCTAGCTACCATGATTGTTTGCTACATTTATATTCCACCTATCAAAAAACATAAGTCCCTATTTTGGACTGTAGCTCCAAGAATCCCCCAACCAGCATTGGGGGATTCTGGGCATTACCATCTCTGAAAGTAACTTTTCCAACCTCTGTCCTTTCCTCCACAGAGCTCAAGACAGCAGACAAATGAAGAGGTCTTATATATATATATATATATATATATATATATATATATATATCTCCTCACAGCAAGCTCATAAGATGGGCTAAGCTAAGAACTCATGAGTATTATGGCGGAGCAAGGATTTGAACCAGTGTCTCTGCAGTCCTCATCCAATGCTCTATCCAATACGTCACACTGCCTCTATGAGAGTCAGGCCGCTTGAAGCCTCTGGGTCTGCCTGAAGTCTTGCTCTCTGAATCTGCTACCTGACCTTGCCTCCCCATAGGGCCATGTCCTTTCCCATGTGTGCTCTGTTCTAAAAACTGCATCAGTTTGGATACATGGCTGTTCTGCAAAAAGTCCAGGCGGTGGCAGTCGTCTGATTTAAAAGTCTCCATGTTTTTGCCCAGCTTTGATGGTGAACATATTGATTCTGTCAAATGGAAGAGGAAACTGGCCATTCTCCCCAAAGCAAGGTGATTAAAAGCCCTGATTGATCACTTGTACACTGGAGAGTCAGATGTGAGGAGAATTGTTAGTAATGCTTGTCAAAAATACCAATACCAATAAGAGAGTGGGTTTTTTTAAAAAAAAAATATATTAATCTAATTCATTTAAAACTAATTCATTTAAAAGCACCTTGCTTTTTAAGGCTTTCACCTGATCTTTAAACATTAGCGCTTGATTGCCTGTACCAGAAGCTTCCACTGTCTTCTAAGTTGCTCTTTGAAAAAGCAGATCAGTTAAGATAGTTCATCATTTGTGCCCATTTTGACTGCCGCATCTGTAATCTCTCCTCTTCTGGAGAAATGTACCTGGGTCTGCATTTTAATATTAGCATTGACTCGAGGACAGCTGGCAACTCAATTGGATTTACGTGGTGTAGTGGCTTGAATGTTGGACTATGACTCTGGAGACCAGGATTTGATTCCTGGAGCAACCAGTGCCACTTGTCCAGGGACTCTGGGAAACCAGCTATCCCTGCTTGGCAATGGAGACCCACCTTGGGCAAGTCACATACTCTCAGCCTCAGGGGAAGGCAATGGCAAACCTCCTCTGAACAAACCTTGCCAAGAAAAATCCATGATAGGTTCTCCTTGGGATCACCATAAGTTGGAACCGACTTGAAGGCACACAACATCTGTTGACTTGGTATTCAACAATTGATTCAATGAGTCTACTCTAGGGAGCACTAACCTACAGCATTCCAATCCTTCATTGCTTTGCAATGAGCAAGAGGTGGGGAGGAAAGACATCTGGTGTATTATGTGAATGTGATTTGTCATTGAAGAGAACCTGGTTTTGGAAAGAGACCTTTGGGTTGCCAGAGTGAAAACTGGAGAGGGCTCCTGTATTTTTAATGCCTGCGTAGAAGAGGGAATTTCAGCAGGGGTTGCTAGTTACCTGGTTACATGAGAAGCAACACCTGGTGGAATTCCCTCTTCTACACAACCATTAAAGGTACAGGAGTCCTCTCCAGTTTTCAAATTGGTTATCCTAGTAGTACCATCAGGGAAGGACTTTAGCACCAATGTCCAAGCCCCCCAAACTCAGCAGAGCTGCACCTAAGTGAAGTATTGCATATTATTATCCAAAGAATGGTTTCCAAGAAGCCCATTAAGTCCAGAAGCTAACATTCCATTATTGTTGGGAAAAGAAGTCATGAAGGATCCAAGATTCCTAAAGCCTGAACCAAGGACATTCCAACAGACCAATCAAGGTGAACTGAGAGTCTTCAAGATGTCAATGTTTGGTCTCTTAACTAATCCTGATTGCCCCCTCCCCCTTAAAAAAAAAAAAACTTCATTGACACAGACAGGTTGCTGATCTCTTCTGGACCCCAAAACCACAGGGGGCTTGAGATCTCAGAAGGGAGAGGAATTCCTGGTCGCTCGCTTATGTCTTCATAATGAGCCGGAGTGATAAAACACTTTGGGGAGAAGATAAACAAGGGTGGTTCCAATGCCATCCGCTGCCACTCATCTTTCAATAACACAAACCGGTTTGTGAGGATTAAAAAACATGGTACCGCAGCGAGACACAAATTCCTCAAAGGTGATCACTCTGCAGAAAACAGATGAGACAGATTGTCTCAGGAGAGAGATGGTCATGGCTTGGACCTTTGAACCCCTTTTCTGAAGAACTTTGATCCCTGAGGGAAAGGGGTTTCTTGATTTCTGCTCTTAGTATCAATTTATTAAAGCCCGCATGCCTTTTATCCTTGCAGCGACCTGCTCATGTGAAAAACGTGTAGACACGATGCAGCTCAACACAGTGGCTGAGACCCTATATTGCAGAGCCTTGCATAAAAGGTCTTCAGTCAGAAATATGTTATCTCCCTTCTCCCTGTCCCCTGGACTTACCAGTTGGCGCCCACACCTAACCATGGCCATTCAATGGCTGCTGGAGAGCTGAGGGCATCAGAGAAGCATCTGGCTATGTCTCCCATAGCCAGATGCAAACTGAGGACATCATCTGCTAAGATCTCAGCATCCCCTGGATGTTGGACTGGGTGGCCCTTGCAGTGGTTCATATGTGGAATCATCCATGGAATCATCTTCTCTTACAATGGCCAGAATCCTATCGATGTGCAACACAAGCAGTTGTGTTTCTCCCAGGGTTCCACAGCAGTGGTGAGGGAAGACCAGACCAAATACGGTCTATTTTTCTAAGGTTTTACTTCCTGCACCTGTTGCCTTTTCTTCCTACCTCTATTGCCTATACTAGAGCAGTGGTGTCATTAGGGGAATGCAGGGGATATGGACTGCACCGAGTGACACCGTCAGAGCGGGTGACACCAGGCAGCAGTGCGGTGTCCCAAAGCCCCTCTTCTGGAAAGCAAAGGGGAAGTCTTTTTTGGTGTGCCACTTCCATTGGAGGTGGGTGAGGACAGGGTGAAATTGCAAAACTTTCTGTCTGCAAAGGCCCTATGATTGGAGGTTGGAAGTCCATTTGGAATCCCAGTTGGATTGGAGGTTGGAGACTGGAACTCACCAGCTGGGCTTGTAGTAGGAGAAAGCAGAGAGTACCCACTCCTCAAGTAAATTGTTGTTTTCTTATCAGTATTATATCTGATCATCCATTAAACTTTAACAGAATTAGTGGACTGATGCTTTGTTTTTGCGAGCCCTCCCCAAGAAGCATCTGAAAACTAACGCTCTGCCTCTGCCAAATACTGTGCCAACTACATGCCTGGGAGTCTCTTGTCTTTGCATGTCTTCCATCAGAGAAGGTGAGGATCCTCTAGGTGAGGACAGGAAACTTCAACATCTTCAAGGGCCACATTTCTGCCCCGTGGCCCTCCGGGAGCTGGATGTCCTGCCAAAACAAATACAACAAAATACAACAAAATACAGAAGTTAAAATTCCCCCCCCCCTTGATACAAGGATCGACACATGCTCTACAGATACAATTAGTATTAGTAGTATTGTTCTAAATACCCATGTTAGAGGAACGTTTTTAAAAGTTAAAATGTTCACCTTTGTTGATTATTATGAAACAATATTCTGTTAACTCATTACATTCCACTGTTTTCTAGCCCTCCTTTCACAAAAGCTGTTAACACAGCCATTAATGGATACCATGTGGGGAGAAAAGCAAGATACAAATCAAATAAATAAATAATTTATTTTTTTTTAATTGAAATGTCATTATTAAAACATTAAACCTATAACATCTCCAAACATTTACACTGATATACATTAACATAATAATAAAATCAGACATAAAAATGACTTCCCCTCCTTTACTATGAATATTGCAAATGATATCTCTCTACTGTGACTTTCTGATTTCCTCATAAATAAATAAATTTTAATTAACTCATTTAATTATGTATGTTTTATATATAATTAAATATATACATTATATGTAATTAGATATATATGTTATATATAATTTTAATTGCATTGTTCTTTTAAATCTTAAGCCACTTGAATCCTAATTTTGGGGGAACAGAGGGAGAAGAAGATGAAGAAGTCATTAATATTAATTAATATTATTAATAAAATTTTATTTTTTTAAAAAAACCATTAAAAACCATTTAAAATATATTCTTAGTCATTTTTACAGTATGTTTGCCCATAATTCAAACTTCTCAATAGTTCTTTGAAAGTAAGTACATTTTTTTCACATTTTGCATACATAATTTCTGTATCTATTACTTCTGTCATCATGACAAATCCAGTTCATTTACACAATCTTAATAACTACTTAGCTGCTTTGTTCCCATTTTCTATTTATATATTCTTCTACTGGAGCCCATTAATATTAATTAATATTTGAAAATAATAGTGTATAATATTATATTGAATTAACAATTAGTTATCAAGCATTTAGTTGATTGATTGATTGATCTGATAATACTGAATGGTGCAGGGTCAAACTGCAACTTTTTTTTTAGCAAACAAATCTGACCTACGGTAAATTCTTGGAGAATTTCCTCCAAACTCCTTTCAGCTTTAGATACAGATTTAGCAGTACAATTTTATCTATAACTTGCCTACTCAGAGGTAAGTCTCACTGAGTTCAAGGGAGTTTGCTTTCGTGTCACTGGCTCCAAATTACAGTCGAAATAATCCATATCCACAGATATTCATAGGCACACACCATCAAATAATGTTTTCAAACGACATCCCAGATAAAGAGGTCTTGCTAAGGCTCCCACCCTATGTAGGTTTCCTTGAGAGTAAATCCTGAAGACAGTGACGTTTCATGCCCTGTCAAGTGCATTGGCTTGACGCTGTGCATTATGAACCATATCATTAAACTAATCTTCCAATTTCAGGGGCTTTTTCCTGAAGTCCAGACTCCTAAGCTTGGTTGCTTCTGAAAACACGACCCTCCTCTGAAGGTTACGACCCTGGATGGTTTCCCAAGATGGCTGCTCCTTGCCGCCTATTGTATTGTTTCCAGAATGTGGCCTCTGAACTTTTGTCCTGGCATTGTTTTGGGGGGGTGGGGGGGTGTTTTTTTTAAAAAAAAATTGGGGGGGTGGTGGTTTAAATGTGGAATTTACTGTCAAAAAATGGAACCGCAACCTCAAGCTGGGTTTTGAAAGAGCCAATTGTTTGTTTCCCCTGGTGCTGTGACCTGACCTGCTAATCTCTTTTTCTTCCCTTAAAGTTGTCTTCTAAATCTGAACATTAAAGGTGATTAGATACCGAAGAGACTTCTCATGTCATTAGTTAATGCTTCAAGAGCTTGCGCTGGTTCCAGCTCACAGTAGTGGAGAGGCCTATACATCACCTTCCATCCATACGCCTGCACAGTCTCCAGATGATATGAGCCAACCATGTCTGCCTCTGTACAGCTTACAGATCGGAGGGGGCTGGAGACGAGTTTAATTTAAAGATGAGCCGCCCTTGGGCTGCCAAAGGAAATGGTGTGTCAGCTACGTCAAAAATAGATACTGTTGCGCAGATATATGGAGGGAGAGATGGACGCTGCCAGGGCTATTAATTATCCAGATTGCCTTTAAATGTCAGAGCAAATCCTCACCCATTCCTTCTTCAAAACTTAAATCACCCAGAGAGACAAGGTCAGCCCAAGTAGGCTGGAAGGCTCTGCTGTGTAAAGAAGAAGGGAGGGGAAAGGAGAAGGAGACATGACTCTATGATGTTGTGTATACATGTGTGCAAACGTGCGAGCCCAACCGCTTTGACTCGCAAAGAGTTGACACGTAGCGCTCCTCCAGAATCTTGGCAAATTTGGAGGTTGTTCTCCAGATGGTCTCTGGAAAACTGCCAGAGCATCACTAAAGGCTCCACGTCTGGCGGAGATGTTCCTGTCATGGTTGCAGGGAAAGGGAAAGGTGGACACTCCAGGATGGAACACATGCCTTGGAAACAAAAGTTGTCAGCATTTGTTGTGGACCTTCAAGTCCTATCCAACTTAGGCTGGCTTGAAGGCATCGTGGGGTGATGGTGGTGTGTGTGTGTTCTAGGCCAGATTTGTCGAGAGCGAGTTTTGTCTTCCTCTGAGGATGAGAGAGTGTGGCTTACTCATGGTCACACAGTGGGTTTCCATGGCCAGATGGGGATTGGAACCCTAGTTTCTGAGAGTCCTTGTCCAATCCTCCAACTACTACGCTGTGTTGACTCTCTTTTTAAATGGGGTTTCTTGGCAAGGTTAATCATACAAATGCAGGAATGGGGGAGACTCTTGTCTGGCATATGGTGGTGATATTACCACTTAATGTAGACCAGTTTTATTCACCTTGATGCTTTCCAGGTGTTTGGAATGAAAGCCACCATCCCTGACAACTGGTCAAGCTGCTTGAGGGTGTTTCTACACTGTAGAAATACCGCAGTTTGACACCACTTTAGGTGCTGCCGCTCCATCCTACGGCATCCCAAGATTTGTAATTTTACAAGGTTTTGAGCCTTCTCTGCCCAAGAGGGCTGGTGCCTCACAGAGTTACAAATCCCCTGGAGCCAAAGTGGTGAAAGCAGTGCCAAACTACATTATTTCTCCAGTGTCAATGCCCCCAGGTCTCATACTGTGTCTACACTGCAGAATTAATGCAGCTTGATGCTGCTTTGAGTACCATGGCTCCATGCTATAGAATCCTAGCACCTGTAGTTTTGTGAGATATTTAGCCATCTCTATCAGAGATTTCTGTTTACCCCAGCAAATCCCAGGATTCCATAGCATGGAGCCCTGGCAGTCCAAGTGATGTCAAACGGGATTCATTCTGCAGTGATAATATTTAATGTTTGGTAGCAGACAACTAATGAGAGGTCATCCACAACATCTGTCAGATACAACACAGAGAGTCCAACAAGTCAAGACATTTGAACATTGCCGGAATTTATTTATGTTTATCACTTTGCATAAATCTCAGATTTGGCATCCAGAACCTGACTGATAAACATGATGGTCAAGGGAAAATATTTACAAAGCTTTGTTTGAGGTCTCAAGTAAATGCTGTGCTTAATGAAAGAGCAGAGGGCCTGGCTGGCCCAATTCCTAAGATCAGCAACTTCCCCGGCTAATTGATAAAACCATCAGCAGCTCCTTCTGCTTCAGAAGCAAAGCCTCTCCCTAATTCAGGAGACTTGATTCAATTAAGCAAAACCAGTGCCTCATTCACTGAAGGCTCCTTCCTGCTGTAATGATTAAGAACATCACCGTCTCATTTGGGAAGGGCTTTGCTTATCTAGCCCAAGCCATCATTGAATGGAGGGACTGAAAGGAATGGCATGGCGGAGCCTTTTGTTGTTGCGGTTCTTGATTTGCTGCTTGGGTGACATAAGCCATTCCACAGACTGGTACATCAGCCCTATCCATGGATGGCAGTTGGTCACTGGAAATGGAAGTCAACTGTTTTCATGACAGTGGGCACCAGAGCTCTCCGACAGAGAAGGCGAAATATCTCACATAACTACAAACCCCAGAACTCCATAGCATTGGGTCATGGCAGTTAAAATGGTGTCGAATTGCTTTATTTGTGCAGTGTGGGTACGCCCTTGGACTCCAGCCTTGATGATCTTAAGAACCACCACTCAACATTGTTCTTGATTTGCTGCCTGGGTGAAATAAGCCATTTCACAAACTGGCACATCCACCCTACCCATTTTCTAACTGAAATGTTGGTCAACATGGCCATGTCAGGGTGCCACCTTGAATACCTGAAGACCTCCTAGATCAGGGGTAGGCAACCTTTCCCCTTTAAGGGCCAAGGGACTTCAGCTCCTAGAAGCCTCAGCCATGTTGGCCAATAGTCCCATGTTGGCCAATAGCTCCTGGGATTCTGGGAGCTGAAGTCCCTCGGCCCTTAAAGGGGAAAGGTTGCCTACCCCTGTCCTAGATGGTAATCCTGGAGATCTCTTGGATGACAAGCAGGTGGGCATTTGAATTGCTCCATCATCCCTCTGAAGCTTACAATCTGAATGAACTTCTAAGCTGCGCTAGACTCTTCTTTGAGAGCTGCAATTGACAGGGCCACCTCCAGCAGATTGTCCAACTGTGGTTGACTTTTGGCCTTAGGTCTAGTAAATCCTAGGCGCTGTCCCAAGTCAGCTGACAAATTGCCACTGTTCTTGTTTGGTTGGTTGCTTTTCTCAATTCCCCCCCCCCCCAAGGTTTTAAAAATTTTCAAGCAATGTCGCAAACATTCAGAAGAAAAGTGGGAAAAGATATACATATATACGGATACAGATATTATCGCTCAAGCTAAAACACAAGGCTAAAACACTAAACTAAAACAGTAAACACAAATTGGCTAATGCACTAAACAGTAACTGACTAAAACACAAAAGGGTGCTGATCCCCCCCAATCCAAACTGTAATTAAAGGGAGGAAAAAGAAATATTTTATCATTACATCAGCAACTAAATAAACTTACTAAAATTACTAGTAATCGCATCCACAGATTATTGCATAATTAGATTTCTTATTGTGCAAAAAGGTCATAAATGTTTCCCAATCTTTCCTAAAGGTCTTCAGTTAGTTTATCCTTTAAGATCTACGGTACATTAATCTGGCAATTTGGGTTAACTCAGCAACCTTAACAATCCATTCTTGGGTTGTCAGTGCCTCTGTCTGTTTCTGGGTTTGTGCAATAATAATCTTGCTGCTGTTATCATGTACTGAAGAAGTAATCCATATTTATTATCCAATGCTTTACCCGTAACACCCAGCAAAAACATTTCTGGGTGACAATGCAAAATCTACCTTTAATTTTTTTTTTAAATTGACACGTAAAACTTAGGTCAATAACTTTTCATTTTCTTTTTGTTGGTTGCTTTTAGACTTTTGACATTGTTTAAATGAATTTGGGGGGCAAGGAGACTAGACTCTTGCTACTCTTCTTGTTAACTGAAAGCACAGAGCCTTCCTGGTTTCAGAAGCTTTCAGGCTTCCACAAGAAGATCTAATGGTGCTGGGCCATATAGATCCAAGTTGGATCCATATGCATCAATATAAATCTTGTTGATCCACTGAACTAGTCGTTCTAACTTTTTCCAGGGCTCTCCATAGGTGATGAGGGAAGCCAGACAAAATCTACTAGCTCCAAGCAACTGATTTCTGCAGCACCTTATTTGCTTCAGTCCTGTGCCTATCCGTACTGAACAAATATAATGCTTTGATACCACTTTAACTGCCATGGCTCTATCCTATGGGATCCTGGAAGTGTTTGGGGAGGAGTACTTAAGGATCCTGCCATTCAGGGGAGTGGTATAAAGAACTGAGGGGCTGAAGTATGGATACATCCCTGATGCCAGTGCTTAAGCTGGCATAGTTACACCAGTGTAATGCACCAACAGGAATCTTGCCTTTGCTTTCTCCAGCTTGTAAGAATATTTGGTACTTCTGCTAGCGGAAAGCAGTGAACTATTGCAATGTAAGCTTATGGCAGAAAGGTGTATTTATTCTGGCTACTCTAGCAAGGCAAAAAGAAAAAAAAAACATACATTTATTGTCTCAGGGAACCCATCCAAGGTTATAAATCCCAGGATTCCATAGAATGGAGCTTTGGCTCTTAAAGTGGCATCAAACTGCATTATTTCTACAGTGTAGATGTACCCTCCACCTCCAAGAATCCCCCAACCGGTATAGTCAGATGAGAGGCAGTGAGCCGGCTGCATGACAGGAAAGCCACATTTAAGATGACTCAATATCAATAAATGTTCTCAATGAGCAGTAGTAGTATGATGCTGTAGGAGACAGAGAAACTTCCCACTTCTATTTGGATGGCTTTGGGATGATAAGTTTATTCTTTTTAAAAGTAACTTTCAACACTCTGGGGGTGGGAGGATTGAGCTGTGCATGATATGTGGTCTCCCTCGCAGCTGAATGTGGTCTAATGTCCTCATGTACAAGAAAGAATGCTGCCCCCTTGAAAGTGTTTGAACTACAACTCAACTGCCTTTGGCTTCAGGCAGCAAAATATCTTGGTTTTCAAAGCACATGCTACCCAGAATTAATCCTGGACCTTGTAGCATCAAATACATTTTCAGGAGTGCGACGCAACCATGGCCCATTTTCATCTCATTTCTTAGGACAGTGCCTCACTGATGGATTTATAACTTCATATTTCACCATTTCCAATCATATATTCTCCTTAAATAAATAACTTGAGTGGCCTCTCGTGACATCACAGCAAACCACAAGAGTGAGGCCTGAGAAGTTTATGTTCTCACCAGAGCCCTAAGCTTTAATGATAGCTGGCTTGGCAACTTTCCATACATTATACATTGTGACTTGAGTAACGTGTGGGCTCACAGGGAGACATGCCAACAGGGCTGGATTGTGGAGCGAAGCAAAGCACTTTGACATACCGAACTCTGGACACATTAATTAAGAGGTTTGCAGGATGAGTGTGAGAGCCACAATCCTGTGCTTTTGGAAATAAATTCCTTCAGAATTCATGAACCTTACGGCTATTCATGCAACCATCTCAGATCAAGCCTGTTCATACTGGTGTCCCAATATTTGCATTGTACCTGACACAGTGCAGACATCTGGCTTGAAGCAAGAGACCTGGGAGCAGCCAGGAACAGCCAGGATTGGCCCTATCATTTGGCAAAGTGAAGCAACTGCCTCAAGTGGTAGACGCAAGGGGTCACACACACCCTGACACAGCAGCAACCACCCCTTGTGGTCCCTCCATCCTGAAACTTTCTTTGCAGAGATAGTAATCAATTGTGCAAGTGAAAAGGTGGAGGGCTTGCACCTAAACCATTAGGAGGTACTCTAATATTGCTCAGAATCCTGTTGGTGGCTTAAGCATGGGCAAGCGGCTGGACATTTGGCCCAATGTCCCATGCACGCAGTTCAAGGTCCCAAAAGTGGAGCCCTGTATGCAGTGTCATTGTGCATGTGGATACCCATTCTCAGTCGATCTGCACATCTGTCTACCCCTGTTGAAACTGGCAGTACTATATCCCTTTGGCAGGGCATCTAGGTGTGCATCCAGTGACACAAGGTCTCCCTGCAACACAATGGTTGTGTAGCACAATCAATGCATAACTTTACAAGTGGACTTTTATAATGTAGGACCTCAGCTATTGTCCATATTTCAAATATTTTATCTCTATCTCCTGGTTCACTTTGGGGGCCCAAACCATTGGCCCTATGGAAAGAGCAGGCAGGAAACTGAATAATGTGGGTTCTGTTTGTTCAGCCTAAAGATCTCAGATAAAATCTTCCTTTAAAACCTTCCTTCCAATTCTGCCGATGTACAGGGATTGACTTGGTGTGTGTATGTATGTATGTATGTATGTAGAAGTCATTTGTTGATCTGCCTCAGGCTGCAACATATCTTGTGATGGTTCTGGGCAAAACACCTGTTCAGTTTATGTCCTTATCAATGCACTACTGTAAACCCTACGCTGCATCTTTTCACTTGCATCCACTTAAAGGAGGCAGTTTTCAATGGACCAGTGATGCCATGAGAAAGGGTTAAACAGCAGCTTTGGCACCACAAGGGATTGCCCATAGTTCTCAGATTTGCTGCTCAGATCTGAGGTCCTAGGATAGTCATGACCTGACAACCCTACATAACAATCCAGAAGACCAGAGGCTTGTGGGGAGAAGATCTACGGATTGCCCTCACAAAAAGTGGGAAGCTGTGCTCTGATGCCAAAGATGAGGCTGGGCTATCTTCCAACCTGAGGATACTGGAGTCCACATGGGAGGCATGCAAAAGAGTGGAAGGGACTCCTTGTGAGTAAGACTTCTGAGTTCCTGCAAGACCTACAGTTCTGAGCCCTGGGTGGGGATCTGGGATTTCATTTCTTGGCCTTTTTTCAAAGCAGGATGGGTTGCTGGATCAGTGTTTGGCTATCTGCTCTTGATCTGGCTTGTTTTCTTTTGGCACTATTGGATCCTCATCTTGAAGGCCTGAACTTCCCTAGGATTCTGCCTTGGCCTGGGTTCTTTTCCCTGTTTGGACCATCCTGGCTTAGACCCCTATGGATTGCTTTGACCAGGGGTCCTCAAACTTTTTAAACATGAGGCCAGTTCACTGTCCCTCAGACCATTGGAGGGCCGGAATATAGTTTAAAAGTCAACTGCTAAGCAGGACAGGCAGCAGTGGCAAAAAACACCCGGCGGGCCAGATAAATGTCCTTGGTGGGCTGTATGTGGCCCGCGGGCCGTAGTTTGAGGACCTTACCTTCCAGAACCTATCCAGTCAAGGGTGCTGAAGAGCTTGTGTGCTGATCAGGGAAAGCAAAAGAAAGTTATTTCAAAGATATTCTTTCTTATTTGTTTATTTATTTCCCACGCTGTATTATAAGATCTCAGAGCAGCGTACAAAGAAAATCAATGGGGTCTACAACAAAATATTGGAGCATGGAATGCTCCTGTGCCAGTCGACCACAATCTTTTTTTCTCCCCCAGATTGTTTCCATTTTCAAAATTTCTTTCTCAATAGATCCTTGGCAGCCATTAAGAACACTCAGGTCTGTATCTTATTGGCAGGGCACACTAGCCTAGCCACACTGAATTATCTGGATTTATACAAGTGTTGACTGACCATTCAACAGTCTATTCTATGGGTCTGGTCTAGATGGGACATCCAATAAGATTCAAATTGTATGTGTCTGTGGGTGATCTGGTGTCTTTTCATTATATTCCATCTCCCTAAAGTTTCCTTGCACTTGGATGCCCGGTTTTTGCCCCCTTACATGGGCAGGCTGCCCTTTTCACATTACCATCAGTACTCTGGAGGATTATGATCTCTCTTAGTACATACTCGGCTAATCTTTGCAAGCATTTCATGCCATGCAATTATAGCACTTTCATTCCACTTTAACGGCCATGGTTCCATTCAGTGGAATCTTGGGAGCTGTAGTTTGGTGAGGCACTATTGCTCCCTGGCAAAAGAATTCTCAATACCTCACCAAACTACAAATCCCAGGACTCTGTAGGATGGAACCATGGCAGTTAAAGTGGAATCAAAGTGCTATTGTTGTGCAGAGGGAAAAGGGTCCTAGATTTGCTTGAGACTGCTCTCCTTCACACTCGCTGACCGAGGTCCTATTCACTGGTTGTGCAGTGTAAAATTACACAAATGTAGCTGCAGTGTATTGAATTGTGTCATTGTGGCACTAGTGTCACAGGGCTTGTGCAACCCTGGATAGGATATCACCTGTGCACAACCTCCAAGCAATTCCTTGCATAACAGAATTCAAACCAGTGTGAAAATACAGTAGGATTCCTCTCTCTCTCCCCCCAAACTTTCTTTCTTGCAGCAGTGACTTAACTGAAAGCCTTAAGTAATTGAGGCTAATATGATGATGATAACTAGAAGTCAGTTAAACACCACTGAAGATGTTCTAACTGGTGTTTTAAAAATTCAGTCCATACGATTTTTCTAAGTGTTAAAAACCTTGGCGTGATCACACACAGACACACACATATCAGAAAACACAATACAGTAGTGCCATATCGGAACTAAAATCACCTTCTTTAAAAAGAAAGACCTGTGGAAACAAGACAAGGAAACCGGTTGTACACCGGCGTTGCGTCCAGATGTAGACATATGCAACTGGGCTGATGGAAGCAGACATTCCTTCCTCCCCTCCAGCTTTCTAAATATGCTGGATAGAAACTCTAGGGACGCTGCTGAATGTGGGGAACAGACCAGGGAAGAGTATCCCTTCAAAATCAGCTGGGCATTTATTTTATGAGTGAAGCTCTTCTGTCAATAGAAGGTGGAAACCTTTGAAAAACCAGTTGATTGAGGACCTGTTTCAAAAGACATTCACATTTCCAGTCACATCATCAGGACCCTGACAGGATCTAAACACCCCTTCCCACCCCATATCTATCCAGCCATGTGCTCCTCTACCCTGCTCTCTTACTATTACCTTTCTTCCTAACCGGTTGGGTAGGAACAGCAGGGAAAGCTGGCCGTTTCCTTCTCTGAGCGTCTCACTGGCAAAATCCCAAGTATGGGCGCTCTTGAGAAATCTGGCTGTTCTTTTCCCAGGCTGCTTGCCATCTGTTTGGAAGATGTAGGGGCCCTGGAAAAAATTACATTTCCCCCAGGCTCCCTGGCACCCAGGATGCTTTCATACCAGAATCCCAGCAAAGACCAGAAAAAGAGGGAAGAAAAATGCATGGGATGAATTCAAGCCTCCTATAGCCAGTGTGGGATAGCAGTTTGAGTGTTGGATTATGACTCTGGAGACCAGGGTCCAATGCTCGGCCATGAAACCCGCTGGGGTGACCTTGGACAAGCCACACTCTCTCAGCCTGAGAGGTTGGCCACTGAAGAAATGTGCCAAGAAAACCCCATGATAGGTTCACCTTAGGATCCCCATACGTTGGAAATGGCTTGAAAAGGCACACAACAACAAGCATAAGATACCTAGCCCTATAAAATGTACACATGCTGATCTATCTATAGATTACATAGGTAGAAATGTCTTGGGGTTGCCATAACGTGGGAATGATTTGAAGACACACAACAACAACCCTTTCTCCACCACCACTAATGGAAGCCTTGTAAAACATATATGTGCTACAGACAAAAACAGCATTAAAGGTGTTAATGGTCCTTCTTCAATTCCGTGTACAACTATGGCTAGAGGAGAGCTCTGATGAGATGTGAGCTAAATGGAAAAAGTGTTTGTGCAGCATGTACAAAGAGTTTTCTTTTCTTACAAGGGAGACTTCACTAACGCAATTGATGAGAACCACAAGGCCCAGGAACTCTGCAGCAAGTGAACCATTCCCTCCCTCCTCTGTTGGCATCTTCCCTCATAATCATTCATTCTCTCTATAAACAGATTTCCTCGTAATGGTTTTCATTTTCTTTGAAGTGTCCCATTCATTCTGTTTCTCTCTCCATTCATGTGTTCAAAATTCCTTGAAAGGAAGTCAGGGAAGGAAGGGGGGGAAGCAAAAAACATCTAAAGAGCTTGAAGGATGGTATTGGGGGAAGGGACTTGGGGGGGGTGACTTCTCTTGAAATTCTCGATTAATCAGGGCTTTTATTTTCCCCTTTGCAACTGAGCAACTGTGAATGATTATTAACATCTCTGCACAGAGCAAAATCCTCTGAAGCACATACTTAACTCCATCCCGGCTTAGCAAGAGCAAACCGCAACTCCACTGTTGTCAGCAGTTGCCATCCAAAACACTTTTACTCCAGAGGAGTTTTGCACCAAGGCAGCGAGGTTTGCTGCTCGAGTAAAGGAGGTTCACAACTGTAGCCAGTAGGACCTGATTTGCATCCCCTTGCAGACAGATAAGGGGAGTGCTAACAATACGAATAATAGCGAGAGTTATTCTTCTTGGTTTCACGGTCCATCAATGGTTTGGGTTCTATGCAAGAATCTAGGGATCCGTGCAGTTATCATCAGATAATGTGGCCAGTTCCAAGTAGTGTTCCAAGTAGTGTCACAATTCCTTTTGGCCATTGTGCTGTTTTGATCCTACCTGTGGAGATTTCATTCAGATGTTTTGTCAGTCCATGTGGGATTTCTCCCAGAGCACCACTCTCTACTGGAACCACTGCTGGCTTCTTTTCCCAGAGGCAAAATTATTAGTTATTCTTATTCTTACTAATACACACTTGTCCCTCCACATTCACTGGGGTTAGGGGCACAGGACCCCTGTGAAAGTGGAAAAACCACAAATATCAAAAACTATGTTTTTACCTGAGAGAACCCCTCTCTAGGAATCTCTAGGTCCTCCAGTGCAACTCTGTGGTCAACATCTGCCAGATATTGACCATAGGATTGTGCTGGAGGAGCTACAAAAGCCTGGTGGAGTGTTCTTTCTAGGAATCTCTAGATCCTTCAGGGCGACTTTTTTAAAACTTGACCATAGAGTTGTGCTGGAGGACCTAGATATTCCTAGAGAAAACATATTAAAAAATATCCATGAATAATCAAATCTGCAAAAGTCAAAGCCTCAAATGTGGAGGGATGAGTGTATTTCACAGAACTGAAGACAAAGAGGAAGAGAATATATGAAATGTCAAGACATACAAACTGAGATTCAGGTTCTCTGGAAAAAAAGAAAACCAACTGTGGTTCTTATGGTGATAGGTATGCTGGACCGATTCCAAAGAGACTGGCAAAAGTACTGATTGACAGGCCCACAACAGGACAATGGCAAGAAGTGGAACTATGTGGAATGTGCCACTTTATTTGAATATACTTCACTGATCTCTAGATTCTTGGATAGAATCCAAATAATTGAGGGTCCAAAATCCCCATCAGTAACACCTGATAGATTGTGAAACCAAGAGCAATCATGATAACTGGGAGACCTGTGTTCGAATCCCTGCTTAGCTATGGAAAACCCTTGGGTATCTTAGCAATAGCAAACCTCTTCAGAATTAATTTTAAGACCATGTTGACTTTGAATGTGGAGAACGATCCTATTATTGCCAACAATGAAGTCCAACATAAGGCATTTCAGAGTCTGCATCTGAAAGAGAAGAGACAGAACGCCATCTTTTTCTTTGTTCTTTGCTTCAGGTAGAAAAATGCCTTGGACCAACCCTAAATACCTTGCTTAAGGGCCTCCAAAATCCCCAGAGCTGCCATCAATCATGAGGACTACAACCTCGATTTCCTTAGCGCAAGCTGGGCCTTATTACTGTTTCTGCCTTTTTGGTTTTGCTGCAAAATTTACCTGTTATCCTATTACCTTTAGATTCCTATCAGCCTTTGAACACTGGGCACATGGAAGTCATTACTGGGGCTTTATTATAGCTACCCTTTGTGCCAATAAAGCTGGCTGGGGTAGCCTATATATCCCAGGCCAAACCTCAAGTTCCCTCCGCAGGGTGTGCGGAGGGGTCTCTGCATTGCTGGTGGTGTGGAGCAGAGCAGTAAAGGGACATGTGGAAGAGGGCCGGGGATCCATCTGGAGCAAAAGCAAGCAAGGGCCAGAAACAGTTATGCAGGGAGGAGCAAACCAGTCTCACAATACAACCCCAAATGTGTTTTACATTCTACTGGCAAAGCCGCAGCCTCCCCTGGCATGTAGTAAATCGGCCATTAAAAAAAATAGCAATACTCGCCTTTCTCTCTGTACATTATTAGACTAGTGAAGAAAGAAAACGTGGCGTACAGATAGCATTGCTCTCCCTAAGTCTATATCTCCTGCTGTCTCTTCTTTGGAGATTCCCACTCCTGCCATATCTACTAAAGGAGTAGTAGATGGTGGTGGGACAGAGAGAAGAGCCTTCCCTGATGATCTATCAGTGGTCTAGTGGGCTCATTGTTGTTGCTGGTGTTGCTATTACAACAAATAGCTAGTACAGTTTTAATAAAATACTGAAAGTGGAAGATGTTCACCCTAGGAAGTCCAACTGCTTCCTAATATTTACCTTCATGCAGGGGGTGGAATAATGGAACATGGATGGGAAAGAGCTCCTTTTATAAACCTGGAGTCAATTCCAGAGAAGGATTTGGGAGGGGAGGAGAAGGCGCGGATCCCCCTTGACACGGCTGCATCCTCTAGGAAGTCTTTCCCAGCCCCTCTCTTAAAGGCCCATGAAGTTTCAAAACCAGAAAGTTGACATTTCAATGCCCAAGACGGATATTTAATATATTGAACTATTTCATCTATTTAAAAATGTAGTTCAGCGTACGGCTTGGAAGCCATAAAACCAGTTCTACAAACATAGGGTTATAAGGTCCAGACACATATTCTTTTTGTTTTATTATGATGATTATTTTTTTTTTAATTTCAAAAAAAGTCAGCTTCCAGTTCTGCCCAAGTTAACAGGCTCTCGCTGGAAAATACGGGCTCCTATAAAATGCTGGTCATTGGCCCTTTCTTCATCTTTATTATATATGTTTATATGTATGTACTCCAGACATTATTAACTCCATTTTAAGGGTCTGCAAAATCCAGAAACGTCTGGGCACTTTGACTGGAGGACCCAATTTTATTCTTTGGATGTTATCACATGGGGCTCAATCCAAACAGAATCCAAACAAAATGGTGAACGAATCCGGATTATTTGCCCATGTTTCCACACGACGTCGCACAGAACCCCGACAGAACCCCGACAGAAAGCGGAAAGAACCGAGATCTTTTGAATTTCGGTTTCTTCAGGAATTGCAATTGCGCGACGGGAATCATTTCGCATTTACCGTAGGTCTGATAACCAAATACGTATTGTGGCGCATTTCCCCGCTGTTGCCATGGTTCCAGCGAGCATTCCTCTCTCTGCGCATGTGCAGGAGGCTCATTTCGGCTACATTTACGGGTTTTTTTCTCTTGTGTGTGGACATTCGATACACTTACTGTAAATGTGCAATGAAAGTAATGACGTATGCGGAAACAAGGGTTATTTCCCGTTTATTTTCGGGATGCCTCATTTCCACTTTTATTTCCGCTTTCTGGCCCACGTATGATAACGTCCTTTGTCTTCCCAAGCCTTCCCATTTCTGTGTTTTGAAAGGTCACTCTGGTCCCCACATACATAACAAATGCATGTGTTTTGGGGAGGCAACCAGCCCTTCAACTGAACACCATATGATTGATGGGGATGAGGGATGTCCAACCAGCTTGAGTCCCATATCTAAGATGATGATGATGATTGGTGATGGGTGGTTTTGTCTCCTTACTGTGTCCAACAGCACTTACTCTTATTAGGTGCATTTCAGATCTCATCCTCAGGTACAGGTCCATCCTCAGGCATCCTCAGGTACATTCTCAGGTATTTTCGGTTGTAGAAGATTTTGATCAAAGACTATTCAGCACCTGGCACCAATGACTACATTAAACATAATTGATGGTGTTTGCTGTTCATTGTGTGTCACTGTGGCATGAATATGTGGCAAGGAGCATGTCCAAAGGGGCAATGTGATCAGACATGGTGGCCACCATCCAGTGCCATCTAACCAACCATCTAATCACATCAAAAGCTAAAGACTTTCAAGTCCATAAGCTAACCATACCCAACAACTGTTATGGTTGTGTGCCTTCAAAATGTTTCTGACTTATGGAGACCCTTTTGTTGTTGTAGTGTGCCTTCAAGTCATGTCATATCAGGGGTTTTCTGTGGCTGAGAGTGTGATCCGCCCAAGGTTACTCAGTGGGTTTTCATGGTGTAGCTAGGATTCAAACCCTGGTCTCCAGAGTCACAGTCCAACACTCAAACCACTACACCACTCTGTGATCTCCCTTTACCTTAAGCCAAAAAGCCATAAAGCCATAGAGCATCCATGAGGCAGCCTTCGATTGTAGTTGTTAGACCAGCATGGTGTAGTGGTTTGAGCATTGGACTAAGGAGTCCAGGATTCAAATCCCCGCTAGGCCATGCAGCCATGTGGTGTCCATGTCACTCATCTGCCCAAAGGCTAAACTGATGCTTTAGGCTTGGAGGGTCTTCCAAGGTCATTAAAATGCTTCCAGCAGCCCGCTCAAGCCAAATGAGAACATGTGTCTATCCATCATCTTAGGCTACAACTCCCAGTTAATGCCAGCTAACAACAACGGTTGCTCTCTGCATTTCTGGTGCAAGCGATTCTTAACTGGCCAGTGAGACCCTGTGATGGAGTCTACCAAACTTTGAGTATCTGTACCCTGAGTTGCTGAAGGCCAGTAATATAGAAATGTGCTTTATGTCTCTCCATCCCTTTGAGAACCAGCATGGTGTAGTGGTTTGAGCATTGCACTATGGCTCTGGAGATCAGGGCTTGAGTCACATTTGGCCATGGAGATTCACCGGGTGACCTTGCTTGAGTCACAAACTCTCAGTCCTAGAAAACCCAGGGAGGAGGGTTGCCATGAATTGAAGGCACACAGCAGCAACAACAACAACAAAGACTTTCTCCCTGTCCTTTCATTCTCAGGAAACTTGGCAGGAGAGGCAACAGAGAGTGATCTTCTTGGCTATTGTTCTTCTCTTTAAGCATGCCCTCCCTTTGTGCACACAATCCTTATAAAAGGAATGCCCACAAAAACTTCATCCAGGTTTGAAGAACTTAAGAAGAAGCCTTGCTGGCCCCATCTAATCTAGCATTCTCTTCAAACAGTGTCCCATCCGTTGCCTCTGGGACGCTCACAAGCAGCACATGAGTAGAAATGTACCCTCTCACTCATGCTCCCCAACCACTCATACATAGAAGCATATTGGCCTGTTACTTGAAGGACTTTATATCCATCATGACTACTGATACTCCCATTTTCCATGAATTTATCCTGTCCCTTTCTAAAGCCATCCAGACTGATGCCCATCTTGGGTTTTAAATAAAAAAAATCCACAATTTAATTATATGCTCTGCACTTCCTTTTATTTGTCCTGAGTCTCCCTGAATTCAACTTCAAAGTCTGGCCATTTTTCAGTCTTCGAATTGAATCTCTGCTTGGGTTCGGTCTTTGCCAATGTGCCAGCATGGCCACCAGAGGGGGACCAAAGATGCAGAGCTTGTCCTACTCTTGAGAGACTCTGATCCCAGTTAACTTTCTAATATAATAATAATAATAATAATAATAATAATAATAATTTGTATCCTGCTTATTGAAAAGACAATCCAAGTGGCTTACATAAGTAAATAAATAAAAAAACCCAAACAATATATCCCCCAAAACCAACCCACCACCCCTGGTCTCCATGGGTGAGTTCTCATTGAAAGATCACCTCAATCTCCTATCAAAATATGGAGTTGCCAAGCAGTCAGCTAGCCCCTAAAAGTGCACTCGATTGACTACCAAATGTAGACCAATCCTCCATTTAATGAATGAGGACTTCATGAGAAAAGGGATAGTCGTCAATAGGACATCCCTGAAGAGTAGGCCACTGGTAACACTGGCCTGCCACTGGTCTGGCTAGGCTCAGCATTGAAAGCCTCTGATTCTAGACCCAAAGTGGGAGAACGGCTGTGGAAATTGTTGTTCTCATTTGTTGTTGTGTGCCTTCAAGTCATTTCCAGCTTCTGTGAACTATCATGGAAATTTCTTGGCCAGATTTTTGCCATTGCCTTTCCCCGAGGCTGAGAGCATGTGACTTGCCCAAGATCACCCAGTGAGTTTCATGGCTGAGCTGGGAATCGAACCTTGATCTCCATTGTCATAGTCCAACAGTCAAACCACTACACCATGCTACAGCTATTCAAATGGTGTTGAACTGCAAGTCCCAGAGCCCATGCCAGTACAACAAGAAGTGAGGGATGCTGGGAGTTGCAGTCCAACACCGTCTGGAGAATTGCATGTGTTCTTTTCCTGGTGGTTAAACAATGTCTTTATAATCGTTCACTGTTGTAGGCCTGCCCTGACTAGCTAGCTGATCTTTAGACAACCCACACTCTCCTGTCTGAACTCCTTTCAGACCGTGCCTCTCATGCTTACTCTGGGCTTGGCTCTTGGAAGTGCCTTCAGACTGTGAATTCCTTTTTGACCCTTGTTAGCATGTAGCTGTTCTATTGTCCTTCCTACTGTTCCTTGTGGGGTGCATCTGTACTGCAGAAATAATCCAGTTTGACATTGCCAGGCCTCACTGCCATGAAATTCTGGAATCTGTAGTTTTGTGAGATATTTAGCCTTCTCTGTCAGAGACCTCTACTGCCACATCAAACTACAAATCCCAGGATTCCGTAGCATCAAGGTTTGAATTATATTTTCCTCCAATTGATCTCATTGGAGCCTCAGTATCCACAACTGGTGGTGCAGTGGAGCCAGGGCATTCATGGTCAAAATCCTGGGACTTTTTAATGAGTGGTGATGATAATATCATTTGCCATCCGCTTGGAACCTCCGTCCCCTTTCATTTCATCTACAACCCCCAGAGTAGTTGGATGAGAAATGAATTTTCCAAGCAATAGTGTACTGTTACAAACTACAGTGCTGGGATTTTATTTCAGGGCCCCCACGGACACCAAAATCCATGGATGCTCAAGTCCCATTGCGCACATTGGTGCAGTAAAATGATGTCCCTTATATAAAATGGTGAACAACTCAAAGGTTTGCTTCTGGGGATTTTTAAAAAAAAATTTTTTTTCAAGCCATGATTGTTTGAATCTGTAGATGCAGAATCTGTGGATACGGAGGGCCGATTGCACCCCTTTGGTAACCCAAAGTATTTGAGGGTGCCTTTGTGTTGAATGGGCAAGACTTGCGGAGATTAAAACAGCTAGGATCCTTTTTTAAAAAACAAAAATATTTATATAGTGTCAGGACCACTAGCATTTTTGGGTCTTCCTGGCACTATAAAGACTGTAACTGTGCGGATGCTTTGAAATGTATCACTACACCACTGCCCTTGAAAATTCATGTGGCAGCAATAAAAGGCACAACGTGGACCCTGAGATATTCTTTACAATAGTTCTGTAATGTAGTTTGCTACTGGGGGGAAAGGAATTAATTACAAGTAACTCACTGTGCATAATTAGTTGCTTCCAAGTACGTGTGTGTGTGTGTGTGTGTGTGTGTGTGTACTCACACTTGCATGCTTGCTCTAGACATACCAATGGCTATCCAACTGTTGGCTCTAGTAAACAGTTAGAAAGATGTTAGGCGAGATAACCCGAGCAACCTGTCTCCTTCTATTTTAATCCGATTTACCGAAATCAGCTCTTTGATGGAGACCTAACTAGACAAATCCATGTGATCTGTGTACTAAACGTTTGGACTGTTGATTTTTGAGGGTTACTCAGGTCAGGTTAGTTCAAAGCACCACCTGCTTTCATCCTAGATCTGTATGCCATTGCTTTTAAAAAGCCCTCACAGATGGAAGACAATTTTGTTCCATTGGATTCCCCCTCCCCATCCATCAAGTATGATTTGGTGAAATTCCAGCTCTCAGTGTGCTCCTGCTCATCTCAGAAGAAATCCTGTGTTGTGATTATTCTTGGATTAGAAGGGAGGGTCAGACAACAACTCATTTGCTGGGAGGAGGGATCGGTCAGTAGTTTGATGCTGGGACTTTCCTTTGAAGTCTTTCGGTTGAAGTATTGCTACTCTGAAGTCAGGAGCAGATGCTCCTGGGAGATGGAAAAGGTTCCTCGTTGGGTTCTGAATGTTGCATTTTGAGATCTGACTTGTGATCATTTTTGCATTCTTGTTTGAAGAGATGACCTTTGGGCCCTGTCTAGATAATATCAGCAGCTATGGTCAACTCAAGATATTTGACCACTTAGAGCAAAGGACAAGATGGTTCCACCTCACACGCTTTGTTCAAAAGCAACTTGGACAACCGAGTCTGTCTTCATCTCTGGTGATGGGCCAAGGTCCTCCACTGCACCAAAGGCAGCAGAGTCACTTAAGGGGTGCAGGGAAGGCTGTGTGGCACAACATTTACCCTTTAATACCTTCCTGTTCCATCTTTGCATCTACAATCAAGCTGACCCTGGTAATGACATGGTTTTTGCAATGAAAGGTCTACATCTCCTTGGGCAACAAGGTAAAGGAGTCCCAAGCTGCATCTGCACTACTCAATTAATGCCGTTTGACACTGCTTTAACTGCCATGGCTCAGTGTTATGGAAATCTGGAATTGGTTGTTTCATGAGATATTTAGCCTTCTCTGTTAGAGAGCTCAGAACTCCATAGTATTGCACCATGGCAGTTAAAGTGGTGTCAAACTGGATTATTTCTGCAGTACGGATGCAGTCTTGGTACATTTGATCTTTCAATTGTTGATGTTAGAAATCCCAGGGTTCCATAGCATTCGTTGTTACAGCAACGTCAAGTTGCATTATTTCTGCTGCGCAGAGGCAGCCCCAGAAGCTATGACAAAAGTCATTTTAAGGCTCTTCTGAAAATGTAAGAGACCTTGGCTCATCCCTCTACTGAAAGCCAATCTTTAAGGGGTGACTAGTGGTATAGAAGGCTAGTCTGGTGTAGCAGTTGGACTACATCTTTGGAGAATCCACACTCAGCCATGGAAACTCACTGGGTGACTTTGGATAAGTCACACACTCTCAGCCTCAGAGGATGGCAATGGCAAATCCCCTCTGAAGAACCTTGCCAAGAAAACCCCATGATAGGTTCACCTTAGTATCCCCGTAAGTTGGAAATGGCTTGAAGGCACACAACAACAAGATACCTAGCCCTATAAAATGGACACATGCTGATCTATCTATAGATTACATAGATAGAAACAGGTGCAGGGACAAAGGAAATAAATTTAGGGCTGGATCCCAATGGCCCCAAGCCTAGCAACACCCATGTGGAGATGCTCACCATTAGAGATATGAAGTGGTACTTTTGATCACAGGGAACACCACCACGCTTTTGCTTTATTCCAGCATGAAATAAACACATAAAGAAGGGAGCAAGTGTTGGACATTTCCATTGCTTCCCTAAGACGGAAGGTCTCATCTATGTATGGAGGTTTTTCACATGATATCCCGGCAACACCGGGATGGGTACAAAAAGATTTCCCAATGGGAAATCAACATTTATGTATAATCCATTAGGTCAATGGGTCAACTGTAGTTGAGACAAGCAATAGGATTCAGACCTCAAAGGCCTCCATGGCTAAATTAGAACCTTGATGTGAGCCTTGTCCTAGTCCCAGTCCCACACTCTCCTGACTTTCCGGTACAAATGACAGATCTATTTTCCTTATGGGACCTTGTCGCAGATAAAGATACTGAAGGGCAAGGGGTGGGGGAGGGAAGCAAAACAAAAGGAAACTCCTTAAATCCTGTCCACTTGTGACAGCTAATCCAGGCTCCCTGACAGCTGCTTGTGATGGACAGTCATAGGCATCATTCTCCAGTAGGCTGGATGTGTGGCTGAAATTGGCTCTCAGCAGTACCTCTGCTTCGCTTTGCTCAGTGTTAAGAATGTAAGCATCTTTCACTTTGCGATGACCTTGAGGAGCAGTTGTAGGCCCGGACTTCACCACCAAAGCTGTCTTCTTTGACAGTACTTGTCTACTCCTGCCCTGGGGGTGCTGTGAGAAGCAATGGTTTGACAGTGTTGCCGGTGTGGACAGGACCAATCAGAATCAGGGAGAAGTGCTGGCAGAAACCAAAGTTAAAGCATCCCTGTCCTGGGAACCCTAGTTTCCAAACTATTCTTTTGTTTTCGACTAGGAGTCCTTGCAGACTCTTGTTTGCTCCCAAACACAGGCAAAAAGCCTTTTCATTGGGCTGAATCAGGGCCACAACTTGGTTATTTGATAATATGCATCTGGAGTGGTTAACAAAATTTAAGACTCATCCCCCTCATTAGTCTGGGATGGAAAGCATCATTTTATCTCCAGCCATAGTCCAACATTTCCAAGATCAGACAGGATCTGGTGCCTTTTAGGGAGGCTCTAGTCTCCAGCAAACCACAATAAATCCAGCCACCTTAATTGTTGAGGAGCCACGAGCCTCTTTGATACGACTGCAGTGGTGGACCAGGTGCACAACCTTACGTATACTAATTTGGGAATGAAGTCTCATTGTGAAATTGACGGGTTTTCCTTCCTGGACCACCATGAATAGGATGTGTTGCATGATGACTGCTTCTCCGAAACTTGTAAGGCCTTTTCAAGATCCTTTGTATTTTATTGGGTTAACAAATGTACAGGATGGCAGACACAGTGGTCCAAGAACAAGATTCCACAAGTTTGACTCTTCCAAAGAGAAGCAGTTACTCTGCCAAAACCTCAGGAATATAGAAAATGGAATTGGATGAAATAAATGATTAGTCCATCTAGCTCAGCATTGTCTACTCCAGGGATAAAGTATCTTCAGTCCTCCAAATGTTGACTATATCCTACACGGCTTGGATCCAGACTATCTGAAAGATCTCCTTATATAAGCTAGGGTCTACACTGAAATCTAGAGGAGAGGGATTTCTCAAGTGTGCTTGGTGAGGACTTGGGAGAGAGCCTTCTTGGTGGATGCTCCCAGGCTTTGGAACTCCCTTCCACAGGAGACCTGACTGGCCCCATCTCTCATATATTTCTGTTGAAAGATGAATACATTCCTATTTAGGCAGGCCTTTTGAATTTTAAGTATGGAGTTGGAGTGTGTGAGAGAGAGCCAACATGGCAGAGTGGTTTAAGTGTTGGACTACAACTCTGGAGACCAGGGTTCGATTCCCAGCTCGGCCCTGAAACTCACTGAGTGACCTTGGACAAGTTACATGCTCTCAACCTCAAGGGGAGGCAATGGCAAACTTCCTGTGAACAATCTTGGCAAGAAAACCTCATGATATGTTCACCTTAGGGTCACCATAAGCCAGAAACTACTTGAAGGCACACAACAACAACAGGAACAACAACAGCAACCACAGTGAGTGTGTGTGCAATGTGGTGTGTTGTATTTTTTAATCTTCTATTGTAATTGTAGTTTAAATATGTTTTAAGTATTTTAACTGTTTTAACCATGTTTTTTAATTTGAAAATATTTTAATCTACATAAAAAAGGAATATATATATATATATATATATACACACACACATTTAATTCCTCTTACAGTTAATTGTTTCTAAGTCTTATCTACATTTAATTTAGTCCTTCCCATTGTTTGTTGACAGTAAGTACCATTCATAACCTCTGTGCCATTCCATTTTCCTTTTTCTAACATTTAAACTTTTCACATTTCTCAGCTCTTGTTTTTACTCTATTAAAGCATGAAAGCATGTTTTGAATAATACTCTGATATCTAATCTTCTTTTAACTTTGGCAGTCAATGTTTTAACTGTTTTGTTTTGATTTCTAAACTATTGTAAACCGCCTTGGATCCCATTTTGGGGATGTAAGCATAATCAATCAATCAATCAATCAATCAGTCTCTCAATACTGGTGAGATATGAATTAGAGTGCAACAGCTGACTATCACTGGCAGTGGTTTTCTCCAGTTTCTTTCCCACCCAATCTGGAGAGAGATGTGAAGCCTTCTGCGTGGAAAGCATGTGCTTTTCCACTGAGTTATGGCCTTTCTCCTGAGCTTAATCTCATTATCGAACATATTCCTACCCCAGTATTCAGATCTAGAGGGGTTTTTCCCCTCAGTTCACAATGCCTGATGAAACTGATGAAGCAGGGAAAGGGAAGGCTAGCTTCCTACAAAGATTGAGAGGAAAGTTTTTTTCCCCCTCCTGGATTGCAACTCCCACAATCTGGCCATGCTGCTGGGGGTTTCTGGGAGTTGTGATCCAACAACAACAACAACAACAACAACAACAACCAAAAGGAAATTGTTCAAGCACTGAGTTCCTAATATTTATAGCAGGCCTGGCAAATTCAGAGGTTTCATACTGCTTGCCAATTGCAGGGGTTGATAAATGCCATTCCTCCCACGAATTCTCCCTTTCTCTTGTGATCACACACACTCTGCACTAACACAGGGGGCGAGATTGCAGCCAAGGGGCTCTAAGGTTCGGAGTTGAAGCCCTCCGCGCCCTTGCTTCTTGCATTCTTTTGTTCCTGTCTCTTCCCCCCACCAGTTAATTTGCCAAGTGGGTTGCAATGGCGATAATTGTACATATTCTCATGAAGACGTTGCAGGCGTGGCCACCAGAAGGTTCCCCATGAATTTCTCAAGGAAAGGAAAAGCACAACAAGGCATGATGGTGCCCTGTGTTTGCGGCATTTGTGTCTGGTTATTGCTCTGCTTGAACATTTTCATTAGGAGCTCTCAGAGCGGCAACTACAGTTGCGATGCTGGTACTTTGGGAATGGGCCATTTGGAGTTATTTAATCCCAGAATATTGCAGGCTCTGGTTAACAAGGCATCCATCTAGGATGCCTAGCCAGCTCCTCCAGTAAGCCTGCTCTATTAGCTCTATTTGTCTATAATAGCAACCAAATGTCTTCAAATACTCCAGCACTGTTTTATTTATTTATTTATTTTTACAGTGCTTCCAATAAGCCTTTTACATGTTAACTTTTGGCCTCTCCGAGTAACCCCTTATTTCAAATCGGCTTAATTGACTTTACCAGACTTTGGCTATTTTTCATTCCTTCCTAGAGGGCTCATTACTAGAGATGGATGTTTATAAACTGAATCACTTGTTCTCCTGCTGCTTTCCTTGCTGCTCTCTCTCTTTCTCTCACACACATATACACACACCACTGCCTAACTGTATGGAAGCCAGTAGGATAAGGTACATATTATTTTCCAGATTTTTCAAAAAAATGTTCCTTGGCCAAAATTATATGCTCTTAAATGAGTCAGACATCCTATACGCATAGCAATATGTGAACATGTCCCACTACATTCAGGGGGCTTGGTCCTATCTAGACATGTACATATGGGGTTGCAATATTCAGTTGTACACAAATTTCAGCCCCCCTGTACATTTACACATGAGTCAATCCCAACAACTTCAGTGTGACTTCAATCTGAGTGGAGAATATTTTATTTTATTACACACTGATGATTTTTGTCTGTTTGTCTGTTTTGACTTTAAAAAGCACCCCCACATTCCTCAGGTTGTTGTTATATTTTAAAGAAATCTACTACACGTATTTAAAGAGGCTGATGGCAAATGCTTGCTTACAAGAGGCATCTCCTCCTTTGTGGGATAGAAGGGGAGACACCTTTTCTGATCAAGTGGCAGATGTCCATTTTGCAAAAACAGAAGGAATAATACCAAAAGCCTTTTCTCTTTTATTTGGATGCAATCAACTCTTTAGGCAGCTAGAACGGATATATATCATCCCTCAAAATTGATTTGATTTGGTGATAGAACTACAAACATCAGGAAGGCTCCTACTCCTTTTAGTGGGATCATTGATTAAATAAATTACAACTCAGCTGAGTTCTCTTCAACATACTTCTCTTCTCAAAACTTGCTTCTCTGAATTATAGTGGCAAATAGTCTCTGTGTGTTTTCCAGCCAATATTTTAATTCATCACCAATGTCGGATGCCCAAAGCTGCTATATTTACGGTTAATATCTGTCAGCCAGCCACACACAAGGCAATGTTTTGCTGTGTCTGATAGCTGACACCCATTTGCAAGCTGGGTATTAAAACTCCAATATTTTTTAATAATAATAATAATAATAATAATAAATTATTTTTAATTGTGTATTATTGTGTATTAAAATTCCGAGTCATTGAAGTTTTAATCAAGATAACTTTTCCCAAAAAAACTAAATGTTAAATTTGGGTACCAATTGTGACATGAGAATCTGACATTTGAAACGCTGCAGGAGTTTCCCACCTTTCAAAAATTGTGATTTTTGACAATGACATTTTGCAAATGAAATTGTGTTTCATTTGCAATGGCCGCATCCCCTTTAGAATGGGACTGTAGTCTCCAATATATTGATTTGAGTAGAGCTAGTTACTGACATGACTATGAACCATTGACTATACAGAGCTCCCAAAATGCTAATCAATTTTGTGGCTGGAACTGGTTAAGAATTCATTTTGGTTCCCATTTTTAACAAAATCCACATTCCTATTCTACTCTGAAGATTGGAACACCATTATTTTTCAGATACCTTAGTGCACTTTGCTGGATTTAGCTGCCACAAAAATGTGTACAAAATTTTTACTCTTGGGAAAATGGGGTGAAATTTGTGCTTTAGAGAAACTGGATACAAAAATGCATATTTCAGGGGACGAGAAAGGAAAATACCTTCAGTTTAAATGTACGGTAGTTTTTGTGCATTTCTTTAAAAAGAAAAATCAGACTGGTTTGGAAATGAGATGAAGCAGGCTTGAAAGAATGCATGGAAAAGGGACACAGATTGAAAATAGATTGATTCATCCATCAGTAGTCGTCCCCTGATTCAAGAAGTAAGAGTCATTTATTTACAGCTGGCCTTCTGTAGCCACAGATTTTGCATCCCCAGATTCCACCATCCTCTGCCTGAAAATATTACACACACACACATAATAATAATAATAATAATAATAATAATTTTTATTTGTATACCGCCCTATGGCGGACCAATCCGGGCGGTGAACATAATAAAATACAGTATCATCCAAAAAGCAAACCTTGATTTTGCCATTTTTAAAATAAGGGATACTGTTTTACTATACCATTTCACATAATGGGAGCTGAGTATCCACGGAGTTTGGTATCCACGGGGAACCAAACCCCAGCAGATTCCAAGGGCCCACTAGACGTATGTATCAGTCGCACGAAAAAACAAGATTTCTAGAGAGGGAAAAATATGTATTTCATAGTTACATTTACATCCTATCCTTTCCTTCAGTGAGCTCTAGGCATAGCACACTGGTATCTCCCCTCCCACCACTTTATCCTCACAACAATCCTGTGAGGTTGGACCAGGATGAGAGAGCGACTAGTCCAAAGTCACCCACTATGTTTCATGGCTCCATGGAGTTTAGACCTTTTATCTCCCAAATCCCACTCGGCCCCTGTACCTCTGCACCACGCTGGTTTTTAGATGATGTCCTGAAATGTCACAGCAAATGTCCATTTAGAAGAGAGATTCTTGCTTCTGTTTCACACAGGAGCATGGATGCTTCTTCTCAAGTTGCACTTGCCACCTCCAGTTTTCAATAAGCATGTTGCTGGTGGGTTGTTTTCTTTTTTAAAAATATCTACGGACCAAGTCATCAGGAGGATGTTTTAAGTCAGTTAATAGCTGAGTCCTGTTCTTAGTTCCCACTAAAGTAGACACACGGATTCAATGGGTTTTGCCTATTGTGTTGACTCACCATTCAACAGTGGAGTCTATGGATCTACTCTAATTGGGATTAACATGCAGACTGGGGCCAATATGTTTTAAAGTTAATTGCAATTCAATTCTGTACTTGTCATCCCTATTAAGTTCAATGGGGCTTACTCACAGGTTAAGTGGATATAGGCACAGTTCCAAACATTGCAGCCCTGATAGATAATAATAATAATAATAATAATAATAATAATAATAATAATATATTTATATCCCGCCCCTCTGCCGGGCAATCGGAGTGGCGAACAAGATTAAAACAGAACAAAGTTAAAAACAATTCCATCTACCCCCCAATCCCTAACCCACCCCCCATAAAAGATAGATAGATAGATAGACTGATAGATAGATATTAAAAAATAATTAATTAAAAAAAGACTTTTCTGATGACAAAGCTGTATTTAAAAGAGTAAACCTAGATATAAGTGGATGCTTAGCCTTTCCTCCTCACTGTATTTAAGTATTATGACATTATTATTATTATTATTATCATCATCATCATCATCATCATCATTATTCATTTTGGGAACTTCATGCTTGTAGCTGCCAGATGTGGCTATAACACAGGCCAGGTGGGGAGCCTCTAATTAGAACGGAAGGGTTATTTACTTGCTCCTGCTATGCTTTCCATCTTTAAAGGTCTCAAGCAATGAGTTTCCCATAACATTCTCCAGGACACCATTCCGCCTCTTACAAAAACTCCAGAGGATTCCAAACTCTCTAAATCATTTCCCATCCTTTTGGTTCCCCTCCCACATTGCCCCAATAAGCCAGTCGTTTTATTATTTTATTTTATTTTATTTTATTTATTTTATCTGAGTGAGGAATAATAACAGATGGTAAGATGGATCACAGAAGGCACTCCTCTCAGTGCAGGAAGGATGGAGAGGAATCAGAGGTGAAGCAGAGATGGCAACTCAAGGCAATAAACTAACACGCATTCATAAATCTTCATTTTAAAATAGACAATAAATAGAATTCCACCAAATATGGTCCAGAAATCACACATTAGCACAAAGCAGGGAATGTTGGGCATTCCAGATGTTTTAAAACTTTAAATTCCAGGAGCCCCAACCAGCATGGACCCTGGGAAGGGATGATGGGATGTGCAGCTCATTGTTCCCCACTCTGCATAAGTAGATGGTGATAGACTCATGAGCGATACCTTAGAGATCATCTAATCCAATCTCCTGCTCAGTATAGGCTTTGGAACGCAGGACTCAGTTACAGGATCCTTGACAGATGCCAGTCCAGCCTCTGCTCCAGTCAGATGTGAGGAACATATGACTGTCCACATGTTGCCAGACTGAAACTCCCATCATCCCTAAATAGCATGGACAGTGGTGATGGATCATTGAAGATGTAGTCCAACAACACATGGAGAGCAACAACTTGCCCACCCCACAGTCGATCCCCACTGAAAAGTAATCTGTTCCACTGTCAAATAGCTCCAATTTTTAGGAAGTGTATTTCCATGTTTAGCCAACAGCAGCTTCCCGTTGGCTCTAATCTTTGCTTCTGGAGTAACAGAGAGCAGGTCTGCTGTACCATCTGCATGACAGCCCTTCAGATATCTGAAGACCTTTATCTTGTATCCCCTTAATCTTCTCTTCTCCAGGCTAAACATAGCTCTTTCAACTGTTCCTCACAGAACTTGGCTTTCAGACATTTCACCATCCTCGTTGCCCTTCACTGGATACATTCCAGTTTATCAAGGGCCATCTTAAAGTGAAGTGCCCAGAACTGGACACAGAAAGTCTGGTTCCACGGCCATATGAAATCTTCAGGGTGCTTCCTACCCTTACAGCAAGCACTGCTCTGGTATGTTGTGTGTAGCTCACAGGAATTTTGTGCTGGTGGTGTGTGTGGAATGCCCTCCGAACATCACTGGATGTAATGCTGCTGCATAATTCAGTGCCGCTTTGATAGGCCATAGCCATGGCACAGGAAAGTGGGAGACGGACCAAATGGATGACAATTCAGTTTTCCATCAAGGCTTCTATTCATGCCATGTTAAAGCAGATAAATATTAGGTACACACTGGGTGATCTTGGCCAAGTCACACTCTCTCAGCATCAGAGGAAGACCCCCTCTGAACAAATCTTGACCCGCGATAGGTTCACCTTAGGGTTGTCGTACATCGGAAATGACTTGAAGCCACACAACAAGAACAAATATTTCCATCCTAATCCTATTTCAGTTCAATTGGAATATCATCTGTTCCTGGTTATTTGTTTTTCGCTATTTCTCTTATTGCAGTTTCTACCTCGCTTTTTAGAATTTGGGGTTCAATGTGCAATCCACATTGACAGAGTCAACTGTAGTGCTAATCAACATATGTCAACAGATATGGAAAACAAAATGATGGAAAACAGATTGGAAGCGATCAATATACATCCTCATTCACAAAAAGGGAGACACTGCAGCAACTATAGGACCATAGCACTGATTTCTCATGCAAGCAAAATTATGCTCAAAATTCTGCAACATAGACTCCAACCACAAATGGAAAGAAGTCCCAGAGGTCCAAGTGGGGTTCAGGAAAGGAAGAGGCACCAGGGATCACATTATAAATATACAATAGCTAATGGGGCATAGCAGGGAGTTCCAAAAGAAAATCAGCATGTGCTTTATAGACTATAGCAAAGCCTTTGACTGCATAGATCATGAAAGGCTATTGAATTTCCTTAAAGACATGGGAGTGACAACACATCTGACAGTCCTAAAGAGGAATTTGTGCTCAGGACAAGAGGCTACTGTCAGAACAGAACATGGAGAAACAGAAGGGTTCCCAGTTGGCAAAGGAGTCAGACAAGGCTGCATCCTATCACCCTTTCTGTTTAACTTGTATGCAGAACATATTGTAAGGAAATCAGGCTTGGACATGGAAGAGGGAGGATTGAAAACAGGAGGAAGGAATATCAACAATCTAAGATATGCAGATGACACCATAATACTAGTAGAAAACCCCAGAGACCTGGAACACCTACTAAGGAAGATCAAAGAAGAAAGTGCTAAGGCAGGCTTACTGTTGAACATAAAGAAAACAAAAATAATGCCCACTGAGGACCTTCACAAGTCCAGACAATGAAGAAATAGAAATAGTAAAAGAATTGCCATACCTGGGATCGAACATTGATAAAAATGGGGACTACAGTCAGGAAATCAGAAGAAGACTAAGAATGGGGAGGGTGGTTATGAAAGAACTAGAAAAGATCTTAAAATGCAAAGACATACAACTCAGCACAAAAGTGAGAATCATACAAGCCATTGTATTCCCTATTCCCATGGATGGATGTGAGAGCTGGACAGTCAAGAAAGGAGATAGGAAGAAAACCAATGCATTTGAGAGAATGTGGGGCTGGAGAAGATGCTGAGGATCCCATGGACAGCCAAAAGGACAAACAAAGGGTCCTAGAGCAAATCAAACTGGAAATAGTTTTTTTTTTGTGTGGGGTTTTTTTCGGGCTGTGTGGCCATGTTCTGAAAGAGCTCTTTCAGAACATGGCCACACAGCCCGAAAAAAACCCACAAAAAAAAACTATGGATGCCGGCCATGAAAGCCTACGACTTCAAACTGGAAACCTCCCAGGAAGCCAAGATGACCAAACTGAGGCTGTCATACTTCAGATGCATTATGAGAAGAGGGGACTCTTTGGGAAAAAACAATAATGCTGGGAAAGGTGGAGGGAAGGAGAAAGAGAGAAAGAGAGAAAGGCCTCATACCAGATGGATGGACTCTATTATTACGGAGTTGCAGGAATTAAGCAGGTCAGTGAAGGAGAGAGGGTCTTGGAGATGTCTCATCCATAGGGTTGCCATGAGTCGAGATCAACTCAACAACAAATCTTATTTTGTTTTTATAACCAACCTTCTGCTTTACTTTTAATATTTTTACCCTTTTGCAAGAAATAATGATCTATATCTATTTGCAAATATGTCATACTTTCAGAACTCAGAAAAATTACTTTTCTGAACTGCTGTTCCTCAGATTCACCACTCAGCATGATCACTGGCCATGTTGTTGACCCCAAAAAAGAAGAAGACATAGTCCAAAAGGTAACTTTTTATTATTATGGTTATAGTTGCAAGAGTTCAAAGGTAACTTTTTCAAGCTCTTGAGATGACCAGACAAATCCCATAATTGCAGCTATTTTGCAAACAAGAGTTACATCAGATATTAACTATTCTATACCATGAACACAATCAGATTCCCACAACAGAAACCTCAGCATTCTGTAAAACCTAGAAGATGGCAAGTCCTTGTCAGGCAGTAGTGCAACCCTGAAAACATATGACAAATGTACAATTTCTATTTTGTGAGTTTGGGTGAGAAATGGGTCCCCTATCTCAAACAACTTATGAAACACTGATCTACAGAACAGAAGGGAATTGTAAATGAACTCCTTCATGTTTGTTTCACCCACAGCTGATTTCATTGACCCATGACAAGGTGTTCCAGTCCCAACCTATATATTTTCTACAAGAACAAGGAGTTGGGGGGTTTCAGCTTTCTAGAAATACCTGAAGGGCTGTCACATGAGCCGCATCTGCACTGCAGAAATAATGCAGTTTGAAATCACTTGAGCTGCCATGGCTCCATGCGAAGGACTTCTGGGATTTGTAGTTTTGTGACCTATTTGGGCTTCTCTGTCAGAGAGCTCTGGCACCACAACAAACTACAAATCCCAGGATTCCATAGCATGAAGGCATAGTAGTTAAAGCGATGCAGATGCAGCCCTGAAAGCAGGCAAATGCTTGTTTCTGCTGCTGAAGAGGATAAAACCAGATCCCCCCTGATTTTGGAAGCAAAGCAGGGTCAGCTCTGGTTAGTCCTTGGATGCATTTCAGAGGAAGGAACTGGCCAAACCACTGCTGAATCTTCCTCACCTAAGAAAGCCCTAGGAAATTCATGGGGTCACCATAAGTCAACAGGTGACTTGAAGGCACAGGCACACAGTGGGAAAGTCACAGGAGTGTGTCATTAGGCTGAATATTAGGAAAGACTTCTGGACCTTAAGCAGTTAGATCAGTGGTTCCCAAACTTTGGCCCTCCAGGTGTTTTGGACTTCAACTCCCAGAAGGCCCAGGCAGCTTGGCCAACTGTCAGGAAGTCGGGGACCTGGAATCTAAATCATTTGGAGGGCCAAAGTGTGGGAATCACTAGATAATGGCCTACATCTGACTCTCACAAGAGCAGACCCATTGAATGAATGAGAGTTACCTATATGATAACTCGCCATTCAACAGTTGATCGAATGGGTCTACTCTAGTTGGGGCTAACCAACAGGATGTGAGCCAATGTCATCATATCCCAAGAGGAATGGTGGGAGCTCCCTTCCTGGAGGTCTCCATAGGGAAACGTATCAACTGCTGAAGATGCTCTCGTCTAGATGGTCTTCTACAGGGAACCTCCAGCTCTCTTCATTCTAGGCTCTTAGGATTTTATGGTGACCGACAGGAACTTGGAAAAAGTTTTCTTTGGACTATTGAGGATCTGAGCAGTTTGTTGCCCTTTCTGGACAACCCAAATTTGCTGCGTCTCTGACCGCTAGCCCTTTTTCTTTCTCGACAACTTTGCTGGTACAGATTGTAAAAGTGAAGCCCTGGGTTCATCGATTTCGTTGGAGACTATTTCTAATAGTCTCTCGGAAGAAGGGAGGGTCGAAGTCGGATGCCACGGGTCTCCTCTGCAGTTTCTCTTGTGTAAATATTAGGCAGGGCTGCATACGGAAAGATGGTCCGCATTTTTTAGGCGAAGCTCCGGAGCGTTTATTTCTGCGAAGACTTTCTCTTCCTTGCAATCTTCCTTGCAAGGATTCGGTTCTGCAAAATTCTCCATTTGGGGGATGATGCTTCCACACTTCCCTTTGTGTGTTCGTTTCCAGGTGTGCATTCCCACTTCTTTCTTTCTTTCTTTCTTTCCTTCCTTCCTTCCTTCCTTCCTTCCTTCCTCCCTTCCTTCCTTCTTTCTCTTTTTCCTTTCTTTTTGGTAATTTCAGCTTCCCACTCCCCCATGCTTTTAAAGCAACCCACAGCAGCTTTCAAACCACTTGTTCGGGGTTTTTCTTTCTCCCGCTCCCCCCCCCCTCCCCGCCCCAAAAGTCCAAACTTTTTCCCAGTCTGGGCTCTGGCAGAGGCCAAAGGAAACCGTCCTGGCAAAGAGGCGACGTCCGAGGCCCGCTTTCCAGCCCCAGCCCTCAAGGTGGGAAGGCGCCGGGAAGGAACCTTAGGGAGGGGGGGGGGCTGTCTGGTGAGAAGAGTTTGTGGGTGAGAATGTGAGGTGGTCAGGGGAGCAAGGGAAAGAGAAGGAGCGAGGAAGAGAGGAGAAGAGAAGAGAAGAGAAGAGAAGAGAAGAGAAGAGAAGGAAGGGTAAGTGAGGGGGAGGGAGGGGAAGAGGAAGGAAAAAGGAAAGGAGAAAAGGAAGGAAGGAAGGAAGGAAGGAAGGAAGGAAGGAAGGAGAAAAGAGAAAAGAGGGAGGGGGAGGGAAGGGAGGAAGGTGAAAAGAAGAGGAGGGAGGGAGAGAAGGAAGGAAGGAAAGAAGGAAGGAAGGAAGGGAAAGAGGAAAAGCGAAAAGAAGATAAGGGAGGGAGGGAAAGAAGGAAGGAAGGAAAAGAGAAAAGAGGATAAGGGAAGGAAAGAAGGAAGGAAGGAAGGAAGGAAGGAAGGAAGGATCGATGTAGGGAAAGAAGAGGGAGGGAGGGGAAGGCAGGGAAAGAGGAAAGGAGAAAAGAAAAGAGGGAAGAGGGACGGGAAGGAAGGAAGGAAGGGGAAGTGAGAGTGGGAGGGAAGGGAAGGGAAGAAGGAGAAAAGAAGAGAAAGAAAAGGAAGAAAAGAAGGAGGGAAGGAGAGAGAAGGCAGGCCGCCGGGGCGTTTGGGCTGGAGCTGGCCGGGCAGCGCTGGGGCTGTGGGCGCCGGGGCTCCTGGTCCTGGTCCTGGTCCTGGTCCTGGTCCTCTGTGTCCTCGTGGGCCTTGCCTGGCCGAGGCGCCCTCCTCCTGCTCCAGCCCTGGGCGATCGATCCCTGGGAAGGGGGGCCTGGGGGCCTGGGGAGCGGAGCCGGAAGGCGGCGGCGCGTGAAGGGACCCTTGGCCGCAAGGAGCCAGGGCTGGAGCCAGGGCCGAGGGAGCGGCTGGAGGGAGCCCCAGGCCCAGCGAAGGCCTGGCCGGAGCCCGGAAGACAGACCAGGGCCAGCCCCCCAGGAGACACCGAGAGAGCCCAGGAGGTAAGCGGGGGGGGGGGGGCGGAATGGGTCCGAGCCGGAGGAAGGGCAGTGCTTCCTAAGGCTGCCTCCGCACGGCAGAAATCACCCGCTCTGACCCCACTTGAACAGCCGCGGCTCAAGGCTAGGGGATGCTGGGAATGGCAGTTGGTGGTGGCCCCAGCCTTGAGCCCTGGCTGTCCAAGTGGGGTCAACCCGGATGATTTCTGCCCTGTGGATTCATTCCCCCGGCGTCTCTAGAAGGCTGGGCTTGGCCAAGGGACCTCCACTGTCCAGCTTGGGGCTGAGGGGATCTGTCCAGGCAGGGACTGGTCAGAAGGTTCTCCATCCATGGTCCTCCTCCAGGAGGGTCAGGCAGGTCTCCAAGGGGCTTTGGCTTCCAGGACTCTGGGACTCTGTTGCTTCTTTGGTCCTTTCAGTCATTCCCAGATCTTCTATGGCTTAGAGAAGATCAGCTTCGCTGGCCTCGCTGGAGACCTCGGTTCTTGTCCTCCTTCGTGTCCTTTCCAACTCCTAAGGTTGCCTAATAATAATAATAATAATAATAATAATAATAATTTATATTGGCAAGGGTTCTTCTTCGGTTGGCCCGGTTGGCTTCTTTTGAGGCTCTGAGAGGATGAGTTGCTGCCCCCGACCCTCCTCACATCGGCTGTCATGAAGCCACCGCCTCACCCTGGCTCTCCCTACGGAAAGCAGATTAAACAATAATAATAATAATACGAATAAGCATCCATGCTCCATTGGTGTTGAGAAGTCCGCCCGGACTTCTGGAGAGCCTTCTCTGCTTGGGTTTTTCTGGGCAAGGTTTCTTCAGAGGGTTTCAGAGGGCAAGTGTCTCTGCAGAGGAGGCTTGCCATGGCCTTCCTCTCTGAGGCTGAGAGAGTGGGGCCTGCCCAAGGTCACCCAGGTGGGGGGGGGGTTCCATAACTGAGTGCGAATTCCATCCTGGTGTCTATGCTTGCTGTAACTATGGTTTCACAGAAGTAGTTGGTGGAGTGACTCCCGACTCGGTCCATCAGTAAACCTCCTTGGTTTGTTCTGATTTTGGAAGTTAAGCAGGGCCAGCCCTGGTTAATACTTGGATGGGAGACCTCACCCACGCCCACCCCAGCGAATCCCTGGAGGCTCTGTTTTGGCCAAACCGCCTCTGAGGATCCCTTTGCCTAAGAAAACCCTAGGACATTTATGGGGTCGCCATAAGTCAACAGGCGACTTGAAGACACAGGGACACACACATTGTTATTATTATTATTATTATTATTATTAGCCAATAATCTCTTTTATCTGAAAACCTGGTGCGTTTACTGTCAATCACAGCAATAACACAATCCACCTGTTGTATCTGAAAAAGTGGTGCATTTGATTCATCATGTTCACAGAAGAAAGCACGTGTTTTTATTATAACATAATAACTTGGGTCTTCTAAACACGTGTTTGAGTCCAGCCGGGTTACAGACATACCTCCAGGTTGGCTCCGGGTGCATCTGCACTGTAGCAATAATGCAGTTGGACTCCGCTCTCACTGCTCTGGCTCCATCCTACCGAATCCTGGGATTTGTAGCTTGGTGAGATGCCAGCCCTCTTTGGCAGCGAAGGCTAAAGCCCTTGTGAAAGTACAAATCCCAGGAGTCCATAGGATGGAGCTACTACAGCACTTAAAGTGCCTTATTTCTACGGTGTCGATGCGCCCTCCGACTTCGGATAAGCTCCTTCTAGGGTTGCCTTGGCCTTGGGTTTTAATTCAGAGGAGGTGGCGCCATTGCCTTCCTCTGAGGCTGAGAGAGTGTGACTTGCCCAAGGCCTCCCAGGGGGTTTGCTGATGATCCTGCCAACTGGTAGTGGAGGCATTCGGGTTTTTGCGGATTTTTGCGATCTGTGAGTTTTTCTCCTGGGTCTTCTCATGTGTGTGAGAAACCTGGGGGGGGGGGTGCTCTCTCTCTGAATCGTGGTAGCCATTCCTAGGTTGCACTAGTCCTTCGGGCTTGCAAGCAAAGCCAGGCCTCGAAGTCTGTCTAGAGCTACCTGGTGTAAAGGACCCTTATTCATGTAAAGTCGTTGTTCATCACCTCGTTCATCTGAAAATGTGAATGTGAAAATGTGAAAATGCGTGTAGAAGGGCAAGCCTAGAGGAACTTGGCTTGTCGGGACACCGGTGGCATTAAGAATAGTGAAGCTGGTTCATCTGAAAAGATGACATCTGAAAACAAAACCTTATCATCATCCTGATAATAATATAATAATGCAGGCATGGCAATAATATAAGCTTTCTACAATCTAATGTAAGGCAAGAGCATTAAGAATAGTGAAGCTGGTTCATCTGAAAACATAACCTGATCATCATCACGATAATAATATAATAATGCAGGCATTTTTATAATATAAACTTTATATATAATAATATATAATAATATAAACTTATATCTAATATAAGACAAGAGCATTAAGAATAGTAAAACAGGTTCCTCTGAAAAGATAACACCTGAAAACAAAAGCTTGTCACCATCGTGATAATAATATAATAATGCAGGCATTTTTATAATATACACTTTATATATAATAATATATAATAATATAAACTTATATCTAATATAAGACAAGAGCATTAAGAATAGTAAAACAGGTTCCTCTGAAAAGATAACACCTGAAAACAAAAGCTTGTCACCATCGTGATAATAATATAATAATGCAGGCATTTTTATAATATAAACTTTATATATAATAATATATAATAATATAAACTTATATCTAATATAAGACAAGAGCATTAAGAATAGTAAAACAGGTTCCTCTGAAAAGATAACACCTGAAAACAAAAGCTTGTCACCATCGTGATAATAATATAATAATGCAGGCATTTTTATAATATAAACTTTATATATAATAATATATAATAATATAAACTTATATCTAATATAAGACAAGAGCATTAAGAATAGTAAAACAGGTTCCTCTGAAAAGATAACACCTGAAAACAAAAGCTTATCACCATCGTGATAATAATATAATAATGCAGGCATTTTTATAATATAAACTTTATATATAATAATATATAATAATATAAACTTATATCTAATATAAGACAAGAGCAGTAAGAATAGTAAAACAGGTTCCTCTGAAAAGATAACACCTGAAAACAAAAGCTTATCACCATCGTGATAATAATATAATAATGCAGGCATTTTTATAATATAAACTTTATATATAATAATATATAATAATATAAACTTATATCTAATATAAGACAAGAGCAGTAAGAATAGTAAAACAGGTTCCTCTGAAAAGATAACACCTGAAAATAAAAGCTTGTCACCATCGTGATAATAATATAATAATGCAGGCATTTTTATAATATAAACTTTATATATAATAATATATAATAATATAAACTTATATCTAATATAAGACAAGAGCAGTAAGAATAGTAAAACAGGTTCCTCTGAAAAGATAACACCTGAAAATAAAAGCTTATCACCATCGTGATAATAATATAACAATGCAGGCATTTGTATAATATAAGCTTTATATAATCGAAGGCAAGAGCATTAAGAATTGTGAAGCTGGTTCATCTGAAAGCAAAACCTTATCATGGTGATAATGGTATAATAATGCAGGCATGATTATAATATAAACTTTATATAATCTAATGTAATGCAATAGCATTAAGAATAGTGAAGCTGGTTCATCTGAAAACATGACATCTGAAAACAAAACCTTATCACCATCACGATTGTAATATAATAATGCAGGCATTTTTATAATATTATAAGCTTTCTATAGTCTAAGGCAAGAGCATTCAGAATAGTGAAGTTGGTTCATCTGAAAATGTGACATCTGAAAACAAAATCTTATCATCATTGCGATATTAATGTAACAATCCAGGCATTATTATATTATATAAGCTTTATATAATATAAGGCAATGGCAATGTTATATAAGCTTTATATCATATAAGGCAATGGCATTAAGAGTAGTGAAGCTGGATTGAAAAAATGACTTCTGAATACAAAACCTTATCATCATTGCAATATTAATATAACAATCCAGGCATTTTTATAATATAGAAGTTTTATATAATCTAATATTGATCTGAAAACATGACATCTGAAAACAAAACATTATGTGATCATAAAATAATAACGCAGGCATTTTTATAATATAAGCTTTCTATAATCTAATCTAAGGCAAGAGCATTAAGAAGAGTGAAGCTGATTGATCCGAAAACATGACATCTGAAAACAAAACGTTATCATCATCGCGATTATAATATAATAATGCAGGCATGGTTATAATATAAGCTTTATATAATCTAATACAAGGCAAGAGCATTAAGAGTAGTGAAGCTGGTTCATCTGAAAACATTACATGATCATCATTGCGATAATAATATAATAATGCAGGCATTATTAATAGAAGCATAGAACTTGGTTTATCTGAAACTGTGGTTGTGTGGGCTTTAGCAATCATATAGGAACCTGGCTTGTCTGGAAATGTAATAGCAATACTAACATAGCCAGATTCCTCTGACAATGTCAGGTTTGATGATCGTTATTGCGATTATTATGTCCTAAATATCCTAAAAGTCCCAGATGCGGTCTGATCTGGAAAGCTAAGCAGGGTCAGCCCTGGTTAGGACTTGGATGGGAAGCCGCCAACGAATCCCAGGTGCTGTAGGCTAAAGAGAAAAGAACTGGAAAAACCACCTCTAAGCGTTCCTTGCCAAAGAAAACCTTATAAAATTCATGGGGTCTCCATAAGCCCCGCGGAGACTTGAAGGCACATAGACACACACATTGATACTGTATTATTATTATTATTATTATTATTATTATTAGCCCACAATCTGATTTATTTGAAACCTTAGTGCGGTGACTATCAGCAACAGCAATAACACAATGGATATGTCCGAAAACCTGATGCGTGTTGAATTCATGAAATGAAAGGGGCGTTTAGATGACCCAAGTTATTGTGTTATTGTGGTTCTTGAAACAGATATAAGCCTTTCAGACCAGCCGGGTTACTATTATTAACCATCAGGTTAATACGAATAATAAAAATAGGAGCAGGGGTTTGTCTGAAAACGTCTTCGCTGTCATCGCAATAAGAACAGCTTGGGTTCTCTGGAAATGTGATGCGACTCCAGGCTTCCATGTATAATGATACCAATCTCTGGACAGATCCAACTCTCAGGGATCGATACAGCTATCGAGTTAGAGATCGGTGCAGGAATAGGCACAGATAGGTAACTTTCGGAAGGAGCCTGGACCCGTCCTCATGTCCTCCTTGGACGGATTACACCACCCCTGTCCAAGGTGCTTTGGAAAGTTCAACAAGGGCAGAGAGATTTTGGGGGGTTGCAGAGTGCCAGAAATAGTGCAAATTGAGTCCACTTTTAGGGTTAGGGTTAGGGTTAGGGAATCATGGGAACTGTACTTTATTGTGGCACTAGAGCTCTCTGACAGAGAAGGCTCAATGTCTCAGGAAAAAAAAAATCAATTCCCATGATTCCTTAGCACTAACCCTAACCCTAAAAGTGGACTCAATTTGCACTATTTCTGGCAGTCTGCAACCCCCCCCCCTTTGTCCTGCTTGCGTTCCATGCCCCGAAGGAAATACAATTTGAAATGAAAGGCAGCATCGATTCCAAGGTTGCCATCAAGTGTTTATTTTTCTTAATTTTTAACAACAACAACAGTCGGTGCGAGAAGAATTCACCTGCAGCAAGGTGAAGAAAGGAGGAGAGTAAGACATGCAGTGCAAACCCCAAAGCAATGTGTTTTTAAAAGAATGAAATAATAATACTATTACTATTAATAATTATTATTATTATTATTATTATTAGTAGTAGTAGTAGTAGTAGTAGTAGTATTAGTAGAGCTCACCCGGGGTGAGAGCCAAGGCGCCTTCCAGTAGTTTAAAACAAGATTAGTTTAACTCTTTTGGATTACAGTGGAAGAATGCCACCCTGGAATACCCAATGGGGAAGGATGATAGACCTTGTAGTCCAGCCCATCCAAAAGGTGCGAGGCTGGGAACGACTAGGATGCCTTCCTTCCCAACCTCTCTACCAAGATGGCCAAAACAGCACCTCCTGGGCAAGGCAAGCCCGGACTTTGGAGGACTCCTTCTCCTTTCCAGACGTTTTGGACTGCAGCTCCCATCATCCCTGACCATTGTCTGTGGCTGCGGAGGCTGAAGGGAATTGTGTGATCCAGCCAATGGGGACAACCCTAGAGCCAGGACCCATCTTCCAGAAACGGAGGAGGAGGCATCTCTTTCCATTACCTTCCAAAGTCGAGAACTTGGTTCTTACTTATGGATGGTTTGGTCAGTCCCTTTCAGAAGGCTCTCCATCCAGAACAGCTCCCCTTCCAGTAGGCCAGCCTTTCCCAACAAGGGTGCCTTCCATCCTTGCACTACAACTTCCATTATCCCCTGCCAGCCTGGCCAACCATCAGGGATGTTGTAGTCCAAAACATCTGGAGGACCTCAATTTAAGGAAGCCTGAAACAATTTCTTCCCTATTTGGTACCCGGGTCTGTTGGCTGGAAACAAAAAATGCTGTGCTGGATCCAAAAGGTTGCACAGACCCATTGAATATATCCTCTCCATCATCCAGGCAAGTCGATCGCGATTCACTTCATTTATCTCCATGGGGTTCTCTCCAAAAATGGTGAAGCCTGGATCCAGCAGGAGATGTGGCCAGGAGTGGATTGTCCAGCCATTCCGCCTTGTTAAGGAAACTCCTGATGGTGTCCAATGGATGATGGGAGAGGATATTTTATTTTCCATCCTCCTCATCGATGAGGACTGGAAAAACTGTCCTCCAAAGCATGGGACCATCCCCCCCCCCAAAAAAAAGATCCTTGTGAATCCCAGAAGCTCTAGGTAGGATATGCGTGGGAAGTTTGTGATTTTTCGAGGTGCCTGTGTATATAGTGGGAATTGTAGTATTTTTGCTTTCAGTATCTAGAAGGGTCCCGCTTTCGTTAGTAAGAAGGCAGGTTGACTGGAGAGTTAGCTAGCTAAACCCTCTAGTTAGCCAGTGCATATCTCTAGTTAGCAGGTTAACTGGAAGGCACCTTAACTAGAGAGCTGGCTGGCTGGCTGGCTTTGGTGGCACAACTTTCTGGAAGACTCAGCCTTCTTCCAAAAGTGGAGGGTACATCCCAGCATCAGTGAATGAATAAATAATAATAATAATAATAATAATAATAATAATAATAATAAGTGTTGCGGTGGTTGTTGTTGTGTGCCTTCAAGTCATTTGCAACTGTGTGTATTGTGTGTTAAGTTAATTTTAATGTATTATTGATTTAATATATTTTTAAGGGGGGGGGAGTGATATGTTTTTGATATTTGTATTGTATAGGATTGTATTTTAGATTGTAAGCCGCCTGGATAGCCTTGGCTTAAGGTGGGATATAAATTAAAAAATAAATAAAATAAATAAATAATAAATAACTTATGGCAACCCTATGGGGGGGGGGTTTCTTGGCCAGATTTATTCAGAGATTTGCTACCTCTGGAGGCTGAGACAGTGGGACTTGTACTTGCCCAAGGTCTCCCCATGGCTTTCTAAGGCTGAGTGGGGATTGGAATCCAAGCCTTCCAGAGCCTTAATCCAACACCATCCTGGCTCTCACTTCAGAAAGTGTCAAGTCCTTTTCTTCTGGACCATACTCTGTTGTTAGTCCCCCAAAAAGTGGCCCATTGAATCTATGGGGTTTGCCCATACGTTGAATTCAGCCATTGATTCTGTGGGTCTGTTCTGATGGGGATAAGCCAGCAGGCTGAAGGCTACTGCATTTATTACTTCTTTGCCTATAAAACTATGTATAAATGCCTTGCATCAGAGGATCTCAAGGTGGTGTACTGAGTGAAAGCAATTTAGAACAATTTGAACCTGGGGGGAAAAAAAGGGGAGGGATCATTTAAACACTCTGGAAACCTAGGAAACAATTTAACAATCAAAACTTGAAGCAAGTCAACTGTCAACGTAAATTGGAATAATTGAAAACATACAAAAGAGGCCAAATTATTAGATCTCCCCCTCCCCAAAGGTGACACTTTTCTTGTCGCCAAAATGAAGGCAATGGTGGTTCCAATGGAGTCTCCAAGGGGATTCCACAACTGAGAAGGACCACTGTCACACCCTCACACAATGTTTGGTTCCCAGGAGAGGGACGCAAGAGAGAGCCCTTCCAGAAGACCTCTATCCTGGGATGGAGGGAGGATGTATAAGACGATACTGTATATTGTTAGTGGCGGTGGTAACCTCAGTCTTCTTCAAATGTGGTAGATTCATCTCTGGACCGCATGATGTGCAGCATCAAAGTCATCTTCACAAAGGGCTATATAGTTTTCCAGAGCATATCTTTTAACAGTAGTCATGGGGTCAGCCTCATCCAAAAGTTGTTATTTGGGGGAACTCAAATTTCTCAGTCTGTGTTTGGAGACCAGGATTGAAGGTGTCAGAAGGGTATGGAGAACCATACTGAGATCCTGTGGGTCCCACCCAACCTAAAGGCCACACGTTTGGACACCCCTGTTGTTGAGACATCTCTGGAGCGCATCATCTAAGCAGGAACAGTAGCAACAAGCCTCTTTCACAAAGTAGCAGTTAAATGCCTCAAGCATGTGAGGTAGTCCCAACAGCTGCTACAAACCTCTTTTAGAAAGTAATGAGAGACAATGCTGGAGCATCTGCTGGAGCACCAAAAGTCATATCCCATGGGTGCGTAAGATGCTTGCAGAGTAATTCCTGTCAGCATTGCATCAGCCTCCTTCGGAAGATCTTCCATAGAGATCTTCCTGACCACAGTTTTCTCTTCTTCTGATGATCAGTGGGATGGAGGACCATCCACATCTTTTGGTCACCCAACGAAGGTATCTGGCAGTAGACCCAGGAAAAAGTGAGGGGAGCCATTCTTCACCGAGAACCTCATTCATTTCAGAAGTTTAGCTACTCTGAGATGTGTGATGGCTACTGAGGCTCTGAGGCTGTAGAGATAATGCACTGTTTTAACTGACATAGCTCCACACTGGAATCCTGGGATTTGTAGTTTGTTGTGGCACCAGAGCTCTCTGCCAGAGAAAGCTAAATCGCTCACAAAACTACCAAGTCCCAGCATTCCATGGCATTATAGAACCATGGCAGTTGAAGCAGCGTCAAGCTGGATGATTTCTGCAGTGCAGATGCTGATGCCTAAGAGTGAATTAAACTAATGCCTGAAGGATAATTCTATCCAGAGCCATTAGCCTAGAAAGTCAAACAAGACCTCCACTTTCAGAAGCAGCATGCCCCAAAATCCCAGTTGAAGAGGGTGCTGGCAGTGAAGGATGGGGGCAAGTTGCTTTCAGGCCCTGCTTTGTGGGCTTCAAGCAGAAGCATCTGGCTGGGAGAAGGTGGGTTAGATAGACCTTTGAGATAGACCTGGGGTCGTTCAGAGATGGCTCTGCTGAAGTTGCTACTGGTAATGTTGATGACCAAAGCACACCAAGGGACAGGTTCTGCCCCAGAAAGTTTGCATTCTGTGGGGAAATGGAGAATCAAAGGAGAGAGGAGGTGAAGATGTTTGCAGCTGGTGGTGCCCATAGAGCAAGACTTGGGGGCAGAAATCCTAGGACCATCAGCAGAAGGAGTGGGGTGTTTGTGCCTTCACAGCAGGGATGGCTTGTTGAGCTTGGAAGTAAGTGAATTCCCGCATGTTCCTTTCGAAACAGTCTGGGGAGGTGTGTGAAATCTAGAATCCAGAGCTCCCTTTCTGTGCCACTGTTTGCAAATGCAGTTCAGGAGAGTAGAGGATATTTTCAAAGCTTACCGCCAGCAGAAAGGATGCAAGAATGGATGGTTCTGTGCTTCTGCATGAAGTACTGTGTGAAATTTATTTTTGAAAAAGTGATCTTAAATCCTGCTGAAGTCAATACATTCTTAAGGCACAGTGAAGCTCTTTAGTCCTTTTGATTTCAAGGCAATACTGAACAAGTACTTTTTATTTTATTTTATTTTATTTTTTTAAATCCTGGAGTTAGCTGAGCTAACTCCATGGGTGATCATAGCCGTCTACCCTCTGAATTGACATCATGTATTGGATCCTGCCAGGTCTTTAGAGAACAGAGGATGGGGAACTGGAATTATTTTTTAAAAATCTGGTTGAATTCCAATGTGGAATTTTGGAGCCCTTTTCAAGCTTGATGTTCAACCAGTTTATCTCTGACGCTGTCTATTCAGAAAAGCAGCCCTCTCCCTTTAAAAAAAAATGGAATTTCCAGTGTTTGAACAGAGTCTCTGTTTTCTTCTGTTGCCACGCTATGCGCCCACTTCACAAAAACCTGAAGTGTGTGGATATGTGCCATGGCCCACTGTTGGGCTTGAGATTTTGGTAAATCTCTTTAGCCGCATTTAAAATTGCACTAAGGCAGACACTTAGAAGATCAGCCATCTCCCGCACACATGTTTATGAAACTCGTTTCTTAAATTAAATCTGCTTATTCCATTTATCAAATTGAGCTTTACCTTCATCAGAGGGGATAAAAAGTAGTTTTACTGGCTCCTTTGCTTGTGCATAATTCAGTACCCAGGTTCAGCTGACTTGATAGGTAAGAAACGAAGAGGTCTACCCAATGGCAGGAAGAAAAGGAGTTTCTTCTTTGGAGAACCTCCTAATTCCATGCTTCATGGTGGACAGTCAAGGAAAGAGAAAGGAAAATGCAGATGGAGGGGGGGGGGAATAAAAGATGCCTATGTAACTCAGGAACAATGTGTGTGTAAACAAACAAACAAACAAACAAACAGAAAGTTTGCAATAAACATGCTCTTCCCTGAACACCTGGAGAGAACATGGACTCATAACTACCATAGAGTTCAGGCCTGTCTCCATCACATGCAACTCAGTGTATTGGCTGGATCAGTTGAGAAGGTTCAGAAGTGGCCTATCATAAATTACAGGAAAATAATAATAATAATAATAATAATAATAATAATAATAATAAATTTTTATTTATAGCCCGCCCCTCTGCACGGCAATCGGCAATCGGTAGCCCACAAAAGTTCCTTGTGGGCTACCAAGGCCTGAAAGTCTTCCTTCAATGCCCTGCAGTGGACAGGACAGATCTGAGGAACCTGTAGCCCACCAGATATGAAGGAAGGAAGGCTCCCATCCTCAGATGCTAGATATGGAGACCACCATCTGGACAGTGTAGGGCTTAAACCAGAGACATCAGTTCCAATCCCCATCCAGGCTTGAAAATCCCAGGAGTGACCCTGATGTCCCTCACAGGATTGTTGTGAATATAAAACAAGGGGACTCTTGTGTGCCTTGCCCTTCCCTCGAGGAACATTGAGATGAATAAATGGATAAAAATCCACCCACAAGCTTGTGGTCTTAGTACTGGTCCTCCTCAAGTGACCAAACCTTAAGATCTCCTGTTTTCTCTTTGGTCATGCAATCCTTGGCAGATGCCTCCTCCAGCCTGGCGCCTACCAAGGTTCATGCGTAGGGAGGATGATGGGATTTGCAGTCCGACCCAATCTGATCCTAGGCATCCAACAGACCTTGAGCCAAGCAGCCCTTCCAAGAAAGTCAGCAGGGAGCGAATTATGACCGAGTTTTGACATTGCAAGAAGCGAGGAAACTAGGAAAAGAGAGACACGAGGGAACCATCGAAGGCGTCCAGACTTGAACGCTTGCTGCAATTTTTATTTTAAAATCGGTTTGATTTGTCGGTTGCTTTTTTTTAAAATAATCATAAAAATAATAGCTTCTCGGTCCAAGGTCAGCACTGAAGCGGGGCTCCTTTCCTTTGAAAGGAGCCCTTTGCTGCGAACAAGTGCAGGGAAAGGCAGAAAGTGTTGAGAGCGATTTGGGAGCCACAAAGTGACAAGGAAAAGTGCCCAAGCCAGCCAAAGGGGAAACGGTGGGCATCAAACCAAAGGTTTCATTGTGTCTCTCAGGCCGATCTGGGCATGCAAAGGTTTGGAAAAGAGGCTTGGGTCGCCCCAGACAAGGAGAGGGATCCAGGAATTGGTCTAGAGACAGAAAACACCAGGGTCCAATCTTAAATGCACGTGGGGGCTCAGCAGCCAGCTCCCAGGATGCCTGTAGAACTGGAACTTCCAAGCCAAGGGGAATAAGGGAGGAATTCTCATTGGTCGGCTTTTTTAGTTGCACGTAACGCGTTCCGTTAACGCCTTCATGTAGTTCCAACTTCTTTTACCCCATCGAAATGTGTTCGAGGTCGGAGCTGTAATGAAGGATAGATATAGATATAGATATTGATATAGATATAGATACAGATACAGATACAGATATAGATACAGATACACACATATATATAAATATGTGTTTACTGTGTCTGTATATGTGTGTATAGTTTCATCGACATGTGGAGTGCAGCCTGCTGGAAATATTTGCTTTTTATTCTCTCTCTCTCTCTCTCTCTCTCTCTATATATATATATATATATAATATATATATATAAAACACCAGTATACTTAAATTTAAAAAATGCAGTCCCATTTTGAAAAGGCGGGAGGGTTGGGTTTGGGTTTGATTTTTACTGTATTGTATTTTATGCTGGAAGCCGCCCCGATTGCTTTGCAGAGGTACAAATCAATTCTATTATTATTATTATTATTATATTCTGGGAAGGGAGGGTTTAATGTCGGGCTTAATTCAATGGGGCTTAGGTCCAAAACACACTGCGGAAATAATCCAGTTTGAGAGCGCTGGAACTGCCCTGGCTCGGCGCTAGAGAATAGAGGAGCAGAAATGTGCCTTTGTCTAACTATAAGGCTTCCCTAAGAACTGAGACTGACTCAAAAACAAACAAACAGGTAGCGTGTAGTTTGAAACAAAAGTTTATCAATGGCTTTAATCGATGTATATACATAAAGGCGATATCCTAATCTAGCTAGTGAATAGTTCAGGTAAAAGGAATCTTGATCTCACCATCTTTCCAAAGAAAGTTGAGAGAGGAGAAAAATGGAAAACCCAACAGTTCAAGGGGAAATCTTTGAGGGAATGTCTGTTATTCCTAAAGAGAGAGTGACCTAAATCACATGGTTAGTTTGAATGAGAGAGAAAGAGAGAGAGAAAGAGAGAGAAAGAGAGAGGGAGAGAGGAATTTGCATGCAGGAAATCCCTATCTATCCAAGGAGGGAAAAGAGAATGCAATAATCTTCCAACGGATTTTTCCACCCAGTAAGCATGTAGTGGTTTGAATGTTGGGCTGTGACTCTGGAGATCAGGGGATGAGTCTTCCTTCGGCCCTGGAAACCCATTGGATGACCTTGGGCGAGTCACACACTCTCAGCCCCAGGAAAAAAAAAAAGAAACAAACCCTGATAAGGTAGCGATAAATCGGAAGGCACATAACACCAACAAAGGTGTCCTGGATTGCAACCTAAATGTGAGCATAGTCTACAAATCCTCCCATGGACTTGGAGGACTCTTGACAGAGTTAGGGGGACGATTTCTGCATGTATGGAAGAATCATCTGCTCATTTTTGAAGGGGATCTTATCCGTGCGGTTAAAAGAGAGAGCAGTTAAATCGTCCTGTGTGTCAGAAACGGACTATTTCCAGGGCTGGGTTGTGGTGTTTATGGCTTTATTTGGTTTCATTCTTCGTTTCTCTCCGGTTTATGGGTGAGAGAGGGAAAAGAGGGTTTTTTTTGGGGGGGGGAATAATGGATGAATTCACCAGATTTGCATCTGGTCTGTTGCTTTATCTGTTCTGTTAAGTATCTCCCAATACAAGTTGCAGCCATGGCTATTCTCATATATATATATATATATATATGACTAATCATGGCTGTAATACACACACACACAGGTTGCAACCATGACTATTCTCATATATATATATATATATATATATATGTCATGGCTGTAATGTTTCAAACCATTCTATATATGGTATGTGTGTGTTTCAAACCATTTTAGATATGGTGTATATATATATATATATGTGTGTGTGTGTGTGTGTGTGTGTGTGTATATATATATATATATATATATATATATATATATACACACCATTTTATATATATACCGGTAATGGTTTGAAACATTCCACCAGAGCCTAGAGTGAGAACCTGGATCAACGTCTTCTCAAAGGCCCTGTTGATAAATGCCTATATATATAATGGTCTGAAACATTCCACCAGACCAGGTGTAGGCAACCTTTCCCCTTTAAGGGCCGAGGGACTTCAGCTCCCAGAAGCCTCAGCCATGTTGGCCTATAATAGTCCTATGTTAGCCAATAGCTCCTGGGATTCTGGGAGCTGAAGTCCCTTGGCCCTTAAAGGGGAAAGGTTGCCTACCCCGGCACCAGACCATAGAGTGAGATATATATATATATATATATATATATATATATATATATATATATCTCACTCTATGGTATATAGATATATATCTATATCTCACTCTATTCTCCAGGAAACTCTTCCTTGAGATTCTGGATGATCCCTTCCCTGTTTGCCTTGTCTGGACTCTCTCTCTCTCCATATATATATATATGGAGAGAGAGAGAGAGAGTCTAGACAAGGCAAACAGGGAAGGGATCATCCAGAATCTCAAGGAAGAGTTTCCTGGAGAATATGATGAAGGGAATATGAAGAACCGGGGAGACATTTCACACACTCTCTCTCTCTCTCGGAGTGCCAGCAGAAAGCAGCAGAGATGGAAAGGTCTTTCCCAAAAGGAGAAGGTCATGCCTGGATCTTCTGGCCTGCCTTGGCTTCCAGGAGGCCAACCATGGTTTCTTGCAGGACAGGAAGGAATGGGAAACTTTTGCGAAATGGAGGCAAGGACAGGACCGCAGCTGGGGCTTTGCTGCAAAGCAAGATGCAGAGAAGGGGAAGAGTCAGAGACAGAAAGCAAGATTTGGGGCTCAAGTCAAAAAGGCTGTGCTGGTGAGCAACAGTGGAGCCAAAGAGGAGATAAAGCACACACACCCCAAATATCCTTCCTCTAGCCCCTGGGTTCCCCATCAGGCACTGCGATTCAAGTCTATTAAAGACATTAAAATGAAGTCGCCCAAAGGGGAACCGTTGCTGGAGGAATGGTGGGATTATTTATGTCCAACCTTCCCTATATTCCCCCCCCCCTTTTTTTTTTGCATGTCTGGAGTTGGGGAGGTATCCCCCCTTCTCCAAATTCCCTCTAACCTCCTCCTTGACCCCTTGCATTCTTCTGTAGGGGGGGACACATGGGTTTGGAGAAAGGAAAAGAAAGAAAGAAAGAAAGAAAGAAAGAAAGAAAGAAAGAAAGAAAAGGAAAGGGACAGAACCCCCCTTCTCTTTTGTAACCCAGATTGAAAGCAGAACTTGTTCTATGAACTTGCTTTGGGAAGGAAAATAATATCGCCTGTGGGGATTGTTGCACGATTTTATGAAGCCATAAATACTTGAATGCCCGCATACATGACCAGAACTTGGGGATTACGTGTGTGGAGGGAAATTTGGGGGGGCGGGTTGGTTGGGTTGGGTTGGGTTAAAGGCAAGAAGGCCATCCTGTGCAGAGAGGCGGCCATTAAATTGCAACCTGATCTTGGCAAGGCCAAAGGAGCCGGGCCCAATCCTCTGGGAAGGATCCACACTCCTCCCCCCCCCCCACCCCTCAAAGTGGAAAGAAAGGCTCAGCTGGTGGAATGAATGGAATCATCTATTTCCCAGCAAATCTCTCCTTCCCTTCAAAAAGCCCCCTTCTTCCCCAGATGTTGGGGTCGTCATGCCCATCATCTTGCTCTCTTTGGCTGTCCTGGATCGGTCTAACCCTCCTCCCTCCCCCCCCCCACTCCCTTGGAGATCCCAAAGTTCTCCACCTCAAGAGAGAAAGCTTCAATTCCAGGTAGTGGGAAGCAAGATCTCCAGGGTTCAAAGGGACTGCTTGCCCTTGGCATGGTTGCCATCCTCTCCCAGGTTGTTGCTGTTGTTGTTGTTGGGTGCCTTCCAGTCGTTTCCGACTTCTGGCGACCCTAAGGGCCCTTCAGAAATCATGGGGTTTTCTTGGCAAGGTTTCTTCAGAGGGAGTTTGCCATTGCTATCCTCTGAGGCTGAGAGAGTGTGACTTGCCCAAGGTGAGTTTCCATAGCAGGGCTGGGAATGGAACCCTGGTCTCCAGAGTCATAGTCCAATGCTCATACACACACACACACACACTATATATATATATATATATATACACACACACACACGTGTGTGAGTGTATGTATGTATGCATATATAGTGTCCCTCTATATATATATATATATATATATATATATGGTGTGTGTGTTTATGTGTGTATGCATATATAGAGTCTCTCTCTATATATATAGATATATATACGATGTGTGTGTGTGTGTGTGTGTGTGATACTATATATATATATATATATATATAGTATATGTATGTGTATGGAGTGTGCATAGATACATGTATGTATATGTAGAGTGTCTCTCTCTCTAGTATATATATATATATATATATATAGTGTGTATGCGTGTGTATGGGGTGTGTGTAAATGTATGTATGTATATATAGAGTCTCTCTCTCTCTCTATATATATATATGTATATATATATGGGGGTGCATATATATAGTGTGTGTGTGTGTGTGTAGTGTGTATATGGGGTGTGTGTAGATGTATGTATGTATATAGAGAGTGTGTCTCTATATATATGTACACACACACACACACACACACACACATAGCTACAGCCGTCCCCATCTCCCTCCCATTTCCTTATATTGACCTTTCTTTTGTTTGGGGTGTCGCTTTTGTCCTGTTTCCCAAGGCTGCCTTGGAGTCAGTCCCTCTGGGGTTGAGAGCCCCAAAGGCCGGGGGTTGTCGATGCCCCTTGGGGGGGGGGCAAAGGCTTCCCCTCCCCTCCCCAGCCTTCCCTGCCTGCCTGCCTGCCTGCCTGCCTCTCACAGTCACTTATGTAATGTTTTCCTTGCGATGGATTTCGCTAGAGATTAATTACCCCTCCTTTCCAAATCGCCCTCTCACCAGCTGGACCGTTATCTGAAACTTTGCAGTGTGTGTGGAGGGGGGGGGGGAATGACCTCCCTCACCACAAGAAGAAAATAAAAGAACATAAAAGATGATTCAGGACCCAAAACTCTGGAACAAGGCTGAGTTGTTGTTGTTGTTTTTACATGGCCCTACCGTTAGACGAGGTGAGGCGGTGGCCTCAGGCAACAGATCTGATGGGGTGGTAACAGGGTAAAGTTGGAAATCGGAGCTGTCCCATCGCCTGTGGCCAGAGGCCAGCTTCTCCTTGCTCCGCTTCTGCAAGTGGAATGGGGTGGGGCGCCATTGTAGGGTTGGCCTCAGGCTGCGCAATCTCTTGGGGCGGCCCTGGTTTCCCAGAAACGTCAGCTTAGCCAGGATGCTTGATTCGACCGCTCTTTTGTTTCCTTCGGCCCAAGTCTCCTTATATTCTTCACTGAATATCTGGAGAAAGAGAGAGAGAGAAAAGTCGCAGCCCTCCTCTCGCAATCAGACTCTTTGGCAGGAGGGATTTAAGTTAAACCGTTTTGAAACCTGTTTAACAGCTGTGAGCTTTCCCCACCAAACACCTTAAGAATGGTCAGTCAGAGATCAGGGATGCGATCTCCCCTACTAGGGCCCCGATCGACTGGCCACGTGGTTGTAAAACAGATTTGACACCGATATAGATTTCTTGTGTAGACGGGAAGAGATTCAGCTCGGCTTTCCCTCTCCGCAACTCCGGGCAAAAGTGGGCAACCGCAGAATTAGTGCAGTTTCACACCGCTTTAACTACTACCAGGTTATTTCAGGTGTATTGACTTGGGCTCCATCCACACTGCAGAAATAATCCGGTTCGACAGCACATGAACTGCCATGGCTCCATGCTATGGAGTGCTGGGAATTGTAGTTTTGTGAGACCTTCTCTGTCAAAGAGCTTTGGTGCCAGAACAAACTACAAATCCCAGGATTCCATAGTATTGAACCATGACAGTTCAAGTGGTGTCAAGTTGGATAATTTCTGCAGTGCGGGTGCAGCCTAAGATAGAGAAGGAAGGGAAGGGAAGAGAAATGGAAGGAAGGAGAAAAGGAAAGAAGGAAGACATAAAGAGGAGGAAGGAAGGAAGGCAGAGAAGGAAGGAAGTCATAGAGAGGAGGGAGGCAGGCAGGCAGGCAGAGAAGGAAGGAAGGAAAGAAAGAAAACATAGAGGAGGAAGTAAGGAAGAGAAGGAAGGAAGAAAGGAAGAAAGAGAAAGAAAGCGAGAGAGAGAGAGACGGAAGGAAGGAAGGAAGGAAAGAAGGAAGGAAGGAAGCCATAAAAGGAGGAAGGGAAGGAGGGAAGGAGGCAGGCAGAGAAGGAAGGAAGGAAGACATAAAAAGGAGGTAGGGAGGCAGGCAGAGAAGGAAGGAAGGAAGGAAGGAAGGAAGGAAGGAAGGAAGAAAGAAAGACTTCCGTGATCCCCAGAAGCAAATGCCACGAGAGGAGGATGCTTTTCGCCTCCCAAGCGCTCCTGCCCGACCTTCCAGTTTCCAAGCTCCGATTCAGGCGCGCGATCCTTGCGGAGGTTTCCTGCGAGGTGATCCCCCTCGGAGCTGTTTGCCCAGGGTTGATCTCGGAGATCCCTCCAGTTGCAAAGGCCCGAGGCCCCAAGGCTCCCTCCGCTTTCCTCTTCCCTCCTGTCACTTCAAGATCAGTCTATGCTCCTTTCTTTTTGCAGCAACCTCCTGACAGTAAAAGCTGTTGGACAGTGGAATACACTCCCTTGGAGTGTAGTGGAGTCTCCTTCTTTGGAGGCCTTTAAACAGAGTCTAGATGGCCATCTGACTCGGGATACTTTGATGGGGTCTTCCTGCATGGCAGAATAGGTTGGACTGGATGACCCTTGGGGTCTCTTTCAACTCTAGAATTCTAAAGAGTGCAGTCATGTCACCCCCCTCGGTCTTCTCTTCACCAAGCTGAACATGCCCAGCTCCTTGCTAAACCCTGCTCCAGGAGTGGCTTGCCATAAGTCAGAGCTGGCTTGAAGCTACACAACATCCTCAGCAACCATCATGGCCATTTTAGGTCACAGTTAATGATGGAAGCCAGCCTAAGGTAGTGTTTTGAGCCTTGGACGATGACTCTGGAGACCAGGGTTCGATTCCTAGCTCAGCCATGGAAACCCACTTTGGGCAAGTCATACTCGCCCAGCGTGAGAGGATGGCAGTGGCACCCAACCCTCTGGAGAAACATGCCAAGGAAACCCCATGACAGGTTCTCCTTAGAGTGGCCATAAGTCTGAAACAACTGAAACAACTGAAGGAACACAACCCCAGCAACAGCACTGGTGGAAAGGCCACCGAAAGGTGGGATCAAGAAAGGTTGCAGATTTAGGGGCTTGATCTAGACTGGCATTCTGGCATAGGGAGTAGGATGCTTTAGCTGCCATCCCACTCTCTGTGGAGTCTCCATGCCTGCAGTTTGCATCAGGGAAATGCTCCCTTTTGCTCTCAGAAGGAGAAAGCTTGAAAGATGGAGGCAGGGGAGAGTAATGACTGCAAACCACAGACTGTCTTGGCACGTGTCTGGAAGGGCTCTGGCCCATTTGTGCTCCTTTGATCCCTCTTTGGAAAACAGATCTCTAATGGATGGCTTCCTTTGTACTGAGGGGAAACAAAAAGCAGGAGAAGGAAAAATAAATACAAGGCATGCCGAGAAAACTTTTTCTTCGGCCTGTTCTTGCAAAGGCACATGTCAGCTGTTCCAGGGCACTTTTCTTCTTCTTCTTCTTCTTCTTCCTTTTAGAAAAAGCAAAAGAAAGCACTTTACTAAACACTCACCCAACCTTGCTCCTGTTCCAAAGAGCGGTGGTGCAATGTGAAGAAGGAAAAGTGGGGGGGGGGGGGGAGAGAGAAATAAAAGAATATACCCCCTCCTGTCACTTTCTTGGCTCCAGCTTCTGTGAAGTTTGCCTTGTCTTTTCTCACCGCATCTGCTGTCCTTGTTTGGGGGAAAGGGGAGCAAGGAGGGAGAAGTGTGGCTGGGGCTGCTATTGTCAGTGGCAGGGCATTAAAAGGGAACCGTTTATTTTTGTTATCCTCTGGGCTGGCTGCTCTTCAAGGCCGGCTCTTTTGACTTTGGCTTCTGAACCAGGCCTGGGAATCATGCTCCCCCCTCCAGATGTTGCTGGGCTCCAGTTCCCAGCATTCCTCAACACGGCTTAGGGATGCTGGGAGTTGCAGTCCAAGCAACATCTGGCAGGTGGTATGATGCTCTCCTCCCCTGTTCCCCATTCCACTCTTCTCTTCATGTTCCTGTTTGGTAAACGGAACCACAAGAAAGTGAATGAATCTGTGGTGGGTTTCAACAAGATCTGGGGAACGTCTGGCCCTCCAGTTGTTGTCGGGCTCTAGTTCCCAGCATTCCTCACCAGGGGCTAGGGATCCTGGGAGTTGCAGTCCAACAACATCTGGAGGGTGGCATGATGCTCTCCCTTGTTCCCCATCCCACCTTCCTCTTCATATTCCTGCTTGGTAAATGGAACCACAAGAACATGGATGCATATGTGGTGGGTTTAATCAAGATCTGGGAAATATGTGGTCCTCCAGATGTTTTTGGATGCCAATGTGGTTGGACTGCAACTCCCAGCAGTCCTAGCCAGCATGGTCAATGATGGAGAATTCTAGTTTTAGCTGAAGTCCAGCAACATCCACAGGGTCTAAGGATTCCCACCTGTTCTTCCTTTGGCATGCTGTTGGGGGTGATGGGAGCTGTAGTCCAATGCATCCGCAGGTTCATATGGCAGAATACATCCTTAAATAATCACTAGTGGCAGAGTGCAGACAAGCAGTGGTTGAGCCATAGGACAAAATGTTGTCTGCATTTGATTACTGCCAAAAGCCCCAACCAACATAAGATATGTCCCCAAATTTGATCTGGGACATTAAGACAACACAATCCTTATTGTGAAAGCAGCCAAAGGAGCCTTGCTTTGCTCAAGAGTGTTCAAGACAGGACTGCAGCCAGCTGGTCTCTTGCAGGTGCAGTGCCCATACAATGCTACCGAGAGAAATTTCTCTCTAGACCCCTATCACTTCAAACAAGAGGTTTCTTGTTCTTTCTTTTCAATTCCTAGAAAGAGCTACTAGTCCACAAGGGCTGAGCCACACCTGTGTATACACCACTTGATTTCTCCACACTTGAACATGGGCCATGGGATTCAAACATCTGGAGGTCTCATATCCCCCACTTACAGATACAGGATTGTACCTTTTGGAACCGCATGGACCTCTTGCATATATGCTGATACCCAAGTCTTGAGTGAAGGAAACTGTAGGCAGGAGAAAATCTTTGCAGCTGTGCATACAAATGAAATCATTGGGAAAATGTGTTTTTATTTTTGCTTTTTAAAAATCTAACCGGAGGGGTACCTCTCCATGATTTGCTCCCTTTCAGATGGAGAAGAGCTTTGCCATTGATTTTGTGTGGAAATATGGGCCCAAATGAGATGGTTCTGACACCTTTCTTGAGACCAACTGAGCAGGACTGGCCCTAGCATAAGGCAGGATGGAGCATCCACCGGTTGTATAGAAGACTCAGGACTTTCATAGCTGAAGCACCAGGACACTGTCATTAATAAGGAAGTTGGCATCGTCTACCCTCCACCATAGGCTGCCCTGGTCCCACTTTTAAATTTTAATTTTATAACCCTCCTTTCCTGCATTTCAGGACCCAAGGTGGCCTTATTATTTCAAATTATTTCTCCCTGTTGCAATGCCAAGTAGTTGGAGGCGGCTTGATGTTGAATAAGCAATTCAAGGTCATTACTTTTACAAAAGACCAGCTCCTGGCAGAGATGGAAGCTACAGACAACTGGCTTGTTGATATGCTGCCTGTGTTTTGGGACTCTCCTTGTGGGGAGGAGGGTGGTGAAGACTGCTATGATGGTCCCTCACTTGTTTCTATCAACATGGAGGTTGATGCCATGTTAGCTTTCAATTGCAGGCAACAAAAAGTCTTGGGGGACTCACACACTTGGTAATGTTGAGCAGACTCTGTTTTAGTATGCCAGCCTGCCCCGACCTGATGCCTTCCAGATGTTTTGGATTACATCCACCTGTTGATTGGTCCTGGTGGTGTGGGATGATGGGATTTGTAATCCCAAACATTGATGAAGGCTACAATACACTCTCCTTACACACAACAGGTTGGGAAATTGGGACATCTCAACAAGTTGTTTCTTTCCACCTGTAAGCCAGTTCATAAGCTGTGGTTGTTGAACAAGTGGTCCTGAAAGCATTGTTTCAGTTCCAAAGGAGGACTGAAAGCTCTACATGATTGATTGGACACAATTAATTCCTACATCCCACATTAAAATGTGGATTGAATCAGATTTCAGCTGAAGTCTTTCCAGTTATCTATGTACGCCTATTGATTCAAGATGTCTTTCTGTGTTAGGCAATCACAAAAACCACTGGCCTTCTAAAATCCTCAAGGGTGCAATCCAGGCTCATTCAAGTCATTGAGGGTATAGCCACTGGGGTATTACTTGCACCTTAAAGACTGGAGTAATAGGGGGTTTTATCTCAAAGAGGGGTTGGCAGTAGGTGCTATATAACAACCTGTTGAATTAGTTTCTAAACCATTGTAACATGTACCTGTGTTAGAATCTTCCATGCTCTTTCTTGCTTTGGTTGTCTTGCGATCTACTGGTATCTTTAGAATTGAGCATATTATGAGATGAGAATGGTATGTACCCACCTCAGCAGGTGTTGAGGTACAACTCCCAAGTGGCATGCAGGAAGATACAGTCCAACAAGATCTGGTGTTGGTGGTTATGTGTTGTCAAGTCATCTTCAGCTTATGGCGACCCTATGAAGGAGTCCTCCAAGGTCCTTCAAGACCTTGGCTGGTCTTCTCCTTGGGACTTGCTTCTCTATAAATGGCACTACATGTGAACAAAATTGAACGAAGTAGTTTCACAATTTCCATACTCACTTCGGGACTGCTGTGACATTACAGCACACAGGTATCTGTTGTGCAACGGTGGCGAGGCTGATGTGCCATGGCCTGATGCACAGTGGGCACTGGTGCTCATTGGGGTACTCCTCGATAGGCATCCAGACACCTACTAAGCAGTGCTGGAGCACAACAGGAACACCCAATGTGCATCAAAAGTGCCCCATGTACTCTTGCTAGTGCCCAGATGTGCATCTTTGCAATTCGCTAACAGAGATCCAATGCATTTCTGTGATGTAGCTACAGCTACGTAAAGTTACAAAATGTAGACTGTGATGTAACCCTTGTTATTAATAGCCCTGCTCAGGTCTTGCAAATTCAGGGCAGCCAGGTCTTCCTTGACTGCTTGTAGTGTGGTCTCCTTCTTTTCCTACTGCAGCACCATCTAGAAAGCCCACAACTTCTACCAAGGGCCTAAATCTTAGTCCCAGTTAGAGTAAACCCAATGAATCAATGGAAACTTGGTAGATCAACACATATACATTTCATTGATTCAGTGCATCTAGTCTAGTTAGGACTAGGGAATTCATACACATACATACATATTCTGGACTTGTTTATTTTCGTTCATAATATCTCTCCTTTCTTCTGTGATGGCTCCTTTGAGGAAAGAGATAAGTCATTTTGTTGTTGCTGTTCTTAAGTGACTAAGCCAAAAAACCTTGCCAAAGAATTGCAGATCATCTCAAAGTCTTTCACTGAATGCCGATCTACCTTCTGCCCACTTCTGAGGAGCACAGAGCCAGGAGATGTTCTCCGTCTCAATCATTCTTGCTCTCCTCTCATTCTTGGAGAGACTTTTCAATCTACTCTTCCACTAAGATTATGCAATGAGTTATTTCTCTGTGTTCCCCCCCCCCCCCGCTATCTGAAGAGTGACAGGTGTCAGTCAAAGGCAGAGAGACTTTTCCATGGTGGTTCCTCACCTTTGTCCTCCAGAGAAAGGCCTATGTCAAACCTCTTTACTACAATGTAGACAAGACTTTTTCAAGACCTGCTTAAAAGTACTACTACCAAAAGAGTAGAATAGTACTAAGGTATACTTAATAGTATTTAGAACAGATTTTCATTTACTTTGAAAGGGATGTTGGTTTTCATAGTTTGTTGCATTCGTTTGCTTAGCTGTATTACTACTTTTCCTCCTTTTTATTTGTACTTTTCTCATTCCTTACTACTTTGTTGGCTGCCCTGGAAAGATACATTATATTAAGAACTACATAAACAATCCTGGTTGAAAATAGGTTGGGGTAACAGATGGTATAGGATATAGGGACGGCCCATGGCTTCAATGGGTGCATCACTTTCGAAATAATGCAGTATAAATGCCAGGCAATAGTGCATCTCTCTCTGTGTGTATGTGTGTGCCTTCAGTTCACCTGTTAACTTATGGCAACTCTATGAAGTTAGGCAAGGAATACTCAGAGGTGGTTTGCCTTTGCCTTCCTCTGAAACAGAGCCTGCAGCCCTTGGCATTCCCTGGTGGTCCCCCATCCAAGTACCCACCAAGCCTGACCCTGCTTAACTTCCAGGATCAGACAGGATTTGGTGCCTTCAGGAGGTTTAGGCCTGAGTATGCATCCAGGCTCTGTCTTATTACTGGCAAATAATGGCTTTTTGACTTTCTAGAGACCATTTAAGAGCAAGCAGAGAGTAGGATGGGGAAGCTTTTAGGTTCCCAAGGTTCAAATGCAGCTCTGAAATGCCTCCTAAGTTTATGGCCAATGTGTGTCAAGCAAACACCAACCAGGTGAGTTGGCAGCCTTGAAATTGGGGTTGCCAGACTATAAGCTGGAGAGAGAGCGGCTCTCCCTTGGACGGTTGGGTAGATATTGCAGCAGGGATTGCTTCTTGCAATGGGGTGAAATACCTACCCTACAGATGCTCCAAGCAGAGGAGCCCTCTCTAGTGTGTAAGCTGGCAACCCTGGTTGAACTCGCTGGAAGGAAAGAAAGGGCCCAACTCCTTTGTCAGACTGTGGAGGAGGAATGACCAATTAGGGAAACTTTTTGGAAGAAGAGAAGGAGCGGGGAGGGGGAGAGATAGTAAAAAGAAACCGAGATAAGTCTGGCTTTATCAGCCTATAAAAATACCACTTTCACTTATCAGGCCAGGCCTTTCGCTTCCCAGTTTTGGCAACGAGACTCAAAGTGAAGGGGAGAGAGAAATGGGTCTAAATCTAGGGCCCTCTAGATATGAGAAGGGGAGGACAGGGGGAGAGCCAGCAATATCCTGATTCTCATTCTCTCTCTCTCTTTCTTTCTTTCTTTCTTTTCCTTCCTTCCTTCACTCCCTCCCCTTTTTCTTCCTTCCTTCCTTCCTTCCTTCCTTCCTTCCTTCCTTCCTTCCTTCCTTCTTTCCTTTTTTCCTCCTTCATTCTTTCCTTCCTTCCCTTTTTTCTTCCCTCCCTTCCTTTTTCCTTCCTTCCTTCCGTCTTTCCCTTCCCTTCCCCTTCCTTCCTTCCTTCCTTCCTTCCTTCCTTCCTTCCTTCCTTCCTTCCTTCCTTCTTGCCTTCCCCAGGCTAAAATGTCTTGCACTCCCTTTGCATTTTCCTCTGCAGGAGAGGTTTAAGACTTGACTGCATCCGCACTGCAGAAATAATCCAGCTTGACACCACTTTAACTGCCATAGCTCGATGCAATGGAATCCTGGGCTTTGACTTTTGTGAGCTATTGAGACTCACACTCTCTCAGCCTCAGAGGATGGCCAAGGCAAGCCCCCTCTGAAGAAGCTTGACAAGGATAGGGTCGCCTTAAGTCGGGAACGACTTGAAGGCACCACAAGGACCAACCCAACAGGCCGGGTGCCTCACAACAACTACACATCCCAAGATTCTGGAGCAGGGGGTCGTGGCAGTTAAAGAGGTATCGAACTGCATTATTTCTACAGTGTGTAGATGCACCCACAGGCTCAGAGCAGTCGCAATTCTAGGGTTTTTTCCCCCCAGTCAAATGGCCATCCCTTGCTGCTTAGGGGAGAAACGACGTTTAAATTTAGATTATTCCTATAGATTTCTTTCTTTTTCCCCTTGTCCCCTTCCTGATCCCTTCCAATGAAGGGGAACAACCCTTGTAGTGCAAATTGTTTCGACCTCCACGGAATCCTGTTGCTTTGGGCCAGGGGTAGGCAACCTTTCCCCTTTAAGGGCCGAGGGACTTCAGCTCCCAGAATCCCAGGAGCTATTGGCCAACATGGGACTATTATAGGCCAACATGGCTCAGGCTTCTGGGAGCTGAAGTCCCTCCTTGGCCCTTAAAGGGGAAAAGTTGCCTACCCCTGCTTTGGGCCTTTGCAGACTACCAGAAATAGTGCAAATTGAGTCCACTTTAAGGGTTAGGGTTAGTGCTAGGGGATCATGGGAATTGTATTTTTTTCTGAGACATTGAGCCTTCTCTGTCAGAGAGCTCTGGTGCCACAATAAAATACACTTCCCATGATTCCCTAGCACTGACTCAAGGCAGTTCAAGTGGACTCAATTTGCACTCTTTCTGGCAGTCTGCAAAGGCCCTTCGTTCGGACGAGACCGAGCCAAGCCAGGGTTGACACCTAGGTAAATATCAGGGGTTCAAGGGGTCTCCTCTAGGGAAGCCTCCAAGAGGCCTCCCAGCCGATTGGGAAATGGCCCTTTCTGGTTTCCTGCCTCATCTAACGACCAGAAACCGTTTCCAAACCCTAGACTCCGATCCATTTGGGGGGGGGGGGGCAGCCCTTCTCTCCTCCTGGCTGGAAGTGTGAAGGCATTAAAGCACCTTGAGCTTTTTATTTGTGGGGGGGGGGGTAAAAGGGGGTGAGAACACCCACTGCGGGGAGGACTGGATCCCATCGAGGGCAGGGAAAATGAATTTTTTGGGGTGTGTGTGTGTGTGTTGCAGACTGCTAGAAATAGTGCAAATTGAGTCCACTTTAAGGGTTAGGGAATCATGGGAACTGTAGTTTATTGTGGCCCCAGAGCTCTCTGACAGAGAAGGCTCAACGTCTCAGAAAAAAAACAGTTCCCATAATTCCCTAGCACTAACCCTAACCCTAAAAGTGGACCCAATTTGCACTATTTCTGGCAGTCTGCAACCCCCCAAAAAGAGGAGGACAGAGGCCTTAAAGTGTTTTTTTCCCCCCTGCCTCTCTTGCAGCCCCCGGGCCTTTGGCAGCGTTTTCCTCCCCATCGGGGTCCTTGGAACAAGAAAACCTGGATGGGACATTAAGGTAAGAGAAGACTTTCTGTTTTTCTTGTCCCCTTTCCCTATTTTTTTTTTTAAATGCGCATTTCGATCTAAGAGAGATCGCATCCCAAAGCCCAGTTGCAATCCCGGTTTCGCTTCTGTTCCAACTGGACAACCGAGGCGCCTGCTCCAAAACTTAGGGCCTGAACAGACTGCCAGAAAGAATCCAGTCTGAGACCACTTTGACTGCTAGGGAATCCTGGGAACTGCAGTTTATTGTGGGTCCAGAGCTCAGTGTCTCAGAATAAAACGACCGTTCCCATGGTTTCCTAGCATTGGACAGTTAAAGTGGTCTCAAACTGGATTCTTTCTGGCAGTCTGTTCAGGCCTTTAGCAAGGATTCCTCTTCTCCTTTCCTCTGGGAGCTGAAGTTCAAACTATGTTTGGGAATCACTGGAAAGCGAAGTTTTGACATCTCCACTCTGGGTTTGGGGTGGATTCTGTTTTTTTCCAGTCTCTCTTTGGTGCTTCTGGTGGGGTTTCATTCCTTGTGGGTTAAGATCTGTCTTTGGTGACTTGGATTCCCATCATCCATTCTCTCCAGAAACCCAGGACCAGATTGCTATGCCAGCTCAAAACTGGAAGCTCCTGGAGGGCAGGAACTTGCCCTCTTTCTCCAGTGCCTTGCTCATAAATGGAAGGCTAGGAATGTCGTTTTGAAATCTGCAGAAATAATCCAGTTTGATACCGTTTTAACTGCCACGGCTCCCTGCCATGGGATCCTGGGATTTGTCCTTCTGTGGGCTATCGAGGCCTTCTCTGCCAGATAGTTCTGAGGCCACCACAAACTACAACTGCCAGATGCATCTGAGGAAGTAGATGGAAGTTTAGGAAAGTTCATGCTGCCAACTTCTTTCTTTCAGTTGGTCTCCAAGGTGCTACAAGATCTCTCTACATACAAATCCCAGGAGCCGAGCATGGAGCCGAGGCAGTTAAAGCGGTGTCAAGATGGAGTATTGCTGCAATGCGGATGCTTCGTTAACAAAGCAGCACTTTGAATCTCCTTGTGGGATATAAATCCTAGAAATAAATAAAATAAAATAAATTGACCTTTGAGGACCGGCGCCTGCGTTTTAATGAAGAGTTCCAAATCCTTCGGTCCAAAACACACTGCAGAAATAATCCAGTTTGAGACCGTTTGAGCTGCCCTGGCTCAATGCTAGGGAATTCTGGGAAGTATCGTTTGATGAGACATTGAGCCTTCTCTGTCAGAGAGCTCTGGGGCCACAATAAACTGCAATTCCCAGGATTCCCTAGCACTGAGCCAGGACAGTTCAAGCGGTCTCGAACTGGATTATTTCTGCAGTGTGTTTTGGACCTTTTTTTAAAAAAATCCAGCATCGCCCCCTTCTAGGCACAACCTGATACTTTAAGCAGCCTCTCCCCGACACAGAAGTATTGGATTGCACTTCCCATCCTCCCCAGCCATGGTGGCTGGGGAGGATGGGCCTTGCAATCCAGGACTTCCGAAAGAGGCCAGGTCTGAGGGGGGGGGGAATAGGAGGCTGGAAACGTTTGCATTTTAGAAAATGAACACCCCCCATTAATATATATATATATATATATATATTTCTAACGTTTGGAGAGATGCTAGATTATTATATATATATATATATATATATATATATATATATATATAATCTAGCATCTCTCCAAACGTTAGAAAGAGTTCTTAGGAAATGCACGCCTTCTCTTTTCCCTCTGCAGCTTTTTTCCTGGAAGGTCTTTCCAAAATTCTTTTCCAAATATAGCAACCTCCGCCAGAGACTTTTCCCTTCTCCCACCTCCCCTCTCCCTATATATATATATATATATAGGCCAAAAAAAAAAAAAAACCCCAAACCCTCGGCGATCAGCAATTTATAAAGCTAATAGTAACCCCGACCGTCTCAATGGGATCACCCGGCCACAAGTCCGGTCCAAATTAAGGGCTTAAGTATTATTATGTGCTTGTCGTGTTTATGACCTCTGTGAGCTCTTTCCATTTTGCCTGCCCTGGCACACTCTTACACACTCACCCACACTCACACTCACACTCACCCCTAGGCCTTTCTGCTCGGGCAGAGGCAGCTGTTGAGAGGTATGTCGAACTAATTTAGAACCAGACTCGCGTTTCCCCGCAGAAAGAGGCGAGCCTTTGAAAAAAAGAAAGGAAGAAAAAAGAGGAGGAAGGGAGGTGTGGGGGGGGGGGGGGGGAGAGAAGAAAAAAAAGGAGGAGAAGAAAAACGACCCAGGGAAGCCGACGTTTAGAAACAGGTTTAAACCAGAAGCCAAAGGGGGGGGGGGGCAAGAGAACCTGGGGAGGGTTACAAGCTGATTTTTCACTCCCCCCCCCCCAAACCCCCAAAAGGTGGAAAGCAAATATTGCCAGCAGGCCGTACTCCACCAGCCCATGAAACTACAGAGAGAGAGAATAAACACACACACACACACACGTATTTTAAAAAGCTGGAAAGCAAATTTATTTTTTTCTATTTCCAGCAGGCTGCACTCCGCCAGTCGATGAAAAATATATATATATATATATATATACACACACACACACATACAGAAAGAGAGACAAAGTAAATACACACATACACATATGTTATAAAAAGCTGGAAAGCAAATACTGTATTTCCAGCAGGCTTCACTCCACCAGTCGATGAAACTATATATATATATATATATATATATATACATGCACACATACACAGAAAGAGAGAGAGAGAGAGGGAGTAAACACACACACACATTATAAAAAGTTGGAAAGCAAATATTTCCAACATGCTGCACCAGTCGATGAAACTATATATATATACACACACACACACACACACAGATACAGTAAAGTTTTATATATATATATATATATATATATATATATACTGTATTTGTGTGCGTGTGTATATGTATATGTATATATATATATATATATATATATATATATATATAAATACTTTGCTGTATCTGTGTGCATATATATATATATATATGGAAAGCAAATATTTCCAGCAGGCTGCACTCCACCGGTATATATACATACGACACAGTAAACGTATATATAACAAAAAGCTGACAAGCAAATATTGCCAACAGGCTGCACTCCACCAGTCGATGAAATTATATATATATATATATATATATATATGTATACACACACACACACACACACACATATATATATATATATGCATTCACACGGTACAGTAAATATATATATATATATATATATATATTTAAAATAAAAAGCTGGCAAGCAACTGTTTCCAGCAGGCTGCACCCCGCCAGTCGATGAAACTCTATATGCAGTAAACACACACACACACACACACACACACACACATATATATATATATATATATAGTGTGTGTGTGTGTGATGAAATAGTCCCGGATAAATTATATGTGACCAAGGGGTCCCAGGTATAGACCAGGCAGATTTTACCCGCCACTCTCTGAAATATCGGGATAAGAACATGAAGCACTACCCTACAGGGTTGTCGGAATATTTTCTCGCGTGCCTTCTGGGCCTCGTGGGTTTCCTTAGGGACATAGCCCTTGGATTTGTTGCTTCCCAACGCTGTCCCGCTTTGAAACTGTCCGAATTCGGACAAGAAATGCAAAGAACGGGCCGAAGGAATCCGTCAAGGGTCTGATCCTTTGGACCGAGAACGTTTTGGCCCCAAGCAGAGGCGCAAAGGGGTCCATTCTAAACATAACCCCCCCCCCAAAAGAAATGTTGCTGCAAGTGTTGTGAGTTGTGCAAAGGCATCACCCCTACACACACACACACACACACACACACACATACACACAATGTGAGTAGAAGAACGCTTAAACTCTTCAATCTTCCCCCAAGTCTACAGATTTCCAAATTTCCGGTCGAATTGAATTCCGGGCGAAATATTTCATTTCGTTTTCCGAGTATTTGCCTCTCTCTCTCTCTCTTTTTTTTTTTTTTGGAAAGGAAACTCACACAAAACCAAACTCTTCAACGCAGCTGGCCCAAGAGCTCGGCTGTTCCTGGAGGCTCACAAGTAATTTCAATAAAATGAAATGCATGCCCAGATTGGCAACGGCTTCGAAGCCTTTTTTTCCCCTCTACATTTCCCCTGTTGTTCTTATTATTAATAATAATAATAATAATAATAATAATAATTTATTTCTTATACCCCACCTTTTGCCTAGGCAATCAAGGTGGTTTACAGATTAAAACACACATTACAATAAAACAACAACAACAACAACAACAATAATAATAATAATAATTTTTATTTAATACCCCGCCCCTCTGAGAACAATCGGGGCGGCTTACATCATAAAAATCCATCACATAGCAATTTAAGAACAATTCCCCCCTCCCCCCCTTAAAAAGTTAATACAATACTCCCCCTTAAAAGACTAAGAACAATATTAAAATAAATATAAAATTATTATTATTATTATTATTATTATTATTATTATTATTATTATTATTTGAAAGAGGCCCCTACCTATCTATCTGGGCTTTTTCCCCAAAGATATTTATTTATTTATGCGATTTATTTATGCGATTTATAACTTGCCTTTCTCCCAAAATGGGAAATTGAAAAAGATAAAACTAATAGATAAGAAGAGAGCTGGAGATCAGCGTGGGTTCGAGTGTTGGTCGAGGACTCTGGAGACCAGGGTTTGAATCCCTTCTGGGCCAAGGAAATCCAGGGGGTGACCTCGGGTGAGTCACACTCTCTCAGCCTCAGGGGGAAGGCAAGGGTAAACCTCCCCCCCCCCCTCTGAAGAAACCTAGTTTAAAAAAGCAAACCACCCTCTGACATAACATAAGTCGTGGAGGTACATAACAACCGTTCCGTTCGCTTTCCTAAGGTTTTCTTAGGCAAGGAATGCTCAGAGGTGGTTTTGCCAATCCCTTCCTCTGACACAGAGCCTACAGCCCTTGGGATTGGTTGGCGGTCGCCCATCTAAGTACTGACCACAGTTGACCCTGCTTAGCTTCCAAGAGCAGAACGTAACAGCCGATCCATGAGGTTTGCATCGAGTGGAGACCAACTAGTATGGAACCGTCGCTGGAACAAGCCTACTATGATCGAAGGAGCGTTGGCATCAGGGCTGGCTCAGTCAGCCACTGGGCGACCTTGGGCAAGTCCCACTCTCTCAGCCTCGGTGGCAACTCTCCCCTGAACCAGGCTGGCCAAGATAGGAGCGCCCTAACAAATATGAGGAAAAGGTGTGTATGGAGGACAACCTGAGCCTTAGGACTCTGGAGCCGGGCCTCTGGCAGTCCCTTTGCGTGGGTCAGCCCTCCCCAAGGACCCATGCCAGGCCCCAAAGGCAAGGATCCATCCACCTTGGGTTGAAACTGCCCTTCTTCCTGGATGCTGGCTTGAAAACCTGATGGCTCGGCTGGGGCCTTTGGGTTGGCTTTGCTCTCAATGGGGCAGGAGGGAGAGGACTTGGGGCTCTTCGGCTTAGGAAGGAAGGGAAAGGAGGGGGGCCAAGGAGGCGAGTTCTGCGGAAGGCCAGTACTTTCTTCCCTCCCTCCCTCCCTCCTTTTTCTTCCTTCCTTCCTTCCTTCCCTTTTTTCCTCTTTCATTCTTTCTTTCCTTCCCTTTTCCTTCCCTTTTTTCTCCCTCCCTTCCTCCCTCCCTCCCCTTTTTCTTCCTTCCTTCCTTCCCTTTTTTCCTCTTTCATTCTTTCCTTCCTTCCCTTTTCCTTCCCTTTTTCCTCCATCCCTCCCTCCCTCCCTTCCCTTCCCTTTTTCTTCCTTCCTTCTTTCCCTCCTTCCCGTTTTCCTTCCTTCCTTCCTTCCCTCCCTCCCTCCCTCCCTCCCTCCCTCTTCTCCTTTTCCTTCCTTCCCTTTTCCTTCCCTTTTCCTTTCCTTTCCTTTCCTTTCCTTTCCTTTCCTTTCCTTCCTTCCTTCCTTCCTTCCTTCCCTTTTTCCTTCCTTCCTTCCTTCCTTCCTTCCTTCCTTCCTTCCTTCCCGACTTTCCGGGACACCCAACAAATGACGGGGGAGGAGTCCGACTTTCTGGGTCAGGTGAAAGCGTTGCCTTGGCTTTGGGCTTTCTCAGCGCTCCGACTCCTGGATGAACTTTTTCGGCCTGAAGGTGGGAGTGGGAAGCGTCCAGCGCCTCTGTCAATTCGGTTTGGACTTGGAAAGAGGTCTTTTTGTTGTTGCTGTTGTGATCGCAAAGCTGGGACGCAGGGAAAAGCGGTTTGGGAGCGGGAGAAAGTCCTAGCCTGTGTGTGTTTGTGTGTGTGTCTATCTGTCTGTTCCAAGATATAGCCATGTTAGTCTGTAGGATCAGTAGGCAGGGAGATCTTGTAGCACCTTGGAGGCCAAAAGGAGACTGAAGCCTGGGGAAGCCCATGCGGCCAACCTCTTTCTTCTGTCTCCAAGGCGCTGCAAGATCGCTCTACATCTCTGTCTGTTGTCATTGCTTCTGGGGAATGTGAGAAGTGTTCACTTGGAGGACACCGATCCTGGGCAAAATGCCTTTCTTTTGACCTTCTCTTCTTATCAGCCGATCCAGGAGAGTTGGGTCGGGCTTTACCCATTGGACTCAGGATTTCTAGGAAGCCTTTCTTTCAAAGAGGGGGAGAGATCCCCCTTCTTGCCTCCTGTTTTGCAGCCCCAGGGAATCTCCTCCTCCTCCTCTTGCCTTGCCAAAGAGATGACCATTGGGGTCGTGGGGGGGGGGGGGGGAGAGAGAGATCAGAGTTTGGAGGGGAGGGCCAGGGCGATTTCCCTTTTAAGCTAGGTCTGGTTTCTAGTGATTAAATTTTTCCCGATGTGTCCCGGACTTATGGACTCCTGATGGAGAACACACCACTGGGCGCCAGGGAGGGTCCAAGGCCTTTAATCCTTTTTTTTTTTTTTGGGGGGGGGGGGAGGGAAGAGAAACACACACACATACACACTTCAGCTTGCATCCCTCCCAATTCCTCCTGGCCCCTCTCCTCTTCCCTCCTTTCCTCATTTACTCAGCATTTCCTGCTCCAAGTCGTAAACGTGATTTGATTTACAGGGATGCCCTGAACCTGCTTCAAACTAACATGTGTTCCTCCTCCTGATGGCTATTTTTTTTTTTGGGGGGGGGGGGCAACCATTAAAACCACCATCACAACAACAACTCCCAACCCCAGCTTTTTTATTGGCAAGGGAAGGAGAGGTTTTGAACCATTGGAGCTTCAGAAGAGATGGTTACTATTATTATTATTATTATTATTATTATTATTATTATTATTATTATCATTATTTTTAAAGGATCAACTCGTCAATATTGGCAAGAGGTGGGGATCCTGGATGGAAACCTTGCCCCCCTCCCCGAAGGAAATAAATCTTCGGATCGAGGAGGAGGTCCCAGGTTTCCCTCCCTGAAAATTGACTTCTCAACCCTTGACACTTTGGCAAAGGGGGAGAAAAATCAGATATTTCCCCCCAACCTCCTGACACGTCTTTCTGTGCATGCAGCCCCCCCCCCCCCCCGTCGAGACACAGTCTAGATCCGTTTCGAATTAAAGCAAAGGGAGGGTGATCATAAGGTTTTCAGCCGAGAAGGCTTTCAGCATTCAAGACTTCCTCCAGAGGAGACCCATCCAAACCAAGGGGGCTTCGGGGGGGGGGGGGGTCAGGAGGCCGTCTAAAAAGCCCCATTGGCCCAGTCTGGATCCAGCCTTTCGGGACATTTAGAATTGCAAATAGTTACTACTAGTAGTAAAGTGTGAGTAAAGCCTTTAGTAGGGACGCCTCCTCGCACCTGGTCGAGGGGACCTTGTGGATTAAAGGCCCTGTAATATAAGGCCTGGAGTAAGCGAGCATAGTCGAGTTTCTCAGAATTAGCCGAAGGTTGAAGGGAGGGGGAACTGTCTTTTTTGGCCCCCTGCTTTTTCTCCTAGGAGTAAATCTCCTACAATGAGATTTCCTATGCATATGGTAGTAATAATAATAATAATAATAATAATAATTTATTTATATCCCGCCCCTCTGAGTGCAATCGGGACAGCTAACAACAATAAAATATATCATATAAAATCCTGAGCCAATACCAATGTGAAGCCAATGGTAACACTTGAAGAGTAGGACTTAATCAGACACACCACAAAATAACAATAACAGCAACAATAATAATAATGCTTCACTTCAGCAGTCTTCACAGAATATATATATATATATATATACCTATGCAATACAATATATAGTATATATATATTGTATACTATCTATGATATACTACAATATTATGTACTATGTATACATAGTATATATATATATATATATATATATATATACTATAGTATGTATAGTGCATAATATGGTAGTATACGTGGTAGTATATCATAGATAGTATATATATATACTATATGTAATGTATAATACATTGTGTACATTGCATTGTGTTTATTGTGTATAATACAATATGGTATCTATATGCTACACACACACATATATATAACATCTACAACTAGATCTATTGGATCCCAACTAGATCTAATCCCAACTAGGTCTAATCCCAACTGGATCGATTGGATTTAGGCCCCCCAGGGACCTCTAAAACCGCTGGATTTGGGCTGGATCTCAGCGATCTCTCCCTTCCCATTAATAACAACACATATATATGTTGTAGATACTAAACAAACATGCACACACACACACACAGTATCAACTATCTATCTTTCTATCTGGGAAGGGTTTTAGAGGTCTCCGGGGGGCCTAAATCCAATCGATCTGGTTGGGATTAGACCTAGTTGGGATCCAATAGATCTAATTGTAGATGCTATATGTGTTTGTGTGTGTGTGTGTGTGTGTGTGTGTGTGTGTGTGTGTTTATAAGCAATACAATATATACGATATATTGTTTATTATATAAATCCAGCGGTTTTAGAGGTCTCGGTGGCCTAAATCCAATCGATCTAGTTGGGATTGACCTGGGATTACAAAGGGAGGTCTGACTTTCTCCTCCGAAGTCCATTGCTAGTCGACCTCAGAGAATCCCTCGAACCCACAGCTCCAGCTGATCTCTTTTAGAGTGGCCTTTCCGATGAGTTTGGACTGCAACTCCCATCAGCCCCAGCCGGCACAAGCCCTAGTCCTGGGGGATGTTGGGCACCGCAGTGCAAGAAACCTTTGGAGGGCGCTCGGATGGATGGATTCCTACCCTTTGAAGGCTAGACCTTGCCCTCCACCAGGCGCCCTCCCAGTGTGTCGGACTACAACTCCCATCTAGCTGGAGAAGATAGGAGCGGGGGGGGGGGGGGAGAGAGCAAAGTGCACAGGCCTGAGTCGGGAAATGCAACTGTGTTAAATCGAAAGGAAGTCTCACTCCTTTTGGGGGCTAAAACCTCCATGCACGTGTGAACGGGGCTTTCCTGGTTAACTCGTGTGAAGTGGTTTTATCGATTGTTGAGTCCTTACAACCTGCCAAGATTTCCTCCTCCTCGTTCCCAGGGAAGGCCTCCCTCTCCCTCTTAGGCACACACTCGCTTGCTTTCTCTGTGGTTCCCTCGAGTTGATCTTCCATCTCCAACCAAATGCATCTGAGGAAGGAGACTGAGGTCTAGGGAAGCTCCTGCTGCCAACTTCTTTCTTTCAGGGAGTCTCAAAGGGGCTACTAGATCTCTCTACTCCCTGGGACTGTTTTGCCTTTCATAAAACCAACATGGGAAAAGAAAGGGAAGCATCTCTCCCAAAAGGCAGGCGATCGGTCGCCAAGGCTGAATAGAAAAGAAAGCATCTTTTACCATTGGAAACTTTTTACAAGACTCTTTCTTTCTTTCTTTCTTTCCTTCCTTTCTTTCTTTCTCTCTCTCTCTCTACGCACTTATATACAATATATAATAGGTGTGTACTGGTTTGAGTGCCGGACTAGGACTCTGGAGACCAGGGTTCGAATGCTGGCTCGGAGAGGTCAGCCCACTAGTGGTGATCTTGGGCAAGTCACACTCTCTCAGACTCAGAGGCGGACAAGGGCAAACCTCCTCTGAAGGAACTCGCCCAAGAAAACCCCATGATAAGCTTCGCCTTGGGGCCGCCATAAGTCGGGAAGCAGTTGACACCCTGCAGCAATAATCCGTTTTGAGACCGCTTCAACTGCCCTGGCTCCATGCTCGGGAATCCTGGGAACTGTAGTTGTGTGAGAGATTTCGCCTTCTCTGTCAGAGAGCTCTGGTGCCACAACAAACTGCAATTCCCAGGAGTCCCAGCACTGAGCCAGGGCAGTTCAAGCGGTCTCAAAGTAGATCAATTCTGCAGTGGGTTGTGAGTTATTTCATTTTTACCCCGCATTTCTCCCCAAAAGGGACCCAAGGCGGCTCACAAAATAAGACTTGAAGGCAAACAACAATCTATCTATCTATCCATCTATCTAGCTAGCTCTAGTGCCTTCAAGAGATATAGATATAGATATATAGTGCCTTCAAGAGATATAGATAGATAGATAGTGGTCTCTTCTTTCTCAGAGGTATTTCCTCCCGAAATATTAGATAGATAGATAGATAGATAGATAGATAATCTCTGCCCCGAGGACTTTACAAATCAAAAGGTCGCCACAGCGGATAGGAAGAGAAAACAGGGGGAAAATACACGTGAAATCACACACGGGTTTAGGTTCATTTCAGGAACCCCTGCCCTCCTCCTTTTTTGTTCCCCCCCCCCCCAGAAGGACACAAATGCGCTGAATGTTCTCTAGGGTTACATCCGCACTACAGAAATAATCCAGTTCGACACTCATTTTAGTTGCCTCGGCTCCATGCTATGGGACTGTGGGATGTATAGTTTTGCGAGCGATTCAGCCTGAGAGGGAAGAACTTGGAGGACTTGGGGCAGGGATTTCTAGGCGCGCACACCTCCTCCCCGGTGTTTTAGAAAGTCAATCAAGGGATGCGTCTACATGTCGGAATGAATGCCGTTTGACACCGCTTGAACTGCCATGGCTCCATGCTTGGGAATGTTGGGATGTGTAGGTTCGTGAGCGATTCAGCCGGAGAGAGAAGAACTTAGGGGCAAGGATTTCTAGGCGCACACACGGCCAAGGGCTGCCTCTACACTGCAGAATTAATCCACGTTGACCCCGCTTTAAATGCCATGGCTCCCTCTTCGGGGAGGCTGGCGTCTGTAGTTTAGAGTTTGAATCAACCTGCTCTCTCCGAGAGCTGGGCTGCCACAGCCAAACTACACATCCCAGGCTTCCAGAGCAGTTCTAGCGGATCCAAGCCGGATTCTTTCTTTTTTTCCTGCGGTGCGGACGCAGCCTCTTTGGAAGGGAATTTCGGGGATGGTGGTTCTTGGGGTTCACTTTCCAAGGTCGTGACAAGAGAAGGGGGGGGCTTTCTTCCAAAGAAATTTAAAATTAAAATAAAAGGGGGGGGGGGACTTCTTAGCCTTCCTTTCTTCTTCCCCTCCTTTTGCAGAGAAGGCTCTTATCTGGGTTGCTTTTCTCTTTTGCAAGGCGCCCAGGCGTTGATGGACAAGATGTTTAGCCCTTGGAGATTACTTTTGCCATCCTGGCGTCAAGACAGCTCTCTTGGACCCCCAAGGAATTGATTCAGGAAAGCCTGTGAACAGAAAGGGTGGGCCAGGGGAGCCTGGGAAAGGATCCCCTTTTCTTTCTTTCTTTCTCTCTTTCATTCTTTCTTTCTTTCTCTCTTTCTTTCTTTCTTTCTCTCTCCCGCCATCCCCTTCAAGTGGTGTCTTTGCCTGCAAATTTTGCTCCAAGGGAGGCCAGGCCAGAGCTGGGAAGAAAGGAAGGAAGGGCGACTTCTTTGTTGGGTGGTAACAGTCGACAAAGAAATAGCTTGTTCTTCCCAACTAAGCATTGAGCTGGGAGGAGGAATCCTGTGCCCTCCGGAAACTGACACACTTTGGGGCTTCAGGAAGCCAGAGCCTTCAAAGGAACAAGGTAGGATGAATGCAGTTTATGGGGGAGTGCAATGTAAGTTCCCAGGGTTTTAATCCCCCCCCCCCTTTTTTTTTTAAAGGGAACTGAAATATACAAATAGGAAAGATAAACCTGGAGGCTGTCTTTCGTTAGCAAAAAAATGTGGCCCTGGATATTTTTCTTCTATCTAAACTTGCCTCTCTAAAGAGGGAAGACTGACTCAGAAAGGCAGCAAACCTGTCGTTTGTAGGTTTGAAAGAACAACAATAATGGCTTGAATAAATAATTACACAACCAAAACAACAACAACAACAACAACAACCCACAAAACCCCCCACAAAACCAACCCTTAATCCTAATCTAACTAAAGATGGTTTGGGTAAAGAGAGAAATCCTGATCCATCTTTTATACAGCCGGAAGATGGAGAAGAGACTGTTAGATGAGAAGTCAGGCTAGAGAGGTTTTCGAACTGTAAAATAAAGACAGTTTTAGGATCTTGATAGAGAGACTAGTCTTCAAGAAAGAGAGACCTCAATAGGAATCCCTGTCTGTATAAAGAGGGGAAAGAGAATGAATGTATGAGTTTCTTCCAGCAGTTTGACACCACTTTAGCCTTAAACATGGCTCCATCCTACAGAATCCTGGGATTTGCAGTTTGGTGAGGCACCAGCCCTCTGTGGCAGAGGTGGCTAAAGACCTGGCAAAACTACAAACCCCAGGATTCCATAGGATGGAGCAACAGCACTTAAAGGGGTGCCCCACTGCCTTCTTTCTACAGTGCAGACTGGATTTCCTGGATTTCCTTGGGAAGCAATGCAACCCTAATCCCATGAGGTTTTCTTCCAAAATCCCTTTGCATTCATTGTGTGGGGCTCAATCTGGGATCGGAGCTTTAGGCCTGCCTTCCCCGGCCTGGTGCCTCAAGAGCTGTAAGACTACAACTCCCATCATCCTTCAGAGGCAGTAGCCACTACTAAGTGCATATGAGTGAGCACACTTTTGAAAGGCACCAGGCTGGAGAAAGCAGCTTTAGATTAAGGAAGGCTCTCTATTCCATACCTTGGCAAAGTTGCTGTCATTATTATTATTATTATTATTATTATTGGAACACCAATTTCTAGAGTGGGGCCAATCGTTTCCAAAAGTCATGGTCCAAATAAAGGAAATTTTTCCCAACCTTGAGGTTTCCCAGGGGTCAGCCAGTTGGGAGAATGCACTATATGGTACTCTTTGGATCCCTTGTATAAGGAACCCCAGCCTCCTGTTGTATCTCTGTAGTAGGAACCTCATTCCAACTGTACTACTAAATAGCAGAATAGATATAGATATAGTGGATCCTGGGGGCTACTCCTCACTACAGTAGATCCAGTGGCTGAATAGTGAGACAACCATATATATAGGTCAATCCCACTGATTTCATAGGTTTTCTGTGATGGGGGCCGAAGTGCAATGTAGGCTCTTGATAGTAAGTCAAACCCTCACCATTAGGCCAGCAGAGATGGCTTGTGCTTGCACCAGTTTGGGATGGGATTGCACAGCCTGTACACCCAATACACTCACACTGAGCAAAGAGAAACTTAACCACTTGTGGCCTCCCAAAGGATGGAGACTTACTGGATTGCAAAGGAAGTATCTTTTTTGGTTTGTTTTGAAAATGGATGTTACATTGCCTGGACTTTGAGAATCTCCCAGTAGCCCCATGGCCAGAAAGAAGAGGGGCCAGCCTGCAAGAGATACCCCTCCCTGCCATCTGAACTGAGAGCAAAAACAGCAAAAGGCAGCCTAAGACTAACATCTTCATCCCCCCCCCCCTATGGTTTGTAACACTTTGCCTGATGAAGAAGCCAGTGGAGCTTTGAAAGCTTGCAACATGTCTCTTGTGCATTTGGGTTGGCCCCATAAAAGTTTCACTGTTTGGTAGGTTTTGGGTATTATTGGCTTCACCGCTTGGTTAGGCTTAATCCTTTCTTCTCTTATGGAAACAGTGCTGCAGGAAAGGCAGGGCTTGCAGGATGGAAGGAACTTTTGGAGCTGGGGAAAAAGGGAGGCTGAGCAAATCTTTCCTCTCGCTGAAGTGCTTTGGTGTACAGTAATTGCAGGGATTTTTCCTAGACATCTTCTGTTTTCTTGGGACTCCCCCCCCCTCGCTGTGTCCTGCAATGAGTGCAATGGAGGGTTGGACTTGAATGAGCAATGCAGAGCCATTTGCTTTGCAAAAGGCCTGCTCCCTGGGGGAGAGAGGTGAAAAACCTCTAGAACCGAGTTTTGTGGCTGTGGCTGGAGCTTTGGGACTCTCCTTGTGGCTTGAACCTTTGAACGTGAGGGTCTAAGGTTTTACCACTGGAAAGGGATGGTCCCAGTAGTTTCCAAACTTTGGTCCTCATTTGGAGCTCATAAGCCTCCAAGGAACCATGTCTTCTCACTGTGGTTTGTCTCTGGCTAACAAACCATGGTTTGTTTGCAGGGATGGGTTCAGACAGAACAGCAAATCATAATTTGGGACTGACTTACTATGATATGCATTGTAGAGTTCTTGTAGCACCTTTGAGACTATGGTCCAAAACACACTGCGTGAGTAATCCAGTTTGAGACCACTTGAACTGCCCTGGCTCAATGCTAGGGAATTCTGGGAAGTGTCGTTTTGTGAGACATTTTGCCTTCTCTGTCAGAGAGCTTTGGGGCCACAATAAACTACAGTTCCTAAGATTCCCTAACCCTGAGCCAGGGCAGTTCAAGCGGTCTCAGAGTGGATTATTTCTGCAGTGTGTTTTGGATCTAACTGAAAGAAAGTAGTTGGAAGCAGGAGCTTTCGTTGGCTGAAGTCTGCTTCCTCAAATGCATTTCGTATTCATATGCATTTATTTCTAAAGACAATATTTTTTAGAATTAAGAATAATTATATGTGTGTGTATTTTTATTTGTGAGCCACCTTGGGTCCCTTTCTGGAGAAAGGTGGCATAGAAATTGTGTGTGTGTGTGTGTGTGTGTGTGCGTGCGATTTTCATGTTTGTAATAAGTTTTTAATATGTTTTTATTTGTGAACTGCCTTGGGTCCCTTTCTGGGAGAAAAGTGGCATATATATATATGTAGATACACACACACACACACACACAGAGGCAATGTGGTTTTCATGTTCCTAACAAGTTTTTAATGTGTTTGTATTCATTTCTGGGAGAAAAGTGGCATAGAAATAATGAAGAGCAAAGTGGTCTTCATGTTCGTAATAAGTTTTTAATATGTTTTTATTTGTGAACTGCCTTGGGTCCCTTTCTGGGAGAAAGGTGGCATATATACATATATATATATATATATATATATATATATATATATATATATATACACACACACACACACACACACACACACAGAGGCAATGTGGTTTTCATGTTCCTAATAACTGTTTAATGTGTTTTTATTTGTGAGCCGCCTTGGGTCCCTTTCTGGGAGAAAGGCGGCATAGAAATAAAAAGAGAAAGAACAAAAAAGAACCATAAAATAAAAAGACCAACCACCACCACCACAGAAATACCCGAAAAATCCAATTTCCGACTGCTTTTTATTCAGTCGGGTTTCCCCGTCTCCAGAAGCAAGATGGAAAAGGGAGGTTTTTAAAGGGTGCCTCCGGGTGCAGGAAGAGTTTTTCCGACCCCCCCCCCCCCGCCCCAGGTCCCGATCCTGGCCCGATCCTGGGCTTGCTCTCTGCCAGCCCAGGGCTTCTTCTCCCTGGGCCTCCCTCCATACAATGCGCTCTTTCTTCCTTCGCGGTGCGTCGGGAGCCGTTTGCCTCCCAATTTCTTCCATCCCTTCCTCCAAGGAGGAGATTAATGAGCTGCAAGAGGAGAGCTTCGGAGGGGGAGGGAAAGAAACAGTATTAAATGGGGTTTTCATCTCAGAAAAATAAAAAGCACCTGAAGCAGCCCGGGTTATTTATTTATTTGCGGACTCCAAAACCACCACCCCCTTCTTCTTTTTTTGGAAAATTGTGTCCACCTGTGACTCTAGAAATGGGGGAGGCAGGGGAGGCAGTTTTTCATCCTCCCCTCCTTTGGTAATCCATTGCGAGAAATATATAAATAAAAGGAAGGAAGGAAGGAAGGAGAGAGAGAGAGAGGAAGGAAGGAAGGAAGGAAGGAAAGAAGGAAGGAAGGAAAAAAGGAAGGAAGGAAGGAAGGAAGGAGAGAGAGAGAGAGGGAGGAAGGAAGGAAGGAAGGAAGGAAGGAAGGAAGGAAGGAAGGAAGGAATGAGGGAGGAAGGAAGGAAGGAAGGAAGGAAGGAAGGAAGGAAGGAAGGGGAAATCTGGTGAAGGCCTGACGGTCAAAAGGAAAGGGGCACGAAAGGAGAAATGGAGTTTGATCCTCCGAGTCCTGAGAACTTTCCAAACCCTGACAAACGCGCGACACACCCGGGACATTTTCGAAGAAGGAACCTTTAGAGGAAATATAATATACTTGTGATATGTTCTTCTTGTTGTTGGGTGCCTCTAAGTCCTTTTTGACTCATGGCGACCCTATTATGGGGGGTTTCTTGCCCAATTTCTCTGGTTTTGGGGGCTTTTTGTTTGTTTGTTTGTTTGTTTGTTTTGGCCGTTATCATTCTCTGAGGCTGAGAGAGTGTGACTCGCTGAAGGTCACCCCGGTTTTGTTTTTGTTTTTAATGCTCCAGCGGAGCATCGAACCCTGATTTCTAGAGTTGTAGTCCAATGCTCACACTTCTCAATATGGATCGTATATATGGGTTCTTTGCTCTCTGTACTGTAGCTCTAAATATATAGGTTCCATAAACACATACCTATGTGTATATGTCCTGTATATTATATGTCATATTATGTTATGGACGTATATGGAACCTATACATTTGGAACTTATATAATATATATAATATATTATATATTTAGCATACAGCATACAACATTATACACATACACACATATATAGTATGCTGTATGTTATTATAATATATATATATATATATATATTCCAAATATACATATACATCCATAACTTAATATGTTATATAATGTAGTTCCGAATGTATAGGTTCCATATATGTCCCTAACACATAATATGTGGTGCCCTGGGTGTTACACCGAAGAAAGCAACGGCGATTCGGAAAGACACACACACATACATATCATATATATATATATATATATATATATCAGAGAGAAAGAGAGTCATACATATATACCTCAGAGAGAGAGAGTCGTATATGTATATATATGTGTGTGTGTGTATATCAGAGAGTCATATACATATATCAGATATATATATATATATATATATATATATATATATATCAGAGAGACAGAGTCTTATATAGATATATATCTTAGAGTGAGAAAGAGACTCTCATATATACATATATATATATATATATATATATATATAAGGATTGGAGAGATCCTACCGCAGAGTAAGGTTTTGTAGGTTTTATTATAAGGCCTCAGTTTTCCAAATAGTTTCCCAACTTTCCCTAAGGTTTCACTTGGAACCCAGGAACCCAAAAGCATTTATTTAGGAACCGAGGAGGAAAGCGCTGCTCCACTTCCTTGGGAGCTTCGTTTTATTTCTCCTTGAAATCTTTGGGAATTCTTTCCTAGGAAATCCCTATATATATATATATATATAGTAGGGCTCGATCCAGGGCTCCCTTTTCACCTTCACTGTCAGAGCCAGGATTCACCTCTAACGCCAACCTTTCATTTGGGATTGCGCTGGCCCCAATCCAAGGCCAGCAGGTCGCTTAACTGGAGCCTATTGGGGATGACTTTGGAGAGCACAGGCCCATCCTCCGGGCTCCACGTCCCATTGAGAAATCCCTAAAAAGGAGGGTCCCCCAAGGCTCCCAATCCCCCACCCGGCAGAGCGATCCTAAACCCTACAGACCCCATCCGAAGTTAACCCAGCCTTCCCAGCCGAGAGGGACTTTAGCTGAGTCCCCTGAATCCACTTGGTTTCCATTTTCTGAATGACACCTGGGCCAGAAGCTCTCCAGATCTCTCCAGATCTCCTTGCTCCGTCCCAACGAGATCTTAGGAAGGCGTGCAGGCTTTGTAGTGAAAGAAATCCCATCGATCTGGATGGGATCGCTTTCCGACGGAGGCCAAGGCAATCCGATTGACTTCAGAGTGGATCCCTCCCCTCCAACTAAAGTGGGTCTTACCGCAGAGTAAGGTTTTGTAGGTTTTATTATAAGGCCTCAGCTTTCCAGATAGTTTCCCAACTTTCCCTAAGGTTTCACTTGGAACCCAGGAACCCAAAAGCATTTATTTAGGAACCGAGGAGGAAAGCGCTGCTCCACTTCCTTGGGAGCTTCGTTTTATTTCTCCTTGAAATCTTTGGGAATTCTTTCCTAGGAAATCCCAAGGAGAATATTCCCTGGATGTTAAGATTTTAAGAGCTGCCCTGTGGAAGAAGGAGAGAGACTTGGGTCAATAAAGTCGATTAAATAGTGGCCACATGGACTAGAAATTCCAGGAAAAGTCATCTTGGCTGAAGTTGGGGGAGAAGGAGAGGTTCCCAACTTTTCCTTCCACTTTCTCTTTTATTCAAAGTCTTGGGGAAAGCTTCTTTTAGTCCTGCTCTGGGAGATTTTATTTAATTTTATATTATTCTCTCGTGCGGTGTGGGATTGAATGTTGGCTTCCGTGCTTAAAGTTAGGAAATAGTGACTTTAACAAAACTTTTTTCCCCCCCTCTTTGGAGATGTATGAAAGGGAAGTAGGCGTTTTTAGAAAACTGCAGTCTTCCAAAAATTCCTTCCAGGGTGCCATGGAGTTTGAATCCTGAATCCAAAGGAAAACACACACACACATAAATAAATCTCAAACAGAAGGTTAATTTATTTATCCGCTTTTTTTTTTTTTCCAAGTGGAAGTCAGACTCAACTCCAGCTCCAGGGTATAAACTGAAACCGCAACATCTAGTATTAAGTGGCAACGTTTCCGTGGATTTGAACCGAGGGAGGGGGGGAAAAAAATCTCCATCCGATGGGCCTTCCCTAATATGTTGAGATTTTTAAAAAAGAGAGCGATCTCGAACCGATGGCTCCTGGGTTGCCTTTCTTGTTAAAATAAAAATGAACAAAGGTCGCAGTTGCATCCAAAGCACTGGTGTGAAAAGACCCAAAAAGTGATCCTTTCCAAAAAAAAAAAAAAAAAAAGGAATAGGACTCAGGATGAAGGTTTTTTCCCCAGTTTTAGGGCCCTAGCCCCAATCCACTTCCCTGGGAGTCAGTTCCTTGGAAGGCACTAGGAACTCGTTCTGAATTTAAAAAGCCCCGAAAGCATTGCGTTGTTGCCCGAGGCCCCGGTCTACTCCGAACGTCAGGGCAGTTGGAGGCGAAGGTTTTTGCAAGGAAAGGGGGCTCAGAAATGGGACTTTGGGAGGAAAGAGATGAAGAAGGGGAACGAGACGAAAAGGCCTAAGGACCAGCAAGGTCTAGGCCTCGGTTAATGGGATTTATTTGGAGGTAACTATGTATAAGATTCTGGTCTGGGGGAAAGAAAATCGCAGCGGAGTTGTGGGCCTCAGGTCTTTTCAAGTAGATCTCTTGGATCGAGGACATTTGTCTACACACTGACTCACCGTGCAACCATAAGTTGGAATGGGTCTACTTTAGTCGGGACTCAGCCGATGTGGTTTTGGGACTTATGCTTCTGGAACGGCTATTTTCCTCTGAGGACAAAATTGTCCATTTTTTCCCCCAGGAAGCAAATTGGCTTTGTTTTTCTCCTTTGCAATCCTTTCACATGCATATATATATATATATATATATATTAAAAAGTCTAACTTTTGCACAGGCAGTAGCCTTTTCTTTTTAAAAAGGGTATTTTTTCATATTAAGTCCTATTATTAGGTCTGACCAGAGCAGACCTATTCTGAAGCAATGAAATTTACCTATGGCTTGACCCACCAGTTCACAGTTGAGTCAATGGGTCTACTCTTGTTGAGACTAACCCAGAGGATTCCAAGCCATTGTATATATATATGTGTGTGTGTGTGTGTGTGTATATATATATATATATATATTTGTGTGTGTGTGTGTGTGTGTGTGTGTGTATATATATATATATTTGTGTGTGTGTGTGTGTGTGTATATATAATTTGTGTGTGTGTGTGTGTGTGTGTGTGTGTGTGTATATATATATATATATATATATTACATAACAATGGCTTGGAATCCTCTGGGTTAGTCCCAACTAGAGTAGACCCATTGACTCAACTGTGAACTGGTGGGTCATTGTTTATATATATATTTGTGTGTGTATGTGTGTGTGGAATATATATATTCCAAGCCATTGTTTATATATATATATTTGTGTGTGTGTGTGTGTGTGTGTGTGTGTATATATCACATAACAATGGCTTGGAATCCTGTGGGTTATATATATTTCCTACCTGAAAAAGCGTTATAAATATAAATATAGGCAATAAATGAACAAATGGCGAGCTCAGAAGAAGTTCTCCTTTTAGGCAGATTGATTCCACAGATTGATTTCACGCCAAGAACATTTACTCAGGCATCCTTTGGCTTATTACTCTCCCTTAAAGAATTGTTGGAGAAAACCAGAGAGGAGGGTGACTTGCACGTTGTTTCTTTGGCGGGAGGGAAAAGGAAGCGTGGGTTTATTTTATTTTAATTTATTATTATTATTATTATTATTATTATTATTAGGAAAAAAAGTAAAACTTTGGGAAAGTAGTCAACAACACTCCTAGACCTGTGTACTTCGAAGTCAGTCCCTTAAAAGCAGAGAGAGGCGAAAGAAAGCCCACTGCATTTGGAAGGGAACCACTTTTGGTTCAATCTGCTTTGGCTAGAAATGCAGAGACATTGGCCTCTGTTCTATCTAGAGGAACTCCTGGGATCTGTGTATTTCTTGGGAAGATAGCGGAATAGTTTGCCGATTTCCTCTGGAGTTATTTCCTTTGGTTTCAAGGGAACAGGCGTGTTGGGAGCTTCCAACTCTGCCTTGTAGAGCTAACTTTTGTAAGAAGTATCATCCCTAAAGTACAGAAGGGGGGGAAAATCCATATTATTCAATCTTCTTTTACGTGTTTAATGGTACAAGGGATGGTTTCTTCTTCTTCTTGTTGTTGTTGTTGTTGTGTGCTCTCAAGTCATTTCTGACTAATGGCGACCCTAAGACGAACTTGGGCTTTTCTTGGCAAGTTTGGTGCAGAGGAGGTTTGCCCTGGCCTTGGTTAGGGCTCTTTATTTTTCTGTTTCGCAACGAGTTTCGCAAGGCGTTAGTCCTCGTTCCCAGCCCGTTTGGCACTCCCCAGGAATGTTAGGGAAGGCCTTTGGAGATCCCTGTGGCCCAAGCCAATGGTACCTCCTGGGCGACCTTGGGCAAGTCACACACTCTCAGCCTCAGGGGAAGGCAAGGGCAGGTTAGGGAATTGATATATATATATGTATTGGTGTTTTTAACTGTTGTAAGGCGCCCTGATTGCGCTGCAGAAAGGCAGGATAAAATTATTATTATTATTATTATTATTATTATTATCCTCGATTAAGAAACTGGCCAAGAAAACCCCAGGATAGGGTCTCTAGAAGACACACAACAACAACAACAACAACAACAACAACAACAGGGGAACCCCATAGCACTTCCTTGCCCAACGGGCCACATATCTATATTTCCACCGACACAGAGTTGTGTCTTTTGGCCTCTCGGTGGGGTGTGTGTGTGTGTGTGTGTGTGTAGGCAGCAAATCAATCCCCTTTTCGTCCAGCGTTGTGTTTCTGAGAACAACTGGGTTCCCTGCTCCTTAAAGAATGGGGAAGCCGATTTCCAACACACCCTCCGCACCACAACAGAAACACACACACACAGACAGAGACACACTTACCCTGTGGCTCGCCCTCCAAGCCAGCCTTCGCCACTGCTTTCCCATTTTGGCTTTTTCTCGACTCCAGCTCCCAATTCCTCTGTGTGTGTGTGTGTGTATGTGTGTGAGTGTGTGAGTGTGAGTGAGACCTCGCCTTTGTCGGAAACCACTTCTGGGGGAGGAGGGGGAAAGGAGGCATTTTAAAATCACACAACAACAACAACACAACCACGTCCTTTAAACCCTGAGTAGCAATAGAGGCAGAAGAGCGAGGTGTCAATACTCCGAATGGATGGGTGGATAGATGGATGGATGGATGGATGGATGGATGGATGGATGCGGGGGGGGGGGGGGGCAGAGAATGGGAAAGGCCTATCGGTGACACTTTTGTGGGTGCGGGTTATGAAGGCGAGAGAAAGAAAAAGGAGAGGCCCAGAGTCTCTGGAAATGTCAGAGCTGTTGGGTTGCAACAATCCCAGCTTCTTCCTGCGAATGCATGGTGCAAATCTCTCTCTCTCTCTTTCTCTGGCTGTATTTGCACCGTGCATTGGGAGAAAGGAAACACAAACCCCAGCCTCCAGCCCACCTCGACCTCGCGGATTGCAACAATCCCAGCCTTCCTCCAAATGCATGGTGCAAATGTATGTAATTAAAGCCATTATATATATATATATATATATATATATATATATCGCCCTGCGTGTTGCAACAATCCCAGCTTCTTCCTCCAAATGCACGGTGCAAATTTATATAATTAAATCCCTATATATATATATATATATATATCGCCCTTGCATGTTGCAAAAATCCCAGTTTCTTCGTCCAAATGCACGATGAATATTATATATATATATATATATATATATATCGCCGTGTGTGTGTGTTGCCCCGCGTGTTTCAACAATCCCAACTTCTTCATCCAAATGCACGTTGCAAAGTTATATTTATAGCTATACATATAGACCAATCGTCATACACACACACACACACACACATATATATATATATCGTCCTCGCATGTTGCAAGAATCCCAACTTCTTCGTCCAAATGCACGTTGCAAAGTTATATTTATAGCTATACATATAGACTAATCTAGACTAATCGTCATCCTCGCATGTTGCAACAATCCCAGCTTCTGCGTCCAAATGCACAATGCAAATCTATATCTATATCTACATCTATACATATAGATCAATCCCCATGCATATATATATATGTATATATATATATATATATATATATATATGTCGCCCTCGCGTGTTGCTACAATCCCAGCTTCTGCGTCCAAATGCCCGATGCAAATCTATATCTAGACGTATCGATCAAGCTCCATATATTTATATCCCGCCCTCGCGTGTTGCCACAATCCCAACTTCCTCGTCCAAATGCATGATGCAAATCGATATCTATATCTAAACATATAGATCAATCCCCATGCACACGCACACGTGTGTGTGTGTGTGTGTGTGTGTATCTATATATATCACCCTCGCGGGTTGCCACAATCCCAGCTCCTTCGTCCAAATGCATGATGCAAATCTAGATCTAGTTCTCTATCTACACTTATAGATCAATGCCCATGCACACACACGTGTGTGTATGTGTGCATCACCCTCGCGCCTTGCCACAACCCCAGCTCCTTCGTCCAAATGCATGGTGCAAATATCTAGATCTCTCTCTAGACGTATAAGTATTTGAAGGCCTGCAATTGCGTTCCAACGCTCTGGGCCCAGGATTTCGTCTTGGGGAAAAGGTGGGTTTGCAACCAGGCGCCCCCCCCTCCCCCAAGCCTGCTGGCTGCCCACTCTTGGCCTGTTCACACGTGTCTCCCTCCCTCCCTCCCTCCTCCCTCCTCCTAGGGCTGCATTCTTTTGCATTGCACCCAGCCAAAATAAAAAGAAAGGGGGGGGGAATAGAAGAAGACGGAGGGATGGGGCTTGCAAGGCGGAGGGGGCCCGTGCACCTTCCTTCCCCTGCGCGCCGAGGCATGGCCAAAGGGGCCCGTTGCGTGGCTGGTGACGTCTCCGTGTCCTATAGGTGCAGGGGCTGGTGAGATAGGAACTATCCCTCGGACCCCTTCTCTTTTATTGGGAGTATGGCTGGTCATCAAGCCTAATATTCCATTTGCCGGGAGGCCGCAAAGCGCGGGGAGAAAAGCAGGCGCGCCTGGGACCGACCCTGAGTTCGAGTCTCGCCTCCAGTCGAAGCTTGAGGGTGTCTCGACCAGAAGGAGAAGGAGAAGGAGAAGGAGAGGAGAAGGAGAAGAAGAAGAAGGAGGAGAAGGAGAAAGAGAAAGAGAAGGAGGAGAAGGAGAAGAAGGCGAGAGAAGGAGAAGGAGAAGGAGACAGTCCACCTGCCTCCCCGTAAACCCCAGCCCGGTTGAGAAAGGTGAGCCGAAAACTGGAAAAGGAAAAAAAAAATCTAGAAAATAAAAATAAAAACCAGCCTCTGGAATTGCCAGGAGCCATTTGGGGAGGTTGAAGTGGGCAAGGGGACATTGTTGGAGATTTGGGGTATTTTTGTGTGTGTGTTGTTGTTGGTTTTTGTTTTTGTTTTTGTTTGTTTTGTTTTGTTTTGTTTTTGGAAGGATGGGGTTTGATTTTTGTTTTGCCCTTCGGTTTTTGGTTTGGGGGAGGGGGGAGGCTGCTTAATGGAGCGGGTGGAATCGGAACCGCTGGAAAGTTCAGTGGATCCCCCCCCCCCCCGCAAAGGCGAGTGGCGAAAGTGGTGGGAAAGAGAAAGCACGTCGTGTCTAGAGGTTGTAAGGAATCCAGATTCGGAGGCAGCGAGCTGGGAACCTTGTGGGTTTTCGAGGGCTTACAGGTGGTGAGCCAGTGAGGGGGGGTGTACACGTGGGTGTGTATACACACGCCTGCGGGTACACCCACGGGTTGCTTCTCTGCACGAATCCTGGCAGGCAGGCAGGCAGCTTTCCTTTTTTTTACAACTTGTGACCCGGGTCCTTTCCCCTATATCTGTTTTTTTTTAAATTAATTTATTTAAAAAATGCCCTATTCAATGAATGTCCCTTCCAAATCCCAAATGATAAACAGGGGAGAAAAACAACAACAACAACAACAACCCAACGATCCAACACCAAACTCCTCTTGGCTCTTTTCGGCCCGAGGGTCAAGTTTGGGAAAAGTTAGGGAGAAACTTGTGAACCGGATTTGGGAAAGACTTTTCTTTTTCCAAACGCAGATGGAGAAGTGCCGAGAGTTGCCGAAGGCTGATATTCTGGAAGCAGGGCTTTAGAAAAACCATAATGTGTGTGTGTGTGTGTGTGTGTGTGTGTATATATATATATATATATATATACAGTATATATATATATATATATATATATAGTGTATATGATATATACAGTGTATATATATATATATATATATATATACTGTATATATATATATACACACACACACACCCTTTGACATGTCTCAAAGAAAGTTGCAAAGTCCCAATGACTGCAGAATGTTTGAGATCCTGAAAAGAGGGCTTCAGAAACCTTAAGGTGTGTAAGAAAGAGGATGCAAAGGGATTTTGCAGCACCCTGTAAACTAAGGGAAAGGGAAAAAAAGGAGGGGGGGTAGCATGAGCTTTCCTAGACTCGAGACTATGTTTTCTTGAAGCCTTTTCACAATCTAAAACACTCTGCAATTATTGGGACTTTGCAGTCTTATTTTGATCCACGCACACGGGTGCATTTGTATTTGTGTGTGTAAGCATGCATGTATATATGTATATGTGTGCATATATATATATATATATATAGAGCAGGGGTAGGCAACCTTTTTGAACCTGGGGCCAGGTTGCTGTCCCTCAGACAATTGTGGGGCCGAAGCACCAAAAATAAATAAATAAATAAATAAAAATTAAAAAATTAAAAAATATGCATGCACACTCTCTCACCCCAGAAAAGCCATGGCAAATCCCCTGTGGAGATTTTGCCAAGGAAACCCCAAGAACAAGTAATAATCAATATCATATCATAATAATCAATATCATCATGGCGGGGGGGGCTGGGGGGCGGCAGCAGCAGGACCGGCCTGGGGCCGGTCCAAAGGCCTCATGGGGCCGCATCCGGCCCCCGGGCCTTAGGTTGCCTACCCCTGATATATATATATATAGAGAGAGAGAGAGAGAGATCATATTTATACACATACACACATAAATAAATGTGCAAAGAGGTCTTGCAGCACCTTTGAGGCTAACTGAAAGAATGAAGTTGGCAGCATGAGTGTTTGTAGACTTCAGACCTCCTTGCTCAGATGCATTCGGTCTCATAAATAAAGTCCTATATCTTAGATGAGGAGGGGGTTTCTTCACATTGTGTTTCATGAAAAGAGAAAGTGGGGCAGAGGATGGGTTTGGTTCCGACCTCCAGTCTCCTTTTTGGCCTTGTAAAAGCTCTTATAAAGGTAGCCAGCCCCCTTGGATTTTTCCTCTTTGACCGAGAAGGTTGGTTGATCGGCCTCCCAGGCCTCGCGCTTGGCTGGCTTGGACTATTTTCTCGAACCGCTTTCGAACCCTTTTACCAGGGCTCCACACCCCTTTCTTCTCGGTCTCGCCTTTCGGAAGTGGTGGGGGACTCCGATTTTCTCCCTTAAGCGAGGCTGGGGCTGGGGGCGTAAAAAGCAAGAAAGAAAAGGCAAAATAGAAGGAAGGAAGGAAGGAAGGAAGGGAAAGAAAGATAGAAAGAAAGACAGAAAGATGGAAAGATGGAAATAAAGAAGGAAGGAAGGAAGGAGAAAGAAAGAAAGAAAAAGAAAGGAAGATAGAAAGACAGAAAGATGGAAATAAAGAAGGAAGGAGAAAGAAAGAAAGAAAGAAAGAGATAGAAAGATAGAAAGATGGAAATGAAGAAGCAAAGAAGGAAGGAGAAAGGAAGGAAGAGAAAGATAGAAAGACAGAAAGATGGAAAGATGGAAATAAAGAAGGAAGGAAGGAAGGAGAAAAAAGAAAGAGAACTTCCCTGGAACCGAGGGAAGCTTACTCCTGATGAAAAGCATTCAAACTGCGCTCTTGTCTCGCTCTTGATTCCCTTTCTCTCAAACATCTCGCGTTTTCGAAACCTAGCGAGAACTGGGATGGAGGAGGCGGAGGGCAGGCAGGCTCATCCACGCGCCATTCACGTGTCTGCAAGCATCCACACACACACACACACACGCATACAGTCTGGCAAGGGTGTGTAACTGCCCCCCCCCTTTACCCAGCACGGGTGTCAAGAGGCATTGAGCGTGTGGATGGTTCACAGGCGTGGAAACCGCTTGTGCAAAGAAAGACCTGATGCTACAGCCTCTCAACCCTACGGTGGGACTTCGAGTTTTTTTTGGGGGGGGTGGGGGGAGGCTTCAAGTCACTCCCGATTGATGGCGACCCGATTTTCATGGTTGAGAATATAGATATAGATATAGATATAGATGTTCTCAACCATGGAAAGTCCGAAGTCCTTCTAGATCTCCTCCAGGAGGTTCAGAGGTGGCTTCAACCCACGCCCAACCTCATCGGTGGCACTGAGCAGTTTGGGCTTGGGAAGGAGGAAGAGATCCCAAGGAATCTCTCCAGATCCCAACCCCTGTGGCTCTCTCCTCAGAAGTCAACCCCTCTCGACTTCAAGGCAACAGTTCCATAGGGTCACCCATTGGACAGGGACTTCTCTGTAGACACCCGTGGCTTAGAAATCGTCCTTTCCCCATTTCCTTTGGGGGTAAATTCCCATGGATGTTTGCTTCTTGAATTAAAGGCTTTGTTCTCTTCATGTCCCCCTTTTAAAGATATATATATATAGAGAGAGAGAGAGAGAAAGAAAGAGAGAGAGAGAGAGAGATCTTGTAGCCCCTTTGGAACTAAATGAAAGAAAGAACTTTCGTAGACCTCCTCAGATGCATTTTATAAATTTTATATATGCATATCTATCTATCTATATCTATATAGGTAGATATAGATATATTGCACTAGCTAATATATCTATATAAAACGAATACATATATAATGCACTAAAATGCATATATAATGCACGAATACATATATAATGCACTAAAATGCATATATAGATATAGATATAGATATAATGCACGAACTAATATATATATATATAAAATGCACTGACATTTATATGTATATATATTAAAATGCATATATATATATATATATATATATACACACCACTAAAATGCATATATATATATGTATATATATACCACTAAAATGCATATATATATATATATATAATGCACATATAATATAGCACTGAAATGCATATATATATATATATATATATATATGCACTAATATATATGTAGCACTAAAATGCACACACACACACACACACACACACACATAGAATGCACTAACCCAGAAAGTGGGGGAAGCTCAGCACGCCACAGAGCGATCCAAACCGCATGGAGGGTTGAGCTAGCAAATCCCATTCCTTTCAGTGGATCCCTTCTGGCTGGATCTAAAATTATATTTCGCTCTCCAGACACACACACACACACAGACACACACACACATCCAAGCCCTCCCAACCTGGCTCTCTTCAGACTTCAGAACTAGACAGCGCGAGTGTTTATCTTTCTCTGACCTCTTCAACTTTACCCTCAAAAATCATACATTTCTTCTTTCTTTCTTTCTTTCTTTCTTTTTTTCGGGAGGGGAGGGAAAGGCAAGGCAAGGCGAGCCGAGGCACCGAGAAGGAGAAGAAGCGAACGCGAGCTTTGACGGCTTGCTTATTTGGAGTGCCGCCGCTTCTCGGAGCTTGTGCACAGCTGGGGCCTTCGAGGCAGCCCCCCTGGCCTTGTGGCTGAAGGAAAAAAGGATTGGTTGATTTGTCACAAAAAGAGAGAAGAGGCTTTCCTTACTGGGGACAAAAAGAAAATAACCCTCCGAAGTTGGTACTAAAATAATAATAATAATAATAATAATAATAATAATAAATTCAATTCAAAAGAAATCCCGACTTCTAAGGAGTGGGGAAGAGTCGGGGGAAGAAAAAGAGACACGAAAGTAGTCCAGGACGATTCGGTTTGCAAACTCTTTTCCGATTTCCCCCCTCCCCCCCCCCCTTCTCCACCTCTTTCTCTCTTTGGTGTGCTTGATGCGCATTAGTAACGCAGGGGAGGGGGTCGGATTGGGGCAAGGAGGAAAGAAGGCGGTCAAGCCCCCCCCCCCGGGTATGGACAAGCAGACCCTTTCTTTTTTTGGAAAGAAAGAGGAGAAGGAGGAGGAAGAGGGGAAGGAGAAAGAGGAGGAGGAGGAGGAAGGAAGGAAGGAAGGAAGGAAGGAAGGAAGGAAGGAGAGAAGGAGGAAAAAGAAGGAGAAGGGAGGAGGAAGGGAGGAAGGAAGGAAGGAAGGAGAGAAGGAAGGCGAGAAGGAGGAAAAAGAAGGAGAAGGGAGGAGGAAGGAAGGAAGGAAGGAAGGAAGGAAGGAAGGAAGGAAGGAGAGAAGGAGGAAAAAGAAGGAGAAGGGAGGAGGAAGGGAGGAAGGAAGGAAGGAAGGAGAGAAGGAAGGCGAGAAGGAGGAAAAAGAAGGAGAAGGGAGGAGGAAGGAAGGAAGGAAGGAAGGAAGGAAGGAAGGAGAGAAGGAGGAAAAAGAAGGAGAAGGGAGGAGGAAGGAAGGAAGGAAGGAAGGAAGGAAGGAAGGAAGGAGAGAAGGAGGAAAAAAAAGGAGAAGGGAGGAGGAAGGAAGGAAGGAAGGAAGGAAGGAAGGAAGGAAGGAAGGAGAGAAGGAAGGCAAGAAGGAGGAAAAAGAAGGAGAAGGGAGGAGGAAGGAAGGAAGGAAGGAAGGAAGGAAGGAAGGAGAGAAGGAGGAAAAAGAAGGAGAAGGGAGGAGGAAGGAAGGAAGGAAGGAGAGAAGGAGGAAAAAGAGAAGAAGGAGGAGGAAGAGAAAGGGGGGGGGAGATTTGGAGAGGCAGCCAAAGATTTCTGTAGCTAGAGAGTTATTTATTTTTATCCCCCTTTCTGGTTGAGAAAGATGGATAGATGGAGGAGGGAGAAGGAGGAGAAGAAGGAGGCAAAGGAGGGGGGTGAGGAGGAGGAGGAGGAGGAGGAGGAGGAGGAGGAGGAAGGGAGAGGAGGCCAGAGAGAATGGGTGGGAACATAGGGCTTGTTTGCTTGTCAGGGGGAGAGGAAGGAAGGGGGGGAATGACTGTACATAACAGGCTGGGAAAGGAGAGAAGAAGGAGGGCTAGAGAGGAGGAGATGGAGGAGGAGGAGGAGAAGGAAAGCCTGCCTCCTGTTGGAGTGGGATTGCTGGTTGGCTAGCCCGATCTCCCCCCCCCCCCCCCCCCCGACTGGAGAGGAGACTGGCGGCAGAGGCGCTGGGGCTTTGCCTTCTTCTTCTTCTTCCTCCTCTTCCTCCTCCTCCTCTTCCTTCTTCTTCTTCCTCTTCTTCTTTCCTGGCTGGCTGGCTTTGCCCTCTCCAGATCGCCCACTGGCCCTGGAAGGCAACCGAGGGCTCCCCTTCGGCCTTGCGCAATTTTTGGCCCCAAACCTCTCCCCCCCCCACTTCCTCGCCTCCTCTTTTTCCTCTTCCCTTCCTCTCTCTCTCTCTCTCTCTCTCTCTCGGCTTCCCTCCTTCCTCTTTTCTTTCTTTCTTCTCCTCTTTTTTTTGGTTTTAAATATGTAATCTATTTTCCCTCCCCCTTGTCTTGGCCAGAAGGAAAGACCGAGGCCGGGAAAGGGGGTGCGCCCCCCCCAACCCGAAAGACGCCGGGGCCTCCTTTGGAAAGAGGTCCTTCCTTCCTTCCTTCCTTCTCCTCCTCCTCCTCCGCTGTTTTCTCTCTCTCTCTCTCTCTCTCTTTGAGAAAGAGGAGGCGGGCGATGCCTGCTGCCTGGGTCCGGGGGGGCCTCTGAGGGCCGGCGGGGAGGATGCGCTGAGCCAGGTAAGGGCAGCCCGGCTTTCCCAGCGAGGGAGGGAGGGAGGCCCACGACGAGCAAGGGGAACCGGGGGGGGGGGCAGGCGCAGGGATGGGGCAGATGCTGCGCATTGAGGACGGCGGGGGGGGGGGGTCCAGCTCTTTGGCACCCGGATGGAGGAGGAGGAGGAGGAGGGGATTCAGCTACACACACAGAGAGAAGCTCTCTCCAGTCACCTCCCCGAGCCCCCTTCTCTCCTTCCTCTCTTCTTTCCTCCCTCCCTCCCTCCCGTCCCTTTTTCCTTCCTTCCTTCCTTCCTTCCTTCCTTCCTTCCTTCCTTCCTCTCTCCTTTCTTCTCTCCTCCCTTCACCCTCCCTCCCTCCTCTTCTTTACTTCTCTTTCTATCTTCCTTCCTCTCTTTCTCTCCTCCCTTCCTATCCTCCTACCATCCCTCTTCCTCTCTCTCTCCTCTTTTTCCTTCCTTCCTTCCTTCCTTCCTTCCTTCCCTCTCCTCTTCCTCTCTCTCCTCCCTCCCTCCCTCTCTCTCTCCGGGGCCTGGTTCTGTCCCTGGGGGGGGGACTCCAGGGCTCCTCGGGGGCTGCTTCCCCGCCCCGGGGTGTGTGTGTGTGTGTGTGTGTGTGTGTGGAGTGGGGGGGGGTCTCCGTCGGGGAGAGACCGAGGCTGCTTGGCTTGGCCTTGGCTTTGGTTGCCCGGCCTTCCTGGGGAGTGGAAGGGGGAAGGCAAGAGGGGGAAGGGCGCTTGGGGGAGGGGGCTGTCCAGGAGGGGATGATGGGGATGATGGGGGGGGCGAGCCAGGGAAGGGGCGCGGGTCCCATCCTCCCCGGCGGAGAGAGGTCGGCAAGTCCTTGGGATTCTTCCCTCCCAGCTTTTAGCTGTAGCTCAACTAGATCTCCCCCCGCCCCCCCCCCCAGCCCCAAAAGAAGGACTTCTAGGGATCCAGCAGCTCCCCGGTCCTCTGGGGGATTGATTCCTCTGGCCTGGGAGGCGAAGCAAAGCAAGCCCTCCTCCATTGCAAGGAGGTGGACTACGCCCAAGACCCCCTCCCTAGGCTGGGCCAAGGGGGACCCAAAGAGCCTCCCTTCCAAACATGACACACGTCCCCCTCCAAACCAAATCACCTCTGCTAAAGCCTTGATCCACTCTTGATCCACTCGGTGGGAAGGCGAGGCAAGGGATGCCACCTTCAAAGGGCTCGGTCTGCCATCCTGTGGCTTGAGTCCCAACTCGAGTTGACCCAGGCCATGCCCTGGCCAAGGCTAAGCCAACAGGGAGCTCAAGCCTAGGCCTTCTTCAGTGGGTTGGCTTCAGCTGGGGCTACCAACACCATTCAAGCCTGCGTCTCTGTCTCTCTGTGTGTGTGTGTATATATATATATATATGTGTGTGTGTGTGTGTGTGTGCGCACACGTATGTATGTGTATTTATACATATAGGCTTTATTTAATTGAAGGCGTTGCTATAAAATATATATTCTCTCTCTGTGTATATATATATATATATATATATAGAGAGAGAGAGAGAGAGAGAGAGAGAGAATTCAGGCCTGTGTCTCTATGTATATATGTATGTGTGTGCGCGTGTGCGTGTATGTATGTGTGCATATACTGTGTTATATATATATGAAGGCGTTGCTATATAATATATACTCTTTCTCTGCGTGTATATATATATATATATATAGAGAGAGAGAGAGAGAGAGAGAGGGAATATATTTTTATAGCAACGCCTTCCATTAAACAAAGCCCATACATGGTAGAGAAATGCAGTTGTATACGGTGTGTATGTGTGTTTGTGTTTGCACACATCCCATATACAATCCCATTTTTCCTACACTGTCCATGGGCTTTTTTTCTACTGTGTATGGGCTTTGGTCTGTGTGTGTGTGTGTATAAAATATTATATATAATGTTCCCCATTTCTCTCCTCTCCGTGGCCTTCATTTTATTGAAAGCTTTAATATATATAATATATATGAATGACAAACACACACACACACACACATATGTATGTGTGTGAATAGATATGTGTGTGTACATACACATACATAAATCTGGCCTTTACATATATTATATTATATTATATTATATTATATATAATGCTTCCCATTTCTGCCCTGTCCGTGGAGTATAGA